>CM057341.1:285907251-287202082 GCA_030015575.1 Agapanthus africanus | reverse complement strand
GAAGAAAACCTTACTCTCTTCCACCTTCTTGTATATACAAGGGTTCATCTACGTTCTTGATGAAGTCAAACTCTTTGACTACAACATCAAAACAGATGTTCCAACTCCGCCGATGCCTGCTTTAAACCCATAGATGGATTTAAGAAGCTTGCACATCTTTCCGCTGCTCCCACTGTCCACGAAGCCTTCTGGCTGAGTCATGTACACGCTCTCTTCTAAATCACCATTTAGAAAGGCAGTCTTAAACATCCATTTGCCAGATTTCGTAGTCATGGTATGCAGAGATGGCAAGCAAGATCCGGATGGACTTAAGAATAGCCAATGGAGAGAAAAGGTTTCATCATAATCCACACTTGGTCGTTGACGAAAACCTTTTGCAACAAGTCTAGTTTTGAAAGTCTCAACATTTCCATCTATACGAAAATTTTCTTGAAGATCCACTTCCTCCCGATGGGTTTTACCCCCTTCAGGAGCATCTTCAAAAGTCCATACTTTTCTTGGTGTACATGGATTCCATCTCAGATTCGCATTGCATCCAGCCATTTCACAGAGTCCCCACTCGTGATGGCCTGCTCGAAGCTAGTTGGGTCATCATCTTCCATGATGCAATCCTCACTCTTACCATCAATGAGAAAACCGTAGTTTCCCTCATGTGTATGAGGAACCCTACTAGATCGGCGGAGAGGCTGAGGTTCCTTCGGAGCTATCAAATCCTCTGGTTCTACGAAATATTCAGTTTGCAGTTTGTGTAGCTAGAACTTCTTCCAGTTCTACCTCCTCGCCACTAATTTCTTTTCCAAGAAATTCCTTTTCTAAAAAGGTGGACTTGGGAGAATCAAATACTTTTTGTTCCTCTGAACGGTAGAAGATATACCCACGTGATTTTTTAGAATATCCAAAAAACTTACACAGAACTGACCTTGCCTCGAGTTTGTCCGGATTTTGTATTTTAACATAAGCCGGAAAACCCCATATCTTAATATAATTAAGACATGGTCTCTTCCCCTTCCATATCTCATATGGAGTGGTAGCCACAGATTTGGTAGGGACCATATTCAATAGGTGTATGGCTGTCTCAAGCGCATACCCCTAAAAGGAAATAAACAACTTAGCAGTGCTCATCATAGAGCGCACTATATTCAATAGGGTGCGATTCCTCCGCTCTGATACACCGTTGTGCTGTGGCGTATACGGGAGGAGTAAGCTGAGAGAGAATCCCATTCTCTTCTAGATAATCATGGAATTCCGTGCTCAAGTATTCTCCTCCCCGATCAGATCATAGGATTTTAATACTTTTACCCATCTGGGTTCTCGACTTCATGCTTATATTCTTTGAATTTCTCAAATGCTTCAGACTTGTGTTTCAACAGGAACACATGTCCGTATCTTAAAAGATCGTTAGTGAATGTAATGAAGTATGAGGAACCATTCCTGGCATGTGTAGACATGGGACCACATACATCACTATGTATTAGTCCTCAGAATTCCGTAACTTTTTCTCCGTGTCCAGTAAACGGAGTTTTGGTCATCTTGCCTTTGAGACATGACTGACAAGTTTCATAAGATGATAATTCGAACGGATTCAAATATCCATCCTTATGCAACTTAGCTAGTCGTGTCGTATTGATATGATATAGTCTACAATGCCACAAGAAGGATTCGTTCATTTCTGAACTCTTCCTCTTGTGTGTGTTTTTTACGTTAAGAACTGTGTTTTGATTCAGAACGTATAAACCAGTTACATAACGCACCAAATCCAATCAACACTTGATTTAGGTAAATGTTCATAACATTATTCTCTACTACAAAGTTATATCTTTCTTCATCTATTAAAGAAATTGATATTAAATTGCATATCATAGAGGGCATGTAATAATATTCGTTCAAGATCAAAGTATTCCCATTTTCTAATACAAGGTGATATTCACCAACTGCTTTGGTTGCAACACTTGCACCATTCCCTCCTTTTAGAGAACGATCACCTATTCCCAATTCTCTACCTTTGTTTGGCCCTAAGTAACATATTACATATGTGGGATCCCGATCCGATATCTAATACCCAGGACATAGAGTGTACTTAGAAACAGTTCTCGGTAACTAACACACCAGAAGAAGATACTTCGGCAAGCTTATTCTTTGTTTGGGTGGCATGGAAATCCGGATATTTTCCTATTTTCTGCTCGGAACTTATAATAATTATAAGTTGGAGCGGAACCAACGTTCCCATGCTCAGTATAACAAGCGGGTTCGGTCAATACATCCATATTATTATCTTGATTAAGGCCTGATATGGTCACTACCTGGAGAGAGAGAGAAGAAAACACTTAGCGTATGCTCTTGCAAGATTAGATTGATGTAACATTTCAGAAATATAAAATATTATTTTTGTAATTTAATATTAAAATAATATATTTCGCAAAAACAACCCGGTTTGCGAATTTGGGGTTTTCGTAAAGTGGTATAAGTATATATCAATATTTGGAAATTAATTGGAGATTAAAATAATTTATTTATTTTATTAATATTTATCGGATTTTTGGTCAAATCCGTGTTTTTACAGTTTTCGGTGACTTGTGAACATGTCATGTGCAAGTGGTGTTTGTGCACATTGTTATTTTGTTGTGACTTGTGAGATAAAGAGAAAAGAAAAGAGAAATGTAAAGAGAGAAGATTTTGAGTGTGAATAGAATCAATTAGATGCCATGGTTAAAATTGAGAGTAAAACAAAATAGATATTTGTGTGAGAGAGAGTGAGTGTAGGGAGAGATATTTGTGATGGAGCGTGAGGCTAAGAGAGAAAGAGAGAGGGTTACTTGGCTGCCCATTTTCTTCCTCCTCCATTGTTTCCTCAACTCAATTGCTTCATCTCATTCATCTCACTACCCCCAAGCATCATCTCCAATTCTTCACCAAAACCCTACGCACCCTTCACTAAAAACATGCACCAAACTATTCTAAGACCTTAGAACCAACCAAGTTTGGATTTTGAAGACTTGGGCAACTCAAGAAAGTTCTTTGGATGCAAATAAGGTAATCACTTCACTTTTAGTTAGGTATTGTTTTTATTATATCCTATTCTAGTTTAGAATTTGATTATGTTAGGTTTTGTGATTTTAGAATATTGAAAGTTGCTGTTAAATGATAAGTTGAGGTGTAGTGAGTGTTTCTTGACCTTAGAGGGTGTTTTACTGGCCAAGACCGAGAATAGAAACCAAAACACGAACTTTGAAATCGGCCGATATCGTATTTTGTGGATTTTGTAATGGGATACTAAGATCTGCTACAACCCGGGTACCCTAAAAATTATTTAGCGAACACAGAGAGACATACAGGCAACCAGGAACCTACCCTAGAAACCCGAGCCCATTTCCACTTGTTCAGGCCGCAGATTTATTCCATATGGCCTCAATTTGCGGCCACTCTGTGGTGAAATGTGGTGATTTTTTTCTGTAGCTTCCTTATCCTATATCTAGAGCAACCTGATATGCAAAATTGGCTAATTTTACCTTAGTCAAAATCTGGGATATATTTCCTTAGTTGCTGAATTTCGTTTTCCGATTTCTAAAATGTGGTTTTTAGATTTGAGTTTAGATTTCCGTCGTTGGACGTTTGTACGTCAACGGACGAGGGTTGTGTAGGGTTCCTAGGCACCCTAATGAGGTCTCACAAGGCATCAACCATGCCAATTTCAAAAATACGGTGCCGAGAAATCCTAGACTACGGATCGTTAGCTAGATTTCTAGGCGAAAAAGCGAGCTAGTTTACAACTAAACTATGAGATAACGGAAATACAACCTTTGTAGATCCGGTACTCCACCTCCATAGCTCCGTAACGAAGTCCCCTCGCTGTCCTAGTGAATTCCCGGGCTCTAGCGTCGGCTTCGTCGGAGAAATGGCGAGCTAGGACGTCGATGTCCATGCCGAAGATGATCTACGTCGAGGCATCGCTAAATCAAGCTCCGACTTCACCAAGTCAAGAAACTTGTGAAGAAAATACACTCTACTACTTGGCAAGAGGTAGAGGATGAAGAAATAGGAAGTGGGTAGACTTTAGAATTGGATTTCTCACTCATTTGCATCAATCACCATTGATGGAGTATGCTTTCTTCATGAAGAAGAAGAAGAGGAAGAAGATGATAAATATTAAGATAAGTTGAAATGAATAGAAAAGAAAATTCAATCTTATCATAACACTTACTATAGTTAAGTGTAGAGAGTTAACCAAAGTTAGTGAGTGGTTAGGGTTTGGCATAAAACAAAAATGGTGGACTTTTCAAAAGTTCAAGAAACTTCAACAAAAGAAATAAATAAAGCCACCATTTTCCTTTTGCCAAAAATAAATAAAACAATAAATAAATCATTTAAAACCCTTAACCATTAACTAACTATGGTTTAAACATACATTTAACCAAGTATTGCATGTATCATCAAACATGATACAAGCAAGTGCACAAAATCATATCGCATATGCAATGCGCACACCCGAGTGAGAAAATCCATTTAAAGTGAACCGATACTAGTTAATGCAAAGTAATATATCAAATATATAATTATACATTAAATCATTAAATCAACTCTTGATTTAACGATCCGGTCATATCGTATATAACCGACTAGTATCCTCTGTATCGGTTTATCGAATCAATCCTT
This sequence comes from Agapanthus africanus, assembly GCA_030015575.1. NCBI lineage: Eukaryota > Viridiplantae > Streptophyta > Magnoliopsida > Asparagales > Amaryllidaceae > Agapanthus > Agapanthus africanus. The sequence goes on along the minus strand of CM057341.1, from coordinate 287,197,432 downwards.
GATTCGATAACTAGGGTATATCGCATATAACCTAATTGATACATTCATCACGAGAATGGAATACGGTATCACATACACGCATTATTCTCGGTCCCGCACATATCTCATATGCGCTCCTATTTCGTTTCGCTTGAGCCAGGAAACCTCTGTGTAGGACTTTAAAGACTCGTCAATACGCCGGCAGCGGATGATGATCATATCAAACATCCACAAGCCGCAAGCGGTCTGCTAAACGTAACGGCCACCCTGGTATTGAGCGATCTGAAGATCGACGAGCAAGCCCGCTCACACTCCAGTGAATCCAACCAGTAACACTACCGTACAGTCCGGTCTGTTCGTCTGATACGTCGCATATCTCGCCTAGGGGTGGTAAACGTCAGACCCCAATAGCTCGATAAGTCGTGTCGATATGAGGTCTATAACTGTTCGAGAAACTACTGGTAACACTTACCAGTAAATCTCAGCAACCCTGGCCAGGGATTTCCTGTTATAGCCAATCGAACACAGCGCAACATCAACTCCCTATACCGGGAGAGACGAATCCCCTCCTATCGCTCATTGCCTCCATGTGACTCGGGAGTGTACCCAAAAACCACCGTTTTGCACGCCCTCTTGGACGTGGTAAGATGGAAATCAAAGCACAGTGGGAACCACACAAGACTCTATGAAGATCTCAGGTCAACAGACTACTCTGTACCAGTGTCACCAGAGAACTGCCATCTGACGTGAGGTATAATACCATCTGGGAGTTCTCGGCGAGTCCGTCCAGTGTACCCAGTCTCTACTGAGCACCCGTATATCATCTCTGATTTCAAACACCAATGGATATGGGATCATCCATCGCCCATCTGTATGGGTCGAGAAGGTATACGCTAGTCTACTCTGGTATATCGATGCCCCGTCTCGATACACCCACGACTAGGGACTTTGAAGGATGTACTTATGGACTACCATGTCCCCACTAGTATGATCCACATCATAGTCCAGGTAGTCAAGTACTTATCCTAAGGGCTTTACCCACATGTAACAGAGAGACAATCAGCATACACGTTAAGGTAAAGGGTAACCAGATAGCATACTATCATGTCGAGCAAGAAAGTCCTCCCTATATTTGTCCCAGCATCCACTACAATATACATCCTATGTACAGTAATGGCCTCTAGGGCATACATATAACTAACAATCTCCCACTTGCACTAGGGCCATCTGTAGCAGTGGTTGCAGTATCTCATACTCAACCATCCTATGAAAGTCTCTCTCTGGGAACAGGCCTTTGTGAGTGGATCCGCCGTGTTGTCCTCTGAGTCTACTCTCCTAACCTCGATCACCCTGGAGATCAACTATCTCCATGATCAGGTGATGCTGCCTCAGAATATGTCTGGATCACTGATGGGACCGGCGTTCCTTGGCATAAGCCACAACTACATTGTCCCACAATAGTTGGAACGTAGTTCATCTCATGAACCAATATACACCCAAACAGCCTCTTTGGTAGCATCTTTAGTAGCGATGTATCCTGCCTTTATCGTCTAGTATGTCACGGTATCTAGCTTGGAACTCTTCCAACATACCATCCCTTTACTGAGGGTAAAAACAATGCCTGCGACTGACATTCAGTCGTCTTTATCACCCTGGAACCCTTCCAGTGATTCTCCCCATGATCGATTGATATCATCTCACTACAACTAGTGAGAATCCTAACATCCAATTAAATCTATCTCATAGATCCAAAACTCAGGATTTAGGAGGTATCATTTTGATCCTATATGGAGAATCATAGTGATAAGCGGAGATTGATCGAGCGTAGCATAGGAAACTCCTTCCCTATCAAGAGTATGTCATCCACGTACTCTACGAGGATCATTACCATACTCCCTACTACCTTTTTGTTTATACAAGGTTCATCTACCATTTTGATGATGTCAAACTCTTTGACTAACACATCAAAACAGATGTTCCAACTCCGCGATGCCTGCTTTAATCCTATAAAGCATCTTGCACACGTTTCCGCTGCTCCCACTGTCTACGAAGCCCTCTGGCTGTGTACTTATAGACGCACTCTTCTAAAACATTATTTAGAAAAGCAGTCAAGACACCCAACCACCAGAGATCGTAGTCATGGTATGCAGCCGTGACAAGTAGGATCTGGATGGACTTAAGCATAGCTACTTGAAAAGGTTTCATCAATATCCACACCTGGTCAATGATGCAAACTTTTAACAAGTCTAGCTTTGAAAGTCTCAACTTTTCCATCTACACCAAGTAATCTTCTCAAGATATACTTGCTCCTGATGGGGATTTAACCCTTCAGATATAGCAACCAAAGTCCATACTTTGTTGGTGTACATGGATTCCATCTCAGATCGCTAAGCATCCAGCCATTCTTACAGAGTCTGACTCCTGATGGCCAGCTCGAAGCTAGTTGGGTCATCATCTCATGATGCAATCCTCGCTCCCACTGTCATAGAGAAACAGAAGTATCTCTCAGATGGGTGAGGAACCCTACTAGATCGGCGGAGAGGCTGAGGTTCGTTGGTAACTATTGAATCCTGTGGTTCTTTCAAATCATCGGCTGAAGTTTGTATAGCTGGAACATTTCCAGTTCTACATAACTGACCTTGCCTCGAGCTTGTCCCGATTTTGCTTTTCAGACATAGGCTGGACAACCCCAAATCTTAACTAACTTAAGAGATGGGCTTTTCCCTTATCATATCAAATATGAAGTGGTAGGCAACTGATTTGATTTGAACCCTATTCAATAGGTATGCAACTTCTCAAGTGCATAACTCCCAAAAAGGTAACTCAGTAGTACTCATCATAGAGCACACCATATCATATAGGGTGTGATTGCTCCACCCCGATATACCATCGTGCTATGGTGTATCGGAGGAGTAATGCTGAGAGAGAATCTCATTCTCCTTTAGAAAAGTCCAGGATTTCCGTGCTCAAGTATTCTCCTCCTCGATCACATCAAAGGACATAATACTTATACCCTTATTGGTTCTCTACTTCTAACTTATATTCTATGAATATCTCAAAAGGTTCGGACTTGTGCTTCAACAGGAACATATGTCTGAATCTTGAGAGATTATCAGAGAATGTAATGAAGTACAAAGAACCGGTCTTGGCATGTGTAGACAGGGGACCTACATACATCAACATGTATCATCCCAAGAGTTCACTAACTCTTTCTCTGTTTCCAATAAACAGAGCTAGTGTCATTATATCTTTGTGACATGACTGGCGAGTTTCACAAGATGTAGATTCAAACTGATTTAAATATGCATCTACATATAACTTCAGCTAGTCGGGTCGTATTGATCTGACCTAGTCTACAATACCTCAAGAAGGAATCGTTCAGTCTGAACTCTTCCTCTTGTGTGTGTTCAGTATACTAAAGAACTGTAGTTTGATTTAGAACATCAATGCTTTTAGATAACGTGCCTGAACCGATCAACTTTTGATATAGGAAATGTTCAAAACATTATCCAACAATACAAAATTATATCCTTTCTTTACTAATAAAGAGAGAGATATGATTTTGTATATCAGGTTCGGTATCTAATAACATTCGTTCAGAATCAATGTATTTGTAATACAGGGTGACAGTGACCAACAGACTTGGCTGCAACACTTGCCCCGTTTTCTGCCTCATGAAACTTATCACCCGTTCTCAGTCCTCTACCTTTCTGTAGCCCTATGTAACAGATTACATATCTGGGATCCTGATCCGGTATCATATACCCAGGACGTAAAGGATACTGAGAAACAGTTTTGTATAATGAACAAACCCGAAGATGATGCATCAGCATGCACACTCTTCGTTTGGGCGGCACGGGAATTCTGGTAATCTCCAATTTCCTGCTCTGTCTTATAACATTTATAAGTTGGAGCGGGACCAACGTTCCCCAGCTCAGTATAACAAGCGGGTTCGGTCAATAATCCGTTTTATTATCTTGATTAAGGCGTGATATGGTCGCTACCAGGAGAGAGAGAGAAGAAAACACTCAGCGTGCGCTCTTGCAAGAATAGATTGGTTATTATTTTATCTAATCAGGATGGCTCCCACTGCTTTTTTTATCAAATCTTCCTTCAAACCCTAAAAGGAAAGACTAGCCGGGATTATTTACACACTACAAGTTCGCCAATCTTTCAGCCAGGCCAGTGTCGGTATTTTGAGGGAGGTCCCCCGTGCTTTCGCACGAACCTAATTAATGTAAACCTCGTTTTCCCAGAGGCGTAACCCCGTTGACACCTTTCTAGACACCTACTTGATCGGCTAATTGTAATGTATAAAACTCTCCCAGGAGTAACACTTACTCGCAGCGGGTATCGGGATCCAACTATCTCATAGAAGGTATGCAATCTCATTGCAAATCTCAACACTTGAAATTCCCGATAATATTTTGCCCCTAGCAGCTATATGACCTTAACATAGTCAACAAATCATAAGTGCTAGTCAAGTTCAACCCGTCATTTCCCGATTGAATTAAACCCACCCGCACGACCCTTAACATAGTCAACAAAGTCGCACGACTACCCTAATCCAATCGCATCATATGCTTATGCAGATAAGCACTAATTAGCTACCGCACACTACGCCTTAACATAGTCAACAAACGTAGCACGAATACTAACTAGTACTTATCTGAAATGACGGAGGGCTACGACAGGTTTTTCTGAAAACCTATTGCGTAATGAACTTGATATCGTTGTAGAATCGAATGAATTTTGAAATGGAGTGCTTTTGAGGCTTTTCTAGTTTTGCTAAAGGAATCACTCCCGGTGAAGGGATCGTCGGTCCTTTCCTCGTCGAATGAGGTGCGGGATATATCACATATATCACTGTGCAAAGCAAAAACTCTTAAAAGCAATCAAAAGACAAACCGAGTGTGCAGCATCTGCCAGTTATTGCTAAAGGAGTCACTCCCGGTGAAGGGATCTCGGTCCTTTCCTTATCGAATAAGGTGTAGGATATATCATATATACCTCTGTGCAAAGCAAGAACTGTAGCTACCTGTTTTATTTTGAAATTCGATTCTACAACATCTTAGGTTTCTTTTATTTCATTAATCACATTAATGAAGTCCCATCATTTAAGTACCTAAACATCACAGATAAATACGACGTACACTTATGCCATCCGCATTCGCCTCGATGTCCTCTCATGCACCGTTAGGTTAGGTAACTAACGACAGAGCGGGGCAGGGCTAGTGCGGGTGTAAAACATAAGTAACGTCTATATAATATATCATATATACTATATAAAGTATCTATCACAGAACATCACATGATCACATCACAGATATCGCAGCAGAAGAATCATATGAAATATTGGATATACTAGGACGTCCGTGTTTTCAATACGAGCCAGTATAAAACACGGATTCCACGGTTGTGATGAATAGCCAAACCCACACCCCTAGACCCCTACGAGAGCGGCAAGCAACCCTACCAATTCTAGAGTTAGGAGACCCGGACTCGACTCCTCGAGTTGGTCTCCCTCTGGACTCCAGAACCCGGTTACTTATGCTCCCCTCCTTGGGTCTATCCTAGTGCGGAAAAGTAAATAATATACAAAAGGTGACTACTTCCGCAACCTGGAAGCTCCCCAATAAAAGAATATTACATACAAGTTTTTACATGAATGAAAATGAAAAACACTCATCTCACATAAAAACCCCCGGCTATTCAAACACGACGATCCAATATAACATATCCAGCAACACATAACATCACATGTCATCAACGTAAGTAAATATGCGCATCCCAATTGTCGTTGACATATAGCAACGAAACCGGCGATATCACATATTACACTTACGGTCACAGAAAAGAAAGTGTAAAACTAGAACAGTTGGAATCCGCAACCACCTCAGACATCGCATGCCTGACCAAATGAATTACTTAGACATCGCATGCCTAACAATTATAAACCCCGCATTTTAGTCTCAAAATCGAAAACACTTTTCAATATTAAGTCGGGCAATTCAACAAGATTCCCGAAAAACTGATCGAATGCTCGTCGCAAACTTTAGTAGGCGGCCGCACCCCTGATACCGTCGACGAAGTGCACCAAGGCGGAACACCGCTACCGCGAGCACCCGAACGGATGCTTTCGGCGACGGGGTTCTCCTACAGTCACTTGGTCGGGGCTATGGGGTGAGGCTGTCTATTATGTTTACCCGGCGAGTATCCGCGTACGCTACGTGATTGCGACGGACTTTTGATCACATCAAAATTCCGTGGCAACCGATCAAGTGAGACTAAACTGCTATGTTTATAACATTCATTCAGTTATCTCATAACTTCTTGTGAATTCCAATTATTGTATCCCATTCCAGATAATTAGAAAATGTTAAACTTTCCGATTGAACATTCGAACACCCAAGTTTTCCCGATACAGATCAACACATGAAATAAGTCTAACAACATTCAGTTCGTGCCTCAGTACCGACGGTCCAGCGGTAGAATGGTCAAGCCAACGCCTCACATGTGGCACGCCATACTGCCCCAAACCCGAAGGTTCAAAGGACAGTTCAAGACGGTCACATAATCGAGTTAAGGTTTGTTGTCTTCTAGAGGGTCCATCGCGTTACTTGCACTACTTAGAACGTCGTTAAACTACGGAAAAATCCAACACTTGGAAATTTCCCGATAGGGGAAAAATTGGGTATTTATATCCGGACGAACCTTTTAACATACTCTAAAAATTATCCGGAAAGCCACACAGACAAAATTTGATACTCCGATCGAAACACCGAATCCCCAAAATAATCCCAGAAAATACAACTCTGGAAAAATATTAAAAACATCCAGAACACACAAGAAACACCAACAGAAACAACTGAAGAAAACACACATCCTGATCATCACAGACGGCCGCGGAACCGCCGCAAAAGGGGGGTCAAAGCCGCGGTTCCGCGGCCGTACTGTTGAGTTAGGTTGTCGTTTTCTCCAATTTTTCTTAGAATTTCCTGCACATTTCTCTGCATATTTTTAATTCCAAAAAATCCATAATTTACAGAAATGTCCAGAGAGCATGTTAAGGGTTTGGGTTTCGGGTCGATCGGACTTCAAATTCCGTCTAGACTTCGCCTAAGGCTCTAGCCTGGCTCTGATACCACTGTAGGGTTCCTAGGCACCCTAATGAGGTCTCACAAGGCATCAACCATGCCAATTTCAAAAATACGGTGCCGAGAAATCCTAGACTACGGATCGTTAGCTAGATTTCTAGGGGAAAAAGCGAGCTAGTTTACAACTAAACTATGAGATAACGGAAATACAACCTTTGTAGATCCGGTACTCCACCTCCATAGCTCCGCAACGAAGTCCCCTCGCTGTCCTAGTGAATTCTTGGGCTCTAGCGTCGACTTCGTCGGAGAAATGGCGAGCTAGGTCGTCGATGTCCATGCCGAAGATGATCTACGTCGAGGCATCGCTAAATCAAGCTCCGACTTCACCAAGTCAAGAAACTTGTGAAGAAAACACACTCTACTACTTGGCAAGAGGTAGAGGATGAAGAAATAGGAAGTGGGTAGACTTTAGAATTGGATTTCTCACTCATTTGCATCAATCACCATTGATGGAGTATGCTTTCTTCATGACGAAGAAGAAGAGGAAGAAGATGATAAATATTATGATAAGTTGAAATGAATAGAAAAGAAAATTCAATCTTATCATAACACTTACCATAGTTAAGTGTAGAGAGTTAACCAAAGTTAGTGAGTGGTTAGGGTTTGGCATAAAACAAAAATGGTGGACTTTTCAAAAGTTCAAGAAACTTCAACAAAAGAAATAAATAAAGCCACCATTTTCCTTTTGCCAAAAATAAATAAAACAATAAATAAATCATTTAAAACCCTTAACCATTAACTAACTATGGTTTAAACATACATTTAACCAAGTATTGCATGTATCATCAAACATGATACAAGCAAGTGCACAAAATCATATCGCATATGCAATGCGCACACCCGAGTGAGAAAATCCATTTAAAGTAAACCGATACTAGTTAATGCAAAGTAATATATCAAATATATAATTATACATTAAATCATTAAATCAACTCTTGATTTAACGATCCGGTCATATCGTATATAACCGACTAGTATCCTCTGTATCGGTTTATCGAATCAATCCTTGATTCGATAACTAGGGTATATCGCATATAACCTAATTGATACATTCATCGCGAGAATGGAATACGGTATCACATACACGCATTATTCTCGGTCCCGCACATATCTCATATGCGCTCCTATTTCGTTTCTCTTGAGCCAGGAAACCTCTGTGTAGGACTTTAAAGACTCGTCAATACGCCGGCAGCGGATGATGATCATATCAAACATCCACAAGCCGCAAGCGGTCTGCTAAACGTAACGGCCACCCTGGTATTGAGCGATCTGAAGATCGACGAGCAAGCCCGCTCACACTCCAGTGAATCCAACCAGTAACACTACCGTACAGTCCGGTCTGTTCGTCTGGTACGTCGCATATCTCGCCTAGGGGTGGTAAACGTCAGACCCCAATAGCTCGATAAGTCGTGTCGATATGAGGTCTATAACTGTTCGAGAAACTACTGGTAACACTTACCAGTAAATCTCAGCAACCCTGGCCAGGGATTTCCTATTATAGCCAATCGAACACAACGCAACATCAACTCCCTATACCGGGAGAGACGAATCCCCTCCTATCGCTCATTGCCTCCATGTGACTCGGGACTGTACCCAAAAACTACCGTTTTGCACGCCCTCTTGGACGTGGTAAGATGGAAATCAAAGCACAGTGGGAACCACACAAGACTCTATGACGATCTCGGGTCAACAGACTACTCTGTACCAGTGTCACCAGAGAACTGCCATCTGACGTGAGGTATAATACCATCTGGGAGTTCTCGGCGAGTCCGTCCAGTGTACCCAGTCTCTACTGAGCACCCGTATATCATCTTGTTCATATCAGATTTTTGCATTTTCATACCGCCCAATTTTTATCACATTGCATATCCGTAGATACTCTTGAGCCGTGTTTGCTAGTCAATTGCAGGATACAGGTTCTCGGTTCCAAAACGGTGAAATTCATGGAAAACACGACAAAATCCGGGTTCCTGCCAACCACAGATAAAAACACGGTCTCTGCTCTTCATCCGTATGTTGCCAGATATCAATAGGAAGACAAAAGATCAAATCAATGTCATTCTCATGCACAAGGCTCAATGGTAGCACAAAATCCAAGAGATCTACGCGGAGCTCGAGGCAAATCATGACAAAATCTTGATAAAAAGTCCACCTTTCCCTCAACAGAATTCTGGAAAATTCGTGGAGCAATTATAAGAAAATACATATACCAGAATAATGTAGACAACAGATCAGGCCAGCACCAAAAATTGGGGGGCCCAATTCAATCATAAGGCCGCAGATCCGCGGCCAAAGTGGGGTCCAGGCCGCGGATCCGCGGCAATATAGTGGCGGCAGTTGATGATTTTTGGGGGGTTTTTTGGTCTTTTTGTTTAGGTTCTGGTGGTTGCCCTAGGGTTTCATTCTCTGGCCTATAAATAGCCCAGAAGTTTGTGAAGGAAGTGGTCCAACTTTGTATTTTTCATTTTGCCTAGTTTTAGTATTGTTCTTCTTCCTCTTCTCACCTCTTCTCCATTAAACTTGTAAGTGAGCTTTTGAGTGAAGAGTGATGAATAAAGAAGACCATTTTTATTATCATGCTTGTCTCTTTCTTTACTTGTTATAATTGTTGTAATTTTAATTGTTAAGTAGTTGTTGTTATTTCCTTGTTGTTTGTTTCTTCTCTCTTTTTCTTTATCCTTACATACGACAATGATACTTACGCTTGATCCTCGCCAAGGTGAGGTCGCAAACAGTTAGTCGTATTCTTCTAATCTCCTTCTTTCTATCTTCCTCTTTTGTGTTGTTTTATTTTTCCGTATTATGAAGTGTGAGTAGTTCTATACTTGTTAGGGTAGGATAAGGGAAGTTTGAGAGAAGGAAATCTCTCTCACTCTTTCCTTGCCCAACAACTTAAATCAACTCCCGTTAACCCAACCACAATCCGCTCCTTACGGCACCCTATCCTACATGATAGCGGTGATTCCGTAGTGAGACCGGTTGTGGTTGAATTAACCGGAGGTTATGGATAAGAGCCAAGAACGGACGGACAAGCACCAAAAGGAAGGACTATGCGTTGGAAAGCCTAGCTTATACTCGCAAGTTCCTTCCTAGTCGTGCTAATCCCCGTTGTTGCCGATTACCGTAACACCGATATTAAGTGGGGCAACGAAAGATGTGGAGACTCCTAACTCAAACTAACCTAATCCTAACCCTAACAAGCTCTCTTTAAATATCAACTCAACACTTAGATAACTACAAACAAAATCTGAACAACCGGACTTAACTCGTCGAAAAACACATAGAAAAAGATTCCCATCTCCCTGCGGACGACCCGTACTCAACCGGCTAGCTACGTGCGAAACCGTCTTGATTGCGGTATTTAGAACTAAACTTGACACGCTCGTATCCTAACAATCAAATGGCGCCGTTGCCGGGGAGACGGTAGTTTGTTTCTTTGTGAAATTTCGGGTTAATTTGTAAGTATAACTCTAACCGAAAAACAACAAAAAAATATATATACTTTGTAAAAAAATCATCTTGTTATTTTTGATTAGCTTTTGTGCAAGTGTGCAGGAAAATACAAGTTTCGAGTTCAGTGGCCAAGACGTTGAAAATACGGAGTTCAAGTACAGTGCCAAAGACGTGGGAAGATAGACCCACATTTCGCGGCTACACCGCGACGAAAAAAAAAACGAAGCATACGGCCTACTGTCAAAATCTGGAGCAGATACAGTGAGTAAATTCAAATTCAGAACATCCAGAAAACAAGAGGACACCCAACAGAACCCACACAAGAAAAATTATGCATCCAATCCTCTTTACAGCCGCGGAACCGCGGCATTAGGGCTCTTTTGCCGCGGAACCGCGGCCACTTGGGGAGTTCTCTGTGCCAAATTTTCTGGATAAGCTCCTCTTCTCCACTCCACTCTTCTGGACTCCAATAAATTGTGTTTTCTGCAGGCTTCTTTGCGCAAATTCTTCTCCCCCTTTCCAATAAACTGTTCTTGTGCAGGATTCTTTGCGCCGCAAAATAAAAATTGTTTGCAGTTGATTTGTTACTGTTTTGCATTCTTTAATACGGACTTAAGGGGCTTGAAACCAATCCAGATTGGGTGGGGATTTCATCACCCTTCCCAGGACCCCGGAAATCACTAAAGCATATGCATTGTCCATTGTAATTAAAAAAAATACTAGACTTCAGCCCTAAGGACTTCGCGCTCATTAGGAGAAGATAAACCTTGTTTAGAACCTTGCTTAACCGTATATTGTTTACGGGGTGTCTAGGAAAGTGTTAAAGGCGCAACCGCCGAAAGAGAAAGGGTTATTTAATTAAGGAACTTCGCGAAAGCGTTGGACAACCTCCCCTTATCTCTGCACTTACCTGGCCTCGTGATCAGTGTATTTTTAAGCCTGTTTCTCGACACTGTTTAACTTCGACAATCAAGTTCAGGAGCAGGTCTAGTAGACCTAGGTTACCCTAGATCTAGGTGTGATTGTGCATATCTTGTTTGTGATTGCTTAAGCCGTATTTCCGTACATACTTCTGTAAATCTCTTTCTAAAAACAAAAGAAAAAAAAGAAAAAATCAAAAACTTTTATAAAAACTTGCCCTTTTGTCGCCAAATCCATTTTCACCCAACACCCATCGCCTTTCTTCATTGACGTTTTCTTACCCTCACCTTCTTCGCTTTGACTATACTAAACTCGTTTAGTGTATGTCCGCTTGGACTCGGGACACTAGCGCCCGTCTAGTCCGCGTTACGTTAGTCGCGACCGACTACGCGATCGACTCCGAAGTCGATACTCCGTCCACTCCTCTTTCACCCCTTCCTTTGCCGGCCAACTCCGACGTTGACCGGAATTCTGTTCATACATCTTCACCTTCACCTTCACCTTCACCAACCTCTTCTTCCGCGATGTCGGGATTTAATCCGAACATCTCGTTGACCACCCCTGGATTGGCTCCACCTCCTATGGAGACCAATCTCCCACCACCTCCGCCTGTTGTAGCGCCGCAGCGAATTGCGCTCCAGGATCGTTTCTACCCTACCCGTTCTGCACTTCCAACCTGCCTTTCTCTTCCTCCGGCCAATGGGGACAACTTTGAAATTAAGCCCCATTTCATCAACATGCTTCCACGTTTTCATGGGCTTGAATCTGAAGATGCCTATATCTTCATTAACAAATTTCAAAACGTCTGTGCCATGATGAAAACAACCCAGCTGTCGGACGATGCTATACGTCTACGGGTCATTCCGTTCACTTTATGCGATCTCGCAGAAAAATGGCTGTATAGCACCGCTTCCCACTCAATCACCAGCTGGGACGAGTTTGTTAAAGCGTTTCTGAAAAAATTCTACCCAAATCATAAGACCGCAAGAATTCGAAATGAGATCAACCAATTCTCCCAGCTTCCTTCTGAACCCTTCTGGAAGTGCTTTGACCGGTACAAAGACCTTCTTGTTCAGTGTCCTCACCACGGTATAGAGAAATGGCAACTCTGCCAAACCTTATACGAGGGACTGAACCCAGCAACGAAGCAGTTGCTGGAAACCATCTGTCAGGGCCACTTCCTATCCAAATCTGACGAGGAAGCGTGGCAGTTCTTTGACGATCTTGCGGAGCAAACGCTACAGTGGGAGAGCACCAGACCGACTCCTTCTTCTTCTTCTACCTCCACTTCTACCGGTCAGTCTAGGGTAGGAATTCACCAGCTTGATGTCTCTATTGCGATGAGAGCTGAAATGGCTGTAATAACAAAAAAGCTTGAAGCAATAGAGAGCAAATTTTCTTCTCCTACTCCTGCCCCTGTTCTCCCCCTTCGTACCATCTGCGCTTGTTGTTCCGATCCTTCTCACTTGACCGAAGAGTGTCCTTACAATCCACCATCGCAAGGACAGGATCAGGTTAATGCATTCCAGCAAAGACCGAGGAATGATCCATACTCTTCCACCTACAATCCCGGTTGGAAGAACCACCCCAATTTCGCCTGGAATCAGAATCAGAATCAATTCCAGGGCAACAATTTCCAAAGGGCCCCTCCACCGCAACAACAAGCGCAACAACAAACTCAGTATCAGCAGCCCTTCCAACCCCAACCTTACCAAAACCAGACGAACAACTTTGCACCGAACAATTCTTTTCCACCAAACAACCTTGTTCCGTCTAACAACGATAAGGTCTCCTCGCTCGAGCGAAGTCTGGATGCGTTTGTTAAACAATCGACTCAATCCACCGCCAACATCCAGTCTTCGATCCAATCTTTAGTGCAACACACCGCCGCACACGGGCAGAGCATCAAGACCATCGAGGCCCAGATTGCACAGCTGAACGCGGCCTTGAGCGAGCGAGAGAAGGGGAAGCTCCCGTCCCAGCCACTTCCAAATCCCGGTCACCCACATAATGCACATGTTGCTCTTGAACAACAAAACCATAATGTGAGTGCCGTGACTACACTGAGATCGGGAAGGGTGCTGCAGAACAACATTGGCAAACGGATCAACGATGATGCCCCGGCCGCTGCTTCTTCTTCTTCTCCTTCTTCTTCTTCGTCTTCCGAGCCTATTCTCCGTTCTTCAACAGGCTCTCCCTCTTCTTCTTCTGCTCTGAATGGACCCACTTCTCACTCCACGAAAACACCTATTCTGGGATCCGTTCCAACTCCAAAATCTCCTCCTCCAGCATTAGACTCAACCAATTTTCAAAATGTTCCATTTCCAAACCGGTTGAGGTCTAACAAACAAAATCCACAAATGGAGAAGATTTTGGAGTTATTCAAGCAAGTTAACATTAACATTCCTCTTTTAGATGCTGTCCAACAAGTCCCATCTTACGCGAAAATCTTAAAGGACTTGTGCACGAAAAAGAGGAAGTCTCAGGTACCCAAGAAAGTTTTCTTGGCTAGTGCTGTGAGTGATGCCCTTACCCAATCTTTACCACAAAAACGGAAGGACCCTGGCTGTCCTACGATTTCAATTACTATTGGGGATAAGAACATCAACCGCGCACTATTAGATCTTGGTGCCAGTGTTAACTTGCTTCCGTATTCAGTATACGAGCAATTAGGCGTCGGAGAGCTAAAACCCACACACTGCACTCTCCAGATGGCCGACCGATCGATCACCCATCCTAGGGGTGAGCTAGAGGATGTGTTAATAAAAGTCGGGGACTTCATATTTCCCGTCGACTTCATTGTCTTAGATACACAGCCTGTAGCTAACCCCCGGAATCAAATTCCGGTGATACTCGGTCGCCCATTTCTCGCAACCTCAAATGCTGTGATCAATTGTCGCAATGGTTCAATGAACCTCTCTTTTGGAAATATGACGATTGAACTCAACCTTTTTAGGTTGGGGAATCAGCCCGCCGAACCTAATGCTCATATACTGGATGTTTGCTCGATCCAGGAGATCACCCCCGAAGAGTGTGAATTCGAGGAGTTTTTGTTTGAATACGATAATCTTGACGCCACTAGTGCGTGTCTCTTCGAACCTGCTGCTGTTTCTGCGCCCGATAACGACTACGAGTGTTTCACGTTCACGAACGATCTTAGCCGCGCACAACCCGAGTTTGAATCTTTCGACTTTTCGGATGAGTTACCTGAACCATCCGACTCGGTTGCCTACACTCGTTTTGAACCTTTGCTGGAGTCCTTTGAGTTCGAGACCTTTGCACCAGTCTTGCCTTCCATCATTTCACCTCCAACGCTCGAACTCAAGCCGTTGCCGTCTCACCTTAAGTATGCTTACTTAGGTGAGAACGAGACCCTCCCTGTCATCATCTCGGCTTCTCTAGCTCTCGAGCAAGAGAAAGCCCTTCTCACGGTCTTGCACGGCAACAGGCAAGCTTTTGGCTGGTCCATGGCGGACATCAAGGGGATTAGTCCCCTCATCGTTGAGCATCACATTCATCTGATGGATGATGCCAAACCAGCCCGGGATCCACAAAGACGTCTTAATCCAGTCATGAAGGAGGCTGTGAAGAAGGAGATCGTCAAATGTCTAGATAGTGGTATCATTTACCCTATCTCTGATAGCCAGTGGGTTAGCCCCATTCACATTGTCCCCAAGAAGTCGGGCATCACGGTCATAACCAACGAGGCGAATGAGTTAATCCCTACTCGCACCCAAACTGGGTGGCGAGTTTGCATTGATTACAGAAAACTCAACGCCGCAACGCGGAAAGACCACTTTCCGCTACCTTTTATTGACCAGATGCTCGAACGATTGGCCGGACATGAGTACTATTGCTTTCTAGATGGCTACTCTGGCTATAATCAAATTCCCATCGCCGAAAAAGACCAGGACAAGACCACTTTCACTTGTCCTTTCGGCACGTTTGCATATCGACGCATGCCCTTTGGGTTATGCAATGCGCCCGCTACCTTCCAGCGGTGTATGATGGGGATTTTCTCAGACATGGTGGAGAAATTTCTGGAGATTTTCATGGATGACTTCTCCATTTTCGGCGACTCCTTTGACGAGTGTTTGCTGCATCTTGACGCTGTCCTTACACGATGTAAGGACAAGAATCTCACTTTGAACTGGGAGAAATGCCACTTCATGGTGCGCGAAGGTATTGTCTTAGGACATATCATCTCGCAAAATGGCATAGAGGTTGACAAAGCAAAGATTGAGGTCATTTCCAATCTGCCTCCTCCCCGATGCGTCAGAGATATCCGAGCCTTCCTTGGCCACGCCGGTTTTTATAGACGGTTTATCAAGGACTTTAGCAAGATTGCTAGGCCCTTGACTCTTCTCCTGGCCAAGGACACGCCATTCGACTTCAGCTCAAGCTGTGCGGCTGCTTTTGAATCATTGAAACACTCACTCACTTCTGCTCCCGTTCTCTCTTCCCCTGACTGGACGCACCCATTCGAGATTATGTGCGATGCATCCGACTTTGCCATCGGTGCTGTCCTTGGACAGCACATCAACAAGATGCCGCACGTGATCTATTACGCAAGCCGAACCCTGAACGACGCACAACTCAATTATACAACAACTGAGAAGGAATTCTTAGCTGTTGTATTTGCCTTAGAAAAGTTCAGGCCCTACCTCATCGGCTCTCCAGTCATTGTCTACACTGACCACTCAGCTCTGCGCCATCTTTTTGCGAAGAAAGATGCCAAATCTCGGTTGATCCGTTGGATCCTCTTGCTTCAAGAGTTTGACCTTGTCATTAAGGACAAACGAGGATGTGAAAACGTGGTTGCCGACCATCTCTCGCGACTTCCTTCTTCGCCTTCGCTTCCAATTCCGATAAACGACGTTTTCCCGGATGAACAACTCTTGACAGTATCTTGCGAACCCTGGTTCGCAGATATTGTGAACTATTTGGCCACGGGATTGCTACCGACCAAATGGTCGAGTCAGGACAGACTTCGCTTCTTATCCCAAGTAAAACATTTTTACTGGGACGAACCCTACTTGTTCAAGTACTGTCCCGACCAGATTATTCGTCGGTGTGTCCCTGATGAGGAATTCAAGAGTGTGCTGTCATTTTGCCACGACCAAGCATGTGGCGGGCATTTTGGGCCCAGAAAGACAGCTGAGAAGATCTTGCAATGTGGTTTCTACTGGCCACAACTTTTCAAAGACGCTCACGACTATTGCAAGACTTGCTCCCGGTGCCAACACATGGGCCGGATATCCCGGAGGAATGAGATGCCGCTCCAACCGATCTTGGTTGTGGAGATTTTCGATGTTTGGGGGATAGACTTCATGGGGCCGTTTCCCAGCTCTTTTGGGAACTTGTACATTCTTCTAGCTGTTGATTACGTCTCTAAATGGGTCGAGGCTGTGCCCAGCCGAACTAACGACAACAAGGTTGTCGTTAGGTTCCTTAAAGAAAACATTTTCTCACGGTTTGGGCACCCCCGAGCGATCATTAGCGACAATGGAAGTCATTTCTGCAATAGGACTTTCGAGGCCTTGATGCGGAAATACTCCATTAATCATAAGCTTTCTACGCCCTACCACCCCCAAACCTGCGGGCAGGCCGAAGTTTCAAATCGGCAAATCAAGCAGATACTGGAGAAAACGGTTTCCAAGAACCGTAAGGATTGGTCTTTGAAACTCACTGATGCCCTTTGGGCATTTAGAACCGCTTATAAGACCGACCTTGGCATGTCTCCCTATCGGCTTGTGTACGGAAAAGCCTGCCACCTTCCTGTCGAAATCGAGCATCGCGCGTTTTGGGCGATAAAGGAGCTGAATCTGTCTCTGGAGGACGCGGGCAGCCATCGGAAGCTGCAGCTGAACGAACTGAGCGAGCTTAGGGATGAGGCTTACGACAACGCGGTTGTCGTTAAGAATCGAACGAAGGTGTTTCATGATAAACACCTTGTGCGCAAAACCTTCGTACCTGGTCAGCAGGTACTTCTTTACGACACCCGACTTCACTTCCATCCTGGAAAGCTCCGATCTCGCTGGAAAGGGCCGTATTTTGTGCGGACTGTGTATCCGCAGGGCGCTGTGGATTTGGAAAATCCAAAGGACGGTTCACTCTTCAAAGTGAACGGACACCGATGCAAACCGTACCTTAGCGCCGAACCAACAGAGGAGCTCCTGTTCTTACAGGAGCCGGTTTACCTTGCTTGATCTTCCTCTGCCTACCTCCAAACTTCGGTTATCCAGCCAAGCACAGTGGACACTGTTCCAAATAAGTTTGGGGGTATGTATAAACCATTTTGTTTATATTTGTGTATATTCTTTTTCTTTTCTTTCAAAAACAACTAAAACTTGTGTATCGCTAACCGACAATTTTGAACCTTCAAACTGATCTCTTCATGCAACGACAGTGAGGACACTGTCCAGTTTAAGTTTGGGGGTACGCTCGGTACGCATTTCTTACCTTCGCATTCATATGTATATTTTGCATCTGCATATTTAAATTCATAAAATCCATAAAAATTTGAAAATTTTCTAAAAAAATATAAAAACTTTTTTGTCAAGTTAGCTTGTGGAAGAACTCTGATTCAACATTCGACGGTTTTTGTTTGAAAAAATAGGAATAACTAGATCTTATGTTTGGATTTTGAAAACCTGAAAGATAACTCTCCTTTGAAGTTAACTATAGCTGATATAAGTCTTTACATCACACTACACGTGTCGTAAGATTTTGGGAAATAGATGACAAGTCTTTCATGTTTAAACTTTTAAACAGATAAATGATTTTCTGAGGATCAAATAGGTTTGTTCTGAAATAAGTAATGTCAAGAATAGTTTATGAAGTAAAGCGAATATGAAGGAATGTTATTGATGCCATAATTGGAGCTAAGTCTGAAAAATAACCCATCTGAAACTTGATTGGAATGATTACACACCAAACCCACTAGACACGTCTTTTATCCAAAAAAATATTTGAACTGCCGGTTATATCTCCGTTCGTATTAAATCATCTGATTTTCACGACAAACTGTCTTTTGTTTTTGGACCTAGGTAACTTGAGTAATTAAGTCTGCTGGGGTGTTTCAACACCTAATGCCCTAAAACTAACTGGTTTGGGTGCATTGGCCCAAAGCTCGCTAAGAAGCCTAGAAAGTCCAGTTTAAAACAAAGTCAAGCAAGTGTTCTCTCCGAGTTAAAATTCCTAACGGTTCTTTGTGTGAGAATAATCTTGATAAAAGACAGGCTTTTAAAAAATTTTTAACGGAGATATGAAGGTTTTACTCTTTGATAAAGACTATTGCACGTTCACAGTGGTGGGTATGAAATGAAAACAAGAAAAAGGTGGAGTGAAAAATACGACTTAGTTTCCTGTTAAGGAAGATAGAAATTCTGAAGTTGAAACCTTACTGCAAAACGAAACTTGAAAAATGCTTAACTCATTATAAAACTTATGTGATCCTTTTAAAATTGTTATCTGGGCTTTATTGTGCGACATGATGACTCTAATCGATCCTTCTGGAACTTAACGACACTATCCGCACTGCACGTAAAGACATATAAAATTTGTAGTTAAATAAGATGTGAGGTGTGAAAAATAAAGGTTCGATAGTCTAGACTAAGGATTATAGAATTGTTATTTTCTAAAACAAAACTTTAGGGTTTGAAACTTAGTCATTTTTACAAACCAACTTGACCGGATTTTGTGGGTAGTATCCGCTGAAAACCCTCAGGAGACAACACTCCTCCTACTAGGGACACCTAGAGGTTTAACGGCTTGTTGCACATGCTCAGTGCAATCGCGTTCCCTGCGAAAGTGAGGTTAGGAAATTTTTTGTGAATAAATGGACTTTGCTCGGGACGAGCAAATGATAAGTTTGGGGGTATTTGTTCATATCAGATTTTTGCATTTTCATACCGCCCAATTTTTATCACATTGCATATCCGTAGATACTCTTGAGCCGTGTTTGCTAGTCAATTGCAGGATACAGGTTCTCGGTTCCAAAACGGTGAAATTCATGGAAAACACGACAAAATCCGGGTTCCTGCCAACCACAGATAAAAACACGGTCTCTGCTCTTCATCCGTATGTTGCCAGATATCAATAGGAAGACAAAAGATCAAATCAATGTCATTCTCATGCACAAGGCTCAATGGTAGCACAAAATCCAAGAGATCTACGCGGAGCTCGAGGAAAATCATGACAAAATCTTGATAAAAAGTCCACCTTTCCCTCAACAGAATTCTGGAAAATTCGTGGAGCAATTATAAGAAAATACATATACCAGAATAATGTAGACAACAGATCAGGCCAGCACCAAAAATTGGGGGGCCCAATTCAATCATAAGGCCGCGGATCCGCGGCCAAAGTGGGGTCCAGGCCGCGGATCCGCGGCAATATAGTGGCGGCAGTTGATGATTTTTGGGGGGTTTTTTGGTCTTTTTGTTTAGGTTCTGGTGGTTGCCCTAGGGTTTCATTCTCTGGCCTATAAATAGCCCAGAAGTTTGTGAAGGAAGTGGTCCAACTTTGTATTTTTCATTTTGCCTAGTTTTAGTATTGTTCTTCTTCCTCTTCTCACCTCTTCTCCATTAAACTTGTAAGTGAGCTTTTGAGTGAAGAGTGATGAATAAAGAAGACCATTTTTATTATCATGCTTGTCTCTTTCTTTACTTGTTATAATTGTTGTAATTTTAATTGTTAAGTAGTTGTTGTTATTTCCTTGTTGTTTGTTTCTTCTCTCTTTTTCTTTATCCTTACATACGACAATGATACTTACGCTTGATCCTCGCCAAGGTGAGGTCGCAAACAGTTAGTCGTATTCTTCTAATCTCCTTCTTTCTATCTTCCTCTTTTGTGTTGTTTTATTTTTCCGTATTATGAAGTGTGAGTAGTTCTATACTTGTTAGGGTAGGATAAGGGAAGTTTGAGAGAAGGAAATCTCTCTCACTCTTTCCTTGCCCAACAACTTAAATCAACTCCCGTTAACCCAACCACAATCCGCTCCTTACGGCACCCTATCCTACATGATAGCGGTGATTCCGTAGTGAGACCGGTTGTGGTTGAATTAACCGGAGGTTATGGATAAGAGACAAGAACGGACGGACAAGCACCAAAAGGAAGGACTATGCGTTGGAAAGCCTAGCTTATACTCGCAAGTTCCTTCCTAGTCGTGCTAATCCCCGTTGTTGCCGATTACCGTAACACCGATATTAAGTGGGGCAACGAAAGATGTAGAGACTCCTAACTCAAACTAACCTAATCCTAACCCTAACAAGCTCTCTTTAAATATCAACTCAACACTTAGATAACTACAAACAAAATCTGAACAACCGGACTTAACTCGTCGAAAAACACATAGAAAAAGATTCCCATCTCCCTGCGGACGACCCGTACTCAACCGGCTAGCAACGTGCGAAACCGTCTTGATTGCGGTATTTAGAACTAAACTTGACACGCTCGTATCCTAACAATCACATCTCTGATGTCAAACACCAATGGATATGGGATCATCCATCGCCCATCTGTATGGGTCGAGAAGGTATACGCTAGTCTACTCTGGTATATCGATGCCCCGTCTCGATACACCCATGACTAGGGACTTTGAAGGATGTACTTATGGACTACCATGTCCCCACTAGTATGATCCGCATCATAGTCCAGGTAGTCAAGTACTTATCCTAAGGGCTTTACCAACATGTAACAGAGAGACAATCAGCATACACGTTAAGGTAAAGGGTAACCAGATAGCATACTATCATGTCGAGCAAGAAAGTCCTCCCTATATATGTCCCAGCATCCACTACAATATACATCCTATGTACAGTAATGGCCTCTAGGGCATACATATAACTAACAGGTTGTTTGGTTGTTTTTGCAAGCGTAAGCTATATGTTCTAACCTATGAGCGCATCGTGTGCCGTATTAGTTTTCAGGATTCGATTTTAATAGCATTGTGATGGTGTATTGATTATAGGTACTTAGCGTGGACTTCCGAGACGACGAAGCACATCGACTTCAGCTAAGAAAGGAGTTTAGCAGGTGAGTAGATTTATATCTACAGGGGAAGTCGGGTGGATGGCGTATAGCACCCCCGCAAACATTGATATGGAAAATCGTTTGATAATTATATTTTGATAAATGATATGCGATGAACATGATTATAGAATTTAGTAACGATAATATGATAGAAGTTGACACTAATGAACATATTGACATATGAAAATATGAAATGAGAAGTGAATCATGATAGGTACGAATTGAAAGAGAACAAGTATGAGTTGATAATGGTATGAGGTGTGTTCGAGATCGATAAACATGACACGAGATTGAGATAGAGGTGTTGTGGAATTAATAGGATATGAAGTTTATACAAATGTGATGTGAGATATTAATGTGATGAACAAGTATACGGCGTGATATGATGACTTAGTGTGATATGTCGTTATATAGATGCGAGTCGATATGAGATGGTTGATACCTTTGTCGGTCCCACGATATAAGATTGATACGGATGCGACCTGGGAGATAGGTGTGTGTGTGTATATATATATATAACGTTATGAATCTTGAGTGATATGCCGTACGATGGATTATACCGTACGTGATGTTGTGAGGCTGGATGCCGATTGATAGATTCACCGACTCGGTCATGTTAGATACGTATACCTTATAGCATTTAGCTGACGATGTACTTTATGCTACATTCATGTCATTCCCTTTACATTACATATACCTGTGCTAGTACACCTACACCTTTATCGATGATGCGTATGCTATACTTACACAGATTGGCCGGCTCACACACTTCATCATCGATAATTGCTATGCTCACATCATTGTGATATGTTGCATGATTTACTTTCTATATTCACATCACTGTTTCATGTTGCATGATATACGGATATGCTTACATTCTGTTATATGTCATATACATCATGCTTTACGATTATACGCATTGAGATATACTGTTTTCATGAGATTCTGGATTTGAGAACCGTGGTTATGTTTCAAAAGGAAGTATGTATTGTTTTAAAAATCCGTTTTCTCTTGATATGATACTTCAGTGCGTCCACCATGTGTTTTCTCGGTTCTAAGATGGATATGTGAAACCCGATTCGAGGAGAGGTAGGCACCGTCTACGGGTACATGATGGACCCGGTGAGGTACCCTGGGAAAAGAAGACTCGTATTGTTAGGCGGTGATCCTGGCGGGGGATCACTACCTACCGGTGACAGTATTTAGGCTCGTCGGATATCTGGAGAATACCGACTGGAGTCGAGAGATAGATATTGGCCGATCCGTACTTCCGGAGCTCGAAGGCCGATCCCGCAGACTGACGGAGCCCGAAATATGAGGATTTACGTGTCGATGCTGGACACGGGTTTCATGATGTTTCGAGTGTCGATGTTGGACACTCAGGTTCCATGAATTAATGTGTCGCGAGGGACACACGTTGATTTATATCATCATACTTTCATGCATATGCTTTTATGATATTTACAAGCATGATGTTGTTGTGCCATTGCTTGACACGTTGACGTGATCCACATGCATACAGGCATTGATTATATGGTTGGATGATATCCACTTGCTGATAGGCATTGATTATGTTGGCACATATGCAGATACGGTCACCCTAGATATCATAGTATTACCTTTATGATATAGTTGACCTAGGAATCGTTGTTTATTTTGATTTCTACCTGATGATATTTTCTACTCACGAGTTGGTAACTCACCCTCGTTGTGCCACAGTTCTTGTAGGTTGACCGCTTGGATCAGTAGCGGCATCGCTGGCATACAGTTGCTTTTGGGTGATTGCTTTGGTAGGTGGTACATGTTGGATCATGCCACTCTTGTATTATTATTCCTATTGTATCTAGTCAACTCTATTAATCAGAAACTAGTATTTGTATAAGTTGTAAAACTTAGTGAGACTTGTAGTTGCGAGACTTTAGCGATGGGTTATATGTTCGCTTGGTTGGTTTGATGTCTTACTTTACATTATTCCTTGTGTTGATCTTCGCCGTTGGGCGTCGTATACTTATATTCTGTCTTGCGTAGTTATGAACCCGCCGATTGGCGAAGAGCTAGCTCCCGCTTGGGGATGCTCATTTATTGTTGTATATCTGTTTTGGTTCAAAATATACGAGGGAGGTGTTGCCCGAAATTTTAAAAGACAAAACATGATTCATTATACCTTTATTTCAAAACTTCACCTCTTCTATTTTATTTAAAAGGTTTAGATTTCTGGGTTTCGGCTTACTTAATTTACGTTGCGTGATTTAGACGTTGCGTGATTTAAGTACCGGTCACGAAATAAATTCGGGTCGTGACAAAGTTTGTATCAGAGCGCTAGATTTAACCTTTGTTTGAGTCTATGTTTGACTATGCGGAGTCTAGGGCGTGTTTAAATTTTGGAACCTAGGCTTGGCCTTACGGAACTTAGACTTGAACAGGGGGTATTAGACCCGAATTTTCGTTACTTAGGCTGACCCTGATTGATGGAGTAGATAGCTTGAGTAGAGTGACGTACCGTACGTATATTCCGCGGCATATTTACGATACGATACTCCACTTAAGAAACCTTAGGATGTACATATTTTGAGATCTGTGATTCTCATCGTCCCCTTGATCATACATCCATTTGAGATCCTTGATTCGATACGTTTCCATGATCGTACTCTCACTGATTCCGTTCCTCCTTATGATCATGTATCCATTCTGGATCTGTTGATTCTTTTCACCCCTTTGATTTATTTTTGTTGATACTTGATTGAGATTCCTGTCACTATGGTTTGAGTGCAGATTGAGGTGCTGCTAGTGATACGATCAGGGCGATCTCGTCATGGACGAGGACTAACCATCGTTTTTTTCTGGTGACATGGGAACGTATCGATTTAGTGTTTGTGTTGTGACCTCTCGTTTGAGGCGAGTGTACGTTTTTGTACCGGATGATTGGGTGTTTGAGGCGAATGTATGGTTTTGTACCGGATAATCGAGCCATTGTTAGGGGATGCCTGTTGTGAGAGGACTATTGATGTACTGCCTACCTCAGGGATTGTGATGTCGTCTACCGTGCAAACAGATGACCCAGCTGTTGCTGAAATTGGCGAGATGTCGCTTCCAGAGCTTACGAGCTGAGATCGCTGGAGCTTTCAGGAAGAGATGCGACAGGTGATAGCTAGTCTATCTTGAGTAGAGTTGAGCGACTGAGATGATTCGTCTGATTTGATGCGCCGACGCAGGCCCAGTTGAGTTGTAAATTTCCAGTATGGAGAGTCTTACTCAGATCTAGAGTAGATCAATCCAGAGATGACGTTGTTCATTGGATGATCCGATAGGAGATCAGTAAGTTGACCAGTTTTGGATAGAGGACCTCACCCAGATGCGTTGTGAGTTTATCGAGAGCGGATGAATAAAGTATATTCCTCTAATGGTTAGGATGAGTTCCCGAGGACATGTTCGGCTAGAAATCATCTACAGAGGGAGGAAGATACCGAGTTCGTAATTTTGAGTTCGTGTGAGAGATTCCGGATTGACTGTAGCCGAGAACAATTGCAGTACGCAGATAGCATGACGTGACGTCGAAGTGGACGATAATAAAGACGAGTGGAGCAAGAGGTTCGTGAAAATGTTAACGAGCTGTTGTTACTCCCCTTTGAGATTAGAGATCGGATATGTATACAGAGTCATTGGGATACGGCCAGTTCCCGAGGAAATGTTGTGCTGAGAACGCAGATGTCCAGAAAGCGAGAAAAGATTATGTAAAAGTACCAGCCTCCGTATAGTTCGGCATAGGCGAGATCGGAAGAGACCTTGAGCAGGTTCCTTCCAGGGCACTGTTGCGATGAGATTTTTCACCGAGGATCAATTGTGTCACATGTATTCAGAGGGCCAGAGGCTGACGCCAGTGACGTGCTGCTTTACGAGTGGTCTTGATAATTGGCCGAGTGATGACCAGAGGAGTGTCAGAGCAGGATAGTTTCCGTTAGTACACCGGACCGGGCCTATGAGCCTAGGGATTGCGGGATTGGTAATCCACAGAGAAAATGAGGACCCAGAGACAGAGGACGCCAGACCGTGGGCAGGAGGCAAGCGGATGTTCTTGCTCTGCCAGTTTTAGGCGCACCAACATTTTTCGACATTGTAAGAGGTGTACCTCAATGTCATTTGTTGCAATTTGTGTTTGTGATCCGAGTATCATGCTTATATCGCTTGGATTTGAGTTTTGATGATTGAGTTTCATGATATTGTTTTCGTGCAGCCTGGCTGCACCTACTGGGTATTTATATTTTGTGCATTTGTTGCACCGGATTCGTATTTCGTGCATTTGTTGCACTAGATTTGCATTTCATGCGTTTGTTGCACCAGGTGGGTATTTCGTGCGTTGGTTGCACTAGATTTATACTCCGTACATTGATTGCACCCGATTTATGTATTTGAGAATTTGTGTTACCAGATTTGTGTTTTGTGCGCGTTGCACACTACATTTGTTTTCGTGCATGCTACTGCACTAGATGCTTTTACGGACCTGACGCGTTTGGGTTGGATTTTTGCGCTTATTAGGCGCTTGGTACTGGATTTCGTGCGTATTGGATGCACTTGAGTGAGATTTTACTCGTGCATGTTTGGTGCCCTTGATTTAGATTTTTATTCGTGCAGGTTGGATGCACTTGACTTAGATTTTATTCGTGCATGTCGGATGCACTTTAATTAGAGTTCATTTGTGCATGACGGATGCACTTGATTCAGATTTTCACCCATGTTGGGCCCATGATATGAGATGTGATTTTGTGCGCACCGGATGCACTCGATTGGAATTTTTATTTGTGCATGTTAGTTGCACTGGATTGGATTTTCATGCACAATAGATGCACTAGATATTGTTGTCGTGCACACCCGTTGCACTGGACAGATGCTTTCGTGCACACCCGTTGCACTTATTTTTGCTTTTGTGCATATCGTAGCACTAGTATTTGTTAGTTATATGTATGCCCTAGAGGCCATTACTATACATAGGATGTATATTGTAGTGGATGCTGGGACATATATAGGGAGGACTTTCTTGCTCGACATGATAGTATGCTATCTGGTTAATCTTTACCTTAACGTGTACACTGACTGTCTCCCTGTTACATGTTGGTAAAGCCCTTAGGATCTGTACTTGACTACCTGGACTATGATGCGGATCATACTAGTGGGGACATGGTAGTCCATAAGTACATCCTTCAAAGTCCCTAGTCGTCGGTGTATCGAGACGGGGCATCGATATACCAGAGTAGACTAGCGTATACCTTCTCGACCCATACAGATGGGCGATGGATGATCCCATATCCATTGGTGTTTGACATCAGAGATGATATACGGGTGCTCAGTAGAGACTGGGTACACTGGACGGACTCGCCGAGAACTCCCTGATGGTATTATACCTCACGTCAGATGGCAGTTCTCTGGTGACACTGGTACAGAGTAGTCTGTTGACCCGAGATCGTCATAGAGTCTTGTGTGGTTTCCACTGTGCTTTGATTTCCATCTTACCACGTCTAAGAGGGCGTGCAAAACGGTGGTTTTTGGGTACAGTCCCGAGTCACATGGAGGCAATGAGCGATAGGAGGGGATTCGTCTCTCCCGGTATAGGGAGTTGATGTTGCGCTGTGTTCGATTGGCTATAACAGGAAATCCCTGGCCAGGGTTGCTGAGATTTACTGGTAAGTGTTACCAGTAGTTTCTCGAATTGTTATAGACCTCATATCGACACGACTTATCGAGCTATTGGGGTCTGACGTTTACCACCCCTAGGCGAGATATGCGACATATCAGACGAACAGACCGGACTGTACGGTAGTGTTACTGGTTGGATTCACTGGAGTGTGAGCGGGCTTGCTCGTCGATCTTCTGATCGCTCAATACCCGGGTGGCCGTTACGTTTAGCAGACCGCTTGCGGCTTGTGGGTGTTTGATATGATCATCACCTGCTGCCGGCGTATTGACGAGTCTTTAGAGTCCTACACAGAGGTTTCCTGGCTCAAGCGAAACGAAATAGGAGCGCATATGAGATATGTGCGGGACCGAGAATAATGCGTGTATGTGATACCGTATTTCATTCTCGCGATAAATGTATCGAATTGTTGTATGCGATATAACCTAGTTATCGAATCAAGGGTTGATTCGATAAGCCGATACATTGGATACTAGTCGGTTATATGCGATATAACCGGATCGTTAAATCAAGTGTTGATTTAATGATTTAATGCATAATTATATATTTGATATATTACTTTGCATTAACTAGTATTGGTTCACTTTAAATGGATTTTCTCACTTGGTTTGTGCACATTGTATATGTGATATATTTTTGTGCACTTGTATGTATCATGTTTGATGATGCATGCTAACTTGTGTTTTGTGTAAAGTTTAAACCATGGTTATGTAATGGTTAGGGTTTTCATTTTCATATCTATTTATTTATTTGTTTATTCATTTTGGAAAATGATAAGCATAATGCAAAATGGTGACTTTATTTGGAAGCTTGTTGAAGCTTCATGAAGACTTTGACCAAGTGACCATTTTGTCTCATGCTTAACCCTAACCATTCCATTCAACCATGATTAACTCTCTACACATTACCATGGTTAACATTATGATAATTATTCTTTTATTTTCTATTATGAAATTAACTTATCATATCATTTCTTCTTCTTCTTCCTTGAACTCAAGAAGAAAACCTTGAGGTCATCAATGGTGATTGATGATAAAGAGTGAGAAATCCAATTCTAAAGTCTACCCACTTCCTATTTCTTCATCCTCTACCTCTTGCCAAGTAGTAGAGTGTGTTTTCTTCACAAGTTTCTTGACTTGGTGAAGTCGGAGCTTGATTTAGCGATGCCTCGACGTAGATCATCTTCGGCATGGACATCGACGACCTAGCTCACCATTTCTCTGACGAAGCCGACGCTAGAGCCCGGGAATTCTTTTGGACAGCGAGGGGACTTCGTTGCGGAGCTATGGAGGTGGAGCACCGGATCTACAAAGGTTGTATTTCCGTTAAACTTTTAGTTAAGTGTTAACTAGTTTACTTTTCGCCTAGAA
Organism: Agapanthus africanus; assembly: GCA_030015575.1. NCBI lineage: Eukaryota > Viridiplantae > Streptophyta > Magnoliopsida > Asparagales > Amaryllidaceae > Agapanthus > Agapanthus africanus. The sequence continues at coordinate 287,168,834 of CM057341.1, read as the reverse complement.
ATCTAGCCGACGATCCGTTCTAGGGTTTCTCGGCACCGTTTAAATTTGAAATTGGCATGGTTGATGCCTTGTGAGACCTTATTAGGGTGCCTAGGAACCCTACAGTGGTATCAGAGCCTAGCTAGAGCCTTAGGCGAAGTCTAGACGGAGTTTGAAAGCCGGACGAACCGAAAACCAATTCCCAAAATAGCTCTCTGGACTTTTTCCAAATTCTGGGATTTTCCTAAATTAAAAATATGCAGAAAAATCAGCAGGGGATTATAAGGGTTACTGTAAAATTCGATGCCATGATTCCATAAAGTCAGCGCGGATCCGCGGCATGAGCGTGCTCATGCGGCGGATCCGCGGCTAATTTGTCGTTTTGCGCATCTAATTTTGTACAGTAATTCCTCTTTTGCAATGCTGGTTTTCCTGGGAATTTTTAATTGTTTTTCAAGAGTTGAATTTTCTGAGTTGTTTTGGGGATTCGAATGTTCGATCGGATTATCAAATTTTGTCTGTGTGGCTTTCCGGATAAATTTTAGAATATGTTAAAAAGTTCGACCGGATATAAATACCCAATTTTTCCCCTGTCGGGAAATTTCCAAGTGTTGGATTTTTCCGTAGTTTAACGACGTTCTAAGTAGTGCAAGTAACGCGATGGACCCTCTAGAAGACAACAAACCTTAACTCGATTATGTGACCGTCTTGAACTGCCCTTTGAACCTTCGGGTTTGGGGCAGTACGGCGTGCCACATGTGAGGCGTTGGCTTGACCCTTCTACGGCTGGACCGTTGGTACTGAGGCACGAACTGAATGTTGTTAGACTTATTTCATGTGTTGATCTATATCGAGAAAACTTGGGTGTTCGATTGTTCAATCGGAAAGTTTAACATTTTCTAATTATCTGGAATGTGATACAATAATTGGAATTCACAATAAGTTATGTGATAACGGAATGAATGTTATAAACATAGCACTTTAGTCTCACTTGATCGGTTGCCACGGAATTTTGATGTGATCAAAAGTCCGTCGCAATCACGTATCGTACGCGGATACTCGCCGGGTAAACTTAATAGACAGCTACACCCCATAGCCCCGACCAAGTAACTGTAGGAGAACCCCGTCGCCGAAAGCATCCGTTCGGGTGCTCGCGGTAGCGGTGTTCCGCCCTGGTGCACTTCGTCGCCGGTATCGGGGGTGCTGCCGTCTACTGAAGTTTGCGACGAGCATTCGATCAGGATGTCGGGAATCTTGTTGAATTGCCCGACTTGATATTGAAAAGAGTTTTCGATTTTGAGACTAAAATGCGGGGTTTATAATTGTTAGGCATGCGATGTCTAAGGAATTCATTTGGTCAGGCATGCGATGTCTGAGGTGGTTGTGGATTCCAACTGTTGTAGTTTTACACTTTCTTTTCTGTGACCGTAAGTGTAATATGTGATATCGCCGGTTTCGTTGCTATATGTCAACGACAATTGGGATACGCATGTTTGCTTACGTTGATGACATGTGATGTTATGTGTTGCTGGATATGTTATATTGGATCGTCGTGTTTGAATAGCCGGGGGTTTTTATGTGAGATGAGTGTTTTTCATTTTCATTCATGTAAAAACTTGTATGTAATATTCTTTTATTGGGGCGCTTCCAGGTTGCGGAAGTTGTCACCTTTTGTATATTATTTACTTTTCCGCACTAGGATAGACCCAAGGAGAAGAGCACAAGTAACCGGGTTTTGGAGTCCAGTGGGAGACCAACTCGAGGAGTCGAGTCCGGGTCTCCTAACTCCAGAATTGGTAGGGTTGCTTGCCGCTCTCGTAGGGGTCTAGGGGTGTGGGTTTGGCTATTCATCACGACCGTGGAATCCGTGTTTTATACTGGCTCGTATTGAAAACACGGACGTCCTAGTATATCCAATATTTCATATGTTTCTTCTGCTGCGATATCTGTGATGTGATCATGTGATGTTCTGTGATAGATACAGTATATAGTATATATGATATAGTATATAGGCGTTACTTATGTTTTACACCCGCGCTAGCCCTGCCCTGCTCTGCCGTTAGTTACCTAACCTAACGGTGCACGAGGGGACATCGAGGCGAATGCGGATGGCATAAGTGTACGTCGTATTTATCTGTGATGTTTAGGTAATTAAATGATGGGACTTCATTAATGTGATTAATGAAAATAAAAGAAACCTAAGATGTTGTAGAATCGAATTTCAAAAATAAAACAGGTAGCTACAGTTCTTGCTTTGCACAGCGGTATATGTGATATATCCTGCACCTTATTCGATGAGGAAAGGACCGAGATCCCTTCACCGGGAGTGACTCCTTTAGCAATAACTGGCAGATGCTACACACTCGGTTTGTCTTTTTGATTGCTTTTAAGTGTTTTTGCTTTGCACAGTGATATATATGATATATCCCGCACCTCATTCGACGAGGAAAGGACCGAAGATCCCTTCACCGGGAGTGACTCCTTTAGCAAAACTAGAAAAGCCTAAAAAACACTCCATTTCAAAATTCATTCGATCCTACAACGATATCAAGTTCATTACGCAATAGGTTTTCAGAAAAACCTGTCGTAGCCCTCCGTCATTTCAGATAAATCCTGTTTAGTATTCGTGCTGCGTTTGTTGACCTTGTCAAGGCGCAGTGTGCGGTAGCTAACCAGTATTTATCTGCTTATGCATATGATGCAGATTGGGTTAGGGTAGTCGTGCGGCCTTGTTGACCTTGTCAAGGGTCGTGTGGGTGGGTTTGATTCAATCAAGAAATGACAGGTTGAACTTGACTTGCGGTCTATGGTTTGTTGACCTTGTCAAGGTCATAGATCGTTCGGGGAAAAATATTATAGGGAATTTCAAGTGTTGAAATTTGCAATGAGATTGCATACCTTCTATGAGATAGTTGGATCCCGATACCCGCTGCGAGTAAGGGTTACTCCTGGGAGAGTTTTATTCATTACAATTAGCCGATCAAGTAGGTGTCTAGAAAGGTGTCAACGGGGTTACGCCTCTGGGAAAACGAGGTTTACATTAATTAGGTTCGTGCGAAAGCACGGGGGACCTCCCTCAAAGTACCGACACTGGCCTGGCTGAAAGATTGGCGAACTTGTAGTGTGTAATTAATCCCGGCTAGTCTTTCCTTTTAGGGTTTGAAGGAAGATTTGATAAAAAGCAGTGGGAGCCATCCTGATTAGATAAAATAAAACCAATCTATTCTTGCAAGAGCGCACGCTGAGTGTTTTCTTCTCTCTCTCTCCAGGTAGCGACCATATCACGCCTTAATCAAGATAATAATACGGATTATTGACCGAACCCGCTTGTTATACCGAGCTGGGGAACGTTGGTCCCGCTCCAACTTATAATTGTTATAAGACAGAGTAGGAAATTGGGGAATACCAGAATTCCCGTGCCGCCCAAACGAAGAGAGTGCATGCTGATGCATCATCTTCGGGTGTGTTCATTACAGAGAACTGTTTCTCAGTGTCCTTTACGTCCTGAGTATATGATACCGGATCAGGATCCCGCATATGTAATATGTTACATGGGCTACAGATAGGTAAAGAACTGAGAACGGGTGATAAGTTTCATGAGGCAAAAAACGGGGCAAGAGTTGCAGCCAAGTCTGTGGGTCACTGTCACCCTGTATTACAATACATTGATTCTGAACGAATGTTATTAGATACCGAACCTGATATACAAAATCATATCAGTCTCTTTATTAGTAAAGAAAGGATATAATTCTGTATTGTTGGATAATGTTTTGAACATTTCCTATATCAAAAGTTGATCGGTTCAGGCACGTTATCTAAAAGCATTGATGTTCTAAATCAAACTACAGTTCTTAGTATACGGAACACACACAAGTGGAAGAGTTCAGAAATGAACGGATCCTTCTTAAGGTATTGTAGACTAGGTCAGATCAATGTGACCCGACTAGCTGAAGTTACATGTAGATGCATATTTAAATCAGTTTGAATCTACATCTTGTGAAACTTGCCAGTCATGTCACAAAGATATAATGACACTAGCTCTGTTTATTGGAAACAGAGAAAGAGTTAGTGAACTCTTGGAATGATACATGTTGATGTATGTAGGTCCCCTGTCTACACATGCCAAGACCGGTTCTTTGTACTTCATTACATTCTCTGATAATCTCTCAAGATTCAGACATATGTTCCTGTTGAAACACAAGTCCGAACCTTTTGAGATATTCATAGAATATAAGTAAGAAGTAGAGAACCGAAATACGGGTATAAGTATTATGTCCTTTGATGAGATCAAGGAGGAGAATACTTGAGCACGAAAATCCTGGATTATTCTAAAGGAGAATGAGATTCTCTCTCAGCATTACTCCTCTGTATACACCATAGCACGATGGTATATCGGGGCGGAGCAATCACACCCTATATGATAAGGTGTGTCTATGATGAGTACTACTGAGTTACCTGTTTCCTTTTAAGGGGGTTATGCACTTGAGAAGCTGCATACCTATTGAATAGGGTTCGAATCAAATCAGTTGCCTACCACTTCATATATGATATGGAAAGGGAAGAGCCCATGTCTTAAGTTAGTTAAGATTTGGGGTTGTCCGGCCTATGTCTAAAAGCAAAATCCGGACAATCTCGAGGCAAGATCTGTTATATAGAACTGGAAAGGTTCCAGCTATACAAAACTACAGTTGATCATTTGACAGAACCAAAGGATTCAGTAGATTCCAACGAACCTCAGCCTCTCCGCCGATCTAGTAGGGTTCCTCACCCACCTGAGAGATACTTCGGTTACTCTATGACAGTGGGAGCGAGGATTGCATCTTGAGATGATGACCCAACTAGTTTCGAGCTGGCCATCAGGAGTGAGACTCTGTGAGAATGGCTGGATGTTTATCGATCTGAGATGGAATCCTTATACACCAACAAAGTATGGACTTTAGTTGCTATATCTGAAGGGTTAAATCCCCATCAGGAGCAAGTATATCTTGAGAAGATTACTTGGTGTACATGGAAAAGTTGAGACTTTCAAAGCTAGAATTGTTAAAGGTTTTCGTCATCGACCAGGCGTGGATAATGATGAAACCTTTTCCAGTAGCTATGCTTAAGTCCATCCAGATCCTACTTGCCACGGCTACATACCATAACTACGATATCTGGCGGATGGGTGCCATGACTGCTTTTCTAAATGATATTTTAGAAGAGTGCGTCTATAAGTACACAGCCAGAGGGCCTCGTAGACAGTGGGAGCAGCGGAAACGTGTGCAAGATGTTTTATATGATAAAGCAGGCATCGCGGAGTTGGAACGTCTGTTTTGATGTAATAGTCAAACTGTTTGACATCATCAAAATGGTAGATGAACCTTGTATATACAAAAAGGTAGTAGGGAGTATGGTAATGATCCTCATAGAGTACGTGGATGACATACTCTTGATAGGGAAGGAGTTTCCTATGCTACGCTCGATCAATCTCCGCTTATCACTATGATTCTCCATATAGGATCAAAATGATACCTCCTAAATCCTGAATTTTGGATCTATGAGATAGATTTAATTAGATGTTAGGATTCTCACTAGTTGTAGTGAGATGGTATCAATCGACCCTGGGGAGAATCACTGGAATGGTTCCAGGGAGATAAAGACGACTGAATGTCAGTCGCAGGCATTGTCTTTACCCTCAGTAAAGGGACGGTATGTTGGAAGAGTTCCAAGCTAGATACCGTGACATACTAGACGATAAAGGCAGGATACATCGCTACTTAAGATGCTACCAAAGAGGCTGTTTGGGTGTATATTGGTTCATGAGATGAACTATGTTCCTTCCATTGTGTGACAATGGAGTCGTGGCTTATCCCAAGGAACGCAGGTCCCATCAGTGATCCAGACATATTCTGAGGCAGCATCACCTGATCATGGAGATAGTTGATCTCCAGGGGATCGAGGTAAGGAGAGTAGACTCAGAGGACAACACGGCGGATCCACTCACAAAGGCCTGTTCCCAAAGAGAGACTTTTATGGGATGGTTGAGTATGAGATACTACAACCACTGCTATCAGATGGCCCTAGTGCAAGTGGGAGATTGTTAGTTATATGTATGCCCTAGAGGCCATTACTATACATAGGATGTATATTGTAGTGGATGCTGGGACATATATAGGGAGGACTTTCTTGCTCGACATGATAGTATGCTATCTGGTTAATCTTTACCTTAACGTGTACACTGATTGTCTCCCTGTTACATGTTGGTAAAGCCCTTAGGATCTGTACTTGACTACCTGGACTATGATGCGGATCATACTAGTGGAGACATGGTAGTCCATAAGTACATCCTTCAAAGTCCCTAGTCGTGGGTGTATCGAGACGGGGCATCGATATACCAGAGTAGACTAGCGTATACCTTCTCGACCCATACAGATGGGCGATGGATGATCCCATATCCATTGGTGTTTGCCATCAGAGATGATATACGGGTGCTCAGTAGAGACTGGGTACACTGGACGGACTCGCCGAGAACTTCCAGATGGTATTATACCTCACGTCTGTAAGTGCACGGCGGCGCCCCGGCCGTCAATCCGACGGCCAAATGCGGAAAAGGTGATAAACTTTAATTTTGCGAACTTTGCAAACCGGCACCACCGCGCACTAAACCCCCGGATCGAACCATTAACAAGTCTAAGCTAACTAGAAGAAGGGAAAGAGATGTACCGACTGATCCGAGTCCTCCGGTCTTCATCTCCACTCCGATCTCGTCGCGGGATCTCCGGTGGTCGCCTCCTCGCCGGAAGGGCACCACGTAGCCGGATTCTTTTACGGGCTCCCACCTCTATACCGAGGCAACTCGGGCGCGAAGTTGGCTAGCCGACGCGTCCAAGGCTTGCTATAGAATAGTGTAGAATAGTTGTCTCTTTGGGGTTTATGAGGTTGCCATGTTGGAGGAATTTTGCACAAAGATATTCATGGATGCTTGAAGGAATAATGGAGCATCCAAGCAAAAAGAATAAGCCTCTCCTTAACAAGAGCTCGGCCAAAAATGCTCACTGGAAATGATGTGGGAATAGTGCACCAACAAAACCAAGCCTCTGAGCAAACATAAATATATATACATTCCACAAAGAAAATTAATCCATACACTCATATAAACCTCCAGCACACTCACACTACAAAGAAGGGGGGCCCACGAAATTGCAAGCAAGGAATTTTCCACTCAAATTAAAACACACCCCTCATCCACCAACAGTGGCCGGCCCATCACTCCACTCATTACACAAACCATATCCTATCAAATCCTAATAAATGCAAGAATAGCAAAGAAGATTTCATAATCAAACTTTTGCAAGAAACCCCCTCAACAAAATGTTAATTGCAAACTTGCAATTAACACTCTCCAACGAAAAGTCCGACCGGGAAGGAAAAAGAGAAAACCGGCCGGAACGGAATGCAAACTGGCAACCCCAGAAAACTGGTCCCATAATAAATTACAGGAAAAACCCCGATACTGTGCATACACACCCGCATTTGTATTTCGACCGAAATACAAATGTAAAGAGACAAAATCTACACTATCAAATACTAAGATCCGGCTTAAGCCAAAGCCGGCTAGTAAAAACCGTCCGATCACGATCCGTGCAATACCGCACGTATCTGATCGAACCCTGCCATATCTCCATACGGCCTCTACAGCGTTTCGCCCGAAAGCTGAGTAACTGAAAGTGTGGTGGACTCTAAAGACTCGTCAATACAATGGCTGTGGATTTAACCACTAGCACGTCAGAGGTATAAGCCAATACGTAACGGGCCACCAGCTATTGACCAAAAGGGACGTCGATGAGCGAACTCATCCTGACACCCTACTAAGCCTGTCAGTGACAATATCCGTACAGTCCGGTCCGTTCGTCTATGAGCATCGCATGTCGGGCCTAGGGGGTGGGTAAAAGTCAGACCCCCAAAAGCGGTACAAGTCGTGTCGGAGTGTAGCCCAGAACACCCTGAGATACTACTGGAATACCTACCAGTAAATCTCCTGCCTTGGCCAAGGACTTCGTGTAATGGCTCTCCTAGACACAGCGCGACCTCACCCCCAATACCGGGAGAGACGAACCCCCGACGATCCGCTCACTGCCTCCATGTGGCTCGGGACTGTACCCAACTAAAACCTGTTTGCACGACTCTTTTGAGCCGTGGTAGGGTAGTAATCAAAGCACAGTGGGAACTCACACGAGACAAATGACGATCCCCAGGTCGATGAACTAACCTGTACACATGTCACCTGGGAACTGCTATCTGACGTCAGGTATAAGACCAACTAGCATGTTCCCGGCGAGTCCTGTCCGGTGTACTCATAACCCAATGAGCACCTGTATACATCTTAGGTGAACCAACTGACACCAGTGGCCTGTGAGACCGGCCACCGCCCCTCGTCGGGGTCTCGACTGTATACACTAGTCTACTCTGGAGAATCGATGCCCTGTCTCGAAACTCCCACGACTAGGGACCTTTTAAGGATGTGCTTATAGACTCCAGCTCTCACTTATATGATCGCCCTCATACTGCCGGCAGTCAAGCAAGAATCCTAGGGGCTCTATCAACGTGCAATAGCGACCTGTCAGGTCACCTAAAGCAGTACACGATGATAAAGGTAAACCAGATAGCAAACTATCATCTCGAGTAAGACTGTCGTACCGGGATATGTCCTCCCTCAATCATTGCAATCACGTGCCTGTGATCCAATAATTGACTCTGAGGGCACTATCTCCAACAATCTCCCACTTGCACTCAAGGCTAATTATTGCGATGTCGCATACTCACAGCCCGTGTGATACCGAACACCCAACTCCTCTACTAGTCAGTCGCACAAAGCCTGTTTGCGAAACTATTGCGTTCGAGGAATAGCCTCAGCGAGTGGATCCGCTCTGAAGTTTCTTTCTATGTCTCTCTAAAACTCAAGTTCGCGGAGAAAGCCATCTCCCGAAATGAGCAATACCTGTCTTAGAGTGTCTGGATATCTGATGGGACCGAGCTCATAAATGAACTCCAAATCCAAACTTCTTAGACTGTATCGTCAACTGAACTTAATCAGTATCCTGCGCCATGCCACCCTCAGTATTTCCTTGGACCACCTGTCCAAAATACTGCCCCTCGTCAGAAGGAAAACTATAACTCTGACAACTTCCTTGTCGTCCATGTCACCTTGGAAGCCTGGAGTGATAACCGTCTCCTAAAGGAGGCAGCCGTTATCATATCCCTAGAACATTCACTTATGTTCTAAAACTGCTTCCGACTGTTTCTCCAGGATTGGATTAATGTCAACTTATTGCATATAGTGCAAGAACAACATCTGGTGTGGTACTTGACATCTCATGATTGACTCAATTTCCCAAGCAAGTGATCTGCCAATCATGCACATCCCTCTCTACTTTAGTCTATAAGACACCTTTAGAGAGGGTGACTCCATCACCTGCAGGTACACTACCGTGCCAGGAGTCGTCCATTCTAAATACTCTTAGAATGCTGTCAAGGTACCCTGATTGGGAAACCACCCAAATCTAGATCTAAAACTATAGATCCAGTAACCAGTATGTCTGATATAATATCCAAGTCCTATGTGGAGAAAACACTGTGTGACGACCAAAGTATAACCGATCGTATTATAGGAATATCACTTCCTACTACCTTCTCAACTGATCCATCCACTATTCTGATGACGTCAAACCTATGACTGTCACATCAGAAACAGATGATCTATCTCCGCTACATCTGCTTTAGTCTATAAATAGACATAAGCCTGATGTCCACCAATGCTTCCGCTGCTCCCACTGACTACGACAACCCTCTAGCAGAGTCATATAGACGCGCACTTCTAAAGCTAGTTTAGAACGACGCTATACTCATCCTCCTGCCGGGTCTCGCAGCCTGGAACAACAACAATGGCAAGTGTGGGTAAACAAGAACTTCCCTGTCACCGTCCTTGAGGCTACCGGAGTGCCTCTCGGGTGCCTGAAGTTACCCACCTTATCTGCGGAGTGGCCAATGGAATGTCAAATCAGATTGAATCTTTAGGTTCCTTATCAAATCTTCAGTAATCGTTTGCGGTTCTGGAATCACTTCCAGTTCTACCATACTCCCACTACTGTTTTTGAAAAAATCCATTTTTATTAAAACTGTGGCGAGTCAAGAACAATATCACTATTGATCTTTCTTATGGTAGAAAATCAACCCTCGTCATAGCCTGGGTCAACCCACAAACAGCCATTACAGAAACGTGCCTTGAGTTATCCAGAGTCTGGTTTTAATCATAAGCCGGACAACTCCCCGTACCTTAACAATGTTAAGATATGAACTGTACTATATCCAATATAGAACCAGAGGCACTGATTTAATTGAACCAGATTCAAATCATGCAGCTGTCTCCAGTGCATGTCAACTAAATGGAGAGAGGCCGATCAGCGTTACTCAACTTAGGAATGCTTCCAATTATGAGTAACCTGAAAGAGAAGCAATTTCTCTTTATCATTACTATCAATTGAATACCATACACAAGTATCTATATCTTCGATCACTTTGAAGAATCCCGATACTTGCTACACCTGGTTCTCTACTCTATTCAAATACCTATAACTCCTCAAAACTTAGACCCTGTGTTTCTACGAAACACATGTCTAAGAACTAGAGAAGTTAAAAGTAAACAGAATATAGTATGAGGACCAACCCCTCTGTCCTAATGGACACTGGACAACATACAATACTCTGTATAAGTCCGCCGAGTCTAACAACTCTTTCACTGTGTGTCGTAGGTTGAAAACTGTACATATGGTTAAGAAGAATTACACCGCTGTTTAATGCTCCTTACCTAACCATCCACTGATATAGGTAAATGTCATCGACATAATATCAAAAGGTATATCTCACTCTATGAAAATAGACGTACAGATATATCAATTTGAAATTGGTGCACAACAGCGGATATTCAAAACCAAATATTTGCCGACCGGCAAACAGCCCAGATGATCTCCTCAAATATCACCGATTACAACGAATCCCGATATAATGAGGATGATCACCCTATTCCCAATAACTTACTCCCACTCATCATCTGTAAAACCATACAGATGTGAGAATCAAACCTGGTAAATACATACCCTGGAGCAAGTGTCTAATCGGGAAATCAGTTTTCTTTTAACAGTACACAGTTGAACTGAAAGATTGAAATGTTTCGATGGGGTATCCTGGTATTCCTACTAATGCCTCTACCATTATCCAGATTCACAACTATAACCGTATAATTCTTTGCCACCTCTCCAAATCCCTTTATATGTCTTTAGTCATTACCTTCTGCACACCCCTTGGGCCAAATGGTTTTCTTCCTTCCCTACCGTTCGGCACCAGCCTATGGTTTGGAAGAAGACTATCCAATTTGCGCAACGGGTGTACTGTCCTAATCCTAGGAGCACTCGCAATGCGAGAGAAGGTGAGGATAAAAGACAACCGAATAAACCTTATTCCTATTTCTCCTGGACCAGAATCCATCCCCGAACTGGAACAAGTTCCTTTCGAGTTCGTATATAACCATACGATGGAGTATCCAGTAAACAGTGGATCTTCATAGTGATACGGAGTGTCCTGGAGAAATACAAAGGTGATTTAGGATTGGCGAAGAAATACTTGGTTTGGTCGTGAATATCAGTTGCAATTTACTTTTCCCTCTTACTAATCCCTTGCTTTGTCTTAATCTTAATACCTTCTGCACACCATTTAGGCTAATTGGTTTTCTTCATTCCCTACCGGTCGGCACCAGCCTAAGGTTTGGAAGAAGACTATCCAATTTGCGCAATAGGTGTACTATCTCCTAAATCAAGGAGTACTCACAACTTGAGAGAAGGTGAAAGGGAAAAGACAACTGAATAATCCTATCCGTTTTCTCCAAAACCGGAAACCATCCTCGAATTCCTTCGAGTTCGTATCTAACCATACGATGGTTTTGTCCAATGGAAGTGGACGTTCGTAGTAATACGGGGTGTCCTGGAGAAAAGGGTAAAAGTAGGAGTGGCAATGAGGTCTGCAACTCTGACAATCCAAAAGCCAGTGTTAAGAAGGTTCGGTCAACTTGGTCACTGAGTCAAAGTCTAGGGTCCGGTCAATGGTCGCTGCCAAAGAGAGAGAGAAAAGAAACACTCAGCGTGCACTCTAACCTAGATCAGAATGGTTACCAATTTATCTAATCTGGAAACCTCCCACTGTACCTCAAATTCTCCTCCAAACCTGAAAGAAGAATTAGTCGGGGTCACCTGAGGAGTAAACCAACTCATCAGTGGGAATCGGGATCCAACTATCATCGCATGATAACGTGACGGAATCCGCTCACGGTACCACACTCCAGAAGGTATGCGCATATCTGGCAAGTTTCAGTTCTTTCGAAACTCCCGATGTGGATTTTTACCCCATGCTCTTATGACCTCGACTAAGGCCAACAAATCATAAGTCACATGTCAAGTTCTACCCGTCATTGTCCAGGTTGATTTGAACCCACCCATACAAGCCCTTGACTAGGGCCAACAAGGCTATACGACTGTCCCAAACCAACGCATCTATCTATGCAGCATATGAATACCCAATAGCTACCAAACACTGTGCCTTGACTATGGCCAACAAACACAGCTTGAATACTATTGACTACCCATATGAAACGACGGAGGGCTACGAATGGTTTCTGGCGAAAACCTTTAACGTAATGAACTTGATATCGTTGAAGGAACGGATAGCTTTTTAGAAAATATAGTGGCGAAAACCTTTACTAAAGAGGTCACTCCCGGTGAAGGGATCTCGGCTCTTTCCCCGTAGAATGGGGTGCAGGATATTCCAAATGAATACCACGATGCAAAGCATAAGTAATCAGCTATAGTGAAGTTAATGCCCTGACGCAAACTTCTGTCCAAGGGGTCACTCCCGGTGAAGGGATCTCGGCCCTTGCCTCGTCGACTGAGGAGCAGGATATTCCAAATGAATACCACGATGCAAAACAAAAGTGAACGTCCTTGCAATAACAGCTTTTTGAAAAGTGTTCCAACAACATCAGATTATGTTTGTTTATCTTGCATTGATCCGAATCAATGCAGTCCCATCAATTGATCACACCACAAAGAACGAAAATATACTGACGTACGTATATGCCATCCGTATTCGCCACTGGGTCCCGTCATCACCCGTTAGGTTAGCTAACTAACGGCAGAGCGGGGACTGGACTAGCGCGGATGAAAAACATATACAACATCTACTAATATATATACCAATATATAGTATTTCGCTCAAGGCGTGAATAAAATGCAACATCACAGAAATGTAAAGCATCACAGAACAATACAGATATCTGGGATCCCCGGGTTTCACAGAGCCACTACTGAAACCCGACGTTCCCCTGGTCGTGTGGATAGCCTGTGCAATGAAAACCTAGACCCCTACGGGCGCGGCAAGTCACCCGCCAAAACCTGAAGCGAGGCAGCCCCCTTCAGCGCCGTGAATGGACCACCCAGCACTTCACGGAATCCGGTAACTTGGGCACCCCTCCTGGGTCAACCTGTACCCCCTACGAGTGCGGCGAATAGCCCGCCAATTCCAGACTGAAGCCCCCTCCGTCTCAATGCCCTGAGATGCGGGCTTGTTGCCCTCCAGAACCCGGCTATCCGTGCACCCCTCCGCGGGGTAACCCTAGTACAGAAAGTAAAATATACATACACCGGGTACATCGACCTCAACCAGGTCGAGCCCCAAAAGAATAATACAAACAGGCAGTGACGGCAGTCCACATGTCGGACGCTCGCCCCGCAATATCAAATGTACATAATACAACAACACTGTACTAGCATTGCATTCAGGCTATCCCCCACGACCAATCCGCAACATCACAGCAAAACACAGAACATCAACGTGAAAGTCACGTTCGCAAATCCGTCTAACCGGGCTATAGCAGTTAGACCGGATTTACCGATCGAGTGACATTCACGGTCGCAGATATAATGTAAATACTGTGAAATATGTGTTTAAAATATCCGATCGATCAAAAATTAACAGGTGGGCCCCCAAACAATACTGTAGCATTCACAGAAAATCTGGGCCCAATTTTAATATTCCAAAACCCCTAAAATCACCCATAAATCCTACTGGAAAAATTGTACACACTGATCCATCAATACTGTGGCGGAACCGCGGCAACAAGTAGGGTTTTGCCGCGGTTCCGCGCTCCTCTGAAAAGATCAGTGTCTCGAATTTCTACAGTAGTCTTAGGTCTTCTAGCACAGTACTTTTATACAACCTGAAAAATTTTTGGAGACCAAAAAATTTCAACAGAAAACTGTCGCTAGCAAAAATACGGGTTTTTGGACATTTCGATCGATCGGAACTGAAAAACACATTACACAAAGCTAGACTATGTTAATGGCAAGGCTCTGATACCACTGTAAGTGCACGGCGGCGCCCCGGCCGTCAATCCGACGGCCAAATGCGGAAACGGTGATAAACTTTAATTTTGCGAACTTTGCAAACCGGCACCACCGCGCACTAAACCCCCGGATCGAACCATTAACAAGTCTAAGCTAACTAGAAGAAGGGAAAGAGATGTACCGACTGATCCGAGTCCTCCGGTCTTCATCTCCACTCCGATCTCGTCGCGGGATCTCCGGTGGTCGCCTCCTCGCCGGAAGGGCACCACGTAGCCGGATTCTTTTACGGGCTCCCACCTCTATACCGAGGCAACTCGGGCGCGAAGTTGGCTAGCCGACGCGTCCAAGGCTTGCTATAGAATAGTGTAGAATAGTTGTCTCTTTGGGGTTTATGAGGTTGCCATGTTGGAGGAATTTTGCACAAAGATATTCATGGATGCTTGAAGGAATAATGGAGCATCCAAGCAAAAAGAATAAGCCTCTCCTTAACAAGAGCTCGGCCAAAAATGCTCACTGGAAATGATGTGGGAATAGTGCACCAACAAAACCAAGCCTCTGAGCAAACATAAATATATATACATTCCACAAAGAAAATTAATCCATACACTCATATAAACCTCCAGCACACTCACACTACAAAGAAGGGGGGCCCACGAAATTGCAAGCAAGGAATTTTCCACTCAAATTAAAACACACCCCTCATCCACCAACAGTGGCCGGCCCATCACTCCACTCATTACACAAACCATATCCTATCAAATCCTAATAAATGTAAGAATAGCAAAGAAGATTTCATAATCAAACTTTTGCAAGAAACCCCCTCAACAAAATGTTAATTGCAAACTTGCAATTAACACTCTCCAACGAAAAGTCCGACCGGGAAGGAAAAAGAGAAAACCGGCCGGAACGGAATGCAAACCGGCAACCCTAGAAAACTGGTCCCATAATAAATTACAGGAAAAACCCCGATACTGTGCATACACACCCGCATTTGTATTTCGACCGAAATACAAATGTAAAGAGACAAAATCTACACTATCAAATACTAAGATCCGGCTTAAGCCAAAGCCGGCTAGTAAAAACCGTCCGATCACGATCCGTGCAATACCGCACGTATCTGATCGAACCCTGCCATATCTCCATACGGCCTCTACAGCGTTTCGCCCGAAAGCTGAGTAACTGAAAGTGTGATGGACTCTAAAGACTCTTCAATACAATGGCTGTGGATTTAACCACTAGCACGTCAGAGGTATAAGCCAATACGTAACGGGCCACCAGCTATTGACCAAAAGGGACGTCGATGAGCGAACTCATCCTGACACCCTACTAAGCCTGTCAGTGACAATATCCGTACAGTCCGGTCCGTTCGTCTATGAGCATCGCATGTCGGGCCTAGGGGGTGGGTAAAAGTCAGACCCCCAAAAGCGGTACAAGTCGTGTCGGAGTGTAGCCCAGAACACCCTGAGATACTACTGGAATACCTACCAGTAAATCTCCTGCCTTGGCCAAGGACTTCGTGTAATGGCTCTCCTAGACACAGCGCGACCTCACCCCCAATACCGGGAGAGACGAACCCCCGACGATCCGCTCACTGCCTCCATGTGGCTCGGGACTGTACCCAACTAAAACCTGTTTGCACGACTCCTTTGAGCCGTGGTAGGGTAGTAATCAAAGCACAGTGGGAACTCACACGAGACAAATGACGATCCCCAGGTCGATGAACTAACCTGTACACATGTCACCTGGGAACTGCTATCTGACGTCAGGTATAAGACCAACTAGCATGTTCCCGGCGAGTCCTGTCCGGTGTACTCATAACCCAATGAGCACCTGTATACATCTTAGGTGAACCAACTGACACCAGTGGCCTGTGAGACCGGCCACCGCCCCTCGTCGGGGTCTCGGCTGTATACACTAGTCTACTCTGGAGAATCGATGCCCTGTCTCGAAACTCCCACGACTAGGGACCTTTTAAGGATGTGCTTATAGACTCCAGCTCTCACTTATATGATCGCCCTCATACTGCCGGCAGTCAAGCAAGAATCCTAGGGGCTCTATCAACGTGCAATAGCGACCTGTCAGGTCACCTAAAGCAGTACACGATGATAAAGGTAAACCAGATAGCAAACTATCATCTCGAGTAAGACTGTCGTACCGGGATATGTCCTCCCTCAATCATTGCAATCACGTGCCTGTGATCTAATAATTGACTCTGAGGGCACTATCTCCAACAACGTCAGATGGCAGTTCTCTGGTGACACTGGTACAGAGTAGTCTGTTGACCCGAGATCGTCATAGAGTCTTGTGTGGTTCCCACTGTGCTTTGATTTCCATCTTACCACGTTCAAGAGGGCGTGCAAAATGGTGGTTTTTGGGTACATTCCCGAGTCACATGGAGGCAATGAGCGATACGAGGGGATTCGTCTCTCCCGGTATAGGGAGTTGATATTGCGCTGTGTTCGATTGGCTATAACAGGAAATCCCTGGCCAGGGTTGCTAAGATTTACTGGTAAGTGTTACCAGTAGTTTCTCGAATTGTTATAGACCTCATATCGACATGACTTATCGAGCTATTGGGGTCTGACGTTTACCACCCCTAGGCGAGATATGCGACATATCAGACGAACAGACCGGACTGTACGGTAGTGTTACTGGTTGGATTCACTGGAGTGTGAGCGGGCTTGCTCGTCGATCTTCTGATCGCTCAATACCCGGGTGGCCGTTACGTTTAGCAGACATCTTGCGGCTTGTGGGTGTTTGATATGATCATCACCTGCTGCCGGCGTATTGACGAGTCTTTAGAGTCCTACACAGAGGTTTCCTGGCTCAAGCGAAACGAAATAGGAGCGCATATGAGATATGTGCGGGACCGAGAATAATGCATGTATGTGATACCGTATTTCATTCTCGCGATAAATGTATCGAATGGTTGTATGCGATATAACCTAGTTATCGAATCAAGGGTTGATTCGATAAGCCGATACATTGGATACTAGTCGGTTATATGCGATATAACCGGATCGTTAAATCAAGTGTTGATTTAATGATTTAATGCATAATTATATATTTGATATATTACTTTGCATTAACTAGTATTGGTTCACTTTAAATGGATTTTCTCACTTGGTTTGTGCACATTGTATATGTGATATATTTTTGTGCACTTGTATGTATCATGTTTGATGATGCATGCTAACTTGTGTTTTGTGTAAAGTTTAAACCATGGTTATGTAATGGTTAGGGTTTTCATTTTCATATCTATTTATTTATTTGTTTATTGATTTTGGAAAATGATAAGAATAATGCAAAATGGTGGCTTTATTTGGAAGCTTGTTGAAGCTTCATGAAGACTTTGACCAAGTGACCATTTTGTCTCATGCTTAACCCTAACCATTCCATTCAACCATGATTAACTCTCTACACATTACCATGGTTAACATTATGATAAGTATTCTTTTATTTTCTATTATGAAATTAACTTATCATATCATTTCTTCTTCTTCTTCCTTGAACTCAAGAAGAAAACCTTGAGGTCATCAATGGTGATTGATGGTAAAGAGTGAGAAATCCAATTCTAAAGTCTACCCACTTCCTATTTCTTCATCCTCTACCTCTTGCCAAGTAGTAGAGTGTGTTTTCTTCACAAGTTTCTTGACTTGGTGAAGTCGGAGCTTGATTTAGCGATGCCTCGACGTAGATCATCTTCGGCATGAACATCGACGACCTAGCTCACCATTTCTCCGACGAAGCCGACGCTAGAGCCCGGGAATTCTTTTGGACAGCGAGGGGACTTCGTTGCGGAGCTATGGAGGTGGAGCACCGGATCTACAAAGGTTGTATTTCCGTTAAACTTTTAGTTAAGTGTTAACTAGTTTACTTTTCGCCTTGAAATCTAGCCGACGATCCGTTCTAGGGTTTCTCGGCACCGTTTAAATTTGAAATTGGCATGGTTGATGCCTTGTGAGACCTCATTAGGGTGCCTAGGAACCCTACAGTATTTGGACTTGATTTCCATGCACACCAGACGTACCCGATTATTGGATATGCCTTTCGAGGCTGATTTTGCTCTTAAGCACTTTGTTTTCATGATGGGTACTATATTATATAGTGGCCGGACAGGACAGTACCTGAGTACTTTGCATGCATTAAAAGTTTACCCAGAAGTTTTTTTAAAAGGTGGTATAGTATCACTATTTCCTACGTGTCCGCGAGTGACACGAAATTTTATAAAGAGAACCTTTTGGGGATATTTCAAAAAGGCGGAACGTTTATTGAACAAACATATCTAATAGTTTACTTATTACTTTACAAATGATCATCCGCCACCGGTGCCGTGAGCTACGCATAGCACGGATATTTGGAAAAGAATTGGCATGAGATATTCAGCTTTTAAAATGGTTTTACAAAGATGCGTGCTATATATGTATTATAGTATTTGACTAATGCATATTGGATTTCAGTAGTGGATTTCGAGATCTGTATCTCCATTGTAACTCCGATGATATGCGTGGAAATTCGATGATTTGCGTGACGCTTGACGGAGTTCGATTTTGAGTTTCATAGTCGTTTTCACGCGCACAGGATGCGCTGTGGTATTTCTGTATCTTCCATGATTTCGGAGCCTCGTTGATTTAAGTTGATTATTGAAATGTTTTAATATTTGGGGGTTCAAATTCAAATTCGGAGACCAAATTTATTTAAGAGGGGAAGATTGTAACATTTCAGAAATATAAAATATTATTTTTGGAATTTAATATTAAAATAATATATTTCGTGAAAACTACCCGATTTGCGAAATTGGGGTTTTCGTAAAGTGGTATTAGTATATATCAATATTTGGAAATTAATTGGAGATTAAAATGATTTATTTATTTTAATGATATTTATCGGATTTTTGGTCAAATCCGTGCTTTTACAGTTTTCCGTGACTTGTGAACATGTCATGTGTCTGTGGTGTTTGTGCACATTGTTCTTTTGTTGTGACTTGTGAGATAAAGAGAAAAGAAAAGAGAAATGTAAAGAGAGAAGAGTTTGAGTGTGAATAGAATCAATTAGATGCCATGGTTAAAATTGAGAGTTAAACAAAATAGATATTTGTGTGAGAGAGTGAGTGTAGGGAGAGATATTTGTGATGGAGAGTGAGGCTAAGAGAGAGGGGGGGAGGGGGTTACTTGGCTACCCATTTTCTTCCTCCTCCATTGTTTCCTCAACTCAATTGCTTCATCTCATTCATCTCACTACCCCCAAGCATCATCTCCAATCCTTCACCAAAACCCTACACACCCTTCACTAAAAACATGCATCAAACCATTCTAAGACCTTAGAACTAACCAAGTTTGGATTTTTAAGACTTGGGCAACTCAAGAAAGTTCTTTGGTTGCAAATAAGGTAATCACTTCTCTTTTAGTTAGGTATTGTGTTTATTATATCCTATTCTAGTTTAGAATTTGATTATGTTTGGTTTTGTGATTTTAGAATATTGAAAGTTGCGGTTAAATGATAAGTTGAGGTGTAGCGAGTGTTTACTTGACCTTAGAGGGTGTTTTACTAGCCAAGACCGAGAATAGAAACCAAAACACGAACTTTGAAATAGGCCAATATCGTATTTTGTGGATTTTGTGATGGGATACTGAGATCTGCTACAACCCGGGTACCCTAAAACTTATTTAGCGAACACAGAGAGACGTGCAAGCAACTAGGAGCCTACCCTAGAAGCCCGAGCCCATTTCCTCTTGTTCAGGCCGCAGATTTATTCCATATGGCCGCAATTTGCAGCCACTTTGTGGTGAAATGTGGTGATTTTTGTTCTGTAACTTCCTTATCCTATATCTAGAGCAACCTGATATGCAAAATTGGCTAATTTTACCTTAGTCAAAATCTGGGATAGATTTCCTTGGTTGCTGAATTTCGTTTTCCGATTTCTAAAACGTGGTTTTTAGATTTGAGTTTAGATTCCGTCGTTGGATGTTTGTACCTCAACGGACGAGGGTTGTTTGGTTGTTTTTGCAAGCGTAGGCTTCTAACCCATGAGCGCACTGTGTGCTGCATTGGTTTTCCGGGTTTGATTTTAATAGCATTGCGATGGTGTATTAATTGTAGGTACTTCGCGTGGACTTCCGAGACGACGAAGCATATCGACTTCAGTTAAGCGAGGAGTTTAGCAGGTGAGTAGATTTATATCTACAGGGGAAATCGGGTGGATGGCGTATAGCACCCCCGCAAATATTGATATGGAAGATCGTTTGATAAATATATTTTGATAAATGATATGCGACGGACATGATTGTAGGATTTAATAACGATAATATGATAGAAGTTGACACTAATGAACATATTGACATATGAGAATATGAAATGAGAAGTGAATCATGATAGGTACGAATTGAAAGAGAACAAGTATGAGTTGATAATGGTATGAGGTTTGTTCGAGATCGATAATCACGACATGAGATTAAGATAGAGGTGTTGTGGAATTAATAGGATATGACGTTTATACAAATGTGATGTGAGATATTAATGTAATGAATGAGTATACGATGTGATATGATGACTTAGTGTGATATGTCGTTATATGGATGTGAGTCGATATGAGATAGTTGATACCTTTGTCGGTCCTACGATATGAGATTGATACGGATGCGACCTAGGAGATATATATATATATATAACGTTGTGAATCTTGAGTGATATGCCATACGATGGATTATACCGTACGTGATGTTGTGAGGCTTGATGCCAATTGATAGATTCACCGACTCGGTCATGTTATATATGTATACCTTATAGCATTTAGCTGACGATGTACTTTATGCTATGTTCATGTCATTCCCTTTACATTACATATACCTGTTCTTGTACACCTATACCATTATCGATGATGTGTATGTTATACTTACACAGATTGGCCGGCTCACACACTTCATCATCGATAATTGCTATGCTCACATCACTATGCTATGTTGCATGATTTACTTTCTATGTTCACATCATTGTTCCATGTTGCATGATATACGGATATGCTTACATTCTGTTGTATGTCGCATACATCATGCTTTACGATTATACGCATTGAGATATGCTGTTTTCATGAGATTCTGGATTTGAGAACCGTGGTTATGTTTCAAAATGAAGTATGTATTGTTTTAAAAACCAGGTTTCTTTTGATATGATATTTTAGTGCGTCCGCCATGTGTTTTCTCGGTTCTAGGATGGATATGTGAAACACGATTCGAGTTGAGGTAGGCACCGTCTGCGGGTACATGGTGGACCCGGTGAGGTTCTCCGGGGCAAGAAGACTCGTATTGTTAGGCGGTGAGCCTGGCAGGGGAGCACTACCTACCAGTGACAGTATTTGGACTCGTCGGATATCTGGAGGATACTAACCGGAGTCGAGAGATTGATATGGGCCGATCCGTACTGCCGGAGCCCGAGGGCCGATCCCGCAGACTGACAGAGCCCGAGATAGGAGGATTTACGTGTCGATGCTGGACACGGGTTTCATGATGTTTCGAGTGTCGATGTTGGACACTCAGGTTCCATGACTTAATGTGTCGCGAGGGACACACGTTGATTTATATCCTCATACTTTCATGCATACGCTTTTATGATATTCACATGCATGATGTTGTTGTGTCATTTGTTGACATGTGGACGAGACCCACATGCATACAGGCATTGATTATATGCTTGGATGATATTCACTTGCTGATAGACATTGATTATGTTGTTGGCACATATGTAGATACGGTCACCCTAGATATCATAGTATTACCTTTATGATATAGTTGACCTAAGAATCGTTGTTTATTTCGATTTCTACCTGATGATGTTTTCTACTTACGAGTTGGCAACTTACCCCCGTTGTGCCACAGTTCCTGCAGGTTGACCGCTTAGATCAGTAGCGGCATCGCTGGCACATAGTTGCTTTTGGGTGATTGCTTTCGTAGGCAGTACATGTTGGATCGTGCCACTCTTGTATTATTATTCCTATTGTATCTAGTCAACTCCATCAATCAGAAACTAGTATTTGTATAAGTAGTAAGACTTAGTGAGACTTGTAGTTACGAGACTTGAGCGGTGGGTTATATGTTCGCTTGGTGGGTTTGATGTCTTGCTTTACTTTATTCCTTGTGTTGATCTTCGCCGTTGGGCTTCATATACTTATATTCTGTCTTGTGTGGTTGTGACCCCGCCGATTGGCGAAGAGCTAGCTCCCACTTGGGGATGCCTATATATTGTTGTATATCTGTTTTGGTTCAAAATATACGATGGAGGTGCTGCACGAAATTTTAAAAGACAAAACATGATTCATTATTCCTTTATTCAAAACTTCACCTCTTCTATTTTATTTAAAAGGTTTAGATTTCTGGGTTTCGGCTTACTTAATTTATGTTGCGTCTTTATACGTTGCATGATTTATATGCCGGTCACAAACTAAATTCGGGTCGTGACAATTGGTTATTATCTTATCTAATCAATATGGCTCCCACTGTTTTTATCAAATCTTTCTTAAAACCTTAAAAGGTAAGACTAGCTCGGATTAATTATACCCTACAAATTTGCCAATCTTTCATCCAGGCCAGTGTTGGTACTTTGAGGGAGGTTCCCCATGCTTTCGCATGGACCTAATTAAAATAAACCTCGTTTTCTCATAGGCATAATCCCGTTAACACCTTTCTAGACACCTACTTGATCGGCTAATTGTGATGTGTAAAACTCTCGCTGGAGTAACTCTTACTCGTAGTGGGTATCGGGATCCAACTATCTCATTGAAGGTATGCAATCTCATTGCAAATTTCAACACTTGAAATTCCCGATAATATTTTACCCCTAGCTTCCTATGATCTTGACGAAGGCCAACAAACCATAGGCCGCTAGTCAAGTTCAACCCGTACATTTCTTGATTGAATTAAACCCACCCGCACGATCCTTGACGAAGGCCAACAAAGTCGCACGACTAGTCTAATCCAATCGCATCACATGCTATAAGCAGATAAGTACTAATCAGCTACCACACACTACGCCTTGACGAAGGCCAACAAATGTAGCACGAATACTAACTAGTTCTTATCTGAAATGACGGAGGGCTACGACAGGTTTTAAAAAAAACCTTTTGCGTAATGAACTTGATATCGTTGTAGAATCAAGTGATTTTTGAAAAGGTGCGTTTTTGAGGATTTTACTAGTTTTGCTAAAGAGGTCACTACCGGTGAAGGGATCTCGGCTCTTTCCTTATCGAATAAGGTGAAGGATATTTCACAAATACCACTATGCAAAGCAAGAACTAAAGAAGCAATCAAAAGAAAAAACCGAGTGGGTTGTAGTATCTTCTAGTTTCACTAAAGAGGTCACTCCCTGTGAAGAGATCTCGGCTCTTTCCTTATCGAATAAGGTGCTGGATATTCTACAAGGAATACCGCTATGCAAAGAAAGAACTAGAGCTATCCTTTTTAAAAATTTGATTCTACAACATCTTTTAGGTTTCTTTTCTTTTCATTAATCTCATTAATGAATTCCCATCATTTATGCTTCCTAAGCATCGCAGAAGAAACAAAAATACAATGTACGCTTACGCCATCCGCATTCGCCACAGTGTCCCGTTATGCACCGCTAGGTTACTTAACTAACGGCATAGCGGGGAGGGACTAGCGCAGGTGCAAAACATAAGCAACGTTTATTATATATCAAATATATAATAATAAAGCATTCTTCTCACGCATATAAAGTGATCACATCACAGAATATCAGCAGCAAAAGCTAACATATGAAATATTGGATATACTAGGAATTCCGTATTTTAAATTAAGCCAGTATAAAACACGGATTCCACGGTCGCGATGAATAGCCAAACCCACATCCCTAGACCCTTACGAGAGCGGCAAGCAACCCTACCAATTCTAGAGTTAGGGGACCCGGACTCGACTCCTCGAGATGGTCTCCCACTGGACTCTAGATCCCAGTTACTTGTGCTCCCTACCTTGGGTCTATCCTAATGTGGAAAAGTAAATAATATATATCGATAGTGACATCATCCTCATCCCGGAAGTGCCCCAATAAAAGAATATTACATACAAGTTTTTACATGAATGAAAATGAAAAACTCTCATCTCACATAAAAAAAACCCGGCTATTCAAAACACGACGATCCAATATAACATATCCCAGCAACACATAACATCAAATATTATAAACGTAAGTAAATATGCGTATCCCAATTTTCGTTGACATATAGCAACGAAACCGGCGATACACCACATATTACACTTACGGTCGCAGAGAAGAAAATGTCAAACTACAACATTTGGAATCCGCAATTACCTTAGACATCATAAACCCGAAATATCACATACTTCGGATTTCATGCCTAACCAAATGAATTCCAAATATTGTATCACATTCCACAAATAGCTAGACGATGTTAAACATTCCGATCGAATCAACAAACACCCAAAAATTCCCAAAGAGCTCAACACTTGAGCACAGTTTAAAAATACTCAGAACATGCCACAGTATCTATGGACCAACCGTAGAAGGGCCAACCCTTGCCTCACCTATGGCGCTGCGGAACTACCACAAACCCTAGAGTTTGGCAGTGGTTCTTACGATCATAGAATCGAGTTAGAGTTTCGTTCATCCAGAGGGTCCATCGCATTACTTGCATGATTTTTGAATGTTCTTTAAATTGGAAAAATCCAACTCTTGGAAAATTTCCTGCGAGGGTTAAAGTGGGTATTTGATATTCGTTCAAACTTTTTAACGCCGTCTAAATAACCCAAAATAATGATAGAATTACGACTACGAAACTCTCCGAATTGGCTTTACAGAAAGTTAACATCTCATGCAATTTCAGCAAAAACAAGCAACACCTGAAACACCAAAACCTAGAGACCAGAAAACCAAACGAATATGAACCCGAGATGACACCATGGGGCCGGCCAACTCGGAAAATTTGGGCATGTCACCGGGTCAAAACCGGTGAAATGGGTTCGTATTTGTTCAATGTTCATGTTACATCTCATATAACATTCTGCAGTTGCTTAAAAAAATTTCGATGACTTAAAAAATTTGACAGAAACTAGGTTTTTATTTCGGGTTTTTCGGTTTCGTAATTCTACAAACATCATCAAATTCTCTAGCTTGGCTCTAATACCACTGTAGTAATTCCTGTCATGACAGCAAGATTTCAGGAGTTATCGTCCTTGCCATTTTCAAAATTTTGCTATGCTAAACAACCCTAACCCTAGAATCTTAACAAGATATTTAGACGAAACAACATGTAAACTACTTTACATCTAAGTGAACATGGAATATAACCTTTGTAGACCAGTCCTTCACTTCAATAGCTCTGTTTAGTAGTCCCTTCGCTCCAAGTAGTGATCTTCCGGACTCTAGAATTACTTCACAAGATGAAAGGAACAAGCTTGCATGAAGTCTTCAAGGCCGAAGATGATCTACGTCGAGGAGACACCAACCCAAGCTATCTCTTCACTAATTTAGGATTAGTGAAGCTAACACCCTAAACTAAATGGCTAATCTAGTCGAGGATGATGAAGTACGATTTTTGCTCACTTTAGAATTAATTTTCTCACCATTTTTCTTCACCTCTCAAAAATCTAGAGAGCTCACTCTTGATGAAGATGAAGATGAAGAAGATAATGTTATGGCAACCATGGGTGAGAAAATATCTCATATAACTCATGTAGAGACTTTACCATAGGTTTGGATAATGGTTAGGTTAATGAATATCTAAGGTAAGACAAAACTAGTCGACTAAGTCAATGGGTCTACAAGCTTCCACAAGCTTCACCCATGTGACTAATTTCCAACTAATTTGGATTTACTTTAAATAAATAAATCTTACATTATCATGAGCATGGTGTGAGTCTCATAAACCAATGTAGCATGTGGCATCAAACATGACACAAAAAGAAATACAATTAATATATATCATATATATATTAAATGCATAAGTGAGAAAAGAAATTCTTAAGTGAGTTAATATTAGTTAATGTAAATTAATATATCAAATATATAATTATACATTAAATCATTAAATCAACACGTGATTTAATAATCCGGCTATATCTCATATGACCGACTAATATTATTTGTATCAACTTATCGAATCAACACTTGATTCGATAACCCGGCTATATCTCATATAACCGACCGATATCATAAATCGCGAGAATAGAATACGGTATCACATACTCGTATTAATCTCAGTCATGCACATATCACATATGTGCTCCTATTTCATTTTGCCTGAGCCAGTAAACCTCTGTGTGGGTCTCTAAAGACTCGTAAATACGCCGGCAGTAGGTAATGATCATATCAGGCACCCATAAGCCGTCAACGGTACTAGCTGGATGTAACGGCTACCCGGGTATTGAGCGATCAGAAGATCAACAAGCAAGCCTGCTCATACTCCTGTAAAGCCTGTCAGTAACACTACCGTACAGTCCGGTCTCTTCGTCTGATATGTCACATATCTAGTATAGGGGTGGTAAATGTCAGACCTCAGAAACCGATATGTCTGTTTACCGCCGGAAGCCGGGAAGACTGAACGTCTTGCCTGAATCTGGGGGCAGATGCTAATTGGTGCTATCCGTCCACCTCTCCGAAGATGCCAAGTTGATTTATGACACCATGTATCGAAGGTTTAAACGGATGCGGCCGATGTAGCAGACTTCGTCAGATTCCCCCTCATTTGAGGGGTTTTTGATTGTGGGGATGCTCTTCCGTGAAGGCGCAAGCCCTTGCGGTTAATTACACTACCGAATCGCAGTAACAACTTTCTCCTTCTCCAGATGGTCACTTTGTGTCGTGGGTCTTTGTTTTGTGTTTGGTTGCCCGTGGATTGTATACTGAGACTAAATTATGTTGTCGCCCGTAGGGCGTGGACTAGTCCAAATCCGTATCTTTCTTAGATTTGGGTTTGGGGGGTTTGGGTTTAAGGATACGTTAGCCTCATTTGAGACTAAGATCGACTTAAACGTTTGTTAAGGATACGTTAGTCTAATTTCAGACTAAGATCGACTTAACGGGATCGTTTAGATCTGACAAAAGAGCAATTGGGCTCTATTGTTTAGTTTAATGACATTACGGTCGATTAGTTTAAGGACATTGCGGTCCATTGTTAGTTTTAAGACATCGCGGTCGAGGTTAAGGACATCATAGTCCGTGAGTTTAGGGACCTCATAGTCCGGTGTTAGTTTTAAGACATCACGGTCGAGGTTAAGGACATCATAGTCCGTGGATTTAAGGACCCCACAGTCCGACGTTAGTTTTAAGACATCACGGTCGAGGTTAAGGACATCATAGTCCGTGGATTTAAGGACTCCACAGTCCGACGTTAGTTTTAAGACATCACGGTCGTTATTAAGGACATCATAGTCCATGACTTTAAGGACCCCACAGTCTGTAGTAATGTGTGGTTGTCGGGACCCGTCACCTCTCTGACGACTTTGAAGGATTACAACGACAGATATCAGAGGAGTAAAGAGATGTACCCTTGAACCGGGTGTAAATTGGTTGGAAGAGCAGATGAGCTCAGTTCAATTTAAATTGAGGAATTATGGCCAGAATTGGGCTAAGTCCAGTTAAAAATGTTTAACATTTTATTTTTGTTCTGCCTGTTAGGACTTTATTTGGGCTCTGCCCTTTTAATAATGCTAAGCATTGGGCTCTGACATTTTTTGTCTTATATTGAATGCATAGCATTTATCAGAACAAAGTATGTTCTGACAGCGCGCCACGTGGCGAACTAGGCGCTTTGCGCCAGTCAAAGAGCGCATTGCGCTTCTGTCGGTTAGCGCATACGAGGAGGACACGTGTCGCGCTTAGCGCTAAGCGCTAATTTGTTGGCGCACTGCGCTTTTAATTTATGAGCGCGCTGCACTAGTTTATGGGTGCGCCAGTGAGTGACACGTCGCGCGCTTGGCGCTGAGCGCCAACCCAAGAACGCAGTGCGCTGTTTTCAGGAGCGCAAAGCGCAGATCGTGTCTATGGTTGATACGTGGCATGTTTTGGCGCTGAGCGCCGATCCAAGGAGCGTAAAGGCGCAGTTCATGAGTGCAAAGCACTTTCTAATAGCGCAAAGCGCATTTTGATCAATTTTAAGATCAAAGAACAAATTTATGTTCTTCAAAGGAGGCTTTGCCTTAAGATCCAAGAACAAAAGTTCTTGTTTTTATAAAAGGCTCTGCCTTTATAGATCAAAAGATCTGTGAATGAAGTAAAATACTTCTTTTTATATTTTTATGATTAGATCTTTTGATCTTTTCTTTTTAATCAAAGACCTTGGTATTTTTATAGATCTAAGATCTTTTTAGAAGATGTTTCTTCTTTTTACGAGATGATTTCATCTCTGTTGTTCAAGAATTAATTGTTTATCTTGAAGAAATGATCTTCTTTTGCTAAGGGCTTGCCTTTCTTTTTCTTTGAGTTTTCTCAAAGTTTGCAGAGGGTTTTTTCTCTCTCTTTTTCTGTATTCTCTCTATATTTTTGACTTGAAGTCTAGGGTCCTTTATATAGGGCCAAATGATTTGTTAAATCAGTTTTGAGAGATCTTTCTCTTGATTGATCGGCCACCGTTGGATCTTTGATCCTAAGGCTTCTGTTTTACAGAAGATAATCTTCTTGTTATAATAAGATTGAGAAATCTTTCCATGTAGAATTTGTTCTGTTTTTGGTAATTTAATATTTACCCTTGGATTGTTGATCCGGCGGTCCTTAAAGCACAATCTTGTTGTTTGGAAAGATTTTGAGGAATCTTTCCTTAATAGAATTTAATTCTTGTTAATCAATGATTTATCATTATTACTAGATCCTTTGATTTAACGGTGAGAATCTTTAATCCCAGCGCTGGCGCACCTACACTCGACACGTGGCGTGCAGCGCAGAGCGCAGCGCAACTGTGCTAGCGCACCCGTGTCTGACACGTGGCGCGCAGCGCAGAGCGCAGCGCAACTGTGCTAGCGCACCCGTGTCTGACACGTGGCGCGCAGCGCAGAACGCTGGATCTGAAGCGTTGCTTCAACTTTCTAAATTTTGAATTTTGAATACAGAGCTTTGCTCTGATTGGGATGCGCTGCCTAGGGCTCAGCGCTCCTAGCGCTGGCGTGTCTGCTTTTGACACGTGGCGCGCAACGCGCAGGATCTGAAGCGTTGCTTCAATTTTTGAATTTTGAAATTCAAAACAGAGCTTTGCTCTGATTGGGGAAACAAATTGTAACACCTTAGAATGTGTTTAGTGGCTAATTATATTTTAATATATGGTTTTTAATAAAAAGTTTACCAAATTGATTTTCAATTATTTTATCCTATTTAATGAATATTTTATTATATTTTTCCTAGGCTTGCACACACTTGTGCATGATAACTAGGGTGTATTTTATTATATTTTTCCTAGGCTTGCACACACTTGTGCATGATAACTAGGGTGTTATTGGGGTTTACCCATGATTAGCAACATGGTGGGTTAACCATTCCCTAATCTAGTTTTATAATTTTGTTTTAAGTGTTATAGGTTTTAAGTATGGATGGTTATTTTAAAATGAAAAATGAATTTAAAAGGATTTTAATTGAGTTGAAGTGTTGACCAGAGAGAGAGAGAGAGAGAGGGCATGGGGCAACATGGCATGAGCCATGCCCATTTAATGAAGAGAGAGAGCGTGAGAAGGAGGTGTCTTTGTTGTGGCTCTCATTTATCCCTCTCATTTCCTTTCTCTCATTCCCTCATACTCTCACACACACACACAAGTGGCCGAGGCAGCAGCAGCACCAACAGAAACATCAGCAGCAGCAAGCAGCTCCAGCAGCAGCAAACAACAGCAGCTTCAGCAGCAGACAGCAACAGCATCAGCAGCAGCTTCTAGCAGCAGCAGCAGGAGCCCAGCAGCAGTAGCAAACCCTTATCTTCTCCATACCCTTCTTCTCCCGCTTCCTAGGATCCCATAGGGTATAATTTCTGAACACAATTTCCTAATTTGCTTAATTTGTGTTTAGTTTAGCTTCGGTTTGCGATTTCAGTGAGTTTAGTGCTAAATATGATGTTTGGTGTGGAATTTTGGTTAAGTCATGATTGTGTCGGTTAACCCTACCTATTTAAGTGTTATTAGGGTCACTTTAACTGAGAATTAACCCAGATTTCACTAAAATACCATAGGGTTTGCTTTTTGTGCAAAATTTGCATTTTTAAGCGACATTATGGCTTTCTGTGGTTTGCTATTGACCCGGACCATCCAGGTTAAAATTGAGAATACTGGAGCATGTACACTAGGTATAGACACCACCACCAGAACACGAGCCCCTACTTCCCAATCCAGGCCGCAAATTTATTCAATCTGGCCGCAAATTGCGGCCAGGAAGGGGACTTGGGTCTTGGGGTCTTGGCTAGGGTAGTCTGCAGTGATTTGTAGTGTTTTGGCATGTGTAGTTTTGTGCGTTTTGACCTGTAGGAAAATCTGGGATAATATATCGTATTTCTAGTTCGTTGTGTTTGCGCGATATGCGCGATACGTGAGTGCGTTCTGCGATCCAGCGTGTCGCGGTAGTTTTAGACGCGTATACACACGTTTCAGCATATCGTGCACACGCGCGTTTAGTCCGCGACGCGAGTTTCTCGTTTAGATTCGATATCGCGTTTTGCGAGATATTCGCTTATATATGATTTCCTTGTCTAATTTTCAGCTTTGCAGGCGGGGACTACGGACACTGCTACAGGGGGAAACAGGTGGTAGGATTCACCTAGCTTGGAGCGCTGGTGAGTAGATTTAACATCTACGGGGGAATCGCCCGCATGGCGTTATGCGTCTGGGCTAGGATTCTAATACTTGTCGCATATTCTACGTTATAGTTAGAATTGCGCATTTACCCTATTACATAGATGTTATGCTTGGACTAGTAGCCGTAGGACACTGCACAAATTATTGACGATTCATGTTGTATGAGCACTGATTGTATGCTACACACACCGTCAATAATTTCCATGCCACACACAAACCACTTATAGATACTAAATTGCTTGGTTAGGGACCTTGTGACATTGATTCGTACTGCTCATCACATATGACATTTACCATACCTGTATACCTATAGAGTATCGTACCATTAGTAATAGGTACATATACACGTTACGATACAGCTACAGCTATACCTTGCTCATATTTTACTTATACCCTTGGGGGTATATTAAATCTTTTACTTATAGGTAGACACCTATACTTAGCTGTACCTTATTGATTTCGCATACATCTGGTTTCAGCTACATATTTTCCTTTATATGCTCGCATTTCAGATATATCACACATATTTATTCCTGGATTTGCGCATTGTTATTTGGACTTTACATGATGTTTTCTGGATTTGGGAACCACGGAAGTTCATGAAACTATGCATTATTTGAAAAACCCGATTTCCTTGATATGATATTTGTGCATCCACCATGAGATTTATCGGTTCTGATTATATACTCCATACGAGGAGTGGGTGCCGTATGAGGGTACATGGTGGGGCCCGGTATGGTTTCCCTCGGCAAGATGATCGATGGACTTTGCTGATTGAGCCTTGAGGTGGGCTAGTACCTACCGGTGACAGTACCAATGACTCGGCGGTGCTTAAGGGAATACCGTTGGGAGTCATGTACGTATGGATACGTGGGAAGACGAGGGTCAGAGCTAGGCACTCGTGCTTTTCGGATAGCGTATGATACGTAGCTATCAGGATGCTAGTCCTGGTGACGGCATCTGATAGACCAGTATTTCTGTGTCGATGCTTAGCACATTGTTCTCATGATATTTCTTTTAACACCTTTGTATATATAACAGGGCAATTAGCCGCTGTTATATATACCCTTACACCAATATTAGTGGAGTGGGACGCTAATATATGTGCATTGACCCCATCATATTTATTTCTGCAAATATATATTTAGGATGCTAGAATTTTACATGAGATTTGATTTGGGATATTAGGTGATTCATTGAGATTGGATACCGGATACATATGAGATTGTTGATTTGTACAATCGGGATATAGGAGATCTATTCGATATTGTACATTGAGGAGATGTGAGACTTATATGATATGAGAGCCCAACTTGGGGGCTGATTTGAGGAAGTGTGAATTTGAGTGTCTTGATGGATTGTGATCCTACCACGATGTCAGGTTTCCGTGGAAATGACATATTTCACTGCATACCTCACACTTATCTATTTATGCACCGTTTCATGTATTAGTAGTACCTGCTAGTGTACCCTTCATGATTGCTGCATATCTACATTCTCATATCCCTATTGCATGATTATTGCATACTTTCGTCATATCATTATTGCTTTATATATTGGTTGTACCTGTTAGTGTACTTTCCATTATTCTGCATTCATATGACCTGTCATTACTGTAAATCGCATATACTTAGATTTACGCTATACATGCATGCTTGCGATTACCTGCATATGTTATTTACTATTCACGAGTTGGCAACTCACCCCCGTTGTGCCACAGGTGTTGCAGGGTGTTCCCCAGAGTAGTCGAGGCAGGCTATTCATCTATCATCTTTTGCTACAAATACCGCTTTGGATCACAGTGTGCTATTTTGCTTAGGTGGGTTTTGGTGGTTATCTGTATTTTGTATTGTACATTCCTTGTATCTTGTACTCTCCATCTGCTATTATGTTGTTGACTTAGAGACTTGGTGAGGACGATATTGTATATTATTTGTGGATTTGTTGTCTTTATACAGCTTTCTCTCTATTGTCTTTTATTTCTTCGCTACGGCGTCATATATTTGTGATGGTGATTGTTTTCCGCCTTTGGGCGTGTTTTTTCTCCCGTTTGGGGATGCTTATTTATCTTTATCTGTTGTACCCCTTTTGGGGTTAGTTTTTACAAAGAGGGTGTTGCCAAAATTTTAAAGAAAGAAAGTGGACTCTTTTTAAAGAATTTGGGTTGTGATTTCAAATGTTTAAAAATTTTCTATTATCTTTTCTTGTCTTTTAATGGTTTAGATTTCTGGGTTTTGGCTTTTTTTTACTGCGTTACGTCTTTAGGCGTTGCGTAGTATTAGGGCCGTCATGTGCCAATTTTGGGTCGTGACAAAGTTGGTATCAGAGCGCTAGGTTTTACCTTTCGGAGTGTTGGATGACCTTGGTATGATGGAGTAGGTAGCTTAAGCAGAGTAACGTAGTGTGTGTGTGTCTGCAGCATACCCGCGATGCGGTACTTCGCCTTAAGTGACCTAAGTACAAATTGCCTGAAATTCCTTCCTTGATGATTCATATCCTTGTGATTCGATTTCAGTATTTTTATCGAATCTTATATCTATTTATAGCCTTGCCGCCGATGACTATGGGTACTCAGAGTGATGCAGCGAGGGCCGAGGTCAGAGTTGGCTCGGGTGAGACGAGCACTGACCAGGATGGCACACTAGTTGCACATGTGCAGACGGATCAACCTTCGACATATAGTATCGATAGGCTTGTGGCAGAGATGCAGGACTTTCGCCAGACTATGAGTTCATTGGTTGATGTCATTCGAGCGATGCGACAGGAGGTTGTCACCCCTGTTACTCAGTTGTCCTTTGCGATCAGCATGCAGCAGTCCATCACCTACATAGCACCAGTGGTTGCAGCCCCAGTTGACGAGGCGCATATTTCAGACACTCTGAGGGTTCCAGGACAGTGGAGGACTCGTACCAGTGTACCAGCCCAGAGCCAGAGGTTTAGTCGTCGAGACAGATTTTGTGGCCGTCGCGGGAGTAGCAGAGGCTTAGGACGAGGACAGTCGTTCAGCTCTCATCCCCAGGAGGGTCAGCAGTCACCACTTGGATGTTTTCGATGCGGAAGCCTTCAGCACTTCGTCAGACATTGTTTCTTAGCACCTCGTCAGAGACATATTCAGAGAGGTCATGGACGTGGAAGGTTCGCTCAGAAGGATCAGTCTACCGGAGGAGTTCAGCCAGTTGCGGGTAGGGAGCAGACATAGGAGTTTGCTTCTACTCATCGGGACGCGCAGGCGTCCAATGTGGAGTTTTCAGGTATCCTTAAATTCGCATGTTCTTTTGATGTATTTGTTTGCTTTCCACACTTGTGCCATGGTTGGGACTAGAGTCGTGTTGGGTAGATTAGCCGTTTGTTGTGTTAAGTTCTGTCAACGATTCTTTTGTTGCGCGACACGTATGTCAGTTGTGTGCCAATCAGATAGGAGATAAAGATTCGTCCGTCGTTTTGATCCTTCTAGAGATGTTGGATTTGACGTTCTCCTGGGCATGGACTGGTTAGCTGCGTACTAGGCGTCTGTGGACCACCGTGAGGAAACAGTCAGTTTTGTTTTCCCCGGCGAGTCAATTCTTGTTGTGCGGGTGGATGGTTGCGCCGCCTCTCACAGCTTGAATTCAGCCTTTTTCGCTAGTCGGCTTTTGAAGAGATTTCGTGGATTCTTGGCGTTCATTCGTGATACCGTAGCTACAGTAGGTTTCTTGGACCGGTTTTCCTTTCGTGCGAGAGTTTTCCGACGTTGTTCCAGATGAGCCGGCGAAGCTTAGGGAGCTTAAGAATCAGCTGCAGAGTTGTTTGTTGGGGAGTTTGTGCGTCTGAGTGTTTCGCTTTTGGAAGCTCCTATTTCTGTTCGTCAAGGAGAAAGACGGCAGTTGGAGGTTATGTATCGACGGATCGTTAATTGAACCGGCTTACGGTGCGGATGGGTGTCCTTTACCTCGCATTGACGATTTCTTCGATCAGCTCCAGAATGCGAGACATTTTCTAAGTTTTTTCGGGATCAGGTCATCATTGTTGCAGGTTTGGAGTGATGGCATTCCGAAGACTGGCTTATGCGTGCTACGGGCTTTGTGTGTCTTCGTGAGTCTTTGGATTCACTGATGCCCTAGCAGCATTTGTAGATGTGATGAACCAGATTTCTTCAGGCCGTTCCTGGACCAGTTATTGTTGTGTTATTTACGACTTTCTGGTCTATTTAATGTGTCTTGAGGGACAGGAGCAGCACTTGAGGATTTGTTATGCAGATACTGGGAGAGCACCAGCAGTTTGCTAAATTCTCGGAGTATTCCTTCAGGCTTGTTTGTGTTGAGTCACGGGAGACGGTTTTTTATGGTTCCGAGGAAGATCGTAGCCGTACAACTTAGGTCCAGACTTGTGAGCAGGACAGTGGTCCGCATATTTTTGGGCTTAGCAGGTTTTTACCGCCGTTTCGTGCAGTATTGCTAGAGTAATGCTGCACTGTCGACTGAATTGACCGGAAAGGAGGTTTCTTTTCTTTCGGCTGAGGCATGTGTGCAGAGTTTTCGGCGGTTGAAGATTCGGTTAACAACTGCATCAGTCCTTTCTTTGCATTTTGGTTCGGGCGACCTTGTTGTTTAACTGTAATGTTTCTTGAGTGGGGCTCGAATGTGTACTGAGGTGACACTATAGAGTTATCGCTTTTGCTTCCCTATATTTGGAGGAAGTACGAGAAGGATATTCCACTCATGATCTGGAGATGGCCGCAGTGGTTTTGCATTGGGGATTTGGAGACACTATTTGTTCGAGAGTCGTGTCAGATTCTCACGGACCACCAGAGCTTAATGTACATCTTCCTGCAGCGGATTTTGATTGTTGTGATAGTCATTTGCAGATTTACAGTTCTTGTGCGATCGTCGAGTACAGCTTATGTTCGTCTCTACGGAGGGGACAGCTTGCTCATGTCCGCGCCCGACCACTTTTCTTTAATCGCTTTCGTGAGACACTGCCCGCCGCTGCTCGTTCGTCAGAGATACTTGAGCATACTCGGCTGGGTAATGATTCGGAGTCCTTGATTTGTGACAATGGTGTGCTGAGTTATAGACGAGTTGGTGTACCTGATATTATCGGGTAGAGACGTGAAATCCTAGAATAAGCACATCGGTCAACTCTCTGTATTCATTCAAGCTCCACCAACATTGACGTGACTTGTGAGATAGTTACGGGTGGGCATGGATGTAAAGAGAAGCTTTGGGTTTCGTTTCAAGGTGTCTGTTTTTCGTGTGTTTGGGTTGAGCATCTGAGGCCGGCTGGAGAGTTGCAACCTTTAACCGTTCCGAAGTAGGAGTGGGAGCAGATCTCCACGAATTTCGTTATGGTGTCTTCCCAAGTTTATTCAGGGTGTGACTCCATTCGGATTCTTGTCGTCCGGTTATACTCAGTTTGCTCAGTTGTTCTTTGTTAAGTTGTGCGTATGTGTTAATTGTTTTCGGTAGTTGGGGATCGTCACTCACCATTGATAGGGTTCTTCTTCGATAGTTGTTATCAAGAGACACTCCAATTGGCAACCTTTAGGTTTAGGGGTTAGGTCGTGTCGATCACCAGTCTGTTGTTTTCTGGCTCTGCGTAAGTAGGATTTTAGACCCCAGCTAGTCTAGAGACTTCGGAGATGATCCAGTTGATTCAGGTCAGGATGAGAGTTGCCCAGTGCAAATAGAGGTCTTATGCCGACTATGTTGGTTGTAGACTTAAGTGCGCAGTGGTAAATCATGTATTCTTGTGGATTTTTTTCCGATAAATGACATGTTGTTTTTTGGGAAGCTTATCCCAGGACTGTGGGTTCTTCTAAGATCCTTTGAGCGAGTTAGTTTCGTTGCCTTTAATTTGGCACTTCCACCCAGATTATTGAGTTTTCACCCCGTATTCCTTGCGATGATACTTTACAATTACCTTCATGACTTTTCTCATATGATTTAGCACCAGACCATTTAGCTTGGACGCGATGTTTCGTTCACCAGCAGCCAATTGTATTAATGGCTCGACAGGTAAAGAAACGTCGGTCAAGGGTCTTGCCATCTGTGAAGGGTTTTCTTGGACGTAGCCGTATAGTGAGGTAATCACTTGTGAGGCTGCGAGCGAGATTTGAGAGTTGTAATCTTCTCTTTGAAGGTACATGTAGCAGTATATTTTTAAATTCGGGGACGAATTTCTTTTAAGGGGGGAGATTGTAACACCTTAGAATGTGTTTAGTGGCTAATTATATTTTAATATATGGTTTTTAATAAAAAGTTTACCAAATTGATTTTCAATTATTTTATCCTATTTAATGAATATTTTATTATATTTTTCCTAGGCTTGCACACACTTGTGCATGATAACTAGGGTGTTATTGGGGTTTAACCATGATTAGCAACATGGTGGGTTAACCATTCCCTAATCTAGTTTTATAATTTTGTTTTAAGTGTTATGGGTTTTAAGTATGGATGGTTGTTTTAAAATGAAAAATGAATTTAAAAGGATTTTAATTGAGTTGAAGTGTTGACCAAAGAGAGAGAGAGAGAGGGCATGGGGCAACATGGCATGAGCCATGCCCATTTAATGAAGAGAGAGAGAGAGTGAGAAGGGGGGGTCTTTGTTGTTGCTCTCATTTCTCCCTCTCATTTCCTTTCTCTCATTCCCTCATACTCTCTCACACACACACAAGTGGCTGAGGCAGCAGCAGCACCAGCAGAAACATCAGCCGCAGCAAGCAGCTCCAGCAGCAGCAAACAACAGCAGCTTCAGCAGCAGACAACAACAGCATCAGCAGCAGCTTCTGGCAGCAGCAGCAGGAGCCCAGCAGCAGTAGCAACCCCTCATCTTCTCCATACCCTTCTTCTCCTATTTCCTTGGATCCCATAGAGTATAATTTCTGAACACAATTTCCTAGTTTGCTTAACTTGTGTATAGTTTAGCTTCGGTTTGCGATTTAAGTGAGTTTAGTGCTAAATATGGTGTTTGGTGTGGAATTTTGGTTAAGTCATGATTGTGTTGGTTAACCCTACCCATTTAAGTGTTATTAGGGTCACTTTAACTGAGAATTAACCCATATTTCACTAAAATACCATAGGGTTTGCTTTTTGTGCAAAATTAGCGTTTTTAAGCGACATTATGGGTTTCTATGATCTTCTATTGACCCGGACCCTTCAGGTTAAAATTGAGAATACTGAAGCATGTACACTAGGTATAGACAACACCACCAGAACACGAGCCCCTACTTCCCAATCCAGGCCGCAAATTTATTCAATCTGGCCGCAAATTGCGGCCAGGAAGGGGACTTGGGTCTTGAGGTCTTGGCTATGGTAGTCTGCAGTGATTTGTAGTGTTTTGGCAAGTGTAGTTTTGTGAGTTTTGACCTGCAGGAAAATCTGGGACAATATATCGTATTTCTAGTTCGTTGTGTTTGCGCGATACGCGCGATACGTGAGTGGGTTCTGCGATCCAGCGTGTCGCGGTAGTTTTAGATGCGTATACACACGTTTCAGCGTATCGTGCACACGCGCGTTTAGTTCGCGACGCGAGTTTCTCGTTTGGGTTCGATATCGAGTTTTGCGAGATATTTGCTTATATATGATTTCCTTGTCTAATTTTCAGGTTTGCAGGCGGGGACTACGGACACTGCTACAGGGGGAAACAGGTGTAGGATTCACCTAGCTTGGAGCGCTGGTGCGTAGATTTAACATCTACAGGGGAATCGCCGGCATGGCGTTATGCATCTGTGCTAGGATTCTAATACTTGTCGCATATTCTACGTTATAGTCATAATTGCGCATTTACCCTATTACTTAGATGTTATGCTTGGACTAGTAGCCGTAGGACACTGCACAAATTATTGACGATTCATGTTGTACGAGCACTGATTGTATGCTACACACACCGTCAATAATTTCCATGCCACACACAAACCACTTATAAATACTATATTGCTTGGTTAGGGACCTTGTGACATTGATTCGTACTGCTCATCACATATGACATTTACCATACCTATATACCTATAGAGTATCGTACCATTAGTAATAGGTACATATACACGTTACGATACAGCTACAGCTATACCTTGCTCATATTTTACTTATACCCTTGGGGGTATATTAAATCTTTTACTTATAGGTAGACACCTATACTTAGCTGTACCTTATTGATTTCGCATACATCTGGTTTCAGCTACATATTTTCCTTTATATGCTCGCATTTCAGATATATCACACATATTTATTCCTGGATTTGCGCATTGTTATTTGGACTTTACATGATGTTTTCTGGATTTGGGAACCACGGAAGTTCATGAAACTATGCATTATTTGAAAAACCCGGTTTCCTTGATATGATATTTGTGCATCCACCATGAGATTTATCGGTTCTGATTATATACTCCATACGAGGAGTGGGTGCCGTATGAGGGTACATGGTGGGGCCCGGTATGGTTTCCCTCGGAAAGATGATCGATGGACTTTGCCGATTGAGCCTTGAGGTGGGCTAGTACCTACCGGTGACAGTACCAATGACTCGGCGGTGCTTAAGGGAATACCGTTGGGAGTCATGTACGTATGGATACGTGGGAAGACGAGGGTCAGAGCTAGGCACTCGTGCTTTTCGGATAGCGTATGATACGTACATATCAGGATGCTAGTCTTGATGACGGCATCTGATAGACCAGTATTTCTGTGTCGATGCTTGGCACATTGTTTTCATGATATTTCTTTTAACACCTTTGTATATATAACAGGGGAATTAGCCGCTGTTATACATACCCTTACACCAATATTAGTGGAGTGGGACGCTAATATATGTGCATTGACCCCATCATATTTATTTCTGCAAATATATATTTAGGATGCTAGAATTTTACTTGAGATTTGATTTGGGATATTAGGTGATTCATTGAGATTGGATACCGGATACATATGAGATTGTTGATTTGTACAATCGGGATATAGGAGATCTATTCGATATTGTACATTGAGGAGATGTGAGACTTATATGATATGAGAGCCCAACTTGGAGGCTGATTTGAGGAATTATGAATTTGAGTGTCTTGATGGATTGTGATCCTACCACGATATCAGGTTTCCGTGGAAATGACATATTTCACTCCATACCTCACACTTATCTATTTATGCACCGTTTCATGTATCAATAGTACCTGTTAGTGTACCCTTCATGATTGCTGCATATCTATATTCTCATATCCCTATTGCATGATTATTGCATACTATCGTCATATCATTATTACTTTATATATTGGTTGTACCTGTTAGTGTACTTTCCATTATTCTGCATTCATATGACCTGTCGTTACTGTAAATCGCATATACTTAGATTTACGCTGTACGTGCATGCTTGCGATTACCTGCATATGTTATCTACTATTCACGAGTTGGCAACTCACCCCCGTTGTGCCACAGGTGTTGCAAGGTGTTCCCCAGAGTAGTCGAGGCAGACTATTCATCTATCATCTTTTGCTACAGATACCGCATCGGCTCACAGTGTGCTATTTTGCTTAGGTGGGTTTTGGTGGTTATCTGTATTTTGTATTATACATTCGTTGTATCTTGTACTCTCCATCTACTATTATGTTGTTGACTTAGAGACTTGGTGATGACGATATTGTATATTATTTGTGGATTTGTTGTCTTTATACAGCTTTCTCTCTATTGTCTTTTATTTCTTCGCTACGGCGTCGTATATTTGTGATGGTGATTGTTTTCCGCCTTTGGACGTGTTTTTGCTCCCGTTTGGGGATGCTTATTTATCTTTATCTTTTGTATCCCTTTTGGGGTTAGTTTTTACAAAGGGGGGGTTGCCAAAATTTTAAAGAAAGAAAGTGGACTCTTTTTAAAGAATTTGGGTTGTGATTTCAAATGTTTCAAAAATTTCTATTATCTTTTCTTGTCTTTTAATGGTTTAGATTTTTGGGTTTTGGCTTTCTTTTACTGCGTTAGGTCTTTAGGCGTTGCGTAGTATTAGGGCCGTCACGTGCCAATTTCGGGTCGTGACACAAATGCCCCTCCACCGTTGCGCTCACGTGGCACACACGTGAGTGCAGCGGTGGCAACATCCGAGACCTTAGATCAACTCAGAACTTGAAGAGGCAGTTCAGTGCCTATAAATAGGACCTTTGGTCCTTTAGATGATTATCATCTTCTTCTTGAGAATTTTTGCTCAGAGCCTTGCTCTTTTGTTAAGTACTTTCAAGAGTCAGAACTCTTAGGTAAATTTTAGAAATTTTAATTTTAATAAATTAGGGTTTTTATCCATTAACAGAGCCTTGCTCTTCATAGATCTTTGATCTAAAGAAAACTCTTTTAGGGTTTCATTAATAGAGCATTGCTCTTTTGACCCATAGATCTAAACAGATCTTTTCTTAGGGTTTCTTATCCCATGAATTAGAGCTCTGCTCTTTTGATAATACGTAGATCATTTGATCTTTTGATGAAGAACTCTTAAGAGTTTTTCATGGATTGATTGTTAGGGATTCTGCGTGTTCAAGTTTTAGTTAAATACCGCAATCAAGACGGTTTCGCTCGTAGCTAGCCGGTTGAGTACGGGTCGTCCGCAGGGAGATGGGAATCTTTTTCTATGTGCTTTAACGAGTTAAGTCCATTTTTTCAGATTTTGTTGTGATTAGTTAAGCGGTAAAATGATATGTAAAGAGAGCTTGTTAGGGTTAGGATTAGGTTAGTTTGAGTTAGGAGTCTCCCACATCTTTCATTGCCCCTCTTAATATCGGTGTTACGGTAATCGGCAACAACGGGGATTAGCACGACTAGGAAGGAACTTGCGAGTATAAGCTAGGCTTTCCAACGCCTAAGTTCTTCCTTTTAGTGCTTGTCCGTCCGTTCTTGGCTCTTAGCCATAACCTCCGGTTAATTCAACCACAACTGGTCTCACTACGGAATTACCGCTATCATGTAGGATAGGGTGCCGTAAGGAGCGGATTGTGGTTCAATTAACGGGAGTTGAATTAAGCTGTTGGGCAAGGAAAGAGTGTGAGAGATTTCCTTCTCTCAAACTTCCCTTATCCTACCCTAACAAGTATGAAACTACTCACACATCATGATACGGAAAAATAAAACAAAAAAAAGAGGAAGATAGAAAGAAGAGATTAGAAGATAACAACTAGCTATTTGCGACCTCACCTTGGCGAGGATCAAGCGTAAGCATCATGGTCGTTTTAAGGATAAAGAAAAGAGAGAAGAAAGAAAGAACAAGAAATAACAACAACTAGTTAACAAATTAAAATTACAAGCAATTACAAAAGAACAAGACAAGATATAATAGCAAAAGAGTCTTCTTTATTCATCAATCTTCACTCACAAAGCTCACTACAAGTTTTAATGGAGAAGAGATGAGAAGAGGAAGAAGAAACACAACTAAACCTAGAAAAGAAAATACAAGATTATGGACCCCTTCCTTCACAAAGTTCTGGGCTATTTATAGGCTAAAAAATGAAAACCTAGGGCAACCACCAGAATACAAATAAAAAGACCAAAACACCCCTGGAAAAGTTTTGTCTGCCGCCACCATACGGCCGCGGATCCGCGGCCTAAGCATGCTTAGGCCGCGTTTCCGCGGCCTAATGGAGGAGTTGGCTCCTCGGATTTTGTGGGCCCCCTGGTCTGATGTTGTCTGTGGTTTGGCATATGTGTTTTCTGAAAATACTTCCATATTTCTTCCAGAATTTCTGTTGAGGGAAAGGTGTTTTGAAGTGGACTTTTTGTCATGATTTTCTCGAGCTCCGCGTAGATTTCTTGGATCTTGTGCTGCCATTGAGCCTTGTGCATGAAAACGACATTGATTTGACATTTTGTCTTCTTAAACTGGTATCTGGCAACATACGGATGAAGAGCGGAGACCGTGTTTTCTCAGTGGTTGGCAGGATCCCGGATTTTGTCGTGTTTTCCATGAATTTCACCGTTTTAGAACCGAGAACCTGTATCTTGCAATTGACTAGCAAACACGGCTCAAGAGTATCTACCGATAAGCAATGTGATAAAAATTGGGCGGTATAAAAATGCAAAAATCTGATATTAACAAATACCCCAAAACTTATCATTTGCTCGTCCCGAGCATAGCCAATTTATTCACAAAAAATTTCCTAACCTCACTTTCGCAGGGAACGCGATTGCACTGAGCATGTGCAACAAGCCGTTAAACCTCTAGGTGTCCTTAGTAGGAGGAGTGTTGTCTCCTAAGGGTTTTCAGCGGATACTACCCACAAAATCCGGTCAAGTTGGTTTTGTAAAATAACTAAGATTCAAATCCTAAAGTTTTGTTTCAGAAAATAACAATTCTATTATCCTAATTCTAGACTATCGAACCTTTATTTTTCACACCTCACTTCTTATTTAACTACAGCTTTTATATGTCTTTACGTGCAGTGCAAATAGTGTCGTTAAGTTTCAGAAGGGTCGAATAAAGTCATCATGTCACACAATAAAGCCCTGATAACAATTTTAAAAGGATCACACAAGTTTTATAAAGAGTTAAGCATTTTTCAAGTTTCGTTTTCCAGTAAAGTTTCAACTTCAGAATTTCTATTTTTCTTAACAAGAAACTAGGTCTTATTTTTCACTCCACCTTTTTCTTGTTTTCATTTCATACACACCTCTGTGAACATGCAATAGTCTTTATCATAGAATAAAACCTTCATATCTCCGCTAAATTTTTTATAAAAGCCTGTCT
This sequence comes from Agapanthus africanus, assembly GCA_030015575.1. Lineage (NCBI taxonomy): Eukaryota > Viridiplantae > Streptophyta > Magnoliopsida > Asparagales > Amaryllidaceae > Agapanthus > Agapanthus africanus. Next base: position 287,124,967 of record CM057341.1, on the reverse strand, counting down.
TTTATCAAGATTATTCTCACACAAAGAACCGTTAGGAATTTTAACTCGGAGAGAACACTTGCTTGACTTTGTTTTAATCTGGACTTTCTAGGCTTCTTAGCGAGCTTTGGGCCAATGCACCCAAACCAGTTGGTTTTAGGGCATTAGGTGTAGAAACACCCCAGCGGACTTAATTACTCAAGTTACCTAGGTCCAAAAACAAAAGACAGTTTGGCGTGAAAAATCATGATGATTTAATACGAACGGAGATATAACCGGCAGTTCAATTATTTTTTTTTTGTTTTTGGATAAGACGTGTTTAGTGGGTTCGGTGTGTAATCATTTCAATCAAGTTTCAGATGGGTTATTTTTCAGACTTAGTTCCAATTAAGGCATCAATAAGATTCCTTCATATTCACTCACTTCATAAACTATTCTTGATATTACTTATTTCCGAACAAACCTATTTGATCCTCAGAAAATCATTTATCCGTTTAAAAGTTTTTAGACATAAAAAGACTTGTCATCTAATTTCCAAAAACTCACGACACGTGTAGTGTGATGTAAAGACGTATATCAGCTATAGTTAACTTTAAAGGAGGGTTATCTTTCAGGTTTTCAAAATCTAAACATAAGATTTAGTTATTCTTATTTTATCAAACAAAACCGTCGAAATGTTGAATCAGAGTCCTCCCACTAGTTAACTTGACAGAAAAGTTTTTATGTTTTTAGAAAATTTTCAGATTTTTATGGATTTTATGGATTTAAATATGCAGATGCAAAATATACATATGAATGCGAAAGTAAGAAATGCGTATCGAGCGTACCCCCAAACTTAAACTGGACAGTGTCCTCACTGTCATTGCATGAAGAGATCATTTGAAGGGTCAAAAATTGTCGGTTAGCGATACACAATTTTTATTTTTTTGTTTTTGTTTTTAAAGAAAAGAAAAAGAATATACACAAATATATACAAAATGGTATGTACATACCCCCAAACTTATTTGGAACAGTGTCCACTGTTCTTGGCTGGATAACCGAAGTTTGGTGGTAGGCAGAGGAAGATCAGGCAAGGTAAACCGGCTCCTGTAAGAACAGGAGCTCCTCTGTTGGTTCGGCGCTAAGGTACGGTTTAAGTCGGTGTCCGTTCACTTTGAAAAATGAACCGTCCTGTGGATTTTCCAAATCCACAGCGCCATGCGGATACACATTCCGCACAAAATACGGCCCTTTCCAGCGAGATCTGAGCTTTCCAGGATGGAAGTGAAGTCGGGTGTCGTAAATCAGTACCTGCTGACCAGGTACGAAGGTTTTGCGCAAAAGGTGTTTATCGTGAAACACCTTCGTTCGATTCTTAACGACAACCGCGTTATCGTAAGCCTCATCCCTAAGCTCGCTTAATTCATTCAACTGCAGCTTCCGATGACTCCCCGCATCTTCGAGAGACAGATTCAGCTCCTTTATCGCCCAAAATGCGCGATGCTCTATTTCGACAGGTAGGTGGCAGGCTTTTCCGTACACAAGCCGATAGGGAAACATGCCAAGGTCGGTCTTATAAGCGGTTCGAAATGCCCAAAGGGCATCCGTGAGTTTCAGCGACCAATCCTTACGGTTCTTGGAAACCGTCTTCTCCAGTATCTGCTTGATTTGTCGATTTGAAACTTCGGCCTGCCCGCAGGTTTGGGGGTGGTAGGGCGTGGATAGCTTATGATTAATGGAGTATTTCCGCATCAAGGCCTCGAAAGTTTTGTTGCAGAAATGACTTCCATTGTCGCTAATGATCGCTCGGGGGTGCCCAAACCGGGAGAAAATGTTTTCTTTAAGGAACCTAACGACAACCTTGTTGTCGTTAGTCCGGCTGGGCACAGCCTCGACCCATTTAGAGACGTAATCAACAGCGAGAAGGATGTACAAGTTCCCAAAAGAGCTGGGAAACGGCCCCATGAAATCTATCCCCCAAACATCGAAAATCTCCACAACCAAGATCGGTTGGAGCGGCATCTCGTTCCTCCGGGATATCCGGCCCATGTGTTGGCACCGGGAGCAAGTCTTGCAATAGTCATGAGCGTCTTTGAAGAGTTGTGGCCAGTAGAAACCACATTGAAAGATCTTCTCGGCTGTCTTTCTGGGGCCAAAATGCCCGCCACACGCTTGATCGTGGCAAAATGACAGCACACTCTTGAATTCCTCGTCAGGGACACACCGACGAATAATCTGGTCGGGACAGTACTTGAACAGATAGGGTTCGTCCCAGTAAAAGTGTTTTACTTGGGATAAGAAGCGAAGTCTGTCCTGACTTGACCATTCAGTCGGTAGTAATCCCGTGGCCAAATAGTTCACAATATCTGCGAACCAGGGTTCGCAAGATACTGTCATGAGCAGTTCATCCGGGAAAACGTCGTTGATCGGAATTGGAAGCGAAGGCGAAGAAGGAAGTCGTGAGAGATGGTCGGCAACCACGTTTTCACATCCTCGTTTGTCCTTAATGACAAGGTCAAACTCTTGAAGCAAGAGGATCCAACGGACTAACCGAGATTTAGCATCTTTCTTCGCAAAAAGATGGCGCAGAGCAGAATGGTCGGTGTAGACAATGACTGGAGAGCCGATGAGGTAGGGCCTGAACTTTTCTAAAGCAAATACAACAGCTAAGAATTCCTTCTCAGTTGTTGTATAATTGAGTTGGGCGTCGTTCAGGGTTCGGCTCGCATAATAGATTACGTGCGGCATCTTTTTGATGTGTTTTCCAAGGACAGCACCAATGGCAAAGTCGGATGCATCGCACATAATCTCGAATGGGTGCGTCCAGTCAGGTGAAGAAAGAACGGGAGCAGAAGTGAGTGAGCTTTTCAATGACTCGAATGCAGTCACACAGCTCGAGTTGAAGTCGAATGGCGTGTCCTTGGCCAGCAAAAGAGTCAAGGGCCTAGCAATCTTGCTAAAGTCCTTGATGAACCGTCTATAGAAACCGGCATGGCCAAGGAAGGCTCGGATATCTCTGACACATCGGGGAGGAGGTAGATTGGAAATCACCTCAATCTTTGCTTTGTCAACCTCTATGCCATTTTCCGAGATGATATGTCCTAAGACAATACCTTCGCGCACCATGAAGTGGCATTTCTCCCAGTTCAAAGTGAGATTCTTGTCCTTACATCGGGTAAGGACAGCGTCAAGATGCAGCAAACACTCGTTGAAGGAATCGCCGAAGATGGAGAAATCATCCATGAAGATCTCCAGAAATTTTTCCACCATGTCTGAGATGATTCCCATCATACACCGCTGGAAGGTAGCGGGCGCATTGCATAACCCAAAGGGCATGCGACGATATGCAAACATGCCGAAAGGACAAGTGAAAGTGGTCTTGTCCTGGTCTTTTTCGGCGATGGGAATTTGATTATAGCCGGAGTAGCCATCAAGAAAGCAGTAGTACTCGTGTCCGGCCAATCGTTCAAACATCTGGTCAATGAAAGGTAGCGGAAAGTGGTCTTTCCGCGTTGCGGCGTTGAGTTTTCTGTAATCAATGCACACTCGCCACCCAGTTTGGGTGCGAGTAGGGATTAAGTCGTTCGTCTCGTTGGTTATGACCGTGATGCCCGACTTCTTGGGGACAACATGAATGGGGCTAACCCACTGGCTATCAGAGATAGGGTAAATGATACCACTATCTAGACATTTTACGATCTCCTTCTTCACAGCCTCTTTCATGACTGGATTGAGACGTCTTTGTGGATCCCGGGCTGGTTTGGCATCATCCATCAGATGAATGTGATGCTCAACGATCAGGGGACTAATCCCCTTGATGTCCGCCATGGACCAGCCAAAAGCTTGCCTGTTGCTGTGCAAGACCGCGAGAAGGGCTTTCTCTTGCTTGGGAGCTAGAGAAGCCGAAATGATGACAGGGAGGGTCTCGTTCTCACCTAAGTAAGCATACTTAAGGTGAGACGGCAAAGGCTTGAGTTCGAGCGTTGGAGGTGAAACGATGGAAGGCAGGATTGGTGCAGAGGTCTCGAACTCAAAGGACTCGAGCAAAGGTTCGAAACGAGTGTAGGCGACCGAGTCGGATGGTTCAGGTAACTCATCCGGAAATTCGAAAGATTCAAACTCGGGTTGTGCGCGGCTAAGATCGTTCGAGAACGTGAAACACTCGTAGTCGTTGTCGGGCGCAGAAACAGCAGCAGGTTCGAAGAGAAACGCACTAGTGGCGTCAAGATTATCGTGTTCAAACAGAAACTCCTTGAATTCACACTCTTCTTGGGTGATCTCCTGGATCGAGCAGACGTCCAGTATATGAGCATTAGGTTCGGCGGGCTGATTCCCCAACCTAAAAATGTTGAGTTCAATCGTCATGTTTCCAAAAGAGAGGTTCATAGAACCATTGCGACAATTGATCACAGCATTTGAGGTTGCAAGAAATGGGCGACCGAGTATCACCGGAATTTGATTCTGGGGGTTAGCTACAGGCTGTGTGTCTAATACAATGAAGTCAACGGGGAATATGAAGTCCCCGACTTTTATTAACACATCCTCTAGCTCACCCCTAGGATGGGTGATCGATCGATCGGCCATTTGGAGAGTGCAGTGCGTGGGTTTCAGCTCTCCGACGCCTAATTGCTCGTATACTGAATACGGAAGCAGGTTAACACTGGAACCAAGATCTAATAGTGCGCGGTTGATGTTCTTATCCCCAATGGTAATTGAAATCGTAGGACAGCCAGGGTCCTTCCGTTTTTGTGGTAAAGATTGGGTAAGGGCATCACTCACAGCACTAGCCAAGAAAACTTTCTTGGGTACCTGAGACTTCCTCTTTTTCGTGCACAAGTCCTTTAAGATTTTCGCGTAGGACGGGACTTGTTGGACAGCATCTAAAAGAGGAATGTTAATGTTAACCTGCTTAAATAACTCCAGAATCTTCTCCATTTGAGGATTTTGTTTATTAGACCTCAACCGGTTTGGAAATGGAACATTTTGAAAATTGGTTGAGTCTAATGCTGGAGGAGGAGATTGTGGAGTTGGAACGGATCCCAGAACAGGTGTTTTCGTGGAGTGAGAAGCGGGTCCATTCAGAGCAGAAGGAGAGCCTTGTGAAGAACGGAGAAGAGGCTCAGAAGACGAAGAAGCAGGAGAAGAAGAAGAAGTAGAAGAAGAAGAAGCGGCGGCCGGGGTGTCATCGTTGATCCGTTTGCCAATGTTGTTTTGCAGCATCCTTCCCGATCTCAGTGTGGTCACGGCACTCACATTATGGTTCTATTGTTCAAGAGCAACATGTGCATTATGTGGGTGACCGGGATTTAGGAGTGGCTGGGACGGGAGCTTCCCCTTCTCTCGCTCGCTTAAGGCCGCGTTCAGCTGTGCAATCTGGGCCTAGATGGTCTTGATGCTTTGCCCGTGTGCGGCAGTGTGTTGCACTAAGGATTGAATTGAAGACTGGATGTTGGCGGTGGACTGAGTCGATTGTTTAACGAACGCCTCCAGACTTCGTTCGAGCGAGGAAACCTTATCGTTGTTTGACGGAACAAAGTTGTTTGGTGGAAAAGAATTGTTGGGTGCAAAGTTGTTCGTCTGATTTTGAAAAGGTTGGGGTTGGAAGGGCTGCTGAAATTGATGTTGAGTTTGTTGTTGCGCTTGTTGTTGCGGTGGAGGGGCCCTTTGGAAATTGTTGCCTTGGAATTGATTCTGATTCTGATTCCAGGCGAAATTGGGGTGGTTTCTCCAACCGGGATTGTAGGTGGAAGCGTATGGATCATTCCTCGGTCTTTGCTGAAATACAGCATTAACCTGATCATGTCCTTGCGATGGTGGATTGTAAGGACACTCTTCGGTCAAGTGAGAAGGATCGGAACAACAAGCGCAAATGGTACGAAGGGGAAGAACAGGGGTAGGAGCAGGAGAAGAGAATTTGCTCTCTATCGCTTCAAGCTTTCTCGTTATTGCAGCCATCTCAGCTTTCATCGCAATAGAGACGTCAAGTTGGTGAATTCCTACCCTAGACTGACCAGTAGAAGTGGAGGTAGAAGAAGAAGAAGTCGGTCTGGTGCTCTCCCATTGTAGCGTTTGCTCCGCAAGGTCGTCAAAGAACTGCCACGCTTCCTCGTCAGATTTCGATAGGATGTGGCCCTGACAGATGGTTTCCAACAACTGCTTCGTTGCTGGGTTCAGGCCCTCGTATAAGGTTTGGCAAAGTTGCCATTTCTCTATACCGTGGTGAGGACACTGAACAAGAAGGTCTTTGTACCGGTCAAAGCATTTCCAGAAGGGTTCAGAAGGAAGCTGAGAGAATTGGTTGATTTTATTGCGAATCCTTGCGGTTTTATGATTCGGATAAAATTTCTTTAGAAACGCTTTTACAAACTCGTCCCAACTGGTTATGGAATGGGAAGCGGTGCTATACAGCCATTTTTCAGCAAGATTGCATAAAGTGAACGGAATGACCCGTAGACGTATAGCATCGTCCGACAGCTGGGTGGTTTTCATCATGGCACAGATGTTTTGAAATTTATTGATGAAGATATAGGCATCTTCAGATTCAAGCCCATGAAATCGTGGAAGCATGTTGATGAAGTGGGGCTTAATTTCAAAATTATCCCCATTGGCCGGTAGAAGAGAAAGGCAGGTGGGAAATGCAGAACGGGTGGGATAGAAACGATCCTGGAGCGCGATTCGCTGCGGCGCTACAACAGGCGGGTGTGGTGGGTTATTGGTCTCCGTAGGAGGTGGAGCCAATCCAGGGGTGGTCAAAGAAATGTTCGGATTAAATCCTGACATCGTGGAAGAAGAGGTCGGTGAAAGTGAAGGTGAAGGCGAAGATGTATGAACAGAATTCCGGTCAACGTCGGAGTTGGCCGGCAAAGGTAGGGGTGAAAGAGGAGTGGACGGAGTATCGACGTCTGAGTCGATCGCGTAGTCGGTAGCGACTAACGTAACGCGGACTAGGCGGGCGCTAGTGTCCCGAGTCCAAGCGGACATACACTAAACGAGTTTAGTATAGTCAAAGCGGAGAAGGTGAGGGTAAGAAAACGTCAATGGAGAAAGGAAGGGTGGTGGGTGAAAATTGGATTTAGCGACAAAGGGCAAGTTTTTATAAAAGTTTTTGATTTTTTCTTTTTTTTATTTTTTAGAAAGAGCTTTACAGAAATATGTACGGACTTACGGCTTTAAGCAATCACAAACAAGATATGCACAATCACACCTAGATCTAGTGTCTCCTAGGTCTGCTAGACCTGCTCCAGAACTTGATTGTCGAAGCGAAACTGTGTCGAGAAACAGGCTTAAAAATACACTGATCACGAGGCCAGGTAAGTGCAGAGATAAGGGGAGGTTTTCCAACGCTTTCGCGAAGTTCCTTAATTAAATAACCCTTTCTCTTTTGGCGGTTGCGCCGTTAACACTTTCCTAGACACCCCGTAAACAATATACCGTTAAGCGAGATTCTAAACACGGTTTAACTTCTCCTAAAGAGCGCGAAGTCCTTAGGGCTGAAGTCTAGTATTTTTTTAATTACAATGGACAATGCATATGCTTTTGTGATTTTTGGGGTCCGGGGAAGGGTGATGAAATCCCCACCCAATCTGAATTGGTTTCAAGCCCCTTAAGTCCGTATTAAAGAATGCAAAGCGGTAACAAATCAACTGCAAACAATTTTTATTTTTTTAGCGCGGCGCAAAGAATCCTGCACAAGAACAGTTTATTGGAAGGGGGAAGAGAATTTGCGCAAAGAATGCTGCAGAAAACACAGTTCAGTGGAGTCCAGAGGAGTGGGAGAGAGGAGAGGAACTTACCCAGAAAAATTGGTGCCCTGAGGCCACCAAACGGCCGCGGATCCGCGGCCTAAGCTTACTTATGCCGCGGAACCGCGGCAATACTGGGGAGTTGGGGCTGCAGGTTTCTGGTGTGGGCTGTTTTAGGTGTCCTCTGCTGTTTTTAAGACCCTGAATCTGGATTTGCTCACTGGAACTGCTCCAAAATCTTAAAGTAGACCGTTTGCTTCGTTTTGTCCGTCGCGGTGTAGCCGCGAAATGTGGGTCTATCTTCCCACGTCTTTGGCACTGAACTCGAACTTTCTATATCCCACGTCTTTGGCGTTGAACTTGAACTTCGTATTTTCCTGCACACTCGCACAAAAACTAATCAAGAATAACAAGATGGTTTTTTTTACAACGTATATTTTTTTTTTTGTTTTGGTTATATTCACAAGTTAACCCGAAATTACACAAGGAAATAAACTACCGTCTCCCCGGCAGCGGCGCCATTTGATTGTTAGGGATTCTGCGTGTTCAAGTTTTAGTTAAATACCGCAATCAAGACGGTTTCGCTCGTAGCTAGCCGGTTGAGTACGGGTCGTCCGCAGGGAGATGGGAATCTTTTTCTATGTGCTTTAACGAGTTAAGTCCAGTTTTTCATATTTTGTTGTGATTAGTTAAGCGGTAAAATGATATGTAAAGGGAGCTTGTTAGGGTTAGGATTAGGTTAGTTTGAGTTAAGAGTCTCCCACATCTTTCATTGCCCCTCTTAATATCGGTGTTACGGTAATCGGCAACAACGGGGATTAGCACGACTAAGAAGGAACTTGCGAGTATAAGCTAGGCTTTCCAACGCCTAAGTTCTTCCTTTTGGTGCTTGTCCGTCCGTTCTTGGCTCTTAGCCATAACCTCCGGTTAATTCAACCACAACCGGTCTCACTACGGAATCACCGCTATCATGTAGGATAGGGTGCCGTAAGGAGCGGATTGTGGTTCAATTAACGGGAGTTGAATTAAGCTGTTGGGCAAGGAAAGAGTGAGAGAGATTTCCTTCTCTCAAACTTCCCTTATCCTACCATAACAAGTATGAAACTACTCACACATCATGATACGGAAAAATAAAACAAAACAAAAGAGGAAGATAGAAAGAAGAGATTAGAAGATAACAACTAGCTATTTGCGACCTCATCTTGGCGAGGATCAAGCGTAAGCATCATGGTCGTTTTAAGGATAAAGAAAAGAGAGAAGAATGAAAGAAAAAGAAATAACAACAACTACTTAACAAATTAAAATTACAAGCAATTATAAAAGAACAAGACAAGATATAATAGCAAAAGAGTCTTCTTTATTCATCAATCTTCACTCACAAAGCTCACTACAAGTTTTAATGGAGAAGAGATGAGAAGAGGAAGAAGAAACACAACTAAACCTAGAAAAGAAAATACAAGATTATGGACCCCTTCCTTCACAAAGTTCTGGGCTATTTATAGGCTAAAAAATGAAAACCTAGGGCAACCACCAGAATACAAATAAAAAGACCAAAACACCCCTGGAAAAGTTTTGTCTGCCGCCACCATACGGCCGCGGATCCGCGGCCTAAGCATGCTTGGGCCGCGTTTCCGCGGCCTAATGGAGGAGTTGGCTCCTCGGATTTTGTGGGCCCCCCTGGTCTGATGTTGTCTGTGGTTTGGCATATGTGTTTTCTGAAAATACTTCCATATTTCTTCCAGAATTTCTGTTGAGGGAAAGGTGTTTTGAAGTGGACTTTTTGTCATGATTTCCTCGAGCTCCGCGTAGATTTCTTGGATCTTGTGCTGCCATTAAGCCTTGTGCATGAAAACGACATTGATTTGATATTTTGTCTTCTTAAACTGGTATCTGGCAACATACGGATGAAGAGCGGAGACCGTGTTTTCTCAGTGGTTGGCAGGAACCCGGATTTTGTCGTGTTTTCCATGAATTTCACCGTTTTAGAACCGAGAACCTGTATCCTGCAATTGACTAGCAAACACGGCTCAAGAGTATCTACCGATAAGCAATGTGATAAAATTTGGGCGGTATAAAAATGCAAAAATCTGATATGAACATGGATCTTGAAGATTAAAGATGGAATTTTATTTTTGATGAATTATATCATCTTTTGAGAGCAAAGCTCTCAATGTTCTTGGGGGATTTCTTTAAATTCTCTTCATAATTGATTTTGACAAGTGCCACTCCTGTCTGCAGAGCATTGCTCTCGAGGAGTTTAATTCCATGTGCCTATTTTGAATAAGAAATTGCTTATTCAGTCTGTCTGCTAACTTTGTTGATTTTCTTTTACAGGAGTAATGGACGCTCACATGTATGATCTCGACGAGATTATCTCTTACGGAGACATCCACTCACTCAGCCGTTCTCAGTATCAAGAATTCACAAACGCCGAGTGTGCCGAAATTATGAGTCGCTTTGACGCATACAATGGTCAACTGCTTCCTCGGCGTTCCCCTCTCCTGAAGCTTATTGTGGGAGCGATCAGGGAAGCGCTTCCTCTATTCTGTACCGGCATGCCGCTTAGGCATTGGATGCCGCTGAGGATAAGGTGCACTCTAAGTATCTGATGAGCCTAATCTCAAAGAGACGGCGAGACAATCTTGTCGATCTCCTGCACCAGGCTTTTCAACAGTCGGCCATACTTGCTGCCTGTCGGAGGGTGGAGGACATCCGTGGGGATCCCGACGCTTGTGATCGCGAAAGAAAGCACCCTAGGACGGTTCGCCAGGCCTGGAAAATTCTGGACAAAGTCACTTTTGAGTTCCTCAATCCATGCCCTGGATCTGAGGTTTTACCATTGTAATTATTTTGATAATGTCTTTGTTTATTGTGTTTATAATTGTAAGAACCTTTTTGCAATATGAATGGCAAATTTCTCATTTTAGCGTGTTTTATTTCATGTTCTAAATCTTTTGCACATGCATGAATGGGTATGCCTTGAACGCTTAATTAGATGCAGATCAGATGTTCTCCTTGTAGCCTTCTTCTCTTTACTGTGTTGTTGCCATGTGATTTTAGATAGTATATAACTGTCAATCTTGTGCTCTTTGTAGGGCGGTGATGGCTTAGAAAACAGGGTTAGAATCCGTCACCTAAGATTTTTCAACTTTATGAGCCGTGAGGGTCTCATAAAGAATTTTCTCCCTACCGGTCGAGAGGATCCCGTATGTGTAATTTCTCCTTAAGAATCGTGAGGATTCCCAAGGGCGTTTTCTCTTGAAAGTCGTAAGGATCTCACAAGAGAATTTACTTCCTTACGAGTCGTGAGGACCCGCAAGTGATGGGTGAAGTTGTCCTTATCCGCATTTCACGGAGTTAAGGGTTGCTCTGGATATTTCCCATGGGATCACTGCCGTGTTTGGCGAGGACCAGGCTCCACTCTGGACGTTTTCCAGGATACCATAGTTTAAAGACATCGCGGTCGAGGTTAAGGACATCATAGTCCATGGATTTAAGGACTCCACAGTCCGTTGTTAGTTTTAAGACATCACGGTCGAGGTTAAGGACATCATAGTCCGTGGATTTAAGGACTCCATAGTCCAATGTTAGTTTTAAGACATTACGGTCGAGGTTAAGGACATCATAGTCCGTGGATTTAAGGACTCCATAGTCCGATGTTAGTTTTAAGACATCACTGTCGAGGTTAGGGACATTATACTCCGTGGATTTAAGGACTCCACAGTCCAATGTTAGTTTTAAGACATCACGGTCAAGGTTAAGGACATCACAGTCCATGGGATTAAGGACCCCACAGTCCGTGAAATGTGTGGTTGCCGGGACCCGTCACCTCTTTTAAGACGTTGAGGAATTACAACGACAAATATCAAAGGAGTGAAGAGATGTACCCTTGAACCAAGGTAAAATTAGTTTAAGGACATTACGGTCCATTGTTAGTTTTAAGACATCACGGTCGAGGTTAAGGACATCATAGTCCGTGAGTTTAAGGACCTCACAGTCCGATGTTAGTTTTAAGACATCACGGTCGAGGTTAAGGACATCATAGTCCGTGGATTTAAGGACTCCATAGTCTGATGTTTGCTCTTAATGCTTCCTACGGGTTCACTGCCGGGTTCGGCAAGGACCAGGCTCCGCTCTGGATGCTTCACACGGGTTCATTGCTGTGCTCTGCGAGGACCAGGATGCGCTCTGGACGTTTTCCATGGGGTCAGAAGTGACATAATCCGCGTTCCACGTAGTCAGGAAATTTTGCTATGGATGCTTCCCACGGGTTCACTGCCGTGTTCGGCGAGGACCAGGCTCCGCTCTGGATTCTTCACACGGGTTCACTGCCGTGGTCTGCGAGGACCAGGATCCGCTTTGGACGTTTTCCACGGGGTAAGAAGTGACATAATCCGCGTTCCACGTAGCCAGGAATTTTGCTCTGGATGCTTCCCACGGGTTCACTGCCGTGTTCGGCGAGGACCAGGCTCCGCTCTGGATGCATCATACGGGTTCACTGTCGTGCTCTGCAAGGACCAGGATCCGCTCTGGACGTTTTCCACGAGGTCGGAAGTGACATAATCCGCGTTCCACATAGACAGGAATTTTGCTCTATATGTTTCCCACAGGTTCACTGCCGTGTTCGGCGAGGAATAAGCTCCGCTCTGGATGCTTCACACGGGTTCACTACCGTGCTGTGCGAGGACCAGGATCCGCTCTGGACGTTTTCCACAGGGTCAGAAGTGACATAATCCGCGTTCCACGTAGCAAGGAATTTTTGCTCTGGATGCTTCCCATGGGTTCACTGCCGTGTTCGGCGAGGACCAGGCTCCGCTCTGGATGCTTCACACGGGTTCACTGCCGTGCTCTGCGAGGACCAGGATCCGCTCTGGACGTTTTCCACGGGGTCAGAAGTGACATAATCCGCGTTCCACATAGCCAGGAATTTTGCTCTGGATGCTTCCCACGGGTTCACTGCCGTGTTCGGCGAGGACCAGACTCCGCTCTAGATGCTTCACACGGGTTCACTGCCGTGCTCTGCGAGGACCAGGATCCGCTCTGGACGTTTTCCACGGGGTCAGAAGTGACATAATCCGCGTTCCACATAGCCAGGAAATTTTGCTCTAGATGCTTCCCACAGGTTCACTGCCGTGTTCGGCGAGGACTAGGCTCCGCTCTGGATGCTTCACACGGGTTCACTGCCGTGCTCTGTGAGGACCAGGATCCGCTCTGGACGTTTTCCACGGGGTCAGAAGTGACATAATCCGTGTTCCATGTAGCTAGGAATTTTGCTCTAGATTCTTCCTACGGGTTCACTGCCGTGTTCGGCGAGGACTAGGCTCCGCTCTGGATGCTTCACACGGGTTCACTGCCGTGCTCTGCGAGGACCAGGATCCCCTCCGGACGTTTTCCACGGGGTCAGAAGTGACATAATCCGCGTTCCACGTTGCCAGGAAGGGTTGACTTTATCCGCATTTCACGGAGTCGGAATTTGACTCTCGGTCATCTGTACATCGCCGAGTCATGGAACTGGGAGTTGCCGCAGTTCTGCTTTGCTTGATGTTGTGTCTGTTGTAATGAGACGAATGTTGAGATGATCTCCAGGCTATCTGTGAACTGTTGAGATTTGGCTTCTTCTTCCGATGAAACCTGGGGAGGAGGAGTGTGACTCCCTCTTCGTTTGCACCCCTGGATTGTATACAGGGATTGATGTGATATCACATTTAGGGCATAAATTTCTTTCATTCATTTTTTTTATTTCTTTCCGCGATGCTCTATCATTTCAGCTTTTATATCGCGAAGGTCGCGATTGCCCCATCATTTCGGCTATTTTTCGCGGTGCCCAATCATTTCGGCTATTTGTTTTATTTTTACTCGCTGCTTTTTATTGCGAGTTGCTCAATCATTTCGTCTATTTTGCATGCATACATTTTTACTTGCTGATTTTGTTGCAAGTTGCCCCATCATTTCGGCTATTTCGTATGCATGTGCAGCTCGCCAGCTTTTTGCCGCAAGTTTGGGATTAGACACCGATTTCGGCATCAGCACCACTACAACTGGAATATTGCCAGGAGCGAATCATCATTTGCCTCTGTCGATATCGAACAAAGGTGTCTTAGCGAACAGGGTTAGGATCCTGTCGACTAAGGCTTTTGACTTTATGAGCCGTAAGGGTCTCATAAAGGTATTTCTCCCTACGAGTCATGAGGATCTCGTAGGCGCGTTTTCTCCTTAGGAATCGTGAGGACTCCTAAGTGTATGTTCCCTTATAAGTCGTAAGGATCTTACAAGAGTGTTTTCACCTTATAAGTCGAGAGGACTTACAAGGGTTGTTCACCGTGCGAACATATCCTTAGTCACGGATGGGACTTTGTTAGGGAAATGTTTATTCGTGCCCGTGGATTGTATACAAGGGTCAGTATTGAGCCGCTTGTAGGGAAATAGTGGAGGTTGTGGGGGCTGCTTAAGAACAGGTTCAGATCGCTGTAACTTAAGATTTTCAAATCTTATGAGCCGTGAGGTTCCCATAAGAGAGTTCTCCTTATGAGTCGTGAGGATCTCGCAAGTGTAATTTCTCCTTAGGAATCGTGGGGATCCCTAAGTGTGTTGCTCTCTTGTGAGTCGTAAGGATCTCACGCAGGTGGTTTCTCCTCACAAGGTCGAGAGGACCCTGTAAGTGTCTTTTAACGAGGTTGCGCCCTTTCGGGTTTTCACAAACACTCGCCGGTAGTGTAACACCCGAGCCCAATACTACTTTTTCTGTAATTGGTTGAGCATTAAATATTACACATTTTACTTATCTTGCTTGTTTGGGTCTTACTGTAAAATTTCATCTGGCTAAGTAATTTTTGCATATAACAAATTCTAGCACCTAAAATAAAATTAAAAATATCTATCTTGGCCTACTCGTCACCCCTAGCCGCGTGGTAGCGTCCGTGCGTCAAGTTCTCATCCCGTTCGGTGAAACGGGCGAGTTTGAACGGCTACGCGCGCGTGCAAGTGTCCGACTTGGGGGTATGCTTTTTAATCATAAAACATTTCATTTTAAAATTTGGAACCCGCTTAAAATCCTATTATTTGAATTTCGAATTTTTTGACCCAACCCGGGCGCGATTTGGAAATGTTTCATTTAGCGCCAAAATTCCAAATCAATAAAATATTCTAAACCTTATAATATTTCCTATATAATATTATTACTGTTACTTAAGATTCTGAAATCGTTAGTTGTATATTTTAGCCATTTGTTTTAGCCAATCAGCGATGACCATTCCATGGGCCCCTCCACTATCTTTTCCCCTCTCTCTCCGCCTCTCTCTCTTCCTCATATCTTTCTCTCTCCATCTCTCACGTCTCTCTCTCTCTCTCTAACCCTCTCTCTCTCTATCACCTATATATTATTTCCCCCCTGAAACTTTCCCACAAGGAACACGAGAACCCCATCGCAAACCTCTACCCTAGCCACCGTGCCCGTCGCCGCCGCAGCCCCCGCGCCGACGCCACCACCACCATCACCCTCGCCTCTTCGCCCTCGTCGCAGCCTCTGCACCCCCTTCACCCCGTGTGCTCGGCGCCGCGACAGAGTACCGCTGTAACCCCGTGCCTTCTCTGTTTGGCCGGAGACCTCATCGGCGACCCTCGTCGTCGTCACCCGCGCCACCGTCGGCACCTCCTCTTCACCCGCGCTCACCAGACCCGACCACCTCCTCTCCATCTCCACTTCCCTTCCCTGTTGATTACCCGCAGCCCTAGCCTACCGCCTGCAGCGTCTTCGCCGGCGCCCCATCGCCGTCGACCCCATCGCTGTCGCAACCTCTACAATCCCAGTAAGCCTTCCTTCATCTTCCTCCTTCCTTTTTCCCCTCTAGTTTATCCTCGGCTGTACGTAGAGTTTCTAAACTTGTTGTGGCTGTTTTGCATCTCGCCGGAATCCGGCCGTACCGACGACTTGATCCGACGTTCCAGCGAGGTACCCCGATCCGCGTGGTCCCATTGTTCGTTGGTTGGGTTCAATCCGTGAACCGTGCGTCCGTCGCGTGTTTCTCCGCCGACGTTACGTCCGTTTTTCCCGGTTCGCGAACCGTCGAGGCAAGTATCACTTGCTACATGCTATACTAAACAGTTATATATGTTTTGACTCGTTAAACCTGCAAAACTTAACTCGGTATAGTTATTTTCTCATTTGGTTGCAACATGACATATATCATTTTACAGTTAACCTAAAATTACAGTTTTCCTCTTTAACCCTAGTAACGAAGTTTACCCGTTAATCACATTTTACCGTTTAAAGGATGATAGCCTTTACACATGTAGCTCTATTACATTCTGATATTGATATAACGGTATTGCACCATCATGTGATCTATTGCACCGCAAAGGGTGCTCAAAACCTGTTAATATGATAAAACGGCTGTACTATATTAATGCACTATTGTGATTAAATGAACTGCTTATTGTTGTTTAATTTATTGCTTATTTCCTGCTGATTAATCCCCTGTTCGAATATGTACCTGTTGTGAGCACACCCACGATATTGTTACATCTTGACCTGACTTTGCTACACATGATATATACCGATGCACCTGATATGGTACCTTTTACTATCGACTTGACCGGTTGTACCATGACCTGACCTGTTACCTGATCTCATGCCTAATGCCAACAAACCTGACATGGAGTCCTCATGGACCAAGCTTGTTGTCTATTCAGACAAACCTACTGTTACCTGAACCTGTGTTGGCATTAGTTCTTGACTACTGAATACCTGACCTGACACATATAACTTGGGGGTATGGGGAAATCAAAAGGGTAATCTAAAGTGTAACTTAAAAGGGTATTACTTGATCCGTGGTCCCGGGGGGTAACGGGACAGAGCCATTCGTGACTCTTACATTTTCCTGATCCGTGGTCCCGGGGGGCAACGGGACAGAACCACTATTGGCTCCCATCTTTCTGATCCGTGGTCCCGGGGGGTAACGGGACATATCCTTTGAGTTACATGGAGGATTGCTCCAATTGATTTCAAAGACTTTAGAATAGAAAACCCGATAAAATAGTTTAGTTACCCTCTGCACACTACCCTGCACTGCTTGTTTCATACTATAGCTTCATTCATGTTTATTTCTGCATTGCCTATTACACTGTTCACATTATATTATTGGTTGACATGACGCGCTGACGTCTGGGTTTTGCATGGCCCAGATTCCTTACCACTGTCGCTATCCGAGCAGGAGTACTTCAGCCAGCAGGCTGAGTTGTGAGTTCTGTAGTGGTCAGTTTTATTTCCTGCATTTTTATTTCCAGATGTGAGCCCGCATTATGGGACATACTTTTCTATTATTGTATTGGATCATTTGCTTCCGCATTTATTTATCATTGACTCTTGTTATTCTGGATTGTGGACATGTGTTAGATAGTTTTATCTTGTTCTTGATATCTCTACAGCCGTAAAGTGACTGTGGATGGATACTTCCTACCCACAGGTAGCATGGTTGGCTATGTCACGTGCCCAATCTTGCGTACTCTGGGAAGTGGGGCGTGACATGGTTCTTTTGGTATCAGAGACATAGGTTAGTTGGGTTGATTCTTTTGTAGTTGGGTATTGTACCCAATACACGAATCAGAATACCCGTGCTTAGGAAACATGTCCTACCACCTTGACCGTTTTACCATTCTTGAATCACATTCTTCCTGATTATATCGACGTGCAAACTTACTTTGCGTGTCAACTCAAAAACCTGATTTCTTGTTATCTCTAGGACTTAGGCGACTTGGGTGGAGTTAAGTAATTGTGGCTATGATACCGCGGCATAGTTACAATGCGGTACTTTATTTAAGTATCATGGAGTTCTAGCCTTGATTTATATATTGAATCTATCATCATGCTAATGTTGGGTGTTTTGATTTCAGGAATATGGCAGATAAGAATTTCAAGACGTATCAGAGGCGCGTGGATGAAGCCGCCATGTTGGGAGTGATACGTGAAATGCTGGAAAATCAGAAGAGGCATACTGAGCTGATCCAGCAGCAAGCAGATTCATTTCAAGAGGGTTTGCAGGCTATTCGGCATTCTGTAAACAACGCTGGAGCTAAACCAGTTGACCGGGTAGGGACCGTGGCAGATTTCAGACGTTTGGGTCCGACTACATTTACTGGTTTGGAGGAGCCGTTGCTAGCCGAACAGTGGCTAGTTGACACGGAGAATTTGCTGATTGCGGCACAGATCCCAGAGGACAAAAGAGTTGATGTGGTGCGCATTCAGCTAATGGATTACGCCCGAGAGTGGTGGCTTGTGGAGGAGACCCGCTTGCCCAAGCCGATCAGTTGGGCGGAGTTTTCTAAGAGTTTCCTAGAGAAATTCTTCCCGCGGACTGCACGGGAAGAAATGAAAGAGAAATTTATTGGGCTGAGGCAAAATGGAGCACCCGTGGACGTGCATGCAGCGGAATGGACGAGACTCAGCCGTTTCGCTGGACCTTTAGTCGCCAACGAGGCAGACAGGGCACGGAGGTTCATGCGCAGTTTGGATGTGGACATCCAGAGGCAGATTGTCTCCCTGGGTTTGACCACTTTCTCACAGGTTCTTACGGCAGCCCGGGAGCAACAGAGTCTATCGGGGATGAAAGGGGGCCTGCAGCAGACAGCAGTTGCGGCCAGGAAGCCCGCATTTGTACCTAACCGAGATCATGGGCGCAGAGGTATTCTAGTGGAGCGACATGGTGTAGCACCCATGAAGAAGCCTGTGGTCGTTGATCGAAGAAAAGGCATGATTTGTGACTACTGCCGTTTGCCCGGGCATATGCAGAAGGATTGTCAAAAGAAGCTGGGACTTTGTTTGGTTTGTGGAGCGGCTGATCACGCAGTTGGTGCCTGTCCGTCGAAGCTTCGCACGAGAGATGATATACAGAAGCCTCCGCCGAGACCGTTCCAAGGGCAGAAACAGCTGACTCAGGGTCCTAATCAGGCTCGAGCTTTCACCTTGACAGCTGAGGAAGCTAAGGCATCAGGAGAAGTGGTTTCAGGTACTTTACTCGTTCGTGGTTTTCCCGCATTGGCATTAATTGATTCTGGTGCATCCCACTGTTTTATGTCATCCAAATTTATAACTACACACTCGATTACCTGCACGACCCTGTCTAGTTTTTGGGACATACACACTGGGAATGGGAAAATCATAGCTAGTAGGGAATGTAGAGATTGTACAGTTGTTGTGTGCGGACGGGAACTCTTTGCTGATTTCTTGGTAATTGATACGGGCAGCTATGAAGTTGTCTTGGGAATGGATTTTCTTGGCACTTTCCACGCCCACATCGACTGTAGGGCAAGGAAGGTAATTTTCCAGATTCCCGGACATCCTGAGTTTACCTTCACTGGGGGAGGCAGTTCCGTCGGGCCAGTCGAGTTTAGGGCTAGGCCGACAAACTGTGTTCTTGCAGCTATGAAAGTTGATAGTAATGAAGAGCCGGCAGTTGTTCGCAACTTTATGGACGTATTTGAAGATATATCGGGCTTACCACCGAAGTGAGACGTGGAGTTCGTGATTGACCTCATACCTGGTGCAGCGCCAGTATCTAAAGCATATTATCCAATGGCACCAGTGGAATTGGAAGAAGTTAAGAAGCAAGTCGCTGAATTGCTTGAGAAGGGTTGGATTCGAAGCAGCAACTCGCCTTGGGGAGCTCCAGTTCTTCTAGTAAAGAAGAAGGATGGCACGAGAAGGATGTGCATCGATTATCGAGAATTAAACCGGGTAACTATTAAGAACAAGTACCCGATCCCTCGCATTGGAGAACTTTTTGAGCAACTTAGTGGCGCGAGGGTATTCTCGAAACTGGATTTGCGATCCGGATATCATCAGGTCCGAGTGAAAGAAGAAGATATTTGCAAGACGGCGTTTCGAACTCGGTACGGACACTACGAGTATCTAGTGATGCCCTTCGGAGTAACGAATGCGCCGGCAGTATTTATGGACTTGATGAACCGAATCTTTTCACCATTCTTGGACCAGTTTATTGTGGTATTCATTGACGATATTCTGGTTTACTCGAAGAGTTCGGAGGAGCATGCTGAGCATTTGAAGATCGCACTGCAGACATTGAGACAGGAGAAATTGTATGCGAAGATGTGTAAGTGCGAATTTTGGCTGGAAGAAGTGAAGTTTCTGGGGCATGTTGTGTCGGGCGACGGAATCGCCGTCGATCCCGAAAAGATTGCAGCAGTTCGAGATTGGCCTATTCCAAGAAATGTGGCTGAGATAAGAAGTTTCCTTGGTTTAGCCGGATACTACAGGAGATTTATGGAGAACTTCGCTCGTTTGGCAGAACCGTTGACCAAGCTTACGCGCAAGGAAGTACTTTTTGTATGGACGGATAAATGTGCGTTGGCTTTCGAGACGTTGAAGCAGAAGTTGATAACCGCCCCTATCCTGACCGTACCAGACAATTCTGAAGGACTGGTGATTCACAGCGACGCATCTGGAAAGGGATTGGGATGTGTTTTGATGCAGAATGGGAAGGTTGTAGCGTACGCATCGAGACAATTAAAGACCAATGAGCAGAATTATCCGACTCATGACTTGGAGCTTGCGGCGGTGATCTTCGCTTTGAAGATTTGGAGACACTACCTTTTGGGTGAGAGGGTCGAAGTTTTTACAGATCACAAGAGTTTGAAGTATGTGTTCACTCAGAAGGAGTTGAACATGAGGCAACGTAGATGGTTGGAGCTGATGGCCGACTACGACCTTGATCTTAAGTACCATCCGGGAAAAGTTAATGTCGTGCCGGATGCGCTTAGTCGGTTACCAGCGATTCAGGTATTAACTACGCAGAGAGAGATCATTGCGGATTTTCGAAGATTTGACTTGGAGGTTGTGCTACCACATTCTACGGGACAGTTGATGCAGTTGCAAGTACAGTCGTTCTTAGTTGAGAAGATTAAAGCGGCACAATCGCAGGATCCTAGACTGCAAAAGTTTCGAGAGCAGGTTGAAGCCAGACTACGAACAGATTTACTGGTCCACGAAGATGGTTCGTTGAGGTATGGTAGCCGTGTGTGTGTGCCAAAGGGAGAAGTGCGTGAAGAGCTTATGAAGGAGGCACATAGTTCAGCTTACTCTGTACATCCAGGGGGCACGAAGATGTACCGTGATATTCGACAGCATTTCTGGTGGGAAGGCATGAAACGGGAGATTGCTCGCTTCGTGGCTAAGTGCTTGGTATGTCAGCAAGTCAAGGCTGAACACCAAAGGGTTGCTGGTTTGTTGCAACCACTTCCGATTCCTCAGTGGAAGTGGGAACATATAACCATGGATTTCGTGATGGCTTTACCGCGGAGTCCAAAGGGCAACAATGCAGTATGGGTGATTGTCGATCGGTTGACCAAGGCAGCTCACTTTATTCCTTTCCGGGTTGGTCAATCAACGGAGACTTTGGCAGAACGGTACATGCAGGAGATTGTAAGATTACATGGCGTACCGGTAAGCATCGTGTCCGATCGGGACACGATGTTCTTATCACACTTCTGGAGGAGTTTAAAGGAAAGTTTGGGGACCCGATTGATGTTTAGCACAGCTTATCATCCTCAAACTGATGGTCAGTCGGAGAGAACGATCCAAACTCTTGAAGACATGTTGAGAGCATGCATGTTGGACTTCAAGGGTTCATGGGAGGATCATCTACACTTGGTGGAGTTTTCTTACAACAATAGTTTCCAAGCAACTATCCAGATGGCTCCGTTTGAAGCTTTGTATGGTCATAAATGCCGTTCACCTGTTTGTTGGGACGATGTCGGTGAACGAAGATTATTGGGACCAGATTTGGTAGTACAGACCGTTGAGAAGGTTAACGCCATCAGAAAGCATATGAAGGCAGCTCAAGACAGACAGAAAAGTTGGGCTGACACTTCAAGAAGACCTCTAGAGTTCGCCGTGGGTGATTTGGTATTCTTGAAGATATCACCGCCTAGAGGGGTGATTCGTTTTGGGAGTCGAGGAAAGCTTAGTCCTCGATTCGTTGGACCCTTCGAGATATTTGAGCGTGTTGGAGAGGTAGCGTACCGTTTGGCGTTACCGCAGTCCTTGGCAGGTGTGTACGATGTGTTTCATGTATCTCAACTACGAAGGTATGTTCGAGATGAAACACACGTCTTGGATCATTCGGAGTTAACAGTACGGGAGGACCTAACTTTTGAGGAGCGACCGGTTGAAATCATGGATCGAGGGGAAAAGGTTCTTAAGAACAAGGTTATCCCCCTTGTGCTAGTTTCTTGGGGAAATCGATCGCATGGAGAGTCCACGTGGGAGCGAGAAGACGAGATCCGACAGAAGTTTCCTCACCTTTTCCCGTAGTTTTCTATCTTGTATTCTTGGAATTTCGAGGACGAAATTTTTTTGTAGTTGGGTATAATGTAACACCTGAGCCCAATACTACTTTTTCTGTTATTGGTTGAGCATTAAATATTACTCATTTTATTTATCTTTCTTGTTTGGGTCTTACTGTAAAATTTCATCTGGCTAAGTCATTTTTGCATATAACAAATTTTAGCACCTAAAATAAAATTAAAAATAACTATCTTGGCCTACTCGTCACCCCTAGCCGCGTGGTAGCGTCCGTGCGTCAAGTTCTCATCCCGTTCGGTGAAACGGGCGAGTTTGAACGGCTACGCGCGCGTGCAAGTGTCCGACTTGGGGGTATGCTTTTTAATCATAAAACATTTCATTTTAAAATTTGGAACCCGCTTAAAATCCTATTATTTGAATTTCGAATTTTTTGGCCCAACCCGGGCGCGATTTGGAAATGTTTCATTTAGCGCCAAAATTCCAAATCAATAAAATATTCTAAACCTTATAATATTTCCTATATAATATTATTACTGTTACTTAAGATTCTGAAATCGTTAGTTGTATATTTTAGCCATTTGTTTTAGCCAATCAGCGATGGCCATTCCATGGGCCCCTCCACTATCTTTTCCCCCCTCTCTCCGCCTCTCTCTCTCCCTCATATCTTTCTCTCTCCATCTCTCACGTCCCTCTCTCTCTCTAACCCTCTCTCTCTATCACCTATATATTATTTCCCCCCCTGAAACTTTCCCAGAAGGAACACGAGAACCCCATCGCAAACCTCAACCCTGGCCACCGTGCCCGTCGCCGCCGCAGCCCCCGTGCTGACGCCACCACCACCATCACCCTCGCCTCTTCGCCCTCGTCGCAGCCACTGTACCCCCTTCTCCCCGTGTGCTCGGCGCCGCGACAGAGACCCGCTGCAACCCCGTGCCTTCTCTATTTGGCCGGAGACCTCATCGGCGACCCTCGTCGTCGTCACCCACGCCACCGTCGGCACCTCCTCTTCACCCGCGCGCACCAGACCCGACCACCTCCTCTCCATCTCCACTTCCCTTCCCTGTTGTTTACCCGTAGCCCTAGCCTACCACCTGCAGCGTCTTCGCCGGCGCCCCATCGCCGTCTACCCCATCGCTGTCGCAACCTCTACAATTCCAGTAAGCCTTCCTTCATCTTCCTCCTTCCTTTTTCCCCTCTAGTTTATCCTCGGCTGTACGTAGAGTTTCTAAACTTGTTGTGGCTGTTTTGCATCTCGCCGGAATCCGGCCGTACCGACGACTTGATCCGACGTTCCAGCGAGGTACCCCTATCCGCGTGGTCCCATTGTTCGTTGGTTGGGTTCAATCCGTGAACCGTGCGTCCGTCGCGTGTTTCTCCGCCGACGTTACGTCCGTTTTTCCCGGTTCGCGAACCGTCGAGGCAAGTATCACTTGCTACATGCTATACTAAACAGTTATATATGTTTTGACTCGTTAAACCTGCAAAACTTAACTCGGTATAGTTATTTTCTCATTTGGTTGCAACATGACATATATCATTTTACAGTTAACCTAAAATTACAGTTTGCCTCTTTAACCCTAGTAACGAAGTTTACCCGTTAATCACATTTTACCGTTTAAAGGATGATAGCCTTTACACATGTAGCTCTATTACATTCTGATATTGATATAACGGTATTGCACCATCATGTGATCTATTGCACCGCAAAGGGTGCTCAAAACCTGTTAATATGATAAAACGGCTGTACTATATTAATGCACTATTGTGATTAAATGAACTGCTTATTGTTGTTTAATTTATTGCTTATTTCCTGCTGATTAATCCCCTGTTCGAATATATACCTGTTGTGAGTACACCCACGATATTGTTACATCTTGACCTGACTTTGCTACACATGATATATACCGATGCACCTGACATGGTACCTTTTACTATCGACTTGACCGGTTGTACCATGACCTGACCTGTTACCTGATCTCATGCCTAATGCCAACAAACCTGACATGGAGTCCTCATGGACCAAGCTTGTTGTCTATCCAGACAAACCTACTGTTACCTGAACCTGTGTTGGCATTAGTTCTTGACTACTGAATACCTGACCTGACACATATAACTTGGGGGTATGGGGAAATCAAAAGGGTAATCTAAAGTGTAACTTAAAAGGGTATTACTTGATCCGTGGTCCCGGGGGGTAACGGGACAGAGCCATTCGTGACTCTTACATTTTCCTGATCCGTGGTCCCGGGGGGCAACGGGACAGAACCACTATTGGTTCCCATCTTCCTGATCCGTGGTCCCGGGGGGTAACGGGACATATCCTTTGAGTTACATGGAGGATTGCTCGAATTGATTTCATAGACTTTAGAATAGAAAACCCGATAAAATAGTTTAGTTACCCACTGCACACTACCCTGCACTGCTTGTTTCATACTATAGCTTCATTCATGTTTATTTCTGCATTGCCTATTACACTGTTCACATTATATTATTGGTTGACATGACGCGCTGACGTCTGGGTTTTGCATGGCCCAGATTCCTTACCACTGTCGCTATCCGAGCAGGAGTACTTCAGCCAGCAGGCTGAGTTGTGAGTTCTGTAGTGGTCAGTTTTATTTCCTGCATTTTTATTTCCAGATGTGAGCCCGCATTATGGGACATACTTTTCTATTATTGTATTGGATCATTTGCTTCCGCATTTATTTATCATTGACTCTTGTTATTCTGGATTGTGGACATGTGTTAGATAGTTTTATCTTGTTCTTGATATCTCTACAGCCGTAATGTGACTGTGGATGGATACTTCCTACCCACAGGTAGCATGGTTAGCTATGTCACGTGCCCAATCTTGCGTACTCTGGGAAGCGGGGCGTGACAGGTAGCCCTGCTGTTTTTACTCACGGAGCCCTTTCGGGTTTTCATCTATGCCCACTTTGCTTATGGGCATACCGTTTTCCCTTTTTTTTTAATTCTTTCTCCTTTTTTTTCAAACGAGGTTGCGCCCTTTCAGGTTTTCACAAGACTCACTGGTAGCCCTGCTGTTTTTACTCACGGAGCCCTTTCGGGTTTTCATCTGTGCCCACTTTTCTTATGGACGTACCGTTTTCCCCTTTTTTATTATTATTTTTCTATTCTTTTTTTTTTGTATCAGCTTTGGGATGCTGCAATCCACCGTAGTTTCTCAACATCTCGGTCAACAGCTAGTTTTAGGACATTGTGGTCCATCGTTAGTTTAAGGACGTTTCGGTCCGCTATTAGTTTAAGGACGTTTCGGTCCGCTGTTAGTTTAAGGATGTTTCGGTCCGTGAAAAGAAAGCCGGTTACTACTTACCGAGATTAGGCTTAGGAAGATAGCGAGCGGACATAGTCGTCGTCATCTATCATTGACCTAGGCCATGACTCGTCAGGCATAGTACTTTTTTAGGAAGCGGCCGTTTATTGGCCTGAAAGGTCTTTCACCATGCATGTCCATGAGTAGATAGGCTCCACCCTGGTAGACCTTGTCTATGATGTACGGGCCTTCATAGATCGGCTCGAATTTTCCCCGCTTGGCGCGATTGGGGATCATAGGTCTTTTGACCACTAGCACGAGTTCGCCTTGGCGGAATGTCCTCGGCCTGGTCAATCTTTCATATGAACGCGTCATCTTTGCTTTATAAGCTTCCAGATTTTGCTGCGCCAGGAGCCGGGTTTCATCAAGGGCATCGAGCTCCTCAAGCCGAAGGTGAGCATTCTCTTCGTCCTTTAGCTCATAATGGACTGCCACTCGTAGAGAGGGTAACTCTATCTTGAGGGGTAGTACCGCTTCTATACCGAATACCAACGCGTAAGGCGTTGTGTTCGTGGTCGTCTTGAACGTACTTCGATATTCCTAGAGAGCTTCATGCAGTTTCTCGTGCCAGTCTTTCTTATTTTGGGACACCGTCTTCTTCATGATCTTCATCAAGTTCTTGTTGAAAGCCTCAGCTAGACCGTTGGCTCTGGGATTATAAACTGAGGAGTATCTCCAGTCTATGTTGTGCTGTTGTGCGAAGCGGCTGATCTTGTGGCTCCTGTAGGCCGGCCCGTTATCGGAGATGATCCGTCGCGGAGTTCCAAACCGATAAATAACGTGCGTCTTAAAGAAATGGAGGATATTCTCCGCCTTCACTTCCCTCAGCGGTACTGCTTCTGCCCATTTGGAGAAGTAATCAGTTGTCGCCAAAATGAATCGATGTCCTCTGGACGATGCTGGTTCGATGGGGCCGATTATGTCAGTCCCCCACGTCTCGAACGGCCAGCTAGCCAGTGTCGGATGTAGTGGATTTGGGTGCTGATGGATAAATTCCCCATGAATCTGGCATGAGTGGCATTGCTTCGCATACTCGAGGCAGTCCTGGATCATCGTGGGCCAATAATAGCCCATCCGTTTGATCTTCAAGTTCATCTTCGAGCCTGCTTGGTGAGGACCACAGAGTCCGACATGAACTTCTTGGACGACTCTTTTTGCTTCTTCAGGTCCCAGACATCTCAATCACAGAGAATCAAATGACCTCTTGTATAGAGTATTATTGACGAAGGCGAAATATAGGGCTCGCTTCATGAGCTGATGTCTTGAGGACGCATCTTCAGGTGTTCGACGGGATTTGAAGTAGTCTATAAAGACTTCTCTCCAATCTTCGACCTTTTCTTGGTCTTTTATTTGCATAGCCATTTGCTCAGTCGCTCCTTTTTCTTCGGACGACTCCGTAGATATTTCCGCCGGCGCAAGAACCCGACGGCTTTGCACAACAATTCTCACGTCATCGAGGTTCTCGTCGGCCAGTTCTTTAGCGAGCTTAGCTAGTGCATCTGCTTTGCTATTTTCTGCACACGGTATGCTTTCCAAGATGTAGGAAGGTATTTGGGTCAGCAGTTGCTGTACCCCCTCGCCGTACTTTACCAGTTCTGGTTTGCACGTTTGATAGTCGCCGTTTACTTGACTAACGACAAGTTGGGAGTCTCCGTATATGAGGAAGTTTTCAATTCCCATGTCGATGGCGATCTCGAGGCCTGCTATCAAAGCTTCATACGCGGCTTCGTTGTTCGTCCTCGGCTCTGTTAAGGAGAAAGCAAAGTGCATTATCCCTCCTTGTGGGGTTACGAAGATGAGGCCTACCCCTGATTTGATTATGGGGGTGTTTTGTTTGCGTTTCTTTATGGAAGACGCTCCATCAAAATAAAGTTCCCATCGGGTATCACCACCGTCGATCGCATCAAACGCATGTTCGTCTGGCAGTTCGCAATTCAAGGGAGAATCGGCCGGTATCGGATGTTCGGCGAGGAAGTCGGCGATGGCCTGGCCTTTCACTGCCTTAAGAGGCCGATAGGTTATTGAGAACTCCATCAAGAGTAGGGCCCATTTAGCGAGTCGCCCCGTTAATATGGCCTTCGACATCAAGTATTTGAGAGGATCCACCTTCGATATGAGACGGACTTCATGCGCCAATGCATAGTGCCTGAGCTTCGTTATCGCGAAGGTCAATGCCAGGCATTGTCTTTCGATGGGAGAATAATTGCTTTCTGCCCCCAGGAGAACTCGACTCAAATAGTAGAGGGCTCTCTCTTTCCCTTGGTCGTTCTCTTGTTCCCATAATGCCCCTAAGAAACCTTCGAGGGCTGTTGTATAAAGAATAAAGGGCTTTCCTTTGACCGGAGCAGCTAGCACTGGCGGGTTCTGCAGATACTGCTTGATTTTGTCCAGTGCGCCTTGGCATTTATGATCCCAGACGACACTTGCCAGAGAGATTGGCTATAAATCGCCGGATATACGCGAGCTTCCCTTAGAGAGACCGCAATTGTTTGAGAGTCCTTGGCGGAGGCATTTCCATATTTGCCTTGATTTTTGACGGATCTATCTCGATGCCTCGGTGTCGGACGACGAACCCCAGGAATTTGCCTGAGGAAACTCCGAACGCGCATTTGAGAGGGTTCATCTTCAAGTTGTGTTGCCGAAGGCGTTGAAATACGGTCTTCAGATGCTCTAGATGTTCTTCGTATGATTTGCTTTTCACCACAAGGTCATCAATATAAAATTCAACGATTTCATGTATGAGGTCATCGAAGATCTTCGTCATGGCCCTCTGATAGGTGGCACCGGCGTTCTTTAGACCGAAAAGCATTACCTTATAGCAGAATATACCCAAAGGGGTCTGGAAAGCAGTATTCTTCTGGTCTTCAGGATGCATCTTTATCTGATTGTATCCAGATGATCCGTCCATAAAGGAGAAAACCTCGTGAGTGGACGTATTGTCTATCATTAGCTCGGTGACCGGTACCGGGAAGTCATCCTTCGGGCAGGCTTTATTGAGATCCCGAAAGTCCACACATATGCACACTGTCCCATTCTTCTTCATCACTGGGACGATGTTGGCGATCACGTCAGGATACTGAACTTCTTGGATGAAGCCGAAGTCGATTACCTTCTTGACCTCGGCATTGAAACTCATCTCAAGATCAAGCCGCTTTCTTCTCGGTGCTTGTTTGATTGGCTTGACGTCCGGGGATATCGCCAGTTTGTGGACAGCAATCTCTGGGTCTAGTCCTGGCATTTCGGAATAGTTCTACGCGAAGCAATCCTCATGCTGCATAAGCACATCTTTTAGTGTAGCTACCCTTTCCTCAGACAGCAACTCACTGACGAATGTCGGTCGCGGGTCACTTTTCGTCCCCAAATCAATTTTCTAGAGGTTATCTGCAGTGGTATGTATTCTATCTTCCAGCTCTTTTGCCGCCGGTGGAAATTCCGAGATCACCTCGTCATCATTGTTTTCGAAGCACCAGGGGAGGTCATCCCTATCCTCAGGCTCTTCTTTTGATAGTGTTATCATATGACAAGTACGAGCTCGCTTCCAAGACCGATGTTGTTCTGGTTCTACTCTCGCGGCTTTGGGTTCATGCTTCTGCGGCGGTGTTACCCTCCAACTGCTAGATAGAGCAAATTTACCAAGCTGATATTGATCTTCGACCCAGTTCTTGAAGGTGAAGCAGTCTTCGAGAGGGCGTCCTATTGCTCGGTGATAAGAGCAATAGTCTGGGTGAGAGACCTCGTTAGCTTGCTCGGGGTGCTTGGGATCCGGAAGCATGATCATTTGATGTCTTATGGCAAGATCAAGTATCTTCTTTGTCTTGTCTTGAGGAAAAGAGTATGCTCGACTCATCTTCTTCATCAGGGACAAATCCAGACCGCTCGATTCCCGATCGCGTGACTTCTTGGTCCCGCTTTGTCGCTGTCGAACGCCTTTTCCGCTCTTTGACTTGTTTCTGCCTCTGCATCGGGCCTTTTGTACAACAGGTTGACAGGGAGGGGCATTTTCATCTTTCGCAGCCTGTTGAAGAAGGCGTTGCATCCTGGCTTTCTCGTAGATGGCCATTTCACGATTATGGTGGTCTCGTACTTTTTGACCAGCTTCCCTTATAAGCTTGTCCATTTGCTCTTCGAACGACGGACTGGGCATTTTCACGTCGGGGGCTCTTTCTGGTTCAGGGTTAGCATTCTCCCATTGAGCATCTCCTTCTTCATCAAAGTCATGTACGACATAGCAGTCGCGAAGTAGCTCCCGTTTCTTGGACCAAACATATCCAATCCCGATCGCTTCCATTCTCCCGTTAGGCAACTTGCGCTGAGTTCCGGGAACGTTCCAGATCCTGTCATAGAACTTAGCTTTTCGAGCGGTCTGTTTGAAGGGTATCCCTTGGCACTTCAATAGCCTTTTCAAGCCTTCTGTCTAATATCTAGGCAGACGGATGGGCTGGGGCCTGTCAAGTGTAGAATCTATGCCATGCCAAACTTCTTTCTCCACTCTTGTTTCCGTGGATCGGTAGAATAGGATTGCCTGTTCACCTTTTCGCCTGGGAAGGACGTAAAATGTTTGTAGCTCTTGCACGCTATAAGCTTCAAGTGCGTCAACATCTTTATAGTGCTCCCGCGGAATCATGGTAATTTGCAAACTCTGATTATCACCAGCGAATGCTTGTATTGGTGGCCGAGCGGAGAATTTAGCATGGACCTCATCTTCCGAGTCGCTGCCAAAGATCAACATAGGAGCGGGCGGTCCCGGCTTGTTGTACTGGGGTGGACCTGAATAAACTATCTCTTCCTCTTTCTCAGTATCACTCCTGAAGACAGGAATGGTGGTGATAGCTTTTTTATCCGGTTTGCAACATCTCTCTGTGTCCTCGAAATCTGGCAAAAAGTATTTTGCATCTTCGTACTTGCGGACTTCGTTCAAGGAGAATGGGTTCAGCTCTCCTGTTACAGTATACTCAAGACCATCCTTGAAATACTTCATACACTGATGTTGTGTAGAAGGGATGATGTTGTTCTCGTGTAACCAAGGCCGTCCAAGCAAAGCATTATAGCATGTCTTGGCGTCAATGACATGGAATTTAATGTCTGTGACAAGCAGCCTGAAGCGCGGCGTCAATATCACAGACCCGAGATTCCGTGATGATTGGGAGTCAAAACCGGAGATGGTGATTTTATCACGAGCAAGATGCTGGACGCTCATGCAGATTTCCTTCAACACTCACACGTTGAGGAGATTGACGGAAGACCCATTGTCGACCAGGATTTTGCCTATCTTTATATCGTGGCAGTATCCTGGGACATAGAGGGGACGGTTGTGCTCGCATGTCCCAGGGAGGAGATCTTCATCGCTGAAGGTGATATCGGCCGTGTGTACTTCTTCCAGCTCGCCCTTCATCTTTTCTTCGGCAAAGAAGGCTTGGAATTGCTCTGGTTTTTGTAGCGCCTTGATCAATAAATCTCTCGCTTCTTTGGATAGTAAAAGGGCGTCGAGAACGCTGAGCTGCGAAGGTAACTTCCTCAAGTGTGCCAGAACGTTGTAGTCCACCTTGTTCTTCTTTAGCGGGTCCTTAGCAGTCAGCTCTTTCATGACTTGGTCATCCAGGGCGATATCCTCAGAGACCTTTTCTTTTACCTTATCTTTTCTACTCGTGGGTCCGAGATTCTTTTCTAGAAGCGTGCGATTGCGCAGCTGAATGTTTTCACAGGCCTTCGGTTCTTCCCCCTTCCCCAAGGTGGATTCTGTAAAGAGAGGGCCAAGAGCCATCTCTTCGTCAGAGTCGCTTCCGAAGGTGAGAACCTGCGATCCCCCGGTGTTGACCATGCGAAAGTTACCGGTAGGTCTTTTATGCTCCTCGGTCACACTTCTTTTCTCCCGACGAGCCTTGCGTTTCATCCGCTTGAAATGTTGCCGGTAAGCAACATACCCTTGCCACCATCTTTTCAAAGCATTGCACTCTTCGGTGGGGTGTGCCGTCTTTTGGTGATATAGGCAGTAACTAGGATGTATCTCTGCTTCACCGGGAGTGTTTCCTTCGGAGGGTGGTAGATTCATTCCCGTTGATATGGCTTTAGCAAACCTTTTCCTCGTCTTGAACTTGTTTTTATCCACGACGGATGTTCCTTGATTTGGCGAGAATGTCTGGACTCTTTTGTCTAGTCGCCGGCGTTTAGCTCTTTCAAATATGGCCATCTCACGCTCCCGATCGGCTTTACTTTTTAGATGAATCTCATTCAGGAAGGCGTCGATCATTTCGTCTGACGGCCATAGAAGTCCCGGCTCGGGACCTTCCCCCGGTCTCTCTGTGCAAGGAGCCTCTTCATTGTCTAGCGATGAATGAGAGATCATATGGCAACTTGCTACGTAATCCTCAGATTTGTCCGACGATTCTTCTCCATCATCTCCATCTTCAAGAACGTGGCTGAGGAACTCTTGGAGCGTGATTGGAGTCCGCGCCTTCTGGTTATACTCTTCCAGTGCGTCAATCTGTTTCTGTAGGTCCGTGCGCTTGTCGCCAGGCTTCACGGGCTTTTTGGATTTCTTCTTCTTTTTCGAAGATTTCGATGGCTGGGTGTGAGCACTTTGGCTATCACCACCAATCTTTGGAGTTGGGCGCGACTTCAGCATCCCTTCGATGATCTGGGCTTCCAGCGGGTTCTTCCACCTGATCGCCGGGCATGTCTGGAGATCATTCAGCATCCTTTTGGTTTTGGCCGAAAGAGCCACCTCCCATAGAGCTTCTTCAACAAAAGAGAACGTTGCCCCCGGTGTATCCGTCTTCTTAGGAGTGTGCGGTTGTGGTGGGTTTACGTTCCACTTCTCAGACAGCGCGAACTTGCCTTGTAGGTACTGATCCTCGATCCATCCCTTAAAGATGAAGCGATCTTCGATCGGATGGCTTACCGTTTGGTGGTAAGGGCAATAATTGGGATTATTCACTTCGCTGGATTGCGGTGGTCGCCTTGGATTCGGCAAATTGATAAGCCTGTTGCGCATTGCCAGCTTGAACAGCCTCTTCGTTTTATCCCGCGGGAATGAGTAAGGGCACTTCATTTTCTCATTGTAATAGCTCCGTCTCTCCTCCAATTGATCCGTTAGTCTTGGAGCACTAGGCTGCTGTTGGGTGTTCGCAACGAAGGTCGCCTTCCATTTACCCTTTTCGTTCCGCGATTCCGATTTCGGAGGAGACGGTCTGTGACCCATCTGATCCATCTGGGATAGCTTATTGATTAAAGCCTGCAACGTGGTCGGTTTGAAGAACATCATGAACTGTGAAATAGTTGCATGAGGGTCTAGGGTACCCACGAACATGCCCACCGCTGGTGCTTTTTCGATGCGCTGTTCGCACTTTGACCACAGATTTCTCCATCGGATTGCGTATTGAACCCAAGTTTCGCCCGGCTTTACTCTCGCATTGATCAATGCTGTTATCGGGGTGCGTTCACTTGCGCTCGCGAATCGCTGGGTGAACAATAACTCCATTTCTGCAAAAGTTTTGTTAGAGTCGTTTGGAAGTTCGGAGTACCATTCAAACGCCGTCTCTAATAAGCTGCCGACGAATTGGCGGAGCAAAAGCTTATCATTGCCCCCGGTGTTGCCGCACAGAGCTCTGAACTGGGAGACGTGCTGGTGGGGATTGCCCGTCCCCTTGTACACATGGAATTTGGGGATTGTGTATCCCGGCGGGTATTTTATCTGGTCATACCAGCCCGGATATGGTCGCCCAGTTTTGACGATTTGGCCGGCCGCTTCATTTGCCTGGTGAACTCGTATTTTTTGAGCAATATAATCATCCAGGGCGGCCTTAGAAATGGTTTCCTCCTTGGCTGCTGAAAGAGCCGGCAGGGGATTCGATGTTTCTCCCCTGTCATCTTCAATAATAATCGGAGGGTCTTCGGCTGGAGGATCCGGCAGTATCATCATCCCGGCCATGTCTTGGAAGAGAAGTGCCATTCTCTTTATGTTAGCCGCTTGCTCCGCGGCTTCTTTGTCCTTCTTTTCGAGGACTCCGCGAAGGAAGTCAGCATCGGTTTCTTGTTCATAACGCTGCTCCGATGATGCCCCCGGGCTTTCTTTTAGTCCGGTGAGTGCGGCTATTTCAGTCAGCATCTCCTGAAGCTTCTGTTGTTGCTGTTCCTGAGCTCTTGTGATCGATCGGGTGAGTGGTCGATGGCCCGTAGAAGCACGGCTATCTTCCTTCCCGGATGCCATGTAAATAGTATGGACCGTTATGCCCCCAGACTTAGGGCATTTGGGCTCAGTGCCTTTGACATTTGTCGCAGGCATGGGGATCTTCTCCGGCCTTCTCTTCTTATGAGCGGTCAAAGTTGAGGGGGCCGTCGCAGTGGGCACCCAGATAGCTTTTCGTGGCTTGGCAGGATGGCTTTCTTCTTGTTGAACCTTCGCCCTTTTCTCTCAGCGAGGGTACTCTTGATCAACTACTGAGTTCCGAGCCTGTCGCTAAACTTTATAGATTTTGGAGGACAGACGCTGAGGGGACTGTTCTGGCTTTGCTTCCGGAACATTTTCCATGGATGGAGGGGATCTTTTCAGTACGGCGGTAGGAGAATTCCTGCGCACCCTATTCAGCAGCTCAAAACTGTTCCCGGTTGGAACAGCAGCATTAATTTCCACCGTTGGAGCTGGTGGAGTTAGCCCAGAAGAGGAGTTGCCCCCGGCCTTCCTTACTCGGCGCCAGTGGCGAAGTCGAGTGTGTCGAGCTGATGGAGTTGGCTCGGTGACGGAGATGGCTTTGTCTTTCCCCCTGTTCAAGTGAGGGGCTGTGCCGGTGTCAGCCTGTTGAAGACTGATGTCCTTTGAGTAGCAGGAGCGGAAGTGGGAGTTGGGACAATCAGTCTTGTAAAGACCGACCCCTTGGCAGGAGAAGCCGCATTGATGACTTCAGGAACAGGGTTGGTTACTCTTTTCGGAATAACCTTCTCTGGGATTGCAGGCTTCATTGTGGGCCCACAGGAATTTAGGCCCAGTCTGGCGAAGACCGAGGAGCTAGAGCTGGACGACCCGTTGAGAGGGACCGTAGTAGCTGTAAGCCGATCAAAGACCGACTTCTTGGGAGCTTCTGGTACGGGCACGGGGGTGCTGAAGCTCATCGGCGGAAGCATGGTTCTGAAAAACAATCCCGTGGTGGATTGAATGACATGTTCCACGGGCATCGTGAACAGGGAAGCCTCTTGGGGCCCATAGGCTATGCCCCCAGTTGAGGCAGGACATGGATTGCAGTTGCATGTGGAACACTTTGAGCGGGTGAACAACATTGATCCTTTTCTTTCTGCACCAAGCAAAACGCCAAATCTCAGTACCTCGAAACCCAAGGGAAACCATTAGCAAACCGCGATTCGTTCGTGAACACGACACACAAAGTGTAGAGTGGAAAGAGGAAAAGGTCCCACCGGGCGTGCCAGAATCTGTTTATCGCCGGAAGCCGGGAAGACTGAATGTCTTGCCTGAATCTGGAGGCAGATGCTAATTGGTGCTATCCGTCCACCTCTCCGAAGATTCCAAGTTGATTTATGACACCATGTATCGAAGGTTTAAACGGATGCGGCCGATGTAGCAGACTTCGTCAGATTCCCCCTCGTTTGAGGGGTTTTTGATTGTGGGGACGCTCTTCCCTGCAGGCGCAAGCCCCTGCAGTTAATTACGCTACTGCATCGCGGTAACAACATTCTCCTTCTCCAGATGGTCACTTCGTGTCGTAGGTCTTTGTTTTGTGTTTGGTTTCCCGTGGATTGTATACGGAGACTAAGTTATGTTGTCGCCCGTAGGGCGTGGACTAGTCCAAATCCGTATCTTTCTTAGATTTGGGTTTGGGGGTTTTGGGTTTAAGGATACGTTAGCCTCATTTGAGACTAAGATCGACTTAAACGTTTGTTAAGGATACGTTAGTCTAATTTTAGACTAAGATCGACTTAACGGGATCGTTTAGATCCAACAAGAGAGCAATTGGGCTCTATTGTTTAGTTTAATGACATTACGGTCGATTAGTTTAAGGACATTGCGGTCCATTGTTAGTTTTAAGACATCGCGGTCGAGGTTAAGGACATCATATTCCGTGAGTTTAGGGACCTCATAGTCCGGTGTTAGTTTTAAGACATCACGGTCGATGTTAAGGACATCATAGTCCGTGGATTTAAGAACTCCGCAGTCCAACGTTAGTTTTAAGACATCACGGTCGAGGTTAAGGACATCATAGTCCGTAGATTTAAGGAATCCACAGTCCGGCGTTAGTTTTAAGACATCACGGTCGAGGTTAAGGACATCATAGTCCATGAGTTTAAGGACCTCACAGTCCGTAGTAATGTGTGGTTGTCGGCACCCGTCACCTCTCTGACGACGTTGAAGGATTACAAAGACAGATATCAGAGGAGTAAAGAGATGTACCCTCGAACCGGGTGTAAATTTGTTGGAAGAGCAGATGAGCTCAGTTTAATTTAAATTGAGGACTTATGGCCAGAATTTGGCTAAGTCCAGTTAAAAATGTTTAACATTTTATTTTTGTTCTGCCTGTTAGGCCTTTATTTGGGCTCTGCCCTTTTAATAATGCTAAGCATTGGGCTCTGACATTTTTGTCTTATATTGAATGCATAGCATTTATCAGAACAAAGTTTGTTCTGACAGCGCGCCACGTGGCGCACTAGGCGTTTTGCGCCAGTCAAAGAGTGCATTGCGCTTCTGTCGGTTAGCGCACACGAGGAGGACAAGTGTCGCGCTTAGCGCTGAGCGCTAGCTTGTTAGCGCACTGAGTTATTAATTTATGAGCGCGCTGCACTAGTTTATGGGTGCGCCAGTGAGTGACACGTGGCGCGCTTGGCGCAGAGCGCCAACCCAAGAGCGCAGTGCGCTGTTTTCAGGAGCGCAAAGCGCAGATTGTGTCTATGGTTGACACGTGGCATGTTTTGGCGCTGAGCGCCGATCTAAGGAGCGCAAAGGCGCAGTTCATGAGTGCAAAGAACTTTCTAATAGCGCAAAGTGCATTTTGATCAATTTTAAGATCAAAGAACAAATTTATGTTCTTCAAAAGAGGCTTTGCCTCAAGATCCAAGAACAAAAGTTCTTGATTTTATAAAAGGCGCTGCCTTTATAGATCAAAAGATCTGTGAATGAAGTAAAATACTTCTTCATATATTTTTATGATTAGATCTTTTGATCTTTTCTTTTTAATCAAAGACCTTGGTCTTTTTATAGATCTAAAATCTTTTTAGAAGATGTTTCTTCTTTTTACAAGATGATTTCATCTCTGTTGTTCAAGAATTAATTCTTTACCTTGAAGAAATGATATTCTTTTGCTAAGGGCTTGCCTTTCTTTTTTTTGAGTTTTCTCAAAGTTTGCAGAGGGTTTTTTCTCTCTCTTTTTCTGTATTCTCTCTATATTTTTGACTTGAAGTCTAGGGTCCTTTATATAGGGCCAAATGATTTGTTAAATCAGTTTTGAGAGATCTTTCTCTTGATTGATCGGGGAATATTTCCCACCGTTGGATCTTTGATCCTAAGGCTTCTGTTTTACAAAAGATAATCTTCTTGTTTTAATAAGATTGAGAAATCTTTCCTTGCAGAATTTGTTCTATTTTTGGTAATTTAATGTTTACCCTTGGATTGTTGATCCAGCGGTGCTCAAAGCACAATCTTATTGTTTGGAAAGATTTTGAGGAATCTTTCCTTAACAGAATTTAATTCTGGTTAATTAATGATTTATCATTATTACTAGATTCTTTGATCTAACGGTGGGAATCTTTAATCCCAGCGCTGGCGCACCAACGCTCGACACGTGGCGCGCAGCGCAGAGCGCAGCGTAACTGCGCTAGCGCACCCGTGTTGGATACGTGACGCGCAGCGCAGAGCGCAGCACAGAGCGCAGCGCATTTGCGCTAGCGCACCCGTGTTGGATACGTGGCACGCAACGCAGAGCGCAGCGCACCTGCGCTAGCGCACCTGTGTTTGACATGTGGCGTGCAGCGCAGAGCGCTGGATCTGAAGCGTTGCTTCAACTTTCTAAATTTTGAATTTTGAAAACAGAGCTTTGCTTTGATTGGGGTGCGCTGCCTAGGGCTCAACGCTCCTTGCGCTGGTGTGTCTGCTTTTGACACGCAGCGCGCAGGATGTGAAGCGTTGCTTCAATTTTTGAATTTTGAAATTCAAAACAGAGCTTTGCTCTTATTGGGGAAACAATGTCGTGCCGATGTGAGGCTCATAACGGGTCGAGAAACTACTGATAACACTTACCAATAGATCTCCTTATCAACCCTGGCCAGGGACTTCCTGTTATAGCCAATCGAGCATAGCGCAACATCAACCCTAAATGCCGGGAGAGACGAAACCCCTCCTATCGCTCATTGCCTCCATGTGATTCAGGACTGTACCCAAAAGCCACCGTTTTGCACGTTCTCTTGAACGTGGTAAGGTGGAAATCAAAGCACGGTGGGAATCACACAAGACTCTATGACGATCTCGGTTCTATAGACTAACATGTACCAGTGTCACCAGAGAACTGCCATCTGACGATAGGTATAATACCAACTAGGAGTTCTCGGCGAGTCCGTTCAGTGTACCCAGTCTCCACTAAGCACCCGTATACCATATTTGATGTCAAACACCAATGGATGTGGGATCATCCATCGCCCATCATATGGGTCAAGAAGCGTATACGCTAGTCTACTCTGGAATATCGATACCCTGTCTCGATACACCCTCGACTAGGAACAATTAAAGGATTTACTTGTGGACTACCCTGGCCCCACTAGTATGATCTCTGTCATAGTCCTGATAGTGAAGTACACATCCTAAGGGCTTTATCAACATGTGAGAGCAAGACAGTATCATAATACAAGTCTACATGTTAAGACAAAGAGTAACCAGATAACATACTATCATGTCGAGCAAGAAATTCCTCCCTATATATGTCCAAGCATCCACTATAGTATACATCATATGTACAATAATGGCCTCTAGGGCATACACATAACTAACACAGCAGTGGGTAATGATCACATAAGTTACCCACAAGCCGTCGACGGTACTAGCTGGACGTATTGAGCGAATAGAAAATCAACTAGAAAGCTTGTCCAAATTCCCATGAAGCATATAAGTAACACTTACCGTACAGTCCGGTCTCTCTTCGTCTGATATGTCGCATATCGAGTCTAGGGGTGGAATCCTTAGACCTCAGTAACTTGATAAGTCATGCCGATGTATGGCTTATAACGGTTCGAGAAACTACTGATAACTCTTACCAGAAAATCTCATCATCCCTGGCCATGGACTTCCTGTTATAGCCAATCGAGCATAGCGCAACATCAACTCCCAATACCGGGAGAGACAAAGCCCCACCTATCGCTTACTGCCTCCATATGACTCGGGGCTGTACCCAAAATCCACCTGTTTGCATGACTCCATTGATCCGTGGTAGGGAGGAAATCAAAGTACAGTGGGAACCACATAAGACACTATGAGGATCTTGGGTCTACAGACTAACCTGTACCAGTGTCACCAGAGAACTGCTATCCGACGATAGGTATAGTACCATCTAAGAGTTCTTGGCGAGTCCTATTCGGTGTACCCATTCTCTAATGAGCACCTGTGTACAATCTTTGATGTCAAACACCAATGGTTATGGGATCAACCATCGCCCCCTACAGGGTCAAGAAATGTACACACTAATCTACTCTGGAATATCGATGTCTTGTCTCGATATCCTCTCGACTAGGAACAATTAAAGGATATGCTTGTGGACTACACAAGTCCAAATAGTATGATCCGCATCATATTCTTGGTAGTCAAGCAAATATCCTAAGTGCTTTATCAACATGTATCAAAGAGACAATATAATAATACAAGTGTACATGTTAAGATAAAGAGCAACCAGATAGCATACAATCATGTCGAGCAAGAAAGTCCTCTATATATATATCCAAGCATCCACTATATCATACAATAATGGCCTCTAGGGCATACATATTCCTAAAAAGCTCCCACTTGCACTAAGACCAGTTGTTGTAGTTTCTCATACCCAACATCCTAAAAAGTCTCTCAAACTGCGTCTGGGGGAGGGCTTTCGTGAGTAGATCCGCTGCGTTTTCCTTCGTGTTAACACTCCTCACCTCGATCTCCCGTCGATCTACTATCTCCCAGATCAGGTGATACCGCCTAAGAATATGTCTGGATCTCTGATGGGACCGGGGTTCCTTGGCCAAAGCCACAGCTCCGTTGTAATCACAATACATAGGTATTTGATGCTCAATGGATGGAACCACACTAAGTTCAGCAATGAACTTTTTCATCCAGACAGCCTCTTTGGCGGCATCGCTGCCTCTTTGGCGGCATCGTTGGCAGCGATGTATTCAGCCTCCATCATCGAGTCTGCTACAGTATCTTGCTTGGAACTCTTCCAATATACCGTCCATCCATTGAGGGTGAAGACAAAACCCGAGACTGACTTACTGTTGTGCTTATCACTCTGGAAGCTCGAATCAGTAAAGGACTCCACCTAGAGCTCACCGTTACCATACACCAAGAACATCTCTTTAGTCCTTCTCGAGTACTTAAGAATGTTCTTCATAGCTGTCCAGTGGTTTTCCCCACGATCTGATTGATACCTACTCACTACACCTAGTGAGTAAGCTACATCCGGTCTGGTACATAACATCGCATACATGATAGACCCGACTGCCAAAGCATAGGGTATCCCCTACATGCGAGCCCTCTCCAAATCAGTCTTGGGAGTGATTCCTGAACAAGCGAGTAAATTACCATACTTAGAATCTTCCATACTAAACCTTTTTAGTTTGGTATCAATGTACCTGGATTGGGACAATCCCAACATCCGCTTAGATCTATCTATATAGATCTTTATCCCCAAGATGTAGGAGGCATCACCTAGATCTTTCATGGAGAACTTGTCTGATAAGAAGAGCTTGACCGAGTGTAGCATAGGAACATCATTTCCTATCAAGAGCATGTCATCCGTGTACAATACGAGGAAGACAACTTTACTCTCTACAACCTTCTTTTATATACAAGGTTCATCTATGTTTTTGATGAAGTCAAACTCTTTGATAGCTTCATCAAAATAGATGTTCCAGCTCCGCGATGCCTACTTTAATCCATAGATTGATTTAAGCAGCTTGCACACGCTTCCGCTGCTCAAACTGTCTACGAAGCCCTCTGGCTGTGTCATATACATGCTCTCTTCTAAATCACCATTTAGAAAAGCGGTCTTGATGTCCATCTGCCAGATTTCGTAGTCATGGTGCAACAATGGCAAGTAAGATCCTGATGGACTTAAGCATGGCGACAGGAGAAAATGTTTCATCATAGTCGATACCTGGTCGTTGACGAAAACCTTTTGCCATAAGTCTAGCTTTGAAAGTCTCTACTTTTTCATCTACACCAAGTTTCTTCTTAAAGATCCACCTGCTCCCGATGGGTTTTACCCCTTCAGTAGCAACTTCCAAAGTCCATACTTTGTTGGTGTACTTGGATTCCATCTCAGATCACATAGCATCCAGCCATTTCACAGAGTCTCCACTTGTGATGGCTTGCTCAAAACTTATTGGGTCATCATCTTCCATGATGCAATCCTCACTCCCACCGTCGATGAGAAAACCGTAGTATCTCTCAGGTGGATGAGGAACCCTACTAGATCTGCAGAGTGGCTGAGGTTCTTCGGAGACTATTGGATCCTCCGGTTCTATCAAATCATCAGTGTTAGTTATGTATATGCCCTAGAGGCCATTGTTGTACATATGATGTATATTATAGTGGATTCTTTGATATATTTAGAGAGGACTTTCTTGCTCGATATGATAGTATGCTATCTGGTTTCATTTTGTCTTAACATGTTGATTTGTATTGGTTTACTGTCTTGCTCTAACATGTTGATAAAACCCTTAGGATATGTACTCGACTACTAGGACTATGATGCGGATCATACTAGTGGGGCCAAGGTAGTCCAAGAGTACATCCTATAATTGTTCCTAGTCGAGGGTGTATCGAGACAGGGCATCGATACTCCAGTGTAGACTAGCGTATACGCATCTTGACCCATATGATGGGCGATGGATGATCCCATATCCATCGGTGTTTGACATCAAAGATGGTGTATGATTGATACGAATTCTCGGTGTGTAGTTTTAGAAAGTGTATAGAAATCACAACCAAAAATATGTTGACCGCAATCAATAACGGTGTCGATTGTAGCGCGTTAGCGAGTGCGGATCGTCCACAGGGAAAGTGAGATCCGTTCGTAATTGTATTAGATGAATTGAAAATTAAAGAAAAGAGAAAAGACAATTCAATTCAAGATTTGAAAGTGAATTCAAGAATTATTGTAACAACCCTAATTTTCTTATACACCTTTTTCCTATACAAATTTTTAA
The DNA here is from genome assembly GCA_030015575.1 of Agapanthus africanus. NCBI lineage: Eukaryota > Viridiplantae > Streptophyta > Magnoliopsida > Asparagales > Amaryllidaceae > Agapanthus > Agapanthus africanus. The sequence continues at coordinate 287,083,239 of CM057341.1, read as the reverse complement.
ATTAAATTTTTTCAAAATCCATAAAGGAGTATTTTAACCTGAGCATAATATATATGTAATTTTTTTAAATAACTCCATTTTTAGTGTACATAAAATTGTTTTAAAATTAAAGTATACTTGGGGTATTTAATGTTGCTGTTACCACTTTAAATAATTATTTTCCCACAATAATTACAAGAAGGAGCTTGTAGCTCATTGGTAACACCTTGCACTGCTGAACCAAACCACCAGAGTTCAAATCCCCTGCCCCACATTAATTTTAGATTATTTTTGTTTTAAATTTCTTGGAAGCTCAACAGTCCACAGGCCATAACTCTCAAAAGTTGAACTGTACCTAAAAAACTAAATATACCAAAGGCTACACCAGACGACCCCCACCTCCCTGACCTCCGACTCGGCCCGACTCGGACGGCGGACCGGCCGACTCGGCACGGCGGCGCCGGCCGGACTCAGCCGGACGTCCGAGTCGTCAACACGAAAAATCCGACTTTTCGCCTTCTCTAACCCCCTGCACACTCTAATTTATTGGATCGGTTCCAGAATGCCCATTAACACCTAATTACTCCAATTTTTAATGATTTTTCTATAATTTATACATATTTTTCTAATTAAAAACCTTTCACCTACCCTATCCTATTAATACACCCCCTACCCTCTACCCTCTCATCCCAAAACCCTAAGCTTACCCTCTCAAAATTTTCCAAGAGTGTGTAATTTGAAAACGAGTTCGCGGCGAAGCTCCGACGAAATTCCGGCGGGAATTCCGGCGACGTTTTTAGAAACAACCGGCGACGAAGCAACGCCTCGGCAACTCATTTAGTCCCCCCTCACTCCTTAGTATAGATCGAAACCCGTAAGTCTCATTCTATCCCCCTTTCTATTTCTCTAAAATACGAAACTACGAAACCCGACGGAATCGGAACAAATCCGATTTCCGATTCGGTTTTCTATAAAATTTCACTTCTAACAAATACATTCATGCCTAAATATCTTTATCTTGACTATTAAACTTTTAAAAATCAATTTGAATAAGTTTCATCACATGAAATGATAACCTTTCCAATTTATCATATTTTTCACTTTAATACCACAATGTTCTGATTTCACATTTAACCCTTTAACTTTGCTATACATTTAAAGTAGAGCACGAGGTAATGACATACCTCCACACACACGCAAATACAACCCTAAAACGATATCATCAAAACTTAGAATAGGATAAAACAAAACTTTCATTTAAATACCATATTCTTAATAAAACTAATTCTAAAAGTTTAGCTTTGATACACATTTAAATAAATACCTCTTATTAGGAAAACACGATAAGTTGTGGACATCGATCGTTTATCTAAACCTGACTTTGTGGTGTCTAGGCTAGGCAAGTGAGCAAAGGTAACTTTAAAAGGCCCGTCTCACGATTCGTGAGCGGATCCCTCCTTCCTCACTTGTACTTACCTGGCCACAATTGGTGGTGAAGAGGTGATTTGAGGCTTCTAACGACTTGTCGTTTAGACCATTTAGAAATAGGCTAGTTGGCTTAGGTAACCCTAGAATCTAAAATATGGAAATTACACTTTGCAAATAAATATCTTTTACTTTATAAAACCGTTTTCTAAAAGATTAGTATTTTACAATATTTGCAAAGCACCGCTACAACCCATTTTTGGGGAACCCGTTCGGAATTGTGCTGTTTATCGCGCACCCTCGGGCTAGTAGTGCGAGATTCAGACCTCCGTAAGGAGCATTCGGTCTCGAAAGGTTTAAAATACGACATCTTAAGAAAATGAGACTTTTGGAATATAAAATATTTATTAAAATTATTTTTGTATAAACATAAGTATCACAAGAATAAATTTTACACTAAAATACCATGAACTTCAAATAAATAAATATTACAGATAAATACCATTATTTATAAAACTAGGATATTTTCACTAGAAATGTCACAACATAAAATCCACCCTCATTACAACTCTAAAGACGAACAATAAATACTTGAGGTGTATTTTGAAAAGTATATAAAAGTATTTTTACATAAAACCCCTCAAGTTTTATAAATTACCCAAAGGACCCTAGCAATTATAAGACTTTGATTCACATTTCTGATTGTCTGACTCGGGTTTGAGTCTGATTAATCTGACTTGAATATGATTCAAGTCAACCTACAATATACAATATTACAATTCAATATGAACGCATGAATCCATGAATACAATTATCAATTTATACAACTTGACTGAACCGAACCATGGATATATATTCCTTTTACATGATTCTCAGTATTCCATTTACATGACTCTACTGTTATAACCGTTTCCTAATATCATGGTTTCGGTCAGTCAGTCAATCACTCATACAACCAATACAATTTACAAGATAACACTACAAACAAGATATCGCGGGGTTTAAGGGGTAGATTGGTACGGAAGATTTTAAAAGTGTCACGAGACGGTCAGATTTAAGACACCTAACATGAATCCAATTGCCGTTGTTCCGGGCCTTCTAACGGAGCCTTGTACTCTATATTCCGTTTGCCCTGGTCTCTAGCATATAGAGACCCCTCTTGTATACACTGGCATTCTTCTGTACCAAGCTATAAACAACAGCGTTAATACAACATTACAATATTATAATACAACATTAAAAGCTACTCTCTCTCTCTCTTACTCTCTGTCTATTTCTCCCTTATCTTTGGGACTTACCGAGCGACCTGTTCACTGACGACATTCGATTTCTTTCTTCTTTGAATGTCGTCAAGTGGTTTGGACCCGGCGGAGATCGAGCCATCTGTAGAAGACTTGGAGCAGTTTGCCGAAGATCCAACACTTTAGTTTGATTGTACACTTTTCTTTTCAGTACTTTTCATTTCCTGTTATGCCACTGTTTAGGCATCTTTTATTTCAGTTGTATTTCCTTTCATGTATTGTACAAAGAATGTTAATAAATAAAAGTTGATGTTCTTTTTATTTCTTGTCTCTTGTGTATTTATTTATATTGCTTAGATACGCTTAGCGTATGTACTTCTGAGTATATACGTAGCGGACCTCGTCGCGTCCCCTTCGCCGTACACTGGGAAGCGGGGCGTGACAATTATCTAGATCTAAATCTAATTAACAAGAAAACATTAAAAATCAAGAATCAAGAATTGATGATATCCAATCCAATAATCAAGAATCGAAGTGAGGCTCGTAGGAATCGTTCGAATCTATAGACGTGATGAAATCTATTGATTACGTATTCTTATCCATCGATGAATTGATACTAAATCGATGATGATCAACGAGAATTAGGGATTTCTTGCGGAAACTAAAGTTTCATCATCTATCCCTTATCCTTTCGTTGATTTCATTCATATTCTAACCTCTAGTAAATTCAAGAATCGATCATGGATCCCTAATTAAGAGCGAACACAATCAAGAAAGCATCGCTCGAAACTAGGTCGTCGATTCTTCAATTTACAAGAGTTTACAAAACTCATAGGACTTAAGAATCGTTTCAAGATTTGTAACATCATCATCTATTGATCGTCTCGATTCCTCCATGAGCGGAGTTTTACTCATACATCATAACAAGAAACACAATCAAGAATTGAGATCGAATCATGATGCAAGAATGTAAAGAAAGCAAGATAAAGAATTTCACCTTTTATTTATCAACAATTCCGTTACTATTCGCTCAAGAATTATAAGAGGAAAGAACTCAATCGTCGATTTGGCTTCGCTCGTCTCCTTGAGTCGCGGATCGTCGTGGATCACTTGCTCGGATGAAGATCGGCTCCGCTCCTAAAAGGTTGAAGGCTTCTTGCTTGAATTGTACTCGGTGTTCTTGATTTTTGGCTTGGTGATTGGATTAGGGTTAGGGTTTGAATGCACAAGTTGTGTCACTCAACTTGTGGGAAGAGATGAAGATTGAACCAAAACCCTAGATCTAGATCTCCTTTTATAAGCATCTCATCCTTAGATCTAGAATTCAAATTTCAAATTTCCCTCCAAAAATTTGTTAGAGAGAGGCTTCTAGAAGAAGTTAGTTGGAGGGAATATTCTAGAGCTAGGTTGTAAGGCCGAGCCTTCTGGATGAAGCCACGTGGTGTTTCTGGAGCCTTCTGGAAGATTTGGCCGTTACAATGAAGCACATGGGGAAATTTGAGGCAGTGATGTCATCAACAAGCCGCGGATCTGCGGCGGGAATGGGCATTGGGCCGCGGATCCGCGGTCCTTTGGTGCCTTCTTTGCATCAAATTTCTATCACTCTTGGGCTGATATTTTGGCCTTTTTCTGATATGTTGAATCTCATTTTTCTTTCTCTATTTCTGCCAGATCTCAAGTCTTGGACTTGGCGTATTTTTATCAGCACTTTTGACAGTTTCGGCTTTTCTCCTGGGATTTCCTGCACAGATTCTCGAAACAAGTGTTGCGCTATACAAAGATGATGCGATGCCTTGATAAACGCTCAATTTCCCTCAGAAATGTCGGTTTTAATATATAACACAAGTTATTTGGTATTTTACAGTCAATTTGCTAATATGTGCTATATTAATACCGAACACCTCTAGGTGAGTGCAAATAGTAAGGAAATTGATGCTATAACTGGAAGTCCCTGGCCAAGGCTGATATGGAGATCTACTGGTAAGTATTATCAATAGTTTCTCGACCCGTTATGAGCCTCACATCGACACGACTTATCGGTTGCTGGGGTTTAACGTTTGCCACCCGTAGACTAGATATGCGACATATCAGACGAAGAGAACGGACTGTACGGTAATATTACTGAATGGATTCACAGGAGTGTGTGCAGGCTTGTAAGTTGATCTTCTGATCGCTCAATACTCGGGTGGCTATTACGTTTATCTGACCGCTTGCAGCTTGTGGGTGTTTGATATGATCATCACCGACTACCGGCGTATTGACGATTCTTTAGAGTCCTACACAGAGGTTTCCTGGCTCTGGCAAAACGGAGTAGTAGCACATATGTGATATGTGCGGGGCCGAGGTTAATACGATATGACATACCGTATTCAATTCTCGTGATATGTGATATCGGCCGGGTATATGTGATATAGCCGGGTCATCGGATCAAGTGTTGATTCGATGAACTGATACATATTATATTAGTCGGTTATTTGCAAAATAGCCGGATTATCTGATCAAGTATTGATTCGATAATTTAATGTATAATTATATATTTGATATATTACATTACATTAACTAATATAAGCTCACTTAATAGATTCTTTTTCTCACTTGATGATACATTGATATATGTTAATTGTATTATTTTCTTTTGTTATATTATATATTATATATGTGATATATAATATTGTAACATGTTAGGGTTGCACATGAAACTAGGGTAATGAGATTAAACCATGATTAGGGTTTATGGTTGGAATTATATATTTATTTTGGTAATTCAAATTGTATGGATTAAGTCATGGATGAGCTTTGAAGAAGCTTCATGAAGTGTTGACTTAGTCCACAGTGGAAAGGAGAGAAAGCAAGTCCATCAAAAGAAGTCCATTCTATTCTGCATTCCTTTACTTGGAAGACTAAACCCGCGCCTTACCTCTTTGATATTTGCTAGATATTTGTTAACCCAACCCTAACCCTAACTCATGGTTAAGTCTCTACAAAGGTTAAGCATGCCATGTTTAACCCTTGGTTGCATTTCTAATCTCAACAATAATTCATTTTCATTACTCTTTAATCTTCATCTTCTTCTTGCTCAACAAAAGAGCTTGCTTGATTTTTTCTTTATGATGAATGAATGTGATAAATAAAAAATTCAAAAGAGAGCAAAATTCCTACATCATCATCCTCGTATATTCTAGCCACTTAGATTAGGGTGTTCACTTCACTAATACCTCATTAGTGAATAGAGAGCTTGGGTTTGTGATTCCTCAAGGTAGATCATCTTGGATTGTGAAGTCTTCAAGCAAGGATGTCTTATTCACCTCATGGAGCCTTTCTAGAGTCCGGGAGCTTGATGATCGCAGTGAATGGACCTCAATTTGGAGCTTATGAAGTGAAGGAATGGACTACAAAGGTTGTAATCCCTAACTCTTAGAAGTAAAGATGTTTACTTATTATTTTTGTTTGATTCTTTAGCTTAAGATTCATGGTTAGGGTTATCTATAATGGAAAAAATTTAAACTTGGCATGGATGATACCTTCCGAAACCTTGCTGTCGTTGTAGGTAACCGAACAATGGTATCAGAGCCTAGTTAGAGAATTAGACGGATAAGTGTAGGATTACAAAACCGAAACAACTCCGAAATATCCGAATCGAAACCCTAGTTTCTGTAAAAAATTTCAGAGTCTCAATTTTTTTTTTCAAACAGTTGCAGAATGATGTATGAGATACATTATGAACACCATCCAAAACTCACCTCACCTCACCAGAAAATGGCCGGCCACTTTGACCATAAGTCCGGCCTGCTCGGCTAAAAAGAGGATTATGGGTGTGGGTTTTGGGTGGTGTTCCAGTCTCTTGGGTTTGGTACTTCAGGTGTTGTTTATTTTTGCTAAATTTGCATGTGATGTTATCTTTTTACAGATGCAATTCGGAGTGTTTCGTATTCGTAATTCTAGGTTTTGTTTTGGTTATTTTAGACGGTATTAAAAAGTTCGATCGGATATCAAATACCCACTTTAACCCTTACCGAAAAATTTTCAAGTGTTGGAATTTTGCTTAGTTAAAGAACATTCAAATATCGTGCAAGTGATGCGGTGAACCCTCTAGAAGAACGAAACCTTAACTCGATTTTGTGACCGTTAAAACCGCCGCTAAACCCTAGTGTTTGTGTTAGTTTAGCGGTGCCACAAGTGTGGCATTGGTTGACCCTTCTACGGCTGGTTCATTGCTACCGTGGCATGTGATGGATACTTCTAAACTACGCTCAAGTGTTTAGCATTTTAGGAAATTTTGAGTGTTTGTTGATTCGATTGGAATGTTTAACATCGTCTAACTTTTTCTGTAATGTGATACAATATGTGGAATTCATATAGATAGGCATGAAATCCGTAATTTGTGATATTTCAGTTTACGATGTCTAAGATGTTATGGATTCCAAATGTTGTAGTTTTTCACTTTCTTTTCTGCGACCGTAAGTGTAATATGTGGTATATCGCCGTTTTCGTTGCTATATATCAACGAAAATTGTGATAGGCATATTTACTTACGTTGATGACATGTGATGTTATATGTTGCCGTAATATGTTATATTGGATCGTCGTGTTCTGAATAACCGGGTGTTTTATATGAGATGAGAGTTTTTATTTTTATTCATTTAAGATTCATTTTATGTAATATTCTTTTATTGGGGCACTTCCGGGTTGAGGATGATGTCACCATTGTATATTATTTACTTTTCTACATTAGGATAGACCCAAGGAGGAGAGCACAAGTAGCCGGGTTCTAGGATTCAGTGGGAAGCCATCTCGAGGAGTCGAGACCGTGTCACCTAACCCTAGAATTAGTTGGGTTGCTTACTGCTCTCGTAGGGGTCTAGGGATGTGGGTTTGGCTACTCATCGCGACCGTGGAATCCGTATTTTATATAGGCTCAAAATTAAACACGGACCTCATAGTATATCTAATATTTCATATGTTATCTTCTACAGCTGATATTATGTGATGTGATCATATTATATGCATGCGATGAATGCTTTATTATTGTATATATATGATATATAATAAACGTTGCTTATGTTTTGCACCCGCGCTAGTCCCGCCCCACCATGTCGTTAGTTAAGTAACCTAACGGAACATATCGGGACACTGTGGCGAATGCAGATGGCATAAGAGTACGCTGTATTTTCGTTTCTTCTGTGATGCTTAGGAAGCTTAAATGATGGGATTCATTAATGAGATTAACGAAAGAAAAGAAACCTAAAAGATGTTGTAGAATCAAATTTATAAAAAGGGTAGCTCTAGTTTTTGCTTTGCATAGCGGTATTCCTTGTAGAATATCCTGCACCTTATTCGATAAGGAAAGAGCCGAGATCCCTTCACTGGGAGTGACCTCTTTAGTGAAACTAGCAGATGTTACAACTCACTCGGTTTTTTTTATTGCTTCTATAGTTCTTGCTTTGCATAGAGGTATTTTTGAAATATCTTGCACCTTATTCGATAAGGAAAGAGCCGAGATCCCTTCACCGGGAGTGACCTCTTTAGCGAAACAAGTAAAAGCCTCAAAAACACTCCTTTTTCAAAATCACTTGTTTCTACAACGATATCAAGTTCATTACGCTCATGGTTTTCTGAAAAACCTGCGTAGCCCTCCGTCATTTCAGATAAAAACTATTTAGTATTCGTGCTGCGTTTGTTGGCCTTTGTCAAGGTGTAGTGTGTGGTAGCTGAATAGTACTTATCTGTTTATGCATGTGATGTGATTGGATTAGGGTAGTCGTATGAACTTGTTTGCCTTTGTCAAGGGTCGTACGGATGGGTTTAATTCAATCGGGAAATGACGGGTTGAACTTGACTAGCATCCTATGGTTTGTTGGCCTTTGTCAAGGTCAGAGGGGGTTAGGGGCAAAAGCATTATCGGAAATTTAAAGTGTTGAAATTTGCGATGAGATTGCGTACCTTCTATGTGATAGTTGGATCCTAATACCCACTGCGAGTAAGAGTTACTCCTGGGAGAGTTTTACACATGACAATTAACCGATCAAGTAGGTGTCTAGAAAAGTGTTAACGGGATTATGCCTCTGGGAAAATGAGATTTATATTAATTAGGTCCGTGCGAAAGAACGGGGAAACTCCCTCAAAGTACAACACTGGTCTGGCTAAAAGATTGGTGAACTTGTAAGGTTTAATTAATCCCGGCTAGTCTTATCTTTTAAGGTTTTAAGGAAGATTTGATAAAACCAGTGGGAGCCATCCTGATTAGATAAGATAATAACCAATCTAATTTTGCAAGAGCATACGCTAAAATGTTTTCTTCTCTCTCTCTCTCCACGTAATGACCATGTTAGGCCTTAATCAAGATAATAATATGGATGTATTGACCGAACCCGCTTGTTATTCTGAGCAGGGGAACGTTGGTCCGGTTCCAACTTATAATTGTTCTAAGTCCGAGCAGGGAATAGGAGAATATCCGGATTCTCACGCCGCCCAAACGAAGAATAAGTATGCTGATGCATCTTCTTCGGGTGTGTTAGTTATCGAGAACTATTTCTCAGTTCACTCTACGTCCTGGGTATTAGATACCGGATCGGGATCCCACATATGTAATATGTTACATGGGCTAAAGAAAGGTAGGAAACTGGGAATGGGTGATCATTCCATAAGAGTAGGGAATGGTGCAAATGTTGCAGCCAAAACAGTTGGCGAATATCACCTTGTATTACCAAATGGTAATACATTGATTCTGAACGAATGCTATTACATTCTGACCCTGATATGCAATCTTATATCAGTTTCTTTATTGAGTAAGGAAGGATATAATTTGGTAGTACAGGATAATATTATGAACATCTTCCTGAATCAAGTGTTGATTGGATCAGGCTCGTTAAATAATGGCATATACGTTCTCAATCAAACTACAGTACTTAATGTGCAAAACACACAGAAAAAGAAGAGTTCAGAAATGAACGAATCCTTCTTGTGGCATTGTAGACTAGGTCATATCAATATGACACGACTATAGCTAAGTTACGTAAGGATGGATATTTGAATCCGTTCGAATTTTCATCTTATGACACTTGCCAGTCATGTCTCAACGGCAAAATGACCAAAACTCCGTTTAGTGGACACGGCGAAAGAGTTAAGGAACTCTTGGGACTAATACATAGTGATGTATGTGGTCCCATGTCTACACATGCCAGGAATGGTTCCTCGTACTTCATTACATTTACTGACGATCCCTCAAGATACGAACATGTGTTCCTATTGAAATACAAGTCTGAAGCTTTTGAGAAATTCAGAGAATATAAGAACAAAGTAGAGAACCAAATGGGTAAAAGTATTAAGATCCTTCGATCTGATCGAGGAGGAGAATACTTGAGCAATGAGTTCCTGGACTATCTAAAAGAGAATGGGATTCTCTTTCATCTTACTCCTCTATATACACCACAGCACAACGGTGTATCGGAACGGAGAAACAGCACCCTATTAGATATGGTGCGCTCTATGATGAGCACTGCTGAGTTGCCTATTTCCTTTTGGAGTTATGCGCTTGAGACAGCTGCATACTTATTGAATAAAGTTCTGTCTAAATCTGTACCTACCACACCATATGAGATATGGAGTGGGAAGAGACCATGTCTTAAACGTGTTAAGATATAGGGTTGTCCGGCATATGTCAAAAGGCAAAATCCGGACAAACTCGAGGCACGGTCAGTTCTTTGTAAGTTTGTGGGATATCCTAAACATTCACATGGATATCTTTTCTATCACAGCGAGGAACAATAGGTGTTTATTTCTCACATGCCACCTTTTTAGAAAAGGAATTTCTTGCAAAAGAAATTAGTGGCAATGGGTAGAGCTGGAAGAAGTTCCAGCACCACAAACTACAACTGAAGATTTAGTCGAACCAGAGGATTTGATAGTTCCCGACGAACCCCATCCTCTCCGCCGATCTAGTAGGGTTCCTCATCCACCTGAGTGATACCATGGTTTTCTCATCGATAGTGGGAGCTAGGATTGCATCATGGAAGATGATGACCCGACTAGCTTCAAACTGGCTATCACGAATGGTGACTCTTTGAAGTGGCTGGATGCAATGCGATCTGAGATGGAATCCATGTACACCAACAAAGTATGGACTTTGGAAGTTTCTCCTGAAGGGGTTAAACCCATTGGTAGCAAATGGATCTTTAAGAAGAAACTTGGTGTAGATGGGAAAGTTGAGATTTTCAAAGCTAGACTTGTTGCAAAGGGTTTTCGTCAACGACCAGGTGTGGATTATGACGAAACCTTTTCTCCAGTGGCTATGCTTAAGTCCATCCGGATCCTACTTGCCATTGCTGCATACCATAACTATGAAATCTGGCAGATGGATGTTAAGACCGCATTTCTAAATAGTGATTTAGAGGAGTGCGTGTACATGACTCGGCCAGAGGTCTTCGTAGACAGTGGGAGCGGCGAAAAGGTGTGCAAGCTGCTTAAATCCATCTATGAGTTAAAGCAGGCATCGCGAAGTTGGAACATCTATTTTGATGTGGTAGTCAAAGAGTTTAACTTCATTAAGAACGTAGATCAACCTTGTATCTATAAGAAGGTTGCAGAGAGTAAAGTTGTCTTCCTCGTATTGTACGTAGATGACATACTCTTGATAGGAAATGATTTTCATATGCTGCACTCGGTCAAGCTCTTCTTATCACATAGATTCTCAATGAAAGGTTTAGGTGATGCCTCCTGCAATTTGGGAATTAAGATCTATAGAGATAGATCTAAACAGATACTTGGATTGTCCCAATCCAGGTACATTGACACCATACTAAAGAGGTTTAGTATGGAAGAATTCAAGCGTGGGTATTTACCCATGATCTCTGGACTCACTCTCTCCAAAGAGATGTCTCCTAAGTCTGATTTGGAGAGAGCTCGCATGCAAGAGATACTCTATTCTTCGGCAGTAGGCTCTATCATGTAAGCGATGCTATGAACAAGACCCGATGTAGAAAACTCACTAAGTGTAGTGAGTAGGTATCAAGCAGATCCAGGAGAGAGTCACTGGACAATAGCTGTGAAGAACATTCTCAAGTACTTTTGAAGGACTAAAGAGATGTTCTTGGTGTATGGTAATGGAGAACTCCAGGTGGAGTCCTTTACCGATTCGAGCTTCCAAAGTGATAAGGATGACTCTAAGTCGCACTCGGGATTTGTCTTTACCCTAAATGGAGGGACGGTTTGTTGGAAGAGTTCCAAACAGGAAACTGTGGCAGACTCGACGATGGAGGCTGAATACATTGCTGCCAACGATGCTGCCAAGGAGGCTGTCTGGATCAAGAAGTTCATCACTGAACTTGGAGTGGTTCCTCCCATTGAGCATCCAATACCTTTGTATTGTGATAACAAAGGAGCTGTGGCTTTGGCCAAGGAACCCAGGTCCCATCAGAGATCCAGGTATATTCTAAGGTGATATCACCTGATCTGGGAGATAGTTGATCGCCAAGAGATCGAGGTCAGGAGAGTTGACACGAAGGACAACACTGCGGATCCACTCATGAAGGCCATACCCCAGATACACTTTGAGAGACTCTTCGGGATATTGGGTATGAGATACTACAACAGCTGGCCTTAGTGCAAGTAGGAGATTGTTAGTTATGTATATGCCCTAGAGTCCATTGTTGTACATACGATGTATATTATAGTGGATGCTTGGATATATATAGAGATGACTTTCTTGCTCGAAATGATAGTATGCTATCTGGTTTCACTTTGTCTTAACATGTTGATTTGTATTGGTTTACTGTCTTGCTCTGACATGTTGATAAAACCCTTAGGATATGTACTCGACTACTAAGACTATGATACATATCATATTAGTGGGGCCAGGGTAGTCCAAGAGTACATCCTATAACTGTTCTAGTCGAGCGTGTATCGAGACAGGGCATTGATACTTCAGTGTAGACTAGCGTATACGCATCTTGACTCATATGATGGGTGATGGATGATCCCATATCCATCGGTGTTTGACATCAAAGATGGTGTACGGGTGCTCAGTGGAGACTGGGTACACTGGAAGGACTCGCCGAGAACTCCTAGATGGTATTATAACTATGATCAGGTAGCAGTTCTCTGGTGACTCTGGTACAGGTTAGTTTGTAGACCCGAGATCGTTATAGAGTCTTGTGTGATTCCCATTGTTCTTTGATTTCCACTTTACCACGTTCATGAGAACGTGAAAAATGGTGGCTTTTAGGTACAGTCCCGAATCACATGGAGGCAGTGAGCGATTGGAGGGGTTTCGTCTCTTCCGGTATTGGGGGTTGATGTTGCGCTGTGTTCGATTGGCTATAACTGGAAGTCTCTGGTCAGGGATGATATGGAGATCTATTGGTAAGTGTTATCAGTAGTTTCTCGACCCGATATGAGCCTCACATCGACACGACTTATCGGTTACTGGGGTCTGACGTTTACCACCCCTAGACTGGATATAGGACATATCAGACGAAAGGACCGGACTGTATGGTAGTGTTACTGATTGGATTCACAGGAATGTGTGCAGGCTTTCATGTTGATCTTCTGATCGCTCAAAACCCGGGTGGCTGTTACGTTTAGCTGACCGCTTGCAGCTTGTGGGTGTTTGATATGATCATCACCTACTGCCGGCGTATTGACGATTCTTTAGAGTCCTACACAGAGGTTTCCTGGCTCAGGAAAAACGGAGTATGAGCACATATGTGATATGTGCAGGACCGAGATTAATACGATATGAGATACCGTATTCAATTCTTGCGATATGTGATATTGGCCGGATATATGTGATATAGCCGGTTCATTGGATCAATTGTTGATTCGATACACTGATACATATTATATTAGTCGGTTATTTGCAAAATAGCCGGATTATCTGATCAAGTATTGATTCGATAATTTAATATATAATTATATATTTGATATATTACATTACATTAACTAATATAAGCTCACTTAATAGATTCTTTTTCTCACTTGATGATACATTGATATATATGTGATATATGTTAATTGTATTATTTTCTTTTGTTACATTATATATTATATATGTGATATATAATATTATAACATGTTAGGGTTACACATGCAACTAGGGTAATGAGATTAAACCATGATTAGGGTTTATGGTTGGAATTATATATTTATTTTGGTAATTCAAATTGTATGGATTATGTCATGGATGAGCTTTGAAGAAGCTTCATGAAGTGTTGACTTAGTCCACCCTCTTTGATATTTGCTAAATATTTGTTAACCCAACCCTAACCCTAACTCATAGTTAAGTCTCTATAAGGGTTAGGCATGCCATGCTTAACCCTTGGTTGCATTTCTAATCTCAACAATAATTCATTTTCATCACTCTTTTATCTTCATCTTCTTCTTGCTCAACAAAAGAGCTTGCTTGATTTTTTCTTTGTGATGAATGAATGTGAGAAATAGAAAACTAAAGAGAGCAAAATTCCTACTTCATCATCCTCATCTATTCTAACTACTTAGATTAGGGTGTTCACTTCACTAATATTTGATTAGTGAAGAGAGAGCTTGGGCTTGTGATTACTCAAGGTAGATCATCTTGGATTGTGAATTCTTCAAGCAAGGATGTTTCATTCACCTCATGGAGCCTCTCTAGAGTCCGGGAGCTTGATGATCGCAGTGAAAGGACCTCAACTCGGGGCTTATGAAGCGAAGGAACGGACTACAAAGGTTGTAATCCCTAACTCTTAGAAGTAAAGTTGTTTACTTTTTGTTTTTGTTTGATTCTTTAGCTTGAGATTCATGGTTAGGGTTATCTATAATGGAAAAAATTTAAACCTGGCAAGGATGATGCCTCCTGAAACCTTGCTGCCGTTGTAGGTAAACCAACAATCAGTTGTAGTTTGTGTAGCTGGAACTTCATCCAGCTCTACCTCATTATCACTAATTTCTTTCACAAAAAATTCCTTTTCTAAAAAGGTGGCATATTTAGAAACAAACACATTTTGTTCCTCAGTGTGGTAGAAGATATACCCATGTGAATTTTTAGGATACCCCACAAACTTGCAAAGAACTGACCTTGCCTTGTGCTTTCCATATTTTGCTTTTTGACATAAGCCGGACAAACCTATATCTTAACTCATTTAAGATATGATCTATTTCCACTCCATATCTCATATGGTGTTTTAGGCACAGATTTTGACGGAACTTGATTCAATAGGTATGCAGCTGTCTCAAGTGCATAACTCCAAAATGAAATAGGTAACTCAGCATTACTCATCATGGAGCGCACCAAATCTAATAGGGTGCGATTCCTCCGCTCTGATACACCGTTGTGCTGTGGTGTATACGGAGGAGTAAGCTGAGAGAGAATCCCATTCTCTTTTAGATAGTCTCGGAATTCCGTGCTCAAGTATTCTCCTCCCCGATCAGATCGTAGGACGTTAATAATTTTACCCGTTTGGTTCTCTACTTCGCACTTATATTCCTTGAATTTCTCAAAAGATTCAGATTTGTGTTTCATCAGGAACACATGTCCGTATCTTGAGAGATCATCGGTGAATTTAATGAAGTATGAAGAACCATTCCTGGCATGTGTAGATATAGGACCGCATACATCACTTTGTATTAATCCCAAGAGTTCAATAGCTTTTTCTCCGTGTCAAGTAAACGGATTTTTGGTCATCTTGCCTTTAAGACATGACTCGCTAGTTTCATAAGATATAAATTCGAACGGATTCAACTATCCATCTTTATGTAACTTAGCTAGTATTGTCGCATTGATATGACCTAGTCTACAATGCCACAAGAAGGCTTCGTTCATTTCTGAACTTTTCCTCTTGTGTGTGTTCTGTATGTTTAGAACTGTAGTTTGATTTAGTACGTATATACCGTTACACAATGTACCAAACCCAATCAACACTTGATTTTCGAAAATGTTCATAACATTATCCTCCAATACAAAGCTATATCCTTCTTTATGTAATAAAGAAACTGATATAATATTGCACATCATCTTTGGTACGTAAAAACAGTCGTTCAAAATCAATGTATTACCACTTGGTAATACAAGGTGATATTCGCCAATTGCTTTGGCTGCAAAAATTTCTCCATTCCCTACTTTTAGAGACATATCACCATTTCCCAGTTCTCTACCTCTCCTTAGCCTATGTAACAAATTACATAGGTTGGATCCTGATCCGATATCCAATATCCAGGATGTAGAGCAAACTGAGAAATAGTTCTCGGTGATGAACACACCTGAAGAAGAAGCATCAACATGCTCTTTCTTCGTTCGGATAGCGTGGGAATCCTGGTATTCCCCTATTCCTTGCTCAGACTTATGACAGTTATAAGATAGAGCGGAACCGTCGTTCCCTAGCCCAGTATAATAAGTGGGTTCGGTCAATACATCTATATTATTATCTTGATTAAGGCGTGTCATTGGTCGCAACCTGGAGAGAGAGAGAAGGAAACACATTAGCGTGCGTTCTTGCAAGATTAGATTGGTTATTATCTTATCTAATCAGGATGGCTCCTACTGTTTTTATCAAATCTTCCATCAAACCCTAAATGGTAAGATTAGCTGGGATTAATTACACCCTACAAGTTTGCCAATCGGTCAGCCAGGCAGGTATTGGTACTCCAAGGGAGTCCCCATGATTTCGCATGGAACTAATTAAATAACCTCTTTTCCGCATGGGCATAACCCCGTTAACACCTTTCTTAGACACCAACTGGATCAGCTAATTGTAAAGTGGAAAACTCTCTCAGGAGTAACTCTTACTCGCAGTGGGTATCGGGATCCAACTATCTCATAGAAGGTATGCAATCTCATTGCAAATTTCAACACTTGAAATACCCAATATCTGTTTTTACCCCTAGCGACTTATGACCTTGGCTATGGTCAACAAATCATAAGCGCTAGCCAAGTTCGACCCGTCATTTTGTGATTCAATTAAACCCACCCGTACGACCCTTGTCTAAGGTCAACAAAGCCATACGACTACCGAAATCCAATCGTATCACATGTGGCAGATAAGCACTAATCAGCTACCGTATACTGAGCCTTGGCTAGGGTCAACAAACGCAGCACGAATACTAAATAACACTTATCTGAAATGACGGAGGGCTACGACTGGTTTTGATGAAAACCTTTAACTTTATGAACTTGATATCGTTGTAGAATCTAATGATTTGTAAAGGAGTGTATTTTGTAGCTTTTGCTAGTTTCGCTAAAGAGGTCACTCCCGGTGAAGGGATCTCGGCTCTTTCCTCATCGAATGAGGTGCTGGATATTCATCAAGGAATACCACTATGCAAATCAAGAACTAGAGAAACTATAAAAACAAAACCGAGTGTGTTGTAGCATTTTCTGGTTTTGCTGAAGAGGTCACTCCCGGTGAAGGGATCTCGGCTCTTTCCTCATCGAATGAGATGCTGGATATTCATCAAGAAATACCACCATGCAAATCAAGAACTAGAGCTACTTTTTTAAAATTTCGATTCTACAACATCTTTAGGTTTCTTTTCTTTCAATTAATCTCATTAATAAATTCCCATCATTTATGTTTCCCTAAACATCACAGAAAAGAAACGAAAATAGAACGTACGCTTTGAAAGTCTATCTTAACACCACCATGAGGTTCCAGAGGCATCAAGCATGCCACATTTTAATTTTATTAGGTGCTAAGTTAGACTAATAAGATCATTACTAGATTATTAGGGTTAGTCTTTGTCATGTGATTAACTCAAGAGAAGAAAAGAGCATACAACCTTTGTAATTCGAGTCCTTCTCTTCTATAGCTCCGGGTTGAAGTTCACGCAACTCTACTAGGCTCCTCTTCGAGTTGAACAAACCTCCTTCGTGATCTTCGCGCCAAAGACGATCCACCTGAAATTCCTCTAGCCTAAGCTAACTCTACACTAAACTCCTTTAGTGTAGGGAACACACCACACCAAATGGCTAGCATGTTGTCGGATGGTGAAGTAGAGGATGTTAAAAGCTCACAAGTTTGTGTTCAAGCTTCATGATTCACATCTCATGTGAGGGTTGAAGCTTGAACCATGGCAATTGATGAAGAAGATGAAGCTAGAGAGCAACCATAGGAGCAACTCAAGAAAAACGGTAAGTGTTGAGAATGAGCTTAGAATGAAGGCAACTCTTGACCCCAACTCATTCAAGTATGGAATTTTGCAATATAAAATTGCAACCATGCTTGAATAGTTAGTCAAGATGAATAAACTATGAATAAAGCCCATGCTTGCAACCATGCTCTCATTTTCCACCTCTTTTCTATTTTTCTCAAAAATAGAAATCATGCCATGCTTCATTATATATATATATATATATATATATATATATATAATGAAGAATAATTAGTGAGCTAATGATATTAGTTAAGATATAATCATATCACATATAATGTATTTCACACTTGATTTAATAATCCGGTTATATCAAATATGACCGACTAATATCATATATCAGTTTATCACATTATCAAATCAACACTTGATTCGACAATCTGGTTATATAACATATAATCGAACCGATAACAGATAACAGCCAAGATAAAATACGGTATCACATACACATATTTAATCAGGCCTACACACGTATCATATATGTGTCCTACTTCGTTTCGCTTGAACCAGGAAACTTCTGTGTGGGACTCTAAAGACTCGTCAATACACCAGCAGTAGGTGATGATCACATCATGTAACATTTCAAAAAAATAAAATATGTTTTTGGGAATTTTTATAATTTAATAATAAAATATTGAATATTTTAATAAGTAGGTATAATTAAATACCGATAAATTAGGAAAAAATTTGAAAAATTATAGAAATTACTAAAAGAGGGTGTTTTATGTGAATTATGAAAATTTTAGGTTTTTATGATTAATTATATGCTAATTTAGTGCTAATCGCGATTAAAAACTGCTAATCGCGTTTTAAACTTGTTTTGTGCAAACATACACCCTATCTTTTATTTTACACATGTTGCATTTTTACCACATTTCTTTGGGTGCATGGCTTTTGTTTTGGGGTTACTATTGAGGAGAGAAGGAAAATAGAAAAGAATAGAATATATAGTCATGGGCATGATAGAGAAAGGTGAGGGGGGTATTTGACCTTGACTATTCTCTTTTTCTCTCATCTCTCTTCATCATTATCCTCTCCCTCTCCCTTTTCTTCTGCTGCTGCCCTAACTCCCTCCCCTCTTCATCTCCCCAAAACTCCATGCTAAACACCTCAAAACCCAAGTCCCATTTCACAAAAAAGGTGCACAAGCCCTCTAGCTACCTTATGGACCAAGAAAAATTCGATTTTGGCGCTGTAGAAGATTCATGGGAGCTAAATGAGGTAAACCCTTTCACAATTTGTGTAGTGTTTCAAGTGCTTAAGCCTCATTTCAAGTTTAATATTGTTTTGGCGAAGTTTAGTGGACTTTGGAAAACCGTAGAGAGGGTTAGGGTTAAATTGAGTTGTGTTAGTGTAATTAAGCCTTAGTGGTGACCCTTAAACCCCCCTTGGTGCTATGAACCCAGATCCAACACAATACCAAACCTGAAACCCAAAAATACAGAATTTCAGAACTTTCATGTCGGTTTGTGAGGAATTGGAGCGTGCAGGGAAATCTGGAATGAACCGGGGCATCTACTAGAAAAGTAAACAATACCAGAGACCTAGTGGGACCCATAGGGAGACACCTTACCAATACGAGCTCCTAACTACTTACCCAAACCGGCCTGGACAGAATTTTGGCCCCTGTGGCCGCCCACCTAGGTGGGTTAGGTGCCCATGTTGCCCCCATTGCTCATATGTGCCCTATATATCACCCAGAGTTGTTTGCTTGCCTTGTTTTGGCCTGAGAAAAAATCTGGGACCACTTTCTCTAGTTGCTGTTTTGATTTGAGTTATGGTTTTCTGTATTTCGATTTCTAGATTTTTGTATTTGTGCGTTATCTCGATCATGTAACGTTTGTACGTCTATATCGAGTGATATCGAGTTGTTTTGCGAGAGCTAACCATAGGTTCTAACCTATAGGCTTTTAAGTGTATCGTTTTGGTTTTCGGGTGTCGTTTTGGTTTCGATTTGGTTTTAATGCGACGTGATACATGTGACATGTAAGTACCCCCACGATGATTCGAGACGATGAAGAAGATGGTGGCGACATCGACATCGGTAAGCAAGGTCAAGGTGAATAGATTATATCTAGGGGGAAGTCGGGTGGATGACGTATAGCACCCACGCAGTTCGATACTTAGTATACTAGATATATACTATATATTTATGTATGATAGCTTTATTCATGACATGGATATTTTAGATGTGATTAGGTGTACTATGGTTAGATTAGGAGAAGTAAACTAGTATAGTTTCCTAGTTGCGAACCTTAGAATAGGTTTACACCCACACGCAGACACATGCTTATTTTTTATACTTATACCTGGATGATGAGGATAGTGGATGATATTTGGAGATGAGTCGATGAGATTGGGCAAAGTGCCATAAGATCGGTGATATGATGTGGTTCGTATTTGGGATACGACACGAGATTTTAGCGGGCCTTTGGAAGTGTGTCTTACACACGCATTTATATAGATGGTATCAGCTGTACTAGACTTAGATCAGTACCCCATTTCATGAGATATGATGATAAGGATACCGGATAATTGATGAGAGGAATGTGATATTGACCCATACCCAGATTTGGGATGTCGTACGATGATTTACTGTACGAGCTTTATTTGATGATAAGATCCGCACTCATGACTCGAGAAAGTCATATGATATTGTTTCGTAGTCGGTACCTTTAAGGCGGGATCACCGACTATTATATATTATATATATATATATATATATATATATATATATATATATATATATATATATCGACTCAGATTTAGGTGGTTTCCATACCCCTCCCGATTGACTTGTTTGTTAGATCTGTAGTTTGCTTAGTAGATGTTAGCATAGGCCGATGTCATACCTATTTCAAAAACTAACGAATCGAGAGTATTTTAAAGACAGGCAAAGGGATTCTACGGATATTTTCAAAAGACGCATCATTTCTTAAAAACTCCGTAGCCCTTATGTTCCTAAAAACCTCAATTCGTCTACTTTCAAATGGCAAAACAGTATGACATAGATACATTGATGTAGATCCTGCAC
Source organism: Agapanthus africanus (assembly GCA_030015575.1). Classification (NCBI taxonomy): domain Eukaryota; kingdom Viridiplantae; phylum Streptophyta; class Magnoliopsida; order Asparagales; family Amaryllidaceae; genus Agapanthus; species Agapanthus africanus. Next base: position 287,062,446 of record CM057341.1, on the reverse strand, counting down.
TGCCGTGTTTATTATTCATTTGCCGCATATTCTTGCTGTTCGCATCGCATTGCATGTTTAAATATGTGTAATGTTATATTAAAACCATGCTGTCAGGACACCGGCATCATTATCGATGATGCATATGTTTCACGTACACCTGCTTGCCGGCTCACACACTTCAACATCGATAATTGCCATGTCACTACACTGTAGGACTGTTGCATTCAGGATATGACTTATTGTACACTCATACTTGTGCACATACCTAATGTACACTCATACTCGTGTACATACATATTGTACACTCATACTTGTGCACATACCTATTGTACACTCATACCTGTGCGCATACTTATTGTACACTCATACGTGTGCACATACCTATTGTACATACATATTTGCACATACATAAATGATTCTGGCTTGATTAGAGATTTGGGAACCGGAAGATAATTTTAAACCGATTCATTTCAAAAGAGCGGTTTCCCTCAATATGTGCATATTATTATTCCATGCTGCATGATATACTGATATGCTTACATTTCCTTTATATGTCGCATACATCATGCTTTATGATTATACGCATTGAGATATGTTGTTTCCATGTTATTTCTGGATTTGGGAACCGTGGTTATTTCAAAAGAGAGTATGTATTGTTTTAAAAACCCGGTTACCCATGATATGATATTTCAGTGCGTCCACCATGTGTTTTCTCGGTTCTGAGAGCGACATGTGAAACCCGATTCAAGGAGGCGGATGAGGCCGATTGCGGATACATGGTGGACCAGGTATGGTACTCCGGGGTGAGAGAGAGATTTCGTGTGGATGACGATGAGCCTTCCAGAGGGACTACTACCTACCGATGATAGTATTTGGGCCCGGCAGATATCCGGAGGATACCGACCGGAGTCGAGAGATGATATGGGCCGATCCGGACTGACGGAGCCCGTGGGCCGATCCGGACTGACGGAGCCCGATATATGAGGATTTATGTGCCGATGCTAGGCACAACTTTCATGATTTTTTCGAGTGTCGATGCTAGGCACTCAGGTTCCATGATTTTGATATGTCACGAGGGACACATGTTGATTTACATTCTCATACTTCCATGCATATGCTTTATGATATTTACATGCATGATGCTTATTGTCATTGGGTGACACGTGGACGGGATCCACATACATACAGACATTGATTACATAGTTAGATGATATCCACAAGCTTATAGACTGCATGATATAGTTGACATTGATTCATGTTGATTACATTGATCATACCTCATATTTATGATATGTTGTTACCTGAGGCACTGACACGAGCACATGGGATTACACTTATGTAGAGATGTTTACCCTGGCCACCTTTTCATGCTTCAGACTTATTCATTTGAGGTTTATATATATATTTGATCGTATTGACCTAGGATTGAGTCATACATACGATTTCTGCTCTGTGATGTTTTTTATTCACGAGCTGACAACTCACCCCCGTTGTGCCACAGTTCTTGCAGGTTTGGCCGTACAGGTTCCATTGCGGCTTTCTGGCATACTGCTTCCCTTACGGGTGATTTGCTTTGGTAGGTGGGTTCTTTTGCATCAGAACCACCATTGTATATGTACTATTCAGTTGTATCTAGTAATTCCATCAACCAAACTTGTATTTCTGTTTTAGACTTAGAAAACCAGTTGTGTATTATTTCGACCTTAGAGTCGCGCGTTGTAGTATTATCGTTTTCATGCTGATTTTTGAGTTTCCTTTTTGAGTTTGATCCTCGCCCTTTGGCGTTGTATATTATACTGCTTGCGTGGTTGTGACCGTCGATTGATGAAGAGCTAGCTCCCGCTTGGGGATGCCTTTTTTCATTGTATATATATATTATTCATGTTGTACCCTGTTTGGGGCCAGTATTTACAAAGGAAACTCTGCCGAAATTTTCAGAAAAGACTAGAGATTTTAAAAATTCATATTCGGCTTATTTATTTAAAAACCTTGTTTTTTAAAAAAACGTGTATTCTTCACTTCTTAAAACTATTTTCCTTCATTTATTATTAAAAATGGTTTTAGATTTCTGGGCTTTTGGCTTACTTGAATTAGATGAGGTCCTATAGGCTTCATATGATTTAAGGGCCAGTCACATGCTATTTCGGGTCATGACAAAGTTGGTATCAGAGTGCAAGGTTAACCTTGGTTCGAGTCTAAGTTTGACTATGCGGAGCCTAGAGCGTTTATATATATACGGAACTTAGGCTTGACCTTACGGAACTTAAACTTAGTCAAGGGGGTATTATACCCGAACTTTCGTTGCATAGGATGACCCTTGGTTGATGGAGTAGGTAGCTTGAGTAGAGTGACATACCCTACGTATGTTCCGCGGCATACTTACGATACGCTACTCCGCTTAAGAAGCCTTAGAATGTACATTTCCTTGCACGGTATTATATTCATTCCTATGATCTATCCTCATCGATATTGGTTATGATTTTGCTGCCACGATTACACGGGCAGAGAGAGCTACGGCTAGAGTTGTGTCAGCATGAGATCGTCACGGACGGGGACTGACTAGGGCGTGATTCCAGAGACGTACGATTACATAGAGGCATCGTTTTAGTGTGTTTTCGCGCCATAAGCGTTTGACAGATTGCTTTTATGAGATTTCTCGGACGAGCAGATCGGCACCAGAGGATCAGGCTACTGCTAGAGACCAGCTAGAATGTGATGACCATTGATACATCGCTTATTCATGATGATTGAGGCGTTGTTCAGCATACAGACAAATGAGCCAGTTGTTGCTGCAAATGACGAGATATCGCCCAGATGTTGGAGCTACTGCAGCATGAGCATATACTTAGAGATGTGATGGAAGGTCGCTAGTCACCCGAGGATGAATGACTAGACGTGTGGTTCGTTCGCTTACCCCGATGCGAGGTCATCAGATAGATTGATTCCAGCTAGAGACGACTTCACGCGGATTCGTTGAGAGTCGATATAGACGATCGAATGTCAGGAACCCATTTCCAAGTTAAAGTATTCGGAAGACAATGCAAGTAATGCTATGGACCCTCTAGAAGTATGAAACCCTAACTCGACGCAATGACCATGGAACGCCTTTGAACCTTAGGGTTTGCGGCAGTTTAGCGGTGCCATTTGTAAGGCTTGGGTTTTCCCTTCTACGGTTGGTCCACAGGTGCTGTGGGATATACTGGAATACTATTAAGCTGTACTCAAGATGTTGATCTCTTGGGGGAATATGAGGTTCTGACAAATCGATCGGATGGTTCGATATCATTTGGATATCATGTGATGGGACACATTGCTTAGGAGACTCTAGATATGAGTATAGCCGTTGGAGCGCAGTCCATGCAGCCACGAGAAGACGAGTCCGAATCAGTCGACATTGGAGCAGAGTGGAGTAAAGAGTTCGCACGAGATTTCGATGAGATGACGTTCCACTCCGCTGACATCAGAGATGCGATACGCATGCAGAGGCGTTGTATATGGATATACCTTCCAGAAGGAGTCGCGATGAGTATGCAGCCATTCCGGAATAAGAAACAGATATAGTAAGGGTGGTAACTTCCGGGCAATTCGGCGGAAACGAGATTCGAAAAAGACTTCAACAGGACATTTCTGGAATACTATACGAGATGATTTGGACCCAGGAGTGGTCATATTACGCACACCCAGTAAGCCAGAGTTCGGCATCGTCGACGAGATAGTTGACCAGGTTTGGAAAGAGGACCTCACCCAGATGCATTGTGAATTGATCAAGAACGGACGAGTATGGAGTATACCTCCGCAGGTTGGGACGAGTTCCTGAGGACGTGTTCGGCTAGATATCTTCCACATAGTGATGAAGATACCGAGTTCGTGATTTCGAGTCCGTGTAAGAGACTTCGGATGGACCGTAGCCGAGAACTTTTGCAGTGCGCAGATAGAGACATGACGTCGAAGTGGACGATGATACAGACAAGATGGACAAGAGGTTCATGCGAGATACTGACGAGCTGTTGTTACTCCCCGTTAAGATTAAAGGTCGGATATGTCTACAGAGGCGTTGGGATGCGACCAGTTCCGAGAAAATTGCTGTGCTAAGGACGCAGATGTCCAAAGAGCGAGAAAAGATTATGCAAGAGTACCAGCCTCCGTACAGTTCGGCATAGGCGAGATCGGAAGAGATCTTGAGCAGGATTCCTTCCAGGACACTGCTGCGATAAGATTTGCACCCAGGATCAGATGTGTGATGTGCATTCAGAGGACCAGAGGCCGACGCCAGTGACGTGATGCTTTATGAGTGGTCGTGAGGATTGACCAAGAGATGACCAGAGAAGTGCCAGGACGGAATCGTCCCCATTAGCACACCTGACAGGGCCAATGAGCCGATGGATTGCGAGATTGGTAATCCATAGAGGAGATAAGGACCCAGAGACAGAGGACACCAGACCATGAATAGGAGGCAAGTAGATAACTTGCGCTGCTAGCATTGGACACACTGACACGTTCTCGACTTTGAAGGAGGATATATCGACGACGGTATTTATGATTTTCGATTTGGTGATTCGATTATCAAGAATCTGTCACCATGGATTTTGGTATTTTGGGTGATCTATTCGCATGATTTAGTCTTGATGACTGTGTTCCATGATATTTGTTTTCGTGCATCATGGTTGCACCTACTGGGTATTCATATTCGTGCGCAGTTATTGCACCTGATATCGTTTTTGTGCCGTGGTTGCACATGCTTATGACTTCATGGATTTCATACTGTTGGGTTGATTTTGTTTACATAGTATACACACGATTTGGTTTTTGCACTCGATATAGCTTATATGTGCTTGTAGTGCATTGATATGTGTTTTGTACACGCAGTTGCACACGTTTATGATTTTTACACCTTGGTACACTCGGTGTTTCTATTTACGCATTTGAGTTATCATTTGGGTTTCGTGCACAGGATGCACTGTATTTGTATTTCTTGCATAGGATGCACCGGTTTTATATTTCGTGCATTTGTCGCACCAGATTTATGTTTCGGGCGTTTGGTTGCCTCGGATTTATATTTCGTGCACCACAGTTGCACGTGACTTCGGTTTGATGTCATTCGATATGTTGATTTTGATTTTATGCCTATATTATGCATGTGATTTGACTTATGCTTTCGATATAGTTTTCATGCACTTTTAGTGTTTTGATTTGATTTATGCACGCTGATGCACATGGATGTGAGCCTATATACCGCGGTATACCTGATTTTGATTGAGCCGTAGTGTATACCGTCGATTTTGATTCTGATGTTGATATTGATTTCTTGCACTCCGTGCATTTGATTTGGATCTTGCGCATGTTCGACGCTTGATATTGGATTTCGTGATTTCGTGCATGTTGAGTGCGCATGATTTAGATTTTATTCGTACATAATGGATGCACCTGATTTGGATTTTTGCACGTGTTGAGCACATATTTTGAGATGCGATTTTGGCGCACACCAGCTGCACTAAATCGAGATTCTTCGTGCATGTCAGATGCACCTGATTTTGCTGTCAGGCACACCTGTTGCCCTTGGCAGATGTTTCGTGCACACCTGTTGCACCTAGATGTTGAATCTGTGCACATGTATGGCACATATATGGGTTTTGATTTCTGTGCGCACCAGACACACAGGGTATTCTTATATACATTTTGGGGTTGATTTCTTAGGGAGCAGTACGTTTTTATGGTATTTGCTATTTGTTTTCGTACTGAGCAGAACTAGTCAGAGGACAGTACCTGGATATATTTTGCATGCATTGATAGTTATCGAAGGGATTTCCAAAAAGCGAGCTATGGTCTCAGTATATACCAACGTGTCTGATATGACACGAAACGTTTAAAATAAGGAAACCCTTCTAAATTGTTTTAAAAACGGCGGGACGTACATATCAAACAAAATATGTATAAATATATGGTTATTTTCTTACAATAGAAGTCCACCACTGTGCAGTGTTATGCGCATCGCACAGCGACTTGAAAAGGTTTGGCATGCTTTTCCTTAGTTATTTACATATATAGATGTGATGTCCACATGTATAATTTTGATGTATATCATACTGGTTTTGTTTTGGATTTGACAGTTGTGTCTTTACCATGAATCCGATGATTGCGGGATGCTTGACGGAGCTTTGTTTTTGAGTTATCTGCTCATTGTTCATGCGCATGCATTGCGCTATGATGTGTTTTATGTATTGCTGATTTCGGAGCCCCGACAACTTGGACTTTTATTTGAAATGTTTTAGAATTTGGGAGTTTAAATTTAAATTCGGGGACCGAATTTCTTTAAAGGGGGAAGATTGTAACATTTCAAAAAAAATAAAATATTATTTTTGGGAATTTTTATAATTTAATAATAAAATATTGAATATTTTAATAAGGCGGCATAATTAAATACCGATAAATTGGGGAAAAAATTGAAAAATTATAGAATTTACTAAAAGAGGGTGTTTTATGTGAATTATGCAAATTTTAATTTTTTATTATTAATTATATACTAATTTAGTGCTAATCGCGATTAAAAACTGCTAATCGCGTTTTAAACTTGTTTTGTGCAAACATGCACCCTATCTTTTATTTCACACTTGTTGCATTTTTACTTCAAGTCTTTGGGTGCATGGCTTTTGTTTTGGGGTTACTATTGAGGAGAGAAGGAAAATAGAAAAGAAAAGAAAATAATAGAATGTATAGGCATGGGCATGAGAGAGAAAGGTGAGGGGGGTATTTGACCTTGACCATTCTCTTTTCCTCTCATCTCTCTTCATCATTATCCTCTCCCTCTCCCTTTTCTCCTGCTGCTGCTGCTGCCCTAGCTCCCTCCCCTCTTCATCTCCCCAAAACTCCATGCTAAACACCTCAAAAACCAAGTCCCATTTCACAAAAAAGTTGCACAAGCCCTCTAGCTACCTTGTGGACCAAGAAAAATTCGATTTTGGCATTGTAGAGAATTCATGGGAACTAAATGAGGTAAACCCTTTCACAATTTGTGTAGTGTTTCAAGTGCTTAAGCCTCATTTCAAGTTTAATATTGTTTTGGCGAAGTTTAGTGGACTTTGGAAAACCGTAGAGAGGGTTAGGGTTAAATTGAGTTGTGTTAGTGTAATTAAGCCTTAGTGGTGACCTTTAAACCCCCCTTGGTGCTATGAACCCAGATCCAACACAATACCAAATCTGAAACCAAAAAATACGGAATTTCAGAACTTTCATATCGGTTTGTGAGGAATTGGAGCGTGCAGGGAAATCTGGAATGAACCGGGGCATCTACTAGAAAAGTAAACAATACCAGAGACCTAGTGGGACCCATAGGGAGACACCCTACCAATACGAGCCCCTAACTCCTTACCCAAACTGTCCTGGCCGGAATTTTGGCCTCTGTGGCCGGCCACCTAGGTGGGTTAGGTGACCATGTTGCCCCTATTGCTCATATGTGCCCTATATATCACCCCAGAGTTGTTTGCTTGCCTTCTTTTGGCCTGAGACAAAATCTGGGACCACTTTCTCTAGTTGCTTCTTTGATTTGAGTTATGGTTTTCCGTATTTCGATTTCTGGATTTTTGTATATGTGCGTTATCTCGATCATGTGACGTTTGTACGTCTATATCGAGTGATATCGAGTTGTTTTGCGAGAGCTAACCATAGGTTCTAACCTATAGGCTTTTAAGCGTATGTTTTGGTTTTCGTGTGTCGTTTTGGTTTCGATTTGGTTTTAATATGACGCGATACGCGTGACATGTAGGTACCCCCACGATGATTCGAGACGATGAAGAAGATGGTGGCGACATCGATATCGGAAAGAAAGGTCAAGGTGAGTAGATTATATCTATGGGGGAAGTCGGGTGGATGGAGTATAGCACCCCCGCAGTTCGATACTTAGTATACTAGATATATACTATATATTTATGTATGATAACTTTATACGTGACATGGATATTCTAGATGTGATTAGGTGTACTATGGTTAGATTAGGGTGTAGAAGTAAACTAGTATAGTTTCCTAGTTGCGAACCCTAGTATAGGTTTACACCCACACGCACACACATGCTTATTTGTTATACTTATACCTGGATGATGGGGATAGTGGATGATATTTGGAGATGAGTCGATGAGATTGGGTATAGTGCCATGAGATCGGTGATATGATGTGGTTCGTATTTGGGATACGACACGAGATTTTAGCGGGCCTTTAGACGTGTGTCTTACACACGCATTTATATAGATGGTATCGGTTGTACTAGACTTAGATCAGTACCCCAGTTCATGAGATATGATGATAAGGATACCGGATAATTGATGGGGGAATGTGATATTGACCCGTACCCAGATTTGGGATGCCGTACGATGATTTACCGTATGAGCTTTATTTGATGATAAGATCCGCACTCATGACTCGAGGATGTCATATGATATTGTATCGTACGCTGTACCTTTGAGGCGGGATCACCGACTATTATATATATATATATATATATATATATATATATATATATATATATATATATATATATATATATATATCGACTCAGATTTAGGTGGTTTCCATACCCCTCCTGATTGACTTGTTAGTTAGATCTGTAGTTTGCTTAGTAGATGTTAGGCTAGGCCGCTGTCATACCTATTTCAAAAACTAACGAATCAGGAGTATTTTAAAAATAGGCAAAGGGATTTTACGGATATTTTCAAAAGACACATCTTTTCTTAAAAACAGCGTAGCCCTTATTTTCCTAAAACCCCCGATTCGTCTACTTTCAAATGGAAAAACAGTATGACATAGATACATTGATGTAGATCCTGCACTGTCGTGTTTATTATTCATTTGCCGCATATTCTTGCTGTTTGTATCGCATTGCATGTTTAAATATGTTTAATGTTATATTAAAATCATGCTCTTAGGACACCAGCACCATTATCGATGATGCATATGTTTCACGTACACCTGCTTGCCGGCTCACACACTTCATCATCGATAATTGCCATGTCACTATACTGAAGAACTGTTGCATTTAGGATATGACTTATTGTACACTCATACTTGTGCACATACCTATTGTACACTCATACTCGTGTAAATACATATTGTACACTCATACTTGTGCACATACTTATTGTACACTCATACTTGTACACATACCTATTGTACATACATATTTGCACATACATAGATGATTCTGGCTTGATTAGAGATTTGGGAACCGCAAGATACTTTTAAACCGATTCATTTCAAAAGAGTGGTTTCCCCCAATATGAGCATATTATTATTCCATGCTGCATGATATACTGATATGCTTACATTTCCTTTATATGTCGCATACATCATGCTTTATGATTATACGCATTGAGATATGTTGTTTCCATGATATTTCTGGATTTGGGAACCATGGGTATTTCAAAAGAGAGTATGTATTGTTTTAAAAACCCGGTTACCCTTAATATGATATTTCAGTGCGTCCACCATGTGTTTTCTCGGTTCTGAGAGCGACGTGTGAAACCCGATTCGAGGAGGCGGATGAGGCCGATTGCGGGTATATGGTGGACCAGGTATGGTACCCCGGGGCGAGAGAGAGATTTCGTGTGGATGACGATGAGCCAGCCAGAGGGACTACTACCTACCGGTGATAGTAGTTGGGCCCGACGGATATCCGGAGGATACCGACCGGAGTCGAGAGATGATATGGTCTGATCCGGACTGACGGGGCCCGTGGGCCGATCAGGACCGACGGAGCCCAATATATGAGGATTTACGTGCCGATGCTAGGCACATGTTTCATGATGTTTTCGAGTGTCGATGCTAGGCACTTAGGTTCCATGATTTTGATATGTCACGAGGAACACATGTTAATTTACATCCTCATACTTCCATGCATATGCTTTATGATATTTACATGCATGATGCTTATTGTCATTGGGTGACACGTGGACGGGATCCACATACATACAGACATTGATTACATAGTTGGATGATATCCACATACTTATAGACTGCATGATATAGTTGACATTGATTCATGTCGATTACATTGATCATACCTCATATTTATGATATGTTGTTACCTGAGGCACTGACACGAGCACATGGGATTACACTTATGTAGAGATGTTTACCCTGGCCACCTTTTCATGCTTCAGACTTATTCATTTGAGGTTTATATATACATTTGATCGTATTGACCTATGATTGAGTCATACATACGATTTCTGCTTTGTGATGTTTTCTATTCTCGAGTTGGCAACTCACCCCCATTGTGCTACAGTTCTTGCAGGTTTGGCCGTACAGGTTCCATTGCTGCTTTCTGGCATGCTGCTTCCCTTACGGGTGATTTGCTTTGGTAGGTGGGTTCTTTTGCATCAGAACCACCATTGTATATGTACTATTCAGTTGTATCTAGTAATTCCATCAACCAAACATGTATATCTGTTTCAGACATAGAAAACCAGTTGTGTATTATTTCGACCTTAGAGTCGCGCGTTGTAGTATTATAGTTTTCATGCTGATTTTTGAGTTTCCTTTTTGAGTTTGATCCTCTCCCTTTGGCGTTGTATATTATACTGCTTGTGTGGTTGTGACCGTCGATTGACGAAGAGCTGGCTCCCGCTTGGGGATGCCTTTTTTCATTGTATATATATATATATATTATTCATGTTGTACCCCGTTTGGGGCCAGTATTTACAAAGGAAACTCTGCCGAAATTTTCAGAAAAGACTAGAGATTTTAAAAATGCATATTCGTCTTACTTATTTAAAAACCTTGTTTTTTAAAAAACGTGTTTTCTTCACTTCTTAAAACTATTTTCCTTCATTTATTATTAAAAATGGTTTTAGATTTCTGGGCTTTTGGCTTACTTGAATTAGATGAGGTCCTATAGGCTTCATATGATTCAAGGGCCAGTCACGTGCTATTTCGGGTCGTGACACATCAGTCACCCACAAGCTGTCAGCGGTATTAGCAGAACGTAACGGCTACCCGGGTATTGAGCGATATGAAGATCAACAAGCAAGCTTGTCCATACTCTCCATGAAGCCTATCAGAAACACTATCGTACAGTCCGGTCTCTTCGTCTTATATGTCGCATATCATTTCTAGGGATGGTAAACGTCAGGCCCCAGTAACGTGATAAGTCATGCCGGTGTCTGGCCTATAACGGTTTTAGAAACTACTGATAACTCTTATCAGTAAATCTCAGCAGCATCCCTGGCCAGGGACTTCCAGTTATAGCCAATCGAGCATAGCGTAACATCAACCCCAATATCGGGAGAGACGAAATCCCTCCTGTCGCTTATTGCCTCCATGTGACTCAGGACTGTACCCAAAATCCACCTGTTTATACGACTCCTTTGAGCCATGGTAGGGAGGAAATCAAAGCACAGGGGGAGCCACACAAGACTCTATGACGATCTCGGGTATACAGACTAACCTGTACCAGTGTCACCAGAGAACTGTTATCTGACGATAGGTATACTACCACATAGGAGTCCTCGGCGAGTCATGTTCGATGTACCCATTCTCCAATGAGCACCTGTGTACAATCTTTGATGTCACACACCAATGTTTGTGGGATCAACCATCACCCTTTAAGGGACAAGAAACGTACACACTAGTTTACACTGGAATATCGATGCCCTGGTCTCGATATTCCCACGGCTAGGAAGTGATTAAAGGATGTACTTGTGGACCACCCTGGCCCCACTAGTATGATCTCATCATAATCCTGGTAGTCAAGTACATATACGAAGGGCTTTATCAACATGTGAGAGCAATACAGTAAAGAATACCGGTCAATATGTTAAGATAAAGAGTAACCAGATAGCATACTATCATGTCGAGCAAGAAAATCCTCTACATATATATGTCCAAGCATCCACTATAATATTCATCACATGTACAATAATGACCTCTAGAGCATACACATAACTAACACGCTATGCCATCCGCATTCTCCACAGAGCCCCATCATGTACCGTTAGGTTACTTAACTAACGGCAGAGGGGGGTTGGACTAGCGCGGGTGCAAAACTTAAGCAACTTTTATTATATATATCATATATATATTTATATATATATATAGCATTCGTCTCACGCAGTTATATGATCACAGCACAGAACACAAGCAGTAGAAGTCAACATATGAAATATTGGATATACTAGGAGGTCCGTGTTTTAAATTCAGCCAGTAATGTAAAACACGGATTCCACGGCCGTGATGAATAGCCAAACCCACATACCTAGACCCCTACGAGAGCGGCAAGCAACCCTGCTAATTCTAGAGTTAGGAGACCCGGACTCGACTTCTCGAGATGGTCTTCCACTAGACTTTAGAACCCGGTTACTTGTGCTCACCGCCTATGGTCTATCCTAATGCGGAAAAGTAAATAATATACATCAATGGTGACAGCATCCTCAACCCGGAAGTGTCCCAATAAAAGAATATTACATACAAATTTTACATGATTGAAAATTAAAAAACTCCCATTTCACGCAAAAAAAAACCCTGACGATTCAATCACGACGATCTAATATAACATATCACAGTAACACATAACATCACATGTCATCAACGTAAGTAAATATGCGTATCCCGAATTCCGTTAGCATATAGCAACGAAATCGGGGATACCTCATATATTACACTTACGGTCCCAGAAAAAAAGTGAGAAACTAAAATATTTAGAATCCGCAAATACTTTAGACATTATAAACCCAGAATATCTCATATTCCGAATTTCATGCCTAACTTATAAACCTTGCATTTTAGTCTCAAACCGAAAACTCTTTTCAATAAGCAGTCGGATAATTCAACAAGAATCCCGACTAAGTGATCGCGTAAAATATGCGATTGCGACGTAGTTTTGATCCAAATCAAAATACCGTGGCAATCGATCAACCGAGACTAAAACGCTAGATTTATAAAACACTAACTAGTTTTCACAAAATTAATTATAGTGGATTCCAAATATTGTATCACATAGCATCATAATCTATACGACGCTAAACATTTCGATCGATTCATCAAACACCCACAAATCACAGAGACCTTAACAACTGTAGTCTCAATAAAAACATCCAGAAAGTGCCAAATAAGATACTGGAGCAGGACAAAAAAGATGATGCCAAAACACCACAAAGTGGGAGACCATCTCGAGGAGTCGAGACCGAGTCTCCTAACTCTAAAACTGGTAGGGTTGCTTGCCGCTCTCGTAGGGGTCTAGGTTGTGAGCTTGGTTGTTCGTCACGACCATGGAATCCGTATTTTTTATAGTTGGCTTAATTTAAAATGGGGAATTCCTAGTATATCTTATGCATTCATATATCTGATTCTGCTGCGATGTTTTGTGATGAGATCATATTACTTCCTGAGACGAATGTTATTATATATATGATATATAATAAACATTGCTTATGTTTTGCATCCGCGCTAGTCCCATCCCGCTATGCCGTTAGTTAAGTAACCTAACGGTGCATAACGGGACACTGTGACGAATGCGGATGGCATAAGCGTACGTTCTATTTTCGTTTCTTTCTGTTATGGTTAAGGAACTTAAATGATTGGACTACATTAATAAGATTAAAGTAAAAAAAAAGAAACCTAAAAGATGTTGTAGAATCGAATTTGAAACTCACTCGGCCTTTTTATGAAAAAGCAAGTTTCGAAAATGCGGAGCATAAGCCACTCCTTTTAAAAGTATTTGATTCTACAAAGAGATCAAATTCGAAGCGTTAAAGGTTTTTTTTAAAAACCATCCGCAACCCTCCGTCATTTGAGGAAGTAGAGTACTTAGTATTCGTGCTACATTTGTTGACCATAGTTAAAGCGTAGTGTACGGTAGCTAAGTGATATTTTAGTACACAGCATATGATCACTACTACAATAAGGGGTTGCCCCTACGGATTTATCCGTAGGTGCAAAGTACTGCCCCTACGGATATATCCATAGGGGCAAAAATAACCCGTAGGTGCAAGTCTTCGCCCTGAACATGCCCCTACGGAGTAATAGTTACCCCTACGCTGTAATCCGTAGGGACATGTATCCCTACGGATTACTCCGTAGGGACTGATAAATATTTTAATTTATTGGTTTATAAAATAAAATAATTGCTCCTACGGATGTATCCGTAGGGCCTAATAGTTGCCCCTACAAATACATCCGTAGGTCCAGATAAATGCCCCTACGGATAAATTCGTAGGGGCAAGTTTTACTGAGTCCATAGGGACAAAATATCAGGTATCCTGATATTTTGCCCCTACGGCTAACTGTGTAGGCGAAAACTGTGTACCTTTGGATTAAGCCATAGGTGCAACAGATGGCCCTGCGGATTAATCCGTAGGGACATAATATCAGTGTTTTTTTTAAAAGGGGCTTCCTGTTTTTTCCCCACCCTGTGCATAAAAATATATATATCATATAACCAAATACAGAAATATTCATAATCAACATCTCACGCATAATATAAAAGAAATAGACAAATAGAATACGAAATCAAAGTAAATCATCGTGAACAGGCAAACAACCACCAATATCGTGTAAAATTTATACAATATGTATCAGATAAGTATATATATCCTCATAAATATAAATAAAGCTACCCTATCTCGGTCTAGCTCCTCCACCTCTGATAATCGCCGTAATCTGGTGCATCTGCTCCTCGGTACAGCCCTGAGTCATCAAAAACTCGACTAATGAAGGAGCGGATTGTGCGGGAGTCTCAGCGGGCTGTGGAGCTGCAGGAGAGGTATGCGCAACTGTAGCCGAGGTAGTGACTTGTGGAACCGCAGCCAAAGAAACCTGTCACGCCTGTTAAATTTTGTGTGTAATAAATGAGTAAGAACGGTGTATTAGATTTTAGTCGAGTTCGTATTATTATCAGGTTATTGCGAAATCCCAATCTAAGAATACTTAAGGACTTAGGCCTCGTTTGGGTATCTAGTTTGAAAAGCCGTAGTTTATTTTAATTAGATAGTTTTATATAAGTATGATTAATCAAAGCTACATCTACCAAGGACTTACTATTCTAAGTGGTTTGAGATATTATTATATCCTTAACTTCAAATTTGTAACCAAGGACACCGAATCCTTTATAATATGCAACCTCCATACTAGGAAACTGAGCTAAATATCTTGAATCACTCTCTAATGATGCAGACAAGTTCGGATCGTGGATCTGACAAAACAAATTTTATGACAAATAAATAACGTTATATGTTTAGATTAATACTGGTAGCAATAACATATTATTCGAACTTACATGATCTGCAACCCAATCGCAAAAATTATCCTGATGATATTTTTTCAATCGTTCATCATTCCAATCAGGATACCCCTCACGTATCTCGTTAAAATGATTTCTGTTCTCATCAATAAATTATGACATTATTATTATATCGTTTCATACACACACAAATACAAATATAACAATTAATACAAAAAAAACTTACTCTCTAATTTCTTCAAGACATGCCCTATTGACTAGGATAAACCGATATACCTTGTTAATAAACATAGTGTCTTCCCTCTTATAATTAGCATTACCATATGGCCCATCCTGAATTCTCTGAGGCCAGTTAAGCTTCGTCTCTGCAGGGTTGCCTAGCACGACAGCAAGGTTTCGGGAGGAATCGTCCATGCCAATTTCAAAATACTATCGTTCTAGATAACCCTAACATAGAATCGTATACTAGAAAATCTGACGAAATGAAATGCAAACAACTTTGCATACGAAGTGAGCAAGGAATAGAACCTTTGTAGACCGGTCCTTCACTTCAATAGCTCCATGTAGTAGTCCCTTCGCTGTGATCATGAACTCCCGGACTCTAGAGAGGCTCCCATGAAGAAATGAACAAGCTTGCATCGAAGTTTTCAAGGCCGAAGATGATCTACGTCGAGGAGACACTAACCCAAGCTATCTCTTCACTAATTGTGGAATTAATGAAGCAAACACCCTATACTAAATGGCAAGTAGTAGAGAATGATGAAGTAGGAAGTAGGCTCACTTTAGGTTTATTTTTCTCACAATAATTCATCACTTCTCAAAAAGCAAGAGAGCTCAAACATGAGGAAGAAGAAGATGAAGCAAGTGATGAATAGATGAATGAATTCATGAAGTTAGAATGCAACCATGGTGAGTTAATATCTCATGCCTAACTCATGTAGAGAATAAACCAAGGTTAAGGGTTAAGATTGGGTTAACAAATATCTTAAGCAATGACAAAAGAGTGGACTTGGTCAATCTTCTACAAGCTTCATCCAAGCTTGAAACATTGACTAAGTCTCCACTAATTTGTGATAACTTAAGTGATAAATATCAAACCCTAACATAAACCCTAGCATGGTCTTAGTGTCATATATATGTTGCATGTGTAACCTAGCATGACACAAACATGTACACAAATATACATATCACATATATACAATAAGCACAAACAAAGTGAGAAATGAAATCTTAAGTGAACCAATACTAGTTAATGTAAATTATTGTATCAAATATATAATTATACATTAGATTATTAAATCAACACTTGAATTAATAATCCGGCTATATCACATATAACCGACTAATATCAAATGTAACAACATATCGAATCAACACTTGATCCGATAACCCGGCTATATCACATATAACCGACCGATGTCACACGACGTGAGAATAGAATACGGTATCACATATCGTATTAATCTCGATCCCGCACATATCACATATGTGCTCCTACTCCGTTTCGCTTGAGCTAGGAAACCTCTGTGTAGGACTCTAAAGACTCGTCAATACGCCGGCAGTAGATGATGATCACATCAAACACCCACAAGCCGCAAGCGGTCTGCTAAACGTAATGGCCACCCGGGTATTGAGCGATCATAAGATCAACAAGCAAGCTTACTCACACTCCTGTGAATCCAATCAGTAACACTACCGTACAGTCTGGTCTCTTCGTCTGATATGTCGCATATCTCGTCTAGGGGTGGTAAATGTCAGACCCCAGTAACTCGATAAGTCATGCCGATATAAGGCTCATAACCGGTCGAGAAACTACTGATAACACTTACCAGTATATCTCTGAAGCAGTCCTGGCCAGGGACTTCCTTGTAAGTCCACGGTAGCGCCCCGGCCGTCTAACAGACGCCAAATGCGGAACAAAAACTTTTACAACTGACGCTATCGCGTACTATAACCCGGATCTGCCATTAAAGCTAAACTAACAAACTACAAAGTGGGTAGAAATGTTATACCGAACGATCCGAGTCCTTCGGTCTTCAACCATCATCCCACGCTTTGTTGCGGCTGCTCCGATCTCCTGAATCTCCAGTCTTCTCGTCCAGGTGGCACCACGTCGAAGGATCTTTAAACGGGCTCCCGCCTCTGAACCGAGGCAACTCGGTCGTCAAGTTTGCTAAAACAGACGACCAAGATGATGTAGAGAATGAGTAGAACACTTTGTCTCGTTACGTCCAAGGCTATGGACGAACGGTTAATGATGTTGCCTTTTGGATCGGGTGGAATGAGTAATGAGGCTATATCTTTTCATGAATCAAAACTATCATCTTCTTTTTATCCAAAATGAACCACACCCCACCCTACAGAGGGGGTCGGCCACTATATAAGCAAGGGGGGTGAGTGTAGGAGGAGGGATGGTGAGAATAACAATTAAAGAAAGAATGAGTCACAAATCCACCTTGTATGAACACATTTAATGCATACATTGAACCTTCTAACCTAGTCATCATGCATTAATTGAATCATTAAATGCACTAATGACTCACTAGCCTAATCACCTCATCTAGAAGTCTCTAGAAACCTCCACACTCATCTCATGAAAAGATAAATCCCAATTTAACCGAATGTAAAATACGGCCGATAGAAAACTGGAAACTGGCAACTTCCAAAAAGAGATCCCGAAACGAATTTCAGGATAACCCCGTATCAGTATCAACATACCCGCATTTGTATTACGACCGAATACAAATGCAACTGAGACAAAGATATTATATCTACACAGCATAATACTCGGATCCGGCTTAAACCAAAGCCGACCAGTATTATCTGCCCGAAAAATGACACGTGCGAAAACGCACGTGCATTTTCCGAACCTTGCCATAAAACCATACGGCCTCTACAACGTTTTGCCCGAACTTGGGAAACTGTCTGTGGGGGACTCTAATGACTCATCAACATACTGGCACTGGGTATAACCACTAGCACGTCAGAGGTACGAGCTGTACGTAACGGTTGCCTATATATTGATTGGAAGGGAAGATGACGAGCGAACTCATCCAGAAACCCTACTGAGCCTAACAGTGACAATATACATACAGTCCGGTCCATTCGTCTTTGAGTATTGCATATCGGCCTAGGGGCTGGTAACGTCAGATCCCCAATAGCGGTATAAGTCGTGTTAGAGAGTAGCCCAGAACACCCTGAGATACTACTGGAGTACTTACCAGTAAATCTCCTGCCTCGGCCGAGGAATTTGTGTAATGGCTCTCCTAGACACAACGCGATCTCACCCCCAATACCGGAATAGACGAATCCCCTGCCGATCCGCTCACTTTCCTCCATGTGGCTCGGGACTGTACCCAAAAAAGACCTGTTTGCATGACTCTTTTGAGCCGTGGTAGGGTAGAAATCAAAGCACAGTAGGTAACTCACACGAGACAAATGACGATCTCAGGTCGATGAACTAACCTGTACACATGTCACCAGGGAACTGCTATCTGACGATAGGTATAATACCAACTAGCAGGTTCCCGGCGAGTCCTGTCCGGTGTACTCATAACCCAATGAGCACCTGTATACATCTTAGGTGATCCAACTGACACCAATGGCTTGTGAGACCGGCCATCGCCCCTCGTCGGGGTCTCGACTGTATACACAAGTCTACTCTGGAGTATTGATGCCCTGTCTCGAAACTCCCATGACTAGTGTGTCACGACCCGAAATTGGCACGTGACGGCCCTAATACTACGCAACGCCTAAAGACGTAACGCAGTAAAAGAAAGCCAAAACCTAAAAATCTAAACCAAGAAAAAAACGGAAAAGATAATATAAGTTTTTGAAACATTTGAAATCGCAACCCAAATTCTTTAAAAGTCCTACTTTCTTTCTTTAAAATTTTGGCAACACCCTTTTTTGTAAAAACTGGCCCAAAGGCGGAAAACAATCACATCACAAATATACGACGCCGTAGCGAAGAAATAACAGATAATAGGAAGGAAACTGTATATAAAAGACAACAAATCCACAAATAATATACACAATCGTCCTCGCCAAGTCTCTAAGTCAACAACATAATAGTAGATGGAGAGTATAAGATACAACGAATGTACAATATGAAATACAGATAATCATCCAACCCACCTAAGCAAAATAGTATACTTTGAGCCGATGCGGTATCTGTAGCAAAAGATGATAGATGAATAGCTGAATAGACTGCCTCGACTACTCTGGGGAACCACTTGCAACACCTGTGGCACAACGGGGGTGAGTTGCCAATTCGTGAATAGTAGATAACATATGCAGGTAATCGCAGTAATGTACGTACAACATGGATCTAAGATATGCGATTATAGTAATAACAGGTCATGTGAAATGCGGAATAAAGGAAAGTACACTAGCAGGTACAATCAATACATGGAACAGTGCATAAGTGAAAAGGTATGAGGTATGGAGTGAAATATGTCGTCCCACGGAATCCTGTCATCATGGTAGGATCACAATCCATCAAGACACTCAAATCCCAATTCCTCAAATCAGCCCCCAAGTTGGGCTCTCACATCATATAAGTTTCACATCTCCTCAATGTACAATATCGAGTAATCTCCTATATCTCGAATGTACAAGTCAGTAATCCCATATGTATGTCCAATATCCAATCTCAATGAATCACCTAATATCCCAAATCAAATCTCAAGTAGAATTCTAACATCCTAAGGGTATATATTTGCAGAAATAAATATGATGGGGTCAATACACATATATTAGCTTCCCATTCCACTAATATTGGTGTAAGGGTATATATAACAACGGCTAAATCCCCTGTTATATATACAAAGGTGTTTAAAGGAAATATCATGAAAACAATGTGCCAAGCATCGACACAGAAATCCTGATAGGTACGTATCATACGCTATCCCGAAAGCATGAGTGCCTAGCTCTGACCCTCGCCTTTCGACGTATGCATACGTGCATGACTCCCAACGGTATCTCCATGATCCCCGCCGAGTCATTAGTACTATCACCGGTAGGTACTCGCCCGCCTCCAGGCTCAATCGGCAACATCCATCGATCTTCTTGCCGAGGGGAACCATACCGGGCCCCACCATGTACCCTCATACGGCAACCACACCTCGTATGGAGTATATAATCAGAACCGATAAATCTCATGGTGGCTGTGCAAATATCATATCAAGGAAACCGGGTTTTTCAATATATGCATAATTTCATGAACTCCCGCGGTTCCCAAATCCAGGAATCATGATGTAAAATAAAAATAAACAATGCGTAAATCCAGGAATAAATATATGCGATATATCTGAAATGCGAGCATGTAAATGAGAATATGTAGCTGAAACCAGATGTATGCGAAACCAATAAGGTACGGCTAAGTATAGGTGTCTACCTATAAGTAAATGATATGGTATACCCCACTGGGTACAAGTAAAATATGAGTAAGGTATACCTGTAGATGTATCGTAAAGGGTATGTGTACCCATCAATAATGGTACGATACTCTATAGGTATACAGGTATGGTAATGTCATATGTGATAAGCAGTACGAATCAATGTCACAAGGTCCCTAACCAAGCAATATAGTATCTATAAGGGGTTGGTGTGTGACATGGCAATTATTGACGGTGTGTGTGTAGCATACAATCCGTGCTCGTGCAACATGAACCGTCAATAATATGTACAGTATCCTACGGCTGCTAGTCACAGTAAAACTACATCTAAGAAATAGGGTAAGGGCGCAATTCTAGCAATGACGTAGAATATGCGAAAAGTATTAGAATCCTAGCCCAGACGCATAACGCCATGCGGGCGATTCCCCTGTAGATGTTAAATCTACTCACCTACGCTCCACGCTAGGTGAATCCTACCACCTGTCTCCCTCTGTAGCCGTGTCCGTAGTCCCCGCCTGCAAACCTGAAAATAAGACAAGGAATACATATATAAGCCAAATATTCCGCAAAACGTGATATCGAACCCAAACGAGAAACTCGCGTCGCGAACTAAACGCGCGTGTACACGATACGCTAAAACGTGTGTATACGCGTCTAAAACTACCGCGATACGCTGGATCGCAGAACCCACTCACGTATCGCGCAAACAAAACGAACTAGAAATACGATATTTGATCCCAGATTTTCCTATAGGCCAAATCTTACAAAACTATACATGCCAAAACACTATAACACACTGCAGAGAACCCTAGCCAAGACCCCAACACCCCACTCACCTACTTGGCCGCAAATTGCGGCCAAACCTAATAAATTTGCGGCCTGAATTAGGAATAGGTGGCTCGTGTTCTTGTGGTGTGATCTAGACCTAGTGTGCATGCCCCAGTTTTATCAATTTTAACCTGAAGGCCCCGGGTCAATAGCAGATTACAAAATGCTAATATATCACTTAAAAACACTAATTTTGCACAAAAAGCAAACCATATGGTATTTTAGTGAAATCTAGGGTAGAACTCAGTTCAAGTGACCCTAATAACACTAAAATAAGCTAGGTTAGCTAACACAAACTTCACTTGTCCCAATTTCCACAAAAACACCATAATCTAGCACTAAACTAGCTGTTTAACACTAATCGAAGCTAATCAACACACAAGCTTAGAAACTAGAGGATTGGGTTTAGGAAATATACCCTAAGGTATCCTAGAAGGCAGGTGAAGAAGTGAATGGAGGAGGAAGAGCTTCTGAAAGTTGCTGGAGCTGCTGCTGCTACAGCTGATGCTGTTACTGTTACTGCTGCTGAAGTTGCTGTTGCTGCTGCTTCCTTGGGCTGCTGCTGCTGCTACTGCATCTCCTCCTGCTGCTACCGGAGCTGCTGGTGCTGATGCTGGTGTGTGCTGCTGATGGAGATGCTGCTGTTGCTATCTTCTGGTGATGCTCTCTGCTGCTGCTGCTGCTGCTAATGGTGTTACTGTTGCTAATGGTGTTGCTGTTGCTAATGAGGCTGCTGCTGCTTCTATTAATGTGTGGGTGTGTGTGTTTGTGTGAGAGAATGAGAGTCAGAGAATGAGAAGGAAAGGGAAAATGAGAGCTAGGCATAGTCAACCCTTTCTCTCCCTCTCTTTTCATTAAATGAAGGCATGGGCAAGCCATCATGCCTCATAATGCACTCTCTCTCTCTCACACCAAGTCAACACAAGAACAATCATTTCGATAAACCAAAAATAAAAAGAAAACAACAACCATAATTAAAACCCAAAATGACTTAATATAATTATTAAAACTAGGTTAGGGAAAAGGTTAAACCACCATGTTGCTAATCATGGTTTAACCCCACTTAACACCCTAGTTATCATGCACAAGTGTGTGCAAGCCTAGGAAAAATCTAATAAAATATTCATTAAATAGGATAAAATTATTGAAAATCAATTTGGTAAACCTTTTATTAAAAACCCATATATTAAAATATAATTAGCCACAAAACACATTCTAAGGTGTTACATAGGGACACTTTAAGGATGTGCTTATAGACCCCAGCTCCCACGTATATGATCGCCATCATACTGCTGGTAGTCAAGCAAGAATCCTATGGGCTCTATCATCATGCAATAGTGAACTAAAGCATGTATACGATGATAAAGACAAACCAGATAGCATACTATCATCTCGAGCAAGACTGTCATATCGGTATAGGTCCTGCCTTAATCATTGCAATCACATACCTGCAATCCAATAATTGACTTTGAGGGCACCATATCCAACATTCCTGTTATAGCCAATCGAGCACAGCACAACATCAACTCCCAATACTGGGAGAGACGAAATCCCTCCTATCGCTCATTGCCTCCATGTGATTCGGGACTGTACCTAACAACCACCGTTTTGCACGTTCTCTTCAACGTGGTAAGGTAGAAATCAAAGCACAGTGGGAATCACACAAGACTCTATGACGATCTCGGGTCTACAGACTACCCTGTACTAGCGTCACCAGAGAACTGCCATCTGATGTGAGGTATAATACCATCTAGGAGTTCTCGACGAGTCCGTTCAGTGTACCCAGTCTCCACTGAGCACCCGCATACCATCTCTGATGTTAAACGCCAATGGATATGGGATCATCCATCGCCCATCTACATGTGTCGAGAAGCTACATGCTAGTATACTCTGGTGTATCGATGCCCTGTCTCGAAACACCTACGACTAGGAACATTTGAAGGATGTACTTGCCGACTACTCTGTCCCCACTAGTATGATTTGCATCATAATCCTGGTAGTCAAGTACTCATCCTAAGGACTTTATCAACATGTAACATCGAGACAATCGGTGTACATGTTAAGATAAAGTGCAACCAGATAGCATACTATCATGTCGAGCAAGAAAGTCCTCCCCTATATATGTCCAAGCATCCACTACAATATACATCGTATGTACAGTAATGGTCTCTAGGGCATATATATAACTAACAATATCCCACTTACACTAGGGCCATCTGTTTTAGTATCCCATACCCAACAATCAGCAGTGGATGAAGTATCTCATACTCAACCATCCCATAAAAGTCTCTCCTGGGAAAAAGGCCTTTGTGAGTGGATCCGCCGTGTTAACCTCTAAGTCTACTTTCCTAATCTCGATCTCCCTGGAGATCAACCATCTCCATGATTAGGTGATACTGCCTTCGAATATGTCTGGATAACTGATGGGACGAGGGTTCCTAGGACAAAGCCATATCTCCATCGCCACACAATGGTAGGAACGAAGTTCATCTCATGAACTTATATACACCCAGACTGCCTCTTTGGTAGTATCGTTGGTAGCGATGTATCCAGCCTTTATCATCTATTTTGCCACGGTATCTAGCTTGGAAATCTTCCAACATACCATCGCTCTACTGAGGGTAAAAACAATGCCTGTGACTGACATTCAGCCGACCTTACCACCCTGGAAGCTATCCAGTGATTCTCCCCAGGATCGATTGATACCATCTCACTACACCTAGTGAGAATTCTAACATCCATTTAGATTTACCTCATAGATCCAAAAACCCAGGATTTATGAGGTATCACCTTGATCCTATATGGAGAATCTATGTGATAAGACGAGATTGACCGAGCGTAGCATAGGAAACTCATTTCCTATCAAGAGTATGTCATCTATGTACAATACAAAGATCACCACCATACTCCCTACTACCTTTTTGTATATACAAGGTTCATCTATCATTTTGATGAAGTCAAACTCTTTGACTACCAAATCAAAACAGATGTTCCAACTCCGCGATGCTTGCTTTAACCAATAAAGCAACTTGCACACGTTTCCGCTGCTCCCACTATTTACTAAGGCCTATGGATGTGTACTTATAGACGCTCTCTTCTAAATCACTATTTAGAAAAGCAGTCACGACACCCAATCGCCATATATCGTAGTCATGGTATGTAGCAATGGCAAGTAGGATCCGGATGGACTTAAGCATAGGCACTAGAAAAGGTTTCATCATTATCCACACCTGGTCGATGACGATAACCTTTGCAACAAGTCTTAGCTTTGAAAGTCTCAACTTTTCCATGTACACCAAGTAATCTTCTCAAGATATACTTGCTCCTGATAGGGATTTAACCCTTCAGATAAAGCAACCAAAGTCCATACTTTGTTGGTGTATATGGATTCCATCTCAGATCGCTTAGCATCCAGCCATTCTCACAGAGTCCCCACTCTTCATGGCCTGCTCGAAACTAGTTGGGTCATCATATCATGATTCAATCCTCACTCCCACCGTCATTGAGAAAACCGAAGTATTTCTCAAGTGGATGAGGAACCCTACTAGATCGGCGAAGAGGCCGAGGTTCGTCGGGAACTATTGAATCCTCCGGTTCTACCAAATCATCAGCTGTTGT
This sequence comes from Agapanthus africanus, assembly GCA_030015575.1. Classification (NCBI taxonomy): domain Eukaryota; kingdom Viridiplantae; phylum Streptophyta; class Magnoliopsida; order Asparagales; family Amaryllidaceae; genus Agapanthus; species Agapanthus africanus. The sequence goes on along the minus strand of CM057341.1, from coordinate 287,037,399 downwards.
TTGTATAGCTGGAACTCCTTACAATTCTACCTCATGACCGAAAATTTCTTTCCAAAATAAATTCTTTTTCTAAAAAGGTGGCATGCCGAGAAATAAAACACCTTTTGTTCATCGGTGCGGTAGAAGATATTTCCTTGCAAATGCTTGGGATATCCTACAAACTTCCGCAGAACTGACCTTGCCTCGAGCTTATCCGGATTTTGCTTTTAACATAGGCCGGACAACCCCAAATCTTAAATTACTTAAGACATTGGCTCTTCCCATACCATATCGCGTATGGAATGGTATGCACCTGATTTGGTTGGAACCCTATTCAATAGGTATGCAGCTTTTCAAGTGCATAACCCCCAAAAGAAAATAGGCAACTCAGTAGTACTCATCATAGAGCACACCATATCACATAGGGTGCGATTGCCCCGCCCCGATACACCGACGTGCTGTGGTGTATACGGAGGAGTAATGCTGAGAGAGAATCTCATTCTCCTTTAAAACAATCCAGGAACTCCGTGCTTAAGTATTCTTCTCCCTGATCACATCAAAGGGCATAATACTTATACCCCTTCTTGGTTCTCTACTTCTGACTTATATTCATTAAATTTCTCAAAAGGTTCAGACTTGTGTTTCATCACGAACATATGTGCGAATCTTGAGAGATCATCAGTGAATGTAATGAAGTACAAAGAACCAGTCATGGCATGCATGTGTAAACAGGGGACCTACATACATCATCATGTATCAATCCCAAGAGTTCATCTAACTCTTTCTCTATTTCCAATAAATGGAGCTATGGTCATCTTATCTTTGAGAATTGATTGGCAAGTTTCACAAGATGTAAATTCAAACTGATTTAAATATGTATCTTTATGTAACTTAGCTAGTCGGGTCGCATTGATATGACCTAGTCTATAATGCCTCAAGAAGGATTCCTTCATTTTTGAACTCTTCCTCTTGTGTGTGTTCTGTACGTTGAGAACTGTGGTTTGATTTAGAACATATATGCTTTTAGATAACGTGCCTGAACCGATCAACTTTTGATATAGAAAATGTTCAAAACATTATCCATCAATACAAAATTATATCCTTATTTACAAAATAAAGAGACTGATATGATGTTTTATATTAGGTTCGGTATCTAAGAACATTCGTTCAGAATCAATATATTTGGTAATACAGGGTGATAACTGCCAACATCTTGGCTGCAACAATTGCACCTGTTTCCAACTCTTAAAAGCTTATCACCCATTCTCAGTTCTCTACCTATCCGTAGCCCATGTAACAGATTACATATATGGGATCCTGATCTGGTATCTCATACACAGGACGTAGAGGATACTGAGAAACAGTTCTCGGTAATGAACATACCCGAAGAAGATGCATCATCATGCACTTTCTTCGTTTGGGCGGCACGGGAATCCTGGTAATCCCCTATTTCCTGCTCGGTCTTATAACAATTATAAGTTGGAGGGGGACCAACGTTTCCCAGCTCAGTATAATAAGCGAGTTCGGTCAATACATCTGTATTATTATCTTGATTAAGACGTGACACGGTCGCTACCTGGAGAGAGAGAAGAAAACACTCGGCGTATACTCTTGCAAGATTAGATTGGTTATAATTTTATCTAATCAGGATGGCTCCCTGTTCATACCAGAATATTGCATTTTATACCGCCCATTTTTACGCTCGTTTGTTTATAGGTAGGTGCTTTTAATCAGTGTTTGCTACATATTTGCAGGATACCGGTTCTCAGCTCTAAACAGTGAAATTCATGGAAAAGTACGACAAATTCCGGATTACTGCCAACCACAGATAAAACACGGGTCTCCGCTCTCTATCCGTATGTTGCCACACAACAATTTAAGGGACAAAATGGAAAATCAATGTCATTTTCATGCACAAAGCTCAATGTCAACACAAGATCCAACATATCTACGCGGAGCTCAAGGAAATCTTGGCAAAAGATACACATCACATCACCTTTTGATCTACTGAAATTCTGGAAGAAATGTGAAGAGCTTCTGAGAAACAACATATACCACACTGAAGAGTACTGAAAAACAGGAAAACCCACCAAAGCAAATGACCCAATTCCTCTTTATGGCCGCGGTTCCGCGGCATAAGCATGCTTAGGCCGTGGATCCGCGGCCATGTGGGCCCCGCAATTAGTTATTTTTCAGGGGTAGTTTGGGAACTTCATCTTGGGTCAGAATTTGGCCTTAGGGTTTCAGCACGCTGCCTATAAATATCCCAGAACTTTCCAAGCCAAGGGTGTTCTTTTTCATGCCCACTTTTTGTTAGTTTTTAGTTTACTTCTTCTTCTTCTTCATTCTTTCCTCCATGAAATTGTTGTGAGAGCTTTTGAGTGGATGTTAAATGAAGATGAGGGTTTTTGTATCATTCTTTTGCTTAGCTTCCCCTTTGAGCTCTCTACCTTAACTTGATCTTGCAACCTCTTAAGTGAGCTTGCAAGTTTAAGCTTTGGTCATTGATCTCAAGGGGTTGTATCATTTTGTTCTCTCTTTTGTGCTTCATTCTCCATGAGTTCTTTGCCTTTTCTTGATCTTGCAACCTCTTAAGTGAGCTTGCAAGTTTAAGATTTGGTTATTGAACCCATGTCTTGTATTTGGTTCTATGGTTCTTGTTGTTATTTTCTTACTTATTTCTTTCTTGCTTTTTATTACCTTGCTTTACTTTCATGCACTTTAATTCCATGCACTTTTAATTACTTGTTTGTAATCTTTTCTTTTCTTTGTTTATCTTTTCTTTTGCTCTTTTTGGTTCGTTTTGTGAATGGTTGTAATATGTATTGTTAAGAATGAATACGATATTGTAAGTTAATGTTTCTTTGCTCATTTCCTTTTCCCGTTATTTCCCTTTGAACTCCGCCCAAACATTACGCAAGCGCTCCGTTAGGCACCCTACCCTACCAAGGTAACGGTGATTCCTAAACGCGACCGGTTGCGTTCGGTTTGGCCGGAGGCGAAAGAAAGAGACAAGAACAGAAGGACAAGGGTAAATAAGCCGGATTCCACGAATACCGTGCTTAAATCCCCTAATCCACGTTGTTGCCGATTGCTCTAGCTTCAATTGGTCAAGACTCGGCTCAAGGTTTTGAGTGCGGATTTCTTTAGCTTACACTTTCGTATCTTTTTCTTAACAACTTTATACTTGCATATAAAACACATAGGTTAGATTTGAACAAACTCATACAAATTCTTTATTGACTCGTCTAAAACTCGAACGAACATACAACCATCTCCCTGTGGATCGACCCGTGCTCAACCGGCTAGCTGCATAGCGACACCGTCCTGATCGCGGTTATAACTTTAGAACTTTGTGTTAGTTGTATGTATGCCCTAGAGGCCAGTATTGTACAGATGATGTACATTATATTGGATGCTTGGACATATATAGAGATGACTTTCTTGCTCGATATGATAGTATGCTATCTGGTTGCTCTTTATCTTAACATGTACACTAGTCTCTTTAAACTGTCTTATAGTTACATGTTGGTAAAGCCCTTAGGATGTGTACTTGACTGCCTGGATTATGATGCAGATCATACTAGTGGGGACATGGTAGTCCATAAGTACATCCTTCAAGGTCCCTAGTCGTGGGTGTATCGAGACGGGGAATCGATATACCAGTGTAGACTAGCGTATACGCTTCTCGACCCATAAGATGGGCGATGGATGATCCCATATCCATTCGTGTTTGACATCAGAGATGGTGTACGGGTGCTCAGTGGAGACTGGGTACGCTGGACGGACTCGCCGAGAACTCCCAGATGGTATTATACCTCACGTCAGATGGCAGTTCTCAGGTGACACTTGTGCAGGTTAGTCTGTAGACCCGAGATCGTCATAGAGTCTTGTGTGATTCCCACTGTACTTTGATCTCCACCTTACCACGTCCATGAGGGCGTGCAAAACGGTGGTCTTTGGGTACAGTCCCGAGTCACATGGAGGCAGTGAGCGATAGGAGGGGTTTCGTCTCTCCCGGTATTGGTGGTTGATGTTGCGCTGTGCTCGATTGGCTATAACAGGGAAGTCCCTGGCCAGGGCTGATCAGAGATTTGCTGGTAAGTGTTACCAGTAGTTTCTCGACCCGTTATGAGCCTCACATCGGCACGACTTATCGGTTACTGGGGTCTGACGTTTACCACCCCTAGACTTGATATGCGACATATCAGACGAACAGACCGGACTGTACGGTAAGTGTTACTGGTTGGATTCACAGGAGTGTGAGCGGGCTAGCTCGTCGATCTTCTGATCGCTTAATACCCGGGTGACCGTTACGTTTAGCAGACCGCTTGCGGCTTGTGGGTGCTTGATATGATCATCATCTGCTACCGGCGTATTGACGAGTCTTTAGAGTCCTACACAGAGGTTTCCTGGCTCAAGCGAAACGAAATAGGAGCGCATATGAGATATGTGCGGGACCGAGAATAATGCGTGTATGTGATACCTCATTTCATTCTCGCGATGAATGTTTCGATTGGTTGTATACGATATGACCTAGTTATCGAATCATTGATTCGATAAATCGATACATTGGATACTAGTCGGTTATGTGCGATATGACCGGATCATTGAATCAAATGTTGATTTAATGATTAAATGTATAATTATATATTTGATATATTACTTTGCATTAACTAGTATTGGTTCACTTTAAATGGATTTTCTCACTTGATGTTCACAAGTTGTATATGTGATATACTTTTGTGCACTTGATTGTATCATGTTTGATGATGCATGAATATTGGCTTTGTGTAAAGAATTGTACCATGGTTATGATAATGGTTAGGGTTTTGATTTATTCACTCATTTATTTAACCATTCTTTATTTATTTAAATGGATAAAAGAAAACAAAATGGTTTCTTTTTATCATGAAGCTTGTTGAAGCTTCATGAAGCTTTGACTAAAGAGACAATTTTGTCTTCATGCTTAACCCTAACCATTCCCACTTACCATGGTCTATTCTCTACACTTGACCTTAGTTAGGATATGATAAGTATTGATTTTTTTTCTATTATAAAAATACTTTGATCATATTCTATCTTCATCTTCTCCTTCTTCTTCAAGAAAGAAAACTAGCCACCATCAATGGCATCTTGAGTTCTAGTGTGAGAAATCCAATTCTAAAGTGAACCCACCTCCTATTTCTTCACCCTCTACCTCTTGCCAAGTAGTATAGGGTGTTTTCTTCATAAGTTTCACAACTTGGTGAAGTTGGAGCTTGAACTTGTGATGCCTCGACGTAGATCATCTTCGACACGAAGCCGACGACCTAGCCCGCCCATTTCTCCGATGAAGCCGACGATTGAGTTCGGGATTCGAGATGGACAGCGAGAGGACGCCTACGTGGAGCTAAGGAAGTGGAGAAACGGATCTACAAAGGTTGTAGCCTCTCTCCTTTAGTTAAGTCGTTAACTAGTTTCGTTTTTCGCCTAGAATTCTAGTCGACGATCCGGATTAGGGTTTCTCGGCACCCATAAAATTTGAAATTGGCATGGTTGATACCTTGTGAGACCTCTATAGTGTGCCTAGGAACCCTACAGTGGTATCAGAGCCAGGCTAGAGCCTTAGGCGAAGTCTAGACGACGTTTGAAACCCGATCGAACCGAAACCCTAATTCCCGATATGCTCTCTGGACTTTTTCTAAAATCTTGGATTTTTCCATATTAAAAATGCTTAAAAAATTCAGCAGGGAATTCTAAGAATTACAATGTAAAATTTATCCCATGATCTGCTAAGGGCGCGGCGGAACCGCGACAGAAGCCTGGCTTCTGCGGCGGTTCCGCGGCCATCTGATAACATCATCTGTCCTTTTTTGCACAGTAATTCCCATTTTATTATGCTGAATTTTCTGGGAATTTTTAATTTGACTCAAGAGTTGAGTGTTCTGGGGTTGTATTGGGAATCGACGATTCGATCGGATTATCAAACCTTGTCTATGTGGCTTTCCGGATATTTTAGAATATGTTAAAAGGTTTGACCGGATATAAATACCCAACATTTTCCCTGCCGGAAAATTTCCAAGTGTTGGATTTTTCTGTGGTTTAAGGACGTTCTAAGTAGTGCAAGTAATGCGATGGTCCCTCTAGAAGACAACAAACCTTAACTCGATTATGTGACCGTCTTGAACTGCCCTTTGAACCTTCGGGTTTGGGGCAGTACGGCGTTCCACATGTGAGGCGTTGGCTTGACCCTTCTACGGCTGGACCGTTGGTACTGAGGCATGAAGTGAATGTCTTTGAACCTATTTCATGTGTTGAACGGTTTCGGGAAAACTTGGGTGTTCGAATGTTCGATCGGAAAGTTTAATATTTTCTATTTATCCGGAATGGGATACAATAATTGGAATTCACAAACAGTTATGAGATAACTGAATGAATGTTATAAATCTAGCGTTTTAGTTTCATTTGATATTGAAAAGAGTTTTCGATAATGAGACTAAAATGCGGGGTTTATAACTGTTAGGCATGTGATGTCTAAGTATTTCATTTGATTAGGCATGTGATGCCTAAAGAGGTTGCGGATTCCAACTGTTGTAGTTTTACACTTTCTTTTCTGTGACCGTAAGTGTAATATGTGATATCGCCGGTTTCGTTGCTATATGTCAACGACAATTGGGATGCGCATATTTACTTACGTTGATGACATGTGATGTTATGTGTTGCTGGATATGTTATATTGGATTGTCTTGTTTTGAATAGCCGGGGTTTTTTATGTGAGATGAGTGTTTTTCATTTTCATTCATGTAAAAACTTGTATGTAATATTCTTTTATTGGGGCACTTCCAGGTTGCGGAAGATGTCACCCTTTGTATATTATTTACTTTTCTGCACTAGGATAGACCCAAGGAGGGGAGCACAGGTAACCGGGTTCTAGGGTCCAGTGGGAGACCATCTCGAGGAGTCGAGTCTGGGTCTCCTAACCCTAGAATTGGTAGGGTTGCTTGCCGCTCTCGTAGGGGTCTAGGGGTGTGGGATTGGCTATTCATCACGACCGTGGAATCCGTGTTTTATACTGGCTCGTATTGAAAACACGGACGTCCTAGTATATCCAATGTTTCATATGTTTCTTCTGCTGCGATATCTGTGATGTGATCATGTGATGTTCTGTGATAGATACAGTATATAGTATATATGATATATTATATAGACGTTACTTATGTTTTGCATCCGCACTAGCCCTGCCCTGCACTGTCGTTAGTTACCTAACCTAACGGTGCACGAGGGGACATCCAGGCGAATGCGGATGGCATAAGTGTACGTCGTATTTATCTGTGATGTTTAGGTGACTTAAATGATGGGACTTCATTAATGTGATTAATGAAAGAAAAGTAACCTAAGATGTTGTAGAATCAAATTTTAAACAAAACAGGTAGCTACAGTTCTTGCTTTGCATAGCGGTATATATGATGTACCCTGCACCTTATTTGATGAGGAAAGGACCGAGATCCCTTCACCGGGAGTGAGTCCTTTAGCAATAACTGGCAGATGCTACACACTCGGTTTGACTTTTGATTGCTTCTATAGTTTCTGCTTTGCACAGTGATATATATGATATATCCCGCACCTCATTCGACGAGGAAAGGGCCGACGATCCCTTCACCGGGAGTGACCCCTTTAGCAAAACTAGAAAAGCCTCAAAATCACTCTATTTCAAAACTTCATTTTGATTCTACAACGATATCAAGTTCATTACGCTCATGGTTTTCAGAAAAACCTGCGTAGCCCTCCGTCATTTCAGATAAGTACTACTTAGTATTCATGCTGCGGTAGTTTGGCCTCCGTCAAGGCGTAGTGTATGGTAGCTAACTAGTGCTTATCTGCTAGCATATGATGCGATTGGATTAGGGTATTCGTACGGCGTAGTTTGGCCTCCGTCAAGGGTCGTACGGGTGGGTTTAATTCGATCAAGAAATGACGGGTTGAACTTGACTAGCGCCCTGTGGGTAGTTTGTCCTCCGTCAAGGTCACAGGACGCTAGGGGCAAAAGTATTATCGGGAATTTCAAGTGTTGAAATTTGCAATGAGATTGCATACCTTCTATGAGATAGTTGGATCCCGATACCCACTGCGAGTAAGAGTTACTCCTGGGAGAGTTTTACACATTGCAATTAGCTAATCGAGTAGGTGTCTAGAAAGGTGTCAACGGGGTTACGCCTCTGGGAAAAGAAGGTTTACATTAATTAGGTTCGTGCGAAAGCACGGGGGACCTCCCTCAAAGTACCGACACTGGCCTGTCTGAAAGATTGGCGAACTTGTAGTATGTAATTAATCCCGGCTAGTCTTTCCTTTTAGGGTTTGAAGGAAGATTTGATAAAAATCATTGGGAGCCATCCTGATTAGATAAGATAATAACCAATCTGATCTTGCACGAGCTTACGCTAAAGTGTTTTCTTCTCTCTCTCTCCAGATAGCGACCATGTCATGCCCTAATAAAGATAATAATATGGATGTATTGACCGAACCCGCATGTTATACTGTGCAGGGGAACGTTGAACTCGTTCTATCTTATAAGTGTTATAAGAATGAACAGGAAACAGGAGAATATCTGGATTCTCACACCGCCTAAACGGAGAACATGCATGTTGATGCATCATCTTCGGGTGTGTTTGTCATTGAGAACTGTTTCTCAGTTCACCCTACGTCCTGGGTATTAGATACCGGATCAGGATCCCATATATGTAAGATGTTACATGGGCTGCGGAAAGGTAGAGAACTGGGAAAAGGTGATCATTCCGTTCAAGTTGGGAATGGGGCAAATGTTGCAGCCAAAGCAGTTGGCGAATATCACCTAGTATTACCAAGTGGTGATACAATGATTCTAAATGAATGCTATTATATACCGAACATGATGTGCAACATTATATCAGTTTCTTTATTAAGTAAAGAAGGATATAATTTTGTAGTAAAGGATAATGTTATGAACATATTCCTAGATCAAAAGTTGATTGCATCAGGCTCGTTGTATAATGGCATATTCATTCTCAATCAAAATACAGTCCTCAATTTACAAAACACACACAAGAGGAAGAGTTCTGAACTGAACAAATCTTTCTTGTGGCATTGTAGACTGGGTCACATCAATGCGACACGACTAGCTAAGTTGCATAAGGATGGATATTTAAATTCGTTTGAATTTTCATCTTATGACACTTGCCAGTCATGTCTCAAAGGCAAGATGACCAAAACTCTGTTTACTGGACACGGAGAAAGAGTTACCGAACTCTTGGGACTAATACATAGTGATGTATGCGGTCTCATGTCTACACATGCCAGGGATGGTTCTTCGTACTTCATTACATTCACTGACGATCTCTCTAGATTCGGATATGTGTTCCTGATGAAATACAAATCAGAAGCTTTTGAGAAATTTAGAGAATATAAACAAGAAGTAGAGAACCAAACGGGCAAAAGTATTAAGATCCTTCGATCTGATCGAGGAGGAGAATACTTAAGTAACGAATTCAGAGATTATCTAAAAGAGAATGGGATTCTCTCTCAGCTTACTTCTCCTTATACACCACAGCACAACGGTGTATCGGAGCGGAGAAATCGCACCCTATTAGATATGGTGTGCTCTATGATGAGTGCAGCTGAGTTACCTATTTCCTTCTGGGGATATGCACTAGAGACTGCTGCATACCTATTGAATAGAGTTCCAACCAAATCAGTGCCTACCACTCCATATGAGATATGGAATGGCAAGAGACCATGTCTTAATTTTATTCAGATATGGGGTTGTCCGGCCTATGTTAAAACACAAAATCCGGACAAGCTCGAGGCAAGGTCTATTCTATGTAAGTTTGTTGGATATCCCAAACATTCGCGAGGGTATATCTTCTACCATTCCGAGGAACAAAAAGTGTTTGTTTCTCGACATGCCACTTTCTTAGAAAAGAGTTTTCTTATGAAACAGACAAGTAGCATTGAGGTAGAACTGGAAGAGGTTCCAGCAACACAAACTGTAACAGAAAACTTGGTAGAACCAGAGGATTCAGTAGAACTCGACGAACCCCAGCCTCTCCGCCGATCTAGTAGGGTTTCTCGTCCACCTGAGAGATACTACGGTTTTCTCATTGACGGTGGAAGCGAGGATTGCATCATGGAGGATGATGACCCAACTAGCTTCGAGCAGGCCATCACGAGTAGGGACTCAGTGAAATGGCTGGATGCTATGCGGTCCGAGATGGAATCCATGTACACCAACAAAGTATGGACTTTGGAAGTTGCTCCTGAAGGGGTAAAACCCATTAGGAGCAAGTGGATCTTCAAGAAGAAACTTGGTGTAGATGGGAAAGTGGAGACTTTCAAAGCTAGACTTGTTGCAAAGGGTTTTCGTCAAAGACCAGGTGTGGACTATGACGAAACCTTTTCTCCAGTGGCTATGCTTAAATCCATCCGGATCATACTTGCCATCGCTGCATATCATGACTACGAAATCTGGCAAATGGATGTTAAGACCGCCTTTCTAAACGGTGATTTAGAAGAGTGCGTGTACATGACTCAGCCAGAGGGCTTCGTAGACAGTGGGAGCAGCGGGAAGGTGTGCAAGCTGCTTAAATCCATTTATAGATTAAAGCAAGCATCGCGGAGTTGGAACATCTGCTTTGACGTCGTTATCAAAGAGTTTGATTTCGTCAAAAACCCAGATGAACCTTGTATCTACAAGAAGGTAGAAGAGAGTAAGGTGGTCTTCCTCGTATTGTACGTGGACGACATACTCTTGATAGGAAATGATATTCCTATGGTGCAATCGGTCAAGCTCTTCTTATCACAAAGATTCTCAATGAAAGATCTTGGTGATGCCTCCTGCATATTGGGAATCAGGATCTATAGAGATAGATCCAAACGGATATTGGGATTGTCCCAATCCAGGTACATTGACACCATACTAAAGAGGTTTAGTATGGAAGAATCCAAGCGTGGGAACTTGCCCACCATCTCTGGAGTCACTCTCTCCAAAGAGATGTCTCCCAAGACTGATTTGGAGAGAGCTCGCATGCAAGGGATACCCTATGCTTCGGCTGTAGGCTCTATCATGTATGCGATGCTATGTACCAGACCCGATGTAGCATACTCACTAAGTGTAGTGAGCAGGTATCAAGCTGATCCTGGAGAGAGTCACTGGATAGCTGTGAAGAGCATTCTCAAGTACTTGCGAAGGACTAAAGAGATGCTCTTGGTGTATGGTAACGGAGAACTCCAAGTGGAGTCCTTTACCGATTCGAGCTTCCAGAGTGATAAGGACGACTCTAAGTCGCAGTCGGGATTTGTCTTTACCCTTTACGGAGGGGCGGTTAGCTGGAAGAGTTCCAAGCAGGAAACCGTGGCAGACTCGACAATGGAGGCTGAATACATCGCTGTCAACGATGCTGCTAAAGAGGCTGTCTGGATCAAGAAGTTCATTACTGAACTTGGAGTGGTTCCATCCATTGAGCATCCAATACCTTTGTATTGCGATAACAATGGAGCGGTGGCTTTGGCCAAGGAACCCAGGTCCCATCAGCGATCCAGACATATTCTGAGGCGGTATCACCTGATCCGGGAGATAGTTGATCACCGGGAGATCGAGGTCAGGAGGGTTGACACGAAGGACAACACGGCGGATCCACTCACGAAGGCCATTCCCCAGATACAGTTTGAGAGACTCTTCGGGACGCTCGGTATGCGATACTACAGCAGCTGGCCCTAGTGCAAGTGGGAGATTGTTAGTTGTATGTATGCCCTAGAGGCCAGTATTGTACAGATGATGTATATTATATTGGATGCTTGGACATATATAGAGATGACTTTCTTGCTCGATATGATAGTATGCTATCTGGTTGCTCTTTATCTTAACATGTACACTAGTCTCTTTAAACTGTCTTATAGTTACATGTTGGTAAAGCCCTTAGGATGTGTACTTGACTGCCTGGATTATGATGCAGATCATACTAGTGGGGACATGGTAGTCCATAAGTACATCCTTCAAGGTCCCTAGTCGTGGGTGTATCGATACGGGGCATCGATATACCAGTGTAGACTAGCGTATACGCTTCTCGACCCATGAGATGGGCGATGGATGATCCCATATCCATTGGTGTTTGACATCAGAGATGGTGTACGGGTGCTCAGTGGAGACTGGGTACACTGGACGGACTCGCCGAGAACTCCCAGATGGTATTATACCTCACGTCAGATGGCAGTTCTCAGGTGACACTTGTGCAGGTTAGTCTGTAGACCCGAGATCGTCATAGAGTCTTGTGTGATTCCCACTATACTTTGATCTCCACCTTACCACGTCCATGAGGGCGTGCAAAACGGTGGTCTTTGGGTACAGTCCCGAGTCACATGGAGGCAGTGAGCGATAGGAAGAGTTTCGTCTCTCCCGGTATTGGGGGTTGATGTTGCGCTGTGCTCGATTGGCTATAACAGGAAAGTCCCTGGCCAGGGCTGATCAGAGATTTACTGGTAAGTGTTACCAGTAGTTTCTCGACCCGTTATGAGCCTCACATCGGCATGACTTATTGGTTACTGGGGTCTGACGTTTACCACCCCTAGACTTGATATGCGACATATCAGACGAACAGACCGGACTGTACGGTAAGTGTTACTGGTTGGATTCACAGGAGTGTGAGCGGGCTAGCTCGTCGATCTTCTGATCGCTTAATACCCGGGTGGCCGTTACGTTTAGCAGACCGCTTGCGGCTTGTGGGTGCTTGATATGATCATCATCTGCTACCGGCGTATTGACGAGTCTTTAGAGTCCTACACAGAGGTTTCCTGGCTCAAGCGAAACGAAATATGAGCGCATATGAGATATGTGCGGGACCGAGAATAATGCGTGTATGTGATACCGCATTTCATTCTCGCGATGAATGTTTCGATTGGTTGTATACGATATGACCTAGTTATCGAATCATTGATTCGATAAATCGATACATTGGATACTAGTCGGTTATGTGCGACATGACCGGATCATTGAATCAAATGTTGATTTAATGATTAAATGTATAATTATATATTTGATATATTACTTTGCATTAACTAGTATTGGTTCACTTTAAATGGATTTTCTCACTTGATGTTCACAAGTTGTATATGTGATATACTTTTGTGCACTTGATTGTATCATGCTTGATGATGCATGGATATTGGCTTTGTGTAAAGAATTGTACCATGGTTATGATAATGGTTAGGGTTTTGATTTATTCACTCATTTATTTAACCATTCTTTATTTATTTAAATGGATAAAAGAAAACAAAATGGTTTCTTTTTATCATGAAGCTTGTTGAAGCTTCATGAAGCTTTGACTAAAGAGACCATTTTGTCTTCATGCTTAACCCTAACCATTCCCACTTACCATGGTCTATTCTCTACACTTGACCTTAGTTAGGATATGATAAGTATTGATTTCTTTTCTATTATAAAAATACTTTGATCATATTCTATCTTCATCTTCTCCTTCTTCTTCAAGAAAGAAAACTAGCCACCATCAATGGCATCTTGAGTTCTAGTGTGAGAAATCCAATTCTAAAGTGAACCCACCTCCTATTTCTTCACCCTCTACCTCTTGCCAAGTAGTTTAGGGTGTTTTCGTCACAAGTTTCACAACTTGGTGAAGTTGGAGCTTGAACTTGTGATGCCTCGACGTAGATCATCTTCGGCACGAAGCCGACGACCTAGCCCGCCCATTTCTCCGATGAAGCCGACGATTGAGTTCAGGATTCGAGATGGACAGCGAGAGGACGCCTACGTGGAGCTAAGGAAGTGGAGAAACGGATCTACAAAGGTTGTAGCCTCTCTCCTTTAGTTAAGTCGTTAACTGGTTTCGTTTTTCGCCTAGAATTCTAGTCGACGATCCGGATTAGGGTTTCTCGGCACCCATAAAATTTGAAATTGGCATGGTTTATGCCTTGTGAGACCTCTATAGTGTGCCTAGGAACCCTACACTTTGAACATCCGACACGCCAAAAGCGTGCGATCAAATGGCGCCGTTGCCGGGGAGACGGTAACGTATTTTCTTTCTTGTTATTCGGGTTAATATTCTTTTTGTATATATTTATTAAAAAAATATATATATATAATCTTTTCGTTATTTTTGATAATTTTTTGTGTGCAAGTGTGCAGGCTAATCTGGAGCAAGTACAGTAATCCAAAAAGAAAACAGAGGTTTTTATTTTGGAGAAGAGAAGAAGTGGAGTTCGTTAACCAAAGACAAATCCCCAAGTCAACATTTTGACCACGGAACCACGGTCAAAAGGTTCCTTGCGTGGCGGTTCCACGGTCCTATTGAGGCCTCTGTGCCCAATTTTTTCTCTACCCCTTTTTCTTTCCTTTTGTCTTCTCTGTGAATTTCACTATACTGTATTTTATGCAGATTTTTGCGGATTTGCAAACTGCGGTTGTGGGGAGCAAAGTGTACGTTCAAGGTTAAGGTTATTACGAACTACAGTGCCAAAGATCCGGGTAGTTTGACCAGCGCAAGCGAACTTTTCAAGCTTACAGGAATTGATTCAACGGGGGTTTTCTAAACCCGAAAACTTAACGGTACGTACTTTACTAACACCTTCTTCTCAAATTCGATGCATCCACTATAATATCTTTGCAGGATTCTTTGCAAGTCGCTAGCAAACGCTAAAAATTGACTAACCTGTATTTGTTGCAGTGCCGTGCTTAAAATAAAAAACGATTGTTTGATTCTTTATAGAATTTTTATTGAATTGCGCATTGCATACATTAATACGGACTTAAGGGCAAGCGAACCCCACAACATACGGTAAAGGATTTCATCACCTTTTCCGTGGCCCACAAATCACGAACTTGAGCATAACGTTTACCCGCACAAACATTAAAAGAAACTAGACTTTAAGCCTTAAGGACTTCGCGCTCACTAGGAGAAATTAACTGTGTTTAGAATCTCGCTTAATGGTATATTGTTTACGGGGTGTCTAAAAAAGTGTTAACGGCAAAACCGCCAAAAGAGAAAGGGTTATTTAATTAAGGACCTTCGCGAAAGCGTCGGAAAACCTTCCCTTATCTCTGCACTTACCTGGCCTCGTGATCAGTGTATCTTGAGCCCATTTCTCGACACAGTTTTACTTCGACAATCAAGTTCTGGAGCAGGTCTAGTTGACCTAGGTGAACCCTAGAACGATTAGGTGTGTGGTATTTTTGTGTCGTGATTGTTTTTGTCCAGATTCTTTTTGTGTGTATATTTCATTCTTTTGTTAATAACTAACTAAAAAAACTATTAAAAAAAATTCACATTCTTTTTTTCCCCTCCTTTTCTCTGCCTTTCTTTCTTTCTCTCTTCATATCATGGGTACTCCACCTAGAAAAACTCTTGCCGAACTTTGGTACCCACAACCAGACATTACTTCTTACGGTTCTTGTTTTGGCCGAACATCGAACGATCCCTCCATGCCCAAAATTTCATTGAAAGATCGCATAAACGCGTCTAGGACAAACACTTGCCCTCCGCAATCCACTTTGTGTCAACCTTTTCAACCTCCCACGCCCTCTTATGTTGATACCCCTTTCGCAAGTCGTCCTTTGACTATCGCTGAACATATTGAACAATTCTGTAGCCGATCTTTCACTCCTTTCACCACTACAGATTCTTGGGATCAACAATTCCATTCACCTTCTTATCCAAATGTTGATCCTACTCCTGTCCAACCATTCAATTCCTACAAGTCCTACCCGACTTTTGCACCTTCCCTAGACATTGCTTCTGAACAGCCTTTTGGGAGTTTCCAGTATCCAAACAACTTTCAATCTTTTACTGAAACCCCTACACAACCCATGTCTAATCTGGAACAGTCATTGGAAGACTTTAGGGTAGCGTCGTACCAACAGATGATGGATGTGAACGCGTCCATGGCCGCCTTCATACAACCTAGTGACCCGGTAGCTAGTTTTCAACTAGCTCCAAATTTTCCAATGTATGAAGAAGCGGTAGGACAGGTTGAGAATTTGAGTGGAGAGAGTGAGCTGTGCCTCCTTCCGAATCAAGCCTACCCGTTTCAACTTGAATCCCACAAGTCTGGTTTTGAATGTCTATCTAGTGTTCCAAACGATTCATTGATTAAAGATAGAACAGATAATGAGTTGTGTGACTTTGTAGTGTTTGATTTGCCCGATTGTGAAGGGTCCCTTTTGAGTGAAACCACACCCAATCCTTTTAACCTCTACACCTCCATCTTAGAACCAGAATCGATTGAAATCCATGCTTTTGATGAGGTGTCTGAGGATATTGATTTTCACTTGATTGAGGATATTGACGCTGGGAATATTTTGGATGATGAACCCGTCGATTTGGATGAGTTTTTCTCTCCAATTCATCATCCCGAGTCATTAAATGTTTTTCCCGAACTTCATATGCGTCTTGATTTTGATGATAAATGCATGGATGAGTTAATTTTTGAGGAGAACATTGAGGAAATTTTTGAGGATGAACCAGTTTTAATTGATGAGTCGGATTTTCCAATTCATCCTGTCCCTTCCATTGACTGTGTACACCCTCCCGAACCTTTACCTGATACCCCTCCTCGATCACTTTCCTCTACCCTTTCCATCGTTCCGACCTTGCAAGTAACCGTATCACTTCCATTTCCATTGTCTAGTTTACCAAGTTCAGCGTACCCATGGTTTCTCACGAATCTTGAGGGATTTTACCCAATTTCTCGCCATATTGATAGATTAGTACAATCCATCTTTTCACATCGATCATTACAGATTGTACTCATTTATTCAATCCATTTCCACCCTGAAGTTCGTATTCCACTTCTTTCTCCCTTCCGCCATTCTTCTTCTCATATACCTAAACCGTATACCACTTCTATCTCCATACGGTCTCGCGTATTCTCCCTCTCTTTTCTCTACGCCTTCTTCCACCAACCTGTACATTATAGCGATAAAATCTTTGAATGGTTGGTGCTCACTTTTGGCCTGTGTAAGGCCTTGTATAGTTTAAAACTGTTTTCTTTCCCCCTAATCCTGAACTTCACCGCTTAAACAGTGGAAACACTGTATCACTTTAGTTTAGGGGGGAACCTTTTTTTGTATATATCTTTTTGGTTTTCTTTTTGTTTTGTATAAAATTTTCTTTTGGAGAGAGCCGACAATTTTGACCCTCTTGGTGTAGCCTGACAGTGAGGGCACTGTCAAGTTTAAGTTTGGGGGTGTGCTCGGTAAGCTTTCTTCCTTCGCATTCATTTGTATATTTTGCATTTGCATACCTTATTAAAAACCCATAAAAATCGAAAATTTTCCAAAATATAAATCCTATGTCGTCAAGTTAGCTAATAGGGTAACTTATATTTTTATTCTGAAAGCTTAGTAGATATGTTAGAAATAACTAAATCCTAGGCTTAGGAATTGAAAACCCTAAAAATAACCCTCATTCTGTCTAACTTTGGTAAGTATATGTCCTTACAGTTTTTTTGAGAAATAGGTAATCTTGAGTTCAGTTCTTGAGTTAAGTCAAGATGAAGGGAAAGTATTGATGCATTACTGAAGAATAAGTCTGAAAAATAGTTTCTTTTCTTGAGTTCAAATTTAGAAAGTATATACCTTACAAACTGCACTTACATGCACCTTGAAACTTGGGATAGTAGAAGATACCTAGAAATACTCTTGCCTGAAAACCTAGTATGAAAGAAAAAACGGTAATTAAAGCGAAACACCAAAAGAGCATCATTGAAAAATATATCCGGTCTTGAAAAAGAAAAAGAAAAGAAAAGAAAAATAAATAAATAAAGTCAAGACATGGAAACTGCTATTTACGCTTTAAGTTCACACATTCAGTAATTGGTCGTTAGTGCCTCAAGAAGCATTAATAGTCGCATGAAAGGTGTGCGAGCAAATCCGTCCATCCTTAATGAAAAGAAGTAGTATTAGGTATTAGGGCAAGAGTACTATAGCTTGAATTGAACTCTTGAGTGTAGGGGTGCAAATTTACACACACGTAGGGGTATACAATCGATATTTGGAGGAAAGATAGAAATAAAGAATAAGACTTGTGTTTTCTGTAAAGTTGATAAAAATCCCTGATTTAAGACCGCACTCTAGAAGGAAAACTCAGGAGATACCAACATCTTTCTAAACTTTTTTGGAACGTATAGGATCTAAGGTTAAAATAGATAGGAGGTGTGAAACATGAGGGTTGGATATTTCTAACTTAGGATGATAGAATTTCTAACGTAGATACTAAACTGTAGGAGTAGAATCAACATTAACTTATGACACTAGCTTGACGGGATTTTGTGGGTGTAATCCGCTGAAAACCCTCAAGAGACAACACTCCTCCTACTAGGGACACCTAGAGGTTTAACGGCTTGTTGCACGAGCTCAGTGCAATCGCGTTCCCTGCGAAAGTGCGGTTAGGACTTTTTGTGAATAAATTGGTTTTGCTCGGGACGAGCAAAAGTTAAGTTTGGGGGTATTTGTTCATACCAGAATATTGCATTTTATACCGCCCATTCTTACGCTCGTTTGTTTATAGGCGGGTGCTTTTAATCAGTGTTTGCTACATATTTGCAGGATACCGGTTCTCAGCTCTAAACAGTGAAATTCATGGAAAAGTACGACAAATTCCGGATTGCTGCCAACCACAGATAAAACACGGGTCTCCGCTCTCTATCCGTATGTTGCCACACACCAGTTTAAGGGAAAAATAGCAAATCAATGTCATTTTCATGCACAAAGCTCAATGTCAACACAAGATCCAACATATCTACGCGGAGCTCAAGGAAATCATGGCAAAAGATCCACATCACATCACCTTTTGATCTACTGAAATTCTGGAAGAAATGTGAAGAGCTTCTGAGAAACAACATATACCACACTGAAGAGTACTGAAAACCAGGAAAACCCACCAAAGCAAATGACCCAATTCCTCTTTATGGCCGCGGTTCCGCGGCATAAGCATGCTTAGGCCGCGGATCCGCGGCCATGTGGGCCCCGCAATTGGTTATTTTTCAGGGGTAGTTTAGGAACTTCATCTTGGGTCAGAATTTGGCCCTAGGGTTTCAGCACGCTGCCTATAAATATCCCAGAACTTGCCAAGCCAAGGGTGTTCTTTTTCATGCCCACTTTTTGTTAGTTTTTTGTTTACTTCTTCTTCTTCTTCATTCTTTCCTCCATGAAATTGTTGTGAGAGCTTTTGAGTGGATGTTAAATGAAGATGAGGGTTTTTATATCATTCTTTTGCTTAGCTTCCCCCTTGAGCTCTCTACCTTAACTTGGTCTTGCAACCTCTTAAGTGAGCTTGCAAGTTTAAGCTTTGGTCATTGATCTCAAGGGGTTGTATCATTTTGTTCTCTCTTTTGTGCTTCATTCTCCATGAGTTCTTTGCCTTTTCTTGATCTTGCAACCTCTTAAGTGAGCTTGCAAGTTTAAGATTTGGTTATTGAACCCATGTCTTGTATTTGGTTCTATGGTTCTTGTTGTTATTTTCTTGCTTATTTCTTTCTTACTTTTTATTACCTTGCTTTACTTTCATGCACTTAAATTCCATGCACTTTTAATTACTTGTTTGTAATCTTTTCTTTTCTTTGTTTATCTTTTCTTTTGCTCTTTTTGGTTCGTTTTGTGAATGGTTGTAATATGTGTTGTTAAGAATGAATACGATATTGTAAGTTAATGTTTCTTTGCTCATTTCCTTTTCACGTTATTTTCCTTTGAACTCCACCCAAACATTACGCAAGCGCTCCGTTAGGCACCCTACCCTACCAAGGTAATGGTGATTCCTAAACGCGACCAGTTGTGTTCGGTTTGGCCGGAGGCGAAAGCAAGAGACAAGAACGGAAGGACAAGGGTAAATAAGCCGGATTACACGAATACAGTTCTTAAATCCCCTAATCCACGTTATTGCCGATTGCTCTAGCTTCAATTGGTCAAGACTCGGCTCAAGGTTTTGAGTGCGGATTTCTTTAGCTTACACTTTCGTATCTTTTTCTTAACAACTTTATACTTGCATATAAAACACATAGGTTAGATTTGAACAAACTCATACAAATTCTTTATTGACTCGTCTAAAACTCGAACGGACATACAACCATCTCCCTATGGATCGACCCGTGCTCAACCGGCTAGCTGCATAGCGACACCGTCCTGATCGTGGTTATAACTTTAGAACTTTGAACATCCGACACGCCAAAAGCGTGCGATCACTCCCACTGTTTTAATCAAATCTTCCTTCAAACCCTAAAAGGAAAAACTAGCCGGGATTAATTACACCTTACAAGTTCGCCAATTTTTCAGCCAAGCCAGTGTTGGTACTTTGAGGGAGGTTCCTCGTGCTTTCGCACGGACCTAATTAAAATAAACCTCGTTTTCCCAGAGGCATAACCCCGTTAATACCTTTCTAGACACCTACTTTATCGGCTAATTATCATGTGTAAAACTCTCCCAGGAGTAACAATTACTCGCAGTGGGTATCAGGATCCAACTATCTCATAAAAGGTATGCAATCTCATTGCAAATTTCAACACTTGAAATCCCGATAATATTTTGCCCCTAGCAACTTATGACCTTAATAAGGTCAACAAATCATAAGCGCTAGCCAAGTTCAACCCGTCATTTCCTGATTGAATTAAACCCACCTGCACGACCCTTAACAAGGTCCACAAAGTCGCATGACTGCCCTAATCCAATCGCATCATATACATATGCAGATAAGCACTAATCAACTACCGCACACTACTCCTTAACATGGTCAACAAACGTAGCACGAATAATAAGTAGTACTTATCTGAAATGACGGAGGGCTACGACAGGTTTTTAAGAAAACCTTTTGCGTAATGAACTTGATATCGTCGTAGAATCGAGTGATTTAAATGGAGTGTTTTTTAGGTTTTTACTAATTTTGCTAAAGAGGTCACTCTCGGTGAAGGTATCTCGGCTCTTTCCTTATCGAATAAGGTGCAGGATATTTCACAAATACCACTATGCAAAGCAAAAACTACAGAAGCAATCAAAAGACGAAACCGAGGGTTGTAGCATCTACCAGTTATTGCTAAAGAGGTCACTCCCTGTGAAGGGATCTCGGCTCTTTCCTTATCGAATAAGGTGTAGGATATTCTACAAGGAAAACCGCTATGCAAAGCAAGAAATAGAGCTACCTGTTTTTTTTTAAAATATTCAATTCCACAACATCTTTAGGTTTATTTTCTTTCATTAATCTCATTAATGAAGTCCCATCATTTAAGATACCTAACCATCACAGATAAATACAACGTACGCTTATGCCATCCGCATTTGCCTCGATGTCCCGTCATGCACCGTTAGATTAAGTATCTAACGGCAGAGCGGGGCAAGGCTAGCGCGGTTGTAAAACATAAGCAACATATATATAATATATCACATATACTATGTACAGTATCTATCTCATCATATACAAAGATCACATCACAGAATATCGCAGCAGAAAACAACATATGAAATATTGGATATACTAGGATTTCCGGGTTTTAAATTAAGCCTGTATAAAACACGGATTCCACGGTCGTGATGAATAGCCAATCCTACATCCCTAGACCCCTACGAGAGCGGCAAGCAACCCTACCAATTTTAGAGTTAGGAGACCCGGTCTCGACTCCTCGAGATGGTCTCCCATTGGACCCTAGAACCCGGTTACTTATGCTGCCCGCCTTGAGTCTATCCTAATGCGGAAAAGTAAATAATATATATCAACGGTGACATCTTCCTCAACCCGGAAGTGCCCCAATAAAAGAACATTACATACATTGAATTTTACATGAATGAAAATGAAAAACTCTCATCTCACATAAAACCCCCGGCTATACAAACACGACGATCCAATATAACATATCATAGCAACACATAACATCACATATCATCAACGTAAGTAAATATATGTCTCCCAATTGTCATTGACGTATACCAATGAAACCGGTGATACACCACATATTACACTTACAGTCGCAGAAAAGAAAGTGAAAACTACAACAATTGGAATCCGCAACTACCTTGGACATCATAAACCCGAAATATCACATACTTTGGATTTCATTCCTAACCAAATGAATTCCTTAGACATCGCATGCCTAACAATTATAAACCCCGCATTTTAATCTCGATATTGAAAACACTTTTTAATATCAAGTCGGGCAATTCAACAAGATTCCCGACATCCTGATCGAATGCTCGTCGGAAACTTTAGTAGACGGCCGCACCCCCCGATGCCGTCGACGAAGTGCACTAAGGCGGAACACCGCGACCGCGAGCACTCGAACGGATGCTTTTGGCGATGGGGTTCTCCTACGGTCACTTGGTCGAGGCTATGGGGCGTGGCTATCTAATAAGGTTACCCGGCGAGTATCCGCATACGCAACATGATTGCAACGGACTTTTGATCACATCAATATCCCGTGGCAGCCGATCAAATGAGACTAAACTGCTAGATTTATAAAATTCAAATTAGTTTTGATTCCAAGTATTGTATCCAATCACATGAAACCCGGACGACGTTAAAATTTTCGATCAAATCATCAAACTCCCACAATTCCCCGAGAGCTCAACACTTGAGCACAGTTTAATAATACCCAGAATATGCCACAGTACCTATGCACCAGCCGTAGAAGAGCATACCCAAGCCTCACTCATATCGCCACGGAACTGCGGCAAACCCTAGGGTATGACCGCGGTTCTGCGATCCAAAAAGTCGAGTTAGGGTTTCATTCTTCTAGAGGGTTCACATAATTACTTGTATGTTTTTCCGAATAATTTAGATATGGAAAAATAGGTTTTTGACATTCGATCGAACTTTTTAGCTTCGCCTAGACAACATGCGTGTAGGGTTGCTGGGCACACGCACAAGGGTCTACGAGGCATCTACCATGCCCGATTTAAAAATTAGGCGTGCCGAACAACCCGATACGAGATCTTTAAACTAGAGATTAGGCGAAAACAAGCATGTTAAACTCTTTAACACTAAGTGAGAGGGATTACAACCTTTGTAGATCCGGTCCTTCACTTCTTAAGCTCCGTGTTGAGGTCCCTTCGCTGCGATCATCGTGTCCCGGACTCTCGAGAGGCTCCACGAAGAGAAAGATGCAGTCTTGCTTCCGAACTTCGATAACAAAGATGATCTACCTTGAAGTTTCATTAACACAAGCTAACACTCACTAAATGAAGTGAACACCCTCATCTAAAGGGCAAGGATGGATGAGGATGATGAAGTAGGATTTTTGCTCTCATTTGTTTTCATATTCTCACTCACTTTCATCACTTAGTAAAAAGCTAGAAAGCTTTTTCCAAGAAGGAACTCAAGGAAGAAGATGATACAATAAATCATAATCCTTTTGTGATGAATAATGCAAAGTAATCATAAGGTTAGAAATGCAACCATGGTTCAAGTAACCATTGTAGAGAATTAACCAAGGTTAAAGGGTGTAGTTGGGTTAAGGAAATATCATGCAAAATATCTAAACAAATATCTTTGCACAAAACAAAAAGAAAGCTTCTAGAAACTTCTAGAATAACTTAACCCTAACCATGTTTAATCTCCACTAAACATGTTGCATTAATAACCACATCATGTTACAATATTATATATCACATATATAATATTTATTGTAACAAAATAAAATAATACAATTAACATATATCGCATATATATCAATGTATTACCCGAGTGAGAAAAAGAATCTTTTAGTGGGCTAATATTAGTTAATGTAATTTAATATATCATATATATTATTATACATTAAATTATCGAATCAACACTTGATCCGACAATCCGGCTATATCGCATATAACCGACTAATATTTCATTTACCGATTCATCGAATCAACACTTGATCCGATGACCCGGATGATATCAAATATCGCGAGAATACAATACGGTATCACATACCGCATTATCCTCGGTCCCGCACATATCACATATGTGCTCCTACTCCGTTTTGCCTGAGCCAAGAAACCTCTGTGTTGCTCTAAAGAATCGTCAATACACCGGCAGTAGGTGATGATCATATCAAACACCCAAAAGCTGCAAGCGGTCAGCTAAACGTAACAGCCACCCAGGTATTGAACGCTCAGAAGATCAACAAGCAAGCCTGTACATTCTCCAATGAATCCAATCAGTAACACTCCCGTACAGTCCGGTCTCGTCGTCTGATATGTTGCATATCTCGCCGTAGGGTGGTAAACGTCAGACCCCAGTAGCTTGATAAGTCGTGTCGATATGAGGTCTATAACAGTTCGAGAAACTACTGATAACACTTACCAGTAAATCTCAGCAAACCTGGCCAGGGATTTCCAGTTATATCCAATCGAACACAGCGCAACATCAACTCCCTATACCGGGAGAGATGAATCCCCTCCTATCGCTCATTGTCTCCATGTGATTCGGGACTGTACCCAAAAGCCACCTTTTTGCATGCCCTCTTGGACGTGGTATGATGGAAATCAAAGCACAGTGGGAATCACACAAGACTCTATGATGATCTCGGGTCAACAGACTACTCTGTACTAGTGTCACCGGAGAACTGCCATCTGACGTGGGGTATAACACCATCTGGGAGTTTTCGGCGAGTCCGTCCATTGTACCCAGTCTCTACTGAGCACCCGTACACCATCCTTGATGTCAAACACCGATGGATATGGGATCATCCATCGCCCATAATATGGGTCAAGATGCGTATACACTAGTCTACTCTAGTGTATCGATGCCCCGTCTCAATACACCCTCCTAGGAACAGTTATAGGATGTACTCGTCGACTACCGTAGCCCTACTAGTATGATCTCATCATAGTCCCAGTAGTCGAGTACATATCCTAAGGGCTTTATCAACATGTAACATAGAGACAATCAGAGTACATGTTAAGATAAAGTACAACAAGATAGCATACTATCATGTCGATCAAGAAAGTCCTCCCTATATATGTCCAAGCATCCATTACAATATACATCATATGTAAAGTAATGGCCTCTAGGGCATACATATAACTAACAATCTCCAACTTGCACTAGGGCCATCTGTTGTGGTATCGCATACCCAACAATTAGCTGTGGTTGAAGTATCTCATACTCAACCATCCCATAAAAGTCTCTAATGGGAAAAAGGCCTTTGTGAGTGGATCCGCGCTGTTGTCCTCTGTGTCTACTCTCCTAACCTTGATCTCCCTGGAGATCAACCATCTCCATGATCAGGTGATACTGCCTAAAAATTAAATCTGGATTTCTGATGGGAAGGTAGTTCCTTGGCTAAAGCCATAACTCCATTGTGACACAATGGTAGGAACGAAGTTCATCTCATGAACTTATATATCCAGACTGCCTCTTTGGTAGCATCCTTGGTAACGATGTATCTTGCCTTTAATCGTCTACTAAGTCACGGTATCTAGCTTGGAACTCTTCCAACATACCGTCCCTCCACTGAGGGCAAAGACAATGCCTGCGACTGACATTCAGTCGTCCTTATCACCCTGGAACCTTTCCAGTGATTCTCCCCAAGATCAATTGATACTATCTCACTACAACTAGTGAGAATCCTAACATCCAATTAGATCTATCTCATAGATCCAAAAACCCAGGATTTAGGAGGTATCACTTTGATCCTATCTGGAGAATCCTTGTGATAAGCGGAGATTGACCGAGCGTAGCATAGGAAACTCCTTTCCTATCAAGAGTATGTCATCCACGTAATCTACGAGGACCACCACCATACTCCCTGCTACCTTTTTGTGTATACAAGGTTCATCTACTATTTTGATGAAGTCAAACTCTTTGAATACCACATCAAAACAGATGTTCTAACTCCGCGATGCCTGCTTTATCATATAAAGCATCTTGCACACATTTTCGTTGCTCCCACTGTCTACGAAGCCCTCTGCCTGTGTACTTATAGACCCTCTCTTCTAAAACATCATTTAAAAAAGCAGCCATGACACCCAACCACCAGATATCGTAGTCATGGTATGTAGCCGTGGCATATAGGATCTGGATGGACTTAAGCATAGCTTTGAAAGTCTCATCTTTTCCATGTACACCAAGTAATCTTCTCAAGATATACTTGCTCCTGATGGGTATTTAACCCTTCAGATAAAGCAACCAAAGTCCATACTTTGTTGGTGTATAAGGATTCCATCTCAGATCGCTAAGCATCCAGCCATTCTTACAGAGTCCCACTCCTGATGGCCAGCTCGAAACTAGTTGGGTCATCATCTCATGATGCAATCCTCGCTCCCACTGTTATAGAGAAAACGAAGTATCTCTCAGGTGGGTAAGGACCCCTACTAGATCGGCGGAGAGGCTGAGGTTCGTTGGTTACTATTGAATCTTTTGGTTCTATCAAATCATCTGCTGTAGTTTGTATAGCTGGAACTCCTTCCAGTTCTACCTCATGACCACTAATTTTTCCATAAGAAATTCCCTTTCACAAAGGTGGCATGTTGAGAAACAGAACATCTTTTGTTTCTCGGTTAGGTAGAAGATATTCCCTTGCGTATGCTTGGGATATCAAACAAACTTCCACAGATTCGACTTTGCCTCGAGCTTGTCCGGATTTTGCTTTTTAAACATAGGCCGGACAACCCCAAATCTTAACAAACTTAAGATATGGGCTCTTCCCATTCCATATCACATATGAAGTGGTAGGCAACTGATTTGATTTGAACCCTAATCAATAGGTATGCAGCTTCTCAAGTGCATAACTCCCAAAAGGAAATAGGCAGCTCAGTAGTACTCATCATAGAGCGCACCATATCACATAGGGTGTGCTTGCTCCACCCCGATACACCGATGTGTTGTGGTGTATGCGGAGGAGTAATGCCAAGAGAGAATCTCATTCTCCTTTAGAATAGTCCAGGAATTCCGTGCTCAAGTATTCTCCTCTTTGATCTCATCAAAGGACATAATACTTATACCCGTTTTTGGTTCTCTACTTCTAACTTATATTCTGTGAATATCTCAAAAGGTTTGGAGTTGTGTTTCAACTGGAACATATGTCTGAATCTTGAGAGATCATCAGTGAATATAATGAAGTACAAAGAACCGGTCCTGACATGTGTAGACAGGGGGCCTTCATACATCAGCATGTATCAATCCCAAGAGTTCACTAACTCTTTCTCTGTTTCATATAAACTGAGCTATGGTCATCTTATCTTTGTGACATGACCAACAAGTTTCATAAGATGTATATTCAAACTAATTTAAATATGCATCTAAATGTAACTTGGCTAGTCGGGTCGCATTGATATGACCTAGTCTATAATACCTCAAGAAGGATTCGTTCATTTCTGAACTATTCCTCTTGTGTGTGTTCTGTATACTAAGAACTGTAGTTTGATTTAGAACGTCTATGCTTTTAGATAACGTACCTGAACCGATCAACTCTTGATTTAGGAAATGTTCAAAACATTATCCAACAATAAAAAATTATATCCTTCTTTACTAATAAAGAAAAAGATATGATGTTGTATATCAGGTTCGGTATCTAATAACATTCGTTCAGAATCACTGTATTCTGGTAATATAGGGTGATAGTGACCAACATACTTGGCTGCAACACTTGCACCATTTCTATCTCATGAAACTTATCACCCGTTCTCAGTTCTCTACCTATCTGTAGCCCATGTAACAAATTACATATATGGGATCCTGATCCGGTATCAAATACCCAGGACGTGAAGGATACTGAGAAACAGTTCTCTGTAATGAACACACCCGAAGAAGATGCATTAGCATGCACTTTCTTCGTTTGCGGCACGGGAATTCTGGTAATCCCCTATTTCCTGCTCTGTCTTATAACAATTATAAGTTAGAGCGGGACCAACGTTCCCCAGCTCAGTATAACAAGCGGGTTCGGTCAATATATCCGTATTATTATCTTGATTAAGGCGTGATATGGTCGCTACCTGGAGAGAGAGAGAAGAAAACACTCAGCGTATGCTCTTGCAAGATTAGATTGGTTATCTAATATATCTAATCAGGATGTTTCCCACTGTTTTAGTCAAATCTTCCTTCAAACCCTAAAAGGATAGACTAGCCGGGATTAATTACACGCTGCAAGTTCACCAATCTTTCAGTCAGGCCAGTGCCGGTACTTTGAGGGAGGTCCCCCGTGCTTTCGCACGAACCTAATTAAAGTAAACCTCGTTTTCCCAGGGGCATAACCCCGTTGACACCATTCTAGACACCTACTTGATCGGCTAATTATAATGTGTAAAACTCTCCCAGGAGTAACTTTTACTCGCAGCGGGTATCGGGATCCAACTATCTCATAGAAGGTAGGCAATCTCATTGCAAGTTTCAACACTTGAAATTCCCGATAATACTTTACCCCCAGCACTTATGACCTTAACTAAGGTCAACATATCATAAGCACTAGTCAAGTTCTACCCGTCATTTCTTGATTAATCCGACCCACCCTACATGACCCTCAACTATGGTCGACATAATCACATGAATGTCCTAACTAATCGCATCATATGCTGTGTAGGAAGACATCACTTAGCTACCGTACACTACGCCTCAACTAAAGTCGACATACGCAGCACGAATACTAAGTACTCTACTTCCTAAAATGACGGAGGGCTACGACGGGTTTTTAAGAAAACCCTTTGCGTAATGAACTTGATATCGTTGTAGAATTGAGTAATTTTAAATGGAGTGTTTTTTAGGCCTTTTCTAGTTTTACTAAAGAGGTCACTCCCGGTGAAGGGATCGTCGGCTCTTTCCTCATCGAATAAGATGCAGGATATTTCACAAATATCACTATGCAAAGCAAAAACTATATAAGCAATCAAAAGACCAACCGAGTTTGTAGCATCTGCTAGTTTCACTAACGAGGTCACTCCCGGTGAAGAGATCTCGGCTCTTTCCTTATCGAATAAGGTGCTGGATGTTCTACAAGGAACACCGCTATGCAAAGCAAGAACTAGAGCTACCAGTTTTTAAACAAGTTTCTAAAACATCTTAGGTTTCTTTTAGTTTCATTAATCTCATTAATGAAGTCCCATTTTATTATGCTTCATAAGCATCCGATATGAAACGAAATCAACAATATATAACATATATCTCATATATATAATATAAACATTCATCTCAGGCAGTAATATGATCTCATCACAGAACATTGCAGCAGAAGAACATATATGAAATATTGGATATACTAGGACGCCCGTGTTTTAATACGAGCCTGTATAAAACACGGATTCCACGGTCGTGATGAATAGCCAAACCCACATCCCTAGACCCCTACGAGAGTGGCAAGCAGCATTGCCAATTCTAGGGTTAGGAGACCCAGTCTCGACTCCTCGAGATGGTCTCCCACTGGACCCTAGAACCCGGTTACTTGTGCTCCCCGCCTTGGGTCTACCTAATGCGGAAAAGTAAATAATATACAATGGTGACATCATCCTCAGCCCGGAAGTGCCCCAATAAAAGAATATTACATACAAATGAATTTTACATGAATGAAAAAGAAAAACTCTCATCTCACATAAAACCCCTGGCTATTCAAAACGCGACGATCCAATATAACATATCACAGCAACACATAATATCTCATATCATCAACGTAAGCAAGTATGCGTATCCCGATTGTCGTTGATGTATAGCAACGAAGCCGGCGATACACCACATACTACGCTTACGGTCACAGAACAGAAAGTGTAAAACTACAACAGTTGGAATCCGCTACCTCTTTAGACATCGCATGCCTAACCAAATGAATTCCTTAGACATCGCATGCCTAACAATTATAAGCCCCGCATTTTAGTCTCATTATCGAAAACTCTTTTTAATATCAAGTCGGGTAATTCAACAAGATTCCTGACATCCTGATCGAATGCTCGTCGCAAACTTTAGTAGACGGCCGCACCCCCGGATGCCGTCGACGAAGTGCACTAAGGCGGAACACCGTTGCCGCGAGCACTCGAACGGATGCTTTTGGCGACGGGGTTCTCCTACAGTCACTTGGTCAGGGCTATGGGGTATGGATGTCTATTAAGTTTACCCGGCGAGTATCCGCATACGCTACGTGATTGCGACGGACTTTTGATCACATCAAAACTCCGTGGCAACCGATCAATTGAGACTGAACTGCTAGATTTATAACATTCAAATTAGTTATCTCATAACTACATGTGGATTCCAAATATTGTATCACAATCCAGATAAATAGAAAATGTTAAACTTTCCGATCGAATAATCAAATACCCAAGATTTCCCAAATAGCTCAACACTTAAGCGGAGTTCAAAAATATCTATCACATGCCACAGTACCGATGGTCCAGCCGTAGAAGGGTCAAGCCAACGCCTCACATGTGGCACGCCGTACTGCCACAAACCCTAAGGTTTAGAGGCAGTTCAAGACGGTCACATAATCGAGTTAAGGTTTATTGTCTTCTAGAGGGTCCACCGCGTTACTTGCACGACTTAGAACGTTCTTAAACTCGAGAAAAAATCCAACTTTTGAAAAAATTTCCGACAGGGGAAAAAGTGAGTTATTGATATCCGTTCGAACTTTTTAACAGTTTCTAAAATTATCTGGAAAAACTTAAACGAAGTTTTATTATCCGATTGAATCAACGGGTCCCCAATACAACCCAGAAAAATCAACACTTGAGTGAAACTGAAAATTCCCAGAAGAATCAGGAATTACATACGGATGAAACTGTAGAAAAATGATCACCTAATCTTCACATACGGCCGCGGAACCGCCGCTAAAAGCAGGGTACGGACGCGGTTCCGCGGCGCTACAGTGGAGTTAGGTTGTCGTTTTCTACAGTTAGCCTTATATTTTCCTGCTTGTTTTTCTGAGCATTTTTAATTCATAAAAAATCACATTTTTGGAAAAAATCCAGAGAAGGGTATTCGTCGGGGTTTCCGGGTTCGATCGGACTTTAAACGTCGCTCAGACTTCGCCTAAAACTCTAGCTTGGCTCTGATACCACTGTAGGGTTGCTGGGCACACGCACAAGGGTCTACGAGCCATCTACCATGCCCGATTTAAAAATTAGCTGTGCCGAACAACCCGATACGAGATCTTTAAACTAGAGATTAGGCGAAAACAAGCATGTTAAACTCTTTAACACTAAGTGAGAGGGATTACAACCTTTGTAGATCCGGTCCTTCACTTCTTAAGCTCCGTGTTGAGGTCCCTTCGCTGCGATCATCGTGTCCCGGACTCTCGAGAGGCTCCACGAAGAGAAAGATGCAGTCTTGCTTCCGATCTTCGATAACAAAGATGATCAACCTTGAATTTTCATTAACACAAGCTAACACTCACTAAATGAAGTGAACACCCTCATCTAAAGGACAAGGATAGATGAGGATGATGAAGTAGGATTTTTGCTCTCATTTGTTTTCATATTCTCACTCACTTTCATCACTTAGTAAAAAGCTAGAAAGCTTTTTCCAAGAAGGAACTCAAGGAAGAAGATGATAAAATAAATCATAATCCTTTTGTGATGAATAATGCAAAGTAATCATAAGGTTAGAAATGCAACCATGGTTCAAGTAACCATTGTAGAGAATTAACCAAGGTTAAAAAGTGTGGTTGGGTTAAGGAAATATCATGCAAAAATATCTAAACAAATATCTTTGCACAAAACAAAAAGAAAGCTTCTAGAAACTTCTAGAATAACTTAACCCTAACCATGTTTAATCTCCACTAAACATGTTGCATTAATAACCACATCATGTTACAATATTATATATCACATATATAATATTTATTGTAACAAAATAAAATAATACAATTAACATAAATCGCATATATATCAATGTATTACCCGAGTGAGAAAAAGAATCTTTTAGTGAGCTAATATTAGTTAATGTAATTTAATATATCATATATATTATTATACATTAAATTATCGAATCAACACTTGATCCGACAATCCGGCTATATCGCATATAACCGACTAATATTTCATTTAACGATTCATCGAATCAACACTTGATCCTATGACCCGGCTCATATCAAATATCGCGAGAATACAATACGGTATCACATACCGCATTATCCTCGGTCCCGCACATATCACATATGTTCTCCTACTCCGTTTTTCCTGAGCCAAGAAACCTCTGTGTAGGTCTCTAAAGAATCGTCACTACGCCGGCAGTAGGTGATGATCATATCAAACACCCACAAGCTGCAAGCGGTCGGCTAAACGTAACAGCCACCCAGGTATTGAGCGCTCAGAAGATCAACAAGCAAGCCTGTACATTCTCCTGTGAATCCAATCAGTAACACTCCTGTACAGTCCGATCTCGTCGTCTGATATGTTGCATATCTCGCCGTGGGGTGGTAAACGTCAGACCCCAGTAGCTTGATAAGTCGTGTCGATATGAGGTCTATAACAGTTCGAGAAACTACTGATAACACTTACCAGTAAATCTCAGCAACCCTGGCCAGGGATTTCCAGTTATATCCAATCGAACACAGCGCAACATCAACTCCCTATACCGGGAGAGACGAATCCCCTCCTATCGCTCATTGTCTCCATGTGATTCGGGACTGTACCCAAAAGCCACCTTTTTGCATGCCCTCTTGGACGTGGTATGATGGAAATCAAAGCACAGTGGGAATCACACAAGACTCTATGACGATCTCGGGTCAACAGACTACTCTGTACCAGTATCACCGGAGAACTGCCATCTGACGTGAGGTATAACACCATCTGGGAGTTCTCGGCGAGTCCGTCCAGTGTACCCAGTCTCTACTGAGCACCCGTACACCATCCTTGATTTCAAACACCGATGGATATGGGATCATGCGTATACGCTAGTCTACTCTGGTGTATCGATGCCCCGTCTCAATACACCCTCGACTAGGAACAGTTATAGGATGTACTCGTCGACTACTGTGGCCCCACTTGTATGATCTCATCATAGTCCCAGTAGTCGAGTACATATCCTAAGGGCTTTATCAACATGTAACATAGAGACAATCAGAGTACATGTTAAGATAAAGTACAACAAGATAGCATACTATCATGTCGAGCAAGAAAGTCCTCCATATATATGTCCAAGCATCCATTACAATATACATCATATGTAAAGTAATGGCCTCTAGGGCATACATATAACTAACAATGCGAATACCCGAAACAATGTTAAAACTATGAATACGAAACACTTCGAATTGCTTACAGTGTAAGATCACATCAAATGCAAATTTAGAAAAAACAAACAACACCTGAAACACCAAAACCCAGTCTCTAGAACACACCAAAAAATTCAGCCCATTCCAGCACTAAAGAACCGAGCAGGCTGGAAAACCTAGGCATGTGGCCGGCCATTTTCCGAGGAGAGGGGATAAATTTTTTAGTGTGTTCATGTTTCATCCCATACAATATTCTGCAGTTGTTTAAAAAAATTTCTGAAGACCTTTTAAAATCGACAGAAACTAGAGTTTCGTGTTGCAAGTTTCGGAGTATTTTCGGTTTCGTAATCATAACAAAATCCGTCTAATTTTCTAGCAAGTCTCTAATACCACTGCAGGGTTTCCTAGCACGGCAGCAAGGTTTCGGGAGTCATCGTCCATACCAATTTCAAAAAATTGCTGTTCTAGTTAACCCTAACCTAGAATCGTATACTAGAAAATCTGACGAAATGAAATGCAAACAACTTTGCATAAGAAGTGAGCAAGGAATACAACCTTTGTAGACCGGTCCTTCACTTCAATAGCTCCGTGTAGTAGTCCCTTCGCTGTGAACATGAACTCGCGGACTCTAGAGAGGCTCCCATGAAGAAATGAACAAGCTTGCATCGAAGTCTTCGAGACCGAAGATGATCTACGTCGAGGAGATACTAACCCAAGCTATCTCTTCACTAATTGTGGAATTAGTGAAGCAAACACTCTATACTAAATGGCAAGTAGTAGAGGTTGATGAAGTAGGAAGTGGGCTCACTTTAGATTTATTTTTCTCCCAATAATTCATCACTTCTCAAAAAGCAAGAGAGCTCAAGCATGAGGAAGAAGAAGATGAAGCAAGTGATGAAGAGATGAATGAATTCATGAGGTTAGAAATGCAACCATGGTGAGTTAATATCTCATGCCTAACTCATATAGAGAATAAACTAAGGTCAAGGTTTAAGGTTGGGTTAACAAATATCTTAAGCAATGACAAAAGAGTGGACTTGGTCAATCTTCTACATGCTTCATCCAAGCTTGAAACATTGACTAATTCTCCACTAATTTGTGATAACTTAAGTGATAAATATCAAACCCAAACATAAAACCTAGCATGGTCTTAGTCTCATATATATGTTGCATCTGTAACCTAGCATGATACAAACATGTACACAAATATACATATCACATATATACAGTATGCACAAACAAAGTGAGAAATGAAATCATAAGTGAGCCAATAATAGTTAATGTAAATTAATATATAAAATATAAAATTACACATTAGATTATTAAATCAACACTTGAATTAATAGTCCGACTATATCACATATAACCGACTGATATCAAATGTAACAACTTATCGAATTAACACTTGATCCGATAACCCGGCTATATCATATATAACTGACCGATGTCACACGACGTGAGAATAGAATGCGGTATCACATATCGTATTAATCTCGGTCCCGCACATATCACATATGTGCTCCTACTCCGTTTCGCTTGAGCCAGGAAACCTCTGTGTAGGACTATAAAGACTCATCAATACGCCGGCAGTAGGTGATGATCATATCACACACCCACAAGCCGCAAGCGGTCTGTGAAACGTAACGGCCACCCAGGTATTGAGCGATCAGAAGATCAACAAGCAAGTATGCTCACACTCCTGCGAATCCAATCAGTAACACTACCGTACAATCCGGTCTCTTCGTCTGATATGTCGCATATCTCGTCTAGGGGTGGTAAACGTCAGACCCTAGTAACTCGATAAGTCGTGCCGATATGAGGCTCATAACGGGTCGAGAAACTACTGATAACACTTACGAGTATATTTCTGAAGCATCCCTGGCTAGGGATTTCCTGTTATAGCCAATCGAGTACAGCGCAACATCAACTCCCAATACCGGGAGAGACGAAACCCCTCCTATCGCTCATTGCCTCCATGTGATTCGGGACTGTACCCAAAAGCCACTGTTTTGCACGTTCTCTTGAACGTGGTAAGGTGGAAATCAAAGCACGGTAGGAATCACACAGGACTCTATGACGATCTCGGGTCTACAGACTACCCTGTACCAGAATCACCAGAGAACTACCATCTGACGTGAGGTATAATACCATCTAGGAGTTCTCGGCGAGTCTGTTCAGTGTACCCAGTCTGCACTAATCACCCGCATACCATCTCTGATGTCAAACACCAATGGATATGGGATCATCTATCGCCCGTCTACATGGGTCGAGAAGCTACACGCTAGTCTACTCTGGTGTATCGATGTCCTGTCTCGATACACCTACGGCTAGGAACATTTGAAGGGTGTGCTTGCCGACTACTCTGTCCTTACTAGTATGATCTGCATCATTATCCTGGTAGTCAAGTACTCATCCTAAGGGGTTTATCAACATGTAACATAGAGAAAATCAGTGTACATGTTAAGATAAAGAGCAATCAGATAGCATACTATCATGTCGAGCAAGAAAGTCCTCCCTATATATGTCCAAGCATCCACTACAATATACATCGTATGTACAGTATTGGCCTCTAGGGCATACATATAACTAACAGTCTCAATGTTCTCGTCCAGATACCGGGAACAAAATGTGGTTGCTTCATCTAGAAGATAATCTTGCATGATAGATCCCTCTGGTCGATTTCTATTGCGTATATACTTTTTTAGAGTGTGAAGGTACCTAAAAAATATGTTAAATAAATAAATACGGACATATAGGACAGCAATAATTTTAAAAATTGTGTGAAACAAAAAATTCCACATACCTTTCGACGAGATACATCCATCGATATTGTACCGGTCCGGCTAACTTAGCCACAGTTGCAATATGAACCGTTAGGTGTATTATGATATCGAAGAATGGCGGTGGGAAAATACGCTCAAACTTGCAAAGTATCAACGAAATAGAATTTTCTGGATTCTCCAGCATCATAACATCAAGGGTTTTAGCATACAATTCTCTAAAAAAGCAACAAAGATCATTGATTACTAGACCAACCGATTCGGGAAGGGAAGTCCTGAGGGATAATGGAAGAAGGTGCTCCATAATAACATGGTGATCATGACCTTTTAGCCCATCGATCTTGCCTTTCACAAATTTTATCTTCATGCTAAATGATCATGAGAAGCCTGTAGGAACTTTTAAATCATGCAACACCTGCATGAATCTTTTCTTCTCCGGTTGTAACATATGATACGTGGCATTGGGAAGTAAAAACTTTCCTGGTTTACCCTCGATCGATTTAGGATGCAATTCACTTCTAATTTCCCGGTCCTGAAAATCGATCCGAGCACGGAGGTTGTCTTTCGATTTTCTGTCTTTATAAAGAAGCAAGTTGAGTACGTGCTCGGATACTCCTTTCTCTATATGCATGACGTCCAGACATTGACGCACTAAATTTGTTGACCAGTACGGAAGCTCGAAGAAAATGCTTAACTTGTTCCAGTAGGGTGATTTCACCTGTTTTGCCGGATCTATCCCGAAGCTCGCATTATTTTAACCATCCCACTAAGCAATCACGTCCTCTCCGGAAAATGAGGCTGGAGGCCCAAGAAACTCCTGATGACCATCAAAGTGAGCAGCGTCTAACCTGTAGGGATGGTTTAGTGTTAGGAAACGCCGATGACCGCAATAACAAACATTCCTGCTAAAATTCAAGAATTTTGATGTTGTATATTAATGGCAATAAGGGCATGCTTTGTGACCATGTACAGACCAACCTGATAGCATTCCATACGCAGGAAATTCATTAATTGTCCACATTAAAGCCACACACAGTGTGAAGGTTGTATCTGTGTTTGCATCGTAAGTCTCTACACCATCAATGAATAAAGATTTTAACTCATCAATCAGAGGTCGGAGATAGACGTCGATATTGTTTCCCAGTGAGTTTGGTCCGTCGATAAGAAGAGTTATCATAAAGTACGATTGATCCATAACCAACCAAGGCGACAGATTATAAACTATCATTACAATGGGCCATGTGCTGTGGCTTTCAGCCATATAGTTGAATGGGCAGAAGCCATCACTAGCGAGTCCCAGCCTGACATTGCGAGAATCACTACTAAATATTTCGTGCCTCTTATCGAAATCCTTCCATGCCGGTGAATCTCTTGGATGACTCATTTTTTCATCTTCACTTGGAGGTGCACGGTGATGCCAAATCATTGCCTCGGCTGTTTTCTTGCACTTGAATAGCCTCTGCAGCCTCTGTGTTATGGGAAAGTATCATGCTATCTTGACAGGGATATCAGACTTCTTATCAGAATCTTCCGGCTTATACCTGGCCTCTCCGCATGTTGGACACTCTTTCAAATCTGAATTCTCTTTCCGGTACAACACGCAATTTTTGGGACATGTTTGAATCTTCTCACACTTCAGACCCAAATCAAACATCATCTTCTGAGCTCCGTAGCAGCTGCCGGGCACGTTATTTCCCGGGAGCATAGAATCTTTCAAGAACTTCAGAAGCATCGTGAATGACTTGTTTCTCCATCCATTTAAGCACTTAATCTGGAAAAGTTGAACGAACCATGATAGGGTGGAATACTTTGCATTCTCATAAATTGGTCTTCTAGTATCATTCATGAACTTTTCATACTTATCCGCACGCGGTCCTTGACCAGAAGGAATGTCATCTTCGGTACGAATACTATCACCTAGGGCAGCCTCTACCATATCCTCCATTTATTCTCCTGGAAAGAAATTACCGTCTTCTTCTTCTACCGCATTACCATCTTCTCTTTCTTCATCTGCCGCATTACTGTCTTCTTCTTCTCCTTTCCCGTGATATAGCCAAGTTGTATATAGTCTACTAAAACAATGTTTAACGATATGAAGCTCTACGAATTCTACCTTCAGCCAGTACTTATTCCCACATCTATCGCACGGGTAGAGAATCTTCTCTAACACGATCTTATTATGTGCGCATGCAAATTCAATTAAAGCAGCAACTCCTGCGACAAACTTAGGTTGCATACGTAGTTGCCAATCCACGTACATCCAGTTCTTAACTCTGATGTACTCATGGGCCATGTTAGACTGTATAATATATAAATTGTAGGTTATGATAACTATATTGAGAAATCTAAGAACGGGATGGTTATTGACAAAGAAGAAAATCCGTAGATACAAGTTTGTCATTGAAACGAATAAATTATCGATAAACAAAGTTATAAATTGTAGGTTATGCCGCCCCTCGCTGCTCCGGTCGTCGTCGATCCTTATACGAAACCAACTTGTCATTTTTCTGTTAGCAAAAAACCACCCTAAAAGTATACGGCGTAATCGAAACTCATCCTGCAAGGTAGTTTCTCACTAACAATGCGTAGTTCATGATGGTTTTCGCTAAAGCTCTCAAATTGCAGGATGGGGTTTGATGAATATCTCAATTTTAAGTAGTTATAAACAAGGAATAGAAATTTCATTTTATATCATATTTAACATCGAAATGGGTTTTTGTTAACAGTGCATATTTCAGGGTC
Organism: Agapanthus africanus; assembly: GCA_030015575.1. Lineage (NCBI taxonomy): Eukaryota > Viridiplantae > Streptophyta > Magnoliopsida > Asparagales > Amaryllidaceae > Agapanthus > Agapanthus africanus. Next base: position 286,998,793 of record CM057341.1, on the reverse strand, counting down.
TAACGGAAAAACCATATAGTGGTTTCTCATAAAAAGGTAAAACCAAAAACCATTTTTTGGTAAATACCCCTAAATTTTATTAGAATTTTGCACGAGTGATGCATGTGTTTTTCGAAGCCATATGTCTAATTAAAGTATTAGTTCAATTTTTTTATACATATTTTATATCTAATTAAAGGATCAGTGAAAATTTAAGAAAACATATCTTTTAATAAGGAGAAGATTCAAGTAGTTAAAGAATTTTTAGAGAACAGGCATTCGGACAGTTAATTTTTTTTTAAATTTCTTAGAAGCGAAAATTATACTAAGAATTTAAAATCCGAGAATCTCTTCATTTTTCATAATTAGATATAAACATAAAAGGAAAAAAGAGTCTTACATAGTTTAACCAACAATAGTAGAAAAATCTATACTATTATAAAGCTACAATAGCAGAAACCTAACCTAACCCTAACCCCTAACCCTAACCCTAACCCCAAACCGAACCCTAACCCTAACCTACCTAATTAACCCTAACCCTAATTAACCTCCAATTAACCCAGAACTAACCCTAACCCTAAAATCAACAATAACACAAATTAAGAATAAATAGAACTTCAAAATGGTAATTAACTCACCTCACTGGTAGTTTTTCCGGCGGATGGAGCTCGACGAGGTGGAGGAGGCCAGGGATGGAGCTCGACGAGGTGGTGGCGGCAAGATGGCGACGAGCGGGAAATTTTGAGACTGTGGCAAGACTGAGGTGGAAGAGCTCGACGAGGTGGTGGCGGAGACTGAGCTGACGACAACGACGAGAAGTTTTAGCGACGACAAGTCCGACAGGTGACGAGACAGAGGGGAAGACGCGCGCGGGGGGAAGTTGGTGGGAAAAATTGGGGGAGATGTTTTTTTTATAAATTACCCTTCTTTACCCCTACGGATTAATCCGTAGGGCCTTCTTTTGCGGCTCCGTATGGCCAAATAAAATATTACATTTAAATATTTTTCAATTAATCTGTAGGGCACCGTAGGGGCAACATGATGGTCCTACGGATTAATCCGTAGGGGCTGTAAAAAGTTGCCCCCGCGGATTACTGTAGCTGTAGGGGCAAACCCTTATTGTAGTAGTAGATGCGATTAGTTAGGACATTCATGTGATTATTGTTAGTGGATATCGCGCATCCCGCGGATTCGTGGGGAGGCGGAATTAGCAAAAAACAATTTTTGTTTGCATCGCAACATCGACTTGGACCAAGGATCTACCATAAACCCTAGCTAGCACAAAACAATGGGGTTTAACTACTATGTGAGAGTGTTATACCTCACGATACAAGTCCTTCGGGTCTTCTCCGCTGTCCTCCTCGTCATCGTAGGCTCTGAGGATCGATTCGGATCATAGCTTCCTCGTCGGCTTCCTCAAGTCAAAGACGATCCAACAGAGTCTATAGTCCGAGCTCCCACTTAAAATCCGAGGTAACTAAGGCACCTAGTTTGCTAAAATAGATGACCTAGGTGATGTAGAGAAAGAAGAAGGATTTATTTTTCCCTTAGAACCCTAGTTTACTCAACTCATGAGATTTTAAGGGTCGAGAGGAAGAAGAAGATGGAACTTGAGGAAAGAGAAAGTATTTTCACAAATGATAATTGTTATGGCTCTCTTGATATGACCATGAGCATGTCAAGTAAAAATATCTCTCCCAAAATATCTAGTGCTAAAAATATCTCACAAAATATCTAAGTCAAACCATGCTTGAATGGTTAAACAAAGTAGCCATGCTTAAATTATCATATATCAATATAACAATATATTTCCTCCACCTCATAATTGTTTTAATCAAGTCAATGGTCAAAACCCTAATGAGATGTCTCCTTCTAAAAAACAATCTTGAGTAATTACAAGAATGCCCCTCGCATCCGTATACACATACCCGTATCTGTGTTTCGAGAAACACGAATACAATGAGACGAAACTGATCCATCAATATAATACTAGGATCCGTCTTAAACCAAATCCCACTAGTACTATCCGCCCGAACATCATACGCACACAAGTGCACGTACGTGATCGAAGCACTGTCGTAAAACCATACAGCCTCTACATCTTTCTCCCGATGCAGGGAAACTCTCTGTGTGGGACTCTAAATTCTCGACAGTACGCTGGCAGTGGGTTTAACCACAAGCCACAAGCGGTACTAGTTGCATGTAACGGCTACCGAGGTATCTGTCAATAAGAAGGCCGATGAGCAAACTCATCCGAACTCTTACTGAGCCTGTATGTGACAATCTCCGTACAGTACGGTTTGTTCGTCTAAGAGTATCGCATATCGGTCCTAGGGGGCGGTAAACGTCGGACCCCTAATAGTGCAATAAGTCGTAAAGGAGTGTAGCCCAAAACACCTTGAGAAACTACTGGAGTACCTACCAGTAAATCTCGCTTGCCCTGGCCAGGGACTTTTGTAGTGGCTCTCCGAACAAAGCGCGATATCAACCTCCAATACCGGGAGAGACGAATCCTATCTAATCGCCACTGCCTCCAAGTGCTTCGGGACTGCACCCAAATACTACCTGTTTGCATGACATATTTAAGCCGTGGTAGGGTAGTAATCAAAGTACAGTGGGAACACACTCGAGGCGAAGTAGCAGTGTCAAGTCGACGGACTAAGCTGTACTCATGTCACCTGGGAACTGCTACCCGACGATAGGTATAATGCCCTCGAGCAGTCCCCGACAAGTCATGTACAGTGTACTCATAACCTAATGAGCACCTGCATACTATATCTAGTACGACGTACTAATGGCTGTGGGATGGACCATCTCCCCTGCTGGGATGAGAAGCGTATACACTAGTCTACTCTAGAGTATCGATGCCCTGTCTCGACAGTCCTACGATTAGAGACCTGTATAAGGATGAGCTTATAGATTACCCAGCCCCTACTAGTGTGACTGCCATCACAAATGTAACACCTTAGAATGTGATTAGTGTTAATTAAGCGATAATGCGGTTTTTTAGTGAAAAGATTACAAAAATAGTTTTCAAATATTTTATCAAAATTAATTAATATTTATTTTGGGCTTGCACACACATGTGCATGTTAACCTAGGGTTATTATTAGGTGTTAAACCATGCTTAAGTAGCTATGGCATATTAAGCCATTCCATTAAGTATTAGGTAATTAGTTAATTATTTAGTTTTTAAAATAATAAAAGATTTGAATTGTTGACTTGAGGAAGAGAGAGAGAGGGTAACATGAGGCATGGCAAGCATGCCATGCATTAAATGAAGAGAGAGGGGCATGGCTAAACTCACCCCTCATTCCCTCACCCTCACTAACTCATACACTCCTCACTCTCACTTACATTCTCTCATTCCCTCATTCATTTTCTCCTTCTCATATTTTCCATCACCTCACTCACTCACTCACCCCTCAACTGAACACTCGCTAAACCCTAACCCAAATCCTCACAAACCCATACCAAATCTCCACTAAACTTCAATTAAACCCTTCACAAAGCCAAGTCAAGCCACTAGAATCACTTGGAACATGGAAAGCTAGGGTTTTGAGCAAGTTTGGATAGGTAATGACTCTCTACTGTTATTTAGGAGTTTATTATTGTTGTGTTGCTTTGTAATTTCAATTTAGAATGATAAAAATATAGTTTTGTGCACGATATCGTATTTTTGTTTCATTATAGGGTGTCTGTGATCTACTGTGACCCCGAGTCTTTAATGTGAAAACTAGCAGTGTAGATGTGTTGTACTAGTTGCCCTGAATGTTCACCAGTAACACGAGCCCAATCTAAGCGGTTTTGGCCGGCGACTTAGAGGGTAGGTCCGGCGAGATCGGCCGTACAGGAACCTGGGAGTTGAGTTTTTGTGGGTAGTTGTCTGCAGTGGTTTTAGGTTGTTTGGTACTGCTAGATTTTGAGGTTTTTAGAGTGGGTAAAATCTGGGATTGATTAGCTAGTTTTAGTGTTTCGACAACGCGCGTTACGATATCCGACATGGTGTCCGACTCAGTTCTGTGTTTCGCGATATTGCTGCAATTAGGGTTGTTTTAGAGTGTCACCACACACGTTAGTCTCTAAGCTAACACTTTAGAGGGTGTTAGAGTCGGTGCGTCGATTTAAACGTAGTTTTTATGTATTATTGGACGGTTCCTAAGTTTGCCTTGCTATGTTTTATGTGTTAATAGGATCGCAGGCGGGGACTTCGGACGCCGCGAAGAAGGGAAAGCAAGTGGTTGGCTTTACTTAGCTCGAGATCATCGGTGAGTAGATTTAACATCTACGGGGGAATCGCCCATATGGCGTTATGCGTCGGGACTACATTCAATGATATGACTATTAGTTCTAAGTATATATATATACATTGATTGTGCATGTGTACCATTGTTGCATACCCTATTTCCTATTGTATACAGACATAGTATTAATGAGACACAACACTGTTACTAATGGTTCATGTTGCACGAGCACTAAACTGTATGCCACACACACACCGTTAGTAATTTTCATGACACACACACTATAGAATTGCCATGGATAATACATTGTTTAGCTTACGTTATCATTATACATGATTCTTTTTCTATTGCGCATATGAATTGCATTATGCGTACATATATACTTACGTACATACATACCTTTTTATAACTACATATATGCTCATATGTGATGTTGCATTAGATTTTGGAGAAATTGGAAAGCGCATGATACATTTAAAAACTGGATTCATTTAAAAGAGCGTTTTCCCCTTGATATGCTCATATTACGGTTTTGGTTTTATGTTGCATACATCATATTGCATGGATTTACGCATTTAGAATTGGATTTCATGTGATTTATGGATTTGAGAACCGTGGTATTATTTCAAGAAAGTATGCATTGTTTTGAAAACCCGATTTCTCTTGATATGATATTTCAGTGCGTCCACCATGAGTTTTCTCGGTTCTGAGACTTGTGTTAGATACCCGATTCGAGGGGCGGTAGGCACCGTCTGCAGGTACATGGTGGGCCCGGTATGGTACCCCGGGGCAAGAAGACTCATATATAAAGGCTGTGATCCTAGCGGAGGGACTACTACCTACCAGTGATAGTATAGAACCCGACGGATATCCGTAGGATACTGTTTGGGAGTTATGACATGAGATATATTGAGGGCCGATCTGGGGATGCGGCGCCTGAGAGATGAGTAATTGCGTGTCGATGCTGGACACGAGTATTTCATGATGTTTTCGAGTGCCGATGTTGGGTACTCAGGTTCCATAAGATTTACAGGATATGAGGGCCGATCAGAGTGACGGCGCCTGAGGTATTGCGATTTTGGCCGTATTTGATGGACATCGGGTTTTTTCCATGATGAGGATTCATTGATGATGACATGTTTTATCCCATACTCAGCATTCATTTGATATGCATTGCCATGTATTTGTAGTACCTGATAGAGTACCTTTCATGATTGTTGCATATCCGTATTAGTATATTGATACTATCAGATTGCATGTGATAGAGTATCGCTGTACGTGCATACTTGCGATTATCTGTACGATGTTACTTACAACTCACGAGTTGGCAACTCACCCCCGTTGTGCCACAGTGTTTTGCAGGTTTGACTCTTAGAGTAGTCGTTGCAGGGCTTCTTTTTATTGTATCTTTTTTGCAGCGGATACCGCTACGATTGGCTGTGAGCCGTTTGCTGTAGGTAGGTTGCGGTTATCCGTTTATATTTATTGTATATCTCTCATTGTATCTAGTAATCTCCATCTACCCTTTCATGTATTGACTTAGAGACGAGTTGTGAGGACGATATTGTATATTTTGTGACTCTGGGTGTCGAGCTCATGTGAGCCGGCTTTTATTATGCAGTTTTATCTTTTATGTTGTTTTCAGTTATATTGTCCATTTCTTCGCTACGGCGGCATATATTATGCTTGTGGTTGTTGTTTCCACCTTTGGGCGTGATTTGCTCCCGTTTGGGGTGTTTTATTTATACCATATGTTGCTTTACTTATATTTTATGTTTGTACCCGTTTCGGGGCTAGTTTTTACAAAGGAAGTGCTGCCAAAATTTTTAAGAAAATAAAATTTAAACTTTAAAGATTTTTACTTGAGATTTCCAAATGTTTTTAACAATGTTTTTATCACTTACTACTTTTGATGGTTTAGATTTCTGGGTTTTCTTCTTACTTAAATTGCGTTACGCCTGTAGATGTTACATGGTTTAAGTGTCGGTCACGTGCCAATTTTTGGGTCATGACAAACTTGGTATCAGAACGTTAGGTTTTACCTTTCGGAGTGTAGGATGATCTTGGTATGATGGAGTAGGTAGCTTAAGCAGAGTGACGTAGCGTGTGTATGTTCCGCGGCATACTTACGACATAGCACTCCGCCTAAGTGACCTTAGGACTTGTTGGTTGAAATTCCTTCCATGATTATACACATCCTTATGATTCGATTTTCGTGTTCTTATCGAATCCTATTTTCATTTCCAGCCATTATGCCGCCGAAGACTATGAGGGCACAGAGAGCGGCCGCGAGAGCCGAGGTCAGAGTTGGCTCGTCAAAGACAAGGACTGACCAGGACGATACGCCCGTTGTACAGGAGCAGGTTGATCCATCTTCGCTAGATCGTATTACTAGGTTAGAGGCCGATATGCAGGATTTGCGCCAGATGATGGGATCGTTGGTTGAGGCCAATCGAGCGCAGCGACAGGAGGTTGTCGCACTTGTTACCCAGTTGTTCATCGCTATCAGCGCCCAGCATTGTGACACATATGCATCCGCAGCGGACGCAGCCCTATTGGTTGAGGGGCATCTTTCCGAGACATCGGTTGTTCCGGAACTGAAGAGGGTTCGTACTGGTGTATCAGTATGGAGACAGATGTTTAGATGCCGCGACAGATTTCGTTCAGGTCGTGGGAGTAGCAGAGGCTTGGGACGAGGCCAGTTTTTTAGCTCTTATCCCCAGGAGGGTCAGCAGTCATCGTATGGATGTTTCCAGTGCGGGAGTTTCTATCACCGCATTCGAGATTGTACTGAGATAGGCCAGAGAGAGGCAGCGGTTCCACATGTTACCTTACCACCTTCTCCACCTCAGAGAGCGTTGGCTCTTAGGCCTGTTGTTGCTCCGCATCAGACTTATGCTCAGAGAGGCCATGGTCGCGGAGGTTTTGGTCAGAGGGGACGAGGTGGCAGAGGAGGAGGACATCCAGTTACAGGTAGAGGGCAGGCACGAGTTTTTTCTTCGACTCATCAGGACGCGCAGGCGTCCAATGCAGTGGTTTTAGGAACTCTTCCATATGTTCTTTTGATGCACACGTTTTGTTTGATCCGGGATCTACGCACTCGTAGGTTTCCACACACTTTGTGCCGAGATTGGGCCGAGAGTCATTGGTTGCGCGACACGTTTTTCGGTCATGTGTCGCCTGTTTAGGAGATAGAGAGTCGTCCGTCGACTTGATCCTTCTTGAGATGTTGGACTTCGACGTTCTCCTGGATATGGACTGGTCAGCTATGTGCAATGAGTCCGTGGACTACCGTGAGAAGACAGTCAGGTTTTGTTTTCATGGCGACTCGGTTCTTGTTGTTGAGGGGGAACGTGGGGCCGCCACTTACAGTTTGATTTCACCCCTTTACATTAGTCGGCTTTTGAGGAGAGGATGTCGGGGATCCTTAGCTTTCATTCGTGATACCGGAGCCACAGGAGAATCGTTGGACCGGGTTCCTATCATGCGAGAGTTTCCCGACGTTTTTCCCAATGAGTTACCTGGATTGCCGCCAGAGCGTGAGATTATGTTTTGCATTGAACTGATCCCCGGCACGGGACTTATTTCTACCGCCTTACCAGATGGCCCCGGCGGAGCTTAAGGATCAGCTGCAAGAGTTGCTTTATAGGGGACTTGTACGTCCGAGTGTTTCGCCTTGAGGAGATCCTGTTCTGTTTGTCAAGAAGAAGGACGTCGTTTTGAGGTTGTGCATTGATTATCGTCAATTGAACTGAGTGATGGTGCGCAATAGGTATCCTTTACCTTGCATTGAGGATTTGTTTGATAAGCTCCACGGTGCGGGAAATTTTTCCAACATTGATTTGAGATCAGATTATCATCATTTGCGAGTTCGGAATGATGACGTTCCGAATACTTCTTTTCTTACGCGCTACGGGCATTATGGGTTTTTGGTGATGTCGTTCTGACTCACCAATGCCCCAGAAGCGTTCATGGATTTGATGAACCATATTTTCAGGCCGTTCCTCGACCAGTTTATTATTGTGTTTATTGATGACATTCTGGTTTATTCCAAGAGTCGTGAGGAGCATGAGCAGCACTTGAGAATTGCTTTGCAGACATTAAGAGAGCACCGGTTGTTTGCGAAATTCTCGAAGTGTGCCTTCTGAATTGATAGTGTTGATTTCCTAGGTCATGTGGTCATGGGAGACAGTATTCGTGTGGACCCGAGGAAGATCGAGACCGTACAGCTTTGGCCCAGACCTGTATCAGTGACGGAGGTCCGCGGCTTTTTGGGCTTAGCCGGTTATTACCGCCGTTTCGTGCAGGACTTCTCGAGTATCGCTGCACCGCTGACCAGACTGACAAAGAAGGGAGTTCCTTTTCTGTGGACTGAGGCATGCGAGCAGAATTTTCAGCAGTTGAAGACTCGGTTGACAACTACACCAGTTTTATCTTTACCTTCTGGATCGGGCGGCTTTGTCGTTTACTGTGATGCTTCGCGAGTGGGGCTTAGTTGTGTACTGATGCAGCATGATAGAGTTATCGCTTGTGCTTCCCGACAGTTGAAGAAGCACGAGCAGAATTTTCCTACTCATGATCTTAAGATTGCTGCGGTGGTCTTTGCACTTAAGATTTGGAGACACTACTTGTACGGGGAGTCGTGTCATATTTTCACAGACCAGCAGAGCTTAAAGTACATTTTCTAGCAGCAGGATCTAAATTTGAGACAGCGCCGTTGGATGGATCTTGTGAAGGATTATGATTGTGAGATCCTTTATCACCCGGGTAAGGCGAATGTGGTAGCCGATATTTTGAGTCGTAGACCCGGGGTAGCTTGTCCCGATTTAGCGCAGTTCAGAGTCAGTCTTCTACAGATTTGCAGATCTTGTGTGACAGTAGAGTACAGTTTAAGTTCACCTCCACTTGGGGGACAGCTTGCTCATGTCCGTGCCCGTCCACTTCTACTTAATCGTATTCGTGAGGCACAACTCGTCGATGCCCGTTTGTCTGAGATTCTTGAGTAGGATCGGCAGGGTAGAGATTCGGAGTTCTTGATTGATGACCAGGGTGTGCTATGTTTTGGGACTCGTTTGTATGTACCAGATACCGATGGGTAGAGATGCGAGATCTTAGAGCAGGCACATCAGCCAGCTTTTAGTGTTCACCCAAGTTCCACCAAGATGTGTCGTGACTTGAGAGATATTGACTGGTGGGCAGGGATGAAGAGTGATGTTTCGGATTTTGTTTCGAGGTGCCTGACTTGTAAGCGAGTTAAGGCTGAGCATCAGAGACCGGCAAGAGAGTTGCAGTCTTTACCCGTTCCGAAGTGGAAATGGGAGCAGATCTCCATGGATTTCGTTGTGGGTCTACCCCGATCTAGTCAAGGGTATGACTTCTTTTGGATGATTGTTGACCGGTTAACAAAAGCGGCTCACTTCCTTTCAGTGAAGACCACTTTCGGTTATGCTAAGTATGCTCAGTTGTACATTGATGAGATTGTGCGTTAGCACGGAGTTCCTTCATGCATTGTATCTGATAGAGGCACCCAGTTCACTAGACGTCTTTGGCAGAAGCTTCAGGAAGCCTTGGGTACCTGTTTGAGCTTTAGCACCGCTTTCCATCTGCAGACTGATGGTTAGTCAGAGCGGACTATACATACTCTGGAGGATATGCTTCGTGCGTGCGTGCTTGATTTTTATAGCAGTTGGAATCGTCACTTGCCATTGATAGAGTTCTTCTACAATAACAGTTATCAGGAGACGATTCAGATGGCACCTTTTTAGGCTTTGTATTGTAGATTGTGTCGATCGCCAGTCTGTTGGACTGAACTCAGCGAGAGCAGGATTTTGGGACCCCTGATATTTCAAGAGACTACGAAGAAGATTTAGTTGATTCAAGATAGGATGAGAGCAGCCCGGTGCAGACAGAATTCTTATGCCGACCGTCGTCGTCGCAGGCTCGAGTTCGCAGTGGAGAATCATGTATTCCTACTGAGTTCTCCGATGAAGGGTGTGATGAGATTTGGTTAGAAAGGAAAGCTCAGTCCCAGAATTGTAGGTCCTTTTGAAATCCTTGAGCGAGTGGGTACCGTTGCCTTTCGTTTGGCACTTCCACCCAGATTTTCGGATGTTCACCCCATATTCCATGTGTCGATACTTCGCAAGTACTTTCATGACCCTTCCCACATGATTCATCACCAGACCGTTCATCCAGAGCGCGATCTTTCGTTCACCAAGCAGCTGCTAATTATATTGGATCGGCAGGTGAAGAAACTACGGTCAAAGGTCTTGCCATCTGTGAAAATTCTTTGGCGTATCCCGAATGTTGAAGAGGTCACTTGGGAGGCCGAGAGCGAGCTGCGGAAGAAATTCCCTCATCTCTTTGAAGGTGCGCATAGTAAGATTTTTAAATTCGGGGACGAATTTCTTTAAAGGGGGAAGATTGTAACACCTTAGAATGCGATTAGTGTTAATTAAGCGATAATGCGGTTTCTTTAGTAAAAAGTTTACCAAAATAGTTTTCAAATATTTTATCAAAATTAATTAATATTTTATTAATATTTATTTTGGGCTTACACACACATGTGCATGTTAACCTAGGGTTATTATTAGGTGTTAAACCATGCTTAAGTAGCCATGGCATATTAACCCATTCCATTAAGTATTAGGTAATTAGTTAATTATTTAGTTTTTAAAATAATAAAAGATTTGAATTGTTGACTTGAGGAAGAGAGAGAGGGCATCATGAGGTATGGCAAGTATGCCATGCATTAAATGAAGAGAGTGGGGCATGGCTAAACTCACCCCACATTCTCTCACCCTCACTCACTCATACACTCCTCACTCTCACTCACATTCTCTCATTCCCTCATTCATTTTCTCCTTCTCATATTTTCCTTCACCTCACTCACTCCCTCACCCTTCAACAGAACACTCACTAAACCCTAACCCAAATCCTTACAAACCCACACCAAATCTCCACTAAACTTCACTTAAACCCTTCACAAAGCCAAGTCAAGCCACTAAGATCACTTGGAGCATGGAAAGCTAGGGTTTTGAGCAAGTTTGGATAGGTAATGACTCTCTACTGTTATTTAGGAGTTTATTATTGTTGTGCTGCTTTGTAGTTTCAGTTTAGAACGATAAAGATATAGTTTTGTGCACGTTATCGTTTTTAGTGTCATTATAGGATGTCTGTGATCTGCTGTGACCCCGAGTCTTTACTGTGAAAACTAGAAGTGTAGATGTGTTGTACTAGTTGCCATGAATGTTCACCAGTAACACGAGCCCAATCTGAGCAGTTTTGGCCGGCGACTTAGAGGGTAGGTCCGGCGAGCTCGGCCGTACAGTGACATGGGTGGTTGAGTTTTTGTGGGTAGTTTTCTGCAATGGTTTTAGGTTGTTTGGTACTACTAGATTTTGAGGTTTTTACAGTGGGTAAAATTTAGGATCGATTAGCTAGTTTTAGTGTTTCGACGACGCGCGTTATGATATCAGACACGATGTCCGACTCAGTTCTGTGCTTCGCGATATTGCTGCACTTAGGGTTGTTTTAGAGTGTCACCACACACGTTAGTCGCTAAGCGAACACTTTAGAGGGTGTTGAAGTCAGTGCGTCGATTTAAACGTAGTTTGTATGTATTATTGGACGGTTCCTAAGTTTTCTTTGCTATGTTTTATGTGTTAATAGGATCGCAGGAGTGGACTTCGGACGCCGCGAAGAAGGGAAAGCAAGTGGTTGGCTTTACTTAGCTCGAGATCATCGGTGAGTAGATTTAACATCTACGGGGGAATCACCCGTATGGCGTTTTGCGTCGGGGCTAGATTCAATGATATGACTATTTGTTATAATTATATATCTACATTGATTGTGCATGTGTACCATTGTTGCATACCTCATTTCCTGTTGCATACGGACATATTATTAATGAGACACAACACTGTTACTAACGGTTCATGTTGCACGAGCACTAAACTGTATGCCGCACACACACCGTTAGTAATTGCCATGACACTCACACTATAAAGTTGCCATGGATAATACATAGCTTAGATTACCTTATCATTAGACATGATTCTTGTTCTATTGCGCATATGAATTGCATTATGCATACATACATACTTGCGTACCTACATACTTGTGTACCTACATACATGCGTACATACATACTTGCGTACATACATACCTTGTTATAACTACATATATGCTCATATGTGATGTTCCATTTGATTTTGGAGAAATTGGGAACCACATGATATATTTAAAAACTGGATTCATTTAAAAGAGCGTTTCCCTTGATATGCTCATATTACGGTTTTATGTTGCATACATCATATTGCATGGATTTATGCATTTAGATATGGATTCATGTGATTTATGGATTTGAGAACCTTGGTATTATTTCAAGAAAGTATGCATTGTTTTGAAAACCCGGTTTCTCTTAATATGATATTTCAGTGCGTCCACCATGAGTTTTCTCGGTTCTGAGACTTGTGTTAGATACCCGATTCGAGGAGCGGTAGGCACCGTCTGCGGGTACATGGTGGACCCGGTATGGTACCCAGGGGCAAGAAGACTCGTATAGAAAGGCGGTGAGCCTTATCCTCCGTCGCGGCCTTTTGAAAGTGATAGGGCAACTGAATAACTACTACCTACCGGTGATAGTATAGAACCCGGCGGATATCCATAGGATACCGTTTGGGAGTTATGACATGAGATATATTGAGGGTCAATCTGGGGATGCGGCACCTGAGAGATGAGTATTTGCGTGTCGATGCTGGACACAATTATTTCATGATGTTTTCGAGTGCCGATATTGGGCACTCAGATTTCATGAGATTTACAGGATATGAGGGCCGATCAGAGTGACGACGCCTGAGGTATTGGGATTTTGGCCGTATTTGATGGACATCGGTTTTTTTTCGACGATGAGGATTCATTGATGATGACATGTTTTATCACATACTCAGCATTCATTTGATATGCATTGCTCCATGTATTTGTAGTACCTGATAGAGTACTTTTCATGATTGTTGCATATCAATATTAGTATATTGATACTATTAGATTTCATGTGATAGAGTATCGCAGTACGTGCATACCTGCAATTATCTATACGATGTTACTTACAACTCACGAGTTGGGAACTCACCCCCGTTGTGCCACAGTGTTTTGCAGGTTTGACCCTCAGAGTAGTCGCGGCAGGGCCTCTTCTTATTGTATCTTTTTTGCAGCGGATACCGCTACGGTTGGCTATAAGCCATTTGCTGTAGGTGGGTTGCGGTTATCTGTTTATATTTATTGTATATCTCTCATTGTATCTAGTACTCTCCATCTACCCTTTCATGTATTGACTTAGAGACGAGTTGTGAGGACGATATTGTATATTTTGAGACTCTGGGTGTCGAGCTCGTGTGAGCTGGCTTTTATTATGCAGTTTTATCTTTTATGTTGTTTTTCACTTATACTGTCCATTTCTTCGCTACAATGTTGTATATTATGCTTGTGGTTGTTATTTCTGCCCTTGGGCGTGATTTGCTCTCGTTTGGGGATACTTTATTTATACGATATGTTGCTTTACTTATATCTTATGTTTGTACCCGTTTCGGGGTTAGTTTTTGCAAAGGAGGTGCTGCCAAAATTTTTAAGAAAATAAAATTTAAAATTTAAAGATTTTTACTTGAGATTTCCAAATGTATTTAACATTGTTTTTATCACTTACTACTTTTGATGATTTAGATTTCTGGGTTTTCGGCTAACTTAAATTGCGTTACGCCTGTAGACGTTACGTGGTTTAAGTGCCGGTCACGTGCCAATTTTTGGGTCGTGACAACAACGCTGGTAATCAAGCAAAGATCCTAAGGGCTCTACCAATATGTATAAGCGATATGCGAAAAGAAACACATGCACATATTGAGGTAGAAACAAACCAAGTAGTATATCACCATTTTGAGAAAGACTGTCAATACAACTGTGAATATCCCAAGCTTCCATTAAGTAATATACAAACCAGTATGATACAATAATGGCCTCTAGGGCATATACACTAACAATCTCCCACTTGCACTAAGGCCATGTATTGGCATATCGCAGACCTATCCTCTCGATTAGCCTCTTGAACTGTGTCTGATGGATGGCCTTCGTGAGTGGATCTGCAATGTTATTCTCCGTATCTACTCCCCTCACCTCGATCTCCCGGCGATCAACGATCTCCCTGATCAGGTGGTAACGCCTCAAAATGTGTCTGGACTTTTGATAGGACTTGGGTTCCTTCGCTAAGGCTATAGCGCCGTTGTTGTCGCAATACAGAGGTATTGGATCTACAATGGACGAAACCACATAAAGTTCTGTCAAGAACTTCTTCATCCAGACTGCTTCCTTCGCGGCGTCACAAGCAGCTATGTACTCCGCTTTCATTATCGAGTCAGCAACGGTGTCCTGCTTGGAGCTCTTCAAACAGACCGCCCCTCCATTGAGGGTAAAGACATAACCCGACATGGACTTGGAGTCATCCTTATCACTCTGGAAGCTGGAGTCACCAAAGGCCTCGATCTGGAGGTCTTTTCCGCCATACACTGTCACGCCCCGCTTCCCAGTGTATGGGCAGAGGACGCGACGAGGCCTCTACGTATTTACTCTGAAGTAAATAAGCTAAGCGTATCTAAGCGATATAAATATAAATGCATAAATGATAAGATATAATAAAACAACAATTTTATTTATTCACATTCTTTTTACAATGCATGGAAAATTAAATACAACTGAATGAAAGAAATGCCTAAACAGTGGCATAACAGAAATGAAATATACTGAAATAAAAATGTGTACAATGAAGCTAGAGCTCTGGGTCATAGGCAAGCTGGTCCAAGTCCTCACTAGTAGGCTCGATCTCCTGAGTGTTCAGACCACCTGACAACATTCCAAAGAAGAAAGAGAAGGAATGTCGTCAGCAAACAATCGCTCGGTAAGTCCCAAAGGTAAGGGGAAATATAATAGACAGAGAGAGAAAGTAGCTTTTAAAGTTGTATTATTTGGTTAACGTTGTTGTTTGTAACTTAGTACAAAAGGATGCCAGTGTATACGAGAGGAGTCTCTATATGCTAAAGACTAGGGCAAATGGAAGTGCAAGGAACCGTTATGCCATGGTACAACAGCAACGGAATATAGGTTAGGTGTCTTAATCTTGCAGTCTCGTGCCACTTCTAACACCTTCTGTACTAATGTACCCCTTAAACCCCATGAAGTATTGTTTGTATTATTTGTGTTGTGTTGTAAATTGTATTGTCTTGTATGTATGAATGACTTGCCGAAACCATGATATCAGTAGATGGATATAACTGGAGAATCATGTAAATGGAAGTATATCCATGGTTCGGTTCAGTCAATACAGATTGAACAGATTGAATATATGTATTCATGGATTCATGTTGAATTGTAATATTGTAGATTGTACTTGAATCATATTCAAGTCAGATTATTATAATGAGACTCGGTCTGAGTCAGAACAATTAGAAAAGAAATTGAAGTCCTGATTGTTTTGATGTTATCGGTAACCGCTGCACATGGACGGCAGGATTTATGACTTTTTCAAAGACGATTACCGTGTTGATAACACCGTTGTTTAGTTATCTACCTTAAATAGGCAAGCACCCACTTCTCCGGCTCCCTGAGGCTCAAGAGATTGGTCCCGCTTAAACCTATATTTACTAGGGTCCTTAGGGTAATTTATAGAACTTGAGGGGGTTTTATGTAAAAATACTTTTGTATAATTTTCAAAATACACCTCAAGTATTTAATTATCGTCTTTAGAGTTTTTATAGCTATAGATTTTATATTTGTGATATTTCTGGTGAAAATAACCTAATTTCATAATATAGGGTATTTAATTGTAATATTGAACTTGTTTGGAATTCATGGTATTTTAATGTAAAGTGATTCTTGTGATTTTAGAAAAGGTTGGAATATCTATATTATCAAAAAAATAGATATTTTAATGATATATATTTATATAAAAATAATTTTAATATATATTATATTTCTAGAAATCTCATTTTCTTAAGATATTTGTATTTTAAATCTCTCAAGACAGAATGCTCATTGCGGAGGTCTGCATCTCGCACTACTAAACCCAGGGATGTGCGATAATCTGCACCATCCCAGTCGAGTTCCCCAAAATGGGTTGTACCTGCGCTTTGCAAAGATTTATAAAAATACGAATTCTTATAGAAAACGGTTTTAATAGTTAGTGGTATTTATATGTAGAGTTTCATTTTCCCGTATTTTATGTTGCCGAAAGGTATTGTGCTATGTTGCATATGAGTGTTATGAGAAGGTAGGTCATTACCTCGTGATCTACTTAAAGGTATAGCAAGATTGTGATGTTTAAATGTCGAAATTAAACTACATGGTATTTTAGTGAAAAATTGCGATAAAATTTGAAATAGAAATCCTTTTGATATGGAACTTGTTCAATATGACTTGTTAATCTTTAATGGTCAACATGTAAGGTTTTAGTATGATTGTATTTATGAAAAGGTTGAATTTTTAGGAAGAACCGGATCGGAAATCGGATTAGCTCCGATTCCGTCGGGTTATATTAAAAGAAGTTTTAAGACTAGAGAATAGAAGAGTGAGGTGGGACTTACGGATTTGTATGTTAGGGATGAGGAAGAGGAAATGGTAGGAGGCGCCGGTACGACGTTTCTTCGCCGGGAGCTCCTAGGGTCGTCGTCGGAAGATCGCCGAAGTTTCGCCTCTTTGCTAACTTCAATTGCACACTAAAATTTCTAGAGAAATTTCTTGAGAGTTTGGACAGAATTATGAGTGAGAGGGTGTGTATAGGGGTGGTATTTATAGGGTAAAGCAAGGATTAGGGTTAGGTGAAGGGGTGTATTGAAAATTATATTAATTTGTATTAAAAATGGAGTAAATAGAGTTTTAAAGGGGCTCTGTTACTGATCCAAGGAATTAAAGTGTGCAGGAGTGATGGGGAGGTGAAGAGACGCAACTTTGGTGTTGAAGATTCGGCGGTCCGGCCGAGTCCGGCCGGCGGCGGAGGGCCGAATCGGCCGAGTCGCCGGCCGATCCGGCCGGTTCTGGGGTGCCATGTGTGCCTCATCGTCTCATCTACCCCTGGGCCATTTAGTTTTCATGTGTAGTGGAGTTTTACAGGTTTAGCACGTGCAGACTCTTGGAATACTAAAAATATTAAAAGAAAACAATATTAAAATAATGTGGGGGATGGGATTTGAACTCTGGTGGGTTGGTTCAGCAGTGCAAGGTATTACCAGTGAGCTACAAGCTCCTTCTTGCTATTAAAAAGCAAAACAAACTTATATTTTGTGCTCAGGCAAAAATACCGCTTTCTTTAGTTTTTCGAAAAATTTGTACAGAAAGTTGTACAGAAAGTTTATGGTTGTTACATTCTACCCTCCTTATAAAAATTTCGTCCTCTAAATTTGTAAAAAGAAAGTGTAACAGATTCAATGAAAGTTTAGTTACTGAACCGTCTAGGAGGTTGCGGATTGGCTCAAGCAGAACCGTCTGCTCGTTGAGCGGAGCAGGGACGGCAGGTGTGATTGGTAGTGGAGGTGGAGTGTTGTTGAAGTTGGTGCTGGTGTTGTTTGGGGAATTCATAACCTTGAATGAAAAATTTTGGTTAGGAAAGATTCAAAGTATATGAAATGATAAGATTCAAGGAACATGAATTGTAAAGAATGTTTTAGTTGCTGGTTCTTGTGTTATATTGCTTAGGTTGTTCACGCAGAACAGAACTGTATGGTAGGGTTCCATACAGCTCTGACCTGCATGGGCCACCAACAAAACCTGGCACGCCCCGCTTCCCAGTGTACGGGCAGAGGGCGCGACGAGGCCGCTACGTATTTACTGTGAAGTAAATACGCTAAGCGTATCTAAGCAATACAAATATAAATGCACAAGAGATAAGATATAATAAAACAACAACTTTATTTATTCATATTCTTTTTACAATACATAGAAAAGTAAATACAACTGAATGAAAGCAATGCCTAAACAGTGGCATAACAGATATGAAAAGTACTGAAATAAAAATATGTACAATGAAGCTAGAGCTCTGGGTCGTAGGCAAGTTGATCCAAATCCTCACTAGTAGGCTCGATCTCCTGGGTTTCCAGATCACCTGACAACATTCCAAAGAAGAAAGAGAAGGAATGTCGTCAGCGAAAAATCGCTCGGTAAGTCCTAAAGGTAAGGGGAAATAGAATAGACAGAGAGAGAAAGTAGCTTTTAAAGTCGTATTATTTGATTAACGCTGTTGTTTGTAGCTTGATACAGAAGGATGCCAGTGTATACGAGAGGAGTCTCTATATGCTAGAGACTAGGGAAACTGGAAGTACAAGGAACCGTTATGCCATGGTACAACAGCAACGGAATATAGGTTAGGTGTCTTAATCTTGCAGTCTCGTGCCACTTCTAACACCTTCCGTACCAATCTACCCCTTAAACCCCGCGAAGTATTGTTTGTATTATTTGTATTGTGTTGTAAATTGTATTGTCTTGTATATAAGGATGACTTGCCGAAACCATGATATCAGTAGATGGATGTAACTGGAGAATCATGTAAATGGAAGTATATCCATGGTTCGGTTCAGTCAATACAGATTGAACAGATTGAATATATGTATTCATGGATTTATGTTGAATTGTAATATTGTATATTGTACTTGAATCATATTCAAGTCAGATTATTATAATGAGACCCAGTCTGAGTCAGAACAATTAGAAAAGAAATTGAAGTCCTGATTGTTTTGATGTTATCGGTAACCGCTGCACATGGGCGGAAGGATTTGTGTCTTTTTCAAAGGCGATTACCGTGTTGATAACACCGTTGTTAAGTTGTCTATCTTAAATAGGCAAGCACCCACTTCTCCGGCTCCCTGAGGCTCAAAAGATTGGTCTCGCTTAAACCTATATTTACTAGGGTCCTTAAGGTAATTTATAGAACTTGAGGGGGTTTTATGTAAAAATACTTTTGTATAATTTTCAAAATACACCTTAAGTATTTAATTATCGTCTCTAGATTTTTCATAGCTATAGATTTTATATTTGTGATATTTCTATTAAAAATAACTTAATTTCATAATATAGGGTATTTAATTGTAATATTGAACTTGTATGGAATTCATGGTATTTTAATGTAAAGTGATTCTTGTGATTTTAGAAAAAGTTGGAATATTTATATTATCATAAAAATAGATATTTTAATGATATATATTTATATAAAAATAATTTTAATATATATTATATTTCTAGAATCTCATTTTCTTAAGATATTTGTATTTTAAATCTCTCGAGACCGAATACTCCTTGCGGAGGTCTGGATCTCGCACTCCTAAGCCCAGAGATGTGCGATAATTCGCACCATCCCAGTCGGGTTCTCCAAAATGGGTTGTAGCGGCACTTTGCAAAGATTTATAAAAATACGAATTCTTATAGAAAACGGTTTTAATAGTTAGTAGTATTTATATGTAGAGTTTCATTTTCCCGTATTTTATGTTCCCGAAAAGTATTGTGCTATATTGCACATGAGTGTTGTGAGGAGGTAGGTCATTACCTCATGATCTACTTAAAGGTATAGCAAGATTGCGATGTTTAAATGTCGAAATTAAACTACATGGTATTTTAGTGAAAAAGTGCGATAAAAATTGAAATAGAAATCCTTTTGATATGGAACTTGTTCAATATGACTTGTTAATGTTTAATAGTCAACATGTAAGGGTTTAGTATGATTGTATTTAAGAAAAGAATGAATTTTTAGGAAGAACCATATCAGAAATCGGATTAATTCCGATTCTGTCGGGTTTTATTAAAATAAGTTTTAAGACTAGAGAATAGAAAAGTGAGGTAAGACTTACGGGTTTGTAGGTTAGGGATGCGGAAGCGGAAACGGTAGGAGGCGTCGGTACGTCGTTTCGTCGCCAGGAGCTCCTAGGGTCGTCGTCGGAAGATCGCCGAAGTTTAACCCCTTTGCTAACTTCAATTGCACACTAAAATTTCTAGAGGAATTTCTTGAGAGTTTGGACAGAATTGTGAGTGAGGGGGGGTGTCTAGGGGTAGTATTTATAGGGTAAAGCTAAAGTTAGGGTTAGGTGAAGGGGTGTATTTAAAATTGTATTAATTTGTATTAAAAATGGACTAAATAGGGTTTTAAAGGAGCTCTGTTACTGATCCAAGGAATTAAAGTGTGCAGGAGTGATGGGGAGGTGAAGAGACGCAACTTTGGTATTGACGACTTGGCGCTCCGGCCGAGTGTGGCCAGCAGCGGTGGGCCGAGTCGGCCGAGTCGCCGGCCGATCCGGCCGATTTCGGCAGGTTCCGGGGTGCCATGTGTGCCTCGTCGTCTCATCTACCCCCTGGGCCATTTAGTTTTACATGTGTAGTGGGGTTTTACGGGTTTAGCACGTGTAGACTCTTGGAATTCTAAAAATATTTTAAAAACAATATTAAAAATAATATGGGGGATGGAATTTGAACTCTGGTGGGTTGAATCAGCAGTGCAAGGTATTACTAGTGAGCTACAAGCTCCTTCTTGCTATTAAAAAGAAAAACAAACTTATATCTTGTGCTCAGGCAAAAATACCCCTTTTGTATTTTTTTGAAAAATTTGTACAAAAAGTTTAGGGTTGTTACATACACCAAGAACATCTCCTTAGTCCTTCTCAGGTACTTGAGAATGTTCTTTACTTCTATCCAGTGCTTCTCCCCTGGGTTCGACTGATACCGGCTTACCACGCTTAGTGAGTAAGCAACATCTGGTCTAGTACACAACATCGCATACATTATAGAGCCTATCGCAGAAACGTAGGGTATGGATGTCATGCGAGCCATTTTTAAATCGGTCTTAGGAGACATCTCTTTGGAGATGGTGATTCCGTGACAAGCCGGTAGATCACCACGCTTTGAATCTTCCATACTAAATCTTTTTAGTATGGTGTCGATGTACATGGACTGCGAAAGTCCCAACATCCTCTTAGATCTATCACGATAGATCTGGATCCCCAGAATGTAGTTGGCATCACCCAGGTCTTTCATGGAGAACCTTTGTGACAAGAATCCTTTGACTGATTGTAGCATAGGAATTTCATTTCTTATCAAAAGAATGTCATCCACGTACAAGACGAGGAATACCACAGTTCTCCCTACAATCTTACTATATATGCATGGTTCATCTGGATTTCTGATAAAGTCTAATTCTTTGACTGTATCATCAAAACAGATGTTTCAACTCCGCGATGCCTGCTTTAGTCCATAGATGGACTTAAGCAACTTGCACACTTTCCCGCTGCTCCCACTCTGAATGAAACCTTCTGGCTAATCCATATAGACGTACTCTTTCAAATTTCCATTTAGAAAAGCCGTATTTTCGGACATCTGCCAGATCTCATAATCGTGGAAGGAAACAATGGCAAAAAGGATCCGAATGGATTTGAGCATAGCCACTAGAGAAAAGTTTTATCATAGTCCAAACCAGGTCTTTAACGAAAACCTTTTGCAATAAGTCTAGCCTTATAGGTTTCAACCTGTCCATCTACACTAATCTTCTTTCTGAAGATCCATTTTCAGCCTACGGGTTTTACCCCTTCTGGAGCAAGGTCCAAAGTCCATACTTTGTTGGTGTACATGGACTCTATTTCAGTCCGCATTGCATCTAGCCATTTCACTGAGTCGCCGCTCTGAATGGCTTGCTGGAAGCTAGTAAGCTCATCATTGTCAACGATGCAATCCTCTCGATCCCCGTCTATGAGAAAACGTACTATCTCTCGGGCGGATGAGACTTCCTGCTAGTTCTGCGGAGTGGCGCGGGGACATCCGGTTCTTCTGAAACCCCTGGTTCTACCATCCTTTCAGTAATAGCTTGTGATTCTGGAATTTCTTCTAGTTCTATTGCGCTCCCACTTATCTGATTTTCTAAAAATTCAGTTTCCAAGAAACGGGCATGACGAGAAACAAAGTCCTTTTGCTCCTCTGCATAATAGAAAAGATACCCCTTTGGGTATCCCATAAACTTACACTGTACTGAGCGTGCCTCGAGCTTGTCCGCATGCTGTTTTTTGATAAAAGATGGACATCCCCATGTCTTAAAGTGATTATGTAAAATTTCAGAAAATATAAAATATTATTTTTGAAATTTAATATTAAAATAATATATTTCGCGAAAACTACCCGATTTACGAATTTGGGGTTTTCGTAAAATGGTATTAATATATACCAATATTTTTGAAATAATTGGAAATTAAAATGATTTATTCATTTAAAAAGATATTTATTAGATTTGGCATTTTTAAAATTTATTATATGCAGTTTAAATAAAAACCCGATTAGTACACTACTAATCGCGATTAAGCCAAAATCCATGTTTCTACAGTTTTCCATGGCTAGTGCAACATGTCATGTTGCATTTTAGTTACAAGTTGTTTTCTTGTGTTGTTTTGGGGTATTATATGGTTTGGTTTTAAAAAAAGAAAAGAAAAAAGAAAAGGGTAAAAGAGAGAATGATTGGAGAGAGAGAGAGTGAGAAATGAATTGAGAGAAGGTGAGAATAAGAGAGAGAGGGGGGGCAGCCATTCATTTCATTTCCCCCATTATTTCTCATCATCTTCCTCCTCATCTCCCTCCACCTCCACCCCCAAGATCCATCTCCACCCCCAAGATCCATCTCCAAATCTTTATCAAAACCCTACACCCTCTTTATTAAAATTGATCCCCACCTCATCCTCAACACATTGGACCAAGAAAAGTTGGATTTTGAAGACTTTGAAAAGCTAGGGTTTTTCTTGAATTGCCCAAATGAGGTATATCTTCTTCCATTTAGTTAGTTTAAGATTCCTAGTATCGTAGATGTAGTTTAGAGCAAATTAAGTGTGGGTTTTGATCTCGGAATTGTTGGGATACCTACAACGGCAGCAAGGTTTCGGGAGGCATCGTCCATACCAATTTCAAATTTTTGCCGTTCTAGATAACCCTGGCCATGAATCTTTAACTAGAGAATCAAACTAAACTTCATGTTAACAACTTAACATCTAAGAGTTAGGGATTACAACATTTTTAGTCCATTCCTCCGCTTCATAAGCTCCGAGTTGAGGTCCCTTCACCGCGATCGTGAAGCTCCCGGACTCTATATAGGCTCCATGAGGTGAATGAGACATTCTTGCTTGAAGACTTCACAATCTAAGACGATCTACCTTGAGGAATCACAAACCCAAGCTCTCACTTCACTAATGAGGTATTAGTGAAGCAAACACCCTAATCTAAGTGGCTAGAATAGATGAGGATGATGAAGTAGGAATTTTGCTCTCTTTAGTTTTCTTTTTCTCTTAATCATTCATCACAAAATAAAAAGCTGGAAAGCTTTTGTGAGGAGGTGAGGAGGAAGAAGAAGATCAAGAGTGATGAATGAAAATGAATTATTGTGTAAAGTTAGAAATGCAACCAAGGGTTAAGCATGGTATGCTTAACCCTTATAGATACTTAACCATGAGTTAGGCTTAGGGTTGGGTTAATAAATATCTTAGAAATATCCAAAGGGGTGGACTTAGTCAAAACATCATGAAGCTTCTTCAAAACTCATCCATGACTTAATCCATACAATTTGAATTACCAAAATAAATATAAATCCAACCATACACCCAAGCATAGTTTAATTTCACAAACCCTAGTTGCATTTGTAACCTAGCATGTTAAAATATTATATATCACATATATAATATTTAATGCAACAAAAGAAAATAATACAATTAACATATATCACATATATATCAATGTATCATCAAGTGAGAAAAAGAATCATTTAAGTAAGCTTATATTAGTTAATGTAATGTAATATATCACATATATAATTATAGATTAAATTATTAAATCAACACTTGATTTAATAACCCGGCTATATTACATATAACCGACTAATACAATGTATCTTTTTATCGAATCAACACTTGATCCGATAACCCGGCTATATCACATATACCCGGCCGACATCACATATCGCGAGAATAGAATACGGTATCTCATATCGTATTAATCTCGGTCCCGCACATATCATATATGTGCTCCTACTCCGTTTCGCCTGAGCCCGGAAACCTCTGTGTAGGACTTTAAAGACTCGTCAATACGCCGACAGTAGATGATGATCATATCAAAAACCCACAAGCTGCAAGCAGTCAGCTAAACGTAACAGCCACCCGGGTATTAAACGATCAGAAGATCAACAAGCAAGCCTGTACACAATCTTGTGAATCCAATCGGTAACACTTCCGTACAATCCGGTCTCTTTTTCTGATATGTCACATATCCAGTCTAGGGGTGGTAAACGTCAGACCCCAGTAACCGATAAGTCGTGTCGATGTGAGACTCATAACGGATCGAGAAACTACTGATAACACTTACCAGTAGCACTCCATATCAGCCCTGGACAAGGACTTCCAGTTATAGCCAATCGAACACTGCGCAACATCAACCCCCAATACCGGAAGAGGCGAAACCCCTTCTATCGCTCATTGCCTCCATGTGATTCGGGACTGTACCCAAAAGCCACCGTTTTGCACGTTCTCTTGAACGTGGTAAGGTGGAAATCAAAGCACAGTAGGAATCACACAAGACTCTATAACGATCTCGGGTCTACAGACTAACCTGTACCAGTGTTACCAGAGAACTGCTACATGGCGATAGGTATAATACCATCTAAGAGTTCTCGGTGAGTCCGTTCAGTATACCCATACTCCACTGATCACCTGTACACCATCTTTGATGTCAAACACCAATGGATATGGGATCATCCATCGCCCATCATATGGGTCAAGATGCGTATACGCTAGTCTACTCTGGAGTATCGATGCCCTATCTCGATACGCCCTCGACTAGGAACAATTATAGGATGTACTCATTGACTACCCTGGCCCCACTAGTATGATCTGCATCATAGTCCTAGTAGTTAAGTACATATTCCAAGGGCTTTACCAACATGTGAGAGTAAGACAGTAAACCAATACAAGTCAACATGTTAAGACAAAGTGAAACCAAATAG
This sequence comes from Agapanthus africanus, assembly GCA_030015575.1. Taxonomy (NCBI): domain Eukaryota; kingdom Viridiplantae; phylum Streptophyta; class Magnoliopsida; order Asparagales; family Amaryllidaceae; genus Agapanthus; species Agapanthus africanus. Next base: position 286,973,530 of record CM057341.1, on the reverse strand, counting down.
CATACTATCATGTCGAGAAAGAAAGTCCTCTCTTTATATATCCAAGCATCCACTATAATATACATCATATGTACAATAATGGCCTCTAGGGCATATACATAACTAACAGGAATTATCCCAAGTTGTTGTTGAGGGACAAGTAGAGGTGTAGTGAGTGTTTTAAGACCTTAGGGATTGATTTCAAGACTTGAGTATGAGATTAGAACCCGATACACGAACTTAGGATTTGTTCCGTGTTAGTTTTGTGACATTTGGTGTGCCTACAGGGAATCTGGGAGGACCTGGGCTAATTACAAGAAAATCAAACAACTCCAGAGACCTAATTAAGACACTAGGAGACCACCCTGCAAGTACGAACCCATTCCAAGCATATTGGGCCGAGGTGGCCGGATTTTGGGGTTATGTGGTCGGCCACTTTGATGGGGATTGGGTCTAGGTTAGTCCAGTAGCTCACTTATCTCATATACAAACCTACTACATTGTTTGTTTAGGATCTTTTCACCCATCAGAAAATCTGGGAGTGATTTCTTGAGTTGCTGCTTTGGTGTCGAGTTATGTTTTCCGATATTGGATTTCTTGGTTTTAGTATTTGATATTGTATTTGCTAGTTGGGCGTTTGTACATCAACAACAAGGGTTGTTTGATTGTTTTGCATGCGTAGGCTATAAGTTCTAACCTATGAGCGCACCGTGTGCCGTTTTGGTTCTCTGGACTTGATGTTAATGGTATTGCGATATGTGTTGATATTGTAGGTACCTTCACATGGATTCCGAGACTACGGAGCATGGCGTCATCGACTTCGGCAAGCAAGGATCAAGGTGAGTAGATCTATATCTACGGGGGAAGTCGGGTGGATGGCATATAGCACCCCGCAAATTATTAAATGGAAACTGATCTATAGGATACAGTCATAGAAACCTAGATTAGCAAACTAGGGATATGGTTAAAAAGATGGTTAGAGATGATATGAGTGATTGAATATATATATTGAGATATGAGATGAAAGCTTAGGGATATGAAAAGTGAATGTGAATCACGACTTATAGATATGTAGTTGCACTAGAATAGGTATGAGTTTTAGAGTAGCATGACATTTGATGTATAAGGTAGAATGTATATATAAAATTGACTGGATGTATGATGACTTAATTGATATATCGGTATACGGATGCGAGTCGATAAGAGATGATTGATACCTTTGCCGGTCCCCTGATATGAGATTGTTATGGATGCGACCTGGGATATAGGTATATAGATATTTAATGTTGTGAATCATGAGTGCTATGTCGTACGAGACGTTATGTCCATACCCTCATAGTCATATAGGTTGATAGGATCCCTGATGGTTTAATACCGCCGTACGATGATTTATCGTACGTGATGAGTTTTATGATGATTGATCCGTACCCTTGACTATAGGATGTCGTACGATGGATTATACCGTACGTGACGTTGTGAGGCTGGATGCCGATTGATAGATTCACCGACTCGGTCATGTTAGATACGTATACCTTATAGCTTTGGGCTGGCGATTTACTTATGCTGCGTTCATGTCATTCTCATTGCATTCTACATACCTGTGCTAGTACACCTACACTATTATCGATGATGCGTATGTTACACTTACATAGATTGGCCGGCTCGCACACTTCATCATCGATAATTGCTATGTCACTCATACATAGAATTGGTACATCATGCTATTATATTGTTATCCTCACATTATGATGATATGCCCATAGTCACATCACTGTTCCATGTTGCATGATATACAGATATGCTTACATTCTGTTATATGTCGCATACATCCTGCTTTACGATTATACGCATTGAGAAATGTTGTTTTTATGAGATTTCTAGATTTGAGAACCGTGGTTATGTTTCAAAAGAAAGTATGTATTGTTTTAAAAGCCCGGTTTCTCTTGATATGATATTTCAGTGCGTCCACCATACGTTTTCTCGGTTCTGAGACGTGTGATATGTGAAACCCGATTCGAGGAGTTGGATGATCCGTTTGCGGGTTCATGGTGGACCCGGTATGGTACCCCGGGGGAGAGAGAAAAATTTCGTGGGGATGACGATGAGCCTGGCAGGGAGAGCACTACCTACCGGTGATTGGTTGGACCTGGCGGTTATCCGGAGGATACCGATCGGCGTCGAGAGATGGATATGGGCCGACCCGTTCTGCCGGAGCCCGAGGGCCGATCCCGCAGACGGAGCCCGTGGGCCGATCCGGACTGACGGAGCCCGAGATATATATGAGGATTTACGTGTCGATGTTTGACACGGGTTTCATGATGTTTCGAGTGTCGATATTGGACACTCAGGTTCCATGATTTTGATGTGTCGCGAGGGACACTCGTTGATTTATATCCTCATATTTACATGCATATGCTTTCATGATATTTACATGCATGTTGTTGTTGTGTCACTGGTTAGCACGTGGATGATATCCACATACATATATGCATTGAGTATATTGTTGGCACATATGCAGATACGGTCATCCTAGATATCATAGTATTGCCTTTATGATATAGTTGACCGAGGAATCGTTGTTTATTCGATTTCTACATGATTATGTTTTCTACTCACGAGTTGCCAACTCACCCCCGTTGTGCCACAGTTCTTGCAGGTTGACCGCATGGATCGGTAGCGGCATCGTTGGCACACAGCTTGCATTCGGGTGACTTGCTTCGGTAGGTGGTACATGTTGGATCGTACCACTATTTTATTTATTATTCCTATTGTATCGAGGAGCCCAAAGGCACTCTCTATGAAATCCTATGGTCATATCTTTATCTGGCGGGCTATAGAACTTTCTCTGGCAAGCATTAAGCCGTCGATCTACCGACTCTATAAGCTTAAACCGCGAACGACGCTTCTGTCGAACGAGTGGAGCGTCCGTTGCTCCACAGCACAAGTTAACTCCATAAATCAGAAATTAGTATTTGTATAAGTAGTAAAACTTAGCAAAACTTGTAGTTGCGAGACTTGAGCGATGGGTTATATGTTCGCTTAGTGGGTTTGATGTCTTGCTTTGCTTTTCCTTTATGTTGATCTTCGTCGTTGGGTGTTGTATACATATATACTGTCTTGCGTGGTTGTGATTCCGTCGATTGGCGAAGAGATAGCTCTCGCTTGGGGATGCCTTTTATATTATTATGTAATTGCGGTTTTGGATCAAAATATACAAAGGAGGTGCTGCCCAAATTTTTAAAAGACGAAACATGTTTTTCAACTAGTAAATCCACTTGCATTTTTCATGTTCCTTTATCTATGCATTTAAGAAAACATTTGATTTCATCATACCTTTATTTCAAAACTTCACCACTTTTATTTTCAAAGAAAAAAAGGTTTAGATTTCTGGGATTCGGCTTACTTAAGTTACGTCACGCCTTTAGACGTTGCGTGATTTAAGTACCGGTCACGAACTAAATTTTCGGGTCATGAAAAAGCTGTTATCAGAGCGCTAGGTTTAACCTTTGTTCGATTCTAGGTTTGACTATGTGGTGTCTGGGGCGTAATTTATTTCGGAACCTAGGCTTGACCTTACGGAACTTAGACTTGAACAGGGGGTATTAGACCCGAACTTTCGTTTTATAGGTTGACCCTGATTGATGGAGTAGGTAGCTTGAGTAGAGTGACGTACCGTACGTATGTTCCGAGGTATATTTACGATATGATACTTCACTTAAGAAACCTTAGGATGTACATATTTTGAGATCTGTGATTCTCTTCGTCCCCATGATCATACATCCATTTGAGATCCTTGATTCTATTTGTTTCCATGATCATACTCTCACTGATTCTGTTCCTCCTTATGATCATGTATCCATTTTGGGATCTGTTCATTCTTTTCATCCCTTTGATCTATTTTCGTCGATACTTGATTGAGGTTCCTGTCCCATGGTTTGAGCGCAGATTGAGCTGCTGCTAGTGATGTGATCAGGGCGAGTTCGTCTGGGACGAGGACTGACCATCGTGTTTTCTGGTGACACGGGAACGTATCAAGTTAGTGTTCGTGTTATGACCTCTTATTTGAGATGATTGTTCGACTTTGCACCAGAGGATCGGGCCATTGATAGAGGCTGCCAGTCACGAGAGGACTGTTGATGTACAGCATACCTCAGAGATTGTGATATCGTCTATCCTTGAGGATTGAGGCATTGTTTAGTGTGCGGACCAAGGTATTCACATGTTGTCTAGGCGAAGTTAAAAAGTTCGAACAAATGTCAGAAACCCATTTTTCCAAGTTTAAGGTATTCGGAGGGACATGCAAGTAATTATTTGGACCCTCTAGAAGAATGAAACCCTAACTCGACATAATGCCCATGGAACCGCTTTTGAACTTTAGGGTTTGCGGCAGTTCCGCGGTGCCATTAATGAGGCTTGGGTTTGCCCTTCTACGGCTGGTCCATAGGTACTGTGGCATGTACTGAATATTATTAAACTGTTCTCAAGTGTTTAGCTCTTGGGGAATTATGGGACTTTGATGAATCGATCGAAAAGTTTAACGTCGTTCGGATATCATGTGATAGGAGATCAGAAAGTTGACCGGCTTCAGATAGAGGATCTCACCCAGATGCATTGTTAGTTGATCGAGAATGGACGAATATTGAGTATTCCTTCGATAGTTGGGACGAGTTCCCGAGGACGTGTTCGGCTAGATATCTTCCATAGTGTGATGAAGATACCGAGTTCGCGATTTCGAGTCCGTGTGAGAGATTCTAGATTGAATATAGCCGAGAACAATTGCAGTACGCAGATTGCATGACATGACGTCAAAGCAGATGATAATAAAGACGAGTGGAACAAGAGGTTCGTGCGAGATACTGACGAGCTGTTGTTACTCTCTGTTGAGATTAGAGATCTGATACGTATACAGAGACGTTGGGATACGGCCAGTTCCCGAGGAAATGTTGTGCTGTGAATGCAGATGTCCAGAAAGCGTGAAAAAATTATGCAAGAGTACCAGCCTCCGTATAGTTCGGCATAGGCGAGATTTGAAGAGACCTTGAGCAGGTTCCTTCCAGGAAACTGCTGCAATAAGATTTGCAATGAGGATCAGATGTGTGACGTGTATTCAGAGGAACAGAGGCCGACGCCAGTGACGTGCTGCTTTATGAGTGATCATACTAATTTGTCGAGAGTTGACCAGAGGAGTGTCAGAGCGGAATCGTTTCCGTTAGTACACCTGACCGGGCCTATGAGCCAACGGATTGCGAGATTGGTAATCCATAAAGAAATGAGGACCCAGAAACAGAGGACGCCAGACCGTGAGCAGGAGGCAAGCATATGTTCTTGCTCCGCCAGTTTGGGCGCACCGACATATTTTTCGACATTGTAGGAGGTGTACCTCAATGTCATTTGTTGCGATTTACGTTTGTGATCCGAGTATCACGCTTATATCGCTTGAATTTGAGTTTTGATGATTAGATTTCATGATATTATTTTCGTGCACCATGGCTGCACCTGCTGGGTATTTACATTTTTGTGCATAGTTATTGCACTTGATATATGTTTTTATACACCGCTGTGTTGGTTTATGATTTGTGCATATCTATTGCACTTGATATATATTTTGTGCCTTGGCTGCACGTGTTTATGATTTCGTGGATTTCATACGGTTGATTTGATTTTGTGCATATAGTACGCACTCGATGTGATTTTTGCACTCGGTCAGCTCATATGTGCTTGCAGTGCATTGATACGGATTTTGTGCACATAGTTGCACGCGTTTTTGATTCTAAATACCTTGGTACACTCAGTGTTGCATTATACGCATTTGAGGTATTAATGCGTTTCCGTGCACTTGTTTCACCCGATTTGTATTTTGTGCAATTGTTGCACTAGGTTTTTACGTCGTGCATTTGTTGCACTGTATTTGTATTTCGTGCACTGGATGCACTGTATTTGTATTTCGTGCACTGGATGCACTGGATTTGTATTTCATGCACTGGATGCACCGGATTTGTGTTTCGTGCATTTATCGCATTAGATTTTCATTTCATGCATTTGTTGCACTGGATTTATATTTTGTGCATTGGTTGCACCAGATCGGTATTTCGTGCATTGGTTGCACTAGATTTATACTCGTACATTGGTTGCACCTGACTTATGTTTTTGAGCATTCATTTTACCAGATTTGTGTTTTCATGCGCATTTGTACTTGACGTTGTTTTCGTGCAAGCTACTGCACTAGATGCTTTTATGGACTTGACGCGCTTGGGTTGGATTTTTGCGCACACTAGGCACTTGATATTGGATTTTGTGCGCATCGGATGCACTTAAGGGAGATTTTACTCGTGCATATTGGATGCCCTTGATTAAGATTTTATCCGTGCATATTGGATGCGATTTCATTCATGCATGTTGGATGCACTTGAGTTAGATTTTATTCGTGCATGTGGGATGCACTTGATTTCGATTTCATTCGTGCATGACGGATGCACTTGATTAGGATTTTGCGCATGTTGGGCGCATGATAGGAGAGATGATTTTGTGCACACCGGATGCACTCGATTGGGATTTTCATTCGTGCATGTTAGTTGCACTGGATGGAGGCTTTCGTGCACTATAGATACACTTGATATTATTGTCGTGCACATCCGTTGCACTGGACAGATGCTTTCGTGCATACCCGTTGCACTTAGTTTTGCTTTTGTGCATATCGTGGCACTTGTATTGTATTTGATTTCCGTGCGCACCAGACGCACGTGATTATTGAATACGCCTTTCGAGGCTGCTTTTGCTCTTGAGCACTTTTTTTCATGATGGGCACTATATTATATAGTGGCCGGACAGGACTGATCCGAGGACAATACCTGAATACTTGCATGCATAAAAAGTTTACCAAGAGGTTTTCAAAAAGGAGCTATAGTCTCGCTATTTCCTACGTGTCCGTGAGTGATACGAAATCTTACAAAGAAAACCTTTTAGGATATTTCAAAAAGGGAGGAACGTATATTTTAGCAAAACCTATATGAACATATATTTATTACTTTGCAAAATGAGTGTCCGTCGCTTGTGCCGTGAGTTCCGCATCACACGGCGATTCAGAAAAGATGTTTTATTAGTTTTATTTAGTTTTAAGAGATTTTTCTAAGGATGCGTACTACACATATTATAGTATTGGACTAGTACATAATGGATTTCAGTAATGGATTTCGAGATCTGTATCTCCTTTGTAAATCCGATCATATGCGTGCAAATCCGATGATTTTCGTGACACTTGACGGAGTTCGATTTTGAGTTTTGTACTCGTTTTCAGGCGCACGCGATGCGCTGTAGTATTTCTATATCTTCCGTGATTTCGGAACCGCATTGATTTGAATTGATTATTGAAATGTTTTAGCATTTGAGGGTTTAAATTTAAATTCAGGGACCGAATTTATCTAAGGAGGGAGGATTGTAATATTTCAGAAAATATAAAATATTATTTTTGGAATTTAATATTAAAATAATATATTTCGCTAAAACTACCCGATTTGCGAATTTAGGGTTTTCATAAAATGGTATAAATATATACCAATATTTGTGAAATAATTGGAAATTAAAACGATTTATTCATTTAAAAAGATATTTATTGGATTTAGCATTTTTAAAATTTATTATATGCAGTTTAAATAAAAACCCGATTAGTACACTGCTAATCGCGATTAAGCCAAAATCCATGTTTCTACAGTTTTCCATGGTTAGTGCACCATGTCATGTTGCATTATGGTTACATGTTGTTTTCTTGTGTTGTTTTGGGGTATTATGTCGTTTGGTTTTAAAAAAAAGAAAAGAAAAAGAGAAAGGGGTAAAAGAGAGAATGATTGGAGAGAGAGAGAGAGAGTGAGAAATGAGTTGAGAGAGGGTGAGAATAAGAGAGAGAGAGAGAGACAGCCATTCATTTCATTTCCCCCATTATTTCGCATCATCTTCCTTCTCATCTCCCTCCACCTTCATCCCGAAGATCTATCTCCAAATCTTCATCAAAACCCTACATCCTCTTCATTAAAATTGATCCCCCACCTCATCCTCAACACATTTGACCAAGAAAAGTTAGATTTTGAAGACTTTAGAAAGCTAGAGTTTTTCTTGAGTTGCCCAAATGAGGTATATCTTCTTCCATTTAGTTAGTTTAAGATTCCAAGTATCCTAGATGTAGTTTAGAGCTAATTAAGTGTGGATTTTGATCTTAGAATTTTCCCAAGTTGCTGTTGAGGGACAAGTAGAGGTGTAGTGAGTGTTTCAAGACCTTAGGGATTGATTTCAAGACTTGGGTATGAGTTTAGAACCCGATACACCAACTTAGGATTTGTTCCGTGTCGGTTTTGTGACGTTTAATGTGCCTACAGGGAATCTGGGAGGACCAGGGCTAATGTAACAACCCTAATTTTTATATACTTTTTCCTAAACAATTTTTATAAAATATTTTTTTTTAAAAATCCACAAAGGGGTATTTAAGCCTGAGCACAAGATTTAGGTAATTATTTTTGTTTTTAATTACAAGCTACAAGAATGAAATAACTCCATTTTTAGTGTACAAGAAATTACTTTAAATTTAATGAATACTAGGAGTATTTATTCTTGCTGCTATGAGTTTAAGTAATTAAACACCACAATAATTACAAGAAGGAGCTTGTAGCTCATTGGTAATACCTTGAACTGTTGAACCAAGCCACCGGAGTTCAAATCCCATGCCCCACATTATTTTTTGTATTTATTTTGTTTTAATTTTTTTGGAAGTCAACAGTAAAACGGCCATAACTCCCAAAATATGTACTGGACAACAAAAAGTAAATATACCAAATTGTACCCCCAGAAAATCCCCGGCCACCGGAACCCTGACTCGGCCCGACTCGGCGCCGCCGGCCGGCAAATCGGCCGACTCGGTCCGGCGCCGCCGGCCGGACTTGGACGGACGCCCGAGTCACCAACTGAGAAAAGTTGTCTCTTGACTTGGTCAACCCTCTTGCACACTTATTATACCTGGATCGGTTTTAATTTGGCCAATAAATCCCTTTTACTCCTAGGTTTAATGATTTTTAATGAATTTTTACATTTTTTAATATTTTTTTTAATCCAAACCCTAACCCTAGCCTAGCCTTATATAAACACCCCTACCCTCTACCATTTCACACTACAACTTTAAGTCCACTCTTCTAAATTCTCGAGAACTCGATACAAAGAGCGAGAAGCGAAGCGCTGCCGAAACCGATGACGGATTCCGGCGACCGGACTAGAACCTTCGCGACGTTTTCGACGCATCGACAACCACCACCTTCTTTAGCATCCTTAGCTTGTCTAAACCCGTAAGTCCCATCTCTTCTATCTCTCTTTTCTTTTAATAGAAAATGCGACTTTTTGGATCCCGACGAAAATCGGAACAAACCGGTTTCCGATTCGGTTTTTCTACAAATTCCCACTTGTCACTTAATCCACAATACCTAAACATATCCATGATGACTATTAATCACATAGAAACCAATTTAAATAAAGTTTCTCACATGAAATGATAGCTTTCTTGTAAAACCGTATTCTTTTCATAAAAATACCATAAAGTTTATTTTTATTGTTCTAAATAAATCCCTCACTCCTAAATATGTTTATCTTGATCACTAAACCTGTAGAAATCAATTTGAATGAAATTTCACACATAAAATGATAACGTTTTCAAATACCGTATTCTTGCGCTTTAATACCTTCAAGTTTAATATGTCATATTTAACCTCTAAAACTTCATTAAACCTTAAAATAAGTCACGAGATAATGACCTACCTCTACACACACACAAATATAACCCTAATTGATAAACGTCAAAACATAGAATACGAAAATACAGGACTTTTCACTAAAATACCATATTCTTTATAAACCTCTCTTGAAAGCTTTAAGTTTTACACAATTCTAAATAAAATCTTTTAAAAATGAATGTACGATATGTCATAGACATCGATCGTTTATCTAAACTGTCTTGTGGTGTCTAGGCAAGTGTGTCTAAGGCTAGTGGTTTTTAATTAGGCCCACGACTGTGGTTCCTTCCCACTTACCTGTCACTTACCTGGCCGCAATTGACGGTGAAGAGGCGATTTGAGGATTCTAATGACTTGTCGTTTAGACCCTTAGAAATAGGCTAGTTGGCTTAGCAAACCCTAGAAACTAAAATACAGAAAACTATACTTTTGTACAAATAAATACCTTTTATTTATAAAACCGTTTTTCCTAATTGAAAAGTATTTATAAAACCTAAGCAAAGTGCCGCTACAACCCACTTTTGGGGAACCCGTTAGGGATAATACGGTTCATCGTGCACCCGTGGGCTAGTAGTGCGAGATTCAGACTTCCGCAAGGAGCATTCGGTCTCAAAAGGTTTAAAATACGACATTTGAGAAAAAATGAGATTTTGGAGATTAAAATATTTATTTAAAATTATTCTTGTGTTAATATATATATAATTATCATTTAAACACCTATTTTATTATAATATAAAGTTTCCACTTTTTCCTAAAATTACAAGATTAAAAGTTACATTAAAATACCATGAATTTCAGATAAATCAATTAATACTTTTATTAGGATATATTCACTAGAATAACACAAATAAAATTGACACTCATTATAACAATAAAGACGATTATTAAATACTTGAGGTGTATTTTGAAAACTATACAAAAGTACTTTTTACATAAAACCCCTTCAAGTTTTACAAATTACAATAAGGCCCCTAACTAATATTGAACTTCAAATTATCTTTCTTTTAGTCTGACTTGGGTTAGAGTCTGACTATTTCTGACTTGAATATGATTCAAGTCAATCTATATTCTTTTATATTCCAATACAATTTGAATACATGAAACCCTGAATCCAGTTAACAATATATTCTTTTTGACTGAATCAAACCATAGATATTCATCCATTATCCTGATATTCCATTTACCTGATTACACAGTTACAACATGTTTACTGATATCATGGTTTTGGTCAGTCACTCAATTTACATATTCCAATACAACAATACTGTTAAAACACAACGGGGTTTAAGGGGTATATTGTTACGGAAGGTGTTAAAGGTGGCACGAGATGGTAAGATTAAGACACCTAACCTGAATCCAATTGCCGTTGTTCTGGGTTGTATAACGGAGCCTTGTACTTCCATTTGCCCTGGTCTCTAGCATACTGAGACCCCTCTCGTATACACTGGCATCCTTCTGTACTAAGCTACAACAACAGCGTTAACACCATACTACTATAATATGACAATACAATACAACATTCAAAACTACTCTCTCTCTCTTTTACTCTCTATCTATTTCTCCCTTATCTTTGAGACTTACCGAGCGACCTGTTCGCTGACGGCATTCTATTTCTTTCTTCTTTGAATGTCGTTAGGTGCGTTAGACCGAGCTGAGATTGAGCCCACCGGTGAAGATTTGGAGCAGTTCCACGAAGATCCCGAGCTCTAGATATTATACCTTGTTCTTTTCTGTATTTCCTGTTATGCCACTGTTTAGGCATCGCTTTTCATTTCAGTTGTATTTTCTTTTCTTGCATTGTACAAAAGAATGTTATCAATAAAAGTTGCTGTTATTCCTATATCATTTGTCTCTTATGATTTACTTTATATTGCTTAGTTACGCTTAGCGTATGTACTTCTGAGTATATACGTAGCGGGCCTCGTCACGTCCAAACGATGCTATTTGAGGCAATCCGCAGTCTTCTCGAGGGACAGCAACAACTTCTGAGTCGTCCTGAGACAGATGCACCGGGAATAAAGCAATTCAGAGCTTTGTACCCAAAGCAATTCTCGGGTAAAGGAAGCCCTCTCGAAGCAGAAGAATGGGCACAAAGTACCGAAGACGATCTGGCAGCAGCTCAAGTGCCAGATAACGCTTGGGTCCGTGTAGCGAAGCTACAGCTCACGGATAATGCTCGCAATTGGTGGAAGGCGGAAGAAACCCGTCTGGTACAGCCGATTGAATGGAAAACATTTCGCGAGAAGTTCGACGCGAAATATTTCCCTGTGACTGCCAGGTTCGCTATGGAGCAGCAGTTTATTCATCTACAGCAAGGATCAATGTGGGAAAAATCGGTAGATGAATACGATGCTGAGTTCACTATGTTGAGCCGATTCGCGGCACACTTGATACCGACGGACGAGATCAGAGCCCGTCGCTTTCAACAAGGATTGGACACAGAGATTAAGGTTGCTCTAGCCACAGGAAAGTTTTTGACTCATGAGGAAGCCTTAGAAGCTGCCCGCAGTTATGAGGCAGTGATAAAGGAAAGGGGCAGACCTCAGTCTGCAGGAGTTAAGCGCCCTTCCAACCAGATGGCAGGTGGAGCCTCTTCCAGGCCATTGTTTGAACCCAGGAGGACTGAAGAAATTTGCCATTACTGCCATAGAAAGGGACATTTGTGGAAGGACTGTAGGCGCGCAAAAGGCCTGTGTCTAATTTGTGGCACATCCAACCACGGAATTGGGAACTGTCCTTATAACAGCAACTCATCTCACACACACACCAACCAACCGCAGCGGCCAACCATCCAGGCTCCTGCAACTCGTCCTGCACTACTTTCTCCACCACCTGCACAGCCTACTCGCTAATTCCAACAGGCAATGAGAGACATGTCTAGAAGGCAGAGAAACAGGCCCCAAAGGCAGAATGTGCCTCCAGCCAGAAGGAATGTACCACGGCGACAGACCTTCACATTGGAAGTCGTAGAAACCGAGACTGTAGGTCAAGGTAACACCGGTAAGACTTTTCCACCCTTTGTATCTCTTTGTTATTTATACACTATCTATACCACAACCACCAAACTTCTTTGCACTGTTACACTTTCCTTTTACAAATTTCGAGGACGAAATTTTTATAAGGAGGGTAGAATGTAACAACCCTAATTTTTATACACTTTTTCCTATACAATTTTTTCAAAATATTTTTTTTTAAAAAATCCACAAAGGGGTATTTAAGCCTGAGCACAAGATTTAGATAATTATTTTTGTTTTTAATTACAAGCTACAAGAATGAAATAACTCCATTTTTAGTGTACAAGAAATTACTTTAAATTTAATGAATACTAGAAGTATTTATTATTGCTGCTATCAGTTTAAGTAATTAAAAACCACAATAATTACAAGAAGAAGCTTGTAGCTCATTGGTAATACCTCGCACTGTTGAACCAAGCCACCGGAGTTCAAATCCCATGCCCCACATTATTTTTTGTATTTTAATTTTTTTGGAAGTCAACAGTAAAACGGCCATAACTCCCAAAATATGTACTGGACAACAAAAAGTAAATATACTAAATTGTACCCCCAGAAAATCCCCGGCCACTGGAACCCTGACTCGGCCCGACTCGGCGCCGCCGGCCGGCAAATCGGCCGACTCGGTCCGGCGCCGCTGGCCGGACTTGGCCGGACGACCGAGTCACCAACTGAGAAAAGTTGGCTCTTGACTTGGTCAACCCTCTTGAACACTTATTATACCTGGATCGGTTTTAATTTGGCCAATAAATCCCTTTTACTCCTAGCTTTAATGATTTTTAATGAATTTTTACATTTTTTAATATTTTTTTTAATCCAAACCCTAACCCTAGCCTAGCCCTATATAAACACCCCTACCCTCTACCATTTCACACTATAACTCTAAGTCCACTCTCCCAAATTCTCGAGAACTCGATACAAAGAGCGAGAAGCGAAGCGCTGCCGAAACCGACGACGGATTCCGGCGACCGGACTAGAACCTTCGCGACGTTTTCGACGCATCGACAACCACCACCTTCTTTAGCATCCTTAGCTTGTCTAAACCCGTAAGTCCCATCTCTTCTATCTCTCTTTTCTTTTAATAGAAAATACGACTTTTTGAAACCCGACGAAAATCGGAACAAACCGGTTTCCGATTCGGTTTTTCTACAAATTTCCACTTGTCACTTAATCCACAATACCTAAACATATCCATGATGACTATTAATCACATAGAAACCAATTTAAATAAAGTTTCTCACATGAAATGATAGCTTTCTTGTAAAACCGTATTCTTTTCATAAAAATACCATAAAGTTTATTTTTATTGTTCTAAATAAATCCCTCACTCCTAAATATGTTTATCTTGATCACTAAACTCGTAGAAATCAATTTGAATGAAATTTCACACATAAAATGATAACGTTTTCAAATACCGTATTCTTGCGCTTTAATACCTTCAAGTTTAATATGTCATATTTAACCTCTAAAACTTCATTAAACCTTAAAATAAGTCACGAGGTAATGACCTACCTCTACACACACAAAAATATAACCCTAATTGATAAACGTCAAAATATAGAATACGAAAATACAGGACTTTTCACTAAAATACCATATTCTTTATAAACCTCTCTTGAAAGCTTTAAGTTTTACACAATTCTAAATAAAATCTTTTAAAAATGAAAGTACGATATGTCATGGACATCGATCGTTTATCTAAACTGTCTTGTGGTGTCTAGACAAGTGTGTCTAAGGCTAGTGGTTTTTAATTAGGCCCACGACTGTGGTTCCTTCCAAGTTACCTGGCCGCAATTGACGGTGAAGAGGCGATTTGAGACTTCTAATGACTTGTCGTTTAGATCCTTAGAAATAGGCTAGTTGGCTTAGCAAACCCTAGAAACTAAAATACCGAAAACTATACTTTTGTACAAATAAATACCTTTTATTTATAAAATCGTTTTTCCTAAATGAAAAGTATTTATAAAACCTAAGCAAAGTGCCGCTACAACCCACTTTTGGGGAACCCGTTAGGGATAGTACGGTTCATCGTGCACCCGCGGGCTAGTAGTGCGAGATTCAGACCTCCGCAAGGAGCATTCGGTCTCGAAAGGTTTAAAATACGACATTTGAGAAAAAATGAGATTTTGGAGATTAAAATATTTATTTAAAATTATTCTTGTGTTAATATATATATAATTATCATTTAAACACCTATTTTATTATAATATAAAGTTTTCACTTTTTCCTAAAATTACAAGATTAAAAGTTACATTAAAATACCATGAATTTCAGATAAATCAATTAATACTTTTATTAGGATATATTCACTAGAATAACACAAATAAAATTGACACTCATTATAAAAATAAAGACGATTATTAAATACTTGAGGTGTATTTTGAAAACTATACAAAAGTACTTTTTACATAAAACCCCCTCAAGTTTTACAAATTACAATAAGGCCCCTAACTAATATTGAACTTCAAATTATCTTTCTTTTAGTCTGACTCGGGTTAGAGTCTGACTATTTCTGACTCGAATATGATTCAAGTCAATCTATATTCTTTTATATTCCAATACAATTTGAATACATGAAACCCTGAATCCAGTTAACAATATATTCTTTTTGACTGAATCAAACCATGGATATTCATCCATTATCCTGATATTCCATTTACCTGATTACACAGTTACAACATGTTTACTGATATCATGGTTTTGGTCAGTCACTCAATTTATATATTCCAATACAACAATATTGTTAAAACACAACGGGGTTTAAGGGGTAGATTGTTACGGAAGGTGTTAAAGGTGGCACGAGATGGTAAGATTAAGACACCTAACCTGAATCCAATTGCCGTTGTTCCGGGTTGTATAACGGAGCCTTGTACTTCCATTTGCCCTGGTCTCTAGCATACTGAGACCCCTCTCGTATACACTGGCATCCTTCTGTACCAAACTACAACAACAGCGTTAACACCATACTACTATAATATGACAATACAATACAACATTCAAAACTACTCTCTCTCTCTTTTACTCTCTGTCTATTTCTCCCTTATCTTTGGGACTTATCGAGCGACCTGTTCGCTGACGGCATTCTATTTCTTTTTTCTTTGAATGTCGTTAGGTGCATTGGACCGAGCTGAGATCGAGCCTACCGGTGAAGATTTGGAGCAGTTCCACGAAGATCCCGAGCTCTAGATATTGTACCTTGTTCTTTTCTGTATTTCCTGTTATGCCACTGTTTAGGCATCGCTTTTCATTTCAGTTGTATTTTCTTTTCATGCATTGTACAAAAGAATGTTATCAATAAAATTTGCTGTTATTCCTATATCATTCGTCTCTTGAGATTTACTTTATATTGCTTAGTTACGCTTAGCGTATGTACTTCTGAGTATATACGTAGCGGGTCTCGTCGCGTCCACTTCGCCGTACACTGGGAAGCGGGGCGTGACAGCTAATTACAAGAAAATCAAACAACTTCAGAGACCTAATTAAGACACTAGGAGACCACCCTGCAAGTACGAACCCATTCAAAGCATATTGGGCCGAGGTGGTTGGATTTTGGGGCTATGTGGCCGGCCACTTTGAGGGGGATTGGGTCTAGGTTGGTCCAGTAGCTCACTTATCTCATATACAAACCCACTGCATTGTTTGTTTAAGCTCTTTTCACCCGACTGAAAATCTGGGAGTGATTTCTTGAGTTGCTGCTTTGGTGTCAGGTTATGTTTTCTGATATTAGATTTTTTGGTTTTAGTATTTGATATTGTATTTGGTTGTTGGGCGTTTGTACGTCAACAGCAAGGGTTGTTTGATTGTTTTTCATCCGTAGGCTATAGGTTGTAACCTATGAGCGCACCGTGTGCCGTTTTGGTTCTCCGAACTTGATGCTAATGGTATTGTGATATGTGTTGATATTGTAGGTACCTTCGCGTGGATTCCAAGACGACGGAGCATAGCGTCATCGACTTCGGCAAGCAAGGATCAAGGTGAGTAGATCTATATCTACGGAATAAGTCGAGTGGATGGCGTATAGTACCCCAGCAAATTTTTAAATGGAAACCGATCTATAGGATACAGTCGTAGAAACTTAGATTAGCAAACTAGGGATATGGTTAAAAAGATAGTTAGAGATGATATGAGTGATTGAATATATATATTGAGATATGAGATGAAAGCTTAGGGATATGAAAAGTGAATGTGAATCACGACTTATAGATATATAGTTGCACTAGAATAGGTATGAGTTTTAGAGAAGAATGACATTTGATGTATAAGGTAAAAAGTATATATAAAATTGACTGGATGTATGATGACTTGATTGATATGTCGGTATACGGATGTGAGTCGATAAGAGATGATTGATACCTTTGCCAGTCCCCTGATATGAGATTGTTATGGATGTGACCTAGGATATAGGTATATAGATATTTAATGTTGTGAATCATGAGTGTTATGCCATACAAAACGTTAGGTCAATACCCTCATAGTAATATAGGTTGATAGGATCCCTAATGGTTTAATGCCGCCGTACGATGATTTACCGTACGTGATGAGTTTTATGATGATTGATCAGTACCCTTGACTAGAGGATGTCGTATGATGGATTATACCGTACGTGATGTTGTGAGGCTGGATGCCGATTGATAGATTCACCGACTCGGTCATGTTAGATACGTATACCTTATAGCTTTTGGCTGGCGATTTACTTATGCTATGTTCATGTCATTCTCATTGCATTCCACATACCTGTGCTAGTACACCTACACCATTATCGATGATGCGTATGTTACACTTACAAAAATTGGCCGGCTCACCCACTTTATCATCGATAATTTCTATGTCACCCACACAGTAGAATTGCTGCATCACGCTATTATATTGCTATCCTCACATTATGATGATATGCCCATGCTCACACCACTGTTCCATGTTGCATGATATACGAATATGCTTACATTCTGTTATATGTCGCATACATCATGCTTTACGATTATACGCATTGAGATATGTTGTTTTCATGAGATTTCTGGATTTGAGAACCGTGGTTATGTTTTAAAAGAAAGTATGTATTGTTTTAAAAACCCGGTTTCTTTTTATATGATATTTCAGTGCGTGCACCATGCGTTTTCTCGGTTCTGAGACGTGTGATATGTGAAACCCGATTCGAGGAGTTAGATGATCCGTTTGCGGGTTCATGGTGGACCCGATATGGTATCCCGGGGCGAGAGAGAGATTTCGTGGGGATGATGTTGAGCTTGGCAGGGAGAGCACTACCTACCGGTGATTGGTTAGACCTGGCGGTTATCCGGACGATACCGACCGGAGTCGAGATATGGATATGGGCCGACCCGTTCTGCCGGAGCCCGAGGGCCGATCCCGCAGACGGATCCCGTGGGCCGATCCGGACCGACGGAGCCCGAGATATATATGAGGATTTACGTGTCGATGTTGGACACGGGTTTCATGATGTTTCGAGTGTCAATGTTGGACACTCAGGTTCCATGATTTTGATGTGTCGCGAGGGACACTCGTTGATTTATATCCTCATATTTACATGCATATGCTTTCATGATATTTACATGCATGTTGTTGTTGTGTCACTGGTTGGCACGTAGATGATATCCACATGCATATAGGCATTGAGTATATTGTTGGCACATATGCAGATACGGCCACCCTAGATATCATAGAATTACCTTTATGATATAGTTGAACTAGGAATCGTTGTTTATTCGATTTCTACCTGATTATGTTTTCTATTCACGAGTTGGCAACTCACCCCCGTTGTGCCACAGTTCTTGCAGGTTGACCGCATGGATCGGTAGCGGCATCGATGGCACACAGCTTGCATTCGGGTGACTTTCTTTGGTAGGTGGTACATGTTGGATCGTACCACTATTGTATTTGTTATTCTTGTTGTATCTAGTTAACTCCATCAATCATAAATTAGTATTTGTATAAGTAGTAAGACTTAGCAAAACTTGTAGTTTCTAGACTTGAGCGATGGGTTATATGTTCGCTTGGTGGGTTTGATGTATTGCTTTACTTTTCCTTTGTGTTGATCTTCGCCGTTGGGCGTCGTATACATATATACTGTCTTGCGTGGTTGTGATTCCGCAGATTGGCGAAGAGCTAGCTCCCGCTTAGGGATGCCTTTTGTATTATTATGTAATTGTGGTTTTGGATCAAAATATACAAAGGAGGTGCTGCCCAAATTTTAAAAAGATGAAACATGTTTTTCAACTAGTAATTCACTTGCATTTTTCATGTTCCTTTATCTATGCATTTAAGAAAACATTTGATTTCATCATACCTTTACTTCAAAACTTCACCACTTTTATTTTCAAAGAAAAAAAGGTTTAGATTTCAGGGCTTCGGCTTACTTAAGTTACGTCACGCCTTTAGACGTTGCGTGATTTAAGTGCCGGTCACGAACTAAATTTTCGGGTTGTGACAGTTTAAGACAGGGTTTCTTCCCACTCCACATCTGATATGATGTGGTAGGCACTGACTTAGTAGGAACCTGGTTCAAAAGATATGCAGCTGATTCCAGTGCATAACCACAGAAGGATCACGGCAACTCAGCCTTACTCATCATTGAACGAACCATATCCAATAGGGTTCTGTTCCACCTTTCCGATACACCATTGTGTTGTGGTGTGTATGGAAGAGTAATATGAAAGAGAATTACATTCCCTTTTAGGTAATTCAGGAACTCGTCACTTAAGTATTCACCACCTCGATAAGATCTCAGTGTCTTGATAGTTTTGCCTGTTTGCTTTTCCACTTCATTCTTATATTCCCGGAATTTCTCAAAAGTCTCGGATTTATGCTTCATTAAGAAGACATGTTCATACCTAGAGAAATCATCCGTAAAAGTAATGAAATAGGAATAACCACTTCGCGCATGTGTAGACATTGGACCATACACATCGCTGTGTATGAGTCCCAAGAGCTCGCTCGCTTTTACTCCGTGTCCAGTGAACGGAGTCTTTGTCATCTTTCCCATGAGACAAGAATGACAAGTTGCATAAGACTGATATTTGAACGGATCCAAATATCTCTCTCTATGTAACTTCTTCAACCGTGTTTCATTGATGTGACCCAGTCTACAATGCCACAAGAAAGCCTGATTTAATTTTGGAGGCTTTCTTTTAAGTGTGTTCTGGACACTGAAAACCTGAGCTTGATTTAATACGTATATACTGTTATCTAATGTACCTGACCCAATCAAAACTTGATTTAGGAGGATGTGGACCACATCGCTTACAAATGTAAAATCATATCCTTCCTTAGAAAGTAAGGATACAGATATGATATTACAAGCTAGACTAGGTACATACAAACAGTTACGCAGAATCAATATCTGCCCACTTGTCAATCCAAGATGATATTCTCCTACCGATTCAGCGTCCACGCTTATTCCATTCGAAACTTTGAGAGTCATATCACCTACCTTGATAACTCTACGATTTCTTAAAGCCTATAATGAATTACAGATATGAGATCCTGATCCGGTATCTAGTACCCAGGAAGTAGAGTTAATTGACATGTAGTTTTCGATTACAAACACACCCGAAGTCGAAACCACAACATGCTTCGAATCCTGGATTATAGCTTTCAAAGCCCTGCAATCCGTCAGCCAATGCATGTTCCCGTGACAATAGGAACATCCCTCGTTTTCTACTGTTATCCCCGAAACTTTTGCCCTTCCCTTTCCTTTTACCTTACTGACAACGCCTATCGGCTTTGTGGAGGTCTTCTTCTTCTTACCCTTGGCCTCCGCCTTGAATCCAGAAGTGGAAGATTACCCATTAAGCAGAGCAGGCGTCTTCCTGGTTTCCTTCAGGGTGTAAGTAGAAGGTAGGGACTGTAGAATCAAGTCAGCATCTAACTGTTTCTCCAACGTGGTCTCCAGATCCGTGAGCTCATCAATATAGCTAGTCATTGTAAGGACGTTGTCCCCTACAGATGACCCGATAGCTAAGCTCACTTGAAGCAATTCTTTTGAGGTCTCATATCTTGCGATACGAGATTACTCTCCATATAAATCTTTATTATGGAGGAAGATGGAGGCTAAGTCCATCTTCTCATGCTGCCTATGGTTTTCACCATCTACTGAGGCCAACACGAGACACTTAGCATTCGCACTATCATTTTCCCTTGTCTTTCGGATATCAATATCCGTGATGGTAGAAACTGTACCTGGGACGGCGGAGGATTGAGTAGTAATGAGGTGGTCCAACTTGTCATAGGCAATAGACATCTGGACAAACCCTTGCCAATCCATATAGTCTGGCCCAGTCAATTTATTAGCTAGTTGTAACCTATGTATGGTCAACTGGTCGCTGCAATTAGGAAAAAGAGAAGAAACACTTTAGCATGATGCTCATTCATGTTTAGATTGGTTTTTAATTTATCCAAACAGGATGGATCACACTGTTCCTCGAATCCTTCCTCAAACCTTAAAAGAAGAATTAGTCAGGATTAATCTCACCGTACAATCCTTGCTTAACCGTTCAGCCAGATTAGTGTCGGTACTTTGAGGGAGGTTTTACGACGCTTTCGCGAAGTTCCTTAATTAAATAACCTCTTTTTCCTGGAGGTGGCGCCCCGCTAACACTGTTCTAGACACCTACTTGGTTTATAGCATTGATTGTTAAGTAAAAAATCTTCCAGGAGTAGCATATACTCACAGTAGGATCGGGATCCAAATATCATTGTGTGATAATGTCGAAGGAATCTTACCAATATTATCACACTCCAAATGGTATCATCACTAGCATGTTTCAATTTCCTTAGAAACTCCCGATGTGGAATTTTGCCCCATGCTCTTATGACATTGACTAAGGCCAACAAATCATAAGTCACATGCCAAGTTCTATCCGGCATTGTCAAGGTTAATTTGAACCCACCCGTATATACTCTTGACTAAGGCCAACAAAGTAGTACGACTGTCCCAAACCAACACATATATCTACTCAACATATGAATACCCAGCAGCTACCAATCACTATGTCTTGACAAAGGCCAACAAACATAGCTTGAATACTATTGAATATTCATATGAAATGACGGAGGGCTACAAATGGCTTTGGCGAAACCGTGAATGTAGTGAACTTGACATAATTGAAAGAACCTGATAGCTTTTAAAAGGAGTGGTTTAAGCTCCGCATTTTAAAAGTTTTGCTGTTTTGAAAAAACCGAGTGGTTTTAAAATTGTTCCAACGATTTAGCTTTGGTATGTTTGCTTTGCATTAAAGTAATGCAATCCCATCAATTAACCTACCATTAAAGAAAACAACGAAAATACAACGTACGCTTATGCCATCCACATTCGCCACGGGGCCCGTCATCACCCGTTAGGTTGCTTAACTAACGACAGAGCGGGGGTTGGACTATCACGGATGCAAAACATAAGCACCGTCTATATATATATATATATATATATTATAATAATATCCATTCGTCAGACGCAATGATAGGCATTCCAGATCATAGATGAACACATTGGATATACTAGGAATTTCGCGTTTCGTTTGAGGCTGTAACGAAAGACGGATTCCATGTTCGTGATGAATAGAAAAACCCCACCCTAGACCCCTACGAGTGCGGAAAACTACCCGACAAATTCCAGAAGTGAAGCAACCTCTCTCAACAAAGTGAGTAGGCCACTCAGCACTTCAAGAACCCGATAGTTTGTGCACCCCACCTTGGGTCTATCCTAGGAGCAGAAAACGGTAAAAGAAATAATAAAACGGTGGCTACAACCTCAACCCGGATGTGCCCCACAAAATAATATTACATCAATTTACAATTTAAATCGAATGAAAGATAAAACACCTATCTCACATCCTCGGCTATTCATCCACGACGATCCAACAAGTTCATCTACACAAACCAACATATCATCATCACAAATATGTGCAGCCCCGACTAATCGACGTATAGAAATTAGTCGATGTTTCCAAACACATATACACATCACAAAGCTTGTAAAGTAACCGTGACATTAGAATTCCGCATGCAATTAGCAAACTTAACCAATTTTCCAAAACTTGAAAATCCAGTAAGCTAAAGTTCCAAAAACGATCGTTTTAAGCCAATTCGGAAGTCTGAATCAAAAAGAAACGCGCCCGAACCTTCGCGGAGAGTTAGAGCACGAAATTAACTTCGAGTTAGGGGGCCTAGAGGGGGTACCCCACCCATGAGGCCACCACGAGATGGACAGGGGGTGAGGTAGACCCGAAACTGCCTAAAATGGGGCAGTTTCGGGTCCCCACCGCCAAGCCCACCTTGTGGTGGCCTTGGGGAGTTGGCCCAGCCGTTCGGTCCCCCAGGGGATTCCCCGGGGTACCCATGCACCACCCCACGGATTCTCAGTTCAAACCGTGAGCCCGCGGAGTGTGCAAACATCTCAAACTATCATTTTTGGAACTGTTTTTTTCAGCAGCTTTTGCGGGAACAAAAACGGCGGATTTCTAACGTCGCTACAAGCTATTTAAGGTTAATGAGAGACTCTGATACGACTGTAAGTCGATATCGCACACCCCGCGGGTTCGTGGGGAGGTGGAATTAGCAAAAAACAAATTTTCTTTGCATCGCAACATCGAATTGAACCAAGGATCAACCATAAACCCTAGCTAGCACAAAACAATGAGGTTTAACTACTATGTGAGAGTGTTATACCTCACGATACAAGTTCTTCGGGTCTTCTCCGATGTCCTCCTCATCATCGTAGGCTCCGAGGATCGATTCGGATCGTAGCTTCCTCGTCGGCTTCCTCAAGTCAAAGACGATCCACCCGAGAGTTTATAGTCCGAGCTCCCACCTCAAATCCGAGGTAACTAAGGCATCTAGTTTGCTAAACTAGATGACCTAGGTGATGTAGAGAAAGAAGATGGATTTATTTGTCTCTTGGAACCCTTGTTTACTCAACTCATGAGACCTTAAGAGTTGAGAAGAAGAAGAAGATGGAACTTGAGGAAAGAGAAAGTATTTTCACAAATGATAATTGTTATGGCACTCTTGATATGACCATGAGCATGTTAAGTAAAAACATCTCTCCAAAAATATTTAGTTCTAAAAATATCTCACAAAATATCTAAGTCAAACCATGCTTGAATGGTCAAACCAAATAGCCATGCTTAAATTATCATATATCAATATAAAAATATATTTCCTCCACCTCATAATTGTTTTAATCAAGTCAATGGTTAAAACCCTAATGAGGTGTCTCCTTCTAAAAAAAAAATCTTGAGTAATTACAAGAATGCCCCTCTCATCCGTATATACATACTCGTATCCGTGTTTCGAGAAACACGAATACAATGAGACGAAACTGATCCATCAATATAATACTAGGATCCGGCTTAAACCAAAGCCCATTAGTATTATCCGTCCGAACATCATACGCGCACAAGTGAACATACGTGATCGAAGCCCTGCCGTAAAACCATACAGCCTCTACATCTTTCGCCCGATGCAGGAAAACTCTCTGTGTGGGACTCTAAAAACTCGACAGTACGCTGGCAGTGGGTTTAACCACAAACCGCAAGCGGTACTAGTTGCACGTAACGGCTACCCAGGTATCTGTCGATAAGAAGGCCGATGAGCAAACTCATCCAAACTCCTACTGAGCATGTATGTGACATCTCCGTACAGTCCGGTCTGTTCGTCTAAGAGTATCGCATATCGGTCCTAGGGGACGGTAAACGTCAGACCCCTAATAGTGCAATAAGTTGTGAAGGAGTGCAGCCCAAAACACCTTGAGAAACTACTGGAATACCTACCAGTAAATCTCGCTTGCCCTGGCCAGGGACTTTGTGTAATGGCTCTCCAAACACAGCGTGATATCAACCCCCAATACCAGGAGAAACGAATCCTATCTAACCGCCACTGCATCCAAGTGCTTCGGGAATGCACCCAACTACTACCTGTTTGCACGACTCCTTTGAGCCGTGGTAGGGTAGTAATCAAAATACAGTGGGAACACACTCGAGGCGAAATAGAAGTGTCAAGTCGACGGACTAAGCTGTACTCATGTCACCTGGGAACTGCTACCTGACGATAGGTATAATACCCACCAACAGTCCCCGACGAGTCCTGTCCAGTATACTCATAACCTAATGAGCACCTGCATACTATCTCCAGTATGACGTACTAATGGCTGTGGGACAGACCATCTCCCCTGCTGGGATGAGAAGCGTATACACTAGTCTACTCCGGAGTATCGATGCCCTATCTTGATTGTCCTACGACTAGATACCTGTATAAGGATGTGCTTATAGATTACCCAACCCCCACTAGTGTGACTGTCATCATAACGCTGGTAATCAAGCAAAGATCTTAAGGGCTCTACCAATATGTATAAGCGATATGCTAAAAGAAACACATGTACATATTGAGGTAGAAACAAACCAAGTAGCATACTACCATTTTGAGCAAGACTGTCAATACAACTGTGAATATCCCAAGCTTCCATTAAGTAATATACAAACCAGTATGATATAATAATGGCCTCTAGGGCATATACACTAACAATTATGTTGACCATAGTTAAGGGTCATGTGAATGGGTCTAATTAATCCCGAAATGACGGGTAAAACTTGACTAGTGCTTATGATATGTTGACCATAGTTAAGGTCATAAGCTGCTAGGGTTAAAAACCATATCGGGAGTTCAAGAGTTGAAATTTGCAATGAGATTGAATACCTTCTATATGATCGTTGGATCCCGATCCCACTGTGAGTAAGAGTTACTCCCATGAGAGTTTTGCACTTTACAATTAGCTAACCCATTAGGTGTCTAGAAAGATGTCAACTGAGTTATGCCTATGGGAAAATGAGGTTTATTTTAATTAGGTCCGTGCGAAAGAACGGGGAACCTTCCTCAAAGTACTGACACTGGCCTGGCTGACCGGTTAGCGAACTTGTAGAATGTAATTAATCCTGGATAATTTTCTTTTTAAAGTTTGAAGGAAAATTTGATAAAAGTAGTGGGAGACATCGATTAGATGAGATAATAACCAATCTAATCTTTGCAAGGGGTTTCGCTAAGTGTATTCTTTTCTCTCTTCTAATGGCAGTTACCATGACTAGACTTAAGCTTCTATTAGAGAAAAATAAACTGACAGGACCCAATTATAAAGACTGGCTGAGGAACATAAACATTGCCCTTACATATGATAAGGTATCATATGTCCTCACTGTCCCAGCCCCTCCCATCCCAGGTCCTGAATCTTCTGTTGCGGATAGGGAGATCCGCAAGACATATGATATTGATTGTGCCACTGCCAAATGCCCCACGCTTGCTTCTATGGATAATGTACATCAAAAGCAGTATGAGAAGATGGATGTTCAATCCATCTTTCCCCATACAAAGGAGAGCAATCCCGTACCCTGCGCTACAAGGCATCTAGAAAGTTGTTTCAGATGTGAATGGCTTCTGGCACGCCACTAGATGATCATGTCTTGAAGATGATATCTCTTATTGAAGAACTTGAGGGCCTCAGATGGATTATGGAGAATGAACAATATATTGATATTGTTCTAAAGTCTCTCCCCCTGCCTTTGCTCAGTTTGTAGTAAAGTTCAACATGCACAACATGGAGAAGTCACTACCTGAACTTTCCAATATGTTGAAAAGTTCAGAGAGCACGCTCAAGGAAAAGACTCCCTCTCTGATTGTTAGGCAATTTTCATCTTCCGTCCCAAAAGCCAAGGCTAAGGAAAAGGAGAAGAAGAATCCTACCAAACTGAGAGGTGGGGTTAAAAAGGCAAAAGGGAGAGACGAATCCAACGCTGAGAAATTAGGAAAAGTAGAATGTTTCTACTGCAACAAGTCAGGACACTTGAAGCGAAATTGTGTTGAGTATCTTTCTGGTCTCAAGAAGAAGAAGAAGCAGGGTGATGCTTCCGCTTCAGGTGTGTTCGTGACTGAAAACTGTTTTTCTATAAACTCTGCTTCCTGGGTATTGGATACCAGTTCGGGTTCTCACATCTGCAATTGTATGACGAGATTGAGAAATAGCAAAGTTTTGAAGACTGGTGATCACACTCTCCGGGTTGGAAATGGTTCCAATGTAGATGCAGCATCAGTGGAAGAGTATCGCCTGGGGTTGCCATCAGGATGTATATTGGTTTTGAACCCGTGTTATTATGTACCAAGTATGCTGTGTAATATAATATCCGTTTCTTTGTTGGACAATGAAGGATATGATTTTGTGCTGCAAAATAATGTTATGAACATTAACCTGAATCAAAAATTAATTGGGTATGGTACACTAAATAATGGGATATACGTTCTAAATCAACACACAGTTTTAAACATACAAACACTAATAAAAGAAAATTTTCAGATATAAATGAAGCTTTTCATTGGTATTGTAGACTTGGTCATATTAACGAAACAAGACTAAACAAGCTACATAAATATGGATATTTAAATCCCTTTGAATATAAATCTTATGCGACTTGTCAGCCATGTATCAAGGGTAAAATAACCAAAACTACGTTTACTGGACACGGAAAGAGAGTTACAGAACTCTTAGGCCTCATACATAGTGATGTATGTGGTCTAATTTCTACACAAGGTAGAGGCGGTTTTTCTTACTTCATAACTTTTACTGATGAATTCTCAAGGTTCGGACATGTGTTTTTATTGAAGCATAAGTCTGAAACTTTCGAGAAATTCAAAGAGTATAAACTTGAAGTAGAAAAGGAAACAGGTTTAAGCATTAAGAAACGTCGATCGGATCAAGGTGGAAAGTACTTGAGCACAAAGTTTTCGGAATTCCTAAAAGAGAATGGGATTCTCTCTCAGCTCACTCCTTCTTACACACCACAGCACAACGGTGTGTCAGAACGGCGGAATCGTACCCTATTATATATGGTATGTTCCATGATGAGTGATTCTGAGTTACCTCTGTCCTTTTGGGGGCATGCATTGGAGACAGCAGCATATCTATTGAACAGGGTTCCCTCCAAAACCGTGTCTACTACTTCTTATGAGATATGGTATAGGAAGAGACCATCTCTTCAGCGAGTTAGGATATGGGGTTGTTCTTCTTTTGTGAAAAAGAAGAATCCAGACAAACTCGAGACACGGTCAGTCATGTGTATATTTGTAGGATATCCAAAACATTCGTATGGATATCTTTTCTACCACAAGGAGGAACAAAAGGTGTTTGTTTCTCAGTATGCCACATTTTTAGAAAATTAAATTTTTTCAAGTAATACTGATGTCAATGCGGTAGAACTAGAATATGTTCTAGAGACACAAGTTACAAATGACAACTTGGTTGAATCTGATGTTGCAATAGAATCTTATGAATCTCGGCCACTCCGTAGATCTAGTAGGACTTCTCTCCCACCGGAGAGGTACTACGGTTTTCTCATTGATGGTGACAGAGAAGATTGCATCATGGATATGATGACCCTACTAGTTTTCAGCAAGCTATCACGAGTTGTGACTCAGTGAAGTAGCTGGATGCCATGAGATCCGAAATGGACTCTATGTACAGCAACAAAGTGTGGAATTTGGGAGTTGTACCCTCTGGGGTAAAACCCGTAAGGTGCAAATGGATCTTTAAGAGAAAGGTCGGTGAAGATGGACAGGTAGAGACCTATAAGGCAAGGCTTGTAGCGAAAGGATTTCTTCAAAGGCCAGGAATGGACTATAACGAAACATTCTCTCCTATAGCCATGCTTAAATCCATTCGTATCCTACTTGCCATTACTGCTCACTACGACTATGAAATCTGGCAGATGGACGTTAAAACTGCATTTCTATAAGGTGATTTAGAAGAGTGCGTTTATATGGATCAGCCAGAGAGCTTTATTGATAGTAGGAGTGTTCAGTTGAAAATATTGCACTTTGGTATAAGTATTTTCCTTACATTTCTTAAATAATAAAAGGTGTTTATTATAAATATTAAACATATTTGGATTTATCTGAAAAATACTATTTGCCATATGTTTATATATTATAATTAATATTATGAAGGAAAATATAGGCATTTTATATTTATATAATATTTTGGTAATTGAAAATATGCATATCATATCAAATATTCTAATCACAATTCTTAAAAGATATAATATCATACAAATGGTTAGAATAATATTTCAAAATATATGCATAATATTTTAGTAATTAAAAGATGTATAGCATATCAAATATTCTTAATCATGTTTCTTAAACATTTATTACCATATAAAGTGCATAGTATATTAAATATTCTTAAACATTTATTACCATATATAGTGATTAAGATACTCTCTCTAATGTAATAAATAAACTAACATTATTCATAAAGATATTGTGCAAGATTTAGCTCAGGTCAAGGGATCAAGATGTTCAAGATGTCAGGATCAAAAATCTGCCAAAATTATAAATTCAATACTGACAGGGACTAAGAATCCAGGGGGAAAGTCACCATATTAGGAAGTCACCATATATGGTAACTAGTTTTCTTCTTTGAGGGCTATATAAAGGACGAAGGGCTAAAGTTAGAAGGCATCAAGCCGAAGAGATCATGAAGTCCAAGACGGCTCACGCATCCAGGCTGATCATCAACTGTTCATCTACCTCCTTCGGAAGAGTTCGAGAAGAAAACCAAGTTTTTGTAATCATTTTATAAGGAATAAAGTGTAGATTGTTCGAGTTGATTAATAAAGGTAGTTGCTTTATTTAATTCTTTTGCATTTTACATTATGTTTTCCCTCTCTGTCTTTTCATCTTCTTTTCCCAACATGCGCGAGTAATTCTCCGCTTGTTAGGGTTCATAGGATTAGGGTAGATTAATGGATGATGAAGATCCTTAAACTCTTTTTACGTCCTATAAAGTTTATAAACTTTACTAAAAGAATCATTAACATTCTAATCGGGCGCGCTACCAATTTATTGTTAGTCTCGACCGCGATTAGAGATTAGATTAATGATTGTTTTGGTAAAGACTAGATATGAACGGAGTTCCTTGTCGAAATAACGGTTAAGAGTGGGAACCCTTTTCCCTCCAGAAAACCTAATCTACATGCATCTTTGTCGTTCTAGTTTTAAATCTATTAAAGGATAAAAAGAGTAATCTTTAATTAACCATCCATAACTACTAAATCCTAATGAACCCTACAAGCCCCCTTTTAATATTGAACTTATATCCATAATTAATCTAGATCTATATTTTGCATCTGTGTTTAACGTAGATCTAGAACCTACAACCATTCTTATTTCTTCATCCTTTCTTTCTCAACACGCCTAAAGTAAGAATAAAATATTCCGCTTTTCCCTGCGGACGGCCCGTACTCATCTCGGCTAGCTACAAGCGATACCGTTATTGATTGCGGTTATTCTACAAACACTTTTTCACATAAATCAAATGGCTCCGTTGCCGGGGATACGTGCGTAATTTTTTATTCTTACTATTTGTATTGAATTCTTATTCGATCATTATCATAAACAAAACAAAACTGCAAATTGTATATTTAACGATTATTGTGTGAATTTTGCGAGGGGATCTGGAGTTGCAGACTTGAGAAAACAAATAGCCAGAGACATTCATCAAGATCCAGAGGAGCACAGGAGGCCACATAGCAAAAATCATCAAAAGATTCCCTCAAAGCACGGCGGAAGCGCGGAAGAAAGGCTATTTTAGCGGCGGATCCGCGGCTTAAGTGAGGAATTAGGGTTCTAAACTTCTCTGGTGAAATTTTCAACTCATTCTCTCTCCTCTGAAATCCAATTAAATATTTTTTCTGCAGGATTCTTTGCAAAATATCGCCGCTCAAAAACCTTTTTGCAAAGTTTTGTTATTGGTTTATTGTTGCATATTTTAATACGGACTTTAAGGGGCAAGACCACAATTCAGATTAGGTGGGGATTTCATCACCCTTCCTAGGCCCCACAAATCACAAACCGAGCATCTGCATTAACCCTACATTAATTTAAAAAATATCTAGAAAAGACTCTAAAGACTGTCGCGCTCAATAAGGACAGAGGAAGGTCGTGGGTAATCTATCGCTTATCCGCATTACTTTTGTGGTGTCTAGGCAAGTGTGTCTGAGGCAAGTGGTTACTTAATTAGGCCCACTACTTACGTAGTGGAGAACCTACCACTTACCTGGCACTTACCTGGCCACAAGAGTAGTAAAGAGGTGGTAGAGGATTAATCCTGCGGCTTGGCCTTTGGAAGTCTAAGAGCGGTCTAGAGACGTGACCTAGGTAACCTCAGTTGTAGGGCTGTTTGTGCATTTTTGTATGATTTGTCAAAGTCCGACACACTTTTCAAAACAAACCAAATTTTTAAATCACACACGCTGCCACTTGCGCTAAACCCGCTTAGTGCATGCTCGGCTGGACACGGGATTCTAGTGCCCATCTTGTCCGCGTTCCTGCTATCGACTCCGAAGTCGGTGCTTCTTCATCTTCTTTTCCCCCACCACCCACCACGACCATGATGGACGGATATCCATCAAACTTTAACACCACTCTGCCACCGCCCGCAGGTGCGTAGAATCCTCCACGCATTTCTCTCCAGGAGAAATGCTACCCTACACGTGGTCCCCTTCACACTTGTCTTTCCATTCCACCAGCCAATGGGAATAATTTCGAAATTAAACCTCATTTCATCAAACTTTTACCCAAATTTCACGGGCTCGAGTCAGAAGACGCATACGTTTTTATCACCAAATTCGAAAACGTATGTGCTTTGATGGGTACTTCACAGCTTTCTGTAGATGCTATGCGTTTACGTATTCTCCCGTTCTCTTTGTGCGATTTAGCCGAAAAGTGGCTTTATAACATACCCGCACATTCTATTTCAACATGGGACGAATTCGTTATAGCATTCCTGAAGAAATTTTATCCCAATCATAAGACCGCCCGTGTTCGGAGCGAAATCTTCCAATTTACCCAACTTCCTAATGAACCATTTTGGAAATGCTTTGAACGGTTCAAGAATCTTCTTTTACAATGTCCTCATCACGAAATCCCTAGATGGGATCTGTGCCGAATTATTTATGAGGGTATTGATCTCACGACAAAACAGATGCTTAAAACCATGTGTCAATGTCAATTCCTGTCTAAAGATGATGGTGAAGCTTGGAAATACCTAGAAGATCTTGCTCAAAACACTTTACAATGGGAAAGTGTTAGTCAATCATTGTCTAGGGAAGGTATCAATCAGCTCGATGTTTCCATCACAATGAAAGCCGAAATGGCCGCAATACAAAGGAAACTCGACGCTATAGAAAACAGAATTTCTTCAGCCACCCTAACCCAATACACACTTCCCAAAACCGTGTGTGGTTGCTGTTCCAACCCATCACATTTGACTGAAGAATGTTCTTTGAATGTAACGTTTCAAGGTCTAGAGCACACTAATGCTGCTTTTCAGCAGAAAAGACCTGGAAACTATCCTTCTTCTTCCACTTATAATTAAGGTTGGAGGAATCACCCTAATGTTGCTTGGAACCAACACCAAGCTCAAAATATGGTTCTAAACCCACATGACTTCCAAAGGGTCCCTCCACAGCAACAGCAACCCCCACAACTAAGTCAGCACCCCTTTCAACCACAACCTTTACAAAACCCGGCCAACAACTTTGATCCTTCTTCTGCCGGTACCGATAAACCCTCTGCACTCGATATGTTCATTGCACAGTTCATGCGAACGAATGACATTTTAACGTCTTCTATCCATACGTTAGTGCAAAACACTGTCTCCCACGGTGAGAGTATCAAATTGATAAAAGCATAAATTGCACAACTGACTGCAGCAATGAGTGCTAATCATCCAGCTCAACCCCTACCTGATCCTGGGTGCTCACGGTATAATGTGAATGCACTTACCATGTTGAAATCTGGAAGAGTGTTGGATAACCATGTGGGTGAACAGATTGAAACTGATATTGAGGAACAAATTGAACCCCCGGCTTCCACTTCCACTTCTACTTCTTACCCTATTTCGTCTAGTTTACCTTCTTCTTCCGAGCCTATTCTCCATTTTCCCCAAGACTCGAACCCTCCACCCACTTCATCCTTTCCACCCCTACAAAATTCTCCACATACGTTGGACCCAACACTTATTTATAAAGCTCCATTTCCAGATAGATTGAGGTCCAACAAACCGAATGCACAAATGGAGAAGGTTGTGGAAATGTTTAAGCAAGTTAAAGTAAATATTCCTCTCCTAGATGCTATACAATAAGTTCCAGCTTATGCGAAAATACTTAAGAACTTGTACACTAGGAAGAGAAAAACTCAAGTGCCGAAAAAAGCTTTCATGTCGAGTAATGTAAGCACAGCTTTTACACAGCAATTACCCAAGAAACGTAAGGACCCTGGCTATCCTACAATCTCTATTTCTATTGGGGGTAAAAATATCAATCGTGCTTTACTCGACTTAGGCGATAGTGTTAACTTGCTTCCTTATTCTGTGTATGAGCAATTGGGTATCGGAGAATTAAAACCATCGCAATGCACTTTACAGATGGCTGATCGATCTATCACCAAACCAAGGGGTATGTTAGAGGATGTGTTAATAAAAGTCGGAGAATTTATCTTCCCTGTGGAATTTATTGTTCTAGATACACAACCTGTAGCAAACCCACAGAACCAAATTCCGGTGATTCTGGGTCGACCTTTTCTTGCGACTTCCAATGCTGTAATCAATTGTCGAAACGGTTCTATGACCCTATCCTTCGGGAATAGGTCAATTGAACTTAACATTTACAAGTTGGGAAGTGAAGCCTCCGAACCTCATGCTCGAGTATATTCTGTCGAATTAATGGATGTCGACAGCAGCGAATTTGAACAGTTTCACGATACTGATCTAGACTCTTTTCATACGTTATTGTTTGACCCAGATATGTATTATACACATACGGACCCTTCTTTCGAGTTGTCCGGGTCAACATCTAACGCTGATTATAAACCGTTCTTGTAGTCTGAAAATCACCCCGTACTTTGTGATGACATTATTCTCCGGGGTATAAATGAGAGTTTTGAGGATATTTTCGCTGAAGAACTCGCATTTTTGAAAGACACGGGTGTTGAAATGAATCCACCTCAATACAACGAAATTGAACCTCCACCCCTTCTTCTGGACTATAAAGAGAATGCAAGTAATCCATCACAATCACTGTGTCGTCTCTCCAAAACGAGACATAAACACATTCTATCCCACCACTTACCTTTTCCCCACTTCTTCTTGGCGCTTTTCAACTTGTTCTTTCACCAACTGGAGGATTACATTGATAAAATCATCGAATGGTTGGTGTTGACCTTCGGTCTTTGCAAAGCTTGGCATCGACCACTAATCTTGACCCCCTCTTGTAATTTTCAAAGATTAATATTGTTTAACTCAAGTTTGGGGGGAGGTATAATCTGTCTCTCGAAAATAAAAATTTTTACTCAAAATGGTGAGCCAAAAAATAAGTTTGGGGGAGGATTTTCACTTTCACTTATTCTTTCCTCGTTAATAAATTTCCTTCCAGGCTTACAAGTTTTTTATGATCTAGCGGAAGGCAACAGTGAGGACACTGTTGAAAACAAGTTTGGGGGAGCTTTGTGCTTATTTTCGCATCATTTTGCATCATACTTTGCATAAGCACAAAACTTTTAAAACATATAAAAATAAAAATAAAGTTAATATTTAATTAGATAATAAAAATATTAGATAGTGAAAAATTACATCCAAAAGATTGGAAAAATTTAAGAAAACCAAGAAAATTAGAAGTTTTCTTAAACGAACTAGTAATAAGTAGTTATGAGCCGTTGTCCCAAGGGTTAGTAAGATGAAAAAAGTCACTAATCTGAGGATAAAAATAAGTCTGGAAAATAGTTCCTATTCTGGAAGCCAAACATTTAAACGTTGATACCCTACTATACGCACTTACACACGTCTTGAAACTCGGGATAGTAGAGGATAACTTGAAATGCTCTTGTCTAAAAGCCAAAGTATGAAGAAAATAAAAAATTGAATAAAATATAAAATGGTGAGAAAAATGAACACTGGTTTTGTTAATCGCCAAGGCAGCAATAAAAAAATATAGCGAGGGTGCTTCATCACCTAATGCCTTAGACCAGCTGGTCTGGGAGTCACTGCTAAGGCTTAGGTGGTGCAAGACGAGAAATACACCTAATAAGCAAGCACATGAGTAATCGGCCGGTTAGTACCTCAAGAAGTATTAACGGTCGCATGAAAGTGTGTGAGCAAATCCATCTAAATATTCATCAAATTAAAAAGTACTGAGGCAGATGGACAAGAGTATGATAGCTTGAATTGAATTCTCCGAGTGTAGGGATGTCTATTACACACACGTAGGGATATATGATCGATGTTTGGAAGAAAGATAGGAATGAAGAATAAAGACGATGTTTTATTGAGGGATAATGTGATTTCTAATATCTTTTCATGACTATTAAGATAGGGCTTATGACAACCGAAAAAATGGTGTAGTTGAAAACTCTTATTTTCAAGTTCTTTCTTTTATAGTTCTTATCTTTATATGTAACTTTCAACATCTCTCTTTTATTATAGGATTTTGTGGGTGTAATCCGCTGAAAACCCTCAGGAGACAACACTCCTCCTACTAGGGACACCTAGAGGTTTAACGGCTTGTTGCACGTGCTCAGTGCAATCGTGTTTGCCTACGAAAGTGTGCTATTTAGGTTTTTCTTTTTCTTTTTCTCTTTCTATTGAATAACTAGTTTGCTCGGGACGATCAAAGTTAAGTTTGGGAGTATTTGTTCAGTTGAAAATATTGCACTTTGGTATAAGTATTATCCTTACGTTTCTTAAATAATAAAAGGTGTTTATTATAAATATTAAACATATTTGGATTTATCTGCAAAATACTATTTGCCATATGTTTATATATTATAATTAATATTATGAAGGAAAATATAGGCATTTTATATTTATATAATATTTTGGTAATTGAAAATATGCATATCATATCAAATATTCTAATCACAATTCTTAAAAGATATAATATCATACAAATGGTTAGAATAATATTTCAAAATATATGCATAATATTTTAGTAATTAAAAGATGTATAGCATATCGAATATTCTTAATCATGTTTCTTAAAGATTTATTACCATATAAAGTGCATAGCATATTAAATATTCTTAATCAAGTTTCTTAAACATTTATTACCATATATAGTGATTAAGATACCCTCTCTAATTTAATAAATAAACTAACATTATTCATAGAGATATTGTGCAAGATTTAGTTCAGGTCAAGAGATCAAGATGTTCAAGATGTCAGGATCAAAAATCTGCCAAAATCATAAATTCAATACTGACAGGGACTCAGAATCCACGCATGGAAAATCACCATATTAGGAAGTCACCATATATGGTAACTAGTTTTCTTCTTTGAGGGCTATATAAAGGACCAAGGGCTAAAATTAGAAGGCATCAAGACAAAGAGATCACGAAGTCCAAGACGGCTCACGCATCCAGGCCGATCATCAACTGTTCATCTACCTCCTTCGGAAGAGTTTGAGAAGCAAACCAAGTTTTTGTAATCATTTTCTAAGGAATAAAGTGTAGATTGTTCAAGTTGATTAATAAAGGTAGTTTCTTTATTTAATTCTTTTGCATTTTACATTATATTTTCCTTCTCTGTCTTTTCATCTTCTTTTCCCAACATGCGCGAGTAATTCTCCGCTTGTTAGGGTTCATAGGATTAAGGTAGATTAATGGATGATGAAGATCCTTAAACTCTTTTTACGTCCTATAAAGTTTATAAACTTTACTAAAAGAATCATTAACATCCTAATCGGGAGCGCTACCAATTTATTGTTAGTGTCGACCGCGATTAGAGATTAGATTAATGATTGTTTTGGTAAAGGCTAGATATGAACGGAGTTCCATGTCGAGATAAGGATTAAGAGTAGGAACCGTTTTCCCTCCAGAAAACCTAATCTACATGCATCTTTGTCGTTCTAGTTTTAAATCTATTAAAGGATATAAAGAGTAATCTTTAATTAACCATCCATAACTACTAAATCCTAATGAACCCTACAAGCCCCCTTTTAATATTGAACTTACATCCATAATTAATCTAGATCAATATTTTGCATCCGTGTTTAACGTAGATCTAGAACCTACAATCATTCTTATTTCTTCCTCCTTTCTTTCTCAACACGTCTAAAGTAAGAATAAAATATTCCACGTTTCCCTGTGGACGACCCGTATTCATCTCGGCTAGCTACAAGCGACACCGTTATTGATTGCGGTTATTCTACAAACACTCTTTCACATCAATCAAGGAGCAGCGAGAAAGCATGTAGGTTGCTTAAATCTATTTATGGATTGAAGCAGGCATCACAGAGTTGGAACATCTATTTTGATGATGCGATCAAAGAGTTTGATTTCGTCAAAAATCCAGATGAGCCTTGTATTTATAAGAAGATTGTGGGGAGTACTGTTACATTCTTCGTATTGTACGTGGATGACATTCTCCTGATAGGAAATGACATTCCTATGCTACAATCGGTCAAACTTTTCTTGGAGTTTGTATTTACCCTCAGTGGAGGGGCGGTTTGTTGGTAGAGTTCCAAACATGATACTGTTACAGACTCAACAATGGAAGCTGAGTTTATTGCTGCAAAATGATGCTGCAAAGGAAGCCATCTGGATGCGGAACTAGGAGTAGTTCCCACCATTATTGATCCAGTACTATTGTATTGTGATAATAATGGGGCTACAGCATTGGCCAAAGAGCCCAGGTCCCATCAACGATCCAGACACATCCTGAGGAAATATCATTGGATCTGGGAGATAGTTGAACTCTGTGAGATTGTGATTAGGAGAGTAGATATAGAGAATAACATCACGGATCCACTCACCAAGGTCCTCTCACGGCCGAAGCATGAGTGACTTTTTAAGATGTTGGGTATGAGATATGCCAATAAGTGACCTTAGTGCTAGTGGGAGATTGTTGGATATATGTATGTCCTAGAGGCTATTATTTGATAGTGGATGTATGTATGTATGTGTGTGTGTGTGTGTGTGTGTGTGTGTGTATTCAGTGGACTTTCTTGCTCCACATGATAGTGTTAGTTATATGTATGCCCTAGAGGCCATTACTGTACATTGGATGTATATTGTAGTGGATGCTGGGACATATATAGGGAGGACTTTCTTGCTCGACATGATAGTATGCTATCTGGTTGATCTTTACCTTAACGTGTACACTGTTTGTCTCTCTGTTACATGTTGGTAAAGCCCTTAGGATGTGTACTTGACTACCTGGACTATGATGCGGATCATACTAGTGGGGACATGGTAGTCCATAAGTACATCCTTCAAAGTCCCTAGTCGTGTGTATATCGAGACGGGGCATCGATATACCAGAGTAGACTAGCGTATACCTTCTCGACCCATACAGATGGGCGATGGATGATCCCATATCCATTGGTGTTTGACATCAGAGATGATATACGGGTGCTCAGTAGAGACTGGGTACACTGGACGGACTCGCCGAGAACTCCCAGATGGTATTATACCTCACGTCAGATGGCAGTTCTCTGGTGACACTGGTACAGAGTAGTCTGTTGACCCGAGATCGTCATAGAGTCTCGTGTGGTTCCCACTGTGCTTTGATTTCCATCTTACCACGTCCAAGAGGGCGTGCAAAACGGTGGTTTTTGGGTACAGTCCCGAGTCACATGGAGGCAATGAGCGATAGGAGGGAATTCGTCTCTCCCGGTATAGGGGGTTGATGTTGCGCTGTGTTCGATTGGCTATAACAGGAAATCCCTGGCCAGGGTTGCTGAGATTTACTGGTAAGTGTTACCAGTAGTTTCTCGAATAGTTATAGACCTCATATCGACACGACTTATCGAGCTATTGGGGTCTGACGTTTACCACCCCTAGGCGAGATATGCGACATATCAGACGATCAGACCGGACTGTACGGTAGTGTTACTGGTTGGATTCACAGGAGTGTGAGCGGGCTTGCTCGTCGATCTTCTGATCGCTCAATACCCGGGTGGCCGTTACGTTTAGCAGACCGCTTGCGGCTTGTGGATGTTTGATATGATCATCATCCGCTGCCGGCGTATTGACGAGTCTTTAGAGTCCTACACAGAGGTTTCCTGGCTCAAGCGAAACGAAATAGGAGCGCATATGAGATATGTGCGGGACCGAGAATAATACCAGTATGTGATACTGTATTCGATTCTCGCGATGTGACATTGATCGGTTATATGCGATATAGCCGGGTTATCGGATCAAGTGTTGATTCGATAAGTTGTTACTAATGATACTAGTCGGTTATATGCGATATGACCGGATCGTTAAATCAAGTGTTGATTTAATGATTTAATGCATAATAATATATTTGATATATTACTTTGCATTAACTAGTATCGGTTCACTTTAAATGGATTTTCTCGCTCGGGTGTGCACATTGTATATTCGATATAGTTTTGTGCACTTGCTTGTATCATGTTTGATGATACATGCCTTATGGTTAAGTGTTAAGAATTAAACTATAGTTAAGTGGGTGATTAGGGTTTTTGATTTCATTTTATTCATTTATCTTTTTGGAAAAAGAAAAGGCAAAATGAGGAAAATGGTTGCTTTCTTTTGTTCGTTCATGAACCTTCATGAAGACTTTGACCAAATGACCATTTTGTCTCATGCTTAACCCTAACCACTCACTTAAACCTTAGTTAACTCTCTACATCTAACCATGGTTCAATATATGATAAGGATTGGTTTTTCTTTTCTTTTCTAATTAATCTTATCATATTATTCTTCTTCTTCTTCCTTGCTTCAAGTGAAGAAAAGCTTACCTCATCAATGGTGATTGATGTTTTTGAGTGAGAAATCCAATTCTAAAGTTAACCCACTTCCTATTTCTTCATCCTCTACCTCTTGCCAAGTAGTAGAGTATGTTTTCTTCACAAGTTTCTTGACTTGGTGAAGTTGGAGCTTGATTTAGCGATGCCTCGACGTAGATCATCTTCGGCATGGACATCGACGACCTAGCTTGCCCATTCTCCGACGAAGCCGACGCTAGAGCCCGGATTAGATTTGGACAGCGGAGAGGACTTCGTTGCGGAGCTATGGAGGTGGAGCACCGGATCTACAAAGGTTGTATTTCCGTATTCCCTTAGTTAAGTGTTAACTAGTTATCTTTTCGCCTAGTTTTCTAGCAAACGATCCGTAGTCGGGTTTCTCGGCACCGTTAAAATTTTAATTTGGCATGATCGATGCCTTGTGAGACCTCATTAGGGTGCCAAGGAACCCTACAGTGGTATCAAAGCCTAGCTAGAGCCTTAGGCGAAGTCTAGACGGATTTTGAACTCCGAACGAACCCGAAACCCTATTACAAATAGCTCTCTGGACGTTTTCCAAATTCTGGGATTTTTCCAGATTAAAAATATTCAGAAAACTCAGTAAAATAATATAAGAATTACTGTGCAAACTCAGGCGAAAGATTCATTAAATGGGGAGCGGATCCGCGGCCTTACAGTAGGCTCAGGCGGCGGATCCGCGGCCCTTTTGTCGTGTTGTGCATCCTTTTCTGCACAGTAATTCTTATATATTATTTATGGTGTTTCTGGGAATTTTTAATATTTATTCAAGAGTTGAATTTTCTGGAGTTGTTTTGGGGATTCGGTGTTTCGATCGGAGTATCAAATTTTGTCTGTGTGGCTTTCCGGATAAATTTTAGAATATGTTAAAAAGTTCGACCGGATATAAATACCCACTTTTTCCCCTGCCGGGAAATTTCCAAGTGTTGGATTTTTCCGTAGTTTGACGACGTTCTAAGTAGTGCAAGTAACGCGATGGACCCTCTAGAAGACAACAAACCTTAACTCGATTATGTGACCATCTTGAACT
Source organism: Agapanthus africanus (assembly GCA_030015575.1). NCBI lineage: Eukaryota > Viridiplantae > Streptophyta > Magnoliopsida > Asparagales > Amaryllidaceae > Agapanthus > Agapanthus africanus. Next base: position 286,932,915 of record CM057341.1, on the reverse strand, counting down.
GCCCTTTGAACCTTCGGGTTTGGGGCAGTACGGCGTGCCACATGTGAGGCGTTGGCTTGACCCTTCTACGGCTGGACCGTTGGTACTGAGGCACGAACGGAATGTTGTTAGACTTGTTTCATGTGTTGAGCTGTATCGGGAAAACTTGGGTGTTCGATTGTTCGATCGAAAAGTTTAGCATTTTCTATTTATCCGGAATGTGATACAATAATTGGAATTCATAAATTGTTATGAGATAACGGAATGAATATTATAAACGTAGCAGTTTAGTCTCACTTGATCGGTTGCCACGGAATTTTGATGTGATCAAAAGTCCGTCGCAATCACGTAGCGTACGCGGATACTCGCCGGGTAAACTTAATAGACAGCCTCGCTCCATTGCCCCGACCAAGTGACTGTAGGAGAACCCCATCGCCGAAAGCATCCGTTCGGGTGCTCGCGGCAACGGTGTTCCGCCTTGGTGCACTTCGTCGACGGTATCGGGGGTGCGGCCGCCTACTAAAGTTTGCGACGAGTATTCGATCAGACTGTCGGGAATCTTGTTGAATTGCCCGACTCGATATTGAAAAGTGTTTTCGATAATGAGACTGAAATGCGGGGTTTATAATTGTTAGGCATGTGATGTCTAAGTAATTCATTTGGTCAGGCATGCGATGTCTGAGATGGTTGCGGATTCCAACTGTTGTAGTTTTACACTTTCTTTTCTGTGACCGTAAGTGTAATATGTGATATCGCCGGTTTCGTTGCTATATGTCAACGACAATTGGGATGCGCATATTTACTTACGTTGATGACATGTGATGTTATGTGTTGCTGGATATGTTATATTGGATCGTCGTGTTTGAATAGCCGGGGGTTTTTATGTGAGATGAGTGTTTTTCATTTTCATTCATGTAAAAACTTGTATGTAATATTCTTTTATTTGGGGCGCTTCCAGGTTGCGGAAGTTGTCACCGTTTGTATATTATTTACTTTCCCGCACTAGGATAGACCCAAGGAGGAGAGCACAAGTAACCGGGTTCTGGGGTCCAGTGGGAGACCAACTCGAGGAGTCGAGTCCGGGTCTCCTAACTCTAGAATTGGTAGGGTTGCTTGCCGCTCTCGTAGGGGTCTAGAGGTGTGGGTTTGGCTATTCATCGCGACCGTGGAATCCGTGTTTTATACTGGCTCGTATTGAAAACACGGACGTCCTAGTATATCCAATATTTCATATGTTTCTTCTGCTGCGATATCTGTGATGTTCTGTGATAGATACATTATATAGTATATATGATATATTATATAGACGTTACTTATGTTTTACACCCGCGCTAGCCCTGCCCTGCTCTGCCGTTAGTTACCTAACCTAACGGTGCACGAGGGGACATCGAGGCGAATGCGGATGGCATAAGTGTAGGTCGTATTTATCTGTGATGTTTAGGTACATTTTAAATGATGGGACTTCATTAATGTGATTAATGAAATAAAAGAAACCTAAGATGTTGTAGAATCGAATTTCAAAATAAAACAGGTAGCTACAGTTCTTGCTTTGCACAGCGGTATATATGATATATCCTGCACCTTATTCGATAAGGAAAGGACCGAGATCCCTTCACCGGGAGTGACTCCTTTAGCAATAACTGGCAGATGCTACACACTCGGTTTGTCTTTTCATTGCTTTTAAGAGTTTTTGCTTTGCACAGTGATATATATGATATATCCCGCACCTCATTCGACGAGGAAAGGACCGACGATCCCTTCACCGGGAGTGACTCCTTTAGCAAAACTAGAAAAGCCTCAAAATCACTCCATTTTAAAATCATTTGATTCTACAACGATATCAAGTTCATTACGCAATAGGTTTTCAGAAAAACCTGTCGTAGCCCTCCGTCATTTCAGATAAGTACTGGTTAGTATTCGTGCTACGTTTGTTGACTATGTTAAGGCGTAGTGTGCGGTAGCTAATTAGTGCTTATCTGCATAAGCATATGATGTGATTGGATTAAGGTAGTCGTGCGACTTTGTTGACTATGTTAAGGGTCGTGCGGGTGGGTTTAATTCAATCGGGAAATGACGGGTTGAACTTGACTAGCACTTATGATTTGTTGACTATGTTAAGGTCATATAGCTGCTAGGGGCAAAATATTATCGGGAATTTCAAGTGTTGAAATTTGCAATGAGATTGCATACCTTCTATGAGATAGTTGGATCCCGATACCCGCTGCGAGTAATTGTTACTCCTGGGAGAGTTTTATACATTACAATTAGCCGGTCAAGTAGGTGTCTAGAAAGGTGTCAACGGGGTTACGCCTCTGGGAAAACGAGGTTTACATTAATTAGGTTCGTGCGAAAGCACGGGGGACCTCCCTCAAAGTACCGACACTGGCCTGGCTGAAAGATTGGCGAACTTGTAGTGTGTAATTAATCCCGGCTAGTCTTTCCTTTTAGGGTTTGAAGGAAGATTTGATAAAAAGCAGTGGGAGCCATCCTGATTAGATAAAATAATAACCAATCTATTCTTGTAAGAGCGCACGCTGAGTGTTTTCTTCTCTCTCTCTCCAGGTAGCGACCATATCACGCCTTAATCAAGATAATAATACGGATTATTGACCGAACCCGCTTGTTATACTGAGCTGGGGAACGTTGGTCCCGCTCCAACTTATAATTGTTATAAGACAGAGCAGGAAATTGGGGAATACCAGAATTCCCGTGCCACCCAAACAAAGAGAGTGCATGTTGATGCATCATCTTCGGGTGTGTTCATTACAGAGAACTGTTTCTCAGTATCCTTTACGTCCTGGGTATGTGATACCAGATCAGGACCCCAGATATGTAATCTGTTACATAGGGCTACAGATAGGTAGAGAACTGAGAACGGGTGATAAGTTTCATGAGGCAGAAAACGGGGCAAGAGTTGCAGCCAAGTCTGTTGGTCACTGTCACCCTGTATTACAATACATTGATTCTGAATGAATGTTATTAGATACCGAACCTGATATACAAAATCATATCTGTCTCTTTATTAGTAAAGAAACGGTAAAATTTTGTATTGTTGGATAATGTTTTGAACATTTCCTATATCAAAAGTTGATCGGTTCAGGCACGTTATCTAAAAGCATTGATGTTCTAAATCAAATTACAGTTCTTAGTATATGGAACACACACAAGAGGAAGAGTTCAGAAATGAACGGATTCTTCTTGAGGCATTGTAGACTAGGTCAGATCAATGTGACCCGACTAGCTAGAGTTACATATAGATGCATATTTAAATCAGTTTGAATTTACATCTTGTGAAACTCGCCAGTCATGTCACAAAGATAAGATGACCATAGCTCCGTTTACTGGAAACAGAGAAAGAGTTAGTGAACTCTTGGGACTGATACATGATGATGTATGTAAGGTCTCCGGTCTACACATGCCAGGACTGGTTCTTTATACTTCATTACATTCTCTGATGATCTTTTTAGATTCAGACCTATGTTCCTGTTGAAACACAAGTCCGAACCTTTTGAGATATTCACAGAATATAAGCGAGAAGTAGAGAACCAGAATACGGGTATAAGTATTATATCCTATGATGAGATCAAGGAGGAGAATACTTGAGCACGGAAATCCTAGACTTTTCTAAAGGAGAATGAGATTCTCTCTCAGCATTACTCCTCCGCATACACCATAGCACGATGGTATATCGGGGCGGAGCAATCACACCCTATATGATATAGTGTGCTCTATGATGAGTATTACTGAGTTACCTATTTCCTTTTAGGGGTTATGCACTTGAGAAGTTGCATACCTACTGAATAGGGTTCCAATCAAATCAAATTGCCTACCATTTCATATGTGATATGGAATGGGAAGGGCCCATGTCTTAAGTTAGTTAAGATTTGGGGTTGACCGACCTATGTCTGAAAGCAAAATCCGGACAAGCTCGAGGCAAAGTCTGTATTGTAGAACTGGAAAGGTTCCAGCTATACGAACTACAGCAGATGATTTGATAGAACCAAGGGATTCAGTAGATACCAACGAACCTCAGCCTCTCCGCCGATCTAGTAGGGTTCCTCACCCACCTGAGAGATACTTTGGTTTCTCTATGACAGTGGGAGCGAGGATTGCATCATGAGATGATGACCCAACTAGTTTCGAGCAGGCCATCGAGAGTAAGACTCTGTAAGAATGGCTGGATGTTTAGTGATCTGAGATGGAATCTATGTACACCAACAAAGTATGGACTTTGGTTGCTATATCTGAAGGGTTAAATCCCCATCAGGAGCAAGTATATCTTGAGAAGATTACTTGGTGTATATGGAAAAGTTGAGACTTTCAAAGCTAGACGTGTTGAAGGTTTTCGTCATCGACCAGGCGTGGATAATGATAAAATCTTTTCCAGTACCTATGCTTAAGTCCATCCAGATACTACTTACCACGGCTTCATACCATGACTACGATATCTGGTGGTTGGGTGTCATGACTGCTTTTCTAAATGATGTTTTAGAAGAGTGCGTCTATAAGTACACAGCCAGAGGGCTTCGTAGACAGTGGGAGCAGCGGAAACGTGTGCAAGATGCTTTATAGGATTAAAGCAGGCATCGCGGAGTTGGAACGTCTGTTTTGATGGATAAGTCAAAGAGTTTGACATCATCAAAATGGTAGATGAACCTTGTATAAACAAAAAGGTAGTAGGGAGTATGGTGGTGATCCTCGTAGAGTACATGGATGACATACTCTTGATAGGGAAGAAGTTTCCTATGCTACGCTCGATCAATCTCCGCTTATCACTATGATTCTCCATATAGGATCAAAATGATACCTCCTAAATCCTGAGTTTTGGATCTATGAGATAGATTTAATTGGATGTTAGGATTCTCACTAGTTGTAGTAAGATGGTATCAATTGATCCTGGGGAGAATCACTGGAAGGGTTCCAGGGTGATAAAGACGACTAAATGTCAGTCGCAGGCATTGTCTTTACCCTCAGTAAAGGGACGGTATGTTGGAAGAGTTCCAAGCTAGATACCGTGGCATACTAGACGATAAAGACAGGATACATCGCTACTAATGATGATACCAAAGAGGCTGTTTGGGTGTATATTGGTTCATGAGATGAACTATGTTCCTCCCATTGTGTGACAATGGAGTTGTGGCTTATGCCAAGGAACGCAGGTCCCATCAGTGATCCAGACATATTCTAAGGCAGTGTCGCCTGATCATGGAGATAGTTGATCTCCAGGGTGATCGAGGTTTGGAGAGTAGACTAAGAGGACAACACAGCGGATCCACTCACAAAGGCCTGTTCCCAGAGAGAGACTTTTATGGGATGGTTGAGTATGAGATACTACAACCACTGCTACAGATGGCCCTAGTGCAAGTGGGAGATTGTTAGTTATATGTATGCCCTAGAGGCCATTACTGTACATTGGATGTATATTGTAGTGGATGCTGGGACATATATAGGGAGGACTTTCTTGCTCGACATGATAGTATGCTATCTGGTTGATCTTTACCTTAACGTGTACACTGTTTGTCTCTCTGTTACATGTTGGTAAAGCCCTTAGGATGTGTACTTGGCTACCTGGACTATGATGCGGATCATACTAGTGGGGACATGGTAGTCCATAAGTACATCCTTCAAAGTCCCTAGTCGTGGGTGTATCGAGACGGGGCATCGATATACCAGAGTAGACTAGCGTATACCTTCTCGACCCATACAGATGGGCGATGGATGATCCCATATCCATTGGTGTTTGACATCAGAGATGATATACGGGTGCTCAGTAGAGACTGGGTACACTGGACGGACTCGCTGAGAACTCCCAGATGGTATTATACCTCACGTCAGATGGCAGTTCTCTGGTGACACTGGTACAGAGTAGTCTGTTGACCCGAGATCGTCATAGAGTCTCGTGTGGTTCCCACTGTGCTTTGATTTCCATCTTACCACGTCCAAGAGGGCGTGCAAAACGGTGGTTTTTGGGTACAGTCCCGAGTCACATGGAGGCAATGAGCGATAGGAGGGGATTCGTCTCTCCCGGTATAGGGGGTTGATGTTGCGCTGTGTTCGATTGGCTATAACAGGAAATCCCTGGCCAGGGTTGCTGAGATTTACTGGTAAGTGTTACCAGTAGTTTCTCGAATAGTTATAGACCTCATATCGACACGACTTATCGAGCTATTCGGGTCTGACGTTTACCACCCCTAGGCGAGATATGCGACATATCAGACGATCAGACCGGACTGTACGGTAGTGTTACTGGTTGGATTCACAGGAGTGTGAGCGGGCTTGCTCATCGATCTTCTGATCGCTCAATACCCGGGTGGCCGTTACGTTTAGCAGACCGTTTGCGGCTTGTGGATGTTTGATATGATCATCATCCGCTGCCGGCGTATTGACGAGTCTTTAGAGTCCTACACAGAGGTTTCCTGGCTCAAGCGAAACGAAATAGGAGCGTATATGAGATATGTGCGGGACCGAGAATAATACCAGTATGTGATACTGTATTCGATTCTCGCGATGTGACATTGATCGGTTATATGCGATATAGCCGGGTTATCGGATCAAGTGTTGATTCGATAAGTTGTTACTAATGATACTAGTCGGTTATATGCGATATGACCGGATCGTTAAATCAAGTGTTGATTTAATGATTTAATGCATAATAATATATTTGATATATTACTTTGCATTAACTAGTATCGTTTCACTTTAAATGGATTTTCTCGCTCGGGTGTGCACATTGTATATTCGATATAGTTTTGTGCACTTGCTTGTATCATGTTTGATGATACATGCCTTATGGTTAAGTGTTAAGAATTAAACTATAGTTAAGTGGGTGATTAGGGTTTTTGATTTCATTTTATTCATTTATCTTTTTGGAAAAAGAAAAGGCAAAATGAGGAAAATGGTTGCTTTCTTTTGTTCATTCATGAACCTTCATGAAGACTTTGACCAAATGACCATTTTGTCTCATGCTTAACCCTAACCACTCACTTAAACCTTAGTTAACTCTCTACATCTAACCATGGTTCAATATATGATAAGGATTGGTTTTTCTTTTCTTTTCTAATTAATCTTATCATATTATTCTTCTTCTTCTTCCTTGCTTCAAGTGAAGAAAAGCTTACCTCATCAATGGTGATTGATGTTTTTGAGTAAGAAATCCAATTCTAAAGTTAACCCACTTCCTATTTCTTCATCCTCTACCTCTTGCCAAGTAGTAGAGTATGTTTTCTTCATAAGTTTCTTGACTTGGTGAAGTCGGAGCTTGATTTAGCGATGCCTCGACATAGATCATCTTCGGCATGGACATCGACGACCTAGCTTGCCCATTCTCCGACGAAGCCGACGCTAGAGCCCGGATTTGATTTGGACAGCGGAGAGGACTTCGTTGCGGAGCTATGGAGGTGGAGCACCGGATCTACAAAGGTTGTATTTCCGTATTCCCTTAGTTAAGTGTTAACTAGTTATCTTTTCGCCTAGTTTTCTAGCAAACGATCCGTAGTCGGGTTTCTCGGCACCGTTAAAATTTAATTTGGCATGATCGATGCCTTGTGAGACCTCATTAGGGTGCCAAGGAACCCTACAGATAGCAAGCTATCTAGTTACTCTTTATCTTAACATGTTCACTTGATTGTGTATACTGTTCATTTGATACATGTTGATAAAGCCCTTAGAATATTTGCTTGACTATGATGATTATGATGCAGATCATGCTAGTGGGGCATGACTTGTCTATAAGCGTATCCTTAAATGTTCCTAGTCGTGGGTGTATCAAGACAGGGCATCGATATTCCAGAGTAGACTAGCGTATACGTTTCTTGACCCATTTGATGAGCGATGGATGATCCCATATCTATTGGTGTTTGACATCAAAGATTGTATACGGGTACTCAGTGGAGACTGGGTACACTGAACGGACTCGCCGAGAAATCCTATATGGTATTATATCTATTATCGGATGGTGGTTCTCAGGTGACACTTGTACAGGTTAGTCTGTAGATCCGAGATCGTCATAGAGTCTTGTGTGTTCTCCCACTGTACTTTGATTTCCACCCTACCACGGCTCTACTGAGTCGTGCAAACAGGTGGCTTTTGGGTACAGTCCCGAGACACATGGAGGCAATGAGAGATAGGAGGGTTTTCGTCTCTCCCGGTATTGGGGGTTGATGTTGCGCTGTGCTCGATTAGATATAACTGAAAGTCCCTGGCCAGGGCTGATGAGATTTACTGATAAGTGTTATCAGTAGTTTCTCGATCTGTTATAGGCCACACATCGGCATGACTTATTTAGTTATTGGGGTCGACGATACTATCCCTAGACTCGATATGCAACATATCTGACGAAGAGACGGGACTATACGGTAAGTGTTACCGATTGGCTCTACGGGTGTTTTGACAGGTTCGCTTGATGTTCTACTGTTCGCTGCCTACTGTTAATACTGCTGACAGTTTGTGGGTATGTGATATGATCACTGCCTACTGCTAGCGTATTGACAAGTCTTAGACTCCCACAAAGGGGTTTTCGAGCTCGGCGAAACGAAGTGGGGCGAATAAGGGGATATGTACAGGAGGTTTATTAAATACGTGTATTTGATACCATATTTTAATCTGGCATTTTCTATTCGTCGGGTCGTATGTGATATGACCGGATAAATCAAGTTTTGATTTAATATCAAATGACCATTAGCTCAAATATTAATTCTTTTTTTTATTTGTATGCATGTATGTATGTATGTTTATATTGATATGTATGCACACATGCATGATACATGTGTCATGGTTGATGATACATTGGAGATGGATATGCTAGACTCACATGGAAACATTTGTGATATTTTTATTTATTGAGTTAATGGAAATTAGGAATTAATCCATGGTTGATATTTGTTTCTACACACTTCTTTTAAAATATCTTATGTAACCATGGTTTTATTTCTAATCCTCCACTAACTCAACTACTAGAAATATCTAGATATTTTCATGCTTTAGTTAAGAGTGAGTGTGACTCTCTTTCTCATATATTATTATTATTATTATTATTATTATTATTATTATTGTGCTTATCTTTCTTGAGCTCAAACTTAGCCATTTCCATCTCCTTCTTCCTCCAAGCTCTACCTTTTTCTATTGAGTAAAAGAGAAAGAAAAGAAAGATTTTATTAGTGAGGAAAATACCCACTTCATCAATCTATATTAGTCTAGCCCACTAGTGTAGGTTGTTTTCCTCACTTCTATTTAGGTTAAGTGAAGCAAAAAGCTTGAGTCAAGGAACCCCGTGGTGGATCATCGTAGACTTCGAAGGCTTCAAGCGGACCGGTTCAAACTTTGAGTAGAACCAAAGAGTCAAGGATATCTACACGGAGCTTTTAAAGAGAAGGGGAGGTCTACAAAGGTTGTAGTTCTTTTTCTCTTAGTGTTAGACACTTATTTGTATGTGATACTTGTTAGCTTTACGCCTAATCCTCTAGTTCGATTCTAGGTACGGGTTGGTTAGCATCCTAGATTTTTAAAGTTGCATACTTGATACTTGTTAAAACCTAGTGAGGGTGCTAAGCAAACCCCAACATAAACATCATCATGAGAAACAATCCCCCTGACGTCATATAAATGACCGGCCATAGTACCTAAAAAAAAGAAACCTGAAAGGCGTCGGTCCGCAAATTTGAGAAGTCCTATAAAGGGGTGGAATATAAAATTGGTTGTTTAAAGCTAAATTTAATTCACATGTTCGAAGGTTATTTTAAGTTAAGTCAAGTGCGCAATCTAAAAGGTGTGCAAGCTCAAGATATGTCAAGTGTGCAAAGGTAGAGGTGTGCATACACACTTACCAAATGAATAAAGAAGCAAGGGCTTCTAACAGGAAGCAAAGGCTTCAGAAAGAATGCAGTTCTAAAAGAGTGAAAAGGAATGGTGCATTTCAATGAAGGAGATGGCCTTTATTTATAGGGTTTAAAAGACGGTTCGCATCCCAACAAATCTCGAGGCAAATCTGATGGATCACAGCCTGACACTGTTGGAGTTAGTGCCCTCAGAGTCAATTATTGGATCACAGGCACGTGATTGTAATGATTGAGAGAGGACCTATGCCGATAGGACAGTCTTGCTCGAGATGATAGTATGCTATCTGGTTTATCTTTATCATCGTGTACTGCTTTAGGTGACCTTACAAGTCACTATTGCACGTTGATAGAGCCCTTAGGATGCTTGCTTGACTGCCAGCAGTATGAGGGCGATCATATACGTGAGAGCTGGGGTTTATAAGCACATCCTTAAAAGGTCTAGTCGTGGGAGTTTCGAGACGGGGCATCGATTCTCCAGAGTAGACTAGTGTATACAGTCGAGACCCCGACGAGGGGCGGTGGCCGGTCTCACAAGCCACTGATGTCAGTTGGTTCACCTAAGATGTATACAGGTGCTCATTGGGTTATGAGTACACCGGACAGGACTCGCCGGGAACATGCTAGTTGGTCTTATACCTGACGTCAGATAGCAGTTCCCTGGTGACATGTGTACAGGTTAGTTCATCGACCTGAGATCGTCATTTGTCTCGTGTGAGTTCCCACTGTACTTTGATTACTACCCTACCACGCTCAAAGGAGACGTGCAAACAGGTTTTAGTTGGGTACAGTTCCGATCCACATGGAGGCAGTGAGCGGATCTGCAGAGGTTTGTCTCTCCCGGTATTGGGGGTGAGGTCGCGCTGTGTCTAGGAGAGCCCTTACACGAAGTCCTTGGCCAAGGCAGGAGATTTACTGGTAGGTATTCCAGTAGTATCTCAGGGTGTTCTGGGCTACACTCCGACACGACTTGTACCGCTTTTGGGGGTCTGACTTTTACTAACCCCCTAGGCCCGCCATGCGATGCTCATAGACGAACGAACCGGACTGTACGGATATTGTCACTGACAGGCTCAGTAGGGTGTCAGGATGAGTTCGCTCACAGATGTCCCTTTTGTTAATAGCTGGTAGCCCGTCACGTATGGCTAATACCTCTGACGTGCTAGTGGTTAAATCCACAGCCATAGTATTGACGAGTCTTTAGAATTCCCCACAGACAGTTACTCAAGTTTCGGGCGAAACGCTGTAGAGGCCGTATGGAGATACGGCAGGGTTCGATCAGATACGTGCGGTATTGCACGGATCATGATCGGACGGATTATACTAGCGGGCTCTGGTTTAAGCCAGATCCTAGTATTGTACAGTGTAGATTTTGTCTCATTGCATTTGTATTCGGTCGGAATACAAATGCGGGTATGTATATACAGTAGCGGGGTTTTCCTATAATTTATTACGGGATCAGTTTTATAAAGTTGCCAGTTTGCATTCCGTTTCGGCCATTTTCCTTTGTATCTTTTTTTGGCCGAAAAATGGTGGAGGAGGGCTTATTTGCATTTGTGCAAATTAGCATCTTGGAGGGTCTTTTTTGCAAGTTGTTGGATCATCATTGCTTGACTTTCTTTTGTTCATGATGGTTCATGATGGCTTGACTTTGGTGATGGGATATGATTAGGTTTTTGAGTGAGGATCTTGTTGTAATGATGATGATTGCTCATGATTCATCATCATAGGCCTTTTCTCTCTCTCTCTCTCTTGCATTATTCCTTTGGTCACACTCCCTCTCTCATTTATCCATCAAGCATGGCCGGCCACAAGCCTAAGGGGCTGTCCAAAAACTGTTGTGGGGAATTTTTGATCTCCTTGGCTTTGTAAAATCCCACAAGTTCCATCTCCATAAGCTCATATCATTCCTCCACCAAAAGGCAACTTCTAGTAAACCCAATAGAGACAAAGCATTCTACAGTTTACCTACAGCATCCTTGGGCACGTCGACTCGCCAACTTCGTGCCCGAGTTGCCTCGGTCCAGAGGTGGGAGCCCGTAAAAGAACCCAGCGATGTGGTGCCCTTCCGACGAGGAGATGAAGACCGGAGATTCCGTGGGGAGATCGGGACGACGATGAGAAGACCAAAGGACACGGATCGCTCGGTATATCTCTCTACCCGTTCTCTTGTTAGCTAGAATTAGATTAATGGCCCGATCCGGGATTTTTGTGCGCGGTGGTGCCGGTTTAAAAGTTTAAAGTAAAGTATCGTTTTTGCATTTTGGCCTCGTTCCGACGGCCGGGGCGCCGTCGTGCACTTACACTGGTATCAGAGTCACGCTATTAACCTAGTCTAGCTTGGTCTAACGTGTTTACATTTTCGATCGAACAAAAATCCGAAAACCCGATATCAAAAAGCACAGTTTCTGTCGATTTTATTTTTTGCTCAAAAAATTTTTCAGTACATTGCAGAAATACGTGCAGGGAATTCTAAGCAATCTGAGAAAATTTGGTCGCGTGACGTCACCTTAACACCGCGGAACCGCGGCCAAACCCACGCATTGGCCGCGGTTCCGCCTCAAGGTTGACTGTTCATTGCACCATATTTTCACAGTAGGCTTCTGACTTGGAAATAGGGTTTTTGGAATATTCTTTTTGGGCCCAATTTTTTTTGAGTGCTACAGTAGTGCTTGGGGCCCACTTCGGTAAATTTGATCGATCGAAAATTTTAAACATATTAGTTCACAGTATTTATATTATATCTGCGACCGTGAATGTCATTTGATCGGTAAATCCTGTCTAACTGCTATAGCCCTTTTAAACGGATTTGCGAACGTGACATTCACGTTGATGTTCTGTGTTGTGCTATGATGTTGCGGATCGGTCGTGGGGGATAGTCTGGATGCAATGTTAGTACAGTTTTGTTTTATATGTACATTTGATATTGCGGGGCGAGCGTCCGACATGTGGACTGCCGTCACTGCCTGTTTGTATATTATTCTTTTGGGGCACGACCGGGCTGAGGTCGATGTACCCGTTGTATGTATATTTTACTTTCTGTACTAGGATTACCCCGCGGAGGGGTGCACGGATAGCCGGATTCTAGAGGGCAACAATCCCGCATCTCATGGCGTTGGGACGGGGGGGCTTCACTCTAGAACTGGCGGGCTATTCGCCGCACTCATAGGGGGTACAGGTTGACCCAAGGAGGGGTGCATCATATTATCATGCGATGATAGTTGGATCCCGATTCCCACTGATGAGTTGGTTTACTCCTCGGGTGATCCCGACTAATTCTTCTTTCAGATTTGGAGGAGAATTTGACGTTACAGTGGGAGGTTTCCTGATTAGATAAATTGATAACCATTCTGATCTAGGTTAGAGTGCACGCTGAGTGTTTCTTTTCTCTCTCTCTCTTTGGCAGCGACCATTGACCCGACCTTAGACTATGACTTAGTGACCAAGTTGACTGAACCTTCTTATAAGACTGGCATTTGGATTGTCAGAGTTGCACACCTCATTGCCACTCCTACTTTTACCCTTTTCTCCAGGACACCCCGTATTACTACGAACGTCTACTTCCATTGGATAAAACCATCGTATGGTTATATACGAACTCGAAGGAATTTATTCTAGATTCGAGGATGGTTTCTGGTTCTGGAGAAAACGAATAGGACTATTCAGTTGTCTTTTCCTTTTACCTTCTCACAGGTTGCGAGTGCCCCTTAGATTAGGGGATAGTACACCTATTACGCAAATTGGATAGTCTTCTTCCAAACCATAGGCAGGTGCCGACCAGTAGGGAATGAAGAAAACCAATTAGCCTAACGATGGTGTACAGAAGGTATTATGTAAAGACAAATAAAGGGATTAGAAGGAGGGCAAAGTAAATTGCGACTGCTATTCACGACCAAACCAAGTATTTCATTACCACTCCCACTTCACCTTTGTATTTCTCCAGGACACTCCGTATCACTACGAAGATCCACAGTTTATTGGATATTCCATCGTATGGTTATATACGAACTCGAAAGGAACTTGTTCCAGTTCGGGGATGGATTCTTGTTCAGGAGAAATAGGAATAAGGTTTATTCGGTTGTCTTTTATCTTCACCTTCTCTCACATTGCGAGTGTTCCTAGGATTAGGACAGTACACCCATTATGTTTATTGGATAGTTTTCTTCCAAACCATAGGCTGGTGCCGAAAGGTAGGGAAGGAAGAAAACCATTTGGCCTAAGAGGGTGTATAGAAAGTAATGACTAAAGACATATAAAGGGATTTGGAGAGATGTCAGAGAAATATACGGTTACAGTTGTGAATCTGGATAATGGAAGAGGCATTACTAGGAATACCCGGATACCCCTACGAAACATTTCAATGTTTCAGTTTCACTGTGTACTGTTAAAACTGATTTCCCAATTAGACACTTGCTCCAGGGTATGTATTTATCAGGTATGAATCTCACATCTGTATGGTTTTACAGATGATGAATGGGAGTAAGTTATTGGGAATTAGATGATTATCCTCATTATATCAGAATTCGTTGTAATTGGTGATATTTGAGGAAATCGCCTGGGCGGTTTGCCGGATGGCAAATATTTGGTTTTGAATATCCGTCGTTATGCACCAATTTCAAATTGATATATCTGTACTTCTATTTTTATAGAGTGAGATATACCTTTTTGAAATTATGTCTATGACATTTACCTGTATCAGTTGATGGTTAGGTAAGGAGTATTAAACAGCGGTGTAATTCTTCATAACCATAGTACAGTTTTCAACCTACGACGCACAGGGTTTGAGTTATTAGACTCAAGGGACTTATACAGAGTATTGTATGATGTCCAGTGTCCATTAGGACAGAGGGGTTGGTTCTCGTACTATATTCGGTTTACTTATGACTTCTCTAGTTTTTAGACAAGTGTTTCGTCGAAACGCAAGGACCGAATTTTGAGAAGTTATAGGTATATGAATAAAGTAGAGAACCAGGTGTTGCAAGTATCGGGATTCTTCAAGGTGATCAAAGATGTAGATACTTGTGTGTGGTATTCAGTTAATAGTAATGATTAAGAGAACTTACTTCTCTTTCAGGTTACTCATAATTGGAAGCACTCTTAAGTTGAGTAACGCTGATCGGCCTCTCTCCATTTACTTGACATGCACTGGAGACAGCTGCATGATTTGAATCTGGTTCTATTAAATCAGTGCCTCTGTTTCTGTATTGGATATAGAACAGTTCATATCTTGACATTGTTGAGGTACGGGGAGTTGTCCAGCTTATGCTTAAAACCAGACTCTGGACAACTCAAGGCACGTTTCTGTAGTGGATGTTTGTGGGTTGACCCAGGCTATGACGAGGGTTGACTTTCTACCATCTGGAAGATCAATAGTGATATTGTTCTTGACTCGCCACAGTTTTAATAAAAATGGATTTTTTTTCAGAAAACAGTAGTGGGAGTATGGTAGAACTGGAAGTGATTCCAGAACTGCAAACGATTACTGAAAATTTGATAAGAACCTAAAGATTCGATCTGATTGACATTCCATTGGCCACTTCGCAGATATGGTGGGTAATCTCAGGCACCCGAGAGGTACTCCGGTAGCTTCAAGGACGGTGGCAGGGAGGTTCTTGTTTACCCAGACTTGCCATTGCTGTTGTTTCAGACTGTGAGACCCGGCAGTAGGATGAGTATAGTGTCGTTCTAAACTGGCTTTAGAAGTGTACGTGTATATGACTCTGCCAGAGGGTTGTCGTAGTCAGTGGGAGCAGCGGAAGCATTGGTGGACAAGTGGCTTATGTCTATTTATAGACTAAAGCAGATGTAGCGGAGATAGATCATATATTTCTGATGTGACAGTCATAGGTTTGACTTCATCAGAATAGGGGATGGATCTGTTAAGAAGGTAGTAGGGTGTGATGTCCTGGTATTTGGATGACATACACAGAGTACGAAGTGAAATTCCTATACTACGATCGGTTATACTTTGGTTATCACACAGTGGTTTCTCCACAAGGGACTTGGATATTATATCAGACATTCTGGTTACTAGATCTATGGTTTTAGATCTAGATTTGGGAAGTGTCCCAATCAGGGTACTTAGACAGCATTCTAAAGGTGTTTTAGAATGGACGACTCCTGGCACGGTAGTGTACCTGCAGGTGATGGAGTCACCCTCTCTAAAGGTGTCTAACAGACTAAAGGGGAGAGGGATGTGCATGATTGGCAGATCACTTGCTTAGGCAATTGAGTCAATCATGAGATGTCAAGTACCACACCAGATGTTGTTTTTGCAGTGGATGCAATAAGTTAATATTAATCCAATCCTGGAGAAACAGTAGGAAGCAGCTTTAGAACATAAGTGCGTGTTCTAGGGATTTGATAACAACAGCCTCCTTTAGGAGACGGTTATCATTCCAGGCTTCCAAGGTGACCTGGATGACAGAGTGACTGTCAGAGTTATGGTTTTCCCTCTGACGAGGGGCAGTATTTTGGACAGGTGGTCCAGGAGGATACTGAGGGAGGCATGGCGCAGGATACTGATTAAGTTCAGTTGACAATACAGTCTAAGAAGTTTGGATTTGGAGTTCATTTATGAGCTAGGTCCCATCAGACATCCAGACACATTCTAAGACAGGTGTTGCTCTTTTCGAGAGATGGGTTTCTCCGCGAACTTGAGATTTATAGAGACATAGAAAGAAATATCAAAGCGGATCCACTCACTGAGGATATTCCTCGAACGCAATAGTTTCGCAAACGGGTTTTGTGAGACTGACTAGTAGAGGAGCTGGGTGTTCGGTATCACACGGGCTGTGAGTATGCGACATCGCAATAATTAGCCTTGAGTGCAACTGGGAGAGTGTTGGAGTTAGTGCCCTCAGAGTCAATTATTGGATCACAGGCACGTGATTGCAATGATTGAGAGAGGACCTATGCCGATAAGACAGTCTTGCTCGAGATGATAGTATGCTATCTGGTTTATCTTTATCATCATGTACTGCTTTAGGTGACCTTACAAGTCACTATTGCACGTTGATAGAGCCCTTAGGATTCTTGCTTGACTGCCAGCAGTATGAGGGCGATCATATACGTGAGAGCTGGGGTCTATAAGCACATCCTTAAAAGGTCCCTAGTCGTGGGAGTTTCGAGACGGGGCATCGATTCTCCAGAGTAGACTAGTGTATACAGTCGAGACCCCGACGAGGGACGGTGTCCGGTCTCACAAGCTACTGGTGTCAGTTGGTTCACCTAAGATGTATACAGGTGCTCATTGGGTTATGAGTACACCGGACAGGACTCGCCGGGAACATGCTAGTTGGTCTTATACCTGACGTCAGATAGCAGTTCCCTGGTGACATGTGTACAGGTTAGTTCATCGACCTGAGATCGTCATTTGTCTCGTGTGAGTTCCCACTGTACTTTGATTACTACCCTACCACGCTCAAAGGAGACGTGCAAACAGGTTTTAGTTGGGTACAGTCCCGAGCCACATGGAGGCAGTGAGCGGATCTGCAGGGGTTCGTCTCTCCCAGTATTGGGGGTGAGGTCGCGCTGTGTCTAGGAGAGCCCTTACACGAAGTCCTTGGCCAAGGCAGGAGATTTACTGGTAGTTATTCCAGTAGTATCTTAGGGTGTTCTGGGCTACACTCCGACACGACTTGTACCTCTTTTGGGAGTCTGACTTTTACCAACCCCTTAGGCCCGCCATGCGATACTCATAGACGAACGGACCGGACTGTACGGATATTGTCACTGACAGGATCAGTAGGGTGTCAGGATGAGTTCGCTCACAGACGTCCCTTTTGTCAATAGCTGGTAGCCCGTCACATATGGCTAATACCTATGACGTGCTAGTGGTTAAATCCACAGCTATAGTGTTGACGAGTCTTTAGAGTTCCCCACAGACGGTTACTCAAGTTTCGGGCGAAACGCTGTAGAGGCCGTATGGAGATACGGCAGAGTTCGATCAGATACGTGCGGTATTGCACGGATCATGATCGGACGGATTATACTAGCGGGCGTTGGTTTAAACCGGATCCTAGTATTGTACAGTGTAGATTTTGTCTCATTGCATTTGTATTCGGTCGGAATACAAATGCGGGTATGTATATACAGTAGCGGGGTTTTCCAGTAATTTATTACGGGATCAGTTTTCTGAAGTTGCCCGTTTGCATTCCGTTTCGGCCATTTTCCTTTGTATCTTTCTTTGGCCGAAAAATGGTGGAGGAGGGCTTATTTGCATTTGTGCAAATTAGCATCTTGGAGGGTCTTTTTTGCAAGTTGTTGGATCATCATTGCTTGACTTTCTTTTGTTCATGATGGTTCATGATGGCTTGACTTTGGTGATGGGATATGATTAGGTTTTTGAGTGAGGATCTTGTTGTGATGATGATTGGTCATGATTCATCATCATAGGCCTTTTCTCTCTCTCTCTCTCTCTCATTATTCCTTTGGTCACACTCCCTCTCTCATTTATCCATCAAGCATGGCCGGCCACAAGCCTAAGGGGCTGTCCAAAAACTGTTGTGGGGAATTTTTGATCTCCTTGGCTTTGTAAAATCCCACAAGTTCCATCTCCATAAGCTTATATCATTCCTCCACCAAAATGCAACTTCTAGTAACCCCAATAGAGACAAAGCATTCTACAGTTTACCTACAGCATCCTTGGGCACGTCGACTCTCCAACTTTGTGCCCGAGTTGCCTTGGTCCAGAGGTGGGAGCCCGTAAAAGAACCCGGCGATGTGGTGCCCTTCCGACGAGGAGATGAAGACCGGAGATTCCGCGGGGAGATCGGGACGACAACGAGAAGACCGAAGGACACGGATCGCTCGGTATATCTCTCTACCCGTTCTCTTGTTAGCTAGAATTAGATTAATGGCCCGATCCGGGATTTTTGTGCGCGGTGGTGCCAGTTTAAAAGTTTAAAGTAAAGTATCGTTTCCGCATTTTGGCCTCGTTCCGACGGCCGGGGCGCCGCCGTGCACTTACAGACACGTGGTCGCTACCACGAAAACATGCGAAGGCATTAAATGCAAACCTATAACAACGGCCAAGTGACTCAAGTGCGCACCTATTAATGAATCCACAGGTGTGCACATGGACAGAATCCATCTCCAAACATGTGCGCATATAAACACGAGATAGCAGCGACACGTGCAATGCATGTGCACACTAGCTTAAAGTGCGCAGTTGCCCAAACGAAGCAGATTCTTCCAAATGAAGGAATAAAATCTTCTTCGTTGAAACAAATCAAACTAAATTTATACGATAACATCAGATCCGATGGTGCACATGCACTGGGAATCAATTTAAACCAAATTAAATCATTATCAGATTAAATTAAATCAGAATAAAATCAAAACTACCTTAATTATTTAGCAAAAAATTCTAACAACAAACCCTAGTTTTTTCTCTCCTATAAATAAGAGCCTCATTCACAGAAATCACAGATGATAGACCCCCCATAAGCTCGAGAAAAATCTCATCTTCTTCCTCCTTAAACAAAGTAAAAAGAGAGAGAAAGAAGAAAATTTCTGCCATCTTATAAAAGCCATGGCTTTTATACGAACAATAAAGCTTTTGCTTTACACAAGATTTTTCTTCTTTAATGAATCCATTGATTCACCATGAAAATGATCAAGAGATCTTAGGGTTGATCACTCTTGCTACAAAAGTTTTAACTTTTGTAAGAGATCAGTCCTAAGGTTTTAAGGGGAAAAAACCCATCAAAGAAGCCAAGGCATCATAAAAACTGAAGTTTTTCCTTCTGGAAAAGAAACGAAGGAGAAAAGAAAGGGAAAAGAGAAAAGAAAAGAAGCCATTGCTTCTTCATGAAAGACTTTGCTTTCTATTCAAGATATGCGCACCCAAAATTTAGTGCGCACATGATCAAAATCTTACAGGCTTGCGCATCACGTGATACACACGTACGCGAATGGAAAATAATGACCATGCAGATTTGTGTATCACATGAAAGGCACGTGTGTGCACTTGACCAATATTTACTATAAATTCATGCACGTCACATGATATCCACATGAGCGAAGATGGAAGACACTGCCCAATGAAAACTTGTGTGTCATGTGAAAAACACGTACGCGCAAGTTAAAGATGTTTACTTAGTCAGATGCGCACCTATTTATGCACGCACATAAAAGCTTGACCCGACAACGAGTTCTCAAACACGTGCAAACCATTTTCAAAAGAATGAACATGCATGCACATCTTACATGCACTTGCGCACCTGAAACAGCAAGTTTTTGCTTGATCAGTTAGTCAAAAATAAACTAAGTACAAGAGCTTTTGCCTCTCATGTATAACCCATATTTTAAGTCGATCTTAATCTAAAACAAGATTAATGATCCTTAAACTCTTGAACCGACGGCGGAAAATACCTAAGTTCATCCCAAATATGAGATTTACGGATTTGGACTTATCCGCGCCCTACGGGCGATGACAAAATTAGTCTCCGTATACAATCTAAGGGCAACCCCAAAATAAACAATATATATAACACGATACAAAGTGATACACATGGAGAAAGAAAAAGTTTTTATCACGTTGTGATAACGTAATTAACTGCAGGGGCTTGCGCATGCTGGGAAAAGCGTCCCCACAATCAGAAACCCCTTACAGATGAGGGGGAATCTGATAACTCTGCTAAAACTGTCGTATCTATCCAAACTTCCGATATACGGTGCCATAAATCAACTTGGTATTTTCGAAGAGGTGGATGGATATGTTCCATATAGCATTTGCCCCAAAATTCAGGAAATACGTTTGTCTTCCCAGTTTTTGGCGGTAAACAGTATCGATCTCTTTTGAAGACGTATCAGGGATTCTCGGTCTCCGGGTCACAGGTTCTCCAATTATTTATGAAGGATGTATGAGTTCCTTCATACATTTTTATGAAGTATTAAGAGTTGATCCCTTAAAGGAGAAGAGGAAAGACGGTGTCGTACTTGCGATTTGGGTGTATGAGACTTTTAGTAGTCTCGGGACTAATGCCGATCGGGAGAAATTGGTTCAATGTACAAAAGCTTATGTTTTGTAAACCATTTGTATGGCATTATTCCCTACACGCTCCAAAAACTGAGTTCATCCAAGATGGCTTCAATTATTGAGCGACGAGGAACTCATCTCCACATATGCTTGGGTGGCAGTGTTTTGTCATATTTGATAAATGGATTCAACGAAGCGACACTGTCAATTGCGAGAGCGATAAAAGGTTATCTTACAGTTTTGCAGGTATCATATTAATTGTAAAAAATTTTATTGTAAAGATAATTGTAGCAAATCTAACAATTAAATTTTATTCAGTGTTAGGCATATACTAGGATTTCAGTCATTCGGCCAATCTCCGATACTAGCAACAAGAAGAGTAGACCCCTTAGTAGACAATGGGGTGTGCGCACACATCGATTTCCCCATCATCATAAAACTTTCTACCAGGGTATGTTTGATAATTTGAATGAATTACAGGTAATTGTTATTTCATTGCTTAATTTAACGACACTAATTTGTTTAATTCTTTATGAATAAGGATAAATATTTTCAACCGTTTCTTTAATGACAGTTCATATGTGATCCTTACATTGAGTATGTTCGTGCATCCGAAAACTTTTTCCTTCTCAGTAAATACTCTGGTCTGTTACGAGTTCCTCTCTTTTGTTTTGATATTGTCCAGTAGCAATATCCCAAATGGATAATCCGACAGTTTTTCAATTTTCAGAGTGTACCCATTAACGTTCAATCTAGAAAAAACTGAGAAGGAGAAGGCTACCAAGAAGAAACCAGTATACGATGTGATTCTGGAGTATATCAATTTGCGGGACGAAGCCAAAATTGATATCGAAGAAAATGAAGTTGAATTTGATGCAAGTACAGGAGAAGGTCAGGATGTGGCTAGCGATTACTTCACTTAGTACACTACTATTATCAGGAAGGTAATATACCCCCTATAGTCTACCAACTATGATATACGAGCTTAAAATCGAGATTAGCCGTCGGTTACTTCTCGATCATGTAAATATTGTTTATGTTTATATTTATGTTTATGTTTTATTTTATATCACCTTTAATATATTAGATCCAATTATTGATATTTATTACTTATTATTTGTTGGTGAAATCGGTTGAACTTAATAAATCTTGGTTGGATGACAACAATCTTAAGAGATAACTCGAAAAGATCAAACTAGTTCTAAAGGATGAGATTGATGAGAAGGGGGATGAAGCCTCAAAAAGGGATAAAAATGTTGAGACTAAAATTCCCGAGGTTGAAAATATTAAGGAGGCCGTTGAAACAAATGTGGGGTAGGAGACCGTTGGAAAATAGGTAGGAAATGAAAATCTCAAGATGAAATTCCCGAGGATGAAAATGTTGATGAGACGGTTGGAAAAAAGCCGAAGGAGGAGGCCGTTTATGAATTTGAGGTTTATTTAAGTGTTGCCGATGCAAACTTGAACATAAGTTTGGAAGATATAACCCCAGAAATTGAATTAGAAAAACCTATTGAAAAAATTGAAAAGGCAGAGGGTATTTCTAAGGAATTACCGCTTGAACAACCTATTGTGATGGATTTGCCATCCCCGGGCAGTCGGACAGACGTCGCGGAAGAAATAGAAGATGGCTCTTTAATTAAAAGTCTCATTAAAGCGGGTATAGATCCGACTGATCCCATAGGGCAAGAAATTTGAATAGAAGTAATGGAAGAATCGAGGAGACAAAAGAAGCCAAGTTCTTTTTTGCTCTCACCATACACAAATCCATAGAAGAAGAAAAAGAAAGAAAAGAAGCATGTACAAGGAATTATGTAATATTTTAGAAAAATAAAATATTATTTTTGGAATTTAAATATTAAAATAATATATTTCAGGAAAACTATTCGATTTGCGAATTTAGGGTTTTCGTAAAATGGTATAATTAAATACCAATATTTGGAAAATAATTGGAGATTAATATTTTTTATTTATTAAAAAGGTATTTATTGGATTTGGGAATTTTTTATAATTAATTATATGCAAGTTTGTATTAAATTTGATTAGTGCACTACTAATCACGATTAGGCCAAATCCGTCTTTTTTATTAACTATGGCTAGTGTGCCATGACATGTTACATTTTGTTGCATGGTTTCATTGTTATTGCTGTTTCATTTGCATTGTGTTATTTGTGAGAAGGAAAGAAAAAGAAAAGAAAAGGTAATTGATGAGAGAGCGGGGGGGGGGGGGGGGGACAAGTTAAGACATGAGGCATGGGGGACAAAATGAGTATGTCAAGAGAGAGAGTGAGAGTGAGAAAGAGAGAGGGGGAGGGATGGCTCCCATACCCTCATCCTTTATTTTCTTCTTCATTCATTCTTCTTCACTTCAACTCCTCCTTCATCTTCTTCTTCACCTCCTTCCTTCACCTCCTCTACCTCCATGAATCATCTCCAAAACCTTATCAAAACGCCACACTTCCTTCATTAAATATGACAACAACCTTATCCTACACCACCTAGTGAGCTCAAGTTTGGATTTTGAGCACTTGGAGCATCTAGGGTTTTTATTGAGTTGCTTCCAAGAGCTATAACTTCACTTCTCTTCTTGTTAATTCGTTTCTTTACCTCCTAGTTAAGTTTAGTTTTCTATTAAGCATGTTTAGTGATCTTAGAAATTTCTAAATTGATGTTTAGTGAATGTGTGGACTTGTAAAGTGGGAATTGTGGTGTAGTGAGTGTTTTACAAACCCTTAGTGATGTTTTTCTGGCCAAGACTCGAAGACTAGAAACAAAACCACCAACTTAGAAATTGCCCGACATTGGATTTTTGACTGTTTGTGGTGATATATTGGAATCTTCTATGACCCGAGACCACCATAAAATAAGTTCCCTTCACAGTGTGACGGGCTGGCAACTATGAAGCAACCCTAGAAACCTGAGCCCATTTCCCAAAGTTCTGGCCGCGGATTAATTCATGGTGGCCGCGAATTGCAGCCACATCAGGGTGGACTGGGGTGATTTTTGGTTAGTGGCCATGTTATCAGATATGTAGACTAACCCTATATGCAAAATGTCCTAGTTTTACCCAAGGTAGAATCTGGGAGTGGTTTTCCTAGGTTGCTGATTTTGTGTTTTGCGATTTCTGAAACTTGGTTTTGATATTTGAGTTTGGATTTAGTCGTTGGACGTTTGTACGTCAACGATGAGGGTTATTTGGTTGTTTTGCCTGCGTAGGCTATAGGTTCTAAACTATGAGCTCTTCGTGTGCCGTATCGTTTTTTCGGATTTGATTTTAATAGCATTACGATTGTGTATTGATTGTAGGTACCTTCACGTGGACTTCCGAGACGACGAAGCACATCGACTTCAGATAAGTGAGGAGTTTAGAAAGTGAGTAGATTTATATCTACGGAGGAAGTCGGGTGGATGGCGTATAGCGCCCCCACAACTAATGTTGAAATGACCGATATATAAGTTATAGTTTGGAGAAACCTATAAATGAACTTATGGATATGATCAAAAGAGTGAGTATGAGATGATATGATTAATACAAGATGACGTGATTTGGGATGTCAATATGATGATATAAGAGGATATGAGCAGATATGTTTGATATAAGGATGTGAGGCGGTGTGAATGTTTATATACATATGCCTAGATATGGAAATGAGATTGCTAATGTGATGATATAAGATCGATAAGGATGTGACATGATATATATATATATGTATGTATGTATGTATGTATGAGAGAAAAAGGTGATATGTCGTACGAGACTATAGATCCATACCCTTATCGATGAATAGGATGATAGATCCTTAATCTAGATTGATGTCACTGTACGATGGATTTCCGTACGTGATGAGATATACCGAATGATTGATCTGCGCTCGTGACTTGAGGATGATGATCGAGGATATTGCCATATCGGATACTATGAGGGCGGATCGCAGACGTAAAGATATCACCTGAACCATACTCATTTCCAAAACTGACGAATCGTATGCATTTTTAAATGGAATCCTCAAGGGAAGCTACGGATTATCAAATGGTGTCTTTTCTTCAAAAACGCCATAGCCCCCACTTTCAAAACTACGATTTGTATCATTTAAACTGACCGTATGATTCACGTGTAATTTCATACCTTTTTATAGTTCATGTTTATGTGGATTATCTCTCGTGACATACGTGTTATGTTCCCGGTATTTACCGTTGTATGATATCATCTGTCAGTACACTTGCACAATTACCGATGATGTGCATGTTACACTCACACCGATTTGCCGGCTTACACACATTCATCATCGGTAATTTCCATGCCACTTGCACAATAGAACTGCTATATCATGATATTAAACTTAATCGTAAAAGTACATTCTTTGTTCAAGCACTATCATAGAACATGCTTGCCTGATATTCTTGATATGCTTACATTACTGTTCTATATTTGCATACATCGTACTTTATGGTTATATGTATTGAGATGTTGTTTTCATGAGATTTCTGGATCTGAGAACCGCGGTTATATTTCAAAGGAAATTATGAATTGTTTTAAAAACGCGGTTTCTCGTGATATGATTTCGAGGCGTCCACCATAAGTTTTTCTCGGTTCTGAGCTATGAACATACCCGACTCGAGGTAGGGTGGAACCGTTTGCGGGTATATGGTGGACCCGGTAAGGTACCCCGGGGCAAGAAGATCGTAGAGTTAGGCGATGAGCCTGGCAGGGGATGTGCTACCTTCCGGTGATAGTTTGGACCCGGCGGTTATCTGGAGGATACGGACCGGAGTAGTGAGATAGATATGAGGTCCGATCAGAGGATGTGTTGCCTAAGATATGAGGATTTACGTGTCGATATTTGATACGGGTTTCATGATGTTTCGAGTGTCGGTGTTGGACACTCAGGTTCCATGATGTTGATGTGTCGTTGATAGACACATGTTGGTTGATATTCTCATACATACATGCATATGATTCAGATGATTTGATTTTACATGTTGTCATTGGAATTGATTTTATTGTTGATACAGATGCATGCATGGTCACCCTAAATATCATATTATTACCTTTAGGATACAGTATGACCTAGGAACCACTGTTTATTCGATTTCTATCTGGTTATGTTTTCTATTCACGAGTTGGCAACTCACCCCCGTTGTGCCACAGCTTTCTTGCAGGTTTGACAGCTTGGATCAGTAGCAGTATCTTTGGCATACAGTTCCATCTGGGTGTTTGTTTTGGTAGGTGGGACACACATTGGATCGTGACCACTCTCGTACTTTATATTCTATTGTATCTAAATAAACTCCATCAAATCAAAAACTAGATTTTGTATATTGGTAGACCTAGACAAACTTGTGTTTGAGAGGCTTAGAGCGATGGGTGTATATTCGCTACTTGAAGGTTTTGGTGTCTTACTTTATTTATTATTCTTTCTGTATTTAATCTTCACCGTAAGGCATCGTATATTTACTGCTTTAGTGCGTGGTTGTGATTCCGCCAACTGGCAAAGAGCTAGCTCCCGCTTGGGGATGCCTATATATATATATATTGCATGTATGTGGTTTTGGATCAAAATATACAAGGGAGGTGCTGCCCAAATTTTTAAAAGGCGAAAAATATTTTCAACTAGTATTTAACCAACTTACATTTTCACATATCATTATCTATGTATTTTAAGAAAAACTTGATTTCATTTTACCTTTATTTCAAAAGTGCACCTCCACTATTTTCCGCAAAAAAGTTTAGATTTCTGGGCTTCGGCTTACTTGAATTACATTACGCCTTTAGACGTTTCATGATTCTCGTGCCGGTCACGTGCCAAATTTCCGGGTCGTGACAAATTAAATATCACATCTCTGAAACGAAAAAAAGTACATGCAGGCGAAAATATGGATCAAACACTTTGACCGGAATGGGAAAGGAAGGTTTGTATACTTCTAATGAATTAATTATAATTTCATATTTAAAATTTAAATACTAAATATTAATATTTCGATAACCTCTAGAGAAGTTGAATTCCTTCATAAAATAGAAGGTGCAGTTGTATATTTTTCCGACTTTCTCTAGCTGGGAATTGGGGAGTGTTCCCTCATAAAAAATTTGCTTTTTAATCAGCCGAACAGCATCTCACGTGTTTCCCACGTGAGCGCCAGTGCCAGCATTTAGTAGTATTAAAAAGTATTATGCTGGCCCTACACGTGAAACATGTGAGTGCCGGTTTGAAGAGCACGTGGTGCCTGATTCGTAAGAATTAAATTCTTAGGCGGCACCCACATGCATAGCACGTGAGCGTCAGCGCCCAAATTAAAGAGAGTAGAATTAAATTCTACATTAGAAATATTTCCCTACAAACTGGAGACATTCTCTGGTAAAAAAAGCCGTTGGATCAAAGATCCGATGGTAGAATTAAATTCTATTAAGGAGAAATATCTCCCTGGTCTTTTTTTTTAAATAAAAAAAGATTTTCTCTAGTAAACAGAGAGTTGTTGGATCAAAAATCCAATAATAGAATTAAATTCTAACATGGGAAAATATTTCCAAATGAGAAAGATATACTCTAGACCTTTGGATTAAAAATCCAATGGTGATTAAAAATCGCCGTTTGACAAAATTAAATTCTGTAAAGGGGAAAATAGTTTCTTAATCTTGCTAAAAAACAAGAATATATATATATATATATATATATATATATATATATATATTCTGTGAAACAAAAATCACCGTATCAAAGATCCAACGGTGGATAAAATGTCTCAAATAATTTTTGAGGCTAATTAAATCAATTGGTATCTCTCAAATAAGAGATTTTCTCAAATTAATTAACAATCTGCATCTTCTATATAAAGGATAGAACACTTTAAGTCTCATAGAGAGGATCGACCCCATAAACTTCTCTACAAAAGAAAACTGAGAATTTAATTCTCCAAAAAAAAAGAAGATTCTTGCTCTCTCAAACTATGGGTAAAAAAAAGCAGAGATAAGTATAACTGCTTTGCCTAGTATAAAATAATAAAAATATAAGGGTTTAACCCTTCAGAAAAAGAACTTAGTTCTTTCTTTCATCTGAGATCTGCAAAGCAGATCTACCCACAAGTTGAGAATTTAATTCTCATTGGGAAGATCCTATTCTCCAAACTCATAATCTAGGTGGAAGAACTAGATTAAAAGAAAAAAAGAGAGAAAAAGCATAAGTTCTAGGAATTTAATTCCTCCAAAAACAGGGTTTAACCCTACACAAAAGAACTTAGTTCTTAGAACATAAAACTAGATCCCAGATCTTCAAAACGGAGATCTTGATGATCATCAATAGCCAAGACACCATTAATAGATGTTTAAATTCTTTTCAAAAGATAAAACAGAGAGTAAATCTCTAAAGGGCTCGGCACCTCACGTGAAACACACGTGAGCGCCCAACAAAACTGAACGCTCGGCGTCTCATGTGCTTCCCACGTGAGCGCCGAACAAAACAAAACGCTCGGCGTCTTACGTGCTTCCCATGTGAGCGCCCAACAAAACAAAACGCTCAGCTCCTCACGAGCTTCCCACATGAGCGCCCAAAATAAAAGACTCAGTGCCTCGTGTGAAATATACATGAGTGTCGTATAAAAGTGCTGAGCACTATAAGTTTAGTCAAAATGACTAAGTGCTTAGCACTGATTGGGAAGCGCCTATGTCTTAGCGCCTCACGTGATACACACATGAGCGCCAGAGCAGAAAATAAATGCCTTGCACTTCTGTATAAAGGGAAAAAGCCCAAGGTTGAGCCAAAATTGACTAAGTCTCTGATATTTCTTGCAGTTGAGCTCAAATGCTCTGTTGTTGGATCTTAACTAAATTTAAAGATCCTGAAAATTTTGCTAAGTTGATCTTAGTCTCAAATAGGATTAACGTATCCTTAGTTGAAATAAATTGAGCACAAATGCTCTTATAATTAAGTTTGATCTTAATCTAAAAAAAGATTAACGGTACTTAAATAAAACAAAATATTTTTGAACTGATGGAATACATACAATATAAGTTCAAACCCAACATATATACGTATTTGGACTAATCCGCGCCCTATGGACGATGACATAAACTAGTCTCCGTATACAATCCATGGGAAAGCTTAACAAACAAAATAACACACGACACGAAGTGACCTACTGGAGCAGGAGAAAGTGGTTATCGTTAATTAACTGTAAGGGCTTGCTCCTGCATGGAAGAGCGTCCCCACAATCAAAAACCCCTCACAAATTAGGAATCTGATAAAGTCTGCCGAATCGGTCGCATCTATCTAAACGTCCGATATACGGTGCCATAAATCAACTAAGTATCTTCGGAGAGGTGGGTGGATATGTCCAAAATAACATCTGCCCCGAAATTCATGCAAGACGTCTCCGCGTCACAGTCCAATTTTTGGTGGTAAACAGATTCTGGCACGCCCGGTAGGACCTCTTCTTCTTTCCACTCCACACTTCGTGTGTCGTGATCGCGAACAAAATCGTGGTTCGCTCGGTTGCCCTTAAACTCGAGATACTAAAATTAGGTGTCTCGCTTCTGTGCAGAATCAATGGCTTCCAACTGCACCTCATGCAACAGCGACTCCCACTCCGTCCTAGCTGGATGAGTGACATATGGGCCTAACGCGACCTCCATTTTATCAATGCCGGTAGGGCAGATCACACAAACCACTACCAGACTGTTCTTTGGGACCATGCTCCCGTCTGTGAGCTTTGGCTACTCAACGCCATAAGGAGAAGCTCCCAGAAAGTCGGTCTTCGATCAGCTAACTACTACGACGGCTTCTATCAGCAAGCCGCAAACCCTGAAGCCTCGGTCTTCAACAGGTTGAGGAAGAACTCAAGCGGGCCCGTAAAGAAGCCCATGATACCAGAGGGAGCTACCCCAAAATGGCTAGCTTTCCCTACTCCTTCTATGGGTGAGGCCGATAAAAGTGCTTCCCCTCCAAGATGTCGGTCTTTGAAATATTGGCCAACAACGCTCCAACTCCAACAAGGACGTTGGTCTTCAACAGGCTGACACCAACCGAAACCCCTAAGCAATACAGTGAGCATGAAGAAGACGCCACCAAAACTGAGGCAATTCCCACTCCAAGGCATGCTCAATGTTGCCACTGGCGCCAAGTGAGAGAAGCTAGGGGAAACACTCCCTCTGGGCTAACCCCACCAGCTCCTATGATGGGTATCAACGATGTTGTTCCAACCTGGAACAACTTTGATCTGCTTAGGAGGGTATATAAGAACTCCCCGACGGCGGTGCTAAAGAAATCACCTCCGCCAGTAGAGGCCCCTATGTTGCGATAGCCATAGCAACCTCGCCAATGCCTCTCTTTGCAAATACATAGGGTCTGGCGAAAAGTCCAAGACTCTGTGCTTAACAAAAATTACTCTCGTCGACCTAAAAGATCTAATGGCCGGCAAGAAAAAGACCGCTCCTCCACCATACAACGGGGGGCCATTCCTAAACAAGTGCCTGTCACAATGGCTCCTTCAGCTCTGACTACTCATAAAAGAATGAGGCCGAAGAAAATCCTACCGCCAGCAGCAAAATCCAATGGAAAAAGATTTAAACGCCTTAAATACGGGGGCATAACAATATATACGGTCAACATGAATTCAGGAAAAGAAAAAAGCTGTGCCTCAGTGAGTCACCGACCGCAAACTCGGTCGTTGACGAAGGCTCGGGAGCAGCAGCAATAGCTCCAAGAAATGCTGACCAAA
Source organism: Agapanthus africanus (assembly GCA_030015575.1). Taxonomy (NCBI): domain Eukaryota; kingdom Viridiplantae; phylum Streptophyta; class Magnoliopsida; order Asparagales; family Amaryllidaceae; genus Agapanthus; species Agapanthus africanus. Next base: position 286,902,414 of record CM057341.1, on the reverse strand, counting down.
ATGGCAGTGCTTACCGGAAAAAAAGAAGGTCCGGACAAAGAAGTTGAACAGCGCCAAGAGCAAGAGACCGATATAGAGTTCTTGCGACAGGTGCTTAAAAGAAAAGATAAGGAAGCTGCAGAGCAAGCTGCTAATATCAAGCATATAACAACTTCTATTCTAAGACATGTTGGGAATGATGATACAACCGGAAGCCCCGGCCGAAGATCCGCCAATAATTATCAAGGATGACAGAGGGAAAATATCAAACCCTCCTCCGGCTTTGTCAGCGACCAAGGAAGAAACCATCTCCAGGATGGCGCTGGATGACTACATCGCTCAGCAAATAAGAGCTCACCAGGCCAGTGAAGCCGTCGGCCAACTCGTCAGAATCGAACGACCATATCCGGCCTGGTATGACCAAATCAAGGACCTACAGGGATATACAATCCCCAAGTTCCACGTCTATAAAGGAACGGGCAATCCTCACCAGCATGTCGCACAATTCAGAGCACTATGCGGCAATTCTGGGAGCGACGACAAACTGTTGCTTCGCCAATTTGTCGGAAGCTTGTCAGAGATAGCTTTTGAATGGTACTCGGAGCTCCCAAATGAATCCGTGAAAACCTTCACAGAAATGGAACTACTTTTCACGCAACGTTTCACTACCGCAAGTGTACGCACACCGATCACAGCACTGATCAATACCAGGATAAAGCCGGGAGAAACTTAGGTCCAATACGCAATCCGGTGGCAGAACCTGTGGTCTAAATGCGAACAGCGCATCGAAGAGTCTCTATCTATGGGCATGTTCATCAGGACTCTTGATCCCTAATCGACTGTTTCCTAGTTCATGACTTTCTTCAAACCCACGACCTTTCAACCACTGATAGACAAGCTGACCTAAATGGATCAAATGGGCCATGGCCCTTCCTCATAATATAAGGACCCTCGAAATAAAAAAGGGTAAAGAGAAAATGGCCTTAGATGACAACACGCAACAACAGCTGGGTGGCCTAAAAACCAGCTGCTCGCCAAAACAACGCGCGTCCGTGCCCATCCTTGGAACAAAGGTTAGGACGTGCTTACTCATTTCCCCGCCATAAGACGAAGAGACTGTTTGAACTAGCAATGCGTAATAATCTCATCACATTACCAGACCCGCGGCGTCCAGCGCAAGCCGGCAACGTCAACAACCCTAATTACTGCTTCTATCACATAATAGTGAGCCACCCAATCGATGATTGCTACATCTTCAAAAATTGGGTTGAAGACCAGTACTATCGGGGGAAGTTCTCGCTTTCTGATAACTGGAGGGTAACCCCGCCCCAGAAACATGCTCCTAAAAATGTGGACGTGCATGGGGCATCATGCTCGCTTGTAGAGGAAACTCCGTGGGAAATAGCTCTTTCAGTAAAAACTAAAAGAATGCTGAAGTATCTGCAATCATGTCCGGCAATTAGGTCGAAAAGCCCACTTGAACCTGAAATTATTGAAGGGATGTTGAAACCACGTCCCATACCAAGAGTTGTTGACAAGGGGAAAATCCCCCAAGTTAAGCCTTTAAAGTCTTCTAAGATAAAGAAGAAGACAATGAAACCTGTGTAGCCTTCCGAGTATGACGAAAAGCGCACAGATCTACAAAAGTATATAGATGTGCTGGAAGAGTATAACCAGAAGGCGCGGACACTAGTCACGCCCGAAGAATTCCTCAAGTTTATTCTTGAGGACGGAGAAAGTGACAATAATGAGGAAAATAACTCATCAGAATAAGTGGAAGACTATGTAGCAAGTTGCCACATGATCTCCCATTCATCGTTATATGACAAAGAAGCTCCTTCGGTGTCAGAAAACGATGTAGAGCAACTAGGGGTAGAATCGGTGCTAAAATCTCCGAAATTGCCAGAAGAAGATCCGATTGAGAGGCTGCTAATCGAAGCCTTTCAAAAAAGCAAAGGCGACCGAGAACGTGAAACGGCCATATACGAAAAGGCTAAGCGTCAGTATCTGAATAAAGAAGCTGCGGTGAGAACAAGTCATAAAGAACTCCAACCAATCCAAAGCACGCCAGCAAAAAATAAGAGCAGGATCAAAACTGAGAAGCGGTTCGCCAAAGCCCTATCACTGGGGATGAAGATACCACCTCTCATGAGGTACACTCCTGGGGTCCCATGCTTCGACGGAAGAGACTCACATCTAAAATATTGCCTCTATCATCGAAGGGTCGCTCACCCTATCGAGGAGTGCAACGCCTTAAAGAAGTGGTGGTAAGGATATGTTACCTATCGAAAACACATCAAAAAAGAAAAGCGTGAAGCTCTCACTCGTCAATGCGAGGGTGATGAGAAAAACAAGTATAAAGAAACAACTGGCAACTGTCATATGGTTGGTAACAGTTCGGAAGGGGGAAAACCTCAGGTTCTCACCTTCGGGAGCGATTCCGAGGAAGAAACGCCCCTCAACCCACTCATTGAAGACTCCGTCTTGGGAAAAGCAGAGGAAGAGAAGAATTGCAAAAACATTCAGCTACGTAACCGTAAGCTACTTGAGAAGAACCTCGGACCTGTAGACAAAGGTTTGAATAAAAAATACAGAGGGAAAGGGAAAATGCCCAAAGAAATCGCCTTCGATGAAGAAGTGGTAAAAGAACTTGCCGCAAAAGACCCGCCTAAGGAAAACAAGGTGTATTACAAAGTCCTAGCACATATGACGAAAATACCCTCACGGCTAAACATATTGGATTCTCTCCTCCTGTCTAAAGAGGCACGAGATTCCCAGATCAAGGCATTACAAGAGCTTGATCAGTTCCAAGCTTTCCATTTGAAAGAGAAGATGAAAAATGAACTGGCTGAGGTCTATATGGCTGATATTACATTCAGCGATGAAGAACCACTCCTCGGTACACGCGAACATAATCAACCTCTCTACGTCACCGGGTACTACCACGAAAATCAAGATAGGGAAAATCCTTATCGATAATGGACCTTCCATTAATCTTCTCAATGTGAGAGTGCTAAAGGAAATTTGCATGAATGTTCAGCACCTTGCCCGAGACAAAATTACCATCTTCAAATTTGACTCACAGTCATCATGGATGCTTGGGTCCGTAATACTGACATTATGCTTCGGGCTACTCATCACCGACATCAAATTTCATGTCATTGACGCCAAGAATTGCTATAACGCTTTGCTCGGCAGGCTTTGGTTACACGAGTACAATATCATCCCTTCTACACAACATCAGTGCATGAAGTATTTCAAGGATGGCTCGAAGTACACCGTCAAAAGAGAGCTAAACCCGTTCTCCGTAAACGAAGTCCGGAAATACGGGACGCAAAGTACTTTCTTCTAGACTTCGAAGATACTGAAATATGCCACAGGCCGGAGAGTAAACAAAAATCTGTGGCCACTATCCCGATATTTGGGAGCGAAAATGAGGAAGACGAAGAAATATTCTACTCGGGGAAACCCCAAAAAGAAAACAACAATCCCGGACTACCTACTCCTATTTTAGTCTTTGGCGGCGACTCCGAGAACGAGGCCAATGCAGTGTTCTCCGTCCGCCCGTCGATGCAGACTCTTGCCAAAACAAATCAGAGTCTAAAAATCATGATGGCTCCACTTCGATACTATAAGAAACATGGTATGCTCGATAGATACAGCTTACAAGAGCTGCGAACTTTCTACATATCACCTAGGCGAAGAGGTGAAAAGGCGATCCTCTTCTACAAATCTATGGAGACCAAAGTAGAAAAAAAAGTTTGGCATGGTGCCGATTTTGCACTCGACAGGTTTCAACCTATCCGTCTGCAAAAATATTACGTGGAGAGATTGAAAGAGCAGTTAAGACACCAAGGCGTACCTCTCGAACAAACTATTCGACAAGCCCAATTCTAAAAAAAGATTTGGGATATTCTCGGGACTCAGAGAAAGAATCCCAATAGGAAGATGGAGACAACTGGGCTGGGATACATTCGGTCCAAGAAACGGGAGCAAATCTATAGTTGCCATATCGTAAACAGCTCGAGTGAAGAGGAAAACACCATTCTAGATAGCCGTGATGTCAAATCGGAGCGAGATCCTGATTTGAGAACGTTAAGTCCGTCGCTCGAAGAACAAATTGACAAGCTAATAAAAGAAAATTGTCAAGCGAGCCGCGATAACCTCAGCCGCGAAATTTCCATTTATGAAAAGGCCAAGACGCAGCATCTTAGTCAGCAATCTGCGGAGGAAATAGACCATAACGCTCTTCATCCCCAGCCCGCTATGTGTTCTGGCGAAAGGGGGAAATCCTAAAGTAGAGGTAAGAACAGGGAAAAGAAAAAAAGCAAAGTTCAAAAACAACAAAGCGGGTCCAAGACGCCGTTCAATCGAGAAAAGCTCGATTGGAGCCCGTCCTTTATAAAGAAGATGGGTCGAGAATACTCTTTCCCGCTGAACAAGATAGGGAAAATTTTCAACCTTGTCATGAAGCACCAAATGATCACGCTTCCCGAGTCTCAGAACCCTGAATAAATAAACGAGGTCCATCACCCGATTATTTCTCCTACCACCGAGCGGTAGGTCACCCTCTTGAAAACTGCTTCACGTTCAAAGATTTGGTGGAAGAACGGTATTGAAAAGGCAGGTTCGCTTTATCCGACAGCTGAAAGATAAACCCGCCGCTAAAACATAAGCCAAAAAGGACCTAAACCGTCAGGTTAAGACCAGCTCAACCGCAAAAAGGTAAGTGTACTCGTACCTGCCATATGATAACACTTTCAACAGAGGGAGGGCACGATAGTATAAATGATTTATTTAGGTGCTTCGCCAATGAAGACAAGGATGAGGTGATCTCAGAGTTTCCACTGGCACCAAAAGAGCTGGAGGATGGGATACACACCACGGTGGACAACCTAAGAAAAATTGACATAGCGATAGAAAATGATCCGAGGCCGATGTTCGTCAGTGAGCTACAACTTAAAAAACAGTTAGTCACATTAAAAGACGTGCTCATATAGTTTAAAGACTGCTTTGCATGGAACTCTTCCGAAATATCGGGTCTAGATCCAGAAGTAGCGGTACATAAACTAGCCAAATCACCAGACATAAAGCCAATCAAACAGGCACGAAGAAGGATGCTACTCGAACTTGAGATGGGTATCAATGTTGAAGTCAAGAAACTAATCGACTCCGACTTCATCCAAGAGACTCAATATCAAGACTGGATCGCTAATATCATTCCAAAGAAAAATAGGACAGTTCGCATATGCGTGGACTTTCGGGACCTCAACAAAGCATGCCCGAAAGATGACTTCCCAGTACCCGTTACCGAACTGATGATCAAAAACACATCCACCCACGAGGTTTTCTCCTTCATGGATGGATCCTCAGGATACAACCAGATAAAAATATATCCTGAGGATCAGAAGCATACCGCCTTCCGGACCCCATTAGGCATATTCTGCTACAAGGTGATGCCCTTCAGCTTGAAGAATGCCGGTGCTACCTATCAAAGGGACATGACAAAGATCTTCAATAACCTCATACACGAGATCGTCGAATGCTACATCGACAACCTTGTGGTGAAGAGCAAATCTCATGAGGAACATTGGGAACATCTAAAAATAGTATTCCAACGAACTCGGAAGTATAATCTGAAGATGAACCCTCTAAAATACGCGTTTGGGGTCTCCTCAAGCAAATTCCTGGGATTCATCATTCATCGCTGAGGCATAAAAATCGATTCCTAAAAAATCAAGGCGATTATGGAAATGCCTTTACTAAGAAACCTCAAACAACTGCGGTCTCTCCAAGGAAAGCTCATGTATATCTGGTGGTTCATAGCCAACCTCTCCGGAAAATGCCTTCCCTATAGTCATCTGATGAAGAAGGGACCCCGTTCATCTAGGATTAGAAGTTCCAAAACGCACTAGACGAAATCAAGCAATATCTGTAAAATCCGCCTGTATTGGCCGCTCCGGTTAAGGGAAACCCATTATCCTATATACAACAGCCCTTGAGGGTTCTCTAGGCGCATTGTGGGCACAAAAGAACGATCAAGGAAAGGAGAGAGCTCTGTACTATTTAAGTCAATTTCTCCTGGGGGCAGAAATTAACTATTCCACTATCGAAAAGCATTGCCTGGTACCGATCTTCGCAATAACGAAGCTCAGACATTACGCCTTGGCACATGAGGTCCACCTTATATCGAAAATGGATCCTCTCAAATATCTAACGTCAGAGGCCATACTAACAGGAAGGCTTGCAAAATAGGCCCTCCTCTTGATGGAGTTCTCGATAACGTATCAACCCCTCAAAGAGGTGAAAGGACAGGCCATCGCCAACTTTCTCACGTAGCATCCGATATCAGTCGACTCTCCCCTAAATTGTGAGTTGCCAGACAAACAAGCGTTCGACGCAATCGAAGAAGAGAAAGAAGAAACTAATTCTCAATGGGAACTCTATTTCAATGAAGCATCTTCCATGAAGAAGCGAAAGCAAAACACCCCCATAATCAAAGCTGGGGTGGGCCTTATCTTCATGACTCCGCATAAGGGATATTGCGTTACGCTCACTCCTTAACGGAGCCAAGGACTAACAACGAAGCTGAATACGAAGCGTTAATAGCTGGTCTTGAGATCGCTATCAATATAAGAATCAAAGACCTCCTCGTATATGGAGACTCCCAGCTAATCGTTAATCAAGTAAATGGAGATTATCAAACGTGCAAGCCAGAACTGATAAGATATGGCGAAAAGGTGCAGCTGCTGCTGACACAAATCTCTTCCTATACTCTGGAAAGTATACCGCGAGCGGAAAACAGCAAAGCAGATGCATTGGCCAAATTGGCTAAAGAATTGGACGATGAAGACCTCAATGATATAAGGATCATTATTCTAAACCGTAGGGTCATCGCGACAATAGATATATCTTCGGAAGACTTGATAGAGCCATCCAAAGGAAAAGAAATGACCGAACAAATAGCCCTTCAAATAGAGGACGAAGAAAAGGTCAAGGATTGGAGGGAAGCCTTTATAGACTACTTCAAGTCCCAACGAACTCCCGAAAATGCGTCGTCTAGACATCAGCTCATGAAATGAGCTTTGTCTTTCGCCTTCGTCAATGATACCCTATATAAGAGATCATTCGACCTCCTATGGCTTAGGTGCCTAGGGCCAAAGTAAGCAAAGAAAATCGTCCAACAAATACATGATGGATTTTGCGGCTCCCATCAGGCGGGCCCGAAGATAAAGCTGAAGATAGAAAGAATGGGTTATTATTGGCACGTGATGATTCAGGACTGCCTCGAATATGCGAAGCAGTGTCACTCGTGCCAAATTCCTTGGGACTTCATACATCAGCACAAAAATCCGCTGCACCCGACAGCGGCCAGGTGGCCGTTCGAAATATAGGGAACTGATATAATTGGCCCCATCGAACCGGCATCATCCAAAAGACATCGGTTTATATTGGTAACGACCAATTACTTTTCTATGTGGGCAGAAGCAGTACCACTAAGGGAGATGAAGACGGAGAATATCCTCCACTTCTTCGAAACCCTTGTTATTTATCGGTTTGGCACTCCCGACGGATTATCTCAGATAATGGACCATCTTACAGAAGCTATAAAATCAGTCGTTTTTCGCACAGCAGTATAAAATAGATTGGAGATACTCTTCAGTTTATAATTCTCGAGCCAACGGTCTAGCTGAAGCCTTCAACAAGACCCTGACCAAGATTATAAAAATGACAGTGTCCAGAAACAAAAAAGATAGGCACGAAAGACTGCACGAAGCTCTATGGGCATACCGAATAGCGTTCAAGACGGCCATAAATACAATACTTTACGCACTAGTGTTCGGCAAGGAAGCAGTCCTCCCATTAGAAATAGAACTCCCCTCCCTTCGAGTAGCGGTTCGATACAAGCTGACAAATGAAGAAAATGATCATCTTAGGCTCGAGAAGCTCGACTCTCAAAGAAACCCGCCTTATAGTACAACAAAATCTGGAGGCTTATAAGGAAAGGATGACCCGGTCGTATGAACAACTGACCGGGCCGAGAACATTCCGCCAAGGAGAACTCGTGTTGGTTGTCAAAAGACCAATGATTCCCAATTGTGCAAAATGAGGGAAATTCGAGCCTAACTATGAAGGCCCATATATTATAGACAAAGTCTACCAAGTTAGAGCCTACCTGCTCATGGATATGCATGGCGAAAGGCCGTTTCGTCCAATAAATGGCCGATTCCTCAAAAAGTACTATGCTTGAAGAGTTATGACTTAGGTCAATGATAGATGACGACGCGTGTGTCCGCTCGCTATCTTTCTGAGTCAGAACTCTGATATTGGTACTCAAAGAAAAAACTTCGTCGCCCCAAAACACGGCGATAATGGACCAAAACGTCCCTAAACTAGTGCACTCCCCCAAACACAAGAATAACGGACTGAAATGTCCTTAAACTAACATTCATCCCCAAAATGGGAATGTTGGACTGAAAAGTCCTTAAACTAAAAATTCGCCATAAAATATGGTGATAATGGACCGTCATGTCCTTAAACTAATACGTTTAGCCTTACGGTGGATCCCCATATTGATTACCGTATACAATCCACGGGCATAAACGATTCATAAATCTCTTAGGTTCTACATGATGCAATCCTTCGAAAAAGATCGGGGCCTACAGCTAATGGTGTGTTACCTTATGGGTCGCTTTAAAAAACGGTATGTCCACAAGCGAAATGGGCACGGATGAAAAAACCGAAAGAGGGCCATGAGTAAAAACAGCAGGGCTACCGGTGAGCTCATGAAAACCCGAAAGGGCGCGAACTCGTTACAAAAAAGCACTTGCAAAGTTCTCGCGACTTTATAAGAAGAAAACACCCGTGTGAGATCCTTATGACTCACAAAGGAGAAACACACTTAGGAATCCATACGATTCCTAAGAAAAAAATGCACTTACGAGATCCTCATGACTCGTAAGGAAAATATACCCTCTATAAGTCCTTCACGACTTATAGAATTCAAAAGCCTTAAGTTACAAAGTTCTGAACCTTTTCTTAAGCCACCAAAATCCAATAAAACTTTTCTGCCCTACAAGTAGTCTAATATCAATTCTTGTATACAATCCATGGGAATAAATAAATATATTCATCATCAAGTTCCACCAATGGCGAGAAATATTCACATATAGTGAGTGACACTTGTAAGTCCTCTCGAGTTATAAAGAAAAAGTACTCTTGTAAGATCCTTACGACTTATAAGAGAAAACATATTTAGGAATCCCCACGACTCCTAAGAAGAAAACAAACCTACAAGATCCTTACGACTCGTAGGGAGAAATAACTTTATTAGACCCTTACGGCTCATGAAGTTAAAAAGCCTTATTCGACATTATCCTATCGCTGCTTGCTAAGCCTCCTTTGTTCAAATCAACAAAGGCAAATGATAATTCGCTCCTGGCAATATTTCAGTTGTAGCGATGCTGATACCAAAATTGGTATCAGATTCAAAACTTGCAATAAAAATAGCAAGTAAAAATAAAAATGACATAGCCGAAATGATTGGGCACCATGAAAAATTGCCGAAATGATTAGGCAATCGCGAAATTCGCGATATAAAAAAATGAAAAGATAGAGCATCGTGAAATTAAATAAAAAAATATATAATAAAATAAAACTTTTCTGCCCTGCAAGTAGGTGCATATTGACTCTTGTATATGATCCATAGGCATAAATGAAAGAAAAGGAATCATATTTTCCCACCATGCTTTGTCGAAAGAAGAACCGAGTCTTAATGGCACATCTATAGCCTAGAGACTATTTGAACGTCCTTCTTACTCCAGCAAATCACAGATGTGACATCAACAAGGACCCAAGGGTCAAATAAAAGTTGAGTGACGACAAATTCCGAGCTCCAAATTTCGATGGCAACATCTACAGCCTTAAGATCACATCGACGTGCTTCTCATGTTAGCAGGATGCAGACGCGACGTCAACCAAGGCCCAAGGGTCAAATAAAATTGGAGTGACAGTATATCCCTAACTCCAGACCTTGATAGCAATATATACAACATAGAGGTCATACGAATATCTACCCTACTTCTGCAAAGAATCGGCGCAAAACCATCAAAGAAAAAACGAAGTGATGGCATATTCCAAGTTTCAAGTCTTGATGGTAAAACATACAAAGCCTACAGATACTAAGTTGATTTATAGCACTATATATCGGAGGTTTGGACAGATGCAACCATTGTAGTAGACTTCATCAAATTACCCCTCATTTGTGAGGGGTTTTTGATTGTGGAGACGCTCTTCCCTGCAGGAACAATCCCCAGCAGTTAATTACGTTATCACGTTGCGATAACAACTTTCTCATGCTCTAGTGGTTCACCTCGTGTCGTGTGTTATTTCTGTTTGTTTTGGTTGCCCGTAGATTGTATATGGAGACTATTTTATGTCGTCGCCCGTAGGGCGCGGATTATTCCAAATCCGTAAATTTTAGATTTAGGATTTTGAACTTAAGTTATATTTTCCTTTAGTTCAAAAATATTTTGTTTGGTTTAAGGACCTGTAATCTAGTTTGAGATTAAGATCAACTTAAACATATGAGCATTTGGGCCCAATTTATTTTTAACTATGGATAAATTAGTCCTATTTGAGACTAAGATCAACTTAGCAGTATTTTAAGGATCATTAAATTCTATTAAGATCTAGAGAATTTGGGCTCAACTGCAAGAAAAACTTCAGAGACTTAGCCAATTTGGGCTTAGTCCGCTGAGTCCTTTTTTTGTTCAACAGTGCTAAGCACTTATTTGAGCTCTGTTTGTTCATCCCCCCTCCCTTTTTATGCAAAAGTGCTAAGCACTTGTTTGACCCTCTGGTGCACATATGGGTATCATGTGAAGCCTTTAGTTATGGACGCTGCCCAATTAGTGCTAAGCACTCAGTTATTTTGACTGAATATATATAGTGCTAAGCACTTTTTTTATATGGCGTCCACGTAAGGAGCACGTACGGTGCTGGGTGCTGCCCAATCAATGGTAAGCACTCAACCATTTTGGCTATATATGAAATGATAAGCACTTTTGTAGGGCGTCCACGTGAGGCGCTGAGCGATGCCCAATCAGTGCTAAGCACTCAGCCATTTTGGCTGTATATGAAGTGCTAAGCACTTTTATAGGGTATCCATGTGAGAAGCATGTGAGGCGCTGGGCGCTGCGAAATCAGTTCTAAGCACTCCGCCATTTTGGCTGTATATGATGTGCTAAGAACTTTTATTCAGCGCTCACGTGTATTTCACGTGAGGCGCTAGCCATTTTCTTTGAGCGCCCGCGTGTTTTCACGTGAGGCGCTGGGCGCTGTTGGGAGGGCACCCACATGGGAAGCATGAGAGGCGCTAAGTTCTTTTCTTTTTCAGAGATTGAATCTCTGTTAATGGCATTTTGATCATTAATGATCACCAAGACCTTTGTTTTGATGATCTTGGATCAGGTTTTCTTTAAGAACTAAGTTTTTTTATAAGAACTAATTTTCTTTTAGGGTTAAACCCTATTTTTCGAAAAATTAAATTCCCATAGGATAGATTCTTTTCCTTTTCTTCGTTTTAACCTAGTTCTTTTCTGAATCTTTGATTTTCAAGAACAAGATCTTCCCGATGAGAATTAAATTCTCAACTTGTGGGAGACTTGTCTTATGGATCTCAGATTCAGAGAAAGAACTAAGTCTTTTAGAAGGGTTAAACCCTTAGATATGTTATGATAGGTAAAGGAGATGTTTTGATCTCTGTGATTTCCTTACCAAGGGTTTGAGAGGAGGAAGGTCTTCTTCTCTCTCGAGATTTAAATTCTCTGTTATATTTTAGAGCCTTCTGTATTTTTTTTAGAAGCCTATGGAGGGTTCCCTCTCTCTGAGACTTGAATTCTCGGTTCCTTTATATAGGAAGCAAATTGTTAATTAGTTTTGAGAAAATCTCTCATTGAGAGGTCCTAATTGATTTAACCGGTCTCAAAATTTGTTAGGGGAATTTTACCCACCGTTCGATCTTTGATCCAAGTTTCTGTTTTACAGAATATATTTTCTTGTTTTAAACAATATTGGGGAAATATTTTCCCAAATACATAATTTATTCTATCAAACGGTGATTTTTAATCACCATTGGATTTTTGATCCAAGGACTCTCTGTTTTACATAGAGCAATCCTTCTTTATTTAGAAAGATTGGGGAAAAATATTCCCCAAAATAAAATTTAATTCTATTGTTTGATAATTTATCATCACCATTGGTTCTTTGATCCAACGGCTCTGTTTAACAGAGAGTGTCCCAATTTTTTTAGGGAAATATTCTTATGTAGAATTTAATTCTACTGATTTAAACTTGGCCGCCGGAGCTCACGTATTGTGCACGTGGGCGCCACTTAAGAATTTAATTCTTATTTATGATAGGTGCTTCTGTACTTTGCACGTTGGCGTCCACGTGAGTTTCACGTGCGGCGCCATCATAGGACTCAATCCTAAGGGGTTGGCGCTGGCGCTGGCACCCTCGTGGGGAGCACGTGAGGCGCTGCCTCGTTAAATTTTAACAGAGCTTAGCTCTTCAGTTACGTTCAAATTTTGGGGAAACAAATTCCCCCCACCGTTGTTCTCACGTGGTTCACACGTGAGTGCAACGGTGTCACTTTTACCACCGTTCAATCTTCTAGGGAGTTGAACCATCCATTCACATCCTATAAATAGGGTCTTTGACCCTTGAGATGACTGTCGTCTCATTATCTTTATTAAGTTTTCCTTTTCCTTGAGAATTTAATTCTCATCCCAGAGCTTAGATCTCTACCCATAGAACTCCTTCAGAGTTTAACTCTGCTAAAAAAATTGGTAAGGATTATGACCAAAGTTCAGCTCTTAAAAAAAAGAACCTCCCTCTTTTGGATCTTTAAACCATTAACATAGTTTGGCTCTTTTTTTTTGAAATGATCACTTAAAGATCCTAAAAATAACTTTTCACCCTTTTTTGAGTAGACCGTGGGTCTCAAATTAATGGGCATTCCTGAGAATCGTTAATTCTCTTCTTGGGGTTTTACCCTATTACTGATCTTGATCTTTGAGGGCTTCTGGAATTCAATTCCATTATATTTCCTATATGTCTCCCAACATGGGGAATTTCTGGGATTTAATCCCATTATCTGAGGAATTTTGTTCCATTTTGTCTTCAGAGCTTAGCTCTGAGAAATTTTGGAACTTTTTGGGATTTTTATTCCCCTTCGTATTCCTTTTTTTATAGGGTTCCAATACCCTTTTTTTACAAATTTGAATATGTAACAGAGCTCGTTTTTCGAGAACATTTGGAGTCCTTAACTCCACTGCTCAATGGGATTATTCATTTAATGAGAATCCTTTTGGATTCTCATAATGGGCGCATGTCTCATCATTGATAATCCATCATCTTGATTTTGTGGGGCCCACTGTTATTTTCTTTTAGACTGTAATGATTTTAATATGCCATAATGGAGTACAGATTTGAGCGTATTGAAAATGCTAAGGCCCTTAACCGCAGTTAATTATATTATGCCAATCACTAACTCTCTACGGGTTTTTCTTTTCAGGTACTATGGCTTCCGATTCCTTTTTTCCTTACGTTCATTCAGAGAACGCTTTTGCCGACACCCCTACAAATCGTGAAGTCTTTGCTTTAATCCAGGACTACGATCCAGAGCAGAAATCTCTTCATCTATGGGGAACGTGGTATAGCTATATTATCCGGGGTCGGCGCAGCTTCACTTCTGCGGTGCCATCGGAACCGATCCTGTCAATTCATTATGCTGACCCTCCGCAGGTCGCTTATGCAGTGGAAGAAGTCAATTGGACCGCGGAAGGTCGTCTCCAACCTTCCATGGCATCGATACCAGTCCAGCCGCCTATGGCCCTAGATATTTCGGAGCGTCGCATGTGTCAAGGAGAAGCGTGTCTTTGGGTTTAGGTTTATACAATAGGAGTGACCCCTCGACATCCGGCTGGTTATCTCCAGTGGGCCCGTTGCATTTTATCGACCAAGAAAATGTTACTGCTGAAGACCGGGTTATACCCAGTGGTCTACGCGTCTCTCTTCTATTACCACACTCCTCATGTATGGTGGGTTAAATCCTTCTTGGAACAGTAGAATATTACGACCCACACGTTTCTTTTATCGGACCGTGAGGTATCGATCTCGCTGGAAGAATTCGTAGAAATTTCTAGGTAACCCATCAGAGGGGAGCATTATGAGGAGATACTTCCTCCTAACGAGTATGTTTTTGCCACTAAATCGGTAGTCATGGGCCTTAACTCAGAAAACGCTATCCAACACAAGTTGCCTAGTTTGATCAAAGTGCTGAATATCTATGAGAACCTGTTTTTGGTGTCTGGGGGCATGGGTTAGCTTTACTGACTTCGCCTCTCATTTCTTTCGTCCGTATGTTTTATCGAAGAAGGCTACAAAGTTTGCCAAGATCGATGATCCGTTCGGATTTGGCTCGGAAAAATTGCCAACTGCAGAGGCGGATTTAAAGAAGTTTTTTTATTCCGGATACCCCCATCGTCCCTTTTGCAGAGATTGTCGCTACGGATATTGATGAGGATACGTTTTTCATGGGCTTTATTGGTTTGTGGCTGAGCTGGTTTGCACTCCCAATGCACCCTCGCTACATGAGACCGTCTATTTTCTATCCGACTCATCGCATTGTGGCGGGGACACGTATGGCTGTTGGGGTTGCAGGATTGGCCCACTTGTATCATGGTCTAAGTATAGCCGTCGACACTGCCCAGCCGGGTTTGAAGCTTGTAAATCTCCCCTTGCACTACTTCACCTAGATCGAGATGCACGTGTTGGGTGCCTTTGGTGTGTATAAAAGGCCTAGATTTTATTAAAGGTACAACTTCCCTCGGGTCATGCAATTGGTTGACACTTCTTCTCCAGACCCAGCACAGCGAGAGGCTCGGCGATTGCTCCTACGTCCGCACATGGTTGGGAATAGCATGACCTTCGTTGATAGGGTTCTGACCATTGGTAAGGAACCCTCCAATGTGATCCAGCCGCTCCACGGTATCTTTAAGGATGGAGTTTCTTCTTTGAGGGCCCGGGAGATTGCGGATTTGTATTCCATCAGACCGCGTTTCCTTGTATTTAGGCAAAATGCCTCGGTGTTATTCATGAAATATAACCCGCATCTCTTTTCTCAGCAATCTGGTTATAACCAAGGTGCTCCCCTAGAAGCGTTTCTCGTTGATCCAGTTGCTACAGAGGAGAGCGTTCGCAACGCGACGCACTATTTTATGCGACTAAATACAAGGTCTCATTTCCTGATCGCTGAGCCGAGTCGTATCTCGAAGGCCTCCAATGCTTACATTGCCTGGTATCAGCATGCAATGGGTGCCGTTATCAAGGAGGAAAGGCGGATTCTTCTTGACCATATGGATTCTGTCTCAGCCAGTAATCCTGCGGTTTCTTTAAGATAGAGTAACGCGGTTGTAATTCCGTGAGCCTTTCCGGCTAAGCCACAACCAGACATAAGTGCTCCTGGGAATGTGGTGGCTGCGGCATCACCTGAATCGGGTATTAGCTCGAAAATCGGGACTCGCCGTCCTAAGAAGCATGTAAAGCGAAAGCTTTTATCGTCGGGTGTTATTGTCGGCTCGCAGAAGAAGAAATCTTTATTTTCAGCTGATGTTGTATTCGTTCAGGAGCCTCATGCTCCCTATAGCGAAGGCTTGTCCAAATACGACACCAACGACAGCCTGTTCGAAGCTTCTACTGATTAGAATGTCGCTATTGATCTTCAAACTACGATTGAAGCTTCTGAGAGATTAGCCCACGAGTAAGAAGCGTTTTGTTCCTTTGCGGTATCAGGTATATCTCATTTATATTCTTTTGTATATATCTTTTTTTATAGAATTTATTATGTTTTATTAACGCTCTTTTCTTAACAGGCATCTCTGCTGAAGAGGCTCTTTTGGAGTCCCTCATAACATTTGAGGGAGAGGAAAGGCTTCACGCTTTTATTGGCCTCGGTACGATTCGTTTTGTGATGCCTTTGAATACACATATTTAGCTCATTTCGTTCACACCCTGACTCCCTTCTTTTTTTTATCACAGGAACCACCGCAACTTGTATTATTCCGAGTGTGATGTCGTCTTTGTGTGGTGGTGCAGAGGATATTCCTCCCTCGATAGCACCTACGGAGCCAGCAGAGTTACTGGAAACAATTGAAGTCTCCCTAGGGCCTCTACGGGAAGCGTCGCTAAAGCAGCTAATGACGGACATTGTAGCAGATCTGGAGGCCGAGCCTGATTTAGATAATGACGTTCCTCTGTCTGATGTTCTGAAAAGATCTCTTCGTACGGCTAAAGCCGAGAAGAAGCGCCGGAAACACGCAGTGAGGGAGCGTCAGGCTAACTTGGCCACAGGCACGGGTTCGAGTGATGTACGACCCCCTGATGTTTCCATGGACGACATTCCTTCTTCCTTGTCAACTTATCATTGGCAGATCATGCGTGCAGCTCGTGAAGAGGCTGAGCGGTTACTTCAAGTTAAGACAGCGCACGATATCCTGATGAAACCTGATAATACTTAGCGGTTTTTTTGAATTATGACACGCTTTTTTTGAATGATATAGCAGGGCCAAGTTCAGGTGTTAGCATGGCGAGTGAAGTGCCAGCGTTTGAAGATTCTGGAGCGTCGGGTCTTCATTTCGAATCTGAGACTGTTTCAGCTACCACTTCCACCCCTTGTGGATGCCCGACATCGACGAGTGATGCTAGCATGACGACGGCCCTTATTGATTCGGGAGACGAAGGTGCATACGTTGAGTCTGTCTTCCCGGTGACGGTGGAAATCGAGGAAGCTGTCATAGCTAGTGACATTCCAGAGACCGCTATGGTTTCTACCCCGTCAGGTATTCCTCATGTTATTACTTTTGGGTTCTTAGACCTGCTAGAAACATTCGCTAATATCTCCTTTATTTCGAATATATGTGCGGAAAACCCTGGCATTGTGCTAATTAAAGAATTCTCGTCAGCCGTTGCCATGAATGTCGTTGCTCCACCTATCTCTCTCGCACCTCCCCGAGTTCTCTCGAGTTCAGCGACAGAAGGTAAAGATCTTTTATTTCCATGTTTCGGTATTGATATTATTTCTTGGATTAATTTCTTTACCGTATATTGTTACAATCCTATAAGAGTGATTTTCGAACGCTTATACCAAATGTTAAACTCACACTTCGCCTTCCAATTGGAATTCTTCCCTCCTTCGGGCGTTGGTTAGTATATTCTTTATTTCTTATTTCATCTTTCTACGAGTAATATTTCTTTTGCTAAGCTTTTCTCGTATTGACCATAACCTTACGACTCGAAGGAGAGGACGAAGGAATAGCTGAGCCTTTTATGCTCCCTGATTTGTCACTTTCGACTATTGGTATGTTAGATCCCATTCATGATCATTCTTTTTTATCTTTAGGTTGAAACCTGACCCTTCTTTGTGCGTGTCTTTTTCTGTAGCAGCTACACCATCTTTGGCTCTTTTCGAGTCTCGTATTTATATGCTCACGGGGCCCTTCGCTAAACGTCAGTCTTCCAGAGGTATGGCAAATAGAAGGAGAATGCTAAGTGAATTTATTGATGACCTTAACGTTGAAGCTCTCACTTCTACTGCATACTTTGCGGACGAAGTCAACCCCATGCTGGCGACTCTTATCACTTTCTAAAATGAAGATTTCGTTGGCATGTGGGTTGACTACTGTAAGCGAATTGAGGCTTGCCTCCACGAGATCGAGCACAACCGTCTTGCACCAGAGGCATTATCCTCGAAAGCTCAATTGGTTGCATGGATTGAACAAAATGCCGCTTCCATTCAATACTTCGAGCAGAAGCTGGTCCTGAAGCAGAAGGAGCTTAAGACGGTTTTCAGCGAATCAAACAAATTGCGTGCCCAAGTCAAAGCAAATGATGAGCAACTCCAAGTTATCTTTGAAAATCTTCAACAATGCATTTCCGAAGGAGTGGCGCTGAGGCAGAATCTTAACTCTACTGAGCAAGGAATGCGAGATTGCGAAGTTGCTAAGCAGGAAATCTCTAAGAAGCTTTCTTCGTGCTTGCAACAACGGGCTCAAGTCGAAGCAATGCTGGACGCAATATTGGAGCGTAAGAAGGAGCTGCGGCAAGAGAGTGAACGGGTCGCTACTTTATTGAAAGCCCTGCCCTCTTAGAGGCTAGAATTGTATCCCCTTTTATATATATATATATATATTATATTTTTCAAACATTTTGATCCATGAATAAAGATTTTTTTTGCGTGCACTCCTCTGTATTTGATGTCTTGATTCGGCGCTAATTAGTTTATTTACTTGTTTCGGAGTTTGTAGTTTATTCACTCGTTTCGGAGTCTCTAGTTTACGTACTCATTTCGAAGTTTGTAGTTTATTCACTCATTTCGGAGTGTTTTTTAGTTTATGTACTCATTTCGGAGTGTTTTTAGTTTATGTACTCATTTCGGAGTGTTTAGTTTAGTTACTCGTTTCGGAGGGCTTTTAGTTTACCTCCATTAGGTTTATAGGCAAACTTGTCCTAACATTGTGCGTAGATAACCCCCATTCTTTACGATAAGGGTCCGTTAGATTTGTGGTACTAGATTTTTATTCCATGGTATCATCGCGTTGGCTGATGTATCCCTCGATATGCAGTCCTTAAGCCGCTGTTCCAGTAGCCCCGTGACTGTCGTGTCTCTGATCCCTTCGGGGGATGGACAAGATGTCTTCAAATAATCTCCTTAGGTCATATTACCGTCGGAAGAGAAAGCGTTAGGAATTTTCCGTGACTCTTTTTACTTGAGATTAGTCTCAATTTGGAGCCCCGATGAGTCATAACCGGACCCTTCTAGGGTGGGATAATCTCCAATGGTCTTTTAGGCTTTATATGAGTTGTCGTCAAGACCCGATGTTGGGAATATGCTGTCACTTCATTTTTTTCGTTGACGATGTCACGCCGATTCTTTTGCTAAAATAAGATAGACATCTGTAGGACCTCTATGCTGTATGTATTCCAATTGAAGTCCGGAGGTAGGAATATGACATTGCTCCAATTTCATTTGATAATTGTGTCCGCATCCTGCTGAAATGAGGGAGAACGCCGGGATAGTCTCTAGATTGTATATGTACCGTCAAGACTTGGAGCTAAGATTTTGCCACGGCTCTATTTTTGCATTGACTCTTAGGTCTTTTTTTGATGCTGTGTCTGCATCCTGCTGGAATGAGAAGAACGTCGGGGTGATCTCTTGACTTTAGATGTAGCCATTAAGACCTGAAGCTAAGATTTTGCCGCCACTTCACTTTTATTTTATTGTTGTGTCTGCCCCTGCTGGAATGAGGAGAGAGGGGACACAGGGATAGTCTCTAGGTTGTATATGTACCGTCAAGACTTGAAGCTCCTTTTGACAAAGCGTGGTGGGAAAATATGATTCCCTGTCTTTCATTTGTGCCCATGGATTGTACACAAGAATCAATATGGACATACTTGCAGGGCAAAAAGGTTTCATTTTCATCATTTTTTTAGTTCTTTCCGCGATGCTCTATCTTTTCAGCTTTTATATCGCGAAATGCGTGATTACCCAATCATTTTGGCAATTTATCATGGTGCCCAATCATTTCGGCTATTTTTGTTTCTACTTGCTGCTTTTTATTGCGATTTAGGGACTTGGTCCTAATACCCATTGTGCCATCAGCATCGCTACAATTAGAATATTGATAGGAGCGAATCATCATTTGCCGTGAGAGGACTTGGAGTTTGACACCTGTTTAGGCATCAACATCGCTACAAATGGAATGTTGCCAGGAGAGAATCATCATTTTCCTTTGTCGATTTGAACAAAGATGGCTTAGTTAACAGGGTTAGGATCCTATCTACTAAGGCTTTTAAATTCATGAGCCGTAAGGGTCTCATAAAGGTATTTCTTTTTATGAGTCGTGAGGGTCTTATAGATGTATTTTCTCTTTAGGAATCGTGGGGATTCATAAGTGATACTTTCTCTTGTAATTCGTAAGAATATTCCAAGAGTGTTTTCTCCTTATAAGTCGAGAGGACTTACATGTGTCGTTCACCATATGGGGACATTTCTCGTCATTGGTGGAACTTGATGGGGGATATATTTATTTATGCCCATGGATTGTATACAAGGGTCAATATAGGACTGCCTGTAGGGCAACTTAGGGGACATGATGGCTTAAGAACAGGTTTAGATCCCTATAGCTTAAGGCTTTTGAATCCTACAAGCCGTGAGGGTCTCATAGGGAGAAATTCTCCTTACGAGTCGTGAGGATATCGCAAGTGTATTTCTTCCTTAGAAACCGTGTGGATTTCTAAGTGTGTTGCTTCTTTGTAAGTTGTAAGGATCTCATGCAGGTATTTTCTCCTCACAAGATCGAGAGGACCTTGCAAGTGCACATGAATTTTTTTTATTTTACGAGTTTGCGCCCTTTTTCGGGTTTTCACAAATTCACCGACAGTCCTGTTGTTTTTACTCACAGTGTCTTTTTGGATTTCCATCCGTGCCCATTTCACTTGTGGACATACATTTTTTAACGAGATTGCGCCCTTTCGGGTTTTCACAAACTCGCCGGTAGTCCTACCGTTTCTACTCACTACGCCTTTTCGGGTTTTCATCCGTGCCCCTTTCGCTTATGGACATACCTTTTTTTAACAAAATGAAACTCTCGAGAATAGTTTCATCACGGGTGACCCATCTGTTTGGGGGTGGCTTCATTGCTGGAGTAGCTGTACAACCAGTGGGACTTAAGTTGCCACCTTTGCTGCTAGGATTTCGATTACAATATAGATTTCAGGGGAGAATATCGCCGCATTTGGGGCGATGCGCTAGTTTAGGGATGTTCCGGTCCATTACCGCCATGTTTGAGGCGAATTTTTAGTTTACGGACATTGCGATCCATTATCGCCATGCTTGAGGCGGATTTTTAGTTTAGAGACTTTTCGGTCCATCGTCGCCATGTTTAAAGCGGATTTTTTGTTTAGAGACTTCTCGGTCCAGCATTCCTATCTTGGGGACGAATGTTGGTTTAAGAACATTTCGGTCCAACATTAGTTTAGGGACATTTTGGTCCAATATTGCCATTTTGGGGCGACAGAGCTTTTTAGATACTATTCTCGAAATTCTAACTCAGGAAGATAGCGAGCGGATACAAGCATCGTCATCTATCATTGACCTAAGTCGTAACTCATCAAGGATAGTATTTTTTGAGGAATCGGCCATTTATTGGCCGGAAGGGTTTTTCGCCATGTATATCCATGAGCAGGTAGGCTCCACCTTGGTAGACTTTGTCTATAATGTATGGGCCTTATAGTTAGGTTCGAATTTCTCCCATTTTCCACGATTGTGGATCATTGGTCTTTTTACGACTAGCATGAGTTCTTCTTGGAAGAATGTTCTCGGCTTGGTCTGTTTTTCGTATGATCGTGTCAAACTTTCCTTATAAGCCTCCAGATTTTGTTGTGCTATAAGGAAAGTTTCATCGAAGGCATTGAGCTCCTCAAGCCGAAGATGAGCATTTTCTTCATCTGTCAGCTCGGATCGAACCGCTACTCGTAGAGTGGGGAGTTCTATTTCTAATGGGAGCACTGCTTCCATGCCAAACACCAATGCATATGGTGTTGTATTCGTGGTCGTCTTGAACGTTGTTCTGTACGCCCAGAGAGCTTCGTGCAGCCTTTTGTGCCAGTCTTTTTTTTTGTACACCGTCTTTTTTATAATATTTATCAAGGTCATGTTGAAAGTTTCAGCTAGACCGTTGGCCCGAGAATTATAGACAGAAGAGTATCTCCAATCTATTTTATGTTGCAGTGCGAAGCGGCTAATTTTATGACTTCTATAAGTTGGCCCATTATCCGAGATTATCCGTCGCAGGGTGCCGAACCGATAGATGAAATGGGTTCTGAAGAAATGGAGGATATTCTCCGTTTTCACCTCCCGTAGTTGTACTGCTTCTGCCCACTTAAAGAAGTAATCGATCGTTGCCAGCATGAAACTGTAGGGTTGCCTAGCACGGCAGCAAGGTTTCGGCAGGTATCATCCATGCCAATTTCAAATATTTGCCGTTCTAGCTAACCCTAACCCTAGAGTCGTTACTAGAGAATCCGACGAAACTAAATGTAAACACTTTATATCTAAGTGAATGAGGGAATACAACCTTTGTAGACCGGTCCTTCACTTCAAATGCTCCGTGTAGTAGTCCCTTCGCTGCGATCCATGAACTCCCGGACTCTTTAGAGGCTTCACAAGATGTACGGAACAAGCTTGCTAGAAGTCTTCTAGGCCGAAGATGATCTACGTCGAGGAGACACTAACCCAAGCAACATCTTCACTAATTGTGGAATTAGTGAAGAAAACACCATATACTAAATGGCAAGTAGTAAAGGATGATGAAGTAGGAATTTTACTCACTTCAGAAATAATTTTCTCACTATTTTTCCATCATCTCCATTGAAGCTAGAAAGCTTTGAGGAAGAAGAAGAAGAAATCTCTCATGATAATAATCAAGTGGATAATGGCAACCATGGGTGAGCTAATATCATATGCTAAACCTTGTAGAGAGTTTACCATGGCTAAGTGATAATGTTTAGGTTTATAAATATCTTAGGTAAAACAAATTAGTGGACTTAGTCAATGAATACTACAAGCTTCTACAAGCTACTAGCCATGACAAAATCCCACCATTTTGTAATTACCAAAATAAATAAAAACCCTAATTATCATCATAAGCATGTGTCAATATATATCTCATACACCCATCTTGCATGTATCATCAAACATGACACAATATCATGTACACAAATATATATCACATATATACAATGTGCACAAAGTGATAAAAGAAAAGAAATCATAAGTGAGCAAGTATTAGTTAAGATAACTTAATATATTAAATATATAATTATACATTAAATTATTAAATCAACGCTTGATTTAATAATCCGGCTATATCAAGTATAACCTACTAATACCAAATGTAACAACTTATCGAATCAACACTTGATCCGATAATCCGGCTATATCGCGTATAACCGAGCGATATCACATGTCCCGAGAATAGAATACGGTATCACATATCGTCTTAATCTTGGTCCCGCACATATCACATATGTGCTCCTACTCCGTTTCGCTTGAGCCAGGAAACCTCTGTGTAGGACTCTGAAGACTCGTCAATACGCCGGCAGTAGGTGATGATCATATCATACACCCACAAGCCGCAAGCGGTCTGCTAAACGTAACGGCCACCCAGGTATTGAGCGATCAGAAGATCAACAAGCAAGCCTGCTCGTACTCCTGCGAATCCAATCAGTAACACTACCTTACAGTCCGGTCTCTTCGTCTGATATGTCGCATATCAACAGCCTGGGGGTGGTATAACTTCAGACCCTAATAACCTGATAAGTCATGCCGATGCAAGGTCCATAACGCTTCGAGAAATTACTGGTAACACTTACCAGTAAATCTCAGCAATCTTGGCCTGGGATTTCCTGTTATGGCCAATCGAGCATGGCGCAACATCAACTCCCAATACCGGGAGAGACGAAACCCCTCCTATCGCTCATTGCCTCCATGTGACTCGGGAATGTACCTAAAAACACTTTTTGCACGATCTCTTAACCGTGGTATAGTGGAAATCAAAGCACAGTGGGAATCACAGAAGTCTCTATGACGATCTCGGGTCTACAGACTAACCTGTACCAGTGTCACCAAAGAACTGCTATCCGACGATAGATATAATACCATTTAAGAGTTCTCGACGAGTCCGTCCAGTGTACCCAGTCTCCACTGAGCACCCGTATACCTTATCTTATGTCAAACACCAATGGATGTGGGATCATCCATTGCCCATCACATGGGTCGAGAAGCTATACGCTAGTCTACTCTGGAGTATCGATGCCCTGTCTCGACACTCCGACGATTAGGAACATTTGAAGGATGTACTTACCGACTACCCTGTCCCCACTAGTATAATCTGCATCATAGTCCTGGTAGTCAAGTACTCATCCTAAGGGCTTTATCAACATGTAATAGAGAGACAATATGTGTACATGTTAAGACAAAGTACAACCAGATAGCATACTATCATGTCGAGCAAGAAAGTCCTCCCTATATATATCCAAGCATCCACTACAATATACATCACATGTGCAGTAATGGCCTCTAGGACATACATATAACTAACAATCTCCCACTTGCACTAAGGTCATCTGTTGTAGTATCCAATACCCAACAATATAGTAGTGGTTGTAGTATCCTATACTCAACCATCTCATAAATGTCTCTCTAGGGGTAAGGCCTTTGTGAGTGGATCCGCTGTGTAATCCTTCGTGTCTACACTCCTTACCTCGATCTGTGGGAGATCAACCATCTCCCTCATCAGGTGATACTTGCCTCAGAATATGTTTGGAACGCTAATGGGAACTGTGTTCCTAGGCTAAAGCCACAACTCCATTTTTGTCACAATAACAGTTATTGGAAGCTCAATGGTAGGAACCTTGTTCATCTCATGAACAAGAAATGTCCAGACAGCCACTTTGGAAGCATCATTGGTAGCAATGTATTCAGCATTTATCGTCTAGTATGTATCGGTATCTTGCTTGAAACTCTTCCAACATACCGTCCCTCCACTGAGAGTAAAGACAATGCCTCGACTTACTCTCAGTCGACCTTATCACTCTGGAAGCTCAAACCAAGAAATTTCTTTTAGTGCTTCTCAAGTACTTAAGATTGTCCTCCACAGCTTTCCAGTGATTCTCCCAAGATCCGATTGATTCCTGATCACTACACCTAGTGAGTCATCTACATCTGGTCGGGTACATAACATCGCATACTCTGATAGAGCCTACTGCCGAAGCATAGGGTATCCCTTGTACGCGAGCTCTCTCCAAATCATTCTTGGGAGACATCTTTTTCGAGATAGTGATCCATGAGTAAGTGGGCGAACTACCACGCTTAGAATCATCCATACTAACACCCTTTAGTATTGTGTTAATGTACCTGGATTTGGGACACTCCCAACATCTACTTAGATCTATCACCATAGATTATAATCCACAAGATGTAGTAGGTATCATCCAAATCTTCTATTGAGAATCCCCGTGATAAGAGGAGTTTGACCGAGTGTAGCATAGGAAACCATTTCTTATCAAGAGTATGTCATCTACGTACAATACACGAAAGACAACCTTACTCTCTACAACCTTCTTGTATATACAAGGTTCATCTACCTTTTTGATGAAGTTAAACTCTTTGACTACCACATCAAAACAAATGTTCCAACTCCGCAATGCGCGCATTGATCCTGATGGACTTAAGCATAGCTTTTAAAGTCTCAAATTTTCCATTTACACCAAGAATCTTCTCAAGATCCATTTGCTCCCAATGGGTTTTACCCCTTCAGGTGCAACATTCAATGTCATACTTTGTTGGTGTACATGGACTCCATATTTGATCGCATAGCATCCAACCATTTCACAAAGTCTCCACTTATGATGGCCTGCCTGAACCTAGTTGGGCCATAATCTACCATGATGCAATCCTCGCTCCCACTGTCACCGAAAAGACCGTAGTATCTCTCAAGTGGATGAGGAACCCTACCAGATTCGCGGAGAGGCTGAGATTCGTTGGAGACTACTGAATCCTTTGGTTTCACCAAATCATTAGCTGTTAGTTTGTCTAGCTGGAACTCCTTCCAGTTCTACCTCATGACCATAAATTTCTTCACAAGAAATTCCTTTTCTCAAAAAGCGGCATGCTGAGAAACAAAACACCTTTTGCTCCTCAGAGTGGTAGAAGATATTCCCTCACAAATGTTTGGGATATCCAACAAACTTATACAGAACTGACCATGTCTCGAGCTTGTCCGGATTTTGCTTTTCAACATAGGCCGGACAACCCCATATCTTAACTCGTTTAAGGCGTGGTCTCTTCCCATTCCATATCTCATATGTAATGGTAGGCACTGATTTGGACGGAACCCCATTCAATAGGTATGCAGCTTCTCAAGTGCATAACACCAAAAGGAAATAGGTAACTCAGCAGTACTCCTCATAGAGCGCGCCATATCTCGTACGGTGCGATACCTCCATCCCGATACACCGTTGTGTTGTGGTGTATACGAAAGAGTAAGCTGAGAGAGAATCATATTCTCCTTTAAATAATCCAGGAACTCCATGCCCAAGTATTCTCCTCCTCAATCACATCGTAGGACTTTAATACTTCTACCCGTCAAGTTCTCAACTTCAAACTTATATTCCTTTTATTTCTCAAAAGTTTCAGACTTGTGTTTTAATAGAAACATATGTCCGAATCCTGAGAAAAGATCAGCGAATAAGTACGAAGAACCAACCTTGGCATTTGTAGACATAGGACCGTATACATCATCATGTATGCGTCCCAAGAATTCACTAACTCTTTTTCTGTTTCCAGTAAACGGAGTATCGGTCATTTTACCTTTGAGACAAAACTGGTAAGTTTTATAAGATGAAAATTCGAACAAATTCTCATATTCATTCTTATGTAACTTAGCTGGTCGTATCGCATTGATATGACCTAGTCTACAATGCCACAAGAAGGATTCGTTCATTTCTGAACTACTTCTCTTGTGTGTGTTCTACGTACTTTGAACTGTGGTTTGATTTAGAATGTATATGCTATTATCTAACGTTCCTGATCGAATCAACTCTTGATTCAGGAAAATGTTCACAACATTATCCTCCAATACAGAATTATATCCTTCTTTAACTCGGTAAAGAACATGATGTAATGTTTTATATCAGGTTCGGTATGTAATAACATTTTTTCAGAATCAATGTATTAATATAAGGTGATATCTGCCAACAGACTTGGCTGCAACAATTGCACCATTCTCTAACACTTAGAGACATATCACCCATTCTCAGTTCTCTACCTATCTATAGCCCATATAACAGATTACATATGTGGAATCCTAATCCGGTATCACATACCTAGGACATAGAGGATACTGAGAAACGGCTCTCGGTAACGAAAACACCCGAAAAATATACATCAACATGATTAATCCTCGATTGCGTGGCATGGGAATCCGGATATTCTCCTATTTCCTGCTCGGACTTATAACAGTTAAAAGATAGAGCGGAACCAACGTTACCTAACTCAGTATAATAAGCAGGTTCAGTCAATACATCCATTTTATTATCTTGATTAAGGCATGACATGGTCGCTACCAGGAGAGAGAGAGAAGAAAACACTCTGCGTGCGCTCTTGCAGGATTAGATTGGTTATTAATTTATCTAATCAGGATGGCTCCCGCAGTTTTAGTCAAATCTACCTTCAAACCCTAAAAGGTAAGACCAACCAGGATTAATTACACCCTACAAGTTCGCTAATCTTTCGGTCTGGCTAGTGTCAGTACTTTCAGGGAGGTTCCCTATGCTCACGCACGGACCTAATTAAAATAAACCTCATTTTCCCAAGGTCACCATTCTAGACACCTACTTGATCGGGTAATTGTAATGTGTAAAACTCTCCCAGGAGTAACTCTTACTCGCAGTGGGTATCGGGATCCAACTATCTCATAGAAGGTATGCAATATCATTGCAAATTTTAATACTTGAAATTCCCGATAATAATTTTTACCCCTAGCGTCCTATAACCTTGAGGCAGGCCAATAAATCATATGCTGCTAGTCAAGTTCAACCCATACATTTCATGACTGAATTAAACCCACCCGCACGACTCTTGATGGAGGCCAACAAAGTCGTACGACTACCCTAAACCAATCTCATCTAATATAGCAGATAAGCACTAGTTAGCTACCGTACACTACGTCTTGACGGAGGCCAAACTACCATAGCACGAATACTGAGTAGTACTTATCTGAAATGACGGAGGGTTATGTAGGTTCTTAAGAAAACCACGAATGTAATAAACTTGATATCGTTGTAGAATCGAGTGATTTTGAAAATGAGTGTTTTTGAGGCTTTTACTAGGTTTGCTAAAGAGGTCACTCCCGGTGAAGGGATTCGGCTCTTTCCTCATCGAATGAGGTCCAGGATATTTCAAAAATACCACTATGCAAAGCAAAAACTATAGAAGCAATCAAAAGACAAACCGAGTGGGTTATAGCATCTGCCAGTTTCGCTAAAGAGGTCACTCACAGTGAAAGGGATCTCGGCTCTTTCCTTATCGAATAAGGTGTTGAATATTCTACAAGGAATATCTCTATGAAAAGCAAGAACTAGAGCTGCCAGTTTTTAAACAAGTTTCTACAACATCTTTAGGTTTCTTTTTCTTTCATTAATCTCATTAATGAAGTCCCATCTGTTATGCTTCCTAAGCATCATATAAGAAACGAAAGCAGCAATATTTATTATATCTCATCTATATAATATAGGCATTCATCTCAAAATATATCAAGTGATCACATCACAGAATATCAGCAGCAGAAGAATCACATATGAAATATTGGATATACCAGGAATTCCATGTTTTATATTAAGCATGTATAAAACACGGATTCCACGGTCGCGATGAATAGCCAAACCCACATCCCTAGACCCCTAAAAGAGCGGCAAGCAACCCTCCCAATTCTAAAGTTAGGAGACCCGGTCTCGACTCCTCGAGATGGTCTCCTACTGGACCCTAGAACCCGGTTACTTGTGCTCCCCGCCTTGGGTCTATCCTAATGCGGAAAAATAAATAATATAAATTAATGGTGGCATCATCCTCAACTCGGAAGTGCCCCAATAAAAGAATATTACATACAAGCTTTTACATGAATGAAAATTAAAAAAACTCCCATCTCACATAAAGAAAACCCGGCTATTCAAACACAACGATCCAATATAACATATCACAGCAACACAAAACATCACATGTCATCAACGTAAGCAAATATGCGTATCCCAATTGTCGTTGACATATAGCAACAAAACCGGCGATACACCACATATTACATTTACGGTCGCAGAAAAGAAAGTGAAAAACTACAACAATTGGAATCCGCAACCACCTTAGACATCATAAACCCAATGTATCTCATACTTTGGATTTCATGTCTAACCAAATGAATTCCTTAGACATCACATGCCTAACAATTATAAACCCCGCATTTTAGTCTCGATATTGAAAACACTTTCCAATAACATGTCGGGCAATTCAACAAGATTCCCCATAACCTGATCGAATGCTCGTCGGAAACTTTAGTAGATGGCCGCACCCCCCGATGCCGTCGACGAAGTGCACTAAGGCAGAACACCGCAGCCACAAGCACCCGAACGAATGCTTTTGGCGACGGGGTTCTCCTACAGTCACTTGGTCAGGGCTATGGGGTGTGGCTATCTAGTAAGGTTACCCGGCGAGTATCCGCGTACACTACGCAATTGCGACAAACTTTTGATCCTCATCAAAATTCCGTGGCAACCGATCAAATGAGACTAAACTGCTAAATTTATAAAATTCAAACTAATTATCACATAACTACATTTGTGGATTCCAACTATTGGTCACAATCACAGATAGCTAAACGGTGTTAAACTTTTCGATCGAATAAGTAAGGACTAAAAATTTCCCAACAAGCTCAACACTTGAGCGGAGTTCAAAAAAGTACCCAGAAACTGCCACAGCTCCTATGAACCAGCCGTCGAAGGGTCAACCAATGCCTCACCTATGGCACCGCTGAACTACTACAATCCCTAGGGTTTGATGGCGGTTCTGACGGTCACAGAATCGAGTTAGGCTTTCGTTCTTCTATAGGGTCTACAGAATCGCTTGCAAGATTTTCTGAAAATTTTAAACTCGGAAAAATCCAACACTTGAAAAATTTCAGCGAGGGAAAAATTGGATTATTGATGTCCATTCGAACTTTTTAACATTGTCTACATAACCCAAAAACATGTTAGAATTACGATTACAAAACACTCCGAATTGCTTTTGCAGAAAGTTAACATCACATGAAAATTTAGCAAAAACAAACAAGACCTGAAACACCAAAACCTAGAGACTGGAACACACTACAAAATTCAACCCAAAATTCCTTCACAAAACCGAGCACACCGGTTTTCTGGGCTCTCTGGCCGATAAAAATCCGAGGAATTGGGTTAAATTTTCTACTGTGTTCATATTGCATCTCATAAAATATTCTGCAGTTGTTTAAAAAAAGTTTTGAAGACCTTTTAAATTCGACAGAAACTAAGTTTTCGTATCGGGTGTTTCGGAGTAGTTTCGGTTTCGTAATCCTAGCAAACATCGTCTAATTTTCTAGCATGGCACTGATACCACTGTAGGGTTGCCTAGCATGGCAGCAAGGTTTCGGGAGGTATCGTCCATGCCAATTTCAAATATTTGCCGTTCTAGCTAACCCTAACCCTAGAATCGTTACTAGAAAATCCGACGAAACTAAAGGTAAACACATTACATCTAAGTGAATGAGGGAATACAACCTTTGTAGACCGGTCCTTCACTTCAAATTCTCCGTGTAGTACTCCCTTCGCCGCGATCCATGAACTCCCGGACTCTTGAGAGGCTTCACAAGATGTACAGAACAAGCTCGCTAGAAGTCTTCTAGACAAAGATAATCTATGTCGAGGAGACACAAACCCAAGCTACCACTTCACTAATTGTGGAATTAGTGAAGCAAACACCCTATACAAAATGGCAAGTAGTAGAGGTTGATGAAGTTGGAATTTTACTCACTTTAGAAACAATTTTCTCACTATTTTTCCATCATCTCCATTGAAACTAGAAAGCTTTGAGGAAGAAGAAGAAGAAATCTCTCATGATAATAATCAAGTGGATAATGGCAACCATGGGTAAGTTAACATCATATGATAACCCTTGTAGAGAGTTTACCATGACTAAGTGACAATGGTTATGTTTATAAATATCTTAGGTAAAACAAATTAGTGGACTTGGTCAATGAATACTACAAGCTTCTACAAGCTACTAGCCATGACAAAATCCCACCATTTTGTAATTACCAAAATAAATAAAAACCCTAATTATCATCATAAGCATGTGTGTGTCTCATACACCCATCTTGCATGTATCATCAAACATGACACAATATCATGTACACAAATATATATCACATATATACAATGTGCACAAAGTGAGAAAAGAAAAGAAATCATAAGTGAGCAAGTATTAGTTAAGGTAACTTAATATATCAAATATATAATTATACATTAAATTATTAAATCAACACTTGATTTAATAATCCGGCTATATCACATATAACTGACCAATATCAAATGTAACAACTTATCGAATCAACAATTGATCCGATAACCCGGCTATATCGCATATAACCGAGCGATGTCACATGTCGCGAGAATAGAATACGGTATCACATATCGTATTAATCTCGGTCCCGCACATATCACATATGTGCTCCTACTCCGTTTCGCTTGAGCCAAGAAACCTCTGTGTAGGACTCTAAAGACTCGTCAATACGCCGGTAGTAAGTGATGATCATATCATACACCCACAAGCCGCAAGCAGTCAGCTAAATGTAACAGCCACCTGGGTATTGAGCATCAGAAGATCAACAAGCAAGCCTGCTCGTACTCCTGCGCATCCAATCGGTAACACTACCTTACAGTCCGGTCTCTTCGTCTGATATGTCGCATATCAACAGCCTGGGGGTGGTATAACGTCAGAACCTAATAGCCTGATAAGCCATGCCGATGCAAGGTCCATAATGGTTTAAGAAACTACTGATAACACTTACCAGTAAATCTCAGCAACCCTGGCCATGGATTTCCTGTTATGGACAATCGAGCATAGCGCAACATCAACTCCCAGTACCGGGAGAGACGAAACCCCTCCTATCGCTCATTGCCTCCATGTGACTCGGGACTGTACACAAAAACCACCTTTTTGCACGATCTCTTGACCGTGGTATGGTGGAAATCAAAGCACGGTGGGAATCACAAAAGACTCTTTGACGATCTCGGGTCTACATACTAACCTGTAACAGTGTCACCAGAGAACTGTCATCCGACGATAGGTATAATACTATCTAGGAGTTCTCGGCGAGTTCGTCCAGGGTACCCAGTCTCCACTGAGCACCCGTATACCTTCTCTGATGTCAAACACCAATGGATGTGGGATCATCCATCGCCCATTACATGGGTCGAGAAGCGTATACGCTAGTCTACTCTGGAGTATCGATGCCCTATCTCGATACTCCGACGATTAGGAACATTTGAAGGATGTACTTGCCGACTACCCTGTCCTACTAGTATGATATGCATCATAGTCCTGGTAGTCAAGTACTCATCCTAAGGGCTTTATCAACATGTAATAGAGAGACAATAAGTGTACATGTTAAGATAAAGTGCAACCAGATAGCATACTATCATGTCGAGCAAGAAAGTCCTCCCTATATATGTCCAAGCATCCACTACAATATACATCACATGTACAGTAATGGCCTCTAGGGCATACATATAACTAACAGAACCAATGTCC
This sequence comes from Agapanthus africanus, assembly GCA_030015575.1. Taxonomy (NCBI): domain Eukaryota; kingdom Viridiplantae; phylum Streptophyta; class Magnoliopsida; order Asparagales; family Amaryllidaceae; genus Agapanthus; species Agapanthus africanus. The sequence goes on along the minus strand of CM057341.1, from coordinate 286,869,938 downwards.
TTTGGACGATGCCGGTTCAATGAGCCAATTATATCGGTTCCCCACATTTCGAACGGCCAGCTAACCATTGTTGGGTGTAGAGGATTTGGATGTTGGTGGATGAAGTCCTCATGAATTTGGCATGAGTGACACCGCTTCGCATATTCGAGACAGTCCTGAATCATTGTGGGCTAAAAGTAACCTATTCTTTTTATTTTCAGCTTCATCTTTGGCCCGGCTTGATGAGAATCGCAGAATCCGTCGTGAGTTTCTTGGACGACTTTCTTTGCCTCCTTCGGCCCAGGAATCTTAGCCACAAAAAGTCAAACGATCTCTTATATAGAGTATCATTGACGAAGGCGAAAGACAAAGCTCGTTTCATGAGCTGATGTCTAGACGACGCATTTTTGGGCGTTCGTTGGGATTTGAAGTAGTCTAGGAAGACTTCCCTCCAGTCGATGACCTTTTCTTCGTCCTCTATTTGAAGGGTTACTTATTCGGTCGTTTCTTTTCTTTCGGATGGATTTATTAGGTCTTCCAAAGGTATTTCTGCTGACGTGAGATCCCTGTGGCTTTGCACAGTGATCCTCACATCATCAAGATCATCATCGGCCAATTCCTTAGCCAATTTGGCCAATGCATCTGCCTTGCAGTTTTCCGCACATGGTATACTTTCCAGGGTATAGGCAGGGATTTGTGTTAGCAGTGGCTGCACACTTTCTCCATACCTTATCAGCTCTGGCTTGCATGTCTGATAGTCGCCATTTACTTGGCTGACGATCAGCTGGGAGTCTCTATATATAAGGAGGTATTTGATTCCCATGTCGATAGAGATCTTGAGACCTACTATCAAATCTTCATATTCGGTTTTGTTATTATTCCTTGACTCTATTAAGGAGAGGGCATAACGAAATATCCCTCCTTGCGGAGTCACGAAGATAAGGCCCACCCCGGCTTTTATTATGGGGGTGTTTTGCTTTCGTTGCTTCATGGAAGATTCTCCATCGAAGTACAGTTCCCATTAGGAATCATTTTCTTTTGTGGTTGTATCGAACACATGTTCATCTGGAAACTCGCAATTTAAAGGGGAGTTGGCTGGTATCGGATGCTCCACTAGAAAGTCAGCTATGGCTTGACCTTTTACTGCTTTGGGGGACGATACATTATGGAGAACCCCATCAAAATGGGGGCCCATTTGGCAAGCCTTCATATTAGTATGGCCCTTGACATTAGATATTTGAGAGGATCCTCTTTCGATATGAGGTGGACCTCATGTGCCAAGGCGTAATGTCTGAGCTTCGTTACTGTGAAGATCAATGATAGGCAATGCTTTTCAATAGGGGAATAGTTGTTTTCTGCCACCAGAAGAACTCGACTCAAATAATACAGAGCTCTCTCCTTTCTCTGATCGTTCTCATGTGCCCACAAGGCGCCTAGAGAACCCTCAAGGGCCATTGTATATAGGATAAAGGGTTATCCCTTAACTGGAGCGGTCAATACCGGCGGATTTTGTAGGTTTTGACACTTATGATCCCAGATGAACAGGGTCCCCTTTTTCATCAAATGACTGTAGGGACGACATTTTCCAGAGAGGTTTGCTATGAACCACCAGATATATGCGAGCTTTCCTTGGAGAGGCCGCAGTTGTATGAGGGTCCTTGGCGTGGGCATTTCCATAATCGCCTTGATCTTTGAGGGATCGATTTTGATACCCCGGTGACGTATGATGAATCCTAGGAATTTGCCTGAGGAGACTCCAAACGCGAATTTTAGAGGATTCATCTTCAGATTATACATCTGAAGAAATTGGAACACCATTTTTATATGTTCCCAATGCTCTTCATGAGGTTTGCTCTTTAACACAAGGTCGTCGATATAGCATTCGACAATCTCATGGATGAGGTCATCGAAGATTTTTTTCATGGCTTTCTGGTAGGTAGCGCCAACGTTCATTAGACCGAAGAGCATCACTTTATAGCAGAATATGCCCAGCGGAGTTCAGAAGGCGGTATGCTTCTGGTCTTCAGGATGCATTTTTATTTGGTTGTATCCTGAAGATCCATCCATGGAGGAGAAGACCTCATGGGTAGATATGTTATTGATCATAAGCTCGGTAACGAGCACTGGGAACTCGTCCTTCAGGCAAGCTTTGTTAAGATCCCAAAAATCCATGCAGATGCGCACCGTCCCATTTTTCTTCATCACTGGAACAATGTTAGCGATCCAGTCGGGATATTGAACTTCATGGATGAAGCCGAAGTCGATTAGTTTCTTGACCTCAGCGTTGATGTTCATCTCAAGTTCAAGTCGCATCCTTCTTGGTGCATGTTTGATTGGCTTATTTTTGGGGATATAGCCAGTTTGTGTACTGCCACTTTTGGATCTAGACACTGCATTTTAGAATAGTTTCAGGAGAAGCAATCTTTATACTGCATAAGCACGTCTTTTAACATGGCCACATGTTTTTCAGATAGTAGCTCACTGAAGAACATTGGCCTTGGATCATTTTCCGTCCTTAAGTCAATTTTTCTTAGGTTGTTCGCCATGGTGTGTATCATATTTTCCAGCACTTTTGGTGCTGGTGGAAACTCTGAGATCACCTCATCCTTATCTTCATTTCCGAAGCACATGTGGAGGTCATTCATAGTCTCGTGCCCTCCCTCTTTTGAGAGTGTTATCATATAGCACGTACGAGCATAATTCATTTTTCGTTGTCGAGTCGGTCCTAACCTGAAGTTGTAGGTTCTTTTCGGGTCATGCTTTTATGGTAGGGTTACCCTCCAGCTGTCGGATAACATAAACCTGCCTTGTTGATATTGGTCTTCTACCCAGTCTTTGAAGGTGAAGCAGTCTTCAAGCGGGTGACCTATTACTCGGTGATAGGAGCAATAATCCGGATGATGGACCTCATTTATTTGTTCGGGGTGCCAAGACTCTGGAAGTGTCACCATTTGGTGCTTCATGACAAGGTTGAATATTTTCCTTGTCTTGTCATGAGGGAAAGAGTATTCCTGACCCATCTTCTTTATAAAGGACGGTCTCCAATCGAGTTTTTCTCGATTGCATGGCGTCTTGGATCCACTTTGTTGTTTTCGAATGTTGTTTGCCCTGTTTTTGCCTCTATTTCAGGATTTTCCCTTCTCGCGAGAACATACAGTGGGCCAGGGATGAAGAGCATTATAGTCTACTTTCTGCGTGGATTGCTGACTGAGACGCTGCGTCCTGGCCTTTTCATAAATGGCCATTTCGCGGCTGTGATTGTCCCGGATCGTTTGGGAAGCTTCTTTAATTAACATGTCAATTTGTTCTTCCAGTGACGGGCTTAACGTTTTTAGAGCAGGATCTTGCTCCGGTTTAACGTCACAGCTATTTGGAAGAGCATCTTCTGCTTCACTAGAGCTGTTTACGACGCGGCAACTGTGGATTTGCTCCCACTTCTTGGACCGAACGTATCCAAGCCCGGTTGTCTCCATCTTCCCGTTGGGCATCTTTCGCTGAGTCCAGGGAATATTCTAAATCTTTTTTGTAAAATTAGGCTTGTCGAACAGTTTGTTCGAGGGGTGTACCTTAGCATCTTAACGGCCTTATCAATCCCTCCGTATAGTATCTTGGCAGACGAATTGGTTGAATCCTGTCGAGTACAAAATCGGTACCAAGCCAGACTTCTTTTTCTACTTTGGTCTCCGTAGAATGGTATAAGAGGATCGCCTTTTCACCTCTTCGCCTGGGAGGGACATAAAAATTTTGAAATTCTTGTACGCCGTATGTATCGAGCGCATCAAGTTCCTTGTAGTGCCGAGGCAGAGCCATTGTGATTTGTAAACTCTGATCCATTTTGGCGATAATTTGTATTGGCGGGCGGACGGAGAAAACTGCATTAGTTTCGTCCTTGGAGTCGCTGCCAAAGGCCAAGATAGGAGTATATGGTCTGGACTTATTGTTTACTTTTTGGGGTTGTCACGAGTAGACTATTTCTTCATCTTCATCGGTATCCCTCCCAAAGATCGGGATAGTGACGACACACTTCTGTTTATCCTCCGGCTTATGACACATTTCTGTATCTTTGAAGTCTGGTAGGAAGTACTTTGCGTCTTCATATTTCTAGTCTTCGTTTACCGAGAACGGGTTTAGCTCTCCCATAACGGTGTACTCCGAGCCATCCTTGAAATACTTCATACACTGATATTGTGTAGAAGGGATGACGTTGTAATCGTGTAACCAAGGCCTGCCGAGCAAAGCGTTATAGCAAGTCTTGGTGTCAATGACATGAAATTTGATGTCAGTGACGAGAAGCCCGAACCACAGCGTCAGTATTACAGACCCGGGCGTCTGTGACGACTATGAGTCAAACCCGGAGATGGTAATTTTATCTCGGGCGAGGTGCTGAACGTTCATGCAAATCTCCTTCAGTACTCTCACGTTGAGAAGGTTAACGGAGGATCCGTAGTTGATAAGGATTTTCCCTATCATGATGTCGTGGCAGTACTCAGTGACGTATAATGGACGATTATGCTCGCACGTACCGAGGAGGAGATCTTCATCACTGAATATAATGTCAGCCGTGTGGACCTCTGCCAGCTCATCCTTCATCTTCTCTTCTGCGAAAAAAGCTTGAAACAAATCAGGCTCTTGTAATGCCTTGATCAGGGAATCCTGTGCCTCTTTGGATAGGAGGAGAGCATCCAATATGCTTAGTCGTGAAGGTATTTTCCTTAGATGTGCCAGGACATTGTAATCCACCTTGTTTTTCTTAGGCGGATCTTTTGTCCCGAGCTCTTTGACTGCTTCCTCATCGAGGGCAATCTCCTCGGGGATATTTCCTTTCCCTTTTTCCTTTTTTTCGAACTTTTGTTTGTAGGTCCGAGCTTCTTCTCAGGCAGTGTGCGGTTACACAGCTGAATAACCTTGCAATTCTTCTCCTCCTCTTCTTTTTCGGAGGGGGAATCTTTGAAGAGAGGGTTGAGAGACGTTTCGTCCTCAGAATCGCTCCCGAAGGTAAGAACTTGGGGGTTTTCCCCTTCCGAACAGGTACCAACAATATGATAGTTGCTAGTCGTTTCTTCAAACGCGTTTGTTGCACTATTTTGTCGTCGACGAGCACGAGCTTCACGCTTCATCTTCTTTAAGTGTTTTTGATGGGCAACGTATCCTTACCACCACTTCTTGAAGGCTCCGCATTTCTCGATAGGGTGGGTGACCCTCCGATGATATAGGTAGTAGTTTAGGCATGCATCTTCTGCGAAGCATATGACCCTGGGAGTGTTCCTTACGAGAGGTGGCAGCTTCATCCCCTTGATAGGATTTTAGAGAACCGCTTCTCTGTTTTGATCCTGCTCTTATTTGTAGCAGGTGTGCTTTTGTTTGGTTGGAGTACTTTACGACTTATCCTTGCTGCGGCTTCTTTGTCCTGACACTGACGCTTAGCCTTTTCATATATTGATGTTTCGCGTTCTCGGTGAACTTTGCTTTTTTGAAAGGCTTCGTTTAACAGCCTATCGATCTGGTCTTCTAGCAGTTCCAGTGATTTTAGCGCCAATTCTGGCCCCAATTCCTCTGCGTTTTTTTCTGATGCTGAGAGAGCCTCTTCGAAGACTGGGAGACCATGTGGCAACTTACTACACGATCTTCGGTGTCTTTTGATGAGCCATTTTCCTCATCGTAGTCACTATCTTTGTAACACCTTAGGATGCGGTTAGTGTTAATTAAGGGATAAAGAGGATTTTTAATGAAAAGTTAACCAAAATAGTTTTCACATATTTTATAAAAATTAATTAATTTTTTATTATTATTTGTTTAAGCTTGCACACACATGTGCATGTTAAATTTGGGTTTATGGAGGAGTTAACCATGCTTAACTAGCCATGGCACCCTAAACTAATTTTAAGCCATGTTAACTCATTTCACTTATTTTTTTAGTAAAGAGTTATCTTTTATTGAGAGAGAGAGAGAGAGAGAGAGTTTTGACAATGAAGGTTGAGGTGACATGGGAGCATTAATGAGGAGAGAGAAAGGGCATGGCTCATTCCTAACCTCACACCCTCATTTTCCCTCATCCTTCACTCATACACTCCCTCCTTCTCACCTCACTCTCTCATTCTCAATTATTTCTCCTTCTCCTTCCCTTCTTCAACTAAAACCTATACCTTTTCATCACAAACACAGGCCTAATCTTCACTAAACTTCATTAAAACCCTTACAAAGTCAAGTTAAGCCTCTTGAGATGACTTAGAGCTTGGAAAGCTAGGGTTTTCAAGCAAGTTTGGTAAGGTAGTGATCTCTAACTGTTATCTAGGCTTTTAAGATGTTGTGTTGCTTATTAGTTGCTGTTTAGAACACTAAAGTTATAGTTTTTATGCAAATATCGTATTTTGGTAAGGTTTTGTGTCTCGGGTGAATCTGCTATTGAACCAGGTTGTTGTTTGAGAAGTTGTCATCACAGAGACCTAGTTTAGAGACCTAGAAGCTACTCTAAAAACCTAAGCCCTCCCCCTTCATTTTTGGCCGCAAATAAAAAGGTTCTGGCCACAAATTGCGGCCAGATTGGGGAATGGGGTCTCGTTTCTTGGTCGTGGGGTCTCTGGGTTGTTTTTAGTCTCGTGGAACTTGCATCATTCACTAATTCTTTGTGTGGGAAAATCTAGGACCATTTAGCTAATTTTTTAATGTTTCGGCAACGTGCGATACGATTAATCCGACTTAGTTTAATTGTTACTGGTAGCTTGCAGTCGTGGTACTATTTGGAGATGCCGCCGTACACGATTAGCCGCTAAGCGAACCCCTTGTAGCTTGAGGGAAACTGATTCATTAATTGGCGTTGTGTTCGTATGTTTTGGGGTAGTTTGCTAAACCCATACGTTATTGTGTTGTGTGATAATAGGATCGCAGGCGGGGACTTCGGACGCTGCGAGGAAGGAAAAACAAGTGGTTGGATTTACCTAGCTCGAGATCATCGGTGGGTAGATTTCACATCTACGGGGGAATCGCCCGTATGGCGTTAAGCGTCGAGGGCTAGATTCGGTGTTATAGCCACATGTTTATATGCATTTACGTTGATTGTGCTTAAGCATCATTTATATTCATTACTTGTTGTACATTGACTTAGTACCTATTGGACACTGCACCATTACTGACGGTTCATATTGCACGAGCACTGAATTGTATGCCACACACACCGTTGGTAATTACCATGGCACGCACAACATATACATATATATTGTACTGCATTCGTTATTGACATTGAGGCAGTTGTTCGTGTACCACTTTACTAAGGGAATATGTATTGTACCGCTTTCATTATTATCAATAGTTAGATGTTGATTCTTGTTCTATTGCGCATATGAATTGCATCATGCATACATACATAAATACATGCATACACACATACCTTGCTATAGCTACATATACATCTTTATATGATATTGCATTTGACTTCGGGGAATTTGGGAACCGCATGATATCTTTAGAAACATGATATATTTAAAAGAGCGTTTTTCCCTTGATATGCTCATATTACTGTTCTATGTTGCATACATCGTATTTAATGGATTTATGCATTGAAATACTGATTTCATGTGATTTATGGATTTGAGAACTGTGGTTATATTTCAAGAAAGTATGCATTATTTTGAAAATCTGGTTTCTCTTGATATGATATTTCGATGCGTCCACCATGAGTTTTCTTGGTTCTGAGATTGGTTTTCGAAACCCGATTCGACGAGATGGACGATCCATTTGTGGGTTCATGGTGGACCCGGTATGGTACCCCGGGGCAAGAAAGATATGTTGTGTTGTAGAAGATGGGCCTGGCAGAGAGACTACTACCTACCAGTGATAGTTTGGACCCGGCGGTTATCCGGAGGATACCGACCGGAGTCGTGAAATGGATATGGGCCGATCCATACAGACGGAGCCCGAGTTATATGGATTTATGTGTCGATGTTGGACACAGGTTTTCATGATATTTCGAGTGTCGGTGTTGGACACTCGGGTTCCATGAGATTGACGGATATGAGGGCCAATCAGAGTAACGGTGCCTGAGATATTGGGATTTGGGGTATTGTTGATGGACACCGGTTTTTCCACGATGATGATTATATTTTATCCCCCACTCAGGATTTATTTGATATGCATTGTTTCATATAGTTGTAGTACCCTGATGGTGTACCTTGAACATGATTGGTTGCATATCCATATTTCCATACTTGGGCTATCAGATTGCATGTTTAAGATTATCGCTGTTCGTGCATACTTGCAATTATCTGTATGATGTTATTTACTATTCACGAATTGGAAACTCACCCCCATTGTGCCATGGTGTTTTGCAGACTTGACCCTCAGAGTAGTCGCGGCAGGGCTCGTTATTGTATCTATTTCTGCGGATACCGCTACGGTTGGCTGTGAGGCCTTTTTGGTGCAGGTGGGTTTGCAGTTATCCGATTACATCTATTGTATATCTTATAATATCTAGTACTCTCCATCTACCAGTTTCATGTATTGACTTAGAGACTAGTTGTGAGAATCGATATTGTATTATATGTGACTCTAGGTGTCGTGCTCGTGTGAGCCGACTTTTCTTATGTTGCTTTACCTCTTTTTATGTTGTTTTCATTCCCATTTCTTATTTCTTCGCTACGGCGTCGTATATATGCTTGTGGTGGTTGTGTTCCACCTTTGGGCATGATTTTCTCCCGTTTGGGGATTCTTTATTTATATTCTGTGTTTGTACCCGTTTCGGGGCTAGTTTTACAAAGGAGGTGCTGCCAAAATTTTTAAGAAAACGATTTAACTCTGAGATTTTAACTTGGGACTTCCAAATGTGGTATTACTTTACTTCTCCTCTTGGTTTAGATTTCTGGGTTTTCGGCTTACATAAATTATGTTACGCCTGTTGACGTCATGGGGTTTAAGTGCCGGTCACGTTCCTAAATTGGGTCGTGACAATCTTCGTCCTTAAGAATATGCTTGAGGAAATCTTTGAGCATGACCGGTGTCCACGCCTTCTGGTTGTACTCCTCCAGTACGTCCATGTATTTTTGTAGATCTGTGCGCTTGTCGTCATAATCGGCAGGCTGCACGGGCTTCTTGGTCTTCTTCTTTTTCATCGAAGACTTCGAAGGCTTGACTTGGGGGATTTTTCCCTCATCAACAATTTTCGGTGTGGGACGAGGCTTTAACATCCCTTCGATTATTTCGTGTTCAAGTGGTCTTTTCCACCTGACTGCTGGACAAGCATGCAGATCCTTCAGCATTCTTTTGGTTTTTCCTGAAAGAACGACTTCCCATAGAGTTTCTTCCACGAGTGAGCGTGATGCCCGCTGCGCATCTACCTTTTTAGGAGTGTGCTTCTGGGGTGGGTTTACCCTCCAGTTATTAGACAGCGCGAATTTTCCCTGTTGATACTGGTCTTCGACCCAGTTCTTGAAGACGTAGCAATCTTCAATTGGGTGGCTCACCATTCTATAATAAAAGCAATAATTAGGGTTGTTGACGTCGCCGGGTTGTGGTGGACGCCGCGGGTCTGTCAATATGATGAGTTTATTACGCATTGCCAATTCAAAAAATCTCCTCGTCTTGTCGCAGGGAAACGAGTAAGCGTGTCCTAGTCTTTCCTCCAAGGATGGCCGCGGACGCGTGTTGTTTTTGCGAGCAACTGGTTTTGGGCCACTCAGCTGTTGTTACGTATTGGCAACGGAGGCTGCTTTCCCTTTGCCTATGCTATTTTGAATGTCCTTATTTGAGGAGGAAGGCTCGTGGCCTATCTAGACCATCAGAGCCTGAAAGGTTGTTAGTTTGAAGAATGTCATGAATTAGGACACAGTTGTTTGAGGACCAAGGGTCCCAATGAATATGCCCTCGGCAGAGGATTCTTCAATGTGTTGTTCGCATTTAGACTACAGGTTCCGCCACCGGATCGCGTATTGGACCCAGGTTTCTCCTGGATTTACCCTGGCATTGATTAATGCCGTGATCAGAGTACGTTCGCTCGTGCTAGCAAAACACTGTGTGAACAGAAGTTCCATCTCTATGAATGATTTCACGGAGTCATTTGGGAGCTCCAAGTACCATTCGAAGGCCGTTTCTGACAGGTTGCCAACGAACTGGAGAAGCAACAATTTGTCGTCGCCTCCAGTATTGCCGCACAAAGCTCTGAATTGCGCGACATGTTGATGGGGGTTGCCTGTTTCTTTGTAAACATGGAACTTGGGGATCGTATATCCCGGCGGGTATTTGATTTGATCATACCAGCCTAGATACGGTCGTCTGGTTCTGACAATTTGGCAAGAGGCCTCATTAGCTTGATGAGCTCTTATTTGTTGAGTGATATGGTCATCAAGGGCGGCCTTGGAGATCGTTTCCTCCTTGGTTGCCGATAAGGACGGAGGAGGATTTGATGTTTCCCCCCTGTCATCCTCAATGATTATCGGCGGATTCTCGGCCGGGGGTTCTAGTTGGATCATCATTCCAACCATGTCTTGGAACAAGAGAGCCAACTGCTTTATGTTCGCAGCTTGCTCAGCGGCTTCATTGCTTTTTCTGTCAAGCACCCTTCGCAGGAACTCTGTATCGGTTTCCTGCTCTTGGTACTGTTCAGCTTCTTTATCTGGACTTTCTATATGTCCAGTAAGCATTGTCATTTTGGTCAGTATTTCCTGGAGCTTTTGTTGTTGCTCCTGAGCCTTTATCAGCGGCTGAGTTTGCAGTCAGTGACTTACCGAAGCCCCGGCCTTGGGGAGTTTAGGTCTATCGCCTTTGGAATTTGCCGCGGGTGGTAGAGTTTTCTCCAGCCTCGTTCTTTTATGAGAGATTGGAGTTGAAGGAGCCATTGTGACAGGCACCTGTTTAGGAGAAGTCTCCCGTCGCATAGTAGAGGAGTGATCTTTTTCTTGTCAGCCCTTGGATTTCTCAGGTCGACGAGAGTAATCTTTGTCAATCACAGAGTCTTGGAGTTTCCGCCAGACCCTATCAATTTGCGAGGAGAGCCGCTGATGAGGCCGCTCCGGCTTTTCCTGCACAAGGACCTCTAATGCCAGAGGTGATTTCTTCAGCAACGCCGTCAGGGAGTTCTTACGTACTCTCCTAAGCAGATCAAAATTGTTCCCAGTTGGAACAGCAGCCTCGACTTCCACCATTGGAGCTGGTGGGGTGAGTCCAGAGGAGGAGTTTCCCCCAACTTCTCTCACTCGGCGCCAGTAGCGACGTCGAGCATGCCTCACAGAAAGGACCGCCTCAGTTTTTAAAGCGGCTTCATTACGCCCCTGATTTTGCTGAGGAGTTTCAATCGGTGTCAGCCTATTGAAGACCGACGTCCTTGTTAAAGTTTGATGAGAAACGGCCAGCCTTTCGAAAACCAACCGTCAGGTAGGGGAAGCGCCTTTGACGGTTTCTCCTGTAGGAGGAGTTGGGAGGGCTATCCATTTTGGGGAAGCCCCTTTAGGCATCACGAGTTTCTTTACGAGCCCGTTTGAACTTTTGCTCAGCCTATTGAAGACTGAGACGCTATATTTGGACGGCCCATTGAGAGAGGCCGTTGTAGTTGCCAGTCGATCGAAGACCGACCTTTTATGAGCTTCTTCGTACGGCGCTGAGACACCGAAACTCACAGGTGGGAGCATGGTCCCAAAGAACAATCCAGTAGTGGCTTGCGTAACTTGCCGCACTGGCACTGAGAAAATAAAGTCCGCGTTGGGCCCGTAGGTCACTCCTCCGGTTAGGGTGGAGCGAGAGTTGTTGTTGCATGAAGTGTATTGAGAAACCATTGATTTTCTGTACAGGAACAAGACACCAAGTTTTAGTACCTCGAATCCAAGGGCAACCATAGCGAACCATGATTTTGTTCGCGAAACACGACACACAAAGTGTGGAGTGGAAAGAGGAAAAGGTCCCACCGGACGTGCTAGAATCTGTTCACCGCCGAAAGACCGGACCGAGACGCTTGGGGTGTCTAGCCTGAATTTAGGGGCATATGCTATTTGTAATTCTCCATCCACCTCTCCGAATATACCAAGTTTATTTATAGCACCATATATCGGAGGTTTGGATAGATGTGACCATTGTAATAGAGTTCATCAGATTTCCCCTCATTTGTGAGGGGTTTCTGATTGTGGGGATGCTCTTCCCTGAAGGCGCAAGCCCCTATAGTTAATTACGTTATCGTGTTGCGATAACCATTTTCTCCTGCTCCAGTGGTTCACTTCGTGACATGTGTTATTTTTGTTTGTTTTGGTTGCTTATAGATTGTATACGGAGACTATTTTATGTCGTCGCCCGTAGGGCACGGATTAGTCCAAATCCGTATATTTTAGATTTGGGATTTTGAACTTAAGTTATATTTTCCTTTAGTTCAAAAATATTTTGTTTGGTTTAAGAACCATTTATCTAGTTTGATATTATGATCAATTTAAACATATGAGCATTTGGGTCTAATTTATTTTTAACTAAGGATACATTAGTCATATTTGAGACTAAGATTAACTTAGCAATATTTTAAGGATTATTAAATTTTATCAAGATCCAGAGCATTTGGGCTCAACTGCAATAAAAACATCAGAGACTTAGCCAATTTGGGCTTAGTCTGCTCAGTCCTTTTTTTTTCAAGTGCCAAGCACTAATTTGGGCTCTGTTTGTTCGCCCCCCCCTTTTATGCAAAAGTTCTAAGCACTTGTTTGACGCTCTGGCGCTCACATGTGTATCATGTGAAACCTTCAGTTATGGGCACTGCCCAATCAGTGATAAGCACTCAGTTATTTTGACTAAATATATATAGTGCTAAGCACGTTTTTTATATGGCGTCCACATGAGCAACACGTGCGGCGCTGGGCACTGACCAATCATTGCTAGGCACTGACCAGCCGTTTTAGCTGTATATGAAGTGCTAAGCACTTTTGTACGGCATCCATGTGAGGAGCACGTGAGGCGCTGAGCGCTGCCCAGTCAGTGCAAAGCACTCAGCCATTTTGGCTGTATATGAAGTGTTAAGAACTTTTATTCAGTGCTCATATGTATTTCATGTGAGGCGCTGGCCTTTTGCTTTGGGCGTCCGCGTGTTTTTCACGTGAGGCGCTGGGTGCTGTTGGGAGGGCGCCCATCTGGGAAGCACGTGAGGCGGTAAGTTCTTTTCTTTTTCAGAGATTGAATCTTTGTTAATGGCATTTTGACCATTAATGATCACCAAGACCTTTGTTTTGAAGATCTGGGATCGGGTTTTTATAAGAACTAAGTTCTTTTATATTTTTCGAGGAATTAAATTCCCATAGGATAGGTTATTTTCCTTTTTTTCTTTTTAACCTAGTTATTTTCTGAATCTTTGATTTTCAAGAACAAGATCTTCCCAATGAGAATTAAATTCTCAACTTGTGGGAGACTATTCGTGTGGATCTCAAAACCATAGAAAGAATTAAGTTCTTTAGAAGGGTTAAACCCTTAGATATGCTATGATAGGTAAAGACGATATTTTAATCTTTGTGATTTCTTTACCTAGGGTTTGATAAGAGGAAGATCTTCTTCTCTATTGAGAATTAAATTCTCTGTTGTTTTTCAGAGCTTTCTGTATTTTTTTTAGAAGCCTATGGGGGTTCTCTCTCTCCGAGACTTCAAGTCTCAGGTCCTTTATATAGGAGGCAAATTGTTAATTAGTTTTGAGAAAATCTCTCATTGAGAGATTCCAATTGATTTAATTGGTCACAAAATTTGTTTGGGGAATTTTACCAACCGTTGGATCTTTGATCCAAGGATTTCTGTTACAGAATACGTTTTCTTCTTTTTAACAATATTGGGGAAATATTTTCCCATTTACAGAATTTATTCTGGTAAACGGTGATTTTTAATCACCACTGGATTTTTTATCCAAGGGCTCTCTGTTTTACAGAGAGCAATCCTTCTTTATTTAGAAAGATTGGGGAAAAATATTCCTCAGAATAGAATTTAATTCTATTGTTTGATAATTTATCATCACCATTGGATTTTTGATCCAACGACTCTGTTTAACAGAGAGTATCCCAATTTTTTTTTGGGAAATATCCTCTTGTAAATTTAATTCTACTGATTTAAACTTGGACGCCGGCACTCACGTGTTGTACACATAGGCGCCACTTAAGAATTTAATTCTTATTTATGATAAGCGCTCCTGTGCTTTTCACATGGAGGCCCACGTGAGCTTCACGTGCGGCGCCATCATAGGACTCAACCCTAAGGGGATGGCGCTGGCGATGGCGGCCTCGTGGGGAGCACGTGAGGCGCTGCCTCATTAAATTTTAACAAAGGTTAGCTCTTCGGTTACGTTCAAATTTTTGGGGAACAAGCTTTTACGCATAGTGTTGAGTGAGAGCGACACATTGTTCGATTCGCGTAATCAATTAAGCCTTTGAGGATAAAGCCTCGGGCGTAAGATGCTTGCGCTTGATCTCATAGAGGAAAGCCTCGATTTTCTTACAATAATCAATCCAGATGAGAACAAAGTCTTTATTATGGAAAGTCACAAGGGTCGCCAGTATAGGGTTGACTTCATTCGCAAAGTCCCCAGCAGAAGTGAGAGCCTCAACATTAAGGTCTTCGATAAATTCACTCATCATACGTCTGCTATTTTCAAACCTCTAGAAGATTGACGTTTAGCAAAAGGTCCTACGGGCATGGCTATACGGGATTCAACGGGAATTGAAACCAGCGGAGCTACTACAGATAAATATGGGTCAGAACTTTATTTGAATAAAAAAATGAATAAGATATAACCTACCAATAGTTGGAAACGGTAAGTCTGAGAGCATAGAAGGCTCAGCCATTTCCTCGTCTTCTCCTTCGAGCCGTAAGACTGTAGTTAATACAGGAAAATTCTTATTAGAGAAGGATTACTTGTAGAAAGTTGAGATCAGAAATGAGAGATATACTAACCAACGCCAGAAGGAGGGACAGGTCCCAATCGGAGGGCGAAGTGCGAAGTTAATGCTTGGCATAGATGGTTGAAAAGTACTCCTGCAAGATTGCGACAATATACATCAAGCAATTAATATGAGGAGTAATATCAATGCTAAAATAAAGAAATAAAATTGAAGGAAAAATTACATTCCGTCGCTAAGCCTGAGAAAACTCGGGGAAGTGCAAAGGAAAGAGGTAGAGCAACAGCGGTCATGGTGCGAGCTGACGGAGGTTCTTCAATCAGTAGATCGCCAAGGTTTGTCGTACCTATACCCGGAATAAAGAAAATGTTAGAAAAATAAGTCTAGCAGAAATAAGAATTTGAAAGTAATAACACGGAAGGTACCTGCGGATTTCATGAGAACCAGCGATGCAGGAACCTTGATTGTATCTGGAGTATCACTAGTCGCGACAGATTCTCCAACTTCTACCACCACAGAGGAGACGGATTCAAAATCGGCACGCTCGTCTCCCGAATCAATAAGGGTTTTCACTATGCTAGCGTTACCCGCGGATAGTGGAGATCCACCGGGGGAAGGAGTTGCAGTTGGAGCAATATTAGACTCAAGATGAAGGCCTTCCGTCGCAGAATCTCCGGATGCTGCCGCCTCATCTGCAACCTCGGCGCATAAATTTGTCTCTGCTGTATCATTAAAAAGGGAAATGTTAAAATTTGGATAAGTTGCTACTTGTGGAAACATGGAAAAGAGGTAAAATCCTACCAGGTCTTATCGAAACATTAGGCCCTGCTTTCCCTAGCACAAACGTTCCGTCTCCTCGCGAGCTGCGCGTACGATGTGCCTGTGGGCGGTCGACAAGGCAGGGGGGATATCTTCCATGGAAGCGCTAAAGGTTCGTGTTTCACTTGAGCTGGCGCCAGTGGCTAGGCTAGCCCGATGCTCCCTTGCTACCTGTCTCCGATGCTTCTCCCAGGCTTGGCCGTACGAAAGGATCTCCACAGAACAACCGACAGAGGAAGATCTTCATTTGAATCAAAATCACCCTCAGGATCTGCTACAACATCCGTCATCGGCTACTTTAACGACGTTTCCCGTAATGGCGCAGAGGTGGCATGATCAATAGCCGGCAGCTCTGAAGATTCTGTAGGGGTCGACGAATGGGGAACGTCCTCTACGTTAACACCCAAAGATGGCACCTCGCTCGAATTAGCGCAAGTTATAGAGGTTCGTATAATGAAAAGAAAGGAGTCAAGGTGTGGGCAAAATGAGCTAAATGTTCTAAAGCGCATAAAATAAATCATACCAAGGCTCAGGGAAGCACGAAGCATCTCATCTTCCTCGTATGTTTTAATGGATGCCCGAAGTGCCTTTTAGTGGAGATGCATGTTAAAAAGAAGAAGAAGAAAAAGTGTTAAATAAAGCGTAATAACATTTTACTCTAAGATATACAAAGAGTATAAATGATGTGTACCGGACGTTGCAAGGGCAACAAGTGCTACTTGCTCATGGGCCAATCGTTCGGAAGCCAAAAGAGCGGCCTGAAGATCAGTAGCCGCATTCTTATCGATAGAACCTTCAGGAAAAAAAAGATCGTTGGTCCTGTATTCTGATAGGCCTTCTCAATAGGGACCATGCGGCTTTTGACCAAAGACGATATCAGTCGAAAACATGGACTTATTCTGCTGAGTTCTTTAGCACTCTCACTAGGTTTTATAAGGCATCGGGTATACAATTTTAAAAAATTTAGAGAGCAAAGAAACCCAAACTAAGGATCTAATTAGAGAATTAGGGTTAAACTAAGCAAGTAAACAACTTTACTCTAAGTGAACAAGGAATACAACCTTTGTAGACCGGTCCTTCACTTCTAAAGCTCCGTGTAGTAGCCCCTTTGCTCCAAGTAGTGGTGTCCTGGACTCTCCTTTGGCTCCACTAGGTGAAAGGAACAAGGTTTCTCAAGGATCTTCGAGGCCGAAGATGATCTGCGTCGAAAAATCTCTAACTAAAGCTACCTCTTCACTAATTGATGAACTAGTGAAGAAACAACCTATACTAAATGGCTAGTTTGGTATAGATTGGTGAAATAGGAATTTTGCTCACTTTAGAATAATTTTTCTCTCTTTCTTTTCTCACTCACTCAAAGCTAGAGAGCAAGGAAGGAGATGAAGAAAATGATTTCAAGTGATCAAGTCATGAACCATGGGTGAGAAAATATCTCATATAACTCATGTAGAGACTAAACCATGGCTAAAGATAATGGTCAGGTTAATAAATATTTAGAGTAAAACAAAATTAGTGGACTAAAGGCAATGATTCTCCATGCTTCCACAAGTATCTTAGCCATGCTAATTTCCACCTAATTTTGATTTTCCTCTTAATAATTAGATACCCAAATTATCTTAAGTTAGGTATGAGTCTCATACACCCAAGTCCAATGTATCATCTACCATGACACATATTAAATACATTAATATATATCACATATATATTTAAATGTATTTGGAGAAAACATTTTCTTAATTGAGCTAATATTAGTTCATGTATATTAATATATCAAATATATAATTATACATTAAATTATTAAATCAACACTTGATTTAATAACCCGGCTGTATCGCATACAACCGACTAATATCATTTATATGCATATCACATATACATATAACATATCATTGAATCAACAATTGATTCAACAATCCGGTTATATCACATATAACCTGTATCGCGAGATTGGAATACGGTATCACATACACATATTAATCTCCGTCCCGCACATATCATATATGTGCCCTACTTCATTTCGTATGAGCTAGGATAGCTCTGTGTAAGAATCTAATGACTCGTCAATACGCCGGCAGATGGTGATGATCATATCATTCACCCACAAGCCGTCAGCGGTACTAGCTGGACGTAACGGTTACACGGGTATTGAGCGATCATAAGATCAACAAGCAATCTTGTCCATACTCCTGTGAATCCAACAGCAAAACTACCGTACAGTCCGGTCTCTTCGTCTGATATGTCGCATATCGAGTCTAGGGGTGGTAAACGTCAGACCCCAGTAACTTGATAAGTCATGCCGATGTGAGGATCATAACGGGTCGAGAAACTACTGATAACACTTCCCAGTAAATCTCCGTATCAGCCCTGGCCAGGGACTTCCTGTTATGGCCAATCAAGCACAGCGCAACATCAACCCCCAATACCGGGAGAGACGAAACCCCTCTTATCACTCATTGCATCCATGTGACTCGGGACTGTACCGAAAAACAACCGTTTTGCACGCTCTCTTGAATATGGTAAGGTGGAAATCAAAGCACAGTGGGAATCACACAAGACTCTATGATGATCTCGGGTCTACAGACTAATCTGTACCAGTGTCACCAGAGAACTGCTATCTGACGTTAGGTATAATACTATCTAGGAGTTCTCGGCGAGTCTTGTTTAGTGTACCCATTCTCTACTGAGCACCCATATACCATCTTTGATGCCAAACACCAATGGATATGCGATCATCCATCGCCCATTAAATGGGTCAAGAAGCGTATACGCCAGTCTACTCTGAAATATTGATGCCCCGTCTCGATACACTCTCGACTAGGAACAATTAAAAGATGAACTTGTGGACTACCCTGGCCCCAGATCTGCATCATAATCCTGGTAGTCAAGTATATTAGGTTACCTACAACGGCAGCAATGTTTCGGGAGGCATCATCCAAGCCAAGTTAAAAATTTTGCCATTTTAGATAACCCTAACCCTAGATCTTTAACTAGAGAATCAAACAAAACCTATATGTTAACACCTTAACATCTAAGAGTTAGGGATTACAACCTCTGTAGCCCGTTCCTTCTCTTTATAAGCTCCGGGTTGAAGTCCCTTCGCTGCGATCATCATGCTCCCGAACTTTAGAGAGGCTCCACGAAGAGAATGATGCATCCTTGCTAGTAATCTTCAAGATCCAAGATGATCTACCTTGAGGAAACTCTAACCTAAGCTCACACTTCTCTAATGATGTATTAGTGAAGTAAACACCCTAATCTAAGTGGCTAGAATAGATGAGGATGATGAAGTAGGAATTCTGCTCTCTTTTTTTCTCAATTTCTCACTTTATTTCATCATAAGAATAAAATCAAGCAAGCTCCTTTTGTGAAGCAAGAAGAAGATCAAGAAGAATGAATGATGAAAAATGAATTATTGTTGAGGTTAGAATTGCAACCAAGGGTTAAGCATGTTATGCTTAACCCTTGTAGAGACTTAACCATGGACTAGGGTTAGAGTTTGGGTTAACAAATATCTAGCAAAATATCAAGGATAAAACAAAGAGGGTGGACAAAGTCAATGTGTCATGAAGCTTCCTTAAAGCTCATCCATAACATAATCCAAAACATTAACCCTAATCCAAACCCTAGTATGGTTTAATCTCAAAACTCTAGTTGCAATTGTAACCCTAACAAGTTGTAATATTATATATCACATATATAATATATTTTGTAACAAAAGAAAATAATACAATCAACATATATCAATGTATCATCAAGTGAGAAAAAGAATCTTTAAGTGAGCTTATATTAGTTAATGTAATGTAATATATCAAATATATAATTATACATTAAATTATCGAATCAACACTTGATCCGATAATCCGGCTATTTTGCAAATAACCGACTAATATAATCTGTATCATTTCATCGAATCAACAATTGATCCGATGATCCGGCTATATCACATATACCCGGCTGATATCACATATCGCGAGAATCGAATACGTTATCAAATACACGTATTATTCTCGGTCCAGCACATATCACATATGTGCTCCTACTTCGTTTTGCCTGAGCCAGGAAACCTCTGTGTAGGACTCTAAAGAATCGTCAATACGCCGGTAGTAGGTAATGATCATATAAAACACCCACAAGCTGCAAGCGGTCAGCTAAACGTAACAGCCACCCAGGTATTGAGCGATCAGAAGATCAACAAGCAAGCCTGTACATTCTCCTGTGAATCCAACCAGTAACACTCCCGTACATTCCAGTCTCTTCGTCTGATATGTCGCATATCCAGTTTAGGGGTGGTAAACGTCAGACCCCGGTAATCGATAATTCGTGTCGATGTGAGGCTCATAACAGGTCGAGAAAATACTGATAACACTTACCAGTAGCACTCTATATCAGCCCTGGACAGGGACTTCCAGTTATAGCTAATCGAACACAGCGCAACATCAACCCCCAATACCGGGAGAGACGAAACCCCTCCTATCGCTCATTGCCTCCATGTGATTCGGGACTGTACCCAAAAGCCACCGTTTTTCACGTTCTCTTGAACGTGGTAAGGTGGAAATCAAAACACAATGGGAATCACACAAGACTCTATGACGATCTCGGGTGTACAGACTAACATGTACCAGTGTCACCAGAGATTTGCTATCTGACGATAGGTATAATACCATCTAGGAGTTCTCGGCGAGTCCGTTCAGTGTACCCAGTCTCCACTGAGCACCCGTATACCTTCTCTGATGTCAAACACCAATGGATATGGGATCATCCATCGCCCATCATATGGGTCGAGAAGCGTATACGCTAGTCTACTGTGGAGTATCGATGCCCTGTCTCGATACTCCCTCGACTAGGAACAGTTATTGGATGTACTCCTGGACTACCCTGGCCCCACTAGTATGAGTAGTCCTAGTAGTCGAGTACATATCCTAAGGGCTTTATCAACAAGTGAGAGCAAGACAGTAAACCAATACAAGTCAACATGTTAAGACAAAGTGAAACTAAATAGCATACTATCATGTCGAGAAAGAAAGTCCTCTCTATATATATCCAAGCATCCACTATAATATAAATCATATATACAACAATGGCCTCTAGGGCATATATATAACTAACAAAGTATACATCCTAAGGGCATTACCAACATTTGAGAGCAAGACAGCATCATAATACTAGTCTACATGTTAAGATAAAGAACAATAAGATAGCATACTATCATGTCGAGCAAGAAATTCCTCCCTATATATGTCCAAGCATCCATTATAATATAAAATCATGTACAAAAATGGCCTCTAGGGCATACATACAACTAACAATCTCCCACTTGCACTAAGGCCAGTTGTTGTAGTATCTTATACCCAACATCCCGAAGAGTCTCTCAAATTGTATCTGGGGAATAGCCTTTGTGAGTGGATCCTCCGTGCTATTCTTCATGTCAACTCTCCTGATCTCGATCTTCCGGCGATCAACTATCTCCCGGATTAGGTGATATCGCCTCATTATATGTCTGGATCGTTGATGGGACCTGGGTTCCTTAGCCAAAACCACAACTCCATTGTTATCACAATACAAAGGTATTGGATGCTTGATGGATGGAATCACTCCAAGTTCAGTTATGAACTTCTTCATCCAGACAACTTCTTTGGCGGCATCGTTGGCAGTGATGTATTTAGCTTCCATCATCGAGTCTGCCACGGTATCTTGCTTGGAACTCTTCCAACAGACCGCCCCTCCATTAAGGGTGAAGACAAAACCCGAGACCGACCTAGAGTGGTCCTTATCACTCTGGAAGCTCAAATCAGTAAAGGAATCCACTTGGAGTTCACCGTTACCATACACCAAGAACATTTCTTTAGTCCTTCTCAAGTACTTAAGAATGTTCTTCACAGCTGTCCAGTGATTCTCCTAGGGATCCGATTGATGCCTGCTTACAACACTAAGTGCGTACGCTACATCCGATTGGGTACATAACATCGCATACATGATAGACCTGACTGCCGAGACATAGGGTATCCCTTGCATGCGAGCCCTCTCCAAATCAGTCTTGGGGGGGCATCTCTTTGGAGAGAGTTATTCCTGAGATCGTGGGTAAATTCCCACGCTTGAAATCTTCCATAGTAAAGCTCTTTAGTATAGTGTCTATGTAACTGGATTGGGACAATCCAAACATCCGTTTAGATCTATCTCTATAAATCTTAATTCCCAGGATGTAGGAGGCATCACCCAGATCCTTCATAGAGAATCTTTGTGATAAGAAGAGCTTGACCGAGTACAGCATAGGAACATCATTTCCTATCAAGAGTATGTCATCCATGTACAATATGAGGAAGACGACCTTAATCTCTGCAACCTTTTTGTATACACATGGCTCATCTACATTTTTGATGAAGTCACACTCTTTGACTGCCACATCAAAACAGAAGTTCCAACTCCGCGATACCTGCTTCAATCCGTAGATTGATTTAAGCAGCTTGCACACCTTTCCGCTGCTCCCACTATCCACGAAGCTTTCTGGCTGAGTCATGTACACGCTCTCTTTTAAATCACCATTTAGAAAAGCGGTCTTGACATCCATATGCCAGATTTCATAGTCATGGTATGCAGCGATGGCAAGTAGGATCCGGATGGACTTAAACATAGCCACTGGAGAAAAAATTTCATCATAACCCACACCTGGTCGTTAGCGAAAACCTTTTGCTACAATTCTAGCTTTAAAAGTCTCGACTTTTCCATCTACACCAAGTTTCTTCTTAAAGATCCACTTGCTCCCAATAGGTTTTACCCCTTCAGGAACAACTTCCAAAGTCCATACTTTGTTGGTGTACATGGATTCCATCTCAGATCGCATTGCATCCAGCCATTTCACAGAGTCCCCACTCGTGATGGCCTGCTAGAAACTAGTTGGGTCATCATCTTCCATGATGCAATCATCGCTCCCACCGTCAATGAGAAAACCATAGTATCTCTTAGGTGGATAAGGAACCCTGCTATATTGGCGGAGAGGCTGAGGTTCATCGGGGACTATCGAATCCTCTGGTTCCACCAAATCTTCTGTTGAAGTTTGTGTAGCTAGAACCTCTTCCAGTTTTACCTCATGACCACTATTTTCTTCTATAAGAAATTTCTTTTTTTAAAAGGTGGCATGTTGAGAAACAAACACCTTTTGTTTCTCACTTCGGTAGAAGATATATCCATAAGAATCCTTTGGATATGCCACAAACTTACACAAAACAGACCTTGCCTCAAGCTTGTCCTGATTTTTCTTTTTAACATATACCGGAAAACCTCATATCTTAACTCGTTTAAGATATGGTCTCTTCCCATTCCATATCTCATATGGAGTGGTAGGCACTGATTTGGTTGGAACTCTATTCAATAGATATGCAGCTGTCTCAAGCACATAACCCCAAAAGGAAACAGGTAACTCAGCGTTACTCATCAAAGAGTGCGCCATATCTAATAGGGTGCGATTTCTCTGCTCCGATACACCGTTGTGCTGTAGTGTATATGGAGGAGTAAGCTGAGAGAGAATCACATTCTCTTTTAGATAATTCAGGAACTCTATGCTCAAGCATTCTCCTCCTCGATCAAATCGAAGGATTATAATACTTTTACCTGTATGGTTCTCAACTTCATGCTTATATTCTTTGAATTTCTCAAAAGTTTCAGACTTGTGTTTCAACAGGAACACATGTCCGAATCTTGAGAGATCGTCAGTGAATGTAATAAAGTATGAGGAACCATTCCTAGCATGTGTAGACATGGGACCGCATAAATCACTATGTATTATTCCCAAGAGTTCAGTAGCTCTTTCTCCGTGTCCAGCAAATGGAGTTTTGGTCATTTTGCCTTTGAGACATGATTGGCAAGTTTCATAAGATGTAAATTTAAAGGGGTTTAAATATCCATCCTTATGTAACTTAGCTAGTCGTGTTGCATTGATATCACCTAGTCTACAATGCCACAAGAAGGACTCGTTCATTTCTAAACTTTTTCTCTTGTGTGTTCTGTACGTTAAGAACTGTAGTTTGATTTAGAACGTATATGTCATTACTTAACGAGCCTGATCCAATCAACTTTTGATTTAGGAAAATTTTCATAACATTATCCTGCAATACAAAATTATATCCTTTTTTACTTAATAAAGAAATTGATATAATATTGCATATCAGGTTCGGTATGTAATAACATTCTTTCAGAATCAATGTATTACCATTTGGTAATACAAGGTGATATTTTCCAACTGCTTTGGCTGCAACATTTGTACCATTCCCTACTCTTATAGAATGATCACCTATTCCCAGTTCTCTACCTTTCTTTAGCCCATGTAACATATTACATATGTGGGATCCCGATCCGGTATCTAATACTCAGGATGTAGAGTGTACTGAGAAACAGTTCTCGGTAACAAATACACCTAAAGAAAATGCATCAACATGCTCATTCCTCGTTTGGGTGGCGTGGAAATCCGGATATTTCCCTATTTCCTGCTCGGACTTATAACAATTATAA
Source organism: Agapanthus africanus (assembly GCA_030015575.1). Classification (NCBI taxonomy): domain Eukaryota; kingdom Viridiplantae; phylum Streptophyta; class Magnoliopsida; order Asparagales; family Amaryllidaceae; genus Agapanthus; species Agapanthus africanus. Next base: position 286,845,810 of record CM057341.1, on the reverse strand, counting down.
GCTAGAGCGAAACCAACGTTCCCTAGCCCAGTATAACAAGCGGGTTTGGTCAATACCTCCATATTATTATCTTGATTAAGGCATGTCATGGTCGCTGCCGAGAGAGAGAGAAGAAAACACTTTAGCGTATGCTCTTGGAAGATTAGATTGGTTATTATCTTATCTAATCAGGATGTCTCCCACTGTTTTCATCAAATCTTCCTTCAAACCCTAAAAGGCAAGACTAGCCGGGATTAATTACACCCTACAAGTTCGCCAATCTTTCAGCCAGGCCAGTGTCGGTATTTTGAAAGAGCTTCCACATGCTTTCGCACGGACCTAATTAAAATAAACCTCCTTTTCCCAGGGGAGTAACCCCGTTAACACCTTTCTATGCTCCTACTTGTTCGACTAATTGTAAAGTGCAAAAACTCTCCCAGGAGTAACTCTTACACGCAGTGGGTATCGGGATCCAACTATCTCATAGAAGGTATGAAATCTCATTGCAAATTTCAACACTTGAAATTCCTAATAATATTTTGCCTCTAGCAACTTATGACCATGGCTATGGTCAACAAATCATAAGAGATAGTCAAGTTCAACCCGTCATTTCCTGATTGAATTAAACCCACTCGTACGACCCTTGGCTATGGTCAACAAAGCCGTACGACAACCCTAACTCAATCGCATCATATGCTGCAGATAAGCACTAATTAGCTACCGAACACTACACCTTGTCTATGGTCAACAAACGTAGCACGAATACTAAATAGTACTTATCTGAAATGACGGAGGGCTACAACAGGTTTTTAAGAAAACCTTTTGCGTAATGAACTTGATATCGTTGTAGAATCGAGTGATTTTGAAAAGGAGTGGTTTAAGCTCCACTTTTAAAATCGAGTTTTCCAAAATAAACCGAGTAGGTGTAACATCTGCTAGGTTTTGCTAAAGAGGTCATTCCCGGTGAAGGGACCTCGGCTCTTTCCTCATCGAATGAGGTGTTGGATATTCATCAATGAATACCGCTATGCAAAGCAAGAACTAGAGCTACCTTTTTGAAAATTTGATTCTATAACATCTTTAGGTTTCTTTCCTTTCATTAATCTTATTAATGAAGTCCCATCATTTATGCTTCCTAAGCATCACAGAAGAAACGAAAATACAACGTACGCTTATGCCATCCGCATTCGCCACGGGGTCCCGTCATGCACCGTTAGGTTAGATAACTAACGGCAGAGCGGGGGCAGGACTGGCACGGATGCAAAACATAAGCAACATTTATTATAAATCATATATATAATATAAACCATTCGTCTCAGGCAGTTATGTGATCTCATCACAGAACATGGCAGCAGAAGTCAACATATGAAATATTGGATATATTAGGAGGTCCGTGTTTTTAAATTAAGCCGGTAAAAAACGCGGATTCCACGGTCGTGATGAATAGCCAAACCCATATCCCTAGACCCCTACGAGAGCGGCAAGCAACCCTACCAATTCTCGAACTAGAAGACCCGGACTCGACTCCTCGAGATGATCTCCTAGTGGACTCTAGAACCCGGTTACTTGTGCTCCTCGCCTTGGGTTTATCCTAATGCGGAAAAGTAAATAATTTACAGCAATGGTGACATCATCCTTAACCCGGAAGTGTCCCAATAAAAGAATATTACATACATTTTTACATGAATGAAAATGAAAAACTCCCATCTCACACAAAAAAAAACCCCGACTATTCAAACACGACGATCCAATATAACATATCACAGCAACACATAACATCACATGTCATCAACGTAAGTAAATATGCGTATCCCAATTGTCGTTGACGTATAGCAACGAAACCGGCGATACACCACATATTACACTTACGGTCGCAGAAAAGAAAACGAAAACTATAATAATTAGAATCCGCAACACCCTTAGACATCATAAACCCGGAATATCACATATCCCGAATTTCATGCCTAACATATAAACCATGCATTTTAGTCTCATATTGAAAACAGCTTTTCAATAACCTAGTCAGGTAATTCAACAAGATTCCCGACTACTTGATCGAATACTCGTCGGAAACATTAGCAGATGGACGTATTCCCGATGCCGTCGACGAAGTGCACTTAGGCGGAACACCGTAGCCATGAGCACCCAAGGGGATGCTTTTGGCAACGGGGTTCACCTACAGTCACTTGGTTGGGACTATGGAGTATGGCTATCTAGTAGTGTTACCCGGTGAATGTTCACGTACTATACAAGATTGCGACGGAGTTTTGATCCGAATCAAAATTCCATGGAAATCTATCAAAAGAGACTAAATTGCAGGATTTACATAACACTAACTAGTTTTCACAAAACTAATTATCGTGGATTCTAAATATTGTATCATATTTCAATATCAAACCCGAAACGATGTTAAAATACGACTACGAAACACTCCGTATTGCCACTACAGAAAGATAACATCACATGCAATCTTGGCAAAAACAAACATAACCTGAACACCTAAAACCAAGAGATCAGAACACCACAAAAATTTCAAGATTTTTTGCTATAGGAAAAAAGGTGATGCCGGTTTTTTAGGCAATATGGCCGGCCATTTTTTGGTGTTTTGCCTCAAATTTTTCTGGTGTTCTAGATACATCATAACTACTTTTCTGCACTTGTTAAAAAAAATTAGAGGACTTAAAAAATACGACAGAAACTAAGGTTTCAGATTCCAGGTTTCAGAGTTGTTTCGGTGTCGTAATTATAACACATCGTATAATTCTCTAGCTTAGCTCTGATACCACTGCTGGGTTCCTTAGCACTCTCACTAGATTTTATAAGGCATCGGGTATTCAACTTTAAAAGATCTAGAGAGCAAAGCAACCCAAACCAAGGATCTAACTGGAGAATTAGGGTTAAACTAAGCAAGTAAACAACTTTACTCTAAGTGAACAAGGAATACAACCATTGTAGACCGGTCCTTCACTTCTAAAGCTCCATGTAGTAGTCCCTTTGCTCCTAGTAGTAGTGTCTCGGACTCTCCTTTGGCTCCACTAGGTGAAAGGAACAAGCTTGCTCAAGGATCTTTGAGGCCGAATATGATTTACGTTGAAGAATCTCTAACTCATGCTACATCTTCACTAATTGATGAACTAGTGAAGAAACAACCTATACTAAATGGCTAGTTTTGTATAGATTGGTGAAATAGGAATTTTTCTCACTTTAGAATAATTTTTCTCTCTTTCTTTTCTTCACTCACTCAAAGCTAGAGATGAGGAAAATGATTTCAAGTGATCAAGTCATGAACCATGTGTGAGAAAATATCTCATATAACTCATGTAAAGACTAAACCATGGCTAAAGATAATGGTCAGGTTAATAAATATCTAGAGTAAAACAAAATTAGTGGATTAAAGTCAAAACTTCTCCATGCTTCCACAAGCATCTTAGCCATGCTAATTTCCTCCTAATTTTGATTTTCCCCTTAATATTTAGATACCCAAATTATCTTAAGTTAGGTATGAGTCTCATACACCCAAGTCCAATGTATCATCTAGCATGACACATATTAAATACATTAATATATATCACATATATATTTAAATGTATTTGGAGAAAACATTTTCTTAAGTGAGCTAATATTAGTTAATGTATATTAATATATCAAATATATAATTATACATTAAATTATTAAATCAACACTTGATTTAATAACCCGGCTGTATCGCATACAACTGATTAATATCATTTATATGCATATCACATATACATATAACATATCATTGATTCAACAATCCGGTTATATCACATATAGCCTGTATCGCGAGATTGGAATACGGTATCACATACACGTATTAATTTCGATCTCGCACATATCACATATGTGCCCTACTTCGTTCTTATGAGCTAGGAAACCTCTGTGTATGACTCTAATGACTCGTCAATACGCCGGCAGTAGGTGATGATCATATCATTCTCCCACAAGCCGTCAGCGGTACTAGCTGGACGTAACGGCTACCCGGGTATTGAGCGATCAGAAGATCAACAAGCAAGCTTGTCCATACACCTGTGAATCCAGTAGCAACACTACCGTACAGTCCGGTCTCTTTGTCGGATATGTCGCATATCGATTCTAGGGGTGTTAAACGTCAGACCCCAGTAACTTGATAAGTCATGCCAATATGAGGCTCATAACGGGTCGAGAAACTACTGATAACACTTACCAGTAAATCTCCGCATCAGCCCTGGCCAGGGACTTCCTGTTATGGCCAATCGAGTACAGCGCAACATCAACCCCCAATACCGGGAGAGAAGAAACCCCTCCTATCGCTCATTGCCTTAATGTGACTCGGGAATGTACCCAAAAACCATCGTTTTGCACGCTCTCTTGAACATGGTAAGGTGGAAATCAAAGCACGGTGGGAATCACACAAGACTCTATGATGATCTCGGGTCTACAGACTAACTTATACCAGTGTCACCAGAGAACTGCTATCTGACGTTAGGTATAATACCATCTAGGAGTTCTCGGCGAGTCCTGTTCAGTGTACCCAGTCTCCACTGAGCACTCGTATACCATCTTTGATGTCAAACACCAATTGATATGGGATCATCCATCGCCCATCAAATAGGTCAAAAAGCGTATACGCTAGTCTACTCTTGAATATCGATGCCCCGTCTCGATACACCCTCGACTAGGAACAATGAAAGGATGAACTTGTAGACTACCCTGGCCCTACTTGTATGATCTGCATCATAATCCTGGTAGTCAAGTATACATCCTAAGGGCTTTACGAAGATGTGAGAGCAAGACAGCATCACAATACTAGTCCACATGTTAAGATAAAGAACAACAAGATAGCATACTATCATGTCGAGCAAGATATTCCTCTCTATATATGTCAAAGCATCCATTATAATATAAAATCATGTACAACAATGTCCTCTAGGGCATACATACAACTAACATCTTCTTCTTCTTCTGTGAACCAATAGCAACTCCCGACGATAAGAGCTTTTTCTTTTTTAGCATCTTGGGGCGACGTGTTCCGATGTCCGAGCCAATGTTTGACTCGAGAGACGCTGCAGACATCACATCGGGTCGTGGCTTAGTCGTCGACGCCGTCGAAAAAACATGCGGAGCTACTACCGCATCGCCCTTTCCCAGGGTTGTACGAACGACTGCGCGTCATTTCAGCGGGACCGCAGGGTTACTAACCGACACTGAATCCTTATGATCAAGGAGTATCCGCCTCTCTTCTTTGATGACAGCGCCCGTTGCGTGCTAATATCAGGCTACATGGGCATTTATGGCCTACAGAATATGACCTGGTTCAGCCATCGGGAAGTGAGATCTCATGTTCAACCACATAAAATGGTGGATCACATTGCGAACGGTTTCCTCTGAAGCAACCGGATTGACAAGAAACGCCTCGAGGGGAACGCCCTGGTCATAGCCTAATTATTGAGCGAAACGATGCGAGTTATACCTCATGAACAGCACTAAGGCATTTTGCCTAAACACCAAGAATCCCAGCCTAATAGAGTACAGATGTAAAATTTCCCTGGCCTTTAAAGCAAAAACGCCATCTTTGAACACGTCATGAAGCGGCTAACCACTTTTGAAGATTCTTTGCCAATAGTCAAGACCATGTCAATGAAAGTCATACTATCCCCAACAATGCGCAGATGCAAATGCAACCGTCGAGCTGCCCGTTGTGTTGGATCGGGGAAGGAAGCATCGATCAACTTCATGACCCGAGGGAAATTATACCCGTCATAAAATCTGGGTCTCTTATGCGCACCAAAAGCGCCCAATACATGCATCTCTATCCATGATGTGAAATAGTGGAGAGGGAGGTTCACGGGCCCCACACCCGGCTGGGTGGTGTCAGCCACCATGCTCAAACCGTTATACAGATGCGCCAATCCCGCAACTCTAATGGACATACGCGTAACCGCCGTAATACGATAAGCCAGGTAGAAGACGGACGGTCTCATGTACCGATGATGCATCGGGAGTGTGAACCGGCTAAGCCATAAGCCAATAAAGCCCACAAGAAATGTTTTCTCATCAATATTCGGGGCAGCAATTTCTGCAAAAGAGATGACGGGGGTGTCCGGAATAAAAAAACAGCTTTAGATCCGCATCGGCAGTCGGAAGCTTGTCCAAACCAAACACAAATGAATCATCAAGCTTGGCAAACTTTGCGGATTTCTTTGACAAAACTTCTGGGCGAAGGATGTTAGTTGTATGTATGCCCTAGAGGCCAGTATTGTACAGATGATGTATATTATATTGGATGCTTGGACATATATAGAGATGACTTTCTTGCTCGACATGATAGTATGCTATCTGGTTACTCTTTATCTTAACATGTACACTTGTCTCTTTAAACTGTCTTATAGTTACATGTTGGTAAAGCCCTTAGGATGTGTACTTGACTACCTGGACTATGATGCAGATCATACTAGTGGGGACATGGTAGTCCATGAGTACATCCTTCAAGGTCCCTAGTCGTGGGTGTATCGAGACAGGGCATCGATATACCTGTGTAGACTAGCGTATACGCTTCTCGACCCATGAGATGGGCGATGGATGATCCCATATCCATTGGTGTTTGACATCAGAGATGGTGTACGGGTGCTCAGTGGAGACTGGGTACACTGGATGGACTCGCCGAGAACTCCCAGATGGTATTATACCTCACGTCAGATGGCAGTTCTCAGGTGACACTTGTACAGGTTAGTCTGTAGACCCGAGATCGTCATAGAGTCTTGTGTGATTCCCACTGTGCTTTGATCTCCACCTTACCACGTCCATGAGGGTGTGCAAAACGGTGGTCTTTGGGTACAGTCCCGAGTCACATGGAGGCAATGAGCGATAGGAGGGGTTTCGTCTCTCCCGGTATTGGGGGTTGATGTTGCGCTGTGCTCGATTGGCCGTAACAGGGAAGTCCCTGGCCAGGGCTGATCAGAGATTTGCTGGTAAGTGTTACCAGTAGTTTCTCGACCCGTTATGAGCCTCACATCGGCACGACTTATCGGTTATTGGGGTCTGACGTTTACCACCCCTAGACTTGATATGCGACATATCAGACGAACAGACCGGACTGTACGTTAAGTGTTACTGGTTGGATTCACAGGAGTGTGAGCGGGCTTGCTCGTCGATCTTCTGATCGCTCAATACCCGGATGGCCGTTACGTTTATCAGACCGCTTGCGGCTTGTGGGTGCTTGATATGATCATCATCTGCTACCGGCGTATTGACGAGTCTTTAGAGTCCTACACAGAGGTTTCCTGGCTCAAGCGAAACGAAATAGGAGTGCATATGAGATATGCGCAGGACCGAGAATGATGCGTGTATGTGATACCGTATTCCATTCTCGCGATGGATGTATCGATTGGTTATATTCGATATGACCTAGTTATCGAATCATTGATTCGATAAGCCGATACATAGGATACTAGTCGGTTATATGCGATATGAACGGATCGTTAAGTCAAGTGTTGATTTAATGATTTAATGTATAATTATATATTTGATATATTACTTTGCATTAGCTAGTATTAGTTCACTTTATATGGATTTTCTCACTTGATGTGCAAGAAGTATATGTGATATACTTTTGTGCACATATTTGTATCATGTTTAATGATACTTGATCATTTAGTTAAGTGTATAGAATTAAACCATGATTAATTTGATGATTAGGGTTTTGCATATTCATTTATTTATTTGTTTGTTTATTTATTTATTTGGAAAGGATAAAGATGAGAATGGTGGCTTTCTTTGTTTCTTATTGAAGCTTCATGAAGCTTTGACTTAGTCACCATTCTTGTCTCATGCTTAACCCTAACCATTTGAAGTAACCCTAGTTCATTCTCTACACTTAACTATGGTTAAGATTATGATAAGTATTCATTTTCTTTTTGATTTTAAAATAGACTTATCATATTCTTTCTTCTTCTTGATCTTCTTCTTCAAGATAGAAAGCTTGATGCCATCAAAGGCAACTTGAGATCTAAAGTGAGAAATCCAATTCTAAAGTGAACCCACCTCCTATTTCTTCACCCTCTACCTCTTGCCAAGTTGTTTTGGGTGTTTTCTTCACAAGTTTCATAAATTTGTGAAGTCGGAGCTTGAACTTGTGATGCCTCGACGTAGATCATCTTCGGCACGAAGCCGACGACCTAGTCCGCCCAATTCTCCGATGAAGCCGACGTTTGAGTTCGGGATTCGAGATGGACAGCGAGAGGACGCCTACGTGGAGCTAAGGAAGTGGAGAACCGGATCTACAAAGGTTGTAGCTTCTTATCTCTAGTTAAGATGTTAACTAGTTTACTGTTTCGCTTAAACTTCTAGCCAACGATCCGTATTAGGGTTTCTCGGCACCCATAAAATTTGAAATTGGCATGGTTGATGCCTTGTGAGACCTCTATAGTGTGCCTAGGAACCCCTACAGTGGTATCAGAGCCTAGCTAGAGCCTTAGGCGAAGTCTAGACGACGTTTGAAGTCCGATCGAACCAAAACCCTAACCCTAAAACGGCTCTCTGTACATTTTTTAAAAAATGGGTTTTTTCCAAATTAAAAATATGCAGAAAACTCAGCAGGGAATTCTAAGAATTACGGCGCAAAATTTATTTCATGATCCCTCACATGAGCGGCGGAACCGCGGCATAAGCCTAGCTTATGCGGCGGTTCCGCGGCTAAAGTATGACTTCAGCCCTACCAATTTGCACAGTAATTCCTATTTAACAGTACTGAGTTCTCTGGGTATTTTTAAATTTTATTCAAGAGTTGAATTTTCTGGGATTGTTTTGGGGATTCGGTATTTCGATCGGAGTATCAGATTTTGTCTTTGTGGCTTTCCGGATAATTTTTAGAATATGTTAAAAAGTTCGACCGGATATAAATACCCAATTTTTCCCCTGTAGGGAAATTTCCAAGAGTTGGATTTTTCCATGGTTTAACGACGTTCTAAGTAGTGCAAGTAGCGCAATGGACCTTCTAGAAGACAACAAACCTTAACTCGATTATGTGACCGTCTTGAACTGCCCTTTGAACCTTCAGGTTTGGGACAGTACGGCGTGCCACATGTGAGGCGTTGGCTTGACCCTTCTACGGCTGGACCGTTGGTACTGAGGCACGAACTGAATGTTGTTAGACTTATTTCATGTGTTGAGCTGTATCGGGAAAACTTGGGTGTTCGACTGTTCGATCGGAAAGTTTAACATTTTCAGTTTATCTGGAATGTGATACAATAATTGGAATTCACAAACAGTTATGAGATAACTGAATGAATGTTATAAATCTAGCGGTTTAGTTTCACTTGATATTGAAAAGAGTTTTCCATAATGAGACTAAAATGCGGGGTTTATAACTGTTAGGCATGTGATGTCTAAGTATTTCATTTGATTAGGCATGCGATGTCTAAAGAGGTTGCGGATTCCAACTGTTATAGTTTTACACTTTCTTTTCTGTGACCGTAAGTGTAATATGTGATATCGCCGGTTTCGTTGCTATATGTCAACGACAATTGGGATGGACATATTTACTTATGTTGATGACATGTGATGTTATGTGTTGCTGGATATGTTATATTGGATTGTCGTGTTTGAATAGCCGGGGTTTTTTATGTGAGATGAGTGTTTTTCATTTTCATTCATGTAAAAACTTGTATGTAATATTCTTTTATTGGGGCACTTCCAGGTTGCGGAAGATGTCACCCTTTGTATATTATTTACTATTCTGCACTAGGATAGACCCAAGGAGGGGAGCATAAGTAACCGGGTTCTAGGGTCCAGTGGGAGACCATCTCGAGGAGTCGAGTCCGGGTCTCCTAACCCTAGAATTGGTAGGGTTGCTTTCCGCTCTCATAGGGGTCTAGGGGTGTGGGATTGGCTATTCATCACGACCATGGAATCCGTGTTTTATACTGGCTCGTATTAAAAACACGGACGTCCTAGTATATCCAATATTTCATATGATATTTTCTGCTGCGATATCTGTGATGTGATCATGTGATGTTCTGTGATAGATACAGTATATAGTATATATGATATATTATATAGACGTTACTTATGTTTTGCACCCGCACTAGCCCTGCCCTGCTCTGTCGTTAGTTACCTAACCTAACGGTGCACGAGGGGCCATCGAGGCGAATGCGGATGGCATAAGTGTACGTCGTATTTATCTGTGATGTTTAGGTATTTAAATGATGGGACTTCATTAATGTGATTAATGAAAGAAAAGAAACCAAATGATGTTGTAGAATCAAATTTTAAATAAAACTGGTAGCTACAGTTCTTGCTTTGCATAGCGGTATATATGATATGCCCTGCACCTTATTCGATGAGGAAAGGACCGAGATCCCTTCACCGGGAGTGACTCCTTTAGCAATAACTGGCAGATGCTACACACTCGGTTTGACTTTTGATTGCTTCTATAGTTTCTGCTTTGCACAGTGATATATATGATATATCCCGCACCTCATTCGACGAGGAAAGGGCCGACAATCCCTTCACCGGGAGTGACCCCTTTAGCAAAACTAGAAAAGCCTCGAAATCACTCCATTTCAAAACTTCATTTGATTCTACAACGATATCAAGTTCATTACGCAATAGGTTTTCAGAAAAACCTGTCGTAGCCCTCCGTCATTTCAGATAAATTACATATAGTATTCGTGCTACATTTGTTGGCTTTCGTCAAGGTGTAGTGTGCGGTAGCTATGTGCTGTTTATCTGCTGCATATGATGCGACTGGATTAGGGTAGTCGTACGGCTTTGTTGGCTTTTGTCAAGGGTCATGCGGGTGGGTTTAATTCAGTCAAGAAATGTACGGGTTGAACTTGACTAGCGGGCTGTGGTTTGTTGGCTTTCGTCAAGGTCATAGCACGCTAGGGGCAAAAGCATTATCGGGAATTTCAAGTGTTGAAATTTGCAATGAGATTGCATACCTTCTATGAGATAGTTGGATCCCGATACCCACTGCGAGTAAGAGTTACTCCTGGGAGAGTTTTACACACTACAATTAGCCGATCAAGTAGGTGTCTAGAAAGGTGTCAACGGGGTTACGCCTCTGGGAAAACGAGGTTTACATTAATTAGGTCCGTGCGAAAGCACGGGGAACCTCCCTCAAAGTACCGACACTGGCCTGGCTGAAAGATCGACGAAGTTGTAGGGTGTAATTAATCCCGGCTAGTCTTTCCTTTTAGGGTTTGAAGGAAGATTTGATAAAAACCAGTGGGAGCCATCCTGATTAGATAAGATAATAACCAATCTGATCTTGCAAGAGCATACGCTAAAGTGTTTTCTTCTCTCTCTCTCCAGGTAGCGACCATTTCATGCCCTAACAAAGATAATAATATGGATGTATTGACCAAACCCGCATGTTATACTATGCTGGGGAACGTTGGTTCCGTTCTTTCCTATAAGAGTTATAGGAATGAACAGGATATAGGGGAATACCAGGATTCCCATGCCACCCGAATGAAGAAAGTACATGATGATGCATTTTCTTCAGGTGTGTTCGTTACAGAGAACTGTTTCTCCATTTGCTCTACGTCCTGGGTATTAGATACCGGGTCAGGATCCCATATATGTAATCAGTTACATGGGCTTAGAAAAGGTAGAGAACTTGGAGAAGGTGATAAAGACATTAGAGTTGGAAATGGTGCAATTGTTGCAGCTAAGACTGTCGGGGAATATCACCTAGTGTTACCAACTGGTAATACATTGGTTCTGAACGAATGCTATTACATGCCGAACCTGATATGCAACATTATATCAGTTTCTTTATTAAGTAAAGAGGGATATAATTTTGTATTACAGGACAATGTTATGAACATTTTCCGTAACCAAAAGTTGGTTGGATCAGGCACGTTGTGCAATGGCATTTATGTTCTAAATCAATCAACAGTTCTGAGCATAACAAACACACACAAGAGGAAGAGTTCAGAACTGAACGAATCCTTCTTGTGGCATTGTAGACTGGGTCACATCAATGCGACACGACTGGCTAAGTTGCATAAGGATGGATATTTGAAACCATTCGAATTTTCATCTTATGACACTTGCCAGTCATGTCTCAATGGCAAGATGACCAAAACTCCGTTTACAGGACACGGAGAAAGAGTTACTGAACTCTTAGGACTAGTACATAGTGATGTATGCGGTCCAATGTCTACACATGCCAGGGATGGTTCTTCGTACTTCATTACATTCACTGACGATCTCTCAAGATACGGACATGTGTACTTAATAAGACACAAGTCTGAATCTTTTGAGAAATTTAGAGAATATAAACAAGAAGTCGAGAACCAAACCGGAAAAAGTATTAAAATCCTTCGATCTGATCGAGGAGGTGAATACTTGAGCAATGAATTCCTGGACTTCCTAAAAGAGAATGGGATTCTCTCTCAGCTGACTCCTCCATATACACCACAGCACAACGGTGTATCAGAACGGAGGAACCGCACCCTATTAGATATGGTGCGCTCTATGATGAGCACAGCTGAGTTACCTATTTCCTTCTGGGGGTATGCGCTTAAGACAGGAATACATCTATTGAATATGGTCCCAACCAAATCTGTGCCTACCACTCCATATGAGATATGGAAAGGAAAGAGACCATGTCTTAACTATGTTAAGATATGGGGTTGTCCAGCCTATGTCAAACGACAAAATCCGGACAAACTCGAGGCACGGTCTGTTCTATGCAAATTTGTAGGATATCCATAGAATTCTCAAGGGTATATCTTCTACCACCCTGAGGAACAAAGAGTGTTTGTTTCTCGGCATGCCACCTTTTTAGAAAAGGAATTTCTTGAAAAAGAGATTAGTGGTCATGAGGTAGAACTCGAAGAGGTTCCAATTGCAGAAGCTACAACAGAAGATCTGGTGGAACTAGAGGATTCCGTAGTTCCCGATGAACCCCAGCCACTCCGCCGATCTAGTAGGGTTCCTCGCCAACCTGAGAGATACTATGGTTTTCTCATGGATGGAGGGAGCGAGGATTGCATCATGGAGGATGATGACCCAACTAGCATCGAGCAGGCCATCACGAGTAGGGACTCAGTGAAATGGCTGGATGCTATGCGGTCCGAGATGGAATCCATGTACACCAACAAAGTATGGACTTTGGAAGTTGCTCCTGAAGGGGTAAACCCCATTGGGAGCAAGTGGATCTTCAAGAAGAAACTTGGTGTAGATGGGAAAGTGGAGACTTTCAAAGCTAGACTTGTTGCAAAAGGTTTTCGCCAAAGACCAGGTGTGGACTATGACGAAACCTTTTCTCCAGTGGCTATGCTTAAATCCATCCGGATCATGCTTGCCATCGCTGCATATCATGATTACGAAATCTTGCAAATGGATGTTAAGACCGCCTTTCTAAATGGTGATTTAGAAGAGTGCGTGTACATGACTCAGCCAGAGGGCTTCGTAGACAGTGGGAGCAGCGGGAAGGTGTGCAAGCTGCTTAAATCCATTTATGGATTAAAGCAAGCATCGCGGAGTTGGAACATCTGCTTTGACGTCGTTATCAAAGAGTTTGATTTCGTCAAAAACCCAGATGAACCTTGTATTTACAAGAAGGTCGCAGGGAGTAATGTTGTCTTTATCGTATTGTACGTGGACGACATACTCTTGATAGGAAATGATATTCCTATGATGCAATCGGTCAAGCTCTTCTTATCACAAAGATTCTCAATGAAAGATCTTGGTGATGCCTCCTGCATATTGGGGATCAGGATCTATAGAGATAGATCCAAACGGATACTGGGATTGTCCCAATCCAGGTACATTGACACCATACTAAAGAGGTTTAGTATGGAAGAATCCAAGCGTGGGAACTTGCCCACGATCTCTGGAGTCACTCTCTCCAAAGAGTTGTCTCCCAAGACTGATTTGGAGAGAGCTCGCATGCAAGGGATACCCTATGCTTCGGCAGTAGGCTCTATTATGTACGCGATGCTATGTACCAGACCCGATGTAGCATACTCACTAAGTGTAGTGAGCAGGTATCAAGCCGATCCTGGAGAGAATCACTGGACAGCTGCGAAGAGCATTCTCAAGTACTTGCGAAGGACTAAAGAGATGCTCTTGGTGTATGGTAACGGAGAACTCCAAGTGGAGTCCTTTACCGATTCGAGCTTCCAGAGTGATAAGGACGACTCTAAGTCGCAGTCGGGCTTTGTCTTTACCCTTTACGGAGGGGCGGTTGGCTGGAAGAGTTCCAAGCAGGAAACCGTGGCAGACTCGACGATGGAGGCTGAATACATCACTGCCAACGATGCTACCAAAGAGGCTGTCTGGGTCAAGAAGTTCATTACTGAACTTGGAATGGTTCCATCCATTGAGCATCCAATACCTTTGTATTGCGATAACAATGGAGCGGTGGCTTTGGCCAAGGAACCCAGGTCCCATCAGCGATCCAGGCATATTCTGAGGCGGTATCACCTGATCCGGGAGATAGTTGATCGCCGGGAGATCGAGGTCAGGAGAGTTGACACGAAGAACAACACGGCGGATCCACTCACGAAGGCCATTCCCCAGATACAGTTTGAGAGACTCTTCGGGATGCTCGGTATGCGATACTACAGCAGCTGGCCCTAGTGCAAGTGGGAGATTGTTAGTTGTATGTATGCCCTAGAGGCCAGTATTGTACAGATGATGTATATTATATTGGATGCTTGGACATATATAGAGATGACTTTCTTGCTCGACATGATAGTATGCTATCTGGTTACTCTTTATCTTAACATGTACACTTGTCTCTTTAAACTGTCTTATAGTTACATGTTGGTAAAGCCCTTAGGATGTGTACTTGACTACCTGGACTATGATGCAGATCATACTAGTGGGGACATGGTAGTCCATGAGTACATCCTTCAAGGTCCCTAGTCGTGGGTGTATCGAAACAGGGCATCGATATACCAGTGTAGACTAGCGTATACGCTTCTCGACCCATGAGATGGGCGATGGATGATCCCATATCCATTGGTGTTTTACATCAGAGATGGTGTATGGGTGCTCAGTGGAGACTGGGTACACTGGATGGACTCGCCGAGAACTCCCATATGGTATTATACCTCACGTCAGATGGCAGTTCTCAGGTGACACTTGTACAGGTTAGTCTGTAGACCCGAGATCATCATAGAGTCTTGTGTGATTCCCACTGTGCTTTGATCTCCACCTTACCACGTCCATGAGGGCACGCAAAACGGTGGTCTTTGGGTACTCCCGAGTCACATGGAGGCAATGAGCGATAGGAGGGGTTTCGTCTCTCCCGGTATTGGGGGTTAATGTTGCGCTGTGCTCGATTGGCCGTAACAGGGAAGTCCCTGGCCAGGGCTGATCAGAGATTTGCTGGTAAGTGTTACCAGTAGTTTCTTGACCCGTTATGAGCCTCACATCGGCACGACTTATCGGTTATTGGGGTCTGACGTTTACCACCCCTAGACTTGATATGCGACATATCAGATGAACAGACCGGACTGTACGGTAAGTGTTACTGGTTGGATTCACAGGAGTGTGAGCGGGCTTGCTCGTCGATCTTCTGATCGCTCAATACCCGGATGGCCGTTACGTTTAGCAGACCGCTTGCGTCTTGTGGGTGCTTGATATGATCATCATCTGCTACCGGCGTATTGACGAGTCTTTAGAGTCCTACACAGAGCTTTCCTGGCTCAAGCGAAACGAAATAGGAGTGCATATGAGATATGCGCAGGACCGAGAATGATGCGTGTATGTGATACCGTATTCCATTCTCGCGATGGATGTATCGATTGATTATATTCGATATGACCTAGTTATCGAATCATTGATTCGATAAGCCGATACATAGGATACTAGTCGGTTATATGCGATATGACCGGATCGTTAAGTCAAGTGTTGATTTAATGATTTAATGTATAATTATATATTTGATATATTACTTTGCATTAGCTAGTATTAGTTCACTTTATATGGATTTTCTCACTTGATGTGCAAGAAGTATATGTGATATACTTTTGTGCACATATTTGTATCATGTTTGATGATACTTGATCATTTAGTTAAGTGTATAGAATTAAACCATGATTAATTTGATGATTAGGGTTTTGCATATTCATTTATTTATTTGTTTGTTTATTTATTTATTTGGAAAGGATAAAGATGAGAATGGTGGCTTTCTTTGTTTCTTATTGAAGCTTCATGAAGCTTTGACTTAGTCACCATTCTTGGCTCATGCTTAACCATAACCATTTGAAGTAACCCTAGTTCATTCTCTACACTTAACTATGGTTAAGATTATGATAAGTATTCATTTTCTTTTTGATTTTAAAATAGACTTATCATATTCTTTCTTCTTCTTGATCTTCTTCTTCAAGATAGAAAGCTTGATGCCATCAATGGCAACTTGAGATCTAAAGTGAGAAATCCAATTCTAAAGTGAACCCACCTCCTATTTCTTCACCCTCTACCTCTTGCCAAGTTGTTTTGGGTGTTTTCTTCACAAGTTTCACAAATTTGTGAAGTCGGAGCTTGAACTTGTGATGCCTCGACGTAGATCATCTTCGGCACGAAGCCGACGACCTAGTCCGCCCAATTCTCCGATGAAGCCGACGTTTGAGTTCGGGATTCGAGATGGACAGCGAGAGGACGCCTACGTGGAGCTAAGAAAGTGGAGAACCGGATCTACAAAGGTTGTAGCTTCTTATCTCTAGTTAAGATGTTAACTAGTTTACTGTTTCGCTTAAACTTCTAGCCAACGATCCGTATTAGGGTTTCTCGGCACCCATAAAATTTGAAATTGGCATGGTTGATGCCTTGTGAGACCTCTATAGTGTGCCTAGGAACCCTACAAAGGAAACGGGCGACAAAATATGCAAAGCTAACCCCATGCCCTCCAGACTCCAAAAACAGGCTCTCATAAATATTAAACACCTTGATTAGACTCACGAACTTGTGCCAGATAGCATTCTCTGGCGTAAGACCGATGATGGTCAATTTGGTGGCAAAAATACACTCATCGGGAGGAAGTATCTTCTTATAGTGCTCCCCCCTGATGGGTAATCTAGAGATTTCTAAAAATTCCTCCAACGAAATCGATACCTCCCTATCCGATAGTAGAAACGTATAGGTTGGGATATTCCACTTTTCCAAAAAGGACTTAACCCACCATACGTGAAGAGTGTGGTAATAGAATAGAGATGCGTAAATCTCCGGGTAAAGTCCATTCCACAGCAACAATGATTTCTTTGCGGATAAGATGTAGTGGGCCCAAATGAGGTAACGTGCTGGATGTCGAGGGGTCACTCATATAGTATAAACCTAACCCCACGGTTATGCCTCTCCTTGAAATATGCGATGCCCCAAAATATCTAGGGTCATCGGCAGTTGGACCGGTATCGATGTAATAAATGGTTGAAGACGACCATCTGCAGTCCAATTAATCTCATCCACAGCATAAGCAACCGGCGGAGGGTTAATGTACAGAATCGAGGGGATCGGCTCTGATGGCACCTCGCAAGTAAAGCTGTGCCAACCCCGGATGATATAGTTGTACCACGCTCCCCACAGATAAAGAGATTTCCGTTCCGAATCGTAGTCCCGAATTAAAGCAAGGATTGTTGGCTATAGTGCCCTCAAGTCAATTATTGTAATAGCAGGCACGCGATTGTGATGATTGAGGGAGGACCTATACAGGTAAACAGTCTTACTCAAAATGATAGTATGCTACCTGGTTTGTCTTTATCATCATGTACATGTATTATGTGGTATTACATATCACTATTACATGTTGATAGAGCCCATAGGATTCCTGCTTGACTACCAGCATTATGATGGCGATCATATACGTAGGAGCTGAGTGGTTTATAGGCACAATCTTAAATGTCCCTAGTCGAGAGAGTATCGAGACTGGGCATCGATACTCCGGAGTAAACTAGTGTGTACTTATCGAGACCCTGACGAGGGGCGGTGGCCGGTCTCATAAGCCATTGGTGTCAGTTAGTCACCTAAGATAGTATATATGTGCTCATTGGGTTATGAGTACACTGGACAGACTCGTCGGGAACATGCTAGATGGAATTATACCTATTGTCAGATAGCAGTTCCCAGGTGTCATAAGTACAGGTTAGTCTGTCGACCTGAGATCGTCATTTGACTCGTGTGAGTTCCCACTGTGCTTTGATTACTACCCTACCAGAGCTCAAAGGAGTCATGCAAACAGGTTTTAGTTGGTACAGTCCCGAGCCACATGGAGGCAGTGAGCGGATCGTCGGGTATTCGTCTCTCCCGGTATTGGGGGTTGATGTCGCGTAGTGCACAGGTGGCCATCACCAGAAATCCTTAGCAAAGAAAGACGAGAATTAATGATTTAGATCAGTAGTTTCTTGGTGGATGATGGGCTTCATACCGACACGAAATATCGCGTTATTAGGGGTCTGACTTTATCCACCACCTAGACTCGATATGCGATACTCTTAGACGAACAGGCCGAACTGTATGAAGATTGTCACTGACAGGCTCAGTAGGAGTTCGGATGAGTTTGCTCGTCGTCCTTCCTTTTGCTCAACACATGGGTGGTCGTTACGTACAGCTAGTGCCGTTGACGTGCTTGTGGTAAACCCACTGCCAGCGTATTGACGAGTCTTTAGAGTCCCACACAAAAGGTTTTCACGGTTCAGGCGATATGATGTAGATGACAATGTTGGTACATACACGTGTCCGATTAAATATGTGTACAGGATACACAGACTTTTATCGGACGGTTGATAATACTAGCGGCTTAGGATTGAGCTGGATTATTAAATCAAGTTTTGATTTAATAATATATATATTTATATATGTATTCTAGTATTATTTTTCACTATTCATTTTCTCTCTTGGCTATTCGTATTTTTATACGAATACGTGTATATGTATTTCGATAGTATACCGGGTTGTGTTCCGTATATATACGGAATATCTTATAGAAGATGGACACCTCATTATATGATTTTCTTTTTAGAAAATCATATGGAAATGAGGTGGAGGGTGAGGTGGCATGAGCATGGTTGGAGGTATGTAAAGAGGTATGGCTCTTGATTATTTGTTGTAAAAATGTGTGAGATATTTTTCTTGCATGGTTGAATAATGAGTAGCCATTCTTTCTACATGCTACTCATTCATTCATTCACTCTCTTAGATAATTAGCCATTTTTCTTGAGTTGCTCATGCCCATGGTTTTCCTCACCTCCTCTTTCTACTTCTTTGATTGCTCACTTGAGCATGAGGTATGAGAGAAAAGATAGTGAAATATTCCTACACCCCACTCTATATTGCTAGCAACCTTGGAGCGTCAGTTGCTTCGCTAGGCGAAGCTGGAGCCTGCATTGTCTCCCTCGAGTGGATCATCTTCGATGGAGGAAGACCGGCGGCCAAGATCAATCGTGGACACCTCAAGGAGCTAAGGATGATGGTGGAAGACCGAAGGACACGGATCATTCGGTATAATGCTTCTATCACAATAGTTTAGCTCTTTGTTAGTTAGCTAGTTTAGGTTTATTGTTCGATTCTACGACGGGTTCATTAGCGCCAAGTTTTTATACGTCATTTTTATTCCACATCGGCCACGGTAGATGGCCAGGGCGCTAACGTAACCCAACATGGTATTAAGGCCATGCCATAAACCCATACTAGGTAGTTTACACAAGGTTAAAATGTCGATCGACCAAATTTTCTGAATCGTTTTTCCATTTTCATGTGCCCGCTGTCGATTTTGAAAATTGTTCAAAAAATCATTCAGAGCATCCTAAAAATACGTGCAAGCATATTTAGAGCGCAAGAAATTTAAGCACGTGAGCCACAAATTGGTCGTGGAACCGCCGCAAGTTATGCCTATTGGCAGTGGTTCTGCGGCTGTTTTGTGGCCACTGCGCGCCAAATTTCTTCTGGACCTCTATAAGCTGGAAATATGATTTTTGGAATGTATGGTTTTGGCCCAGATTTGTTTTAGTGCTGGATTGCATTTGGGGCCAATTTGGAAAAGTTTAGTCGATCGAAATTTTAAGTATGTGTTTATCAGTACATATGATAACATCTGCGACCGTGAATATCATTGAGCGGTACAACCCGACTAGTTGCTATATGTTCAACTTTACGGGTTTGCGAACATGATATTCATGTTGATGTTCTTAGTTGTGCTGATATTGTGGTTGGATTGTCGTGGTGGATAGCCAGTGGTGCAATGGTAGTTGTACAGTTCAGATTCATTTGTATATTCGATATTGTGGGGCGAGCGTCCGACATGTGGACAGCCGTCTCTGCCAGATTGTATATTCTTTAATTGGGGCACAACCGGGTTGAGGTCGATGTCGCCATTGTATATATACTTTTTCTGTACTAGAATTACCACGCGGTGGAGTGCTCGAGTACCCGGGTTCTAGAGGGAAACGGGACCGCATCTCATGGCGTTGAGACGGGGGCCGTACTCTAGAATTGGCGGGCTATTCGCCGCACTCGTAGTGGGTATAGGTCGACCCACGGTGGAGTGCTCAAGTTACCGGATTCTGTGAAGTGTTGGGTGGCCCATTCACTTTGTTGATTGGAGTTGCCTCACTTTTGAGATTAGAGGGTAACTTGTCGCGCTCGTAGGGGTCCAGGTTTTTATTGCATAGGCTATCCACACGACCGGAAATGTCGGGTCTCATTTTCGGCTCAAATAAAACCCGAGGCTCCAAGATTATCCACCATTCTGTATTGCTTGTTGATGTTCTGTGATGTTGCTTATATCATGCATGGGACGAATGTTATATATATATATATATATATATATTTATATATACTACTAGATGTTGTATATGTTTTGCATCTGTGCTGGTCCAGCCCCCGCTCTGCCGTTAGTTAAGTAACCTAACGGGGCATGACGGAGCCCCGTGGCGAATGCGGATGGTATATACTTACATTGTATTTTCGTTCATTTTCTAGTGTGATATGGATTAATTGATGGGACTGCATTAATTTTGATTAATGCAAGGAAAAACAAACCTAAATGATGTTGTTGGAACCATTTTTTGAGAACTGTTATTATAGACGTTTCATTTTGCTTTGCAAAGCGGTATTTGATTCTGAATATCCGGCACCTATTTAGACGAGGCAAGAACCGAGATCCCTTCATAAGGAGTGACCACTTGGGAAAATTTTTGCATCAGTTTAATAACTTCACTATAGTTGATTCTTTTGTTTTGCATCGTGGTATTCAGTTAGGAATATCCTGCACCTCATTCGATGAGGAAAGAGCCGAGATCCCTTCACAGGGAATGACCTCTTTAGCAAAAGTTTACGCCACTATATATTTGTAAAGCTGCTCGGGTTCCTTCAACGATATCAAGTTCATTACGTTAAAAGTTTTTCACCAAAAACCAGCCGTAGCCCTCCGTCATTTCCTATGAGTAGTGCTCAGTATTCGTGTTGCATATGTTGGCATTGTCAAGGCGTAGTGTACGGTAGCTGAGTATTACTTGTTTGTAGCTTTAGATGTGATTGGTTAAGACAGTCGTACGGTCATGTTGGCATTGTCAAGGACTCATACAGGTGGGTTAATGCAATCAAGATAATGATGGGTTGAACTTGACTAGGACCCT
This sequence comes from Agapanthus africanus, assembly GCA_030015575.1. NCBI lineage: Eukaryota > Viridiplantae > Streptophyta > Magnoliopsida > Asparagales > Amaryllidaceae > Agapanthus > Agapanthus africanus. The sequence continues at coordinate 286,824,241 of CM057341.1, read as the reverse complement.
TTGATATGTTGGCAATGTCAAGGTCACTTGGATCCTAGGGGTAAAAACCACATCGGGATTTTCAAACATACAGGAAACTTGCCAGGCATGCGCATACCTTCTGGAGTGTGGTGACTTGAGTGGTTTCCATTAAGTTATCATTTGGTGATAGTTGGATCCCGATTCCTACTGATGAGTAGGTATTACTCCTTGGGTGATTTTAGATGATCCCGACAAATTCTCCTTTTAGGGTTTGAAGGAGAATTCGAGGAAACAGTGGGAGCCATCCTGATTAGATAAAGTGATTAACCAATCTAATCTAGGATAGAGTGCACGCTGAGTATTTCTTTTCTCTCTCTCTCTCTCTTTGGCAGCGACCATGGCCTGACCTTAAAAACTCATGAACCAAGTTAACCGAACCTTCTTAAAACACTTTGGCTTTTGGATTGTCATTAAGTCGCATATATCCCTGCCGCTCCTATTTTCCTTTTGCACTTTTTCAGAACACTCTGTATCACTACGAAAATCCATATTGATTGGATATTCTATCGTATAGTTACATACAAACTCAAAGAAACCTATTTTAGTTCGAGGATAGATTCCGGTTCTGGAAAAATTGAATAGGACTATTCTGTAATCTTTTCTCTTTACCTTCTCTCAGGTTGCAAGGGCTCCTAGTATTAAGATAGTGCACCTATTGCGCTTATTGGATAGTCTTCTTACAAACCATAGACTGGTGCCGAAAGGTAGGGAAGGAAGAAAACCAACTAGCCTAAGTATGGTGTACAAAAGGTAATAAGTAAAGACATATAAAGGGATTAGGGTAAGGGTAAAGAAAATTGCGACTACTATCATTCACGATGAAGCCGCGTATACCCCTGCCACTCCTACTTCCCCATTGCATTTCTCCAGAACACTCCGGATCACTACAAAGATCCATATTGCTTGGATATGTCATCATATAGTCACCTACGAACTCGAAAGAACTTGTTTCAGTTCGAGAATGGATTCTGGTTCTAGAGAAATTGAATAGGATTATCCGGTTGTCTTTTCACTTTACCTTCTCTCAGGGTGCGAGGGCTCCTAGTGTTAGGAGAGTACACATATTACTCTTATTGGATAGTCTTCTTCCAAACCTTAGGCTAGTGTCGAAAGGTAGGGAAGGAAGAAAAACAATTAGCCTGAGTGTGGTGTACAGAAGGTAATAAGTAAAGACATATATAGGGATTGGAGTGAGGGAAAGTAAATATGCGGTTACTGTCATGAATCTGGATAATGGAAAAGGTATTACTAGGAATACCCGGCCACCCCTTCGAAATATTTTCATGTTTCAGTTTTACTGTGCGGTGTTAAGTGAAAATTGTTTTCCCAATTTGATTCTAACTCCAGGGTATGTATTTACCAGACTTGATTCTCATATCAGTATGGCATGACAGATGCTGAGTGGGAGTAAGATATTGGGAATTGGGTGATTATATCCTCAATATATATCAAAATTCTTTGCAATTTGTGATATTTGAGGAAATCGCTTGGGTTTTGCCTGACGGCAAATATTTGGTTTTGAATATCCATTGTTATGCACCAATTTCAAACTGATATATCTATACATTTATTTTATAAAGTGAGATATAACTTTTTGAAATTATGTCTATGACATTTACCTATATCAGTTGATGGTTAGGTAAGGAGCATTCAACAGCAGTGTAATTCTTCTTAACCATAACACAGTTTTCAACCTACGACACACAGGGTTCGAGTTATTAAACTCAGTGGACTTATACAAAGTATTGTATGTTATCCGATGTCCGTTAGGACAAAGGGGTTGTTAATCGTAGTATATTCTATTTACTGATGACTTTTCTAGTTTTAGACAAGTATTTTATTGAAATACAATGTCCAGATTTTGAGAAGATATAGGTATAACAATAAAATAGAGAACCATATGTTGTAAGTATCAGGATTCTTCAAGGTTATCGAAGATGTAGATACTTGTCTTAGGTATTCCTTTGTAACTAATAGTTTTGAGAACTTGTTTCTCTCTCAGGTTACTCATCCGTGAGTACGCTCCTTCATGAGTAATGCTGCTTGTGAAAGTCTACCTTAGCACCACCATGAGGTTTTCACAAGCATCTAGTATGCTATATTTAAAAATTTCGGGTGCTAAGATAGACTAACTAAGGATCTAAAACTAGATGATTAGGGTTAACTATGATGATATCACAAAAACTAGCTAAGAGAAGGGGGCAACAACCTTTGTAGACCGTGTCCTTCTCTTTAAAAGCTCCGTGTAGTAGTCCACACGACTCTACTAGGCTCCACTTGAAGTTGGTCGAGCTTCCTGTGTGACCTTCGTACAGAAGATGATCCACCCGAAGCTCCATTAATCCAAGCTATCTCTTCATTAAACTTACTTTTATGAAGGAAACACACTACACCTAAGTGCTAATCAAGTGTAGGTTGGTGAAGTAGGGGTTCAAAGCTCACTAGGATTTATCACAAAACCCTATGATTCACATCTCATATAAGGGTTAGGGTTTTGTAGAAAATGAAGAAGAAGATGGAGTGAGCTCAAGAAAGTGAAGCAAATGAACTCAAGAAAAATGGCTAGCAAAAACCACACAAGTGTAGAATGGCAATACTCTTGACCTCACTTATTCAAGTATGGAATAAATTGCAATAATAAATTGCAACCATACTTGAATAGTGAGTCAAGACTAATAAAAAAATGATAAAAGCCATGGTTTGCCCATCCCTCAAAAGCCTCCCCATATTTCACTTCATTTTCTATTTTCACAAAATAGAAAATCCAACCATGCTTCATATATATATATATATTATGAAGAAAATAATTAGTGAGCTAATAATATTAGTTAATATATAATTATATCAAATATAAATATATATCATATTATTAAATCAACACTTGATTTAATAATCCGGTTATATCATATATAACCGACTAATATTATTTATCTCTATATCGCATTATCAAATCAACACTTGATTCAACAATCCGGTTATATCACATATAATCTAACCGATAACAAATACCGCCAGATTAGAATACGGTATCACATACTTGTATTTAATCTGGCCCCCGCACATATCAGCATATGTGCCCTACTTCGTTTCTCCTGAACTAGGAAACTTCTGTGTGGAACTCTAAAAACTCGTCAATACGCCAGAAGTAAGTAATGATCACATCAGTTACCCACAATCTGTCAGCGGTAATAGCTGGACGTAACGGCTACCCAGGTATTGAGCGAATAGAAGATCAACAAGCAAGCTTGTCCAAACTCTCATGAAGACTATAGGTAACACTTACCGTACAGTCCGGTCTCTTAGTCTGATATGTCGCATACTGAGTCTGGGGGTGGAATCCTCAGACCCCGATAACTTGAAAAGCCATGCCGATGTGTGGCCTATAACGGTATGAGAAACTACTGATAACTCTTACCAGTAAATCTCATCGACAGCCCTGGCCAGGAACATCCTATTATAGCCAATCGAGCATAGCGCAACATCAACTCCATATACCGGAAGAGACGAAACCCTCCTATCGCTCATTAACTTCATATGACTCGGGACTGTACCCAAAATCCACCTGTTTGAACGACTCCTTTGAGCCATGTTAGGAAGGAAATCAAAGCACAGTGGGAACCTCATAAGACTCTATAACGATCTCGGGTCTACAAACTAACCTGTACCAGTATCACCAGAGAACTTCTATCTGAAAATAGGTATAGTACCGTCTAGGAGTTCTCGGCGAGTCCTGTTTGGTGTACCCATTCTCTAATGAGCACCTGTGTACAATCTTTGATGTCAAACACCAATGGCTATGGGATCAACCATCGCCCCCATACAGGGTCAAGAAACGTACACACTAGTCTACTCTGGAATATCGATGCCCTGTCTCGATATACCCTAGACTAGGAACAATTAAAGGATGTGCTTGTGGACTACCCAAGTCCCAGTAGTATGATCCGCATCATAGTCCTGGTAGTCAAGATGACACTCTAAAGGCTTTATCAACATGTATAAGAGAGACGGTATAATAATACTAAGTGTACATGTTAAGATAAAGAGTAACCAGATAGCATACTATCATGTCGAGCAAGAAATTCCTCTATATATATGTCCAAGCATCAACTATAATATACATCAATGTACAATAATGGCCTCTAGGGCATACATATTCCTAATATTCTCCCACTTGCACTAAAGCCAGTTGTTGTGGTATCTCATACCCAACATCCTAAATAGTCTCTCAAATTGCGTCTGGGGGAGAGCCTTCATGAGTGGATCCGCAGTGTTATCCTTCGTGTCAACTCTCCTGACCTCGATCTCCCGTGATCTACTATCTCCCGGATCAGATGATACCGCCTAAGAATATGTCTGGATCGTTGATGGGACCGGGGTTCCTTGGCCAAAGCCACAGCTCCATTTTTATCACAATACACAGGTATTGGATGCTCAATGGATGGAACCACACCAAGTTCAGCTATGAAATTTTTCGTCTAGACAGCCTCTTTGGCAGTATCGTTGACAGCGATGTATTCAGCCTCCATCATCGAGTCTGCTACCATATCTTTCTTGGAACTCTTCCAACATACTGCCCCTGTGTTTAGGGTAAAGACAAAACCCGAGACCGAATTACTGTCGTCTTTATCACTCTGGGAGCTCGAATCGGTAAAGGACTCCATCTGGAGTTTACTGTTACCATACACCAAGAACATTTCTTTAGTCCTTCTCAAGTACTTAAAAATGTTCTTCACAGTTGTCCAGTGGTTTTCCCCAGGATCTGATTGATACCTACTCACTATACCTAGTGAGTAAGCTACATCTGGTCTAGTACATAACATCGCATATATGATAGACCCGACTGCCGAAGCATAGGGTATCCCTTGCATGCGAGCCCTTTCCAAATCAGTCTTGGGAAACATCTCTTTGGAGAGAGTGATTCCTGAGCAAGCAGGTAAATTACCACGCTTAGAATCTTCCATACTAAACCTCTTTAGTATGGTGTCTATGTACCTGGATTGGGACAATCTCAACATCCGTTTAGACCTATCTCTATAGATCTTAATCCCCAGAATGTAAGAGGTATCACTAAGATCTTTCATGGAGAAATTGTGTGATAAAAAGAGCTTGACCGAGTGTAGCATAGGAATATCGTTTCCTATCAAGAGTATGTTATCCACGTACAATACGAGGAAGACAACCTTACTCTCTACAACCTTCTTGTATATACAAGGTTCATCAACATTTTTGATGAAGTCAAACTCTTTGACAGCTTCATCGAAACAAATGTTCCAGCTCCGCGATGCCTGCTTTAATCCGTAGATTGATTTGAGCAGCTTGCACATGCTTCCGCTGCTCACACTGTCTATGAAGACCTCTGGCCGTGTCATGTACATGCTCTCTTTTAAATCATCATTTAGAAAAATGGTCTTGACGTCCATCTGCCAGATTTCGTAATCATGGTATGCAGCAATAGTAAGTAGGATCCTGATGGACTTAAGTATGGCAACAGGAGAAAAGCTCTCATCATAATCGACACCAGGTCGTTGACTAAAACCTTTTACATCTACACTAATTTTCTATAACATTTCAAAAAAAATAAAATAAAATAAAATATTATTTTTGGGGAATTTTTATACTTTAATAATAAAATATTGTATATTTTAATAAGGCGGTATAATTAAATACCGATAAATGGGGAAAAATTTGGAAAATTATGGAAATTATTTAAAAGGGGGTGTTTTATGTAAATTATGCAAATTTTAAGTTTTTATGAGTAAATATATGCTAATATAGTGCTAATCCCGATTAAAAGTCGCTAATCGGACTTTAAGCGTATTTTGTGCAAAACATGCACCGTATCATTTTTACACTTGTTGCATATTTTTCCATGGCTCTCCTTTATGTTTTAAAGTATGGTTGTTGATTTGTTGGAAAATAGAAAAGAAAAGGGGAAAAAGAATAAAGAAATAGGTATGGGTGAGAGAGAGAAAGGTGAGGGTTTAGGTTGACTTTGTCTTGAGCCATCCCTTCTTCTTTTGTTCACTCATTTTCCTCTCTCTCTTCTCTCTCCTTGCTGCTGCTGCTGCTGCCTCATTCTCTCCCCCTCTCTACCTCCTCAAATCACCTCAATAAACATCTCAAAACCCATTACCCTTTTCATTAAAAAGATGCACAAGCTCAAGGGAAACACATTGGACCAAGAATGCAAGGATTTTGGCCACTTGGGGCAACTCAAGAATTTTCTTGAGTTGCCAAATGAGTTATTTTCTGAACCATAAGCTTAGTGTTTCCATTACGTTTACCCCCATGTTAGATTAGAACCGATATTGTGTGGTTTGGGTGAAGTTGGAAAACTCTAGTTAGGGTTATTGGAAATTGAAAGTTGTGATGGGCAATTGAGCTCAGTAGAGGCCTCACAAACCCCCTAGTGCTAGAATTAAGACCTAAACCAGAGACTAGAACCCCGGAATACGGATTTAGAAAAGCCGATATCGGGAAATTATGAATTCTGTGGATGTAAAATGGAATCTGCTATCACCCTGAGACTCTGAAAATTATTTTGTAAGGACGGTGATACATGCAGGCACCTAGGAAGCTACCACCAAAGCCCTGACCCCTAACCCTCAAACTTGGCCCCAATTAAATCCATTCTGTCGACAAATTGCGGCCAGACCAGTGAGGTTTTGGCTCGTTTTTGTTTTGTGGCTTTTCTCCAGTAAAATAGACCTTTGGCATATGCAAAATTGTCTGATTTGATAGGTAGAATATGAAACCTTTTTCCTAAGTTGCTATTTTGATTCGGAGTCTCGTTTCTCATATTTTGAATTCTGGATTTGCGTATTTGCACTTTACCTCGATCACTTGACGTTTTTACGACGATATCGAGGACTGTTTGATGGTTTTGAAAGCGTAGTCCATAGGTTCTAACCTATAGGCCTTAGCGCATCGTTTGGTTTTCTCGATGTGATTTTAAGATGCATTTGAGATTGTGTTATCTTGTAGGTACCTTCACGAGGGCTTCTTATGACGAAGAAGATGAAGGCGACATCGACACCGACACGCAGGATGCAAGGTGAGTAGATTATATCTACGGGGGAAGTCGGGTGGATGGCGTATAGCACCCCCACAGTTCGATGTTTAGTATACTATATATATGCTATATATATAAGTATGATAGCGATAAGTGTGATATGGATATTTTAGATGTGTTTAGGTGTACTATGGATAGATTAGGGTTTAAAAGTGAACTAGTATAGTTTCCTAGTTACGAACCCTAGAATAGGTTTACACCCACACACACACGCGCTTGCTTGTTATACTTATACCTGGATGATGAGGATAGTGTATGATATTGGAGATGAGTCGATGAGATTGGGCATAACGCCATGAGATCGGTGATATGATGTGATTCGTATTTGGGATACGACATGAGATTTTAGCGGGCCTTTGGACGTGTGTTTCACACACGCATTTATATTTATATAAATGGTATCGTTTTGTACTAGACTTACATCAGTACCCCAGATCATGAGATATGATGATAAGGATACCAAATAATTGATGAGATGAATGTGATATTGACCCGTACACAGCTTTTGGGATGTCGTACGATGATTTACCATACAAGCTTTATATTGATGATAGATCCGCACTCATGACTCGAGGATGTCATATGATATTGTATCGTACGCGGTACCTTTGAGGCGGGATCACCGACTATTATATTTATATATATATATATATATATATATATATATATCGACTCAGATTTAGGTGGTTTCCATACCCCTCCCGATTGACTTGTTAGTCAGAGCTGTAATTTTGCTAGTAGATATTAGGCTAGGCCGATGTCATACCTATTTCAAAAACTAACGAATCGAGAGTATTTTAAAGACAGGCAAAGGGATTCTACGGATATTTTCAAAAGACGCATCTTTTCTTAAAAACACCGTAGCCCTTATTTTCCTAAAAACCCCGATTTGTTTTCTTTCAAATGGCAAAACAGTATGACATCGATACATTGATGTAGATTCTGCACTGTTGTGTTTATTATCCATTTGCTGCATATTCTTGCTGTACGCATCGCATTGCATGTTAAATATGTTTATTGTTATATTAAAACCATGCTGATAGGACACCAGCACCATTATCGATGATGCATATGTTCCACGTACACCTGCTTGCCGGCTCACATATTTCACCATCGATAATTGCCATGTCACTACACTGTAGGACTGTTGCATTCAGGATATGACCCCTTGCATGGCATACTTGTGTACTTACATATTGTACACTCATACTTGTGCACATACCTGTTGTACACTCATACTTGTGCACATACCTGTTGTACACTCATACTTGTGTACCTACATATTGTACACTCATATTCTGTACACATACATGCTTGCACATACATAGACGATTCTGTCTTGATTTTGGAGATTTAGGAACCGCAAGATACTCTTTAAAAATGATTCATTTAAAAGAGCGGTTTCCCTCAATATGTGCATATTACTATTCCATGTTGCATGATATATTAATATGCTTGTATTTCTTTTACATGTCGCATACATCATGCTTTATGATTATACGCATTGAGATATGTTGTTTCCATGATATTTCTGGATTTGGGAACCGTGGGCATTTCAAAAGAGAGTATGTATTGTTTTAAAAACCCGGTTACCCTTGATATGATATTTCAGTGCGTCCACCATTTGTTTTCTCGGTTCTAGAGCGACATGTGAAACCCGATTCGAGAAGGCGGATGAGGCCGATTGCGGGTATATGGTGGACCCGGTATGGTACCCCGGGGCGAGAACGGATCGCTGTGTGGTAGACGGTGAGCCTGGCAGAAGGACTACTACCTACCGGTGATTGCTTTGGGCTCGGCGGATATCCGTAGGATACCGACCGGAGTCGAGAGATGATATGGGCCGATCCGGACCGACGGAGCCCATGGGCCGATCCAGACTGACGGAGCCCAATATATGAGGATTTACGTGCCGATGCTGGGCACAGCTTTCATGATGTTTTCGAGTGTCGATGATAGACACTCCGGTTCCATGATTTTGACGTGTCGTGAGGGACACATGTTGATTATATCCTCATACCTCCATGCATATGCTTTATGATATTTACATGCATGATGTTTATTGTCATTGGGTGACATGTGGACGATATCCACATACATATGTTGACATTGATGACATTGATCACATAGTTAGATGATATCCACATACTTATAGACTTCATGATATAGTCGACATTGATCATACCTCATATTTATGATATGTTATTTCATGAGGCACTAGCACGAGCACCTGGCACTACACTCTTGTATAGATGTTACATTGCCACCATATCATGCTTCAGACTTATTCATTTGAGGTTAATATATATATTTGATCGTATTGACCTAGGATGAGTCATACATACGATTTCTTCCCTGTGATGTTTTCTATTCACGAGTTGGCAACTCACTCCCGTTGTGCCACAGTTCTTGCAGGTTTCTCCGTACAGGTTCCATTGCGGCTTCTGGCACACTGCTTCCCTTACGGGTGATTTGCTTTGGTAGGTGGGTTCTTTTGCATCAGAACCACCATTGTACATGTATTATTCAGTTGTATCTAGTAATTCCATCAACCAAACTTGTATATTGTTTCAGACTTAGAAAGCTAGTTATGTATTATTTCGACCTTAGAGTCGCGCGTTGTAGTATTATGGTTTTCATGCTGATTTTGAGTTTTCCTTTGAATTTTGATCCTCGCCCTCCGACGTTGTATATTATACTGCTTGCGTGGTTGTGACCGTCGATTGACGAAGAGCTAGCTCCCGCTTGGGGATGCCTTGTATCATTGTATATATATTATTCATGTTGTACCCGTTTGGGGCCAGTATTTACAAAGGAAACTCTGCCGAAATTTTTAGAAAAGACTAGAGATTTTAAAAATGCGTATTCGGCTTACTTATTTAAAAACCTTGTTTTTAAAAACGTGTTTCTTCACTTCTTAAAACTATTTTCCTTCATTTATTATTTAAAAATGGTTTTAGATTTCTGGGCTTTTGGCTTACTTGAATTAGATGGGGTCCTATAGACTTCATATGATTCAAGGGCCAGTCACGAGCTATTTCGGGTCGTGACAAAGTTGGTATTAGAGCGCTAGGTTAACCTTGGTCCGAGTCTAAGTTTGACTATGCGGAGCCTAGAGCGTCTATATATATACGGAACTTAGGCTTGACCTTACGGAACTTAGACTTAGTCGAGGGGGTATTATACCCGAACTTTCGTGGATGACCCTTGGTTGATGGAGTTGGTAGCTTGAGTAGAGTGACGTACCGTACGTATGTTCCACGGCATATTTACGATACGCTACTCCGCTTAAGAAACCTTAGCATGTACATTTCCTTGCACAGCATTATATTCATTCTTATGATCTATCTTCATCGATATTGGTTATGATTTTGCTGCCACGATTACACAGGAAGAGAGAGCTACGGCTAGAGTTGCATCAGCATAAGCTCGTCACGGACGAGGACTGACCAGGGCGTGATTCCAGAGACGTACGATTGCATAGGGGCGTCGTTTTATTGTGTTTTCGCGCCATGAGCGTTTGACAGATCGCTTTTACGGGATTTTCCGGACGTGCAGATCAGCACTAGATGATCAGGCAACTGCTAGAGGCCAGCCAGAATGCGATGACCATTGATACATCGCTTATTCATGATGATTGAGGCACTATTCAGCGTACAGACGAATGAGCCAGTTGTTGCTGCAAATGATGAGATATTGCCCAGATGTTGGAGCTACTGCGGCATGAGTATATACTTAGAGATATGATGGAAAGTCGCTAGTCACCCAAGGATGAATGACTAGGACATGTGGTTCGTTCGCTTACCCCGATGCGAGGTCATCAGATAGATTGATTGCAGCTAGAGACGACTTCACACAGATTCGTTGAGAGTCGATAGAGACGATCGAATGTCAGGAACCCCTTTCCAAGTTTAAAGTATTCGGAAGACAATGCAAGTAATGCTATGGACCCTCTAGAAGAATGAAACCCTAACTCGACGTAATGACCATAGAATGCCTCCAAACCTTAGGTTTTACGGCAGTTTAGCGGTGCCATTTGTGAGGCTTGGGTTTGCCCTTCTACAGTTTGTCCACAGCTGCTGTGGTATGTACTGGAATACTATTAAACTGTACTCAAGATGTTGATCTCTTGGGGGATTATGAGGTTCTGACAAATCGATCGGATGGTTCGACATCATTCGGATATCATGTGATGGGATACATTGCTTGGGAGACTCCAGATACGATTATAGCCGTTGGAGCGCAGTCCATGCAGCCATGAAAAGACGAGTCCGAATCAGTCGACATTGGAGCAGAGTAGAGTAAAGAGTTCGTGCGAGATGCAAACGAGCTGTTGTCACTCCCCGTTAAGATTAAAGGTCGGATATGTCTACAGAAGTATTGGGATGCGACCAGCTTCTGAGGAAATGCTGTGCTGAGGATGCAGATGTCCAGAGAGAGAGAAAAAGATTATGCAAGAATACCAGCCTCCGTACTGTTCGGTATAGGCGAGATCGGAAGAGACCTTGAGCAGGATTCCTTCCAGGACACAGCTACAATAAGATTTGCACCCAGGATCAGATGTATAATGTGTATTCAGAGGACCAGAGGTTGGCGCTAGTGACGTGCTACTTTACAAGTGGTCGTGAGGATTGACCGAGAGATGACCAGAGAAGCCCGTTAGCACACATGACCGGGCCGATGAGCCAAAGGATTACGACATTGGCAATCCACAGAGAAGATAAGGGCCCAGAGACAGAGGACGCCAGACCGTGAGCAAGAGGCAAGTAGATATCTTGCGCTGCAAGCATTGGATGCACCGACACCTTCTCGACTTTGAAGGAGGATATATCGACGACGGTGTTTATGATTTGTGATTTTGTGATTCGATTATCACGTATCCGTCACCTTGGATTTCGGTATTTCGGGCGATCTATTCGCATGATTTAGTCTTGAAGGCTGAGTTCCATGATTTCTGTTTTCGTGCACCATGGTTGCACCTACTGGATATTCATATTTTTGCACAGTTATTGTACCTGATATCGTTTTTGTGCCTTGATTGCACATGCTTATGACTTCATGGATTTCTTACCGTTGGGTTGATTTTGTGCACATGGTATGCACACGATTTGTCTTTTTGCACTCGGTATAGTTTATATGTGCTCGTAGTGCATTGATATATACTTTGTGCACCACAGTTGCACCTGACTTCGATTTGATGTCATTCCATATGTTGATTTTGATTTCATGCCTATATTATGCATGCGATTTGACTTATGCCTTCGGCATTGTTTTCATACACTTTTAGTGTTTTGATTTGATTTGTGCACGCTGATGCACATAGTTGTGAGATTATATACCGCGGTATACCTGATTTTGATTGAGCCGTATTGTATACCATCGATTTTGATTCTGATATTGATGTTGATTTCTTGCACTCCGTGCACCTGATTTGGATTTTCGCGCGTGTTAAGCGCATGTTTTGAGATGCGATTTTGGCGCACACTGGATGCGCCAAATCGAGATTCTTCGTGCATATCAGATGCACCTGATTTTGCTGTCAGGCACACACGTTGCCTATGACAGATGTTTCGTGCACACCCGTTGCACTTAGATGTTGTTTCCGTGCACATGTATGGCACATATATGGATTTTTATTTCCGTGCGCACCAGACGCACAGGGTATTCTTATATACATTTTAGGATTGATTTCTTATGGAGCAGTACGTTTTTATGATATTTGCTATATGTTTTCGTACTGAGCAGGACTAGTCATAGGACAGTACCTGGATATATTCTGCATGCATTGATAGTTATCGAAGGGATTTCCAAAAAGCGATCTATAGTCTCAGAATTTACCTACGTGTCTGATAGGACACGACACGTTTAAAACAAGGGAACCCTTCTAAATTGTTTTCAAAACGGCGGGACGTACATATAAAACAAGGATAAGTATACATATATGATTATTTTCTTACAATAGACGCCCGCCACTGTGCAGTGTTATGTGCATCGCACAATGACTTTAAAAGGTTTAGCATGCATTTCTTTCAGTTATTTACATGTATAGATTTGATGTCTACATGTATAATTATGATGCATATCATAACGGTTTTGTTTCGAATTTGACCTTTGTGTCTTTACTATGACTCCGATGATTGCGGGATGCTTGACAGAGTTTTGATTTTGAGTTATCTACTCATTATTCATGCGCATGCATTGCGCTATGATGCGTTTTATGCATTGATGATTTCGGAGCCCCGACGACTTAGTCTTTTATTGAAATGTTTTAGAATTTGGGGGTTTAAAATTTAAATTCGGGGACCGAATTTCTTTAAGGGGGAAGACTGTAACATTTCAAAAATAAATAAATAAATAAAGTATTATTTTTGGGGAATTTTTATACTTTAATAATAAAATATTGAATATTTTAATAAAGCGGTATAATTAAATACCGATAAATGGGGAAAATTTTTGGAAAATTATGGAAATTATTTAAAAGAGGGTGTTTTATGTAAATTATGCAAATTTTAAGTTTTTATGAGTAATTATATGCTAATATAGTGCTCATCGCGATTAAAAGTCGCTAATCGGACTTTAAGCGTATTTTGTGCAAAACATGCACCGTATCATTTTTACACTTGTTGCATATTTTTCCATGGCTCTCCTTTATGTTTTAAAGTATGGTTGTTGATTTGTTGGAAAATAGAAAAGAAAAGGGGAAAAAGAATAAAGAAATAGGTATGGGTGAGAGAGAGAAAGGTGAGGGTTTAGGTTGACTTTGTCTTGAGCTTTGAGCCATCCCTTCTTCTTTTGTTCACTCATTTTCCTCTCTCTCTTCTCTCTCCTTGCTGCTGCTGCTGCCTCATTCTCTCCCCCTCTCTACCTCCTCAAATCACCTCAATAAACATCTCAAAACCCATTACCCTTTTCATTAAAAAGATGCACAAGCTCAAGGGAAACACATTGGACCAAGAAAGCAAGGATTTTGGCCACTTGGGCCAACTCAAGAATTTTCTTGAGTTGCCAAATGAGTTATTTTCTGAACCATAAGCTTAGTGTTTCCATTACTTTTACCCCCATGTTAGATTAGAACCAATATCGTGTGGTTTGGGTGAAGTTGGAAAACTCTAGTTAGGTTTATTGGAAATTGAAAGTTGTGATGGGCAATTGAGCTCAGTAGAGGCCTCACAAACCCCCTAGTGCTAGAATTAAGACCTAAACCAGAGACTAGAACCCCGGAATACGGATTTAGAAAAGCCGATATCGGGAAATTGTGAATTCTGTGGATGTAAAATGGAATCTGCTATCACCCCGAGACTCTGAAAATTATTTTGTAAGGACAGTGATACATGCAAGCACCTAGGAAGCTACCACCAAAGCCCTGACCCCTAACCCTCAAACTTAGCCGCAATTAAATCCATTCTTGCCGCAAATTGCGGCCAGACCAGTGAGGTTTTGGCTCGTTTTTGTTTTGTGGCTTTGTCTCCAGTAAAATAGACCCTTGGCATATGCAAAATTGTCTGATTTGACCTAGGGTAGAATCTGGAACCTTTTTCCTAAGTTGTTGTTTTGATTTGGAGTCTTGTTTCTCGTATTTTGAATTCTGGATTTGCTTATTTGCGCTTTACCTCGATCAGTTGACGTTTTTACGACGATATCGAGGATTGTTTGATGGTTTCGAAAGCGTAGTCCATAGGTTCTAACCTATAGACCTTAGCGCGTCATTTGGTTTTCTCGATGTGATTTTAAGATGCATTTGCGATTGTGTTATCTTGTAGGTACCTTCACGAGGGCTTCTTATGACGAAGAAGATGAAGGCGACATCGACACCGACACGCAGGATTCAAGGTGAGTAGATTATATCTACGGAGGAAGTCGGGTGGATGGCGTATAGCACCCCCGCAGTTCGATATTTAGTATACTATATATATGCTATATATATAAGTATGATAGCGTTAAGTGTGATATGGATATTCTAGATGTGTTTAGGTGTACTATGGATAGATTAGGGTTTAGAAGTGAACTAGTATAGTTTCCTAGTTGCGAACCCTAGAATAGGTTTACACCCACACACACACGCTTGCTTGTTATACTTATACCTGGATGATGAGGATAGTGTATGATATTGAAGATGAGTCGATGAGATTGGGCATAACGCTATGAGATCGGTGATATGATGTGATTCGTCTTTGGGATACGACATGAGATTTTAGCGGGCCTTTGGACGTGTGTTTCACACACGCATTTATATTTATATAGATGGTATCGTTTTGTACTAGACTTAGATCAGTACCCCAGATCATGAGATATGATGATAAGGATACCAGATAATTGATGAGATGAATGTGATATTGACCCGTACCCAGCTTTTAGGATGTCATACGATGATTTACCGTACGAGCTTTATATTGATGATAGATCCGCACTCATGACTCGAGAATGTCATATGATATTGTATCGTACGCGGTACCTTTGAGGCGGGATCACCGACTATTATATATATATATATATATATATATATATATATATATCGACTCAGATTTAGGTGGTTTCCATACCCCTCCCGATTGACTTGTTAGTCAGAGCTGTAGTTTTGCTAGTAGATGTTAGGCTAGGCCGATGTCATACCTATTTCAAAAACTAACGAATCGGGAGTATTTTAAAGACAGGTAAAGGGATTCTACGGATATTTTCAAAAGACGCATCTTTTCTTTAAAACACCGTAGCCCTTATTTTCCTAACAACCCTGATTTGTTTTCTTTCAAATGGAAAAACAGTATGACATAGATACATTGATGTAGATTCTGCACTGTTGTGTTTATTATCCATTTGCTGCATATTCTTGCTGTTCGCATCGCATTGCATGTTAAATATGTTTATTGTTATATTAAAACCATGCTGATAGGACACCAGCACCATTATCGATGATGCATATGTTCCACGTACACCTGCTTGCCGGCTCACGCACTTTAACATCGATAATTGCCATGTCACTATACTGTAGGACTGTTGCATTCAGGATATGACCCCTTGCATGGCATACTTGTGTACTTACATATTGTACACTCATACTTGTGCACATACCTGTTGTACACTCATACTTGTGCACATATCTGTTGTACACTCATACTTGTGTACCTACATATTGTACACTCATATTCTGTACACATACAAACTTGCACATACATATACGATTCTGTCTTGATTTTGGAGATTTGGGAACCGCAAGATACTCTTTAAAACTGATTCATTTAAAAGAGCGGTTTCCCTCAATATGTGCATATTACTTTTCCATATTGCATGATATACTGATATGCTTGTATTTCTTTTACATGTCACATACATCATGCTTTATGATTATACGCATTGAGATATGTTGTTTCCATGATATTTCTGGATTTGGGAACCGTGGGTATTTCAAAAGAGAGTATGTATTGTTTTAAAAACCCGGTTACCCTTGATATGATATTTCAGTGCGTCCACCATGTGTTTTCTCGGTTTTGAGAGCGACTTGGGAAACCCGATTCGAGGAGGCGGATGAGGCCGATTGCGGGTACATGGTGGACCCGGTATGGTATCCCGGGGCGAGATCGGATCGCTGTGTAGTAGACGGTGAGCCTAGCAGAGGGACTACTACCTACCGGTGATTGTTTTGGGCTGGGCGGATATCCGTAGGATACCGACAGGAGTCGAGAGATGATATGGGCCGATCCGGACTGACGGAGCCGGTGGGCCGATCCAGACCGACGGAGCCCAATATATGAGGATTTACGTGCCGATGCTGGGCACAACTTTTATGATGTTTTCGAGTGTCGATGATAGACACTCCGGTTCCATGATTTTGACGTGTCGCGAGGGACACATGTTGATTATATCCTCATACCTCCATGCATATGCTTTATGATATTTACATGCATGATGTTTATTGTCATTGGGTAACATGTGGACGATATCCACATACATATGTTGACATTGATGACATTGATCACATAGTTGGATGATATCCACATACTTATAGACTTCATGATATAGTCGACATTGATTATACCTCATATTTATGATATGTTATTTCATGAGGCACTAGCACGAGCACCTGGCACTACACTCTTGTATAGATGTTACATTGCCACCTTATCATGCTTCAGACTTATTCATTTGAGATTTATATATATATATTTGATCGTATTGACCTAGGATGAGTCATACATACGATTTCTTCTCTGTGATGTTTTCTATTCACGAGTTGGCAACTCACTCCCGTTGTGCCACAGTTCTTGCAGGTTTCGCCGTACAGGTTCCATTGCGGCTTCTGGCACACTGCTTCCCTTACGGGTGATTTGCTTTGGTAGGTGGGTTCTTTTGCATCAGAACCACCATTGTACATGTATTATTCAGTTGTATCTAGAATTCCATCAACCAAACTTGTATATTGTTTCATACTTTGAAAACCAGTTATGTATTATTTCGATCTTAGAGTCGTGCGTTGTAGTATCATGGTTTTCATGCTGATTTTGAGTTTTCCTTTGAGTTTTGATCCTCGCCCTCCGGCGTTGTATATTATACTGCTTGCGTGGTTGTGACCGTCGATTGACGAAGGGCTAGCTCCCGCTTGGGGATGCCTTGTATCATTATATATATATTATTCATGTTGTACCCGTTTGGGGCCAGTATTTACGAAGAAAACTCTGCCGAAATTTTCAGAAAAGACTAGAGATTTTAAAAATGCGTATTCGGCTTACTTATTTAAAAACCTTGTTTTTAAAAACGTGTTTCTTCACTTCTTAAAACTATTTTCCTTCATTTATTATTTAAAAATGGTTTTAGATTTCTGGGCTTTTGGCTTACTTGAATTAGATGGGGTCTTATAGACTTCATATGATTCAAGGGCAAGTCACGGGCTATTTCGGGTCGTGACATTTTCTTCTTAAAGATCCACTTGCTCCCGATAGGTTTTACCCCTTCAGGAGCAACTTCCAATGTCCATTCTTTGTTGGTGTACATGGATTCTATCTCACATCTCATAGATCCAGCCATTTCACAGAGTCCCCACTTGTGATGGCCTGCTCGAAACTAGCTGGGTCATCATCTTCCATATGCAATACTTGCTCCCACCTTCTATAAGAAAAACGTAGTATCTCTCAGGTGGATGAGGAACCCAACTAGATCTGCGGAGTGGCTGGGGTGGGGTTCGTTGGGGGTTCCTTCTGAGCCAGGATCAAACTCAGATGTCGGACTATGATTGGGCCCATCGAATCCTCCGGTTCCACCAAATTGTCAGTTACAGTTTGTATAACTGGAACTTCTTCGCTCGGGTGGCGTGGGAATCCTAATATTCTACTATTCCTTGCTCGGACTTATGACAATCATAAGATAGAGCGGAACCAACGTTCCCCAGCTCATTATAATAAGCGGTTCGGTCAATACATCCATATTATTATCTTGATTAAGGCATGTCATTGGTCGCTACCTGGAGAGAGAGAAGGAAACACTTTAGCGTGCGCTCTTGCAAGATTAGATTGGTTGTTATCTTATCTAATCAGGATGACTCCCACTATTTTTATCAAATCTTTCTTCAAACCCTAAAAGGTAAAATTAGCCGGCAATAATTACACCCTACAGGTTCGCCAATCGTTCGACCAGAAAAGTATTAGTAATCCGAGGGAGTCACCCCATGCTTTCGCATGAAACTAATTAAATAACCTCGTTTCCGCATGGGCATAACTCCGTTAACACCTTTCTTAGACACCTACTTGATCAGCTAATTGTAAAGTGGAAAACTCTCACAGGAGTAACTCGTACTTGCAGTAGGTATCGGGATCCAACTATCTCATAGAATGTATGCAATCCCATTGCAAATTTCAACACTTGAAATTCCCAATATCTGTTTTTACTCCAAGCGATTTATAACCTTGACGAGGTCAACAAACCATAAACCGTAAGTCAAGTTCAACCCGTTCATTTCGTGATTGAAATAAATCGCACGACCCTTGACAAGGTCAACAAGGTCGTACGACTACCCTAATACATTCCCATCATATGCGGCAGATAAGCACTAATCAGCTACAGCACACTATGTCTTGACAAGGTTAACAAACGCAGCACGAATACTAAATAGCACTTATCTGAAATGACGGAGGGCTATAACTTGTTTTGAAGAAAATCTTTAACGTAATGAACTTAATATCGTTGTAGAATCTAGTGATTTGAAAATGAGAGTTTTTTGTAGCTTTTGCTAGTTTTGCTAAAGAGGTCACTCCCGGTGAAGGGATCTCGGCTCTTTCCTCATCGAATGAGGTGCTGGATATTCATCAAGGAATTGTTAGTTGTATGTATGCCCTAGAGGCCAGTATTGTACAGATGATGTATATTATATTGGATGCTTGGACATATATAGAGATGAATTTCTTGCTCGATATGATAGTATGCTATCTGGTTACTCTTTATCTTAACATGTACACTAGTCTCTTTATACTGTCTTATAGTTACATGTTGGTAAAGCCCTTAGGATATGTACTTGACTACCTGGACTGTGATGCAGATCATACTAGTGGGGACATGGTAGTCCATAAGTACATCCTTCAAGGTCCCTAGTCGTGGGTGTATCGAGACGGGGCATCGATATACCAGAGTAGACTAGCGTATACGCTTCTCGACCCATGAGATGGGCAATGGATGATCCCATATCCATTGGTGTTTGACATCAGAGATGGTGTACGGGTGCTCAGTGGAGACTGGGTACACTGGACGGACTCGCCGAGAACTCCCAGATGGTATTATACCTCACGTCAGATGGCAGTTCTCAGGTGACACTTATACAGGATAGTCTGTAGACCCGAGATCGTCATAGAGTCTTGTGTGATTCCCACTGTGCTTTGATCTCCACCTTACCACGTCCATGAGGACGTGCAAAACGGTGGTCTTTGGGCACAGTCCCGAGTCACATGGAGGCAATGAGCGATAGGAGGGGTTTCGTCTCTCCCGGTATTGGGGGTTGATGTTGCGCAGTGCTCGATTGGCCATAGCAGGGAAGTCCCTGGCCAGGGCTGATCAGAGATTTGCTGGTAAGTGTTACCAGTAGTTTCTCGACCCGTTATGAGCCTCACATCGGCACGACTTATTGGGTTATTGGGGTCTGACGTTTACCACCCCTAGACTTGATATGCGACATATCAGACGAAGAGACCGGACTGTATGGTAAGTGTTACTGGTCGGATTCGCAGGAGTGTGAGCGGGCTAGCTCGTCGATCTTCTGATCGCTCAATACCCGGGTGGCCGTTACGTTTAGCAGACCGCTTGCGGCTTGTGGGTGCTTGATATGATCATCATCTGCTACCGGCGTATTGACGAGTCTTTAGAGTCCTACACAGAGGTTTCCTAGCTCAAGCGAAACGAAATAGGAGTGCATATGAGATATGTGCGGGACCGAGAACAATGCGTGTATGTGATACCGTATTTGATTCTCGCGATTAATGTTTCGATTGGTTGTATGAGATATGACCTAGTTATCGAATCATTGATTCGATAAATCGATGCATTGAATACTAGTCGGTTATGTGCGACATGACCGGATCATTGAATCAAGTGTTGATTTAATGATTTAATGTATAATTATATATTTGATATATTACTTTGCATTAACTAGTATTGGTTCACTTTAAACGGATTTTTCTCACTTGATGTGCACATTGTATATGTGATATGTTTTGTGTACACTTGAATGTATCATGTTTGATGATGCATGTTGTTTTGGCTTTGTGTATAGAATGCAACCATGGTTATGCAAGTGGTTAGGGTTAATATTTTATTCACTTATTATTTTATCCATTTATTATTTATTTAAATGGATTTATCAAAACAAAATGGTTTCATCTTATCATGAAGAGTGGTGAAGCTTCATGAAGCTTTTACTAATGATGCCATTTTGTCTCCTTGCTTAACCCTAACCACTCCCACTAACCATGTTCTATTCTCTACACTTGACCATGGTTAGAAGATGATAAGAATTGATTTATTATTCATTTTACATACAACTTAGAATAACAATTCTATCATCTTCTTCTTCTTCTTCAAGTGAGAAACCTAGATGCCATTAATGGCAACTTGAGATCTAGTGAGAGAAATCCAAATCTAAAGTGAACCCACCTCCTATTTCTTCATCCTCTACCTCTTGCCAAGTGGTTTTGGGTGTTTTCTTCACAAGTTTCACTACTTTGTGAAGTCGGAGCTTGAGCTTGTGCAACCTCGACGTAGATCGTCTTTGACACGAAGCCGACGACCTATTCCGCACGTTTCTCCGATGAAGCCGTCACGAGAGTCCAAGGTTCAAGATGGACAGCGAGAGGACGCCCTCGTGGAGCTAAGGAAGTGGGTATCCGGATCTACAAAGGTTGTAGCATCCTAACTTTTAGTTAATTTGTTAACTAGATTATCTTTTCGCCTAAACATCTAGTCTAAGATCCGTAGTCTAGGGTTTCTCGGCACCATTTTTTTTAAATTGGCATGTTCGATGCCTTGTGAGACCTCTATAGGGTGCCTAGGAACCTTTCAGGAATACCACTATGCAAAACAAGAACTAGAGAAGCTATTAAAACAAAACCGAGTCGGTTGTAGCGTTTGCTAGTTTTGCTAAAGAGGTCACTCCTGGTGAAGGGATCTCGGCTCTTTCCTCATCGAATAACGTGCTGGATATTCATCAAAGAATACCACAATGCAAAGTAAGAACTAGAGCTACCTTTTAAAAATTTCGATTCTACAACATCTTTAGGTTTCTTTTCTTTTGATTAATATCATTAATGAAGTCCCATCATTTATGATTCCTAAGCATTACAGATAAATAAACGAAAATATAACGTACGCTTATGTCATCCGCATTCTCCACGGGGTCTCGTCATGCACCGTTAGTTTAGTTAACTAACGGCAGAGCGGGGACTGGACTAGCGCGGGTGCAAAACATAAGCAAAGTTTATTATAAATTATATATATAATATAGCATTCGTCTCACGCAGTTATATGATCACATCACAGCATCAAGCAGCAGAAGTCGACATATGAAATATTGGATATACTAGGGGGTCCGTGTTTTAAATTAAGCCAATAATGAAAAATACAGATTCCACGGCCGTGATGAATAGCCAAACCCACATCCCTAGACCCCTACGAGAGCGGCAAGCAACCCTGCAAATTCTAGAGTTAGGAGACCCGGTCTTGACTCCTCGAGATGGTCTCCCACTGGACATTAGAACCTGGTTACTTGTGCTCCCCGTCTTGGGTCTATCCTAATGCGGAAAAGTAAATAATATACATCAATGGTAACATCATCCTCAACCCGGAAGTGTCCCAATAAAAAAACATTACATACAAATTTTACATTAATGAAAATTGAAAAACACTCATCTCACGCAAAAAAACCCGGCTATTCATTCACGACGATCCAATATAACATATCACAGCAATACATAACATCACATGTCATCAACGTAAGTAAATATGCGTATCCCAAATTCCGTTGACATATAGCACCAAGATCGGGGATACACCACATATTACACATACGGTTGCAGACAAAAAATGAAAAACTACAATAATTAGAATCCGCATTTCCTTAGACATCATAAACCCAAAATATCTCATGTTCCGAATTTCATGCCTAACCCTATAAACCTAACATTTTAGTCTCAAATCGAAAACACTTTTCAATAAGAAGTCGGATAATTCAACAAGATTCCCGACTGTCAATCGCGTACTATACGCGATTGCGACAGAGTTTTGATCCGAATCAAAACTCCATGGCAATCGATCAATAGAGACTAAATTGCTAGATTTACAATTACAAACTAGTTTTCACAAAACTAATTTATTGTGGATTCTAAATATTGTATCACATATCAAACTTAAACCCGAAACGATGTTAAAACGCGACTACGAAACACTCTGAATAGCCCCAATAGAATTGTCCACATCACATGCAAACTGGGCCAATCAAACATAACCTGAAACCCCAAAACCAAGCCTACAGAACACCAAAAAAATTCGAGACAAAACGGAGCATGGAGGGCCGGCAACACCGGTAATTTTCCCGATCTCGCCGGGTCAAGTTTGGAGTTTTGGCCTCGAATTTCTCTGGTGTTCTAGTTACATCACATGTAACATTCTGCACTTATTTAAAAAAAATTCAGAGACCATTTAAAATTCGACAGAAAGTTGGTTTTTGGGTTTCCATTTTCGGAGTTGTTTCAGTTTCGTAATTCAACTAACATCGTATAATCTTCTAGCTTTGGCTCTGATACCATGAAAGTCTACCTTAGCACCACCATGAGGTTTTCACAAGTATCTAGCATACTATATTTAAAAATTTTGGGTCCTAAGCAATACTAACTAAGGATATAAAACTAGATGATTAGGGTTAACTATGATGATATCACAAAAACTAGCTAAGAGAATGAGGCAACAACCTTTGTAGACCATGTCATTCTCTTCAAAAGCTTCGTCTAGTAGTCCACGCGACTCCACTAGGCTCCACTTGAAGTTGGATCGATCTTCCTATGCGACCTTTGTGCCGAAGATGATCCACCCGAAGCCACGCTAATCCAAGCCTCACTAAACTTACTTTAGTGAAGGAAACACACTACACATAAGTGCTAATGAACTGTAGGATGGTGAAGTAGGGGTTCAAAGCTTACTAGGATTTATCACAAAACCCTATGATTCACATCTCATGTGAGGGTTAGGGTTTTGTAGAAAAAGAAGAAGAAGATGGAGAAAGCTCAAGAGAGTGAAGCAAATGAACTCAAGAAAAATGGCTAAGGCAAAAACTACACAAGTGTAGAATGGCAATACTCTTGACCTCACTTATTCAAGCATGGAATAAATTGCAATAATAAATTGCAGCCATGCTTGAATAGTGAGTCAAGACTAATAAAGAAATGATAAAAACCATACTTTGCCCATCCCTCAAAAGTCTCCCCATATTTCACTTCATTTTCTATTTTCACAAAATAGAAAATACAACCATACTTCATATTATATATATATATATATATATATTATGAAGAAAATAATTAGTGAGCTAATAATATTAGTTAATATATAATTATATCAAATATAAATATATATTTCATATTATTAAATCAACACTTGATTTAATAATCCGGTTATATCACGTATAACCGACTAATATTATTTATCTGTATATCACATTATCAAATCAACACTTGATTTAATAATCCGGTTATATCACATATAACCTAACCGATAACAGATAACCGTCAGATTAGAATACGGTATCACATACTCGTATTTAATCTGGCCACCGCACATATCAGCATATATGCCCTACATCGTTTCGACTGAACTAGGAAACTTCTGTGTGGGAACTCGTCAATACGCCAGCAGTAGGTAATGATCACATCAGTTACCCACAAGCCGTCAGCGGTACTAGCTGGACGTAACGACTACCCAGCTATTGAGCGAATAGAAGATCAACAAGCAAGCTTGTCCAAAATCTCATGAAGCCTATAGGTAAGACTTACCGTACAGTCCGGTCTCTTCGTCTGATATGTCGCATATTGAGTCTAGGGGTGGAATCGTCAGACCCCAATAACTTAATAAGTCATGCCGATGTATGGCCTATAACGGTACAAGAAACTACTGATAACTCTTACCATGAAATCTCATCAATAGCCCTGGCCATGGACTTCTTGTTATAGCCAATCGAGCATAGCGCAACATCAACTCCCTATACCGGGAAAGACGAAATTCCTCCTATCGCTCATTGCCTCAATGTGACTCAGAATTGTACCCAAAATCCACATGTTTGCACGACTCCTTTGAGCCGTGGTAGGAAGGAAATCAAAGCACATTGGGAACCACACAAGACACTATGACGATTTTGGGTCTACAGACTAACCTGTACCAGTGTCACCAGAGAACTGCTATCTGACGATAGGTATAGTGCCATCTAGGAGTTCTCAGCGAGTCCTGTTCGGTGTACCCGTTCTCTAATGAGCACCTGTGTACAATCTTTGATGTCAAACACCAATGGCTATGGGATCAACCATCGTCCCCATACAGGGTCAAGAAATGTACACACTAGTCTACTCTGGAATATTGATGCCCTGTCTCGATATACCCTCGACTAGGAACAGTTAAAGGATGTACTTATGGACTACCCAGGTCCCAGTAGTATGATCCGTATCATAGTCCTGGTAGTCAAGCTAACACCCTAAGGGCTTTATCAACATGTATAAGAGAGACGGTATAATAATACTAAGTGTACATGTTAAGATAAAGAGTAACCAGATAGCATACTATCATGTCGAGCAAAAAAGCCCTCTATATATATGTCTAAGCATCCACTATAATATACATCAATGTATATTAATGGCCTCTAGGGCATACATATTCCTTACCGCTTGGCCTTCTTCCATTTAGTTGATATGCACTGGGAACGGCTGCATGTATTTTGAATCTGGTTCCAATTAAATTAGTGTCTTTGTTTCTATATTGAATATAGAATGGATTCATATCTTAACGATGTTAAGGTATATGGAGTTTTCCGGCTTATGCTTAAAACCAGAATCTGGATAAACTCTAGGCACGTTTCAGTAATGGCAGTTTGTGGGTTTTCCCGGGCTTTGACGAGGGTTAACATTCTACCATCTGGAAGATCAATAGTTATATTGTTCTTGACTCGCCACAATTTTAGTAAAATGGATTCTTTTCAGAAAACATTAGTGGGGGTATGGTAGAACTGGAACTGATTCCAGAACCACAAACGAATACTAAAAATTTAGTAGAACCTAAACATTCAATTGGATTCGACAATCCATTAGCCACTCCGCAGAATTGGTGGGTAACCTCAGGCACCCGAAAGGTACTTCGTTCTACTCAAAGACGGTGACAGGAAGGTTTTTGATTACCCAAACTTGCCACTACTGCTGTTCTAGACTATGAGATCTGGCAAGAGGATGAGTATAACGTCGTTCTAAATTAGCTTTAGAAGTGCACGTGTATATAACTCTGCCAGAGGGTTGTTGTAGTCAGTGGGAGCAACGGAAGCATAGTGGGCAAGTATCTTATGTCTATTTATAGACTAAAGAAGATATAGCGGAGATAGATCGTCTAGTTTTGATGTGACATTCATAAAGTTTGACTTCATCAGAACAACAGATGGACCTGATAAGAAGGTGGTAGGGAGTGATGTCCTAGTTTTTGGATGACATGCTCTTGATAAAAAGTGATCTTTCTATACTACGATCGATTATACTGTGGTTGTCACAAGGTGTTTTCTCCATAAAGGATCTGGATAAAATATCAGGGATTCTGGTAACTAGATCTATGGTTTTAGATCAAGATTTAGGAAGTATCCTAATTTAGGTACTTGACACTATTCTAAAGTGTTTTAGAATGGACGGCTCTTGGTATGGTGGTGTACCCGCTGGTGATGGAGTCACACTCTGTATATGGATGTCTTCTAGACTGATGAAGAAAGGGATTTGCACGATTGGCATATCTCTTTCTTAGGCAATTGAGTCAATCATGATATGTCAAGTACCACACCAGATATTGCATTTGCACTAGCTGCAATAAGCATATATATTAATCCAATCCTGGAGAAACGTTGGGAAACAGTTATTAACATAAGTGGATGTTCTTGGTATATGGTAACGGCAGCCTTTTTCAGGAGGCGGTTATCATTTCAGGGTTTCAAGGTGACCTGGATGACAGAGTGGCTGTCAGAGTTATAGTTTTCCCTCTTTTTAAGGGGCAGTATGTTGGACAGGTGTCCAAGTGGATACTGTGGAAGGTATGGCGCAGGATACTGATTAAATTCAGTGGTTGATACAGTCTAAGATGTTTATTGGATTTGGAGTTCATTTGTGAACTAGGTCCAATCAGATATCCAGACAAATTCTAAGACAGGTATCGCCCATTTCGGGAGATAGTCTTTCTCCGCGAAATTGAGATATAGAGAGATTAAGATAGAAACATTGGAGCGGATCCACTCACTAAAGCTATTTCTCGAACGCAATAGTTGCACAAACGGGCTTGGCGAGACTGATTAGTAGAGAAGTTGGGTATTCGGTATCACACAGGATGTGAGTATGCTACATCGCAATAATTAGCCTTAAGTGCAAGTGGGAGATTGTTGGCTATAGTGCCCTCAAGTCAATTATTGTAATCGCAGGCACGTGATTGTGAGGATTGAGGGAGGAACTATACGGGTAGAACGGTCTTACTCAAAATGATAGTATGCTATCTGGTTTGTCTTTATCATCATATAAATGCATTAAATGGTATTACAGATCACTATTACATGTTGATAGAACCCATAGGATTCCTGCTTGACTACTAGCATTATGATGGCGATCATATACGTGGGAGCTGAGTGGTCTATAAGCACATCCTTAAATGTCCCTAGTCGAGGGAGTATTGAGACCGGGCATCGATACTCCGGAGTAGACTAGTGTGTACTTATCGAGACCCGACGAGAGGCGGTGACTGGTCTCACAAGCCATTGGTGTCAGTTAATCACCTAAGATAGTATACAGGTGCTCATTGGGTTATGAGTACACTGGACGGACTCGCCGGAAACATGCTAGATGGTATTATAACTATTGTCAGATAGCAGTTCCTATGTGACATGAGTATAGGTTAGTCTGTCAACCTAAAACCGTCATTTGTCCCGTGTAAGTTCCCACTGTGCTTTGATTACTACCCTACCACGGCTCAAAGGAGTCATGCAAACAGGTTTTAGTTGGGTACAGTCCCGAGCCAGATGGAGGAAATGAGAGGATCGTCGGGGATTCATCTCTCTCGATATTGGGGGTTGATGTCGTATAGTGCACGGGTGGCCATCACCAGAAATTCTTGGCTAAGGTAGACGAGAATTACTGATTTGGATCAGTAATTTCTCAGTGGGTGATAAGCTTCATACCAACATGAATAACGCGTTATTAGGGGTCTGATTTTATCCACCCCCTAGACTCGATATGCGATACTCTTAGACGAACAGACTGGACTGTACGGAGATTGTCACTGACAGGCTTAGTAGGGGTTCGGATGAGTTTGCTCGTCGGCATTCCTTTCGCTCAATACTTAGGTGGTCGTTACGTACAGCTAGTGTCGCTGACGTGCTTGTGGTTAAACCCACTGCCCGCGTATTGACGGGTCTTTGGAGTCCCACACAGAAGGTTTTCATGGTTCAGGCGATATGATGTAGATGACGTATGTTGATACATACAAGTATCCGATTAAATATGTGTACAGACTACACAGACTTTTATCGGACGGTTGATAATACTAGCGGCTTAGGATTGAGCCGGATTATTAAATCAAGTTTTGATTTTATAATATATATTTATTTATTTATTCTAGTATTATTGTTCACTATTCAATTTCTCTCTTGGCTATTCGTATTTTTATACGAATACGCGTATATGTATTTCGATACGTATACCGGGTTGTATTCCGTATATATACGGAATATCTTCTAGAAGATGGACACCTCATTATATGATTTTCGTTTTAGAAAATCATTTAGAAATGAGGTGGAGGGTGAGGTGGCATGAGCATGGTTGGAGGTATGTAGAGAGGTATTGTTCTTGATTGTTTATTGTAAAAATGTGTGAGATATTTTTCTTGCATGGTTGAATAATGAGTAGCCATTCTTTCTACATGCTACTCATTCATTCATTCACTTTCTTGAAGACTTAGCCATTTTTCTTGAGTTGCTCATGCCCATGGTTTTCCTCACCTCCACTTTCTTCTTCTTTGATTGCTCACTTGAGCATGAGGTATGAGAGAAAAAGATAGTAAAATATTCTTACACCCCACTCTCCATTGCTAGCAACTTTGGAGCGTCGGTTGCTTCGCTAGGCGAAGCTGGAGCCTGCATCGTCTCCCTCGATTGGATCATCTTCGATGGAGGAAGATCGGCGGCCAAGCTCAATCGTGGACACCTCAAGGAGCTAAGGATGATGGTGGAAGACCGAAGGACACGGATCATTCGGTATAATGCTTCTATCATAGTAGTTTAGCTCTTTGATAGTTTACGACGGGTTCGTTAGCGCCAAGTTTTTAAAAGTCATTTTTGTTCCGCATCGGACACGGTAGATGGCGAGGGCGCTATCATAACCTAACAAGGACCTCACGATCAGTAGGTGCGTCAGCGAAAGCACTTTCCGAGAGAATGTAAGGGAAAAAGGAACTAGAAACCATGATACCTGAAAAGAAACCCAGTAGAGAGTTAGCAATAAAAAAAATGCTAGCATCACTAAGTCTAAAAAAACAATGGGCCCCACAGAATCAAGATGGCAGCTCATTAATAATGAAACATGTGCCCATTGTGGGAATCAAAAAAGATTCTCATTAAATGAATAGTTCTCATTAAATAGGTAGTGGAGTTAAAACTCCCAATACCCCCGAAAAGCGGGTTCTTTTAAAAACAACACCATATTCAAATCTGTGAAAAGGGTATTAAAACCTTAAAAATCCTTAAAAAGGAAAATATCCAAGAACGGTAAAGGGAATAAAATTCCCAAAGCTCATAAGAATCAAATCAGAACTAAGCACTACAAAAAAAACAACAATATGGAATCAAATTCCAAGAAACCCCATATGTCAAGATTGACAATAGGGTAAAACCCAAAGGAGAGAATCAACGATTCTCAAGAATGTTCATAGACTTAAACCCTTGATTATGACATCAAAATCCATGATCTACATTAAAAAGGTTCTTTTTTTAAGATCTCCAAGAGATCGATTCAAGAAAAGAGCTGAGCTCTGTCAAATATGATAATGGATTTTAAATCCAAAAATAAAAAAATATATATCCAAAAGGGATTAAGAGCTAAGCTTTATTCATAGTCCTCACCAAAAAAACTCTGGCAGAGTTTACTCTGTTCAAAGAATTACTTGAGGGCAGAGATCTAAGCTCTGAAACGAGAATTAAATTCTCAAAAGAAAAGGATGGCACAAGAAAGAAAATGAAAAGATAGCAGTCATCTCAAAGGCCAAAGGCCACATATATAGGACATGGTGGGGATGATTCTGATTTTCCGAATCCCAAAACAGATCGGATGGCTCAAAATTGTGCACCGTTGCACTCACGTGCAAACCATATGAGAAAAATGATGGGAGGCATTTGTTCCCTCATAAAAAAATTGCTTTTTAATCAGTCAGGCAGCGCCTCACGTGTTTCCCACGTGAGCACCAGCATTTAATAGGATTAAAAATTCTTATGCTGGCGCCTCATGTGAAACATGTGAGCGCCGGCGTACAAAGCACATGGTGCATGATTCTGTAAGAATTAAATTCTTAGGTGGCGCCCATGTCCATAGTGTTAGTTGTATGTATGCCCTAGAGGCCAGTATTGTACAGATGATGTATATTATATTGGATGCTTGGACATATATAGAGATGACTTTCTTGCTCGATATGATAGTATGCTATCTGGTTACTCTTTATCTTAACATGTATACTAGTCTCTTTAAACTGTCTAATGGTTACATATTGGTAAAGCCCTTAGGATGTGTACTTGACTACCTGGACTATGATGCAGATCATACTAGTGGGGACATGGTAGTCCATAAGTACATCCATCAAGGTCCCTAGTCGTGGGTGTATCGAGACGGGGCATCGATATACCAGAGTAGACTAGCGTATACATTTCTCGACCCATAAGATGGGCGATGGATGATCCCATATCCATTGGTGTTTGACATCAGAGATGGTATACGGGTGCTCAGTGGAGACTGGGTACACTGGACGGACTCGCCAAGAACTCCCAGATGGTATTATACCTCACGTCAGATGGCAGTTCTCAGGTGACACTTGTACAGGTTAGTCTGTAGACCCGAGATCGTCATAGAGTCTTGTGTGATTCCCACTGTGCTTTGATCTCCACCTTACCACGTCCATGAGGGCGTGCAAAACGGTGGTCTTTGGGTACAGTCCCGAGTCACATGGAGGCAATGAGCGATAGGAGGGGTTTCGTCTCTCCCGGTATTGGGGGTTGATGTTGCGCAGTGCTCGATTGGCCGTAACAGGGAAGTCCCTGGCCAGGGCTGATCAGAGATTTACTGGTAAGTGTTACCAGTAGTTTCTCGACCCGTTATGAGCCTCATATCGGCACGACTTATCGGTTATTGGGGTCTGACGTTTACCACCCCTAGATTTGATATGCGACATATCAGACGAACAGACCGGACTGTATGGTAAGTGTTACTGGTTGGATTCACAGGAGTGTGAGCGG
The DNA here is from genome assembly GCA_030015575.1 of Agapanthus africanus. Taxonomy (NCBI): domain Eukaryota; kingdom Viridiplantae; phylum Streptophyta; class Magnoliopsida; order Asparagales; family Amaryllidaceae; genus Agapanthus; species Agapanthus africanus. The sequence goes on along the minus strand of CM057341.1, from coordinate 286,792,913 downwards.
GCTAGCTCGTCGATCTTCTGATCGCTTAATACCCGGGTGGCCGTTACGTTTAGCAGACCGCTTGCGGCCTGTGGGTGCTTGATATGATCATCATCTGCTACCGGCGTATTGACGAGTCTTTAGAGTCCTACACAGAGGTTTCCTGGCTCAAGCGAAACGAAATAGGAGCGCATATGAGATATGTGCAGGACCGAGAATAATGCGTGTATGTGATACCGTATTTCATTCTCGCGATGGATGTATCGATTGGTTATATTCGATATAACCTAGATATCGAATCAAGGATTGATTCGATAAGCCGATACATAGGATACTAGTCGGTTATATGCGATATGACCGGATCGTTAAATCAAATGTTGATTTAATGATTTAATGTATAATTATATATTTGATATATTACTTTGCATTAGCTAGTATTAGTTCACTTTAAATGGATTTTCTCACTTGATGTGCAAGTTATATATGTGATATACTTTTATGCACATGTTTGTATCATGTTTGATGATGCTTGCTCATTTGGTTAAGTGTATAGAATTAAACCATGGTTAAGTTGATGATTAGGGTTTTACTTTTTCATTTATTTATTTACTTGTTTGTTTATTTATTTGGAAAAGATAAAGATGAGAATGGTGGCTTTCTTTTGTTTCTTATTGAAGCTTCATGAAGCTTTGACTTAGTCACCATTCTTGTCTCATGCTTAACCCTAACCATTTGAACTAACCCTAGTTCATTCTCTACACTTAACTATGGTTAAGATTATGATAAGTTTTCATTTTCTTTTTCATTTTAGTGGACTTATCATATTCTTTCTTCTTCTTGATCATCTTCTTCTTCAAGAAAACCTTAAGTCCATCAATGGCAACTTGAGCAAAAGTGAGAGAAATCCAATTCTAAAGTGAACACACCTCCTATTTCTTCACCCTCTACCTCTTGCCAAGTAGTATAGGGTGTTTTCTTCACAAGTTTCACAACTTGGTGAAGTTGGAGCTTGAACTTGTGATGCCTCGACGTAGATCATCTTCGGCACGAAACCGACGACCTAGTCCACCCATTTCTCCGATGAAGCCGACGATTGAGTTCGGGATTCGAGATGGACAGCGAGAGGACGCCTACGTGGAGCTAAGGAAGTGGAGAATCCGGTCTCTACAAAGGTTGTAGCCTCTCTCTTTAGTTAAGATGTTAACTAGTTTCGTTTTTCGCCTAAATTTCTAGTCGACGATCTAGTCTAGGGTTTCTCGGCACCGTAAAATTTGAAATTGGCATGGTTGATGCCTTGTGAGACCTCTTGAGAGTGCCTAGGAACCTTACAGTGGTATCAGAGCCTAGCTAGAGCCTTAGGCGATACTTAGACGACGTTTGAAACCCGATCGAACCGAAACCCTAAAATCCAAAATGCTCTCTGGAAATTTTCTGAAAATTTAGATTTTTGTCAATTAAAAATATGCAGAAAAATATGCAGGGTGTTATTTGAATTACTATGAAATACGAGGACCTGAATCGATTTTTCCACCGCGGAACCGCGGCACAAGCTAGGCATGTGCGGCGGTTCCGCGGCCGTACTGTCCCCTTGTCTGGTGATTTCTGCACAGTAACTCATATAATTTAATGCTATATTTTCTGGGTATTTTTATTGTGACTCTACAGATGAGTATTCTGGGGTTGTATTGGGAATCAATGATTCGATCGGATTTTCAAATTTTGTCTGTGTGGTTTTCCGGATAATTTTCGAATATTGTTAAAAAATTCAACCGGATGTAAATACCCAATCTTTCCCCTGCCCGGAAATTTCCAATTGTTGGACTTTTCCGTTGTTTAAAGACGTTCTAAGTAGTGCAAGTAACGCGATGGTCCCTCTAGAAGACAACAAACCTTAACTCGATTATGTGACCGTCTTGAACTGCCCTTTGAACCTTCGGGTTTGGGGCAGTACGGCGTGCCACATATGAGGCGTTGGCTTGACCCTTCTACGGCTGGACCGTTGGTACTGAGGCATGAAGTGAATGTCTTTGAACCTATTTCATGTGTTGAAAGGTTCGGGAAAACTTGGGTGTTCGAATGTTCGATCGGAAAGTTTAATATTTTCTATTTATCCGGAATGGGATACAATAATTGGAATTCACAAACAGTTATGAGATAACTGAATGAATGTTATAAATCTAGCGGTTTAGTCTCATTTGATATTGAAAAGAGTTTTCGATAATGGACTAAAATGCGGGGTTTATAAGTGTAGACATGCGATGTCTAAAGAGGTTGCGGATTCCAACTGTTGTAGTTTTACACTTTCTTTTCTGTGACCGTAAGGTGTAATATGTGATATCGCTGGTTTCGTTGCTATATGTCAACGACAATGGGATGCGCATATTTACTTACGTTGATGACATGTGATGTTATGTGTTGCTGGATATGTTATATTGGATTGTCGTGTTTGAATAGCCGGGGGTTTTTTATGTGAGATGAGTGTTTTTCATTTTCATTCATGTAAAAACTTGTATGTAATATTCTTTTTTTGAGGGCACTTCCAGGTTGCGGAAGTTGTCACCTTTTGTATATTATTTACTTTTCTGCACTAGGATAGACCCAAGGAGGGGAGCATAAGTAACCGGGTTCTAGGGTCCAGTGGGAGACCATCTCGAGGAGTCGATTCCGGGTCTCCTAACCCTAGAATTGGTAGGGTTGTTTGCCGCTCTCGTAGGGGTCTAGGGGTGTGGGATTGGCTATTCATCACGACCGTGGAATCCGTGTTTTATACTGGCTCGTATTGAAAACACGGACGTCCTAGTATATCCAATGTTTCATATGTTTCTTCTGCTGCGATATCTGTGATATGATCATGTGATGTTCTGTGATAGATACAGTATATAGTATATATGATATATTATATAGACGTTACTTATGTTTTTCACCCGCACTAGCCCTGCCCTGCTCTGCCGTTAGTTACCTAACCTAACGGTGCACGAGGGGACATCCAGGCGAATGCGGATGGCATAAGTGTACGTCGTATTTATCTGTGATGTTTAGGTATTTAAATGATGGGACTTCATTAATGTGATTAATGAAAGAAAAGAAACCTAAGATGTTGTAGAATCAAATTTTAAACAAAACAGGTAGCTACAGTTCTTGCTTTGCATAGCGGTATATATGATATACCCTGCACCTTATTCGATGAGGAAAGGACCGAGATCCCTTCACCGGGAGTGACTCCTTTAGCAATAACTGGCAGATGCTACACACTCGGTTTGACTTTTGATTGCTTCTATAGTTTCTGCTTTGCACAGTGATATATATGATATATCCCGCATCTCATTCGACGAGGAAAGGGCCGACAATCCCTTCACCGGGAGTGACCCCTTTAGCAAAACTAGAAAAGCCTCAAAATCACTCCATTTCAAAACTTCATTTTTGATTCTACAACGATATCAAGTTCATTACGCTCATGGTTTTCAGAAAAACCTGCGTAGCCCTCCGTCATTTCAGATAAGTACTACTTAGTATTCATGCTGCGGTGGTTTGGCCTCCGTCAAGGCGTAGTGTATGGTAGCTAACTAGTGCTTATCTGCCAGCATATGATGCGATTGGATTAGGGTATTCGTACGGCGTAGTTTGGCCTCCGTCAAGGGTCGTACGGGTGGGTTTAATTCGATCAAGAAATGACGGGTTGAACTTGACTAGCGCCCTGTGGGTTGTTTGGCCTCCGTCAAGGTCACAGGACGCTAGGGGCAAAAGTATTATCGGGAATTTCAAGTGTTGAAATTTGCAATGAGATTGCATACCTTCTATGAGATAGTTGGATCCCGATACCCACTGCGAGTAAGAGTTACTCCTGGGAGAGTTTTACACATTGCAATTAGCTGATCAAGTAGGTGTCTAGAAAGTGTCAACGGGGTTACGCCTCTGGGAAACACGAGGTTTACATTAATTAGGTTCGTGCGAAAGCACGGGGGACCTCCCTCAAAGTACCGACACTGGCCTGGCTGAAAGATTGGCGAACTTGCCAGTGTGTAATTAATCCCGGCTAGTCTTTCTTTTTAGGGTTTGAAGGAAGATTTGATAAAAACCAGTGGGAGCCATCCTGATTAGATAAGATAATAACCAATCTGATCTTGCACGAGCATACGCTAAAGTGTTTTCTTCTCTCTCTCTCCAGGTAGCGACCATTTCATGCCCTAATAAAGATAATAATATGGATGTATTGACCGAACCCGCATGTTATACTGTGCAGGGGAACGTTGAACCCGTTCTATCTTATAAGTGTTAGAAGAATGAACAGGAATAGGAGAATATCTGGATTCTCACACCGCCCAAACGGAGAACATGCATGTTCGATGCATCATCTTCGGGTGTGTTTGTCATTGAGAACTGTTTCTCAGTTCATCCTACGTCCTGGGTATTAGATACCGGATCAGGATCCCACATATGTAAGATGTTACATGGGCTGCGGAAAGGTAGAGAATCTGGGAAAAGGTGATCATTCCGTTCAAGTTGGGAATGGGGCAAATGTTGCAGCCAAAGCAGTTGGCGAATATCACCTAGTATTACCAAGTGGTGATACACTGATTCTAAATGAATGCTATATGTACCGAACATGATGTGCAACATTATATCTGTTTCTTTATTAAGTAAAGAAGGATATAATTTTGTAGTAAAGGATAATGTTATGAGCATATTCCTAGATCAAAAGTTGATTGCATCAGGCTCGTTGTATAATGGCATACATATTCATTCTCAATCAAAATACAGTCCTCAATTTACAAAACACACACAAGAGGAAGAGTTCTGAACTGAACGAATCTTTCTTGTGGCATTGTAGACTGGGTCACATCAATGCGACACGACTAGCTAAGTTGCATAAGGATGGATATTTAAATTCGTTTGAATTTTCATCTTATGACACTTGCCAGTCATGTCTCAAAGGCAAGATGACCAAAACTCCGTTTACTGGACACGGAGAAAGAGTTACCGAACTCTTGGGACTAATACATAGTGATGTATGCGGTCCCATGTCTACACATGCCAGGGATGGTTCTTCGTACTTCATTACATTCACTGACGATCTCTCTAGATTCGGATATGTGTTCCTAATGAAACACAAATCAGAAGCTTTTGAGAAATTTAGAGAATATAAACAAGAAGTAGAGAACCAAACGGGCAAAAGTATTAAGATCCTTCGATCTGATCGAGGAGGAGAATACTTAAGTAACGAATTCAGAGATTAATCTAAAAGAGAATGGGATTCTCTCTCAGCTTACTCCTCCTTATACACCACAGCACAACGGTGTATCGGAGCGGAGAAATCGCACCCTATTAGATATGGTGCGCTCTATGATGAGTGCAGCTGAGTTACCTATTTCCATCTGGGGATATGCACTGGAGACTGCTGCATACCTATGAATAGAGTTCCACAACAAATCAGTGCCTACCACTCCATATGAGATATGGAATGGCAAGAGACCATGTCTTAATTTTATTCAGATATGGGGTGTCCGGCCTATGTTAAAACACAAAATCCGGACAAGCTCGAGGCAAGGTCTGTTCTATGTAAGTTTGTTGGATATCCCAAACATTCGCGAGGGTATATCTTCTACCACTCCGAGGAACAAAAAGTGTTTGTTTCTCGACATGCCACTTTCTTAGAAAAGAGTTTTCTTATGAAACAGACAAGTAGCATTGAGGTAGAACTGGAAGAGGTTCCAGCAACACAAACTGTAACAGAAGACTTGGTAGAACCAGAGGATTCAGTAGAACTCGACGAACCCCAGCCTCTCCGCCGATCTAGTAGGGATTCTCGTCCACCTGAGAGATACTACGGTTTTCTCATTGACAGTGGAAGTGAGGATTGCATCATGGAGGATGATGACCCAACTAGCTTCGAGCAGGCCATCACGAGTAGAGACTCAGTGAAATGGCTGGATGCTATGCGGCCCGAGATGGAATCCATGTACACCAACAAAGTATGGACTTTGGAAGTTGCTCCTGAAGGGGTAAAACCCATTGGGAGCAAGTGGATCTTCAAGAAGAAACTTGGTGTAGATGGGAAAGTAGAGACTTTCAAAGCTAGACTTGTTGCAAAAGGTTTTCGTCAAAGACCAGGTGTGGACTATGACGAAACCTTTTCTCCAGTGGCTATGCTTAAATCCATCCGGATCATGCTTGCCATCGCTGCATATCATGACTACGAAATCTGGCAAATGGATGTTAAGACCGCCTTTCTAAATGGTGATTTAGAAGAGTGCGTGTACATGACTCAGCCAGAGGGCTTCGTAGATAGTGGGAGCAGCGGGAAGGTGTGCAAGCTGCTTAAATCCATTTATGGATTAAAGCAAGCATCGCGGAGTTGGAACATCTGCTTTGATGTCGTTATCAAAGAGTTTGATTTCGTCAAAAACCCAGATGAACCTTGTATCTACAAGAAGGTAGCAGAGAGTAAGGTTGTCTTCCTCGTATTGTACGTGGACGACATACTCTTGATAGGAAATGATATTCCTATGCTGCAATCGGTCAAGCTCTTCTTATCACAAAGATTCTCGATGAAAGATCTTGGTGATGCCTCCTGCATATTGGGAATTAGGATCTATAGAGATAGATCCAAACGGATATTGGGATTGTCCCAATCCAGGTACATTGACACCATACTAAAGAGGTTTAGTATGGAAGAATCCAAGCGTGGGAACTTGCCCACGATCTCTGGAGTCACTCTCTCCAAAGAGATGTCTCCCAAGACTGATTTGGAGAGAGCTCGCATGCAAGGGATACCCTATGCTTCGGCTGTAGGCTCTATCATGTATGCGATGCTATGTACCAGACCCGATGTAGCATACTCACTAAGTATAGTGAGCAGGTATCAAGCTGATCCTGGAGAGAGTCACTGGACAGCTGTGAAGAGCATTCTCAAGTACTTACGAAGGACTAAAGAGATGCTCTTGGTGTATGGTAATGGAGAACTCCAAGTGGAGTCCTTTACCGATTCGAGCTTCCAGAGTGATAAGGACGACTCTAAGTCGCAGTCGGGATTTGTCTTTACCCTTTACGGAGGGGCGGTTAGCTGGAAGAGTTCCAAGCAGGAAACCGTGGCAGACCGACGATGGAGGCTGAATACATCGCTGCCAACGATGCTGCTAAAGAGGCTGTCTGGATCAAGAAGTTCATTACTGAACTTGGAGTGGTTCCATCCATTGAGCATCCAATACCTTTGTATTGCGATAACAATGGAGCGGTGGCTTTGGCCAAGGAACCCAGGTCCCATCAGCGATCCAGGCATATTCTGAGGCGGTATCACCTGATCCGGGAGATAGTTGATCGCCGGGAGATCGAGGTCAGGAGGGTTGACACGAAGAACAACACGGCGGATCCACTCATGAAGGCCATTCCCCAGATACAGTTTGAGAGACTCTTCGGGATGCTCGGTATGCGATACTACAGCAGCTGGCCCTAGTGCAAGTGGGAGATTGTTAGTTGTATGTATGCCCTAGAGGCCAGTATTGTACAGATGATGTATATTATATTGGATGCTTGGACATATATAGAGATGACTTTCTTGCTCGATATAATAGTATGCTATCTGGTTACTCTTTATCTTAACATGTATACTAGTCTCTTTAAACTGTCTTATGGTTACATGTTGGTAAAGCCCTTAAGATGTGTACTTGACTACCTGGACTATGATGCAGATCATACTAGTGGGGACATGGTAGTCCATAAGTACATCCTTCAAGGTCCCTAGTCGTGGGTGTATCGAGGCATCGATATACCAGAGTAGACTAGCGTATACGCTTCTCGACCCATGAGATAGGCGATGGATGATCCCATATCCATTGGTGTTTGACATCAGAGATGGTATACGGGTGCTCAGTGGAGACTGGGTACACTGGACGGACTCGCCAAGAACTCCCAGATGGTATTATACCTCACGTCAGATGGCAGTTCTCAGGTGACACTTGTACAGGTTAGTCTGTAGACCCGAGATCGTCATAGAGTCTTGTATGATTCCCACTGTGCTTTGATCTCCACCTTACCATGTCCATGAGGGCGTGCAAAACGGTGGTCTTTGGGTACAGTCCCGAGTCACATGGAGGCAATGAGCGATAGGAGGGGTTTCGTCTCTCCCGGTATTGGGGGTTGATGTTGCGCAGTTCTCGATTGGCCGTAACAGGGAAGTCCCTGGCCAGGGCTGATCAGAGATTTACTGGTAAATGTTACCAGTAGTTTCTCGACCCGTTATGAGCCTCATATCGGCACGACTTATCGGTTATTGGGGTCTGACGTTTACCACCCCTAGATTTGTGTCACGCCCCGCTTCCCAGAGTACGCTAGATTGGGCACGCGACATAGCCAACCATGCTACCTGTGGGTAGGAAGTATCCATCCACAGTCACATTACGGCTGTAGAGATATCAAGAACAAGATAAAACTATCTAAAACAAGTCCATAATCCAGAATAACAGGAGTCAATAATAAATAAATGCGGAAGCAAATGATCCAATACAAATAACTGAAAAGTGTGTCCCATAATGCGGGCTCACATCAGGAAATAAATGTAGGAAATAAAACTAACTACTACTGAACTCACAGCTCAGCCTGCTGGCTGAAGTACTCCTGCTCGGACTGCAACAACGGTACGGAATCTGGGCCATGAAAAACCCAGACGTCAGCGCGTCATGTCATCAAGTAATATAATATGAACAGTGTAGCAGGCAATGTAATATAAACATGAATACAGCAAGAATAACAATAATATGAATCATACCAGTACAGGGTAGCGTGCAGTGGGTAAACTAAACTGTTCTATCAGGTTTTCTATTCTAAAGTCTTTGAAATCAATTGATGAATCATCGATGTAACTCAATAGTATCCCGTACATACCCGGGACCACGGCCACAATATTCTCGGCTGCAGCCGAGACATGCCGCTAGGCACAAAACAGGAATGTGTACACTCGATAGTATCCCGTACATACCCGGGACCACGGCCACAATATTCTCGGTTGAAACTGAGACATGCCGCTAGGCACAAAACAGGAATGTGTACACTCAATACAGGTAGTGAACTGTCGAGTTACAAGTCAGATTTCACCTTTGATTTCCCCATACCCCCAAGTTATATGTGTATGTCAAGTCAGGTATCCAGTAATCAAGAAACTAATGCCAACACAGGATCAGGTAAACAGGTTTGTCTGGATAGACAACAGGAACGGTCCATGAGGACTATATGTTATGTTTGTTGGCATTAGACACAAGATCAGGTAACAGGTAAAGCCATGGTACATCAGGTCAAGCCAGGTAATGTATAAAGGTGTCATGTCATGTCAAGAGTGTACGGTACCATGTCATGTCAAGTAGGAAGTGTAACAGGTCATGTCAGGAAGCACAAGATGTCATGTGGGTGATCATAATCAACTAACATAAGCATGTGTATAAATAAACAAGCATGAGTACTATCAGAACAATAAACTGGAACATGTAATATGATATGCAAATAGATATAATTTCAAGGATATGGATGCACAGTTATCGATTAGGCTTACATTTATAGTTCCAATATTAATTAGGATGCAATTTATTAAACATGGAGTGTTAATATCACACTATTATGTAGTAATGTGATCTATGGATGCAATTATATGTATCTTAAATTCGATGGATGCAAACGGGTATCCGAAAAGTTATAAAACTATAAAATGGTAATGTGGGATGTACAACTAAGCAATATGTGATATAAATATTGATATAATAATATTAATATGGATAGGATATTCAAAGCGATTAATAACTATAAAAGTGGTATTGATTAACCATGCACAAGAAAGTTCCGTTCAGAAATTCAGCGTCGCCCTAATTTGTAAAATAGCTTAAAAATAACAAACGTTCTCCAAAAGGGACGTGTCTTATACCAAAACAAAGATAATTCAATAAGGTTTTCAGTTTTATAAGTATAAACATCTCAGGTTGTCCCTACAAAAAGTTATAAACATTCGAAATTGAAAGTTTGCTGCTGGAATTTCCCTGGACAGAAGTTTGGAGACATTTTCATTTGCATTTTACGTTATTTAAACAATTTATTTTGCAAGTAAATATTTCATAGAGTTATAGTATTCTGAGTTAGCTTCGTAACGAACTAAAGAACGTAAACTAATGATTTTTCTATGATTTATAATGAATTTTATAAGATAAGGTGTACAGTAAATTTCAGATTTGTCATATCCGATTTTTCAGCGACGTTTCATGTGTAAACTATAAGATTTTCAAATGTATAACATTATAAAATGAAGATTATAAACTAATTAAAGATAATAATAATAAATATTACGACGATATATATTTTAAATGATATGGTTGCAGTATAATGTAATCTAGTATGTCACAAGATAAGTTTTCATGATCTACATTTAATATGATATAAACGGATGCAAACGGAATATCGAAACGTTATAAAATTAAACATGGGGCACTAGATTTAAACTATAGGTATGGTATTTATTTAAATAGGTATAAAATGAATTATATAGCATGTAGCAAGATTAACTTGCCTCGATGGGTCGCGAATCGGGAAAACGGAACGTTAACCGTCGGCGGGGAAAACTCGCGACGGGCGCACGGTTCACGGAATGAACCCAAACGACGAACAAAGGAACCACACGGGTCGGGGTACCTCGCTGGAACGTCGAGAAGCGTTACCGGCACAACGGAATTCCGACAACAAAAGAACAGTTAAAAAAAATGAGAAACGAGACATGAAGCAAGAAGAGAAAGAATGATAAAGAGAAGTATGAGAGAATATATGATAGAGAGAGAGAGAGAAAGTGGAGAGAGAGAGAGAGAGAGCTGCAGATGGGGGCCCACGGAATTAAAAGGAACGCGATTGGCTAAAGGGGAATCGTTAGTTAGGGATAAATATTAATTAAAAATTCAAAACATTTTAAGGAACAGTAGGATATATATATAGGTTAATTTAAAGATTTAAAAGATAGGTAATGAACAGTAAGATATCAGGTTAGTTAGAAAAATATATGCGATGGTTTTAATAATATTAAAATTTGGGATTTTGGCGCCAAATAAAACATTTCCAAATCGCGCCCGGGTCGGGTCCAAAAATTTGAAATTGAAATAATAGGATTTTAAGCGGGATCCAAATTTTAAAATTAAGTGTTTTATGATAAAAAAGCATACCCCCAAAACGGACACACGTACGTGCACGTAGCCGTCCAAACTCGCCCGTTTCACGGAACGGGACGAGAACACAATGCACGGATGCTACCACGAGGCTAGGGGTGTCAAGTAGGCCAAGATGAATATTTTCAATTTTATTTTAGATGCCAAAATTTGTTATATGTAGAAATGACTTTGCCGGGTAAATTTTACAGTAAGCAACAAACAAGCAAGTTAAATGAAATGAGTACCACATTATGCTCAAACAGTAACTGAAAATAGTAGCATTGGGCTCGGGTGTTACATTATACCCAACTACAAAAAGAATTTCGTCCTCGAAATTCCAAGAATACAAAGATAGATAACTACAAGAAAAGGTGAGGAAACTTCTGCCGGATTTCATGTTCTCGTTCCCAAGTGGACTCTCCATGCGAGCGATTACCCCAAGAAACAAGCACAAGGGGGATAACTTTGTTCTTAAGAACCTTTTCCCTTCGATCCACGATTTCAATCGGTCGCTCCTCAAAAGTCAAGTCTTCTCGTACTGTTAGCTCTGAATGATCCAAAATGTGTGTTTCATCTCGAACATACTTACGGAGTTGAGATACGTGAAACACATCGTGCACATTTGCCAAGGACTGTGGTAACGCCAAACGATACGCTACCTCACCAACACGCTCCACGATCTCAAGGGTCCAACGAATCGAGGACTAAGCTTTCCTCGACTTCCAAAACGAATCACCCCTCTAGTCGGTGATATCTTCAAGAATACCAAATCACCCACGATGAACTCTAGAGGTCTTCTTGACGTATCTGCCCAACTCTTCTGTCGGTCCTGTGCTGCCTTCATATGATTTCTGATAGGGTTAACCTTCTCAACTGTCTGCACAACCAAATCTGGTCCCAATAATCTTCGTTCACCGACATCGTCCCAACAAACAGGTGAACGGCATTTACGACCATACAAAGCTTCAAATGGAGCCATCTGAATAGTTGCCTGAAAACTGTTGTTGTAAGACAACTCCACCAAAAGTAGATGATCCTCCCAAGACCCCTTGAAGTCCAACATGCATGCTCTCAACATATCCTCAAGAGTTTGGATCGTTCTCTCCGACTGACCATCAGTTTGAGGATGATAAGCTGTGCTAAACTTCAATCGAGTCCCCAAACTTTCCTGTAAACTCCTCCAGAAGTGTGATAAGAACCGAGTGTCCCGATCGGACACGATGCTCACCGGTACTCCATGCAATCTTACAATCTTCTGCATGTACCGCTCTGCCAAAGTCTCTGTTGATTGACCAACCCGAAAAGGAATAAAGTGAGCTGCCTTGGTCAGTTGGTCAACAATTACCCATGCTGCATTGTTGCCTTTTGGACTCCGCGGTAAAGCCGTCACGAAATCCATGGTTATATGTTCCCATTTCCACTGAGGAATCGGAAATGGTTGCAATAAACTAGCAACCCTTTGATGTTCAGCCTTAATTTGCTGACACACCAAGCACTTTGCCACAAAGCGAGCAATCTCCCGCTTCATGCCCTCCCACCAGAAATGCTGTCGGATATCTCGGTACATCTTTGTGCCTCCTGGATATACAGAATAAGCTGAGCTGTGTGCCTCCTTCATAAGCTCTTCACGAACATCACCCTTTGGCACACACAAACGGCTACCATACCTCAACGAACCATCTTCGTGGATCAATAAATCTGTTCGTAGCCCGGCTTCAACCTGCTCTCGAAACTTTTGCAGTCTAGGATCCTGCGATTGAGCTGCTTTAATATTCTCGATCAAAGACGAATGTACTTGCAGCTGCAACAACTGTCCCGTAGAACGCGGTAGCACAACCTCCAAGTCAAATCTTCGAAAATCTGCGACGATCTCCTTCTGCGTAGTTAACACCTGAATTACTGGTAACCGACTAAGCGCATCCGGCACAACATTAACCCTCCCCGGATGGTACTTAAGATCAAGATCGTAGTCAGCCATCAGCTCCAACCATCTACGCTGCCTCATGTTAAGCTCCTTCTGTGTGAACACATACTTCAAGCTCTTATGATCTGTAAAAACTTCGACTCTTTCGCCCAAAAGGTAGTGTCTCCAAATCTTCAAGGCGAAAATCACAGCCGCAAGCTCCAAGTCATGAGTTGGATAATTCTTCTCATGGGTCTTCAACTGTCTCGATGCGTATGCTACAACCTTCCCATGCTGCATCAAAACACATCCCAATCCTTTCCCAGATGCGTCGCTGTGAATCACCAATCCTTCGGAATTGTCTGGCACGGTCAGAATAGGGGCGGTTATCAATTTCTGCTTCAACGTCTCGAAAGCTAATGCACACTTATCCCCCCATACAAAAGGTACCTCCTTGCGCGTAAGCTTGGTCAACGGCTCTGCCAGACGAGCAAAGTTCTCCACAAATCTCCTGTAGTATCCGGCTAATCCAAGGAAACTTCTTATCTCAGCAACATTCTTTGGAATAGGCCAACCTCGAACTGCTGCAATCTTTTCTGGATCGACGGCAATGCCATCGCCAGACACAACATGCCCCAAAAACCTTACTTCTTCCAGCCAAAACTCGCACTTACTCATCTTCGCATACAATTTCTCCTGTCTCAACGTCTGCAGTGCGATCTTCAAATGCTCAGCATGCTCTTCAAAACTCTTCGAGTAAACCAGAATATCGTCAATGAATACCACAATGAACTGATCCAAGAACGGTGAAAAGATTCGGTTCATCAAGTCCATGAATACTGCCGGCGCATTCGTTACTCCGAAGGGCATCACTAGGTACTCATAATGTCCATACCGAGTTCGGAACGCCGTCTTGCAAATATCTTCTGTTTTCACTCGGACCTGATGATATCCGGATCGTAAATCCAACTTCGAGAATACCCTCGCGCCACTAAGATGCTCAAAAGTTCTCCAATGCGAGGGATCGGGTACTTGTTCTTGATAGCCACCCGGTTTAATTCTCGATAGTCGATGCACATCCTTCTTGTGCCAACCTTCTTCTTTACTAGAAGAACTGGAGCTCCCCAAGGCGAGTTACTGCTTCGAATCCAACCCTTTTCAAGCAATTCAGCAACCTGTTTCTTTACTTCTTCCAACTCTACTGGCGCCATTGGATAATACGCTTTAGATACTGGCGATGCACCAGGAATAAGATCAATTGCGAACTCCACGTCTCGCTTTGGCGGTAAACCCGATATATCTTCAAACACGTCCATAAAATCACGAACAACAGCCGGCTCTTCACTTTCATCACTTCCATTGATGCAAGAATATTATTTGTCGGCCTAGCCCTAAACTCGACTGGCCTGACAGAACTGCTTCCTTAACGCAACTGCTGTCTGCTGCAAACTCCCTTTCATCCCAGATAAACTCTGCTGCTCTTGGCTGCTGCAAGTATTTGTGAGAAAGTGGTTAAACCCAGGGAGACAATCTGCCTCTGGATGTCTACGTCCAGTCTGCGCATGAACCTCCGTGCCCTGTCTGCATTGTTGGCAACTAAAGGTCCAGCGAAACTACTGAGTCTCGTCCATTCTGCTACATGCACATCTACGGGTGCTCCCTTCTGCTTTAGTCCGATGAACTTCTCTTCCATTTCCTCCCGTGCAGTCCGCGGGAAGAACTTCTCCAGGAAACTCTTCGAAAAATCCGCCCACTTGATCGGCTTGGGAAAACGGTTCTCTTCTACAAGCCACCATTCTCGGGCGTAATCCACTAGCTGAATGCGTACCACAACAACTTTTTTGTCATCTGAAATCTGTGCCGCAAAAAGCAAGTTCTCTGTGTCAACTAGCCACTGCTCCACTGGCAACGGCTCCTTTAAACCAGTAAATGTAGACGGACCCAACCGCCTGAAATCTGCTACGGTCCCTACTCGGTCAACTGGTCTAGCTCCAACATTGTTCACAGACTGCTGAACGATCTGCAAACCTTCCCGAAACGAGTCCGCTTGCTGCTGGATCAGCTCGGTCTATTTCTTTGATTCTCCAGCATTCCTCTTATCACTCCAAGCATGGCGGCTTCGTCCACACGCCTCTGGTATGTCTTCAATTTCTTACCGGCCATATTCCTAAACTCAAAATACCCAACATTAGCATGATGATAGATTTTGAATATAGATCAAGGCTAGAACTCCAAGATACTTAAATAGAGTACCGCATTGTAACTATGCCGCGGTATCATATCCACAATTACATAACTCCATCCAAGTCGCCTAAGTCCTAGAGATAACAAGGAATTAGGTTTTCGAATCGATATGCAAAGGAAGTTTGCACATCGTAAAAGATATAATCAGGAAGAATGTGATTCAAGAATGGTAAAAACGGTCAAGGTGGCAGGACATGTTTCCTAAACACAGGTATTCTGATTCGTGTATTGGGTACAATACCCAACTACAAAAGAATCAACCCGACTATCCTATGGCTCTGATACCAAAAGAACCATGTCACGCCCCGCTTCCCAGAGTACGCTAGATTGGGCACGCGACATAGCCAACCATGCTACCTGTGGGTAGGAAGTATCCATCCACAGTCACATTACGGCTGTAGAGATATCAAGAACAAGATAAAACTATCTAAAACAAGTCCATAATCCAGAATAACAGGAGTCAATAATAAATAAATGCGGAAGCAAATGATCCAATACAAATAACTGAAAAGTGTGTCTCATAATGCGGGCTCACATCAGGAAATAAATGTAGGAAATAAAACTAACTACTACTGAACTCACAGCTCAGCCTGCTGGCTGAAGTACTCCTGCTCGGACTGCAACAGCGGTACGGAATCTGGGCCATGAAAAACCCAGACGTCAGCGCGTCATGTCATCAAGTAATATAATATGAACAGTGTAGCAGGCAATGTAATATAAACATGAATACAGCAAGAATAACAATAATATGAATCATACCAGTACAGGGTAGCGTGCAGTGGGTAAACTAAACTGTTCTATCAGGTTTTCTATTCTAAAGTCTTTGAAATCAATTGATGAATTATCGATGTAACTCAATAGTATCCCGTACATACCCGGGACCACGGCCACAATATTCTCGGCTGCAGCCGAGACATGCCGCTAGGCACAAAACAGGAATGTGTACACTCGATAGTATCCCGTACATACCCGGGACCACGGCCACAATATTCTCGGTTGAAACTGAGACATGCCGCTAGGCACAAAACAGGAATGTGTACACTCAATACAGGTAGTGAACTGTCGAGTTACAAGTCAGATTTCACCTTTGATTTCCCCATACCCCCAAGTTATATGTGTATGTCAAGTCAGGTATCCAGTAATCAAGAAACTAATGCCAACACTGGATCAGGTAAACAGGTTTGTCTGGATAGACAACAGGAACGGTCCATGAGGACTATATGTTATGTTTGTTGGCATTAGACACAAGATCAGGTAACAGGTAAAGCCATGGTACATCAGGTCAAGCCAGGTAATGTATAAAGGTGTCATGTCATGTCAAGAGTGTACGGTACCATGTCATGTCAAGTAGGAAGTGTAACAGGTCATGTCAGGAAGCACAAGATGTCATGTGGGTGATCATAATCAACTAACATAAGCATGTGTATAAATAAACAAGCATGAGTACTATCAGAACAATAAACTGGAACATGTAATATGATATGCAAATAGATATAATTTCAAGGATATGGATGCACAGTTATCGATTAGGCTTACATTTATAGTTCCAATATTAATTAGGATGCAATTTATTAAACATGGAGTGTTAATATCACACTATTATGTAGTAATGTGATCTATGGATGCAATTATATGTATCTTAAATTCGATGGATGCAAACGGGTATCCGAAAAGTTATAAAACTATAAAATGGTAATGTGGGATGTACAACTAAGCAATATGTGATATAAATATTGATATAATAATATTAATATGGATAGGATATTCAAAGCGATTAATAACTATAAAAGTGGTATTGATTAACCATGCACAAGAAAGTTCCGTTCAGAAATTCAGCGTCGCCCTAATTTGTAAAATAGCTTAAAAATAACAAACGTTCTCCAAAAGGGACGTGTCTTATACCAAAACAAAGATAATTCAATAAGGTTTTCAGTTTTATAAGTATAAACATCTCAGGTTGTCCCTACAAAAAGTTATAAACATTCAAAATTGAAAGTTTGCTGCTGGAATTTCCCTGGACAGAAGTTTGGAGACATTTTCATTTGCATTTTACGTTATTTAAACAATTTATTTTGCAAGTAAATATTTCATAGAGTTATAGTATTCTGAGTTAGCTTCGTAACGAACTAAAGAACGTAAACTAATGATTTTTCTATGATTTATAATGAATTTTATAAGATAAGGTGTACAGTAAATTTCAGATTTGTCATATCCGATTTTTCAGCGACGTTTCATGTGTAAACTATAAGATTTTCAAATGTATAACATTATAAAATGAAGATTATAAACTAATTAAAGATAATAATAATAAATATTACGACGATATATATTTTAAATGATATGGTTGCAGTATAATGTAATCTAGTATGTCACAAGATAAGTTTTCATGATCTACATTTAATATGATATAAACGGATGCAAACGGAATATCGAAACGTTATAAAATTAAACATGGGGCACTAGATTTAAACTATAGGTATGGTATTTATTTAAATAGGTATAAAATGAATTATATAGCATGTAGCAAGATTAACTTGCCTCGATGGGTCGCGAATCGGGAAAACGGAACGTTAACCGTCGGCGGGGAAAACTCGCGACGGGCGCACGGTTCACGGAATGAACCCAAACGACGAACAAAGGAACCACACGGGTCGGGGTACCTCGCTGGAACGTCGAGAAGCGTTACCGGCACAACGGAATTCCGACAACAAAAGAACAGTTAAAAAAAATGAGAAACGAGATATGAAGCAAGAAGAGAAAGAATGATAAAGAGAAGTATGAGAGAATATATGATAGAGAGAGAGAGAGAAAGTGGAGAGAGAGAGAGAGAGAGCTGCAGGTGGGGGCCCACGGAATTAAAAGGAACGCGATTGGCTAAAAGGGAATCGTTAGTTAGGGATAAATATTAATTAAAAATTCAAAACATTTTAAGGAACAGTAGGATATATATATAGGTTAATTTAAAGATTTAAAAGATAGGTAATGAACAGTAAGATATCAGGTTAGTTAGAAAAATATATGCGATGGTTTTAATAATATTAAAATTTGGGATTTTGGCGCCAAATAAAACATTTCCAAATCGCGCCCGGGTCGGGTCCAAAAATTTGAAATTGAAATAATAGGATTTTAAGCGGGATCCAAATTTTAAAATTAAGTGTTTTATGATAAAAAAAGCATACCCCCAAAACGGACACACGTACGTGCACGTAGCCGTCCAAACTCGCCCGTTTCACGGAACGGGACGAGAACACAATGCACGGATGCTACCACGAGGCTAGGGGTGTCAAGTAGGCCAAGATGAATATTTTCAATTTTATTTTAGATGCCAAAATTTGTTATATGTAGAAATGACTTTGCCGGGTAAATTTTACAGTAAGCAACAAACAAGCAAGTTAAATGAAATGAGTACCACATTATGCTCAAACAGTAACTGAAAATAGTAGCATTGGGCTCGGGTGTTACAATTTGATATGCGACATATCAGACGAACAGACCGGACTGTATGGTAAGTGTTACTGGTTGGATTCACAGGAGTGTGAGCGGGCTAGCTCGTCGATCTTCTGATCGCTTAATACCCGGGTGGCCGTTACGTTTAGCAGACCGCTTGCGGCCTGTGGGTGCTTGATATGATCATCATCTGCTACCGGCGTATTGACGAGTCTTTAGAGTCCTACACAGAGGTTTCCTGGCTCAAGCGAAACGAAATAGGAGCGCATATGAGATATGTGCAGGACCGAGAATAATGCGTGTATGTGATACCGTATTTCATTCTCGCGATGGATGTATCGATTGGTTATATTCGATATAACCTAGATATCGAATCAAGGATTGATTCGATAAGCCGATAAATAGGATACTAGTCGGTTATATGCGATATGACCGGATCGTTAAATCAAATGTTGATTTAATGATTTAATGTATAATTATATATTTGATATATTACTTTGCATTAACTAGTATTAGTTCACTTTAAATGGATTTTCTCACTTGATGTGCAAGTTATATATGTGATATACTTTTATGCACATGTTTGTATCATGTTTGATGATGCTTGCTCATTTGGTTAAGTGTATAGAATTAAACCATGGTTAAGTTGATGATTAGGGTTTTGCTTTTTCATTTATTTATTTATTTCTTTGTTTATTTATTTGGAAAAGATAAAGATGAGAATGGTGGCTTTCTTTTGTTTCTTATTGAAGCTTCATGAAGCTTTGACTTAGTCACCATTCTTGTCTCATGCTTAACCCTAACCATTTGAACTAACCCTAGTTCATTCTCTACACTTAACTATGGTTAAGATTATGATAAGTTTTCATTTTCTTTTTCATTTTAGTGGACTTATCATATTCTTTCTTCTTCTTGATCATCTTCTTCTTCAAGAAAACCTTAAGTCCATCAATGGCAACTTGAGCAAAAGTGAGAGAAATCCAATTCTAAAGTGAACCCACCTCCTATTTCTTCACCCTCTACCTCTTGCCAAGTAGTATAGGGTGTTTTCTTCACAAGTTTCACAACTTGGTGAAGTTGGAGCTTGAACTTGTGATGCCTCGACGTAGATCATCTTCGGCACGAAGCCGACGACCTAGTCCGCCCATTTCTCCGATGAAGCCGACGATTGAGTTCGGGATTCGAGATGGACAGCGAGAGGACGCCTACGTGGAGCTAAGGAAGTGGTGAACCGGATCTACAAAGGTTGTAGCCTCTCTCCTTTAGTTAAGATGTTAACTAGTTTCGTTTTTCGCCTAAATTTCTAGTCGACGATCTAGTCTAGGGTTTCTCGGCACCGTAAAATTTGAAATTGGCATGGTTGATGCCTTGTGAGACCTCTTGAGAGTGCCTAGGAACCCTACACATAGCACGTGAGCGTCAGCGCCCAAATTAAAAATGGTAGAATTAAATTCTACATGGGGAATATTTCCCTAAAACTGGGGATATTCTCTGTTAAATAGAGTCGTTAGATCAAAGATACGATGGTAGAATTAAATTCTATTAGGGGGAAACTATCTCCCTGATCTTTTTTTTAAATAAAAAATGTTTTTCTTTTTAAAAAAGAGAGTTGTTGGATCAAAGATCCAATAACAGTATTAAATTCTAATATAGGGAAATATTTCCAAATGGGAAAGATATACTCTAGACTCTTTGATTAAAAATCCAATGGTGATTAAAAATCACCATTTGACATAATTAAATTCTGTATAGAGAAAAATATTTCCTTGATCTTACTAAAAAAATAAGAATATATATATTCTGTGAAACAAAAATCACTGAATCAAAAATCCAACGGTGGATGAAATCCCCCAAATAATCGTTGAGGCCAATTAAATCAATTGGCATCTCTTAAATGAGGGATTTTTCTCAAACTAATTAACAATTTGCATCTCCTATATAAAAGATAAGAGACTTCAAGTCTCATAGAGAGGATCGACCCCATAAGCTTCTCTACAAAAGAAAACTGTGAATTTAATTCTCCAAAAAAAAAAGAAGATTCTCGCTCTCTCAAGCCCTAGGTAAAGAAAAGCAGAGATAAGCATATCTCCTTTGCCTAGTATAAAATATAAAAAAATAAGGGTTTTACCCTTCACAAAAAGAACTTAGTTCTTCATTTGATCTGAGATCTGCAAAGTAGATCTCCTCACAAGTTGAGAATTTAATTCTCATCGGGGAGATCCTATTCTCCAAACTCAAAATATAAGGGAAAGAACTAGATTAAAATAAAAAAAGAGAAAAAGAACATAAGTTCTAGGAATTTAATTCCTCTAAAAAAAGGGTTTAACCCTACACAAAAGAACATAGTTCTTAGAACATAAAACTTGATCCCAGATCTTCAAAACGGAGATCTTGATGATCATCAATAGCCAAAACACCATTAACAGAAGTTTAACTTCTTTTCAAAAGATAAAATAGAAAGTAAATCTCTAAAGGGCTCGGCGCTTCACGTGAAACACACGTGAGCGTCCAACAAAACAGAACGCTCAGCACCTCATGTGCTTCCCACGTGAGCGCCCAAAAAAACAAAACGCTCGGCGCCTCACGTGCTTCCCACGTGAGAGCCCAAAACAGAAAACTCAGCGCCTTGTGTGAAACACACGTGAACGCCGTATAAAAGTGTTGAGCACTATAAATTTAGTCAAAATGACTAAGTAGTTAGCACTGATTGGGCAGCGCCCATGTCTAAGCGCCTCACGTGATACACACATAAGCGCCAAAGCAGAAAATAAGTACTTAGCACTTCTGAATAAAGGGAAAAGCCCAAGACCGAGCCCAAATTGGCTAAATCTCTGAAATTTCTTGCAGCTGAGCCCAAATGCTCTGTTGTTGGATCTTAACTAAATTTAAGAATCCTGGAAATATTGCTAAGATGATCTTAGTCTTAAATAGAACTAATGTATTCTTAGTTAAAATAAATTGAGCCCAAATGCTCATATATTTAAGTTTGATCTTAATCTAAAAATAGATTAACGGTCCTTAAATAAAACAAAATATTTTTGAATTGATGGAATACATACAACCTAAGTTCAAACCCAACATATATACAGATTTGGACTAATCCACTCCCTACAGACGATGACATAAACTAGTCTTCGTATACAATCCACTGGAAACCTTAACAAACAAAATAACACACGACACGAAGTGACCTACTGGAGTAGAAGAAAGTGGTTATCGCAATGCGATAACGTAATTAACTGCAGGAGCTTGCGCCTGCAGGAAAGAGTGTTCCCACAATCAAAAAACCCTCACAAATGAAGGGGGATCTGATAAAGTCTGCTACATCGGTCGCATCTATCCAAACCTCTTATATACGGTACCATACATTAACTTGGTATTTTCGGAGAGGTGGGTGGATATGTCCAAAATAGAATCTGCCCCAAATTTAGGCTAGACATCTCCGTGTCTTAGTCCGGTCTTCGGCGGTAAACAGGAAGCGCGTTAGAGGAGAAATAATAACGGCTTATATCGATTTGTTATGCAGACGCGAATTTTCCGCCAATAACATTTTCTTTTATCCTGAATTTTATGTAAGCCATTTTTATTCAATACGTTTTATAAATCAACTAAATAATATTCAATATCTTGTTTTCATTCTATTTTTATTTTCTAGACGATAGTCCGTGATTGCAATCAAGAATAAAAAGTGGAGAAAGTAAAGAGCAACCACAAGTGCAGATCTAGTTACTGGGATGGGTCAAATGGAAAAGTCCTTTTCAGAAGTTTGTACTAGAGTGTGAAATGGTAAGTCTGTATTTTATATTTCTCATTTTCGTTTTATTTGCAACAAATATGATTTATAATGATGAGTTAAAATTTTAATCCCAGATTTATATTTCCGTGCATCACAAAGTTCATTGGATTTTGTGTGTCTACAAAGAAAATTTTTGTGCGATATGATCCAATATTCAAAAATGTCATGAAACTATATAAGCTTGAATGTGAAGAACTGGTTAGTCCAATTTTCAAACGATTACTATTTTCATTTGCTTATAAATTGTAATAATTTGTTTAACTCAATAATTTTTTTGCAGCAAAATCATTTTATTAGGCATATGCTAAAGGATATACCCAATTCCAGCAAAATTGGTTTAACAAAGGCTTGCAAATTTGGTGAGAATCAGGGCCATCCGAGATAAGATACTGGATCACTCGATTGCGGTGTATTTTTAATGAAATACATGGATTGCTTGTCGTGTGGATTTGCTCTAAACTCACAAAAAAGGGACACAAATACTATAGTTAATTTTAGATATATGATGTGTTATAAGGTAGTGATCAGTCAAAAATATTGCATTTTTAACACGACAATTTCCCTACCATTTGCACTCATCTAGAGGTGTTCGGTATTAATATAGCACATATTATCAAATTGTCCGTAAAATACCATATAACTTGTGCTGTATACTAAAACCGACATTTTGAGGGAAATTGAGTGTTTATCGTTGCATCGCATTATCTTTGTGTAGCGCAACACTTGTCTCGAGAATCTGTGCAGGAAATTGCAGGAAAAGAGCCGAAATTGTCAAAAAAATACGCCAAGTCCAAGACTTGTGATCTGGCAATGAACTAAAGATAATTATAAGATTCAACATATCAGAAAAGTGCTAAAAGGCCAACATAAAGCAGCACAGCAAGTTTCAAGCAATGAAGGCTTCAAAGGGCCGCGGATCCGTGGCCAATAGCCCATTCCCGCCGCGGTTCTGTGGCTGTATAGTGACGTCAGCGCTTCGAATTTCCTCGCGTGCCTTCCTGTAACGGTCTTAGCTTCCAGAAGACTCCAGAACACCATGTGGCTTCATCCAGAAGGCTCGGCCTAACAACCTAGCCCTAGAATATACCTTATTCTAGAATATTCCCTCCAACAAACTTCTTCTAGAAGCCTCTCTCTAACAACATTTTTGGAAGGAAATTTGAATTTTGAATTCTAGATCTAGGGTTGAGATGGTTATAAAAGGAAACCTAGATCTAGGGTTTTGGGTTGTTCTTTAGTTAGTTCTCCAATTCCTAATACAAGTTGAGTGACACAACTTGTAATCCTAACCCTAATCCAATCACCAAAGCCAAATTCAAGATCCCCGAGTACAATTCAAGCAAGAAGCCTTCAACCTTTTAGGAGCGAAGCCGATCTTCATCCGAGCACGTGGTCCAAGACGATCTGCGACTCACGAAGACATGCGAAGCCAATCGACGATCGAGTTCTTTCCTCATTGTAGATCTTGAGAGAATTGTAACAAAATTGTTGATAAATAAAAGGTGAAATTTTTTATCTTGCTTTCTTTACATTCTTGCATCATGATTATATCAATTCTTGATTGTGTTTCTTGTTATGATGTTTGAGTAAAACTCCGCTCGTGAAGGAGTCGAGAGAATCAATAGATGATGATGTTACAAATCTTGAAACGATTCTTAAGTCCTATAAGTTTTGTAAACTTTAGCAAATTGAAGAATCGACAACCTAGTTTCGAGCGATACTTTCTTGATTGTGTTCGCTCTTAATTAGTGATCCACGATCGATTCTTGAATTTACTAGAGGCTAGAATGTGAATGAAATCAACGAAAGGACAAGGGATAGATGATGAAACCCCAGTTTCCGCAAGAAATCCCTAATTCTCGTTGATAGTCATCGATCTAGTATCAAATCATTAATGGATAAGAATACATAATTAATAGTTTTCATCACGTCTATAGATTCGATCAATTTCTACGAGCCTCACTTCAATTCTTGATTACTAATTGGATTGGATATCATCAATTCTTGATTCTTGATTTTAATGTTTTCTTGCTATTAGATCTAGATTTTAATAATTCTTGAAATTCACATTTAAATCTTGAATTGAATTGTCTTTTCTTTTCTTCTTTTTAATTTTCGACTCATCTAATTCAATTACCAACGGATCACATTTTCCCTGTGGACGATCCGCATGCGCTAACGTGCTACATTCGACACAGTTATTGATTGCGGTCAAAAATTTCTTTGGTTGTGATTTCTATACATTTTCAAAACACGACACACAAAGAAAGAATCAATCAAATGGCGCCGTTGCCGGGGATAGTGTGCTAATTTGTTCGTTTTTGAAATTTGAGTTGAAAAATTTATTCCATCAAAAAATTTAGATCAAAATTCGCGCAAACACTAAACAATTTGTTGCGATTTGTTGCGAGGAAATCTGGAATCTGCGGAGCAAGTGGAAAAATATTCAGAGCATTCCAGAGAGCTAAAGAAGTGAATAGGAACAGATCCAAGAATTTTTGTGCAAAGATTCCTCAGGAGAGCGGCGGATCCGCGGCACTAGCAGCCTATTTCGGCGGAAGCGCGGCGTCACTGTAGCTACAGTGCACTAAAATTTCTCAGTAACTCCCTCACTTTCTTATCTCCTCCCTCATCTGCTCTAATAACAAATTTCTGCAGGTTTCTTTGCAAAAATTCGCAGCGCCGCAAAAAGCAAAATTATGCGTGTTTGATCTTGGTTGTTTGCATTTTTAATACGGAAATTAAGGGGAAAAGACCAAATTCAGATTAGGTGGGAAGTTCATTACCCTTCCTAAGCCCCGAAAATCACAAAACTGCATCCGCATTACCCTTATTAACTAAAAGAAATCTAGACTTGACTCTAAGGACCGTCGCGCTCACTTAGGACAGGAGAAGGTCGTGGATAATATATTGCTTATCCGCGTTTCTTTTGTGGTGTCTAAGGCAAGTGTGTCTAAGGCAAGTGGTTACTTAATTAGGCCCACTACTTACGTAGTGGAGAACCTCCCACTTACCTGGCACTTACCTGGCCACAGGAGAGACAAAGAGGCAGTAGAGGATTGATCCTGCGATTTATCTTCTGGCAGTTTGGAGCGGTCTAGAGACTTGACATAGGTGACCATTAGACTTAGGGTTTTGCTTGTGCATTTGTTGTGATTTGCATCATTTTTTTCAAAAATCCGTATCTTTTTCAAAACAAACACCACTTCATTCTTTCCCTTAATTATCATAACGCTGCCACTTGTACTAAACCCTTTAGTGCAAGCTCGGCTGGACACGGGATTCTAGTGCCCGTCTTGTCCGCGTTTTCCCCTATCGACCCCAAAGTTGGTATTTCTAAATTTTCTTTTTCCCACCACCACCGCGATGGACGGATTTCCATCAAACTCTTACACCACTCTACCACCGCCCGTAGGTGCACAGAATCCTCCACGCATTTCTCTCCAAGAGAGATGCTATCCTTCACGTGTTCCCCTTCCCACCTGTCTTTCTATACCACCTACCAACGGGAAAAATTTTGAAATCAACCCCCAATTCATCAAACTGTTACCCAAATTTCACGGTCTTGATTCTGAAGACGCATACGTTTTTATTTCCAAATTCGAAAATGTATGCACAATGATTGGAACGTCACAACTGTCTGTGGATGCTCTGCATTTACGTTTTCTCCCATTCATTTTGTGCGACTTAGCTGAGAAGTGGCTTTATAATATAACCGCACACTGTATTTCAAAATGGGATGAATTTGTTGCAGCATTCCTTAAGAAATTTTATCCCAATCACAAAACCAGCCGTGTTCGGAACGAAATCTTCAAATTCACCAAACTTCCCAATGAACCATTTTGGAAATGCTTTGAACGGTTCAAGGATCTTCTTTTAAAATGCCCTCATCACGGAATCTCCAGATGGGATTTGTGTCAAATTATCTATGAGGGTATTGATCTCACTACTAGACAGATGCTTGAAACCATGTGTCATTGCCAATTCCTATCTAAAGATGATGGTGAAGCTTGGAAATACCTAGAAGATTTAGCTCAAAACACATTACAATGGGAAAGTGTTAGACCACCACCACCTAGGGAAGATGTCAATCAGCTCGATATTTCCGTCATAATGAGAGCCGAAATGGCCGCAATACAAAGGAAACTCGACGCTATAGAAAACAAAATCTCTTCAGCCTCCCTAAACCAATACACACTTCCCAAAACCGTGTGTGGCTGCTGTTCAAACCCTTCACATTTGACGGAAGAATGTCCTTTGAATGTACCGTTTCAAGGTCACACTAATGTTGCATTTCAGCAAAGACCTGGAAACGATCCTTCTTCTTCCTCATATACTCAAGATTGGAGGAATCACTTTAATTTTGCTTGGAACCAATCACCAACTCAAAACACGGTTCCAAATCAAAACAATTTCCAAAGGGCTCTTCCACCACAACAGCAACCACTTCAATTGAGTCAGCACCCCTACCAATCACAAAACTTCCAAAATCCGGCCAACACTTTTGCACCACATGAAAACTCTTTGCAATTGGCCGGTACTGATGAATCCTCTTCACTCGCTCAAACTGTGAATTTGCTTTTGACAAATATCATGCAAGTTACGGCAAATCTTCAGTCTTCCGTCGACAAAATCGAGAAAAACTCTGCGTCCCAAAGCGAGAATATTAAGTCGATGGAAGCTCAAATTGCACAATTAAAAGCCGAAATGAGTCCGAAAGAGAAAGGGAATCTTCCATCTCAACCCCTACCTGATCCTGGACCTTCACATTACACTAATGTGGATGCACTTACCACGTTGAGATCTGGAAGAGTGCTAGAAAATCATGTGGGTGAACAAATTGATAATGATGAATTGATCATTAACACCCCGGCTTCCACTTCCACTTCCACTCCCACTTCTACTTCTTACCCTATTTCGTCTAATTTATCGTCTTCTTCCGAGCCTATTCTTCGTTTTCCCAAAAGCTCGAACCCTCCACCCACTTCATCCTTTCCACCCCCACAACTTTCTCCACAAATGTTGGACCCAACACTTATTGATAGAGCTCCATTTCCAAATAGGTTGAGGTCCAACAAACCCAATGCCCAAATGGAGAAGCTTGTGGACATGTTTAAGTAAGTTAACATCAACATCCATCTCCTAGATGGTATCCAACAAGTTCCGTCCTATACGAAAACTCTTAAGAACTTGTGCATTAGGAAGAGGAAGACTCAAGTGCCCAAGAAGATATTCATGGCAAAAACTGTAGACACGGCTTTTCCCCAGCAATTACCAAGGAAACGTAAGGACCTTGGCTGTCCTACTATTTCTATTTCTATTGGGGGAAAACGCATCAACCGTGCTTTACTTGACCTTGGCGCTAGTGTTAACTTGTTTCCATATTCAGTCTATGAGCAACTACGTATCGGAGTGTTAAAGCCCTCGAGCATAACTCTCCAGATGGCTGACCGATCAATCACCAAACCTAGGGGTGAACTGGAGGATGTGTTAATAAAAATCGGGGAATTTGTATTCCCTGTGGACTTTATTGTACTTGATACACAGCCTGTAGCGAACCCACAGAATCAAATTCCGGTGATTTTAGGTCGCCCCTTTTTGGCCACTTCCAATACTATCATCAACTGTCGTAATGGCTCTATGACCCTATCCTTCGGGAATAGGTCAATAGAGCTAAACATTTACAAGTTGGGAAGTGTACCCTCCGAACCTACTGCTCAGGTCTGTTCTGTCGAATTAATGGATGTCGACAGCAGCGAATTTGATGATCCTCATGATACCGATCTAGACTCTTTTCATATGTTATTGTTTGACCCAACTATGTATCATACACATACGGACTCTTGCACCGAGTTGTCCGGGTCAACAATTAACACTGATTATGAACTGTTTTTGGAGTCTGAAGATCACCCCGCGTTTTGTGATGATATTATTCTTCGGGGTATTGATGGGACTTTTAAGGAAATCTTCGCTGATGAACTCGCATTTCTGAACAGCACGGGTGTTGAGATGAATCCACATCAAAACATTGAAATTGAACCTCCACCCCTTCTTCTGGACTGTAAAAAGGATGCGAGTAATCCATCACATTCACTGCATCGTCTCTCCAAAACGAGACGCAAACACATTCTAATCCACCACTTACCTTTTCCCCACTTCTTCTTCCACCAACCTGAGCACTATATTGATAAAATTTTCGAATGGTTGGTGTTAACTTTCGGTCTTTGCAAAGCTTTGCATCGACCAATAATTTTTGACCCCCCCTTGTGATTTTCAAAGATTAACATTGTTTAACTCAAGTTTGGGGGGGTATAATCTGGCTCTTGATAAGAAAATTTTTACACAAAATGACGAGCCAAAAATAAGTTTGGGGGAGGATTTTCACTTAAATATTGTGCCCCCATTAATAAATTTCCTCCCATGCTTACAGGTTTTTGAGATTTAGCAGATGGCAACAGTGAGGACACTTTTGAAAACAAGTTTGGGGGAGGTTTGTGCTTATTTTCGCATCATTTGCATCATACTTTGCATAAGCACAAAACATTTGAAAACCTATAAAAAATTTTAAAATTTCAAAAAAAATAAAAATATTTTTGTACATAAATAAGATAATAAAAGATTAGATAGTGAAAAATTACATCCAAAAGATTGGAAAAATTTAAGAAAACCAAGAAAATTAAAAGTTTTCTTAAACGACTAGTAATGAGTAGTTATGAGCCGTTGTCCCAAGGGTTAATAAGATGAAGGAAGTTACTAATCTGAGGATAAAAATAAGTCTGAAAAATAGTTCCTATTCTGGAAGCCAAACATTTTGAACGTTGATACCCTACTATACACACTTACACACGTCTTGAAACTCGGGATAGTAGAGGATACCTTGAAATTCTCTTGTCTAAAAGCCAATGTATGAAGGAAATAAAAAAAATGAAGAAAATATAAAATGGTGAAAAGAAAAAAATGAACACTGGTTTTGTTATCGCTAAGGCAGCAATAAAAAATATAGCGAGGGTGCTTCATCACCTAGTGCCTTAGACCAACTGGTCTGGGAGTCACTGCTAAGCCTTAGGTGGTGCAAGACGAGGAAGATACCAATATACCGTATAAGCAAGCACATGAGTAATCGGTCGGTTAATACCTCAAGAAGTATTAACGGTCGCATGAAAAAAGTGTGAGCAATCTCATCTAAATATTCATCAAATTAAAAAGTACTGAGGCAGATGGACAAGAGTATGATAGCTTGAATTGAATTCTCCAGATGTAGGGATGTTCTTTATACACACGTAGGGTTATATGATCGATGTTTGGAAGAAAGATAGGAATGAAAAATAAAGACGATGTTTTATTGAGGGATGATGTGATTTCTAACATTTTTTCATGACTATTAAGATAGGGCTCATAACAACTGAAAATCTAGTGTAGTTGGAAACTCTAATTTTCAAAGTCTTTCTTTTACAATTCTTATCTTTATATGTAATATTCACGGTCTTCCTTTTATTATTGGATTTTGTAGGTGCAATCTGCTGAAAACCCTCAGGAGACAACACTCCTCCTACTAGGGACACCTAGAAATTTAAAGGCTTGTTGCACGTGCTCAGTGCAATCGTGTTGCCTACGAAAGTGTGCTAGTTTGTTTTTCTCTTTCTTTATTTTCTCTTTCTCTTTTTAATAAAACAGTTCGCTCGAGACGACCGAAAATAAGTTTGGGGGAATTTGATCAGTCGAAAATATTGCATTTTTAACACGACAATTTCCCTACCATTTGCACTCATCTAGAAGTGTTCGGTATTAATATAGCATATATTAGCAAATTGTCCGTAAAATACCAAATAACTTGTGTTGTACACTAAAACCGACATTTTGAGGGAAATTGAGTGTTTATCATTACATCGCATTATCTTTATGTAGCGCAACACTTGTCTCGAGAATCTGTGCAGGAAATTGCAGGAAAAGAGCCGAAATTGTCAAAAGTGCTGAGAAAAATACGCCAAGTCCAAGACTTGTGATCTGGCAGTGAACTAAAGATAATTATAAGATTCAACATCTCAGAAAAGTGCTAAAAGGCCAACATAAAGCAGCACAGCAAGTTTCAAGCAATGAAGGCTTCAAAAGGCCGCGGATCCTGCGGCGAATAGCCCATTCCCGCCGCGGTTCCGCGGCTGTATAGTGACGTCAGCGCTTCGAATTTCCTCGCGTGCCTTCCTGTAACGGTCTTAGCTTCCAGAAGACTCCAGAACACCACGTGGCTTCATCCAGAAGGCTCGGCGTAACAACCTAGCCCTAGAATATAGCTTATTCTAGAATATTCCCTCCAACAAACTTCTTCTAGAAGCCTCTCTCTAACAACCTTTTTGGAGGGAAATTTGAATTTTGAATTCTAGATCTAGGGTTGAGATGGTTATAAAAGGAAACCTAGATCTAGGGTTTTGGGTTGTTCTTTAGTTAGTTCTCTAATTCCTAATACAAATTGAGTGACACAACTTGTAACCCTAACCCTAATCCAATCACCAAAACCAAATTCAAGATCCCCGAGTATAATTCAAGCAAGAAGGCTTCAACCTTTTAGGAGCGAAGCCGATTTTCATCCGAGCAAGTGGTCCAAGACGATCCGCGACTCACGAAGACGTGCGAAGCCAATCGACGATCGAGTTCTTTCCTCATTGTAGATCTTGAGAGAATTGTAACAAAATTGTTGATAAATAAAAGGTGAAATTTTTTATCTTGCTTTCTTTACATTCTTGCATCATGATTAGATCTCAATTCTTGATTGTGTTTCTTGTTATGATGTTTGAGTAAAACTCCGCTCCTGAAGGAGTCGAGAGAATCAATAGATGATGATGTTACAAATCTTGAAACGGTTCTTAAGTCCTATAAGTTTTGTAAACTTTAGCAAATTGAAGAATCGACAACCTAGTTTCGAGCGATACTTTCTTGATTGTGTTCGCTCTTAATTAGTGATCCGCGATCGATTCTTGAATTTACTAGAGGCTAGAATGTGAATGAAATCAACGAAAGGACAAGGGATAGATGATGAAACCCCAGTTTCTGCAAGAAATCCCTAATTCTCGGTGATAGTCATCGATCTAGTATCAAATCATTAATGGATAAGAATACGTAATCAATAGTTTTCATCACGTCTATAGATTCGATCGATTCCTACGAGCCTCACTTCGATTCTTGATTACTAATTGGATTGGATATCATCAATTCTTGATTCTTGATTTTAACTTTTTCTTGCTATTAATCTAGATTTTGATAATTCTTGAAATTCACTTTTAAATCTTGAATTGAATTGTCTTTTCTTTTCTTTTTAATCTTCGACTCATCTAATTCAATTACCAACGGATCACATTTTCCCTGTGGATGATCCGCACGCGCTAACGCGCTACATACGACACCATTATTGATTGCGGTCAAAAAATTTCTTTGATTGTGATCTTTTCATCATTTCTAAAACACGACACACAAAGAGTTCATTCAATCAGGTAGCTAATCAGAAACTACCCAAATGATATAATAAATTTTAACTTTGTCATGTGTATATTATGTGTGGTTGTGTGTTGAATAATAAATTTTTAGATTTCACAAGTATATACGATGTGTGTTAATATTTGTATCTGAACTCTGATATTTGATTTCTTTAAATGATGTACATTTATGAGAAAATGATGTACATTTGTATGTAAATGATCTACATTTCTGTATATGAACTCTGATATATGATTTCTCAAGTATATTTTTTGGTTCTATTTAAAATAAAACCGCTACTTTAAATAACGGTTATATTTTGAGTTTACTACAGCAGCAGAGAGCAGAGTAATTAACCGCTACTTAAAATAGCGGTTATATTTTGAGCTAGACTATTTAACCGCTACTTAAATTAGCGGTTGTATTTATTTAACCTCCACTTAAACTAGTGGTTATATTTTACCCCAACAGAGAGCAGACTATTTAACCACTACTTAAAATAGAAATTATGTTTTGAGTTTTCTGTCACTGTGGCAGGACTATTTAACCGCTACATAATATAGCGGTTATATTTTGAGCTCAACAGAGTCACTAGGGCAGGACTATTTAACCGCTACTTAATATAGCGGTTATATTTTGAGCTCAACAGAGAGCAAACTATGCAACCGCTACATAAAGTAGCGGTTACATTTTTAGCCAACTGTAAAAACAGAGAGCAGACTATTTAACCACCACATAAACCAGCAATTATCTTTTGAGCACATTGCAGGAATAGAGAGCACACTTTGTAACCACTGTTTTAGGTAGTGGTTGTATTTTCTGCACCAACAGAGAGCAAATTAATTAACACAATTAACAACCACATTTCAGAGATTTAACAATATCATTAATTGAAAATTTTATATAGACCAATAAATTTAATAATAGTATTGATTGACACAACCAATATCAACAACTAATACTATATCAAGTATCGTTCCTTTACATCAAATAGCATTCGTTTATAACAAATGTCATTCATTACCAAAAGAATCAAAAAATATGTTATAGTTTATCAAATATCATTCATTTAAATCAAATACTATTCATTTACAGCAAACTATTCTGACCAACAAGATGGTTGGTTCAAATCCTATGATGGCTCAAGACACATGAGATTCGGTTGATCAGATTATGTGTCTTCTACATATTGTGTCTGTCTCATCGGACAAGTTCTTTTATTATGGAATGTTAATTGGTTGCATCTTGTGCATAACCTCTTCTTTCTTTTCTCATCACTATTTTTTTTATCGATCTAAAATTTTATCCGATTATTTCTAAAGCCCCTAGGGTTAGAATGTAAAGGATTTTGTATTTTTGAAATATTATCTTTCACGGATTTCAAATCATCTGTTATTTCATCTACTAACTCTTTTTTCACATTCGGTATTTCAACTGGAAATTCAGATATTCATATCGCACGTTTGGACAATTCTCCAAGCATAATTTTGTATCCATTCTCTGACGCAACACTTTTCACGCCAGTTAGATTGAACTCGTTGTATAAATGATTATACCGCGACGTTTCAGTCATCTGTACTGAATATGGTACGATACTTGTCATGACAATATTTTGATTAACATTTCTCGTCCATCTTGGCAAAATATATTAAGACGGTATACTATTCACGCTTTAGATACAAAAAATCTGAATATATGCATGCATTAGCCTGGTTGATTCAAAATGATTGCAAATGCATTTGGAAAATTGCCCTTTTGTCATAAATTAGACATAATATACAATTCGCTTGTCTTTTTTCGGACTGAGTACGTTGTGAACTTTATATCTGGTTGTCCCATCAACTTTGGAAACTTTCTGGGAATTAAATGATTGAGATTACTAGAGCTCTACTTGAATCTTTTCAAAAATACTTTTGGTATAAATTTTGGAAGTATCCAATTCCACTGGCATATTTGTTGCACACATACTATTTTTGCAAAACGTATCAAAATCCATTATTTTCTCGCGCTCGTAATACATTTATAGTGCACTTCTCGTTTTCATAAAAAAAACTCTTTAATTGTGGTGGTCTAATTAAGATAAGAATCAAAAAAACATTCATGCACTCACTACGCTGTGTTGTTCGCATTCCTGCAAAAAAAGTTTTTTGTTGTATAAGCCGGTATCCATTTCTCCTTTATACTGTA
The DNA here is from genome assembly GCA_030015575.1 of Agapanthus africanus. Lineage (NCBI taxonomy): Eukaryota > Viridiplantae > Streptophyta > Magnoliopsida > Asparagales > Amaryllidaceae > Agapanthus > Agapanthus africanus. The sequence goes on along the minus strand of CM057341.1, from coordinate 286,758,727 downwards.
CATTATTAAAACCCATTTATTCCTACTAACTTAATACTTTTCATCTACTGCAGACCACTTTTCTTCAATGTTTTCAACTGTCAAACTTTTATCTGCGCAATATTTGAAGTGGTTTTGCAAACCGATATACTGATAATATAAACTCTGCAATTTCTCAGGATATTTCTGATTAATGTGCCATATGTAATAATGATGTCATATATTTGGAAATACCTTGGCAATAATATTTGTCATAGCTTGATCTTGATCGGTGATTATAAATAGCGGTTTCTTATTATTCATCGTAATTAACCACTTCTAAAACAATCAGGTGAAAGACTCTTCATACTCATTCCGCAGTAACGCCAAACCATATATTTGTGATTTATAATGATGATTAACACCGGTGAATGGGACAAAGAGCATTTGATATTTTTTAGTTCGATACGTAGTATCAAAAGTAATTGCATCACCGAAAGTTTTATAGAAAGTTTTAGAGCGCGCATCCAAGAATAAAAGGATACCGATATGATTTTTTTCTTTATATTTTACTACGTAAGTAAAATTAGGCTTCTCGATTTAAATGGATTGCAAATAAACTAAACTAGTCTGGACGTCTGATACGTCCATAGATTAATGACTTATTTTTCTTAGTACACTTTTTACATCATTTAGCCCGTAATCAAGATTCTCTCTCTCATCATGACCCTATCCTAATCATAATATCGTATATGTTTGGTTCGGACCGACCCTAGTATCTTTCAAATTATGAATTTGATTCTGTCGAATTTGGAAATTCTTTTGTAATAAGATAGGTATTGCACCATTGACTGCGGTATAAATGGATGGTTGTGCTATCTTTTGAAAGAAGTTACTATTCATCGGTATTTCCTTTTAACAATAAACATACGAACTTCGTAATTGGATCCAATATAATTACACCTCCAGAACGCCGAAAAAGATATTTTACGTTTTACATCGAGTTTGAATTGTTTAGGTTTTGCGGTTTTGTTACATTCATATAGTCTAGAGATTACAAAATTACTGCGAACTGCACGACGAGTAGAACGAACTCTGATAGCAAACCCAATATTTTGAGCATAAACCAAATAGCATCTATAAATATCATCTAGTGATTTGAATATCATGCCAATTTCAGTTTCTACCAATTCACTTGCAGTATTCTCAAAATTTTCATATCTTGAATCACTTGTTACACCTCCTCCGTTATTCTCATCAGAACTGATTTTAGGAGACAGAACATTTTTATATTTGCTTCCACTAGCTGACGATATAAACTCAAAAAAATTTCTTTCAGAAGTTATTAAATCGATAGGAATAGTAGGTTTTTTCAAGTATTAATCTTTGTCTGTTTCCACTGCTATTCCATTTTCTTCTTCTAATTCAGGATAACCCACTTATAGGCTAGATTAATCAATATGCTAGTATATGTAAACGTAGAAGTAAAAAATTTACAACAACCACTTTGAAAAACTTCGTTAAGAAAGACGTAGACGTGCTCTAGTGGAAGCTAAGGTTCCAAAATCGAAAGATCACTTCGAAAAACTTCGTTGAGAAAGACGCAGAGTGCTCTACCGGAAGCAAGGGTTCCAAAATCGATAGTTGATATATTACTCAATTGCAAGGAGAAAAATTACTTAAGTAGCGGTTTGATATTTAACCGCTACTTTAAGTGACGGTTAAATAAGACCCGTTGGAGTTTAACCGTTTCTTAAAGTAACGATTGAGTTTGCAAGGTCTAGATTTGTCGGATAAATTAAAATATCCAACGTTGTACCGGGTACCGGACCCAAGGCGCCGAGATAAAGAGAGAAGTCCAGCTGCAGAGCCAACACCGAGAGAAAGCCCCTTTAGAGATAGGGGCCGGGACCATTACAGAGATGGGGGCGGTTGATCGCGGTTTGAGAGGGACTCGTAGAAAGAAAATTTATTGCTTTCATTTCAGTCTTCTTTTTAAGTCACAAAACTATCATGAGAGAACTCACGCATAAATCTGAATTTCTAATCACACAACAAATGAAATTTTCCAATAAAATGTATATATATGCAGTTCACTGTTAGTATGAACAAAAATTAAACTAATAATATATTGGTTGTGATATAAAAAAACGTTACCACTGATTCATTCAAATATTATAGTAATTTTAACTTTAATTATATAAATTACTAACTGTTTTTGGCAACAGTAAGTATATATCCTTATTGCAACTTACGTGAAAATTGCTAATCATAATAAGATGTTGGAGGGAACTAAGACAATGTACTTAGTTCTAGAAGTGGGGTTCAAAAAAATATAGAGGCATCAAAGAAATACATATTTCAAATATATATATATAAAATTTGCGCTATATTAAAAGAAAATAGTTGACACTAATTTTCAAGGTAATGATAATTTATATTGTATATTTAGACCATTTTAAGAAATCAAAACTAAAAATGATAGTAGTTGGTGTGGCTGGACTTAAATCATAAGACCAACGGCTCATAAGACCAATGTACTGATCAATCGAGCTATGAAACCAATATTTATGATTTTATGAGTTAGTATCAAGTATTCTCTAAATTTTATTGTTATTGGTGAACCAAATGATTCACTATTGTTTAATGGTGACATTAACAAACAAATTCATAATTTTTTAATTGAGACTAACATAGTCAATGTTTTTCATATCTTAGGATCTCTAAGTAATCTTATCAAAATAAACTAATTATTGATATATTACACCAGCAATTGAAATTTGAAAAGATACACATTAAGTACAAAATTCTCCTCTCAAGGTATGACCGCCAATACTACGTCTCACTGTCTCAGTCTTAGAGTGCCTCTTTCTTTCATTTGCTTGTGATTTAAGATAGTATTGTTAGCTATATATAAAGGTGAAAAATGTGATATAGAGCGAGATGTTGTTTAAAAGAAAACATACAGAATCAAGGAAATAATCCTCGAGGCCTATAAGAGACTGAGGGGATGAGTTGAGTCCATGGTTTTAAATTCCGGGTATCGGCCGATATTGTAATCGTATTGGCTAGGTGTTTCTTATATTATTTATGGTCAATATATTGATCGATATTGTCGTGTCGACAGATATCAATTTTATTGTATCGTGAATGATCCTGAAATAATATACCACAGGATGTGTTGGTTGTTTGATTTAGAAGTTGATTCCAGATGATTTATTGGCTTAGCAAATAGATTGGGTGATCAAACATTGAGAGGACCCTAAAAAACCATTTGTTCCATCAATTGATGAGTTGAAGTCCCACCTAAAAAGAGAGACCTATCTATCCAGCTCTTGAAGACATGGAAGCAAAGCCTTCTAGAAGCAAAGCATTTGCAATTGCAGGACAAATAATCTTATCTCATCAGAACAGGACAAATAATCTTTTCTTGTAGTCTACAAATATATTACAATAAGTATGGAACATTATCATTGATTATTCTTTTTTATTTCTAAAAACAAGTAATAAAATCTCTTTTCCTTAAAAATACCATTAAACTACATATAACACTAAACTAAACTTCTGTAGCCTCTTAATTATGAATAGTTTTGGTATGAATATTAATACATAGCCTCTTAAATAGTTAACTCGGCAGCTTTCAATATACATGTGAATCTTAAGTTTCACCTTTTAGGATAATGCACCAATAAAACATGTTGCTCTCTTTCTTGAAAAGTTTGGGAAGAAGGGAGAAGTCCGCACTAGGCAAATCTTGCTTTAATTTTAGGCTGCCCTTTGAAATCTCAACTCACACTCAACTTCATTGTCTAAATCTTTATTTTGTTATATCGAGAAAAATATTCAAAGAAATTTCGCAATAATGGTCGTTCGTTAGAAATTCAAAGTAAAATATTTCGTAGAGAAAAATAAAAACTTATCGACATAGTTTGTTATTCAATTTTTGAATTTTCATCTCAATTCCGTCTTTTTTAATAAATTATTAGCCCTTCCAAAAATAATAGTTAGGATGAAAATTAGATTAATAGATCAATAGATTATTTTGCATTGAAAGGGCTAATAATCTATTAATTATAATTAAGATGAAAATTTATTAACCTAGGAATACATATATATGTAATAATTTATTCCAAAAAACATGTAATAAAATTAGATTTATACAAATATGGAGCTATTAGACTTTTGACATAAATTAAGCTTGGTTATTATAAAGCTATCAAGAGGAGAAGTGCAAAGTAGTCTCTACATGCTATTCATAATTAGGAAAATAATGTGGGCTTCACTGTACATTTCTTTAATTAAATAAATGACAAATTCAGCTGTTTTCTATGTTGGGCCCAAACATGGATCTACTAGCATTAAAATTAAGCAATATCTTGATCACTGTACCGCTCCCAGCTCACAGTATAATCACTTTGTCTATTATGAAAGTTCACTTGCTTTCTAAAGGGTGATAACATTAATATATGGGTAAATTGTCAAAATTCGCCCGGCACGCTTGGGAGTTGTCTAAAATCCCCTGTAATTTTTAAAATTGTTGGGAAGAGCCTACGTCAAAATCTTTGTGAAAAATCTTGGGCTATATTTCATTTAAGCCTTGTATTTCTTTCAATTATTTGGATATTACAGGCAACTGCTTAGATATTACAGACAACTGGTTAGATGTTACAGGCAACTGGTATAGAGGGGTTTTTGATTGGACCAAGAGGTCTTTTAACAAGAGCAAAATGCTCAGGGATTTTTACACAAGTTTGAAGCGAGCCGGAGGCTTTTTGACAATATACCCTTAATATATTAATGCATGGCTATTTCAGATATCTCCAAACACCGGGTAATCTTATTTTTATTAAAAATTTATAGGTAATCAAGTATTAATAAAAATCTTATAGTCATACGGTTTTTTATTAAAATGGGTATTAGGGAAAAGTTAAGTTGAGATCGATGGGACGAACAATTTTCATGTAAAGATCATCTGCAAGAATAAAGCTAGGGGGTTTGCTGAAATGCGAGAAGTAATTACGAGAAAAGAACTTTAGCAATAAAATATATACTTTAATTATACCTCAATCCATCAACATGATAAATTTTCTATTAATGATGAGAGAAAAGTAATAAAACCAAAGAAAAACCATTCTCATCTAATTAAAAGAAAAACCAAACCAAATCCCTTCTCAGAAAATAACCCAGAAAATTTGAGCAAACCATAGACAAGATAGAGTGTACATGTGATGTTGATTTTGTAGGGTTCCTAGACACTCTCAAGAGGTCTCACAAGGCATCAACCATGCCAATTTCAAATTTTAACGGTACCGAGAAACCCTAATATGGATCGTTGGCTAGATATTTAGGCGAAAAAGTAACTAGTAAACTACTTTACTAAGAGAATACGGAAATACAACCTTTGTAGATCCGGTCCTCCACCTCCACGGCTCCGTGATGAAGTCCTCTCCGCTGTCCAAATCAAATCACGGGCTCTAGCGTCGGCTTCATCGGAGAAAGAGCGGGCTAGGTCATCGACGACGTGCCGAAGATGATCTACGTCGAGGCATCGCTAGATCAAGCTCCAACTTCACCAAGTCTAAAAAACTTGTGAAGGAAACACACTCTACTACTTGGCAAGAGGTAGAGGATGAAGAAATATGAAGTGGGTAGACTTTAGAATTGGATTTCTCACTCTTTTTCATCAATCACCATTAATGAAGTAAGCTTTCTTCTTTGAAGATCAAGAAGAAGAAGAAGATAATGAATATGATAAGTTAATCCTAAAATGAAAAGAATAATGAATTCTTATCATAATAGAACCATGGTTAGGTGTAGAGAATTAATTAGGGTTAAGTGGAATGGTTAGAGTTAAGGATGAGACAAAGTGGTCACAAAGTCAAAGTATTCATGAAGCTTCATGAAAGAACAAAGAATACCACCATTTTATCATTTCCTTTTCTTTTTCCAAAAGAATAAATAAATGAATAAAATGAATAAGCAAATAATAAACCCTAACCATTTCATTAACCAAGGTTTAATTCTTTATACTTAACCAATTTTACATGCACCATCAAACATGATACAAGCATGTGCACAAAATCATATCACATATATAATGCGCACATCCGAGCGAGAAAATCCATTTAAAGTGAACCGATACTAGTTAATGCAAAGTAATATATCAAATATATAATTATGCATTAAATCATTAAATCAACACTTGATTTAACGATTCGGTCATATCACATATAACCGACTAATATCCAATGTATCGATTTATCGAATCAATTTTCGATTCGATAACTAGGTTATATCGCATACAACCATTCGACACATTGTTCGCGAGAATGAAATACGGTATCACATACACGCATTATTCTCGGTCCCGCACATATCTCATATGCGCTCCTATTTCGTTTCGCTTGAGGCAGGAAACCTCTGTGTAGGACTCTAAAGACTCGTCAATACGCCGGCAGCAGATGATGATCATATCAAACATCCACAAGCCGCAAGCGGTCTGCTAAACGTAACGGCCACCCGGGTATTGAGCGATCAGAAGATCGACGAGCAAGCCCGCTCACACTCCAGTGAATCCAACCAGTAACACTACCGTACAGTCCGGTCTGATCGTCTGATATGTCGCATATCTCGCCTAGGGGTGGTAAACGTCAGACCCCAATAGCTCGATAAGTCGTGTTGATATGAGGTCTATAATAATTCGAGAAACTACTAGTAACACTTACCAGTAAATCTCAGCAACCCTGGCCAGGGATTTCCGGTTATAGCCAATCGAACACAGCGCAACATCAACCCCCTATACCAGGAGAGACGAATCCCCTCCTATCGCTCATTGCCTCCATGTGACTCGGGACTGTACCCAAAAACTACCGTTTTGCACGCCCTCTTGGACGTGGTAAGATGGAAATCAAAGCACAGTGGGAACCACACAAGACTCTATGACGATCTCGGGTCAACAGACTACTCTGTACCAGTGTCACCAGAGAACTGCCATCTGACGTAAGGTATAATACCATCTGGGAGTTCTCGGCGAGTCCGTCCAGTGTACCCAGTCTCCACTGAGCACCCGTATATCATCTCTGATGTCAAACACCAATGGATATGGGATCATCCATCGCCCATCTGTATGGGTCGAGAAGGTATACGCTAGTCTACTCTGGTATATCGATGCCCCATCTCGATACACCCACGACTAGGGATTTTCAAGGATGTACTTATGGACTACCATGTCCCCACTAGTATGATCCGCATCATAGTCCAGGTAGTCAAGTACACATCCTAAGGGCTTTACCAACATGTAACAGAGAGACAATCAGTGTACACGTTAAGGTAAAAAGTAACCAGATAGCATACTATCATGTCGAGCGAGAAAGTCCTCCCTATATATGTCCCAGCATCCACTACAATATACATCCTATGTATAGTAATGGCCTCTAGGGCATACATATAACTAACAATCTCCCACTTGCACTAGGGCCATCTGTAGCAGTGGTTGTAGTATCTCATACTTAACCATCCCATAAAAGTCTCTCTCTGGGAATAGGCCGTTGTGAGTGGATCCGCCATGTTGTCCTCTGAGTCTACTCTCCTAACCTCGATCCCCTGGAGATCAACCATCTCCACGATCAGGTGACACTGCCTTAGAATATGTCTGGATCACTGATGGGACGGACGTTCCTTGGCATAAGCCACAACTCCATTGTCTCACAATGGTAGGAACGTAGTTCATCTCATGAACCAATATACACCCAAACAGCCTCTTTGGTAGCATCTTAAGTAGCGATGTATCTTGCCTTTATCGTCTAGTTTGCCACGGTATCTACCTTGGAACTCTTCCAACATACCGTCCCTTTACTGAGGGTAAAGACAATGCCTGCGACTGACATTCAGTCGTCATTATCACCCTGGAACCCTTCCAGTGATTCTCCCCAGGATCGATTGATACCATCTCGCTACAACTAGTGAGAATCCTAACATCCAATTAGATCTATCTCATAGATCCAAAATCCAGGATTTAGGAGGTATCACTTTGATCCTATATGGAGAATCATTGTGATAAGCAGAGATTGACCGGGCGTAGCATAGGAAACTCCTTTCTTATCAAGAGTATGTCATCCACGTACTCTACGAGGATCAACACCATACTCCCTACTAACTTTTTGTTTATACAAGGTTCATCTACCATTTTGATGATGTCAAACTCTTTGACTAATCCATCAAAACAGATGTTTCAACTCCACGATGCCTGCTTTATCCTATAAAGCATCTTGCACACGTTTCCGCTGCTCCCACTGTCTACGAGGCCCTCTGGCTGTGTACTTATAGACGCACTCTTCTAAAATATCATTTAGAAAAGCAGTCATGACACCCAACCGCCAGATATCGTAGTCATGGTATGTAGCCGTGGCAAGCAGTATCTGGATGGACTTAAGCATAGGTACTGGAAAAGGTTTCATCATTATCCACGCCTGGTCGATGACGAAAACCTTTAACAAGTCTAGCTTTGAAAGTCTCAACTTTTCCATGTACACCAGGTAATCTTCTCAAGATATACTTGCTCCTTATGGGGATTTAACCCTTCAGATATAGCAACCAAAGTCCATACTCTGTTGGTGTATAAGGATTCCATCTCAGATCACTAAGCATCCAGCCATTCTTATAGAGTCTTACTCCTGATGGCCAGCTCGAAACTAGTTGGGTCATCATCTCATGATGCAATCCTCGCTCCCACTGTCATAGAGAAACTGAAGTATCTCTCAGGTGGGTGAGGAACTCTACTAGATCGGCGGAGAGGCTGAGGTTCGTTGGTAACTATTGAATCCTTTGGTTTTATCAATTCATCTGCTGTAGTTTGTATAGCTGAAACCTTTCTAGTTGTACATAACAGACCTTGCCTCGAATTTGTCCGGATTTTGCTTTTAGACATAGGCCGGACAACCCCAAATCTTAACTAGCTTAAGAGATGGGCTCTTCCCTTGTCATATCAAATATGAAGTGGTAGGCAACTGATTTGATTCGAACCCTATTCAATAGGTATGCAGCTTCTCAAGTGCATAACTCCCAAAAAGGAAATAGGTAACTCAGTAGTACTCATCATAGAGCACACCTTATCATATAGGGTGTGATTGCTCCGCCCCAATATACCATCGTGCTATGGTGTATACGGAAGAGTAATGCTGAGAGAGAATCTCATTCTCCTTTAGAATAGTCCAGGATTTCCATGCTCAAGTATTCTCCTCCTTGATCACATCAAAGGACATAATACTTATATCCGTATTTTGGTTCTCTACTTCTAACTTATATTCTGTGAATATCTCAAAAGGTTCGGACTTGTGTTTCAATAGGAACATATGTCTGAATCTTGAGTGATTATCAGAGAATGTAACGAAGTACAAAGAACCGGTCCTGGCATGTGTAGACTGGGGACCTTACATACATCAACATGTATCAATCCCAAGAGTTCACTAACTCTTTCTCTGTTTCCATTAAACGGAGCTATGGTCATCTTATCTCTGTGACATGACTGGCAAGTTTCACAAGATGTAGATTTAAACTGATTTAAATATGCATCTTCATGTAACTTCAGCTAGTCGGGTCGCATTGATATGACCTAGTCTACAATGCCTCAAGAAGGATTTAGTCATTTCTGAACTCTTCCTCTTGTGTGTGTTCCATATACTAAGAACTGTAGTTTGATTTAGAACATCAATGCTTTTAGATAACGTTCCTGAACCGATCAACTTTTGATATAGGAAATGTTCAAAACATTATCCAACAATACAAAATTTTATCATTTCTTTACTAATAAAGAGACTGATATGATTTTGTATATCAGGTTCGGTAGCTAATAAAATTCGTTCAGAATCAATGTATTTGGAATACAGGGTGACAGTGACCAACAGACTTGGCTGCAACACTTGCCCCGTTTTCTGCCTCATGAAACTTATCACCCGTTCTCAGTTCTCTATCTTTCTGTAGCCCTATGTAACATATTACATATCTGGGATCCTGATCTGGTATCACATACCCAGGACGTAAAGGATACTGAGAAACAGTTCTCTGTAATGAACACACCCGAAGATGATGCATCAACATGCACTCTCTTCGTTTGGACGGCATAGGAATTCTGGTAATCCCCAATTTCCTGCTCTGTCTTATAACTATTATAAGTTGGAGCGGGACCAACGTTCCCCAGCTCAGTATAACAAGCGGGTTCGGTCAATATTCCGTATTATTATCTTGATTAAGGCGTGATATGGTCGCTACCTGGAGAGAGAGAGAAGAAAACACTCAGCGTGCGCTCTTGCAAGAATAGATTGGTTATTATTTTATTTAATCAGGATGGCTCTCACTGCTTTTTATCAAATCTTCCTTCAAACCCTAAAAGGGAAGACTAGCCGGGATTAATTACACACTACAAGTTCGCCAATCTTTCAGCCAGGCCAGTGTCGGTACTTTGAGGGAGGTCCCCCGTGCTTTCGCACGAACCTAATTAATGTAAACCTCGTTTTCCCAGAGGCGTAACCTCGTTGACTGATTGTTAGGATATGAGCGTGTTCAAGTTTAAGTTTAAATACCGCAATCAAGACGGTTTCGCACGTAGCTAGCCGGTTGAGTACGGGTCGTCCGCAGGGAGATGGGAATCTTTTTCTATGTGTTTTTCGACGAGTTAAGTCCGGTTGTTCAGATTTTGTTTGTAGTTATCTAAGTGTTGAGTTGATATTTAAAGAGAGCATGTTAGGGTTAGGATTAGGTTAGTTTGAGTTAGGAGTCTCCACATCTTTCGTTTCCCTTCTTAATATCGTGTTACGGTAATCGGCAACAACGGGGATTAGCACGACTAGGAAGGACTTTGCGAGTATAAGCTAGGCTTTCCAACGCATAAGTCTTCCTTTTGGTGCTTGTCCGTCCGTTCTTGGCTCTTAGCCATAACCTCCGGTTAATCCAACCACAACCGGTCTTACTACGGAATCACCGCTATCATGTAGGATAGGGTGCCGTAAGGAGCGGATTGTGGTTGGGTTAACGGGAGTCGATTTAAGATGTTGGGAAAGGAAAGAGTGAGAGAGATTTCCTTCTCTCAAACTTCCCTTATCCTACCCTAACAAGAATGAACTACTCACACATCATAATACGGAAAAATAAAACAACACAAAAGAGGAAGATAGAAAGAAGGAGATTAGAAGAATACGACTAACTATTTGCGACCTCACCTTGGCGAGGATCAAGCGTAAGTATCATTGTCATATATAAGGATAAAGAAAAAAGAGAAGAAAGAAATAACAAGGAAATAACAACAACTACTTAACGAATTAAAATTACAACAAGCATAAATATAAGGAGACAAGCATGATAATAAAATGGTCTTCTTTATTCATCACTCTTCACTCAAAAGCTCACTTACAAGTTTAATGGAGAAGAGGTGAGAAGAGGAAGAAGAACATGTAACTAAAACTTAGCAAAAGAAATACAAGAATTGGACACTTTCCTTCACAAACTTCTGGGCTATTTATAGGCCAAAACATGAAACCCTAGGGCAACCAACAGAACATACATGAAAAGACCAACCTACCCCCCAAATCCCTTCTTGTCTGGCGCCAGAATGGCCGCGGAAGCGCGGCCAATACCCCCCTTTGGCCGCCCTTCCGCGGCCGAATTGTGGAGTTGGGCTTTGGTCCTTTTTGTGGTGGCCTGGTTTTCTGAGCACTTTCTTCTGGAATATGTATTTTCTCCAATTGTTTTCACGATTTTCCCAGAATTTCTGTTGAAGGAAAGGTGGACTTTTGGTTAAGATTTTGTCATAATTGTCTCGAGCTCCGCGTAGATCTCTTGGATCTTGTGCTACCATTGAGCCTTGTGCCTGAAAACGACATTGATTTGACATTTTGTCTTCCTAAACAGGTATCTGGCAGCATACGGATGGAGAGCGGAGACCGTGTTTTATCTGTGGTTGGCAGGAACCGGCTTTTTGTCGTGTTTTCCATGAATTTCTCCGTTTGAGAACCGGGAACCTGTATCCTGCAATTGACTAGCAAACACGGCTCAAGAGTATCTACCGACATGCAATGTGATAAAAATTGGGCGGTATGAAAACGCAAAAATCTGATATGAACAAATACCCCCAAACTTATCACTTGCTCGTCCCGAGCAAAGTCCATTTATTCTCAAAAAATTTCCTAACCTCACTTTCGCAGGGAACGCGATTGCACTGAGCATGTGCAACAAGCCGTTAAACCTCTAGGTGTCCCTAGTAGGAGGAGTGTTGTCTCCTGAGGGTTTTCAGCGGATACTACCCACAAAATCCGGTCAAGTTGGTTTGTAAAAATGACTAAGTTTCAAACCCTAAAGTTTTGTTTTTAGAAAATAAAAATTCTATAATCCTAAGTCTAGACTATCGAACCTTTATTTTTCACACCTCACATCTTATTTAACTACAGATTTTATATGTCTTTACGTGCAGTGCGGATAGTGTCGTAAAGTTCCAGAAGGATCGATTAGAGTCATCATGTCGCACAATAAAGCCCAGATAACAATTTTAAAAGGATCACATAAGTTTTATAACGAGTTAAGCATTTTTCAAGTTTCGTTTTCCAGTAAGGTTTCAACTTCAGAATTTCTATCTTCCTTAACAGGAAACTAAGTCGTATTTTTCACTCCACCTTTTTCTTGTTTTCATTTCATACACACCTCTGTGAACGTGCAATAGTCTTTATCATAGAATAAAACCTTCATATCTCCGTTAAATTTTTTTATAAAAGTCTGTCTTTTATCAAGATTATTCTCACACAAAGAACCGTTAGGAATTTTAACTCGGAGAGAACACTTGCTTGACTTTGTTTTAAACTGGACTTTCTAGGTTTCTTAGCGAGCTTTGGGCCAATGCACCCAAACCAGTTGGTTTTAGGGCATTAGGTGTAGAAACACCCCAGCGGACTTAATTACTCAAGTTACCTAGGTCCAAAAACAAAAGACAGTTTGGCGTGAAAATCAGATGATTTAATACGAACGGAGATATAACCGGCAGTTCAAATATTTTTTTGGATAAAAGACGTGTCTAGTGGGTTTGGTGTGTAATCATTCCAATCAAGTTTCAGATGGGTTATTTTTCAGACTTAGTTCCAATTAAGGCATCAATAACATTCCTTCATATTCACTTACTTCATAACTATTCTTGATATATTACTTATTTCAGAACAAACCTATTTGATCCTCAGAAAATCATTTATCTGTTTAAAAGTTTGAACATGAAAGACTTGTCATCTAATTCCCAAAACTCACGACACGTGTAGTGTGATGTAAAGACGTATATTAGCTATAGTTAACTTCAAAGGAGAGTTATCTTTCAGGTTTTCAAAATCCAAACATAAGATCTAGTTATTCCTATTTTTTCAAACAAAAACCGTCGAATGTTGATTCAGAGTTCATCCACAAGCTAACTTGACAAAAAAGTTTTTATATTTTTGGAAAATTTTCAAATTTTTATGGTTTTTTATGGATTTAATATGCAGATGCAAAATATACATATGAATGCGAAGGTAAGAAATGCGTACCGAGCGTACCCCCAAACTTAAACTGGACAGTGTCCTCACTGTCATAGCATGAAGAGAGCAGTTGGAAGGTTCAAAATTGTCGGTTAGTGATACACAAATTTTTATTTGTTTTTGATTTTAAAGAAAAAAAAAGAAAAAAGAATATACACAAATATAAACAAAATGGTTTGTACATACCCCCAAACTTATTTGGAACAGTGTCCACTGTTCTTGGCTGGATAACCGAAGTTTGGAGGTAGGCAGAGGAAGATCAATCAAGGTAAACCGGCTCCTGTAAGAACAGGAGCTCCTCTGTTGGTTCGGCGCTAAGGTATGGTTTGCATCGGTGTCCATTTACCTTGAAGAGTGAACCGTCCTTTAGATTTTCCAAATCCACAACGCCCTGCGGATACACATTCCGCACAAAATACGGCCCTTTCCAGCGAGATCGGAGCTTTCCAGGATGGAAATGAAGTCGGGTGTCTTAAAGAAGTACCTCCTGACCAGGTACGAAGGTTTTGCGCAAAAGGTGTTTATCATGAAACACCTTCGTTCGATTCTTAATGACAACCGCGTTGTCGTAAGCCTCATCCCTAAGCGCGCTCAGTTCGTTCAGCTGCAGCTTCCGATGGTTGCCCGCGTCCTCCAGAGACAGATTCAGCTCCTTTATCGCCCAAAACGCGCGATGCTCGATTTCGACCGGAAGGTGGCAGGCTTTTCCGTACACAAGCCGATAGGGAGACATGCCAAGGTCGGTCTTATAAGCGGTTCTAAATGCCCAAAGGGCATCAGTGAGTTTCAGAGACCAATCCTTACGGTTCTTGGAAACCGTCTTCTCCAGTATCTGCTTGATTTGCCGATTTGAAACTTCGGCTTGCCCGCAGGTTTGGGGGTGGTAGGGCGTAGAGAGCTTATGATTTATGGAATATTTCCGCATCAAGGCTTCGAAAGTTTTATTGCAGAAATGACTTCCATTGTCGCTAATGATTGCTCGGGGGTGCCCAAACCGGGAGAAAATGTTTTCTTTAAGGAACCTAACGACAACCTTGTTGTCGTTAGTCCGGCTGGGCACAGCCTCGACCCATTTAGAGACGTAATCAACAGCTAGAAGGATGTACAAGTTCCCAAAAGAGCTGGGAAACGGCCCCATGAAGTCTATCCCCCAAACATCGAAAATCTCCACAACCAAGATTGGTTGGAGCGGCATCTCGTTTCTCCGGGATATCCGGCCCATGTGTTGGCACCGGGAGCAAGTCTTGCAATAATCGTGAGCGTCTTTGAAAAGTTGTGGCCAGTAGAAACCACATTGCAAGATCTTCTCAGCTGTCTTTCTGGGCCCAAAATGCCCGCCACATGCTTGGTCGTGGCAAAATGACAGCACACTCTTGAATTCCTCATCTGGGACACACCGACGAATAATCTGGTCGGGACAGTACTTAAACAAGTAGGGTTCGTCCCAGTAAAAGTGTTTTACTTGGGATAAGAAGCGAAGTCTGTCCTGACGTGACCATTCAGTCGGTAGTAATCCCGTGGACAAATAGTTCACAATATCTGCGAACCAGGGTTCACACGATACTGCCAAGAGCTGTTCATCCGGGAAAACGTCGTTTATCGGAATTGGAAGCGAAGGCGAAGAAGGAAGTCGCGAGAGATGGTCGGCAACCACGTTTTCACATCCTCGTTTGTCCTTAATGACAAGGTCAAACTCTTGAAGCAAGAGGATCCAACGGATTAACCGAGATTTGGCATCTTTCTTCGCAAAAAGATGGTGCAGAGCTGAGTGGTCAGTGTAGACAATGATTGGAGAGCCGATGAGGTAGGGCCTGAACTTTTCTAAGGCAAATACAACAGCTAAGAATTCCTTCTCAGTTGTTGTATAGTTAAGTTGGGCGTCGTTCAGGGTCCGGCTCGCGTAATAGATTACGTGCGGCATCTTATTGATGTGCTGTCCAAGGACAGCACCGATGGCAAAGTCGGATGCATCGCACATAATCTCGAATGGGTGCGTCCAGTCAGGGGAAGAAAGAACGGGAGCAGAAGTGAGTGAGAGTTTCAGTGACTCGAATGCAGTCACACAGCTCGAGTCGAAGGTGAAAGGCGTGTCCTTGGCCAGCAAAAGCGTCAAGGGCCTAGCAATCTTGCTAAAGTCCTTGATAAACCGTCTATAAAAACCGGCATGGCCAAGGAAGGCTCGGATATCTCTGACGCATCGGGGAGGAGGCAGATTGGAAATGACCTCAATCTTTGCTTTGTCAACCTCTATGCCATTTTGCGAGATGATATGTCCTAAGACAATACCTTCGCGCACCATGAAGTGGCATTTCTCCCAGTTCAAAGTGAGATTCTTGTCCTTACATCGGGTAAGGACAGCGTCAAGATGCAGCAAACACTCGTCAAAGGAGTCGCCGAAAATGGAGAAGTCATCCATGAAAATCTCCAGAAATTTCTCCACCATGTCTGAGAAAATCCCCATCATACACCGCTGGAAGGTAGCGGGCGCATTGCATAACCCAAAGGGCATGCGTCGATATGCAAACGTGCCGAAAGGACAAGTGAAAGTGGTCTTGTCCTGGTCTTTTTCGGCGATGGGAATTTGATTATAACCAGAGTAGCCATCAAGAAAACAATAGTACTCATGTCCGGCCAATCGTTCCAGCATCTGGTCAATGAAAGGTAGCGGAAAGTGGTCTTTCCGCGTTGCGGCGTTGAGTTTTCTGTAATCAATGCAAATTCGCCACCCAGTTTGGGTGCGAGTAGGGATTAACTCATTCGCCTCGTTGGTTATGACCGTGATGCCCGACTTCTTGGGGACAACGTGAATGGGGCTAACCCACTGGCTATCGGAGATAGGGTAAATGATACCACTATCTAGACATTTGACGATCTCCTTCTTCACAGCCTCCTTCATGACTGGATTAAGACGTCTTTGTGGATCCCGGGCTGGTTTGGCATCATCCATCAGATGAATGTGATGCTCAACGATGAGGGGACTAATCCCCTTGATGTCCGCCATGGACCAGCCAAAAGCTTGCCTGTTGCTGTGCAAGACCGCGAGAAGGGCTTTCTCTTGCTCGGGAGCTAGAGAAGCCGAGATGATGACAGGAAGGGTCTCGTTCTCACCTAAGTAAGCATACTTAAGGTGAGACGGCAACGGCTTGAGTTCGAGCGTTGGAGGTGAAATGATGGAAGGCAAGACTGGTGCAAAGGTCTCGAACTCAAAGGACTCCAGCAAAGGTTCAAAACGAGTGTAGGCAACCGAGTCGGATGGTTCAGGTAACTCATCCGAAAAGTCGAAAGATTCAAACTCGGGTTGTGCGCGGCTAAGATCGTTCGTGAATGTGAAACACTCGTAGTCGTTATCGGGCGCAGAAACAGCAGCAGGTTCGAAGAGACACGCACTAGTGGCGTCAAGATCATCGTGTTCAAACAGAAACTCCTCGAATTCACACTCTTCTGGTGTGATCTCCTGGATCGAGCAGACATCCAGTATATGAGCATTAGGTTCGGCGGGCTGATTCCCCAACCTAAAAATGTTGAGTTCAATTGTCATATTTCCAAAAGAGAGGTTCATTGAACCATTGCGACAATTGATCACAGCATTTGAGGTTGCGAGAAATGGGCGACCGAGTATCACCGGAATTTGATTCCGGGGGTTAGCTACAGGCTGTGTATCTAAGACAATGAAGTCGACGGGGAATATGAAGTCCCCGACTTTGATTAACACATCCTCTAGCTCACCCCTAGGATGGGTGATCGATCGGTCGGCCATCTGGAGAGTGCAGTGTGTGGGTTTCAGCTCTCCGATGCCTAATTGCTCGTATACTGAATACGGAAGCAAGTTAACACTGGCACCAAGATCTAATAGTGCGCGGTTGATGTTCTTATCCCCAATAGTAATTGAAATCGTAGGACAGCCAGGGTCCTTCCGTTTTTGTGGTAAAGATTGGGTAAGGGCATCACTCACAGCACTAGCCAAGAAAACTTTCTTGGGTACCTAAGACTTCCTCTTTTTCGTGCACAAGTCCTTTAAGATTTTCGCGTAAGAAGGGACTTGTTGGACAGCATCTAAAAGAGGAATGTTAATGTTAACTTGCTTGAATAACTCCAAAATCTTCTCCATTTGTGGATTTTGTTTGTTAGACCTCAACCGGTTTGGAAATGGAACATTTTGAAAATTGGTTGAGTCTAAAGCTGGAGGAGGAGATTTTGGAGTTGGAACAGATCCCAGAATAGGTGTTTTCGTGGAGTGAGAAGCGGGTCCGTTCAGGGCAGAAGAAGAAGAGGGAGAGCCTTGTGAAGAACGGAGAATAGGCTCGGAAGACGAAGAAGAAGAAGGAGAAGAAGCAGAAGAAGAAGCGGCCGGGGTGTCATCGTTGATTTGCTTGCCAATGTTGTTTTGCAGCACCCTCCCTGATCTCAGTGTGGTCACGGCACTCACATTATGGTTTTGTTGTTCAAGAGCAACATGTGCATTATGTGGGTGGCCAGGATTTGGAAGTGGCTGGGACGGGAGCTTCCCCTTCTCTCGCTCGCTCAAGGCCGCGTTCAGCTGTGCAATCTGGGCCTCGATGGTCTTGATGCTCTGCCCGTGTGCGGCGGTGTGTTGCACTAAAGATTGGATCGAAGACTGGATGTTGGCGGTGGATTGAGTTGATTGTTTAACAAACGCATCCAGACTTCGCTCGAGCGAGGAAACCTTATCGTTGTTCGACGGAACAAAGTTGTTTGGTGGAAAGGAATTGTTCGGTGCAAAGTTGTTCGTCTGGTTTTGGTAAGGTTGGGGTTGGAAGGGTTGCTGATACTGAGTTTGTTGTTGCGCTTGTTGTTGCGGTGGAGGGGCCCTTTGGAAATTGTTGCCCTGGAATTGATTCTGATTCTGATTCCAGGCGAAATTGGGGTGGTTCCTCCAACCGGGATTGTAGGTGGAAGAGTATGGATCATTCCTTGGTCTTTGCTGGAATGCATTAACCTGACCCTGTCCTTGCGAGGGTGGATTGTAAGGACACTCTTCGGTCAAGTGGGACGGATCGGAACAACAAGCGCAGATGGTACGAAGGGGGAGAACAGGTGTGGGGGCAGGAGCAGAAAATTTGCTCTCTATTGCTTCAAGCTTTTTTGTTATTGCAGCCATTTCAGCTCTCATCGCAATAGAGACATCAAGCTGGTGAATTCCTACCCTAGACTGACCGGTAGAAGTGGAGGTAGAAGAAGAAGAAGTCGGTCTGGTGCTCTCCCACTGTAGCGTTTGCTCCGCAAGATCGTCAAAGAACTGCCACGCTTCCTCGTCAGATTTGGATAGGAAGTGGCCCTGACAGATGGTTTCCAGCAACTGCTTCGTTGCTGGGTTCAGTCCCTCGTATAAGGTTTGGCAGAGTTGCCATTTCTCTATACCGTGGTGAGGACACTGAACAAGAAGGTCTTTGTATCGGTCAAAGCACTTCCAGAAGGGTTCAGAAGGAAGCTGGGAGAATTGGTTGATCTCATTTCGAATTCTTGCGGTCTTATGATTTGGGTAGAATTTTTTCAGAAACGCTTTAACAAACTCGTCCCAGCTGGTGATTGAGTGGGAAGCGGTGCTATACAGCCATTTTTCTGCGAGATCGCATAAAGTGAACGGAATGACCCGTAGACGTATAGCATCGTCCGACAGCTGGGTTGTTTTCATCATGGCACAGACGTTTTGAAATTTGTTAATGAAGATATAGGCATCTTCAGATTCAAGCCCATGAAAACGTGGAAGCATGTTGATGAAATGGGGCTTAATTTCAAAGTTGTCCCCATTGGCCGGAGGAAGAGAAAGGCAGGTTGGAAGTGCAGAACGGGTAGGGTAGAAACGATCCTGGAGCGCAATTCGCTGCGGCGCTACAACAGGCGGAGGTGGTGGGAGATTGGTCTCCATAGGAGGTGGAGCCAATCCAGGGGTGGTCAACGAGATGTTCGGATTAAATCCCGACATCGCGGAAGAAGAGGTTGGTGAAGGTGAAGGTGAAGGTGAAGATGTATGAACAGAATTCCGGTCAACGTCGGAGTTGGCCGGCAAAGGAAGGGGTGAAAGAGGAGTGGACGGAGTATCGACTTCGGAGTCGATCGCGTAGTCGGTCGCGACTAACGTAACGCGGACTAGACGGGCGCTAGTGTCCCGAGTCCAAGCGGACATACACTAAACGAGTTTAGTATAGTCAAAGCGAAGAAGGTGAGGGTAAGAAAACGTCAATGAAGAAAGGCGATGGGTGTTGGGTGAAAATGGATGTGGCGACAAAAGGGCAAGTTTTTATAAAAGTTTTTGATTTTTTCTTTTTTCTTTTGTTTTTAGAAAGAGATTTACAGAAGTATGTACGGAAATACGGCTTAAGCAATCACAAACAAGATATGCACAATCACACCTAGATCTAGGGTAACCTAGGTCTACTAGACCTGCTCCTGAACTTGATTGTCGAAGTTAAACAGTGTCGAGAAACAAGCTTAAAAATACACTGATCACGAGGCCAGGTAAGTGTAGAGATAAGGGGAGGTTGTCCAACGCTTTCGCGAAGTTCCTTAATTAAATAACCCTTTCTCTTTCGGCGGTTGCGCCTTTAACACTTTCCTAGACACCCCGTAAACAATATACGGTTAAGCAAGGTTCTAAACAAGGTTTATCTTCTCCTAATGAGCGCGAAGTCCTTAGGGCTGAAGTCTAGTATTTTTTAATTTACAATGGACAATGCATATGCTTTAGTGATTTCCGGGGTCCTGGGAAGGGTGATGAAATCCCCACCCAATCTGGATTGGTTTCAAGCCCCTTAAGTCCGTATTAAAGAATGCAAAACAGTAACAATATCAACAGCAAACAAATTTTATTTGCGGCGCAAAGAATCCTGCACAAAAACAGTTTATTGGAAGGGGGAGAAGAATTTGCGCAAAGAATGCTGCAGAAAACACAATTTATTGGAGCTCAGAGGAGTGGGGAGAAGGAGAGAGACTTACAGAGAGAAAATAGCACCCTGACCCCACCAAACTACCGCGCAAGCGCGGCCAAACAGGTGATAAGGCCGCGCTTCCGCGGCTGTATAGAGGGATTGGGCCTTGAAATTTTGTGAAGATGCCTTTCTGTGTCTCCTCTGGTTGTCTTGATGTCCTGAAATTGGATTTGCTCACTGGAACAGCTCCAGATTTGTACAGTAGACCGGATGCTTCGTTTTCGTCCGTCGCGGTGTAGCCGCGAAAATGTGGGTCTATCTTCCCACGTCTTTGGCACTGTACTTGAACTCCGTATTTCCAACGTCCTTGGCGTCGATCTTGAGCTTCGTATTTCCTGCACACTTGCACAAAAACTAATCAAGAATAACAAGATGGTTTCTTTTACAAAGTATATATATTTTTTTTGGTTTTTGGTTGTTTTTATATTCACAAATTAACCCGAAATTTCACTTAGAAATAGACTACCGTCTCCCCGGCAACGGCGCCATTTGATTGTTAGGATATGAGCATGTTCAAGTTTAAGTTTAAATACCGCAATCAAGACGGTTTCGCACGTAGCTAGCCGGTTGAGTACGGGTCGTCCGCAGGGAGATGGGAATCTTTTTCTATGTGTTTTTCGACGAGTTAAGTCCGGTTGTTCAGATTTTGTTTGTAGTTATCTAAGTGTTGAGTTGATATTTAAAGAGAGCATGTTAGGGTTAGGATTAGGTTAGTTTGAGTTAGGAGTCTCCACATCTTTCGTTTCCCTTCTTAATATCGTGTTACGGTAATCGGCAACAACGGGGATTAGCACGACTAGGAAGGACTTTGCGAGTATAAGCTAGGCTTTCCAACGCATAAGTCTTCCTTTTGGTGCTTGTCCGTCCGTTCTTGGCTCTTAGCCATAACCTCCGGTTAATCCAACCACAACCGGTCTCACTACGGAATCACCGCTATCATGTAGGATAGGGTGCCGTAAGGAGCGGATTGTGGTTGGGTTAACGGGAGTCGATTTAAGATGTTGGGAAAGGAAAGAGTGAGAGAGATTTCCTTCTCTCAAACTTCCCTTATCCTACCCTAACAAGAATGAACTACTCACACATCATAATACGGAAAAAGAAAACAACACAAAAGAGGAAGATAGAAAGAAGGAGATTAGAAGAATACGACTAACTATTTGCGACCTCACCTTGGCGAGGATCAAGCGTAAGTATCATTGTCATATATAAGGATAAAGAAAAAAGAGAAGAAAGAAATAACAAGGAAATAACAACAACTACTTAACGAATTAAAATTACAACAAGCATAAATATAAGGAGACAAGCATGATAATAAAATGGTCTTCTTTATTCATCACTCTTCACTCAAAAGCTCACTTACAAGTTTAATGGAGAAGAGGTGAGAAGAGGAAGAAGAACATGTAACTAAAACTTAGCAAAAGAAATACAAGAATTGGACACTTTCCTTCACAAACTTCTGGGCTATTTATAGGCCAAAACATGAAACCCTAGGGCAACCAACAGAACATACATGAAAAGACCAACCTACCCCCCAAATCCCTTCTTGTCTGGCGCCAGAATGGCCGCGGAAGCGCGGCCAATACCCCCCTTTGGCCGCCCTTCCGCGGCCGAATTGTGGAGTTGGGCTTTGGTCCTTTTTGTGGTGGCCTGGTTTTCTGAGCACTTTCTTCTGGAATATGTATTTTCTCCAATTGTTTTCACGATTTTCCCAGAATTTCTGTTGAAGGAAAGGTGGACTTTTTGTTAAGATTTTGTCATGATTGTCTCGAGCTCCGCGTAGATCTCTTAGATCTTGTGCTACCATTGAGCCTTGTGCCTGAAAACGACATTGATTTGACATTTTGTCTTCCTAAACAGGTATCTGGCAGCATACGGATGGAGAGCGGAGACCGTGTTTTATCTGTGGTTGGCAGGAACCGGCTTTTTGTCGTGTTTTCCATGAATTTCTCCGTTTGAGAACCGGGAACCTGTATCCTGCAATTGACTAGCAAACACGGCTCAAGAGTATCTACCGACATGCAATGTGATAAAAATTGGGCGGTATGAAAACGCAAAAATCTGATATGAACATTGACACCTTTCTAGACACCTACTTGATCGGCTAATTGTAATGTATAAAACTCTCCCAGGAGTAACTCTTACTCGCAGCGGGTATCGGGATCCAACTATCTCATAGAAGGTATGCAATCTCATTGCAAATTTCAACACTTGAAATTCCCGATAATATTTTGCCCCTAGCTTCCTATGACCTTGACGGAGGTCAACAAACCATAGGCTACTAGTCAAGTTCAACCCGTCATTTCTTGATCGAATTAAACCCACCCGCACGACCCTTGACGGAGGTCAACAAGGCCGCACGACTACCCTAATCCAATTTGCATCATATGCATAAGCAGATAAATACTAGTTAGCTACCGCACACTACGTCTTGACGGAGGTCAACAAACGTAGCACGAATACTAAGTAGGACTTATCTGAAATGACGGAGGGCTACGACAGGTTTTTCTGAAAACCTATTGCGTAATGAACTTGATATCGTTGTAGAATCAAATGATTTTAAAATGGAGTGTTTTTGAGGCTTTTCTAGTTTTGTTAAAGGAGTCACTCCCGGTGAAGGGATCGTCGGTCCTTTCCTCATCGAATAAGGTGCAGGATATATCATATATACCGCTGTGCAAAGCAAAAACTCTTAAAAGCAATCAAAAGACAAACCGAGTGTGTAGCATCTGCCAGTTATTGCTAAAGGAGTCACTCCCGGTGAAGGGATCTCGGTCCTTTCCTCATCGAATAAGGTGCAGGATATATCATATATACCGCTGTGCAAAGCAAGAACTGTAGCTACCTGTTTTATTTTTGAAATTCGATTCTACAACATCTTAGGTTTCTTTTACTTTCATTAATCACATTAATGAAGTCCCATCATTTAAATACCTAAACATCACAGATAAATACGACGTACACTTATGCCATCCGCATTCGCCTCGATGTCCCCTCGTGCACCGTTAGGTTAGGTAACTAACGGCAGAGCGGGGCAGGGCTAGCGCGGGTGTAAAACATAAGTAACGTCTATATAATATATCATATATACTATATACTGTATCTATCACAGAACATCACATGATCACATCACAGATATCGCAGTAGAAGAAACATATGAAATATTGGATATACTAGGACGTCTGTGTTTTCAATACGAGCCAGTATAAAACACGGATTCCACGGTCGTGATGAATAGCCAAACCCACACCCTTAGACCCCTACGAGAGCGGCAAGCAACCCTACCAATTCTAGAGTTACGAGACCCGGACTCGACTCCTCGAGTTGGTCTCCCACTGGACTCCAGAACCCGGTTACTTGTGCTCCCCTCCTTGGGTCTATCCTAGTGCGGAAAAGTAAATAATATACAAACGGTGACATCTTCCGCAACCTGGAAGTGCCCCAATAAAAGAATATTACATACAAGTTTTTACATGAATGAAAATGAAAAACACTCATCTCACATAAAAAACCCCGGCTATTCAAACACGACGATCCAATACAACATATCCAGCAACACATAACATCACATGTCATCAACGTAAGTAAATATGCGCATCCCAATTGTCGTTGACATATAGCAACGAAACTGGCGATATCACATATTACACTTACGGTCACAGAAAGGAAAGTATAAAACTACAACAGTTGGAATCCGCAACCTGCATAGACATCGCATGCCTAATCAAATGAATTCCTTAGACATCGCATGCCTAACAATTATAAACCCCGCATTTTAGTCTCAAAATCGAAAACTCTTTTCAATATCAAGTCGGGCAATTCAACAAGATTCCCGACATCCTGATCGAATGCTCGTCGCAAACTTTTGTAGGCAGCTGCACCCCCGACGCCATCGACGAAGTGCACCAAGGCGGAACACCGCTGCCGCGAGCACCCGGACGGATGCTTTCGGCGACGGGATTCTCCTACAGTCACTTGGTCGGGGCTATGGAGCGAGGCTGTCTATTAAGTTTACCCGGCGAGTATCCGCGTACGCTACGTGATTGCGACGGACTTTTGATCACATCAAAATTCCGTGGCAACCGATCAAGTGAGACTAAACTGCTATGTTTATAACATTTATTCAGTTATCTCATATCTGTTTGTGAATTCCAAGTATTGTATCACATTCCGGATAAATAGAAAATGTTAAACTTTTCGATCGAACAATCGAACACCCAAGTTTTCCCGATACAGCTCAACACATGAAATAAGTCTAAAAACATTCAGTTCGTGCCTCAGTACCAACGGTCCAGCCGTAGAAGGGTCAAGCCAATGCCTCACATGTGGCACGCCGTACTGCCCCAAACCCTAAGGTTCAAAGGGCAGTTCAAGACGATCACATAATCGAGTTAAGGTTTGTTGTCTTCTAGAGGGTCCATCGCGTTACTTGCACTACTTAGAACGTGTTTAAACTACGGAAAAATCCAACACTTGGAAATTTCCCGACAGGGGAAAAATTGGGTATTTATATCCGGTCGAACTTTTTTAACATATTCAAAAATTATCCGGAAAGCCAAAAAGACAAAATCTGATACTCCGATCGAAACACCGAATCCCCAAAACAACCCCAGAAAATTCAACTGTTGAATAAAATTTAAAAATTCCCATAAAATCCAGCATCAGAAAAGAGGAGTTACTGTGCAACAATTACAGTGAGATACGACCGTACGGCCGCGGAACCGCCGCATGAGCCATGCTCATGCCGCGGAACCGCGGCGGTTTAGATGAATTAGGATGTCGTATTTCACCATAACTCTTAGATCTTCCTGCTGAATTTTTTACGAATTTTTAATCTGGAAAAATCCCAGAATTTAGAAAAAGTCCAGAGAGCATGGAAATTTTGGGGTTTCGGTTCGTTCGGACTTCAAACTCCGTCTAGACTTCGCCTAAGGCTCTAGCTAGGCTCTGATACTACTGTAGGTTTCCTAGGCACTCTCAAGAGGTCTCACAAGGCATCAACCATGCCAATTTCAAATTTTAACGGTGCCGAGAAACCCTAATACGGATCGTTGGCTAGATATTTAGGCGAAAAAGTAACTAGTAAACTACTTTACCAAGAGAATACGGAAATACAACCTTTGTAGATCCGGTCCTCCACCTCCACGGCTCCGTGATGAAGTCCTCTCCGCTGTCCAAATCAAATCCCGGGCTCTAGCGTCGGCTTCATCGGAGAAAGAGCGGGCTAGGTCATCGACGACGTGCCGAAGATGATCTACGTCGAGGCATCGCTAGATCAAGCTCCAACTTCACCAAGTCTAGAAAACTTGTGAAGGAAACACACTCTACTACTTGGCAAGAGGTAGAGGATGAAGAAATAGGAAGTGGGTAGACTTTAGAATTGGATTTCTCACTCTTTTTCATCAATCACCATTGATGAAGTAAGCTTTCTTCTTTGAAGATCAAGAAGAAGAAGAAGATAATGAATATGATAAGTTAATCCTAAAATGAAAAGAATAATGAATTCTTATCATAATAGAACCATGGTTAGGTGTAGAGAATTAATTAGGGTAAAGTGGAATGGTTAGGGTTAAGGATGAGACAAAGTGGTCACAAAGTCAAAGTATTCATGAAGCTTCATGAAAGAACAAAGAATGCCACCATTTTATCATTTCCTATTCTTTTTCCAAAAGAATAAATAAATGAATAAAATGAATAAGCAAATAATAAACCCTAACCATTTCATTAACCAAGGTTTAATTCTTTATACTTAATCAATTTTACATGCACCATCAAACATGATACAAGCATGTGCACAAAATCATATCACATATATAATGCGCACATCCGAGCGAGAAAATCCATTTAAAGTGAACCGATACTAGTTAATGCAAAGTAATATATCAAATATATAATTATGCATTAAATCATTAAATCAACACTTGATTTAACGATCCGGTCATATCGCATATAACCGACTAATATCCAATGTATCGATTTATCGAATCAATCTTCGATTCGATAACTAGGTTATATCGCATACAACCATTCGACACATTGTTCGCGAGAATGAAATACGGTATCACATACACGCATTATTCTCGGTCCCGCACATATCTCATATGCGCTCCTATTTCGTTTCGCTTGAGCCAGGAAACCTCTGTGTAGGACTCTAAAGACTCGTCAATACGCCGGCAGCAGATGATGATCATATCAAACATCCACAAGCCGCAAGCGGTCTGCTAAACGTAACGGCCACCCGGGTATTGAGCGATCAGAAGATCGACGAGCAAGCCCGCTCACACTCCAGTGAATCCAACCAGTAACACTACCGTACAGTCCGGTCTGATCGTCTGATATGTCGCATATCTCGCCTAGGGGTGGTAAACGTCAGACCCCAATAGCTCGATAAGTCGTGTTGATATGAGGTCTATAATAATTCGAGAAACTACTAGTAACACTTACCAGTAAATCTCAGCAACCCTGGCCAGGGATTTCCGGTTATAGCCAATCGAACACAGCGCAACATCAACCCCCTATACCAGGAGAGACGAATCCCCTCCTATCGCTCATTGCCTCCATGTGACTCGGGACTGTACCCAAAAACTACCGTTTTGCACGCCCTCTTGGACGTGGTAAGATGGAAATCAAAGCACAGTGGGAACCACACAAGACTCTATGACGATCTCGGGTCAACAGACTACTCTGTACCAGTGTCACCAGAGAACTGCCATCTGACGTAAGGTATAATACCATCTGGGAGTTCTCGGCGAGTCCGTCCAGTGTACCCAGTCTCTACTGAGCACCCGTATATCATCTCTGATGTCAAACACCAATGGATATGGGATCATCCATCGCCCATCTGTATGGGTCGAGAAGGTATACGCTAGTCTACTCTGGTATATCGATGCCCCATCTCGATACGCCCACGACTAGGGATTTTCAAGGATGTACTTATGGACTACCATGTCCCCACTAGTATGATCCGCATCATAGTCCAGGTAGTCAAGTACACATCCTAAGGGCTTTACCAACATGTAACAGAGAGACAATCAGTGTACACGTTAAGGTAAAGAGTAACCAGATAGCATACTATCATGTCGAGCGAGAAAGTCCTCCCTATATATGTCCCAGCATCCACTACAATATACATCCTATGTATAGTAATGGCCTCTAGGGCATACATATAACTAACAGATTTTCCATTTTCCATCAAGATAGTGCTATGATCTTAAATTTGAACCCAAAAGCATTTGATTGAGTTCTCATCGAAAAAAGAAATTAGGGTTTCATGAAAGAAAGATGAAGAAGATACCGTATGAGATTCGAAAAAAAGTATTAAAAAAGAGATTTTCTCATGCTATTTATTGAAAGAGGAAGAGAGGACAGAAGGTTGTGTTTTTTAGAACCTGCTGTTAAAGTGAAAAATTAGCCAAATAAAAAAAATACAAGTATTCCATTAAAAGTGATTGCCAAATACAAAATCCGACATACAAGGATTACTAAAACAATACTCAAGACTTTAGAGCTCCCTCTCAGCTTCCTCCAACATATCATAGCAGCACCCTTCGCGAAGCGTATCCACCCACCTATCAGCGCCGCATCCCCTGGTAAAGGCAAACATGATAGCCCGTCGAGCATGTATATGGCTCAAGAAATGAACGGAGCGGTCCTTCCAAAACTTCGTGATCAAGCGTGCCTCATGGATAGAATCGACTTTGTTTTCCGCAACTTAAAGTATCGCCAGAGTCATCTCCGCCGGGCGAGCAGTGATGGCAACGAGGATGGTAAGAAAGATCATTCAAATCCAAGACGAGCCAAGGGGAAGAGTTAACCCCAGCAGCCCTCGATCTCAGCCAGCCTGAGATCGCACTGGGTGTGAGTAAGGTTGGGATTCAACAGGCGTGCAGCAAAAGGAGGGAAGATATCCGTAATGGGTAACTCCCATGGTTGCAAAGGGCTATTCGATCCGGTGTTGCGAATCATTAACTTCTTCTTGCAAATGAAGAAATGGAATGGGCGCTCCTCAATTTATGGGGAAGACACTAGACTCTCGCACGCAAAACAGCACGTCTGGTTTCAAGAGAGAAGGCTTCCAAAGTATTGACCAAGAAAGCTTTAGAGAAGGGGGCAGGCACCCTCTATTCCCCATAGTATAAGGAGGCGGAGTCCCCATGTTAGGGGTATCCACCCCAATAAAAAGAGAGCGGCGGGTACCCCTAGAAAGGGTATCTGCCCCCCTAATAAACCCCAAGATTCCTACACACAAACAAAACAAGACAAAATAATGGCTCAAGGCAAAGGCAAAGAGGGAATCTCATTAATACTGAGATCGGGTGCATTCTCAGGAAGACGGGCGTACAAAAAGATATTCTCTATTTCCACTAATTGCATAAGGAGACGCTCTAAACGAAGCGCTGCCGGATCTCCAGCAGCACCAGGTATCATCGGGATACCATATAGAAATGTTCGCTTCTGGTAAATATGACATAGTACCTGGAAGCTGTGATCCTTCAGCCACCCTTCAATTAAGCCCATTCCATGAACAAACCGGATCATCTCTTCAGCATCATAAAGCATCTGACACGTCATCACGGCAGGGTACCGTGGGATAGCATGAAGGATGGCAAAGAAAATCAAAGGCAGCAAAACTGAAGACAGCCGGATGGCATTCCTGACATGGCCCTCTATCTGGGCCAAAACTTCTTCACACCGGGCTTCGCTAAAACCCTGTTGAAAAAGACAAACGGTATTGAGAGAATAATATCCCTGATAAGGATCATTCCTGATTGAGAAGAACCGACAGACTCGATATTCGACATGATTCCTTCTAAAAATAAGGAGTGAAGGGAGGTACTTCCTAAATTTATAAGGAAAAGAAGTATTAAAAAAGGCTAAAAACGAGGCATGTCATGCAAAGGAGATTCCCAAAGGCATTGACCAAGAGGGCCTCGGTCCCCCTCAAGCGGATACCCCTGTCAGGTATCTCGAGACAAACATCCTCGCTTATGGGAGCCTACCTAAGCAAGCGGTGCCCCGATCAAGGGTGCCCGCCCCCGTTAGATATAGATGCCCTAAAAGCAATTATTGTAATTGTCCATGAAACTATATGTATATGAATTTCTTGCACGAAATGATAGTATGTTATCTGGTTTGCTTTATCATTATAGTGTATATGTTTTAATTGTTATTACGTATCGCAAATATAAAATGATGAATTCCTTAGAATGTTGCGGGACTACCAGGATTATGATGAGATTATAATAGTGGGGTTTAGTTAGTTGTCGAGTACATTCTTCAATTGTTCCTAGTCGTAGGAATGTTGAAGCAGGACATCGGCACTCTAGAGTAGACTAGAGCATGTGTTTCTTGATCCCAAGGAGGGCGATGGATGATCCCACAGCTATTGGTGTTTGACACCGTGGATTTTATGCAGGTGCTCATTGAGAATGAGTACACTGAACGGGATCGTCGAGAACTCTTAGATGATATTGTACATATATGTCAGATAGCAGTTCTCTGGTGACAATGGTACATGGTAGTCTTCTGACCTGATACCGTCACAGTACCTTATGTATGGACCGACTATTTTGACTTCTACCCAACCACAGCTTTAAAGAGCCATGCATACATGTTTTTCTTGGGTATATTCCTGAAGCACATAGAGGTAGTGAGCACTCAAGATGGGATTCGTCTCTCCCGGTATAAAGAGTTGATACCGTACTGTGCAAGATATAACTATGACCTGAAGTCCCTGGACAGGGCTATTGAGATAAACTGAAAGTTGTTATCAGTTGTATCTCAAATGGTTACGATTTTAGTATCGTCATGAATTATTGTTAGGATTAGGTTCTAGGGTCACAACACTTGCGGACTGCGGCGAAATAGTAAATAAAAAATTTCAAGAACATAACACCAAATACCAATACCAAAACCATTCGAATAAAGATAGTTGTCAAAAACTAGTAAGCAAATAAAGGGGTTTAGGGGGTTACAACCTTTTAGCATGTCCACTCGTCTAGTGGAAGACCCAAGTTAGATTCCACGTCGTAAGGATCGAGCTTGCAAGCGGATCTCCTTACCGAAAATGATCCACTTCAAAGAAAACCCCAACCCAAGCTTCAATTTCACTAAAATCTTCACTTTTGTGAAATAACTTACTCTCAAAAATTGCTAAAGAATGAGAGGAAGAGATGTAATGAGCTCACTCTTTACTTTTCTTTCTCTCATTCTCTCTTGAGCTTTCATTTCTCTACTCAAAAATGAGGAGAGAGAATGGGCATAAAGGAATGAAGGAGGAGATAGAATGCTTCATCCTCGAATAGTCTTTTTTTCATTTAAAAATGAAGTCATACCTCTCAACAACCATACCTCATTTCTTTAATAATAAAAAGAAATGAGGTGTCCCTTTCTAGAAGCATACACGTGTATCATATACATAAAATATATGTATCATATACACATAGAAGTATTTGTATCAAATACAAAAGTATTTTAGTATATGTATCATATACATATACTCGTATTTGTATCACATACAAATATCAAATTATTCTAGAAGGGCATGCATATCATATACACAAAAAAAATTTGTGTGTGTGTGTGTGTGTGTAAACAAATAGCAAATAAGAGAGAAAGTGAACATAATATAAATATATATATATATATATATATATATATATTAAATCAACACTTGATTTAATAATCCGGATATATAATAAACCTTCTTGCATTATCAAACGTTCGATTAATGTACGTGTATCATATACACGTGTTTAATCGAACTCCCGCACGTATCAGCATACGCACACTACATCGTTTTGCCTGAGCCGGGAAACCTTTTGTGTGGGACTCTAAAGACTCAACAATACGCTGGCAGTGGGTTAGAATAATATCCGATTGAATCTGAAACACTTTCAGATCAATCCTCTTACGGGTTAATCCACAAGCACATCAGTGGTACTAGTTGTACATAACGGCTACCCATGTATCAATCGAAAGGTAGGTCGACAAGCAAGCTCATATGAACCCAACAGAGCCTATCAGTAACAATCACCATACAGTCCGGTCTCTTCGTCAGAGAGTCACATACCGGGTCTGGGGGTGGATACTATCAGACCCCCAATAACCCAATAAGTCTTGTTGATGTTAAACTCATAACCATCTAAGATATAAATAATAATGTTTATCAGTTTATCTCAACCAAGAATGACTTCATTAGCTATAATTGTCTTATCATCTCGACCCACATGAATGATATGCAAGTAAAACATAAACAACATGTATTATCATCTTGACCAAGAATGTTCTATACATATAGGTCTATGTGTTAGTTATATGTATGCCCTAGAAGTCATTATTATACATGTGATGTATATTATAGTGGATGCTTGGACATATATAGGAAGAACTTTCTTGCTCGACATGATAGTATGCTATCTGGTTGCTCTTTATCTTAACATGTACACTTATTGTCTCTCTATTACATATTAATAAAACCCTTAGGATGAGTACTTGACTACCAGGATTATAATGCAGATCATACTAGTAGGGCAGAGGTAGTCGGTAAGTACATCTTTCAATTGTTCCTAGTCGTGGGAGTATCGAGACGGGACATCGATATTCCAGAGTAGACTAGCGTATACGCTTCTCGACCCATGTGATGGGCGATAGATGATCCCATATCCATTGGTGTTTGACATCGGAGATGGTATACGGGTGCTTAGTGGAGACTGGGTACACTGAACGGACTCGCCGAGAACTCCTAGATGGTATTATACCTATCGTCAGATAGCAGTTTTCTGGTGACACTGGTACACGTTAGTCTGTTGACCCGAGATCGTCATAGAGTCTTGTGTGATTCCCACTGTGCTTTGATTTCCATCGTACCACGTTCAAGAGATCGTGCAAAACGGTGGTTTTTAGGTACTGTCCCGAGTCACATGGAGGCAATGAGCGATAGGAGTGGATTTTGTCTCTTCCGGTATTGGGGGTTGATGTTGTGCTATGCTCGATTGGCCATAACAGGAAATCCCTGGCCAGGGTTGCTGAGATTTACTGGTTAGTGTTATCAGTAGTTTCTCGAACCATTATGGGCCTCACATCGGCATGACTTATCAGGCTATGGGGGTATGGCGTTTACCACCCCCAGGCTGCGATATACGACATATCAGACGAAGAGACCGAATTGTACGGTAGTGTTACTGATTGGATTCACAGGAGTATGAGCAGGCTTGCTTGTTGATCTTCTGATCGCTCAATACCCAGGTGGCCGTTACGTTTAGCAGACCGCCGACGGCTTGTGGATGACTCATATGATCACCACCTGTTGGGTTACGGCAGCGTCCCGGCCATCAAACCGTGGCCAAATGCGGAACAAAAATTTACTAAACTTGCGCTACCATTACCCGATGCCCGGTTCTACCTTAAACCCTAAACTAGCAAGCTTTATAAAAAAAGTTAGAATGGTTATACCGAGTTGATCCATATCCTTCGGTCTTCATTCCAAGCTTCTAGTGGTTCCTTGATCAAGTTTGGTTGCTGGTCTTCCTCCATCTACGATGATCCACCTGAGAGAAACAGCGCAAGCTTCAATCTCGTCGAGCGAGGCCGACGCTCCAAGGTTGCCAGCAATGGAGAGTGGAGGTGTATGAATGTGTCACTATATTTTTCTCTCATCACCTATGCTCAAGAGAGCAACCATAGAAGATGAAGGAGGTGAGGAAACAATGGCGTGAGCAACTCAAGAATGGCTAAGTATTGAAGTGAGAATGAATGTGTGAAGAATAAAACAAGTGAAGAAACAAATGCAAGCCCACACCAAATAGTTGTAGTTGCCCTCTCTCTCTCACTCTCATGCAAAAATAATGCACACAAAAATATCTCTTTTCTTTTTCCAATAAACAATTAAGACCCATGCCTCTCTACATGTCCAAGACCCATGCTCATGCCACCTCACCCCTCCACCTCATTTCCATAATTGTTTTTCTAAAAAGAAAAACAATAATGAGGTTTCCATCTTCTAGAAGCTATTCCGTATCAATACGGAATACTTCCCGGTACACGTATCGAAATACATATATGTGTATTCGTATAAAAATACGAATAGCCAAGAGAGAAAATGAATAGTGAACAATAATACTAGAATACATATGTATAAATACAAATATAAATTATTAAATCAAAACCTGATTTAATAATCCGGCTTAATCCTAAGCCGCTAATATTAACAACCGTCCGATTAAAGTCTGTGCAGTATGTGCACATATTTAATCAGACACCTGTATGTACCAACATACGTCATCTACACCATATCGCCTGAACCATGAAAGCCCTCTGTGTGGGACTCTAAACACTCGTCAATACGCTGGCAGTGGGTTTAACCACAAGCACGTCAGCGGCACTAGCTGTACGTAACGACTACCCAGGTATTGAGCGAAAAGGAGGCCGACGAGCAAACTCATCCTGAACTCCTACTGAGCCTAACAGTAACAATATCCATACAGTCCGGTATGTTCATCTAAGAGTATCGCATATCGAGTCTAGGGGGTGGATAAAGTCAGACTCCTAACAACGTGACATTTAGTGTCGGCATGAAACCTATCACCACCTGAGAAACTATCGATCCTGGATCGGTAATTTTCATCCACCGTGGCCACGGATTTCTGGTGATGGCCACCCGTGCACAACGCGACATCAACCCCCAATACCGGAAGAGATGAATCCCCGATGATCCGATCACTGCCTCCATGTGGCTCGGGACTGTACCCAACTAAAACCTATTTGCACGACTCCTTTGAGCCGTGGTAGGGTAGTAATCAAAGCATAGTGGAAACTCACACGATACAAATGACGATCTCAGGTCGACAGACTAACCTGTACACATGTCACCTGGGAACTGCTATCTGACAATAGGTATAATACCAACTAGCACGTTCCCGGCGAGTCCGTCCAGTGTACTCATAACCCAATGAGCACCTGTATACTATCTTAAGTGAACAAACTAACATCAATGGCTTGTGAGACCTGGCTACCGCCCCTTGTCGGGGTCTCGATCAGTATACATTAGTCTACACTGGAGTATCGATGCCCATTCTCGATACTCCTACGACTTGGAACATTTAAGGATGTGCTTATAGACCCCTAGCTCCCATATATATGATCGTCATCATAATGCTGGTAGTCAAGCAAGAATCCTATGGGCTCTATCAACATGTACATGATGATAAAGACAATCCAGATAGCATACTATCATCTCGAGTAAGACTGTTCTACCGGTATAGGTCCTCCCTCAATCATCATAATCATCTGCCTGCGATTACGATAATTGCCTTGAGGGCACTATAGCCAACACCACCTACTGCTAGCATATTGACGAGTCTTTAGAGTCCTACACAGAGGTTTCCTGGCTCAGGCGAAACGAAGTAGGAGCACATATGTGATATGTGCGGGACTGAGATTAATACGTGTATGTGATACCGTATTCTATTCTCGCGATATGTGATATCGGTCGGTTATATGTGATTTAGCCGGGCTGTCGAATCAAGTTTTGATTCGATAAGTTGATACATTTAATATTAGTCGGTTGTATGTGATATAGCCGGATTATTAAATCAAGTGTTGATTTAATAATTTAATGTATAATTATATATTTGATATATTAACTTATATTAACTAATATTAACTCAATTAATATTTCTTTTTCTCACTTGTATACACTTAGTATATATATGATATATATTAATGTACATTCTTTTGTGTCATGCTAGATGATACATGAGACATGGGTGTATGAGACTCACACCATGCTTATCATAATGATGGGTTTTATTTATTTAAATTAAATCGAAATTAGTTGGAAATTAGTCACATGGTTAGAAGCTTGTAGAAGCTTGTAGTGACCATTGACTTAGTCCACTAATTTTGTTTTACTTGAGATATTTGTTAACCCAACCATTATTCCATGCCATGGTTAAGTCTCTACATGAGTTGGTATGAGATATTATCTTACCCATGGTTGCTATTCTCACCACTTGATTCAATTCTTCACTTGCTTCTCTCCATGGTTGCTTTTCTTCATCTCCTTCCTCAAGCTCTCTAGCTTTTTGGGAGGTGAAGAAAATGAGTGAGAAAAATATTTCTAAAGTGAGCAAAATTCCTACTTCATCAACCTACACTAGATTAGCCATTTAGTTTAGGTTGTTTGCTTCACAATTAGTGAAGAGGTAGCTTGTGTTAGTGTCTCCTCGACGTAGATCATCTTGGGCCTCGAAGACTTCAAGCAAGCTTGTTCCTTTCATCTCATGGAGCCTTTCTAAAGTCCGGGGGTTCACTACTTAGAGCGAAGGGACTATTACACGGAGCTATTGAAATGAAGGACTGGTCTACAAAGATTGTATTCCTTGTTCACTTATATGTAAAGATGTTTACATGCTAGATTCGTCTAATTCTATAGTTAAGATTCTAGGTTAGGACTCATTAGCGCGCCATTTTTTTAAAAACGGAATGGTCGACGCTTCCCGAAACCCAGCGGCGACCCTAGGGAACCCTACAGTGGTATCAGAGCCAAGCTAGAGAATTAGACGATATTTGTAGAATTACGAAACCGAAATAACTCCGAAACATTCGAAACAAAAACCAAGTTTCTGTCGAAATTTTTAAGGTGACTAAAATTTTTATAAGCAACTGCAGAATGTTGCATGAGATGTAACATGAACACCAAAGGAAAACGAACCCCTCTCGCCGGATTTTGACCGGCCACTTAAGGGGAAAAACCGGCCCCACCAGTTTTCTGGGCTCCTTTTTGCTTCGTTTTGTTGTGGTGTTCCAGTCTCTGGGTTTTGGTGTTTCAGGTGTTTCTTGTTTTTGTTAAGATTGCATGCGATGTTATCTTTGTGCAAAGGCAATTTGGAGTGTTTCGTAGTCATAATTCTAACATCGTTTCGGGTAATTTTGACGATGTTAAAAAGTTCGAACGAATATCAAATACCCATTTTTCCCATCTGATGGAAATTTTCCAAGATTTGGATTTTTCCAAGTTTAAAATCTTCAGAAAATCATGCAGGTGATTCTATGGACCCTCTAGAAGAACGAAACCCTAACTCGATTTTGTGACCGTCAGAACTGCCACCAAACCCTAGGGTTTGTGGTAGTTCCGCGGCGCCATAAGTGAGGTAAGGGTTGACCTTTCTATGGTTGGTCCATAGGTGCTATGGCATGTTCTGGGTGTGTTTTAAACTGTGCTCAAGTGTTGAGCTCTTTGGGAAGTTTTGGGTGTTTTTTGATTCGATCGAAAAGTTTAATATCGTCTAACTATCTATGAATTGTAATACAATACTTGGAATCCACAATATTTAGTTTTGTGAAAACTAATTTGAATTTTATAAATCTAGCAATTCAGTCTCATTTGATCGGTTGCCACGGGATTTTGATGTGGATCAAAAGTTCGTCGCAATTACGTAGTATACGCGGATATTCGCTGGATAAACTTACTAGATTGCCACGTCTCATAGCCCCGACCAAGTGACTGTAGGAGAACCCTATTGCCAAAAGCATCTGTTCGGGTGCTCGCGGCCGCGGTGTTCCGCCTAAGTGCACTTCGTCGACGGCATCGGGGGTGCGGCCGTCTACTAAAGTTTCCGACAAGCATTCGATCAGGTTGTCAGAAATCTTGTTGAATTACCCGACTGGTTATTGGAAAGCGTTTTCAATATCGAGACTAAAATGCGGGGTTTATAATTGTTAGGCATGAGATGTCTAAGGAATTCATTTGGTTAAGCATGAAATCCAAAGTATATGATACATTGGGTTTATGATATCTAAGGTGGTTGCGGATTCCAATTGTTATAGTTTTCACTTTCTTTTCTGCGACCGTAAGTGTAATATGTGGTGTATCACCGGTTTCGTTGCTATATGTCAACGACAATTGGGATACGCATATTTACTTACGTTGATGACATGTGATGTTATGCATTGCTGGGATATGTTATTTTGGATCGTCATGTTTGAATAGCCGAAGGGGTTTTATGTGAGATGAGAGTTTTTTCATTTTCATTCATGTAAAAACTTGTATGTAATATTGTTTTATTGGGTCACTTCCGGGTTGAGGATGATGTCACCATTGATGTATATTATTTACTTTTCCGCATTAGGATAGACCCACGGTGGGGAGCACAAGTAACCGGGTTCTAGAGTCCAGTAGAAGACCATCTCGAAGAGTCGAGACCGGGTCTCCTAACTCTAGAATTGGTAGGGTTGCTTGCCGCTCTCGTAGGGATCTAAGGATGTGGGTTTAGCTATTCATCATGACCGTGGAATCCGCTTTTCTTACTAGCTTAATTTAAAACACGGAATTCCTAGTATATCCAATATTTTATGTGTTCTTCTGCTGCTGATATTCTGTGATGTGATCACTTGATATATTGAGATGAATGCTTATATTATATATATGATATAAAATAAATATTGCTGCTTTCGTTTCTTCTGTGATACTTAGGAAGCATAATTGATGGGATTTCATTAATGAGATTAATGAAAGAAAAGAAACCTAAAAATGTTGTGCAATCTTGTTTCAAAAACTAGTAGCTCTAGTTCTTGCTTTGCATAGCGGTATTCCTTGTAGAATATCCAGCACCTTATTAGATAAGGGAAGAGCCGGGATCCTTTCACCGGGAGTGACCTCTTTAGCGAAACTAGCAGATGGTACAACTCACTTGGTTTTGTTTTTGATTACTTTTTTAGTTCATGCTTTGCATAATGGTATTTGTGAAATATCCAACATCTCATTCGATGAGGAAAGAGCCAAGATCCTTTCACCGGGAGTGACCTCTTTAGCAAAACTATTAAAAGCCTCAAAAACACTCCTTTTCAAATCACTCGTTTCTACAACGATATCAAGTTCATTACGCAAAAGGTTTTCTTAAAAACCTGTCGTAACCATCTGTCATTTTAGGAAGTAGAGTACTTAGTATTCGTGCTACGTTTCTTGACCATAGTTAAGGCGTAGTGTGCGGTAGCTAAGTGATGTCTTCCTACACAGCATATGATGCGATTAATTAGTCACGTGACTTTGTTGACCAATGTTAAAGGTCATGTGGGTGGGTCTAATTAATCACCAAATGATGGGTAGAACTTGACTAGTGCTTATGATTTGTTGACCATAGTTAAAGTCATATGTCACTAGGGGTAAAAATATTATCGGGAATTTCAAGTGTTGAAATTTGCAATGAGATTGCATACCTTCTATGAGATAGTTGGATCCCGATACCCACTGCGAGTAAGAGTTACTCCTGAGAGAGTTTTGCACATTACAATTAGCCGATCAAGTAGGTGTCTAGAAAGGTGTTAACGGGGTTACGCCCCTGGGAAAACAAGGTTTATTTTAATTAGGTTCGTGCGAAAGCATGGGGAACCTCCCTCAAAGTACCGACACTGGCCTGGCTGAAAGATTGGTAAACTTGTAGCGTGTAATTAATCCCGGCTAGTCTTACCTTTTAGGGTTTGAAGGAAGATTTGATAAAAACAGTGGGAGCCATCCTGATTAGATAAAATAATAACCAATCTGATCTTGCAAGAGCATACGCTGAGTGTTTTCTTCTCTCTCTCTCCTGGTAGCGACCATGTCACGCTTTAATCAAGATAATAATATGGATGCATTGACCGAACCTGCTTAATATACCGAGCTGGGGAACGTTGGTTCCGCTCTATCTTATAACTGTTATAAGTCCGAGCAGGAAATAGGTGAATATCCGAATTCCTACGCAACCCAATCGAGGAAAAAGCATGTTGATGCATATTCTTAGGGTCTGTTCGTTACCGAGAACTGTTTCTCAGTATTCTCTACGTCCTAGGTATGAGATAACGGATCAGGATCCTATATATGTAATCTGTTACATGGGGTACAGATAGGTAGAGAACTGGGATTGGTTGATATGTCTCTAAGTGTTAGAGAAAGGTGCAATGGTTGCAACCAAGTCAGTTGGCAAATATCACCTTGTATTACCAAATGGTAAATACATTGATTCTGAACAAATATTATTAGATACCGAACCTGATATACAACATTACATTAGATTCTTTATTAAGTTAAAGAAGGATATAATTTTGTATTACTGGATAATGTTGTGAACATTTTCCTTAATCAAGAGTTGATTGGATCAGGCACATTATGTACTAGCATATATGTTCTAAATCAAATTATAGTTCAAAGCATATAGAACACACATAAGAGGATTAGTTCAGAAATGAACGAATCCTTCTTGCGGCATTATAGACTCAATCCCATTTTACTTTTGTTGGAAAAACCAACGCCGACCTTTCTTTCAGTCTCTTTGATCTTTTCGGGGTCATATCAATGCGACACGACTAGCTAAGTTACATAAGGATGAATATGAGAATCTGTTCGAATTTTCATCTTATGATACTTGCCAGTCTTATCTCAAAGGTAAAATGACCAATACTCCATTTACTGGAAATAGAGAAAGAGTTACTGAACTCTAGGGACTGATACATGGTGATGTATACGGTCCTAAGTCTACAAATGCCAGGCTTGGTTCTCCGTACTTCATTATATTCACTAATCATCTCTCAAGATTCGGACATATGTTCCCCTTAAAACACAAGTATGAAACTTTTGAGAAATTCAAGGAATATAAGTTTGAAATTAAGAACCAGACGGGTAGAAGTATTAAGTCCTTTGATGTGATCGGAGAAGGGAATACTTGTGCATGGAGTTCCTGGATTTTCTAACAAGAGAATGTGATTCTCTCTCAGCTTACTCCTTCGTATACACCACAGCACAATGGTGTATCGGGACGAAGGTATCGCACCCTATAAGATATGGTGCGCTCTATGATGGGTATTGCTGAGTTGCCTGTTTTCCTTTTGGGAGTTATGCACTTGAGAAGCTGCATACCTATTTAATGGGGTTCCATCCAAATCAGTGCCTACCACTCCATATGAGATATGGAATGGGAAGAGACCGTGTCTTAAACGAGTTAAGATATAGGGTTGTCCGACCTATGTTGAAAGACAGAATCCGGACAAGCTCGAGGCAAGGTCAGTTCTGTAAATTTGTTGGATATCCCGAACATTCGCGGGGGTATATCTTCTACCACACTGAGGAGCAAAAGGTGTTTTTTTTCTCAGCATGCCACCTTTTTAGAAAAGGAATTTCTTATGAAGAAATTAGTGATCATGAGGTAGAACTGGAAGGAGTTCCAGCTGAACAAACCAACAGCTGATGATTTAGTGAAACTAAAGGATTCAATAGTCTCCAACGAATTTCAGCCTCTCTGCGAATCTGGTAGGGGTCCTCATCCACCCGAGAGATACTACGGTTTTCTCGGTGACAGTGGAAGCGAGGATTGCATCATGGTAGATGATGACCCAACTAGGTTCAGGTAGGCCATCACGAGTGGGGACTCTGTGAAATGGCTGGATGCTATGCTATCAAAGATGGAATCCATGTATACCAACAAAGTATGACTTTGAATGTTGCACCTGAAGGGGTAAAACCCATCGGGAGCAAGTGGATCTTGAGAAGATTCTTGGTGTAAATGGAAAAATTGAGACTTTCAAAGCTAGACTCGTAGTAAAAGGTTTTCTTCATGCAACCAAGTGTGTATTATGATGAAACTTTTTCTCCAGTGGCTATGCTTAAGTCCATCAGGATTAAAGCACGCATCGCGGAGTTGTAACATCTGTTTTGATATGGCAGTCAAAGAGTTTGACTTCATCAAAAAGTAGATGAACCTTGTATATACAAGAAGGATATAGAGAGTAAGGTTGTCTTCCACGTATTGTACGTAGATGGCATACTCTTGATAGAAAATGGTTTCCTATGCTACACTCGGTCAAGCTCCTCTCATCACGAGGATTCTCCATGGAAGGTCTAGATGATACCTACTACATCTTGTGGATTATGATCTATGATGATATATCTAAGTGGATGTTGGGAGTGTCCGAAATCCAGGTATATTAACACCGTACTAAAAGGGTTTAGTATGGAAGATTCTAAGCGTGGTGGTTTGCCCACTTACTCATGAATCACTCTCTCCAAAAAGATGTCTCCTGAGACAGATTTGGAGAGAGCTCGCGTGCAAGGGATATCCTATTCTTCGGCAGTAGGCTCTATCATGTATGCGATGTTATGTACCAGATAAGATGTAGCTAACTCACTAGGTGTAGTGATCAGGAATCAATCGGATCTTGGGAGAATCACTGGATAGCTGCGAAGGACATTCTTAAGTACTTGAGAAGTACTGAAGAAATGTTCTTGGTGTTTGGTAACGGTAAACTCCAGTGGGAGTCCTTTACCAATTCGAGATCCGAGAGTGATAAGGTCGACTGAAAGTCGGTCTCGGGCTTTGTCTTTACCCTCATTGGAGGGACGGTATGTTGGAAGAGTTCCAAGCTATATACCGTAGCAAACTAGACGATAAAGGCTGAATACATCGCTACCAACGATACTACCAAAGTGAATGTCTGGATATTTCTTGTTCATGAGATGAGCATAGTTCCTACCATTGAGCATCCAATAACTGTTATTGTGACAACAATGGAGTTGTGTCTTTGGCCTAGAAACCCCGGTCCCATCAGTGATCCAGACATATTCTAAGGACAATATCTTCTGATCAGGGAGATGGTTGATCTCCAAGGGATCCAGGTAAGGAGAGTTAACGCGAAGGATAACACGGAGGATCCACTCACAGAGGCCATTCCCTAGAGAGACTTTTATGGGGCGTTGAGTATGAGATAGTACAACAAATGGCCTTAGTGCAAGTGGAAGATTGTTGGTTATATGTATGCCCTAGAAGCCATTATTATACATGTGATGTATATTATAGTGGATGCTTGGACATATATAGGGAGGATTTTCTTGCTCGACATGATAGTTTGCTATCCGGTTGCTCTTTATCTTAACATGTACACTTATTGTCTCTCTATTACATGTTGATAAAGCTCTGAGGATGAGTACTTGACTACCAGGATTATGATGCAGATCATACTAGTGGGGAAGAGGTAGTCGGTAAGTACATCCTTCAATTGTTCCTATTCGTGGGAGTATCGAGACGGGGCATCGATATTCCAGAGTAGACTAGCGTATACTCTTCTTTACCCATGTGATGGGCGATGGATGATCCCATATCCATTGGTGTTTGACATCGGAGATGGTATACGGGTGCTTAGTGGAGACTGGGTACATTGAACGGTCTCGCCGAGAACTCCTTGATGGTATTATACCTATCGTCAGATAGCAGTTCTCTGGTGACACTAGTACAGGTTAGTCTGTTGATCCGAGATCATCATAGAGTCTTGTGTGATTCCCACTATGCTTTGATTTCCACCTTACCACATTCAAGAGATCGTACAAAATGGTGGTTTTTAGGTACAGTCCCGAGTCACATGGAGGCAATAAGCGATAGGAGGGGATTTCTTCTCTCCCGGTATTGGGGGTTGATGTTGCGCTATGCTCGATTGACCATAACAGGAAATCTCTGGCCAGGGTTGCTGAGATTTACTGGTAAGTGTTATCATTAGTTTCTCGAACCGTTATGGGCCTCACATCGGCATGACTTATCAGGCTATTGGGGTCTGATGTTTACCACCCCAGGCTGCGATATGCGACATATCAGACGAAGAGACCGGACTGTACGGTAGTGTTACTGATTGGATTCACAGGAGTATGAGCAGCCTTACTTGTTGATTTTCTGATCGCTCAATACCCGGGTGGCCATTACGTTTAGCAGACCGCTGACGGTTTGTGGTTGACTCATATGATCACCACCTACTGCCGGCGTATTGACGAGTTTTTAGAGTCCTACACAGAGGTTTCTTGGCTCAGGCGAAACGAAGTAGGAGCACATATGTGATATGTGCGGGACTGAGATTAATACGTGTATGTGATACCGTATTCTATTCTCGCGATATGTGATATCGGTCGGTTATATGTGATATAGCCGGGTTGTCGAATCAAGTGTTGATTTGATAAGTTGATACATTTGATATTAGTCGGTTGTATGTGATATAGCCGGATTATTAAATAAAGTGTTGATTTAATAATTTAGTGTATAATTATATATTTGATATATTAACTTACATTAACTAATATTAGCTCACTTAAGATTTCTTTTTCTCACTTGTGTACACTTAGTATATATGTGATATATATTAATGTACATTCTTTTATGTCATGCTAGATGATACATGAGACATGGTTGTATGAGACTCACACCATGCTTATCATAATGATGGGTTTTATTTATTTAAAGTAAATCAAAATTAGTTGGAAATTAGTCACATGGTTAGAAGCTTGGAGAAGCTTATAATGACAATTGATTTAGTCCACTAATTTTGTTTTACTTGAGATATTTGTTAACCCAACCATTATCCCAAGCCATGGTTAAGTCTCTACATGAGTTGGTATGAGATATTATCTCACCCATGGTTGCTATTCTCACCACTTGATTCAATTCTTCACTTGCTTCTCTCCATGGTTGCTTTTCTCCATCTCCTTCCTCAAGCTCTCTAGCTTTTTGGGAGGTGAAGAAAATGAGTGAGAAAAATATTTCTAAAGTGATCAAAATTCCTACTTCATCAACCTACACTAAATTAGCCATTTAGTTTAGGTTGTTTACTTCACAATTAGTGAAGAGTTGGCTTGTGTTCGTGTCTCCTAAATGTAGATCATCTTCGGCCTCGAAGACTTCAAACAAACTTGTTCCTTTCATCTTGTGGAGCTTTTCTAAAGTCCGGGAGTTCACTACTTGGAGCGAAGGGACTACTATACGGAGCTATTGAAGTGAAGGACCGGTCTACAAAGGTTGCATTTCTTGTTCACTTAGATGTAAAGATGTTTACATGCTAGATTCGTCTAATTCTCTAGTTAAGATTCTAGGTTAGGATTGTTTAGCGCGCCAATTTTTTAGAAACGGCATGGTCGATGCCTCCCGAAACCCAGCGGCGACCCTAGGGAACCCTACACTATGTGCAATTACAATAATTGCCTTCAAGGCACTTATATCCAACACTTATTTGGTTATTGGGGTTCTGACAGTTTCCACCCTCCAGACCCGATATGCGATACTCTTTGACAAAGAGACCGGACTGTATGATGATTGTCATATATAAGCTTTGTTGGGTGAAGATGAGTTTGCTTATCGACCTGCCTTTTGATATATACCTGGGTAGCCGTTTGATGCAGCTAGCGCCACTAACGTACTTGTGGGTTAACACGTTCGAGGGATTGACCTGAATTTTTTTATATTCAATCAGATATGATCCTATTAACTCATTGCCAGCGTATTGTCAAGTTTTTAAAATCCTACGCCGAAAGTGCCCGCTCAAGTGAAACGATGATGTGGATTTATAGTGTGCATATAAATGATACGCGTAGGAGTTCAATTAAACACGTGTATATGATAGGCGCAAATTATTCAGACGTTTGATATTACTAACCGGCTTAATAAAGAGCCGGATTATTAAGTCAAATGTTGACTTAATCTTTATATGTGATATGGTTACAAGTATTGTGTATATGATACA
The DNA here is from genome assembly GCA_030015575.1 of Agapanthus africanus. Lineage (NCBI taxonomy): Eukaryota > Viridiplantae > Streptophyta > Magnoliopsida > Asparagales > Amaryllidaceae > Agapanthus > Agapanthus africanus. Next base: position 286,713,762 of record CM057341.1, on the reverse strand, counting down.
CACTCTCTCTTGCATATGTATAAGATACATATATGTGTGTGTGTATACTTATTTGTCATTTATTGGTAAGCATGCATGTGGGCTAGTGGGGACCACTTAAGAAAATATCTAGATATTTTCTCAAGCTCTCTCTAATATTGATACATGAGAGAGAAAATCCTCTCATTCTTGCTAATTGTTTTCTCTTTCATGAGCCGAGATCAAATGAGAAAATTTGAGAGACTCTTCACATCATCTTCTTATACTTGCTATTTAGCAATTTGTGAGGTCAAGTTGTTTCACAAAGAAGTGTTCTTTGTTAGAGTTGAAGTTTGAAGTGGGTTGCTTAGTTAAATTTGTTATATGTTTATTTACAATGACTAGTCTATGGATAATCTTAGTTTTAGTTTGTGGTGCTTGTTAGAAATTTTTATTCTATGTTTCGTCTCAGTTAGCAAGTATTGCAACCACAGCACTATAAACTTATAGCCCTCACCAAGATGGTGGATAATCGATGAAAAAACCCACTGCCGAACAAGAATAAGGTGGACGCCTCTAACAAATACAGTGGATGTAACCCATGCTTCTAAATTATGCCTCCATAAGTACAAGAAAAATAGTGTGCTCATGATTATAACTACTCTATATATACAAAACTCATGGAAAATGAAAGGAGGTTCTAACCAAGACCAAAAAAAGATAAAGATTCTTAAGTTCCAAAATCATGAGAAAACTGCCAAGGGTTATTTACAATTTCCCATAATATTTTCGAGAACAAGGTGAGAACTTGAAACCAGGTCTCTCTTGCATCCTCAACCCCTTTCGGACTGAAATTGTCCACTTAAAAAACTTAAACAAGTTCTTCTACAAAAAGCGTGTTCTTCGCTGTCGAGACCTGGAGGAAACTCCGCGTCCCTTTCTATAGAAATGAGGTGACTCACTTCTTCATGGCATAGAAAATGAACTGAAAAGTCAACTTTCCCAAAAACAAGTCTTAAATGAAGAAGTTTCATAAGGCGATGAAGCGGGCCCATGCAGCAGAAATTCCAAAAGTAGCCAAGGACAGAACTAAATTTTGTTAACATGGCTTATTCTCCGCATATGGAATTATCAACATATGGAACCAAGATAAGGACTAAAACCACCATGAAGAACAAAGAAGAAGCATAAACAAACTTAATACAGCTTAAAACCAATAAGTTGCTACTAAAATAGCTGGTAGATACCTAAAAGGGGGGGGGTCCGCTCCTTATTGGTGACGGCGGATACCCAAAATAGGGTATTCGACCCCCATTAGATGGCCGGCGGATACCTTAATAAGGGTATTCGCCCATGTTCCTGGCATGCTTTGTTTGAGACATTTCATTCCAAAACTTGAGTCTACGAGTAAATGGCTGCACCTTCTATTGTACAATGTAAAGAAGTCTGCAATTGTATGAGGAAATGTTGTAATACAAAATTTCTTCAATAAACTTGAATTTATCTGTCTTTCATATAAGTATTCATTTCATCTCTCCCCCTCTATATGATGTGATTCAAACTAGTTTATAAGGTGTCCCTATCCAGACTCGACCTGAGACCTATAGGGAGTAATTAACGGTAAGTGCTAGCGCTTATCAGGAGTTTCGAACCCCCAAATCTTTTGGTTAAAACCGAAATCCTTCGAAGGAAAACCACCACACTCACTATCTTGCTTTTGTTTCTGCACCCCGACCCGCATCTGGCGTTCGTCCGCCACGGGTTTAATAAAGGGATGAACAAAAGACCGGCGACTCCGCTGGGGAAACTTCGATTAACTCTTCCTAAGCTTCTTTGAATCACATCATTTGGCTACTCTGCCCCCGAATCTGTGGTTGACAGAGTCCTATCGAGAGGAAATGAATACTTACTTTAATACTGGCCCCATAAGTTCTCGGTGAGTCCGTTCAGTGAAACTCATTCTCCAATGAGCACCTGTATATAATCTTTGGTGTCAAACACCAATAGCTGTAGAACCAGCTATCACTCTTTAACTAGGTCAAGAAACGTATACATTAGTCTATTTTAGAGTACTGATACCCAGTCTCGATACTCCCACTACTAGGAACATTTAAGGATACGCTTATGGTCTATCCAGGCCCCACTATTACGATACCCATCATAATCTTGGTAGTCAAGTAAAGATCCTAAGGGCTTAATTAACATGTATTAGCGATACGTAATAGCAAGTAAAACATATACACATGAATGATAAAGACAAACCAGATAGTATACTATCATCTCGAGCAAGAATGTTCTATCCATATAGGTCCATATGCAATTACAATAATTGCCTTCAGGACACCTATATGCAACAATCTCCTACTTGCGCTTAAGGCCAATTATAGCAGTATCACATACCCAACTTCTCTAATAGCAGTTTCACAAATCGTATTTAAGAAACATCCTCAGTGAGTGGATCTGATACAATGTCTCTAATTTCTTCTCTCTTTATCTTAATCTCGCAGAGATCAACTATCTTCCGAATCAAGCGATACATGTTAACCCTCACGGCAATTATTGTAATTGCAAGCAGGAAATTATGATAATTGAGAGAGGAGCTATACGGGTAGAACAGTCTTGCTTGAGATGATAATATGCTATCTGATTTTTCTTTATCATTCATATGTATACGTTTTACTTGTTATTACGGGACGCTAATACATAATGATAAAGCCTTAGGATCTTTGCTTGACTACCAGTATTATGATATCGATCATACTTGTGGGAACTGGGTAGTCCATGAACACATCCTTAAATATCCCTAGTCGTGGGAGTATCGAGACTGGGCATCGATATTCCAGAGTAGACTAGTGTATACATTTCTCGGCCCCGATGAGAAGCGATGGTCGGTCTCATAGCCATTGGTGTTTGACACCAAAGATTGTATACATGTGCTCATTGGGTTATGAGTTACACTGGATGGACTAGCCGAGAACTCATATATGGTATTATACCTATCGTCGGATAGTAGTTCTCTGGTGACATGAGAACATGATAGTTTGTTGATACAGCTAAAATGCAGGAAACCTCTCCTCAATTTGGCCTGTATAATATTATGATACCGCCCTCACTTTCCAAAAGCTGCTTAAACAGCTGATTGTTTTTTTTTTCTGTAGCTAATGTATTCCTAAAATCCCTTCATAGAAAGAGAAAACTGAAACTCAGCTACCATAGGAGGAAATTACCGTAAAGAAATCAACTGCAAAGTTTTTTTTATTTCAATGATCCGTACTGTACAAATTGATCTCATGCTTTAAACTCTATATGTAGGAAAAAGTTTTATTTTCAAGCTCTTTGCTTGTAAATATAGAGCCGTAGGTTCTAATGTAGAAAAAACCGCTAACTTTGCAACCGTCTAATGAAAGCTAAAAATCATGTTAACTATAAGATATTTTGATGTATATAGGATTTAGGAAATGTAGCTTTAGCATGAATGGTGTTGATTATCCATGTAAAATGCAGTGAAGTTTTTGGCTGCAACAGGAAGAATTATTTTCTTACTGTGGCTAAGATTCCATGTCCTAACTTTGCAATGTTCATGATAAAGTGGTAGATAAATTCAGAAAATCAGGGGTATTTGGGGTCGAAAAATGCAGACCGAAAAAAATGAAACGATTGTTAAAAAGAGTCGAGCTCTTTTTGAAAATAAAAGGGTGTTATCTTGCTATATGATAACAAACAATGAAGGTTTCCTGCAACTTAGACTTTCATAATTCTTTTGCCAGAATTATGCTTCGTTTTTTAAATTCTGCAGGTGAACGTTGTTGACACTGTTGGATGCGGAGACAGTTACACTGCAGCTATAGCTTTCGGATATTTACACAATTTGCCAGCAGTTGATATACTGACACTTGCAAATGTCGTGGGTGCTGCAACTGCCGCAGTGTTATCCTTCGTGTCAACTCTCCTGACCTCGATCTCCCGTCGATCAACTATCTCCCGGATCAGGTGATACCGCCTAAGAATATGTCTGGATCGCTGATGGGACCGGGGTTCCTTGGCCAAAGCCACAGCTCCATTGTTATCACAATACACAGGTATTGGATGCTCAATGGATAGAACCATACCAAGTTCAGCTATGAACTTTTTCATCTAGACAACCTCTTTGGCATCATCGTTGGCAGCGATGTATTCAGCCTCCATCGTCGAGTCTGCTACGGTATCTTGCTTGGAACTCTTCCAACATACCGCCTGATTAGTTCAAAAATATATAAGTTAACCGTAATCAGAAACGGCGTCGCTTTGCAGCTAGCCGGTGAATACGGGTCGATCCACAGAGATGTGTAAATTTTTTTATGTGTTTTTACGAGTTGATTCCGATGGTGGTTTGATTTTGCTGATTTTAAAAACTAAGTTGTATGATATTAAGGAACTTGCTAGGGTTAGGTCTAAAGTAGGGTTTGATAATATTTGTATTTACACCTCTTTCAATGCCTTCGATTAAAACTTTTTTAGAAGTCATAACAATTATTAGTAAAGGGGATTAGGATGATTGGGAAGAAACGAAGTTTCTTCCTCTTGATCCTTGTCCGTCCTTTCCTACTAATTGCTATAACCTTCATGGACGTCATGCATGTCCGGTCCTTTATACTACGGTTTCACCGTTAGCTCGTGGGTAGGGTGCCGTAGGGAGCGGATCATGCATGCGTGCATGAAGTTCTACTTATGAAAATTTATTGGCATTGAAGGAGATGAGAGAGATTCATCTCTCAATCCCTCCTTTATTCCTAACCCTAACAAGCGAGAAAATTACTCGCTCATTAGAGGATCTTTTAAAAATAACATTTTTATTATGATTAATGTGTTTTGTTTAGATCTAAAGAATTACTTATCTACTGCAGATTAAAAAGTTCTACGCAAGATTAAACTAGGGCAAGAGATGAATTAATCTAGGGCAGGAATTTAATTTTAAACTAAGGCAGAAATTGAAATAAGAACTTACAGAATTGATGCACTTTCCACTGAATTAAATCTGAATTTTCATTTCATTGAAAGGAGGCATAGGGTTTACAAACTTGTGATTACAATTTATAAGTAAACAGGGAAAACTAGGGTTACAGATTCTCGCGTATGTGATTTTACAGATATTCCCACGAAAAATCCCAACCCACGCACCGACGCACCGACACGAGAAAATTGCACCGACACGGGCTTTAAATGGCCGCGGAACCGCGGCAAATGTAGGCCTTGGGCTGCGGTTCCGCGGCCCTTTGGTGAGCTCAGCTCACCAAATTTCTTGAGCTGCATTCTGGGTATTTGGGCTTCTTTATTCTTCACTACTTTTCTCTGTTTGGCTTCCTATTCTTCCCCAGATCTTCAGTGAAAATTTGTATTGGTCTTTTAACCGTTTCACTTTGACATGTTTGGACCTTGCGTTGCCTTGTACCTATGTGAACTGTTATTAGTCTAGGCTTGACTAGGATCCTTCTACTTGTTGGTCAAAAGTCCCTTTTTTGTGTCTTCTTCTGTCTCTTTTACTGTCTTCATTCCAAGAGCCTGTATCCTGTAATATGCAACAAACGTGCGTCAAAAGTACCTGTTTATTTATAAAATGAATAAAATGGGGAATACAATAATGCAATATTATAGTATGAACAAATACCCCCAAACTTATCTTTTGCTCGTCCTCGAGCAAACTTATTATTTTATTCTTGATAAAACCTAACCTAGCCGCACTTTTGCAGGGAAACGCGATTGCGCTGAGCACGTGCAACAAGCCGTTAAACCTCTAGGTGTCCCTAGTAGGAGGAGTGTTGTCTCCTGAGGGTTTTCAGCGGATTACACCCACAAAATCCTATCAATTTGGCTTTTTTGACAATAATTCTCCAATTAGGTTTTCTAACACAGAATTCTATTATCATCGACTCATAAACTATCTACCCATATTCTTCACACTTCCTCATCATTTAACTTAAGATTATATATGTTCTATAGAATCATCAGCTTTCGGTATTTCTTAGGTTTTCCTTTTAGGGTTCCATCTCCACTTAGGAGTTTTTCTATCAACTCTACTAAAGATATAAGTTTTATTCTTCATTCCTTTCTCTTATCTAAATTCTAATCACATATCCCCATGTGTATGTATAGATCACCCCTACACTTGGAAATTCAAATCAAGCAATCATACCCTTGTCCGTTGTCCCAAGTACTTATTAATTGGTGAATTTCGCTTACACATCCTTCATGCGACCGTTAATACTTCTTGAGGTACCAACGACCGATTACAAAATGCGTTAGCGTTTTAAAGCGTACGTCCTAGTTTTGTAACACCCAAGGCTTTAGCAGTGACTCCCAAACCATTTGGTCTAAGGCACTAGGTGATGAAGCACCCTCGCTATATATTTTTCTATTTTTAGCCTTAAGTAATCACAAAACCACTGTTCATTTTTTTTTATTCACTTTTGTATTTTTCATTTTCTTCATACTAAGGACTTTTAGACAAGAGCATTTCAAGGTCTCCTCTACCATTCCAAGCTTTAAGGTGTGTGATTGTGCAATTTTGTAGGGTATACATTTTTAGAATCCATACTTAAGCCAGGAATTATTTTTCAACTTATACTCTAATAAGAATATCAATATTTTTCCTTTATTTCAACTTAGCCCAAAAAGTGAACTCAAAATTTTCCTATTTCTAAATAAACTACAAAGACATATACTTTCTACCATTAATCTTTAAAGAAGGTTATTTTTAGGGTTTTTAATTTACCAAGTCTAAGATCTAGTTGTTCGCAGCTAGTTAACCTATTTGTCAAACTCAAGTTAAATATGGCCAAAATTGAATACAAAATTTTTTTTTTATAAATTTTTTTCGAATTTTCCAATTTTTATGGGTTTTCAAATAAATATGCAAATGAATGCGAAGGAAGAAGACGTACCGAGCATACCCCCAAACTTGAACTGGACAGTGTCCTCATTGTCATGCTGCACCAATAGGGTGAAAATGTCGTTACTCCCCTATTTATTTATTATATATTTTTTTCTTATTGTTAAAGGAAAAACAAAAATATATACCGAAAGGCCCCCCCAAACTTCAGTGAAACAATATTAAACATTACTGCCAGACTTTGCACAGACCAAACTTCAACACCAACCAGTCGAAAAATTTATCTGTAAAGAGTGTCGGTTGGTGGAAGAACATGTTGTACCGATCCAAAAAGAATTGGGGAAGATAGGAGTGATGGTAGGGAAAGTATGGAAGTAAATAGATATGATGTGGTGATGAATCAAAACAAGAATGAGAATGATCAGCAGTCAGTGGAATATTGGCATTCTCATAGCTTATTAAAAGAAATGGGGGTGGTTCAACTTCTAAAGGAGGAGGTTGACTCACCACAATACCCCCAAAATGTTTCTGTGGGTCCTTTGTTGACTTGGCATCATCCATTAATTGCATATGATATTCAATTATGAGGGAACTAATCTCCTCGATGTCCACCATAGTCCAACCGAAAACTTGCCGCCTATCTTGTAAGACCTTTAAAATAGCGTTCTCTTGCTCGAAGGCTAGAGAGGCTGATATTATAATGGGAAAAGTCTCATTCTCACCTATGTAAGCATATTTAAGGTGAGGCGGCAAGGATATGAGTTCAAGTTTCGGAGGTGAAAGAATCATTGCGGAATCTACTTCGAACTCAAAGGACTCCAACACAGGTTCGAAATCACTGCAAACAACCGATTCGGATGGTTCTACTAACTCATCCAAAAATTCAAAAGACTCATATTCGGGCTGTGAGTCGTCATCATCCGAAAAGGTGAAACTTTCATAATCCATATCGGTTGTGTCAACGGTGGTAGGCTCAAGGAGGGACGCACTAGTGGCGTCAAAACTGTTCTCATCAAACAAGAAACTTTCAAACTCGCAGTCCTCCTGCGTGATTTCGTGAATAGAGCAAACTTCTCTTGTACAAGTATTAGGCACGGGGGGGCAGACTTCCTGACTTGTAAATATTGAACTCACTAGACGTCTTCCCGAAGGATAGAGTCATGGAGCCATTGCGACAGTTTATTACGGCATTGGAAGTGGCTAAAAATGGTCGACCGAGAATCACCGGAATTTGGTTCCGTGAGTTAGCAACAGGTTGTGTATCCATAACAATTAAATCAACGGGGAATATGAACTCCCCAACTTTGATCAACACATCCTCTAGCTCACCCCTTGGATGGGTGATTGATCGATCAGCCATTTGGAGAGTACAACGAGTGGGTTTCAACTCTCTAACCCCTAATTGTTCGTACACGGAATAAGGTAGCAAATTGACACTAGCACCAAGATCTAATAGTGCTCTATTGATGTTCTTGTCCCCAATGTTATCGAAATAGTAGGACAACCGGGGTCCTTTTGCTTTGGGGGTAAAGAATTGACAAGAGCATCACTAACAGCACTAGCGACGAAAACTTTCTTTAGTACTTGTGACTTCCTCTTTTTGGTGCACAATTCCTTTAAAATTTTTGCATATGAAGGAACTTGTTGGATTGCATCCAAAAGAGGGATATTTATGCTTACCTGTTTGAACAACTCGACAATCTTCTCCATTTATGGAGTTGGTTTATTGGATCTCAACCGGTTTGGAAAAGGAGCATTTTGAAATGTTGTTGAGTTCAATTTTTGAGGATCAGATTGTTGAGTTGGAACGGGACCCCGTGTAGATGTGTTCGTGTTGTGAGAAGTGGGTCCGTTCGAGCTAGAAGGAGTAGAGCCTTGTGAATGATAGAGAACGGGCTCTAACGAAGAAGAAGAAGGTGAAGAAGAACCACCGGCAGGGGTGTCATTGTGAATGCCCACATTATTTTGCAACATTTTCCCCGATCTCAACATGGTCACAGCGTTTACGTTATGAGTTTGCTGTTGATTTGCAGCATGTGTGTGACCGGGATTGGGCAGTGGTTGAGATGGGAGCTTTCCTTTATCTCGCTCGCTCAATGCTGCATTGAGTTGTGCAATTTGTGCCTCAATAGATTTGATGCTTTGATCGTGTGAGGTACTGTTTTGCACCAAAGATTGAATAGAAGTCTCTAGTCTTGCTGTAGATTGTGTAGATTGCTTTAGGAACGCATCTAGACTTCTTTCAAGCGAGCTAACCTTGTCATTGTTAGGTTGAACAGAATTGTTTGGCGCGTAAGAGTTATTAGGCACAAAATTGTTCACTTGATTAGGGTAAGGTTGCTGTTGGAAAGGTTGTTGAAATTGAGTTTGTGGAGGTGCTTGTTGTTGTTGTGGAGGAGGCCCTTGAAAATTGTTATCTCCTTGGAATTGTTGATTTTGGTTCAAAGCGAAATTTGGGTGACTCCTCCACCCCGGATTGTATGTCGAAGAGTACGGATCGTTTCTTTGTCGTTGCTGAAAGGCAGCATTGACTTGATCCTGTCCTTGAGTAGATGCATTGTAAGGACACTCTTCGGTGAGATGTGATGGACTCGAGCAACAAGCACAAACAGTTCGTGGAGGCATAACAGGGGCAGGAGAAGGGGATGAGATTTTGGTCTCAATCGCTTCTAGCTTTTTCGTAAGAGCGGCCATCTCAGCCTTCATAGCAATTGACATCTCTACTTGATGTATGCCTACCCTCGATTGACCACTAGAAGAAGATGATGTGGTCTTGGAGCTCTCCCACTGAATTGTTTGTTCACTAAGATCCTCAAGAAACTGCCACGCTTCGTCACTAGACTTGGAGAGAAAATGACCTTGACATATGGTTTCTAGCAACTGCTTCGTTGCCGAGTTCAATCCCTCGTATAATGTTTGGCAAAGTTGCCAACTTTCGATCCCATGATGAGGGCATTGAACGAGTAGGTCTTTAAATCTCTCGAAGCACTTCCAAAATGGTTCGGAAGAAAGCTGTGAAAATTGTATAATCTCGTTACGGATTCTAGCAGTTTTGTGATGAGGATAGAACTTTTTAAGAAAAGCTTTCACAAACTCGTCCCAATTTCTAATGGAATGTGATGCGGTGCTGTATAGCCACTTCTCGGCTAGGTCACATAAGGTAAAAGGAATGACCCTTAGCCTTATAGCGTCATCACTTAATTGGGTCGTTTTCATCATAGCGCACACATTTTGGAATTTATTGATAAATATATATGCATCTTCAGATTCCAGACCATGAAATTTTGGCAGCATATTGATGAAATGTGGTTTTATTTCAAAATTGTCCCCATTTGCCGGTGGGGGTGAAAGACAGGTAGGTAAAGAAGTGCGGACGGGGTAGAAGAGATCCTGGAGCGCAACTCGTGCGGGCGCTTCAACAGGCGGTTGATTCGGGTTATTCGCACCTAACGGAGGTGGTATCATTCCCGTCGGTAAGGTATCGTTGGGGTTGAATCCCGACAAGCCTTTGGAAGAAGAATTTGAAGGTGTAGGTAAGAAAGTGGACGGAATGTCGACTTCGGTGTCGAAGGGTTCGTCGGTCAGTACCAACGAAACACGGACTAATCGGGCGTTAATATCCCTAGTCCAAAGTGACATACACTAAAGGGGTAGTGTAGTCAGAAAAAAATTGAAAAACAGAATGTGGAAGTAAGATAACGTCAAAGAAGGGAAGTGGTGTAAGTGAGTTGCAAGTTTTCTTTAGCGACAAGTTGCAAGTTTTGAAAAGATTTTTCTTTTTCTTTTTTTATGTAAGAATGTTTGCAAAGAGATTTTTGAAAAGAAACTCGTGACACAAATGCTATCAACCACACATGCACAATCAGGCCCAGATCTAGGGTCACCTAGGTCTGCTAGACAGCTCCTAACTAGGGCTAGAAATAGGACCTCAAATCGCCTCTTCACCGTCAATTGCGGCCAGGTAAGTGCCAGGTAAGTGGGAAGGAACCACAATAGTGGGCCTAATTAAAAACCATTAGCCTTTGACACACTTGCCTAGGCACCGCAAAATCAGGTTAGGATAAACGGTCGATGCCTATACTAGTCCTTTTTCCTATTGAGCTCGAAGTCCTTAGGGCTGAGTCTAGTATTTTTTACTTAATTGTGGTCAATGCAAATGCTTTAAGTGCTTTCTGGGGTCCTGGGAAGGGTGATGAAATCCCCACCCAATCTGAGTTTGGTCAATAGCCCCTTAAAGTCCGATTAAATTATGCAAAACATTAAATTCACTTGCAATCAATTTTTTTTAGCGCGGCGCAAAGAAACCTGCAGAAAATCTGTTATTTAGAAGGGGAGAGAAGATTTTTAGCGTAAAGAATTCCTGCATAAAGTTTTGACAGATAGATATATGGAGGTTGCAGAGGGGAGATGGAGGAACAAACCATGCAATTTTCACGCAGAGAGGAGGTTAAACCGCCGCGGTTCCGCGGTTTTATGCGCCCAATGGCCGCGGTTTGGCGGTCTGGTGACGGGATCAGCTCCTGAAAAAAATTGTACTGCTCTGTTGTGAACTTTCCCCTCTGTTCTGATGTGCACTTTTCCGTTTAGCCTTCTGTAAATTTCCAGATTCGCAATTCTTCGCTGTTCCTGCAAGATTCAAACCATAAAACCCTTCAAACAGATAAAAATTGATAAAATGTTTTTATATTTTTTCTATTTTCAGATTTTTATGATTTTAAAAATTTATATCAACCCGAAATTACACAAAAGAAATTTTACGCCATCCCCGGCAACGACACCATTTGATTAGTTCAAAAATATATAAGTTAACCGTAATCAGAAACGGCGTCGCTTTGCAGCTAGCCGGTGAATACGGGTCGATCCACAGAGATGTGTAAATTTTTTTATGTGTTTTTACGAGTTGATTCCGATGGTGGTTTGATTTTGCTGATTTTAAAAACTAAGTTGTATGATATTAAGGAACTTGCTAGGGTTAGGTCTAAAGTAGGGTTTGATAAGATTTGTATTTACACCACTTTCAATGCCTTCGATTAAAACTTTTTTAGAATTCATAACAATTATTAGTAAAGGGGATTAGGATGATTGGGAAGAAATGAAGTTTCTTCCTCTTGATCCTTGTCCGTCCTTTCCTACTAATTGCTATAACCTTCATGGACGTCATGCATGTCCGGTCCTTTATACTACGGTTTCACCGTTAGCTCGTGGGTAGGGTGCCGTAGGGAGCGGATCATGCATGCGTGCATGAAGTTCTACTTATGAAAATTTATTGGCATTGAAGGAGATGAGAGAGATTCATCTCTCAATCCCTCCTTTATTCCTAACCCTAACAAGCGAGGAAATTACTCGCTCATTAGGGGATCTTTTAAAAATAACATTTTTATTATGATTAATGTGTTTTCTTTAGATCTAAAGAATTACTTATCTACTGCAGATTAAAAAGTTCTACGCAAGATTAAACTAGGGCAAGAGGTGAATTAAACTAGGGCAGGAATTTAATTTTAAACTAAGGCAGAAATTGAAATAAGAACTTAGAGAATTGATGCACTTTCCACTGAATTAAATCTGAATTTTCATTTCATTGAAAGGAGGCATAGGGTTTACAAACTTGTGATTACAATTTATAAGTAAACAGGGAAAACTAGGGTTATGGATTCTCGCGTATGTGATTTTACAGATATTCCCACGAAAAATCCCAACCCACGCACCGACGTACCGACACGAGAAAATTGCACCGACACGGGCTTTAAATGGCCGCGGAACCGCGGCAAATGTAGGTCTTGGGCCGCGGTTCCGCGGCCCTTTGGTGAGCCCAGCTCACCAAATTTCTTGTGCTGCATTCTGGGTATTTGGGCTTCTTTATTCTTCACTACTTTTCTCTGTTTGGCTTCTTATTCTTCCCCAGATCTTCAGTGAAAATTTGTATTGGTCTTTTAACCGTTTCACTTTGACATGTTTGGACCTTGCGTTGCCTTGTACCTATGCGAATTGTTATTAGTCTAGGCTTGACTAGGATCCGTCTACTTGTTGGTCAAAAGTCCCTTTTTTGTGTCTTCTTCTGTCTCTTTCACTGTCTTCGTTCCAAGAGCCTGTATCCTATAATATACAACAAACGTGCGGCAAAAGTACCTGTTTATTTATAAAACGAATAAAATGGGGAATACAATAATGCAATATTATAGTATGAACATCGCCCCTCCGTTGAGGGTAAAGACAAGACCCGAGACCGACTTACTGTTGTCCTTATCACTCTGGAAGGTCGAATCGGTAAGGACTCCATGTGGAGTTTACCGTTACCATACACCAAGAACATTTCTTTAGTCCTTCTCAAGTACTTAAGAATGTTCTTCACAGCTGTCCATTGGTTTTCCCTAGGATCTGATTGATACCTACTCACTACACCTAGTGAGTAAGCTACATCTGGTCTGGTAAATAAAATCGCATACATGATAGACCCGACTGCCGAAGCATAGGGTATCCCTTGCTTGCGAGCCTTTTCCAAATCAGACTTGAGAGACATCTCTTTGGAGAGAGTGATTCCTGAGCAAGAGGATAAATTACCACGCTTAGAATCTTCTATACTATACCTCTTTAGTATGGTGTCTATGTACCTGGATTGGGACAATCCCAACTGTTTACCCCAATCAAAGCAAAACTCTGTTCGAATTCCAAGGCGGGAAATGAAACAACGCTTCTGTTTCCCCAATCAGAGCAAAGCTCTGCTTTGAAAATTACAATGAAAATTAAAGCTAAAATAAATGAAGCGACGCTTCAGATCCCCTGCGCTGCGCGCAGAGCGCCACGTGTCAAAATCAGACACTCCAGCGCAGGGAGCGCAGCGCCCAAGGCAGCGCGCCCAATCAGAGCAAGGCTCTATTTAAAACAAAATTAAAGGAAGCAACGCTTCAGTTGCGCAGTTGCGCTGCGCGACACGTGTCGGCGCAGGTGCACAAGCGCAGTTGCGCTGCGCGACACGTATCAGCGCAACTGCGCTTGTGCGCTGCGCGAAACGTCTCAGCGCGGTTGCGCAAGCGCAGTTGCGCTGCGCTGTACGACACGTGTCGGCACGGTTGCGCAAGCGCAGTTGCGCTGCGCTGTGCGCTGTGCGACACATGTCACACGTGTCAGCGCGGTTGCGCTAGCGTGGTTACGCTGCGCTGTGTGCTGCGCGACACGTGTCAAGCGCTGGTGCATCTGCGCCAAACAGAATTAAAATTCCAGTAAGATCTTTCTGTTCTTGTTAAAACAAGAAGATTGTCTTATGTAAAACAGAGGCCCTTGGATCAAAAATCCAACGGTGGGGAAAATTCCCCAAATCACTCAGAGAATGATCTCTTTAACAAATTTAACAAATTAATGGGCACTATATAAAGGCCCCTAGACCCCAATTCAAAAGACATCAACATCGAGATCAAAATCAAAATCAAAATCAACAACCCAGAGAATAGAGAGAACTCTGAAGAATTTTGAGAATAACTCAAAAGGAAAAAAAAAGAAAAAAGTAAAAACCTTTAAAAAAGAGAAGAATTTCTTCTGAATAGATCATTGATCTAAGAACAAGATCAATGATCTTCAATAAAAAAATAAATAATAACAGTGCCTTGCACTTTCTTATGAACCATTGGTTCTGGAATCTTAAAGATTCTTTTCTTGAATCCAAAATTGGATCAAGTTATTGAAACAGTGCCTTGCACTTGCAAAAACTGCACTGTTGCGTTCCTGGGTTGGCGCAAGCCACGAGAGAACGCCACGTGTCAGCAGCGCAACAGCGCAGCGCACTGATGCACCGCACTGCGCTGTTGCGCTTGCGCTCACCAGAGCATGACACGTGTCACCTCCACATGCGCTTGCGCTCAATAATTGGCGCAAAGCGCCTGACAAGCTAGTGACAAATAATTAATGCACCGCATTATTTATAGAAGGGCCAAGCCCAATTAAAAAGGGCCTAACAGGCCAAATTAAATGCAAGGCATTATTTTAAAGAAGGGCAGAGCCCAAACAGATGCTCTGCATCATTTATAAAGGGACAGAGCCCAAATCCAAAAGTCCTAACAGGCCAGAATAAAATGCAGTGCATTATTAAACAGGGGAAAAACCCTAGCATTGGCCTAATAGGCCAAATGCAAATAAAACGTTGAACATTCTCAACTGGACTTAGCCCAATAATGGCCGTAAGTCCTTAAATTAAATTAACTGAGCAAGATCGCTCTCTTAAATCAATTTACATCCGGTTTAAGGGTACATCTCTAAACTCCTCTGACACCTATCGTTGTAACCCTTCAGCGACGTCAGAGAGGTGACGGGTCCCGACAACCACACATTGACATGGACCACGGGGTCCTTAAACTCGTGGACTAATGCGTCCTTAAACACACCCATATGGACTGTGGGGTCCTTAAACCCATGGACTTATGCGTCCTTAAACTAACGGACTAATGCGTCCTTAAACACATCCATATGGACTATGGGGTCCTTAAACCCATGGACTTATGCGTCCTTAAACTAATATCCGTCCTCAAAACGGGAACAGCGGACCACCATGTCCCTAAACTGGCAATGGACCGCAATGTTTTTAAACTACCTATGGACCACTACGTCCCTAAACTGGAACAATAGAGCCCTCAAACGCTCTTTTGTTGGATCTAAACGATCCCGTTTAAGTTGATCTTAGCCTCAAATATGGCTAACGTATCTTTAAACATTCAAACAGGCTTTAGTCCCAAATTGGACTGTAAGATCCCCAATTAACTTCGGTTCAAGGGTACATCTTCGAACTCCTCTAACACCTGTCGTTGTAATCCATCAATGTCGTCAGAGAGGTGACGGGTCCCGACGGCCATATATTATTAAATCGACCACTACGTCCCTAAAATGGAACAATAGAGCCCCCTAAATGCTCTTTCCGTTAAGTCGATCTTAGTCTCAAATCAGACTAACGTATCCTTAACGAGCGTTTAAGTTGATCTTAGCCTCAATATGGCTAATGTATCCTTAAACTAAAATACCAAACCCAAATCTAAGTAAATACGGATTTGGACTAATCCACGTCCTACAGGAGACGGCATAACTTACTCTCCGTATACAATCCACGGGCAACCATAAACAAAACGAACACATACGACACGAAGTGAAATTCTGGAGAAGGAGAAAGTTGTTACCGTGATGCGGTAGCGTAATTAACTGCAGGGGCTTGCGCCTGCAGGGAAGAGCGTCTCCACAATCAAAAACCCCTCAAGCGAGGGGGAATCTGACGAAGTCTGCTACATCGGCCGCATTCGTCTAAACCTCCGATACACGGTGCCATAAATCAACTTGGCATCTTCGGAGAGGTGGACCGATAAAACCAAATAGCATCTGCCCCAATCCGCAGGCAAGACGTCTCTCACGTTGTCTTGGCCACCGTTCTGTGGGGAACAGATTCTGGCACGCCCGGTGGGACCTTTTCCTCTTTCCACTCCACACTTCGTGTGTCGTCTTCGCGAACGAATCGCGGTTTGTTAATGGTTGCCTTTGGATTTCAAGTTACTAAGATTTGGTCTTTTGCCTGGCACAGAAATCAAGCATCAATGGCCTCCAACTGCTCGAGCTGCTCAAAATGCAAGTGCAATCAACACTCCGCCTCACCTGGAGGCGTAGCCTATGGGCCTTAAGCGGCCTCCATCCTTGCCATGCCGGTAGAACAGGTGACCCATGCCACCACCGGCCTGTTTTTCGGGACCATGCTCCCGCCTGCAATCTTCGCTATTCCAGTGCCCGCACCAGAAGCGAACAAGAAGTCGGTCTTCGATCGGCTCACTGCTACAACGACCCCTTTCAACGGGTCGTCCAATATCAAGCTGGCGGCCTCTGTCTTTGCCAGGCTGAACCAGAACTCTGATGGGCCCACCAAGAAGCCCATGAACCCTGAAGTGGCCGTCCCAAGGAAGACAGCCACCTCTGCTCCTGAACTCGTCAAGGCGGCTTCTCCTGTTAAAGGGTCAGTCTTTTCAAGGCTGACTATTCCGGCTCCTGCTCCTACTCGAGGGTCTGTCTTTGATAGACTGAACATCGCCACTCAAAAGACAACATCAGTCTTTAAGAGGCTGGCACCGGCAGCACCTCATTCAGACAGGGGGCAAGAAGAAGCTGTCTCTATCGCCGAGCCGGTCCCAACAGCTTGACGCGCTCGACGTCGCCACTGGGGCCGAGTAAGGAAGGCCGGGGGCAATTCCCCCTCAGGGCTAACTCCACCTGCTCCAGTAGTGGAAGTTAATATTGCTGTTCTAACTGGGAACAGCTTTGAACCGCTAAGGAGGGTACGTAGGAACTCTCCGACTGCCACGCTAAAAAGATATCCTCCACCTGCGGAGAGGGTTCCGGAAACGAAGCTGGAGCAGCCCCCTCAGCGGCTATCCTCCAAAATTTATAAAGTTTGGCGAAGGGTTCAAGATTCCGTAATTTACCAAGGTCACTCTCGTCATCTGAAAAGGGCGAAATTGCAGGAAGAAAAGGACCGTCCAATCAAACAGCAAAGGACGACAATCACCAGGGTGCCCGCTGAAACGGCCCCTTCAACTTCAACGGCCCACAAGAGAAGGAGGCCGGAGAAAATTCCCACGCCCGCGGCAAATGCCAAAGGAGGTGAGCCTAAACGCCCTAAATCCGGGGGCATTGTAGTCCATACTGTATACATGGCATCGGGAAAGGAGGACAGCCGTGCATCTACAGGTCATAGACCGCTTACATGGTCAGTGACCAAAGCTCAGAAGCAACAGCAAAAGCTCCAGGAAATGATGAACGCGATGGTTGCACTCACTGGGCCAAAAGAAAGCCCCGAAGCGTCATCTGATCAACGCCAGGAGCAAGAAACTGACGCTGAATTCCTTCGCCGGATATTGGAGAAAAAGGATAAAGAGGCTGCTGAACAAGCAGCCAACATAAAGCGAATGGCCCTCCTGTTCCAGGACATGGTGGGAATGATGATTCAACAAGATCCTCCTGCCGAAGATTCTCCGATCATCCTTGAAGACGACGGGGTAGAAACGTCAAATCCTCCACCGGTTTTGTCAACAGCCAAAGAGGAGACAATCTCCAAAGCAGACTTGGACGAATATATAGCTCAGCAGATCCGGGTTCATCAGGCGACTGAGGCAGCCGGTCAGGTCATAAAAACGGGACGGCCATATCCGAGTTGGGACGATCAGATCAAGTACCCGCTGGGCTATACAATACCGAAATTTCATGTCTATAAGGGGACTGGCAATCCCCACCAGCATGTTGCCCAGTTCAGGGCGCTTTGCGGCAACACTGGCGGTGATGATAAATTGTTGCTTCGCCAGTTCGTCGGTAGCTTATCGGATACAGCATTCGAATGGTACTCCGAGCTCCCAATCGACTCTATCAAGACCTTTGCGGAGATGGAGCTGCTGTTTACGCAACGATTCGCGAGTGCCAGTAAGCGTACCCCGATAACGGCATTGATTAATGCCAGGGTGAAACCAAGAGAAACATGGGTTCAATATGCGATACGGTGGAGGAACCTATTGTAACGTTTCAAAATAATAAAATATTATTTTTGGGAATTTTTATAATTTAATATTATTTTAATGAATATTTTAATATTCCGGTATAATTAAATACAAATAAATGGGGAAAAATTATGGAAAATTCTAAAATAGGGTATTTTATGGAATTATGTCATTTTTAAGTTTTTATGATTAGCTATTTGCTAATTTAGTGCTAATCGCGATTAAAAATCGCTAATCGGATTTTTGGCATTTTTGTGCAAATCATGCACATATCATTTTTTCCTTTAAACTTGTGCATTTCTACCATATCACTTTGGGTTTAATATTTGAGTGAGAAGGATTTTAAGAAAAGGAAAAAGGGGATTTGAAATTTGAATATAATATATATGTATGGTGAGAGAGAGAAAGAGTAGGTGAGGACTTATTTGACTTGGCTCCTTCTCCTTTTTTCCACCACCATTTCCTCTCTCCCTCTTCATGGTTGCTGCTGCTGCCCTAGCTCTTCATTCCCTCCCTCTTCACCTCCTCAAATCATCATAAAAACACACTCAAAACCCTATCTTCATTTCACTAAAAAGGTGCACGAGCTCGAGACAAACACATCGGACCAAGAAAGCAAGGATTTTGGCTACTAGGGGAAACTCAAGAATTTTCTTGAGTTTCCAAATGAGCTAATTTCTGGATCATTAGCTTAGTTTATGCATTACTTATACCCCACGTTTAGTTTAGAACCGATATTATGTGTTTTGGTGGACCTAAGGAAAACCTAGTTAGGGTTTGAGGAAATTGTGAGTTGTGGTGAGCAATTAAGCTCAGTAGAGGCTATACAAACACCTTAGTGCTAGATTTAAGACCCAAACCTGAAGCTTAAACCCAGAATACGGATTTAGTGAATCGATATTGGGAAAAACAGTAAATCTGTTAGTGTAATTGGAAATCTGCTTTTACCCGAGACACCGGAAAATAAAATTGATTTGACAGAGAGATGTGCAGGCACCTAGAAACCCCCACACAAAACCCTAGCCCCTACCTCCTTTCCCAGGCCGCAGATTTAATCCTTCTGGCCGCAATTTACGGCCAGAGCAGGAGGGATTTGGTTCGTTTTTGGTGCATGGCCCTATTTCCAGCAGTCTTGATCCATGGCATGTGCAATTTTGTCTGGTTCCATCTAGGGTAAAATCTGGGTTGATTTTCCTATGTTGGCGCATGATTTACGACTTGTTTTAGCATGGATTTCGATGTTTGGTGATTCGTTTCTGTCGGGTGGCGTTTGGACGTCAACGACAAGTGGATATTGATCGTGTTTACATGCGAGACGATAGGTTTTTACCTATGCGAGTAGCGTGTGCTGTTTTGGTTTTCCGATGTGATTTTCATGTGTTTAAGAGTTTGTGATATACTTGTAGGTACCCTACGTGATGTTGAGGCGAAGAAGATGAAGATGGCGACATCGGCATCGGCACATGAGAAGCAAGGTGAGTAGATTATATCTACGGGGGAAGTCGGGTGGATGGCGTATAGCACCCCCGCAGTCCGTGGTGATGTATACGAATACGTATACATACATATAATTACTATATGTTCTTTGAGATTATTGATGATAAGATGGATTGATTTAGTATAGTGCGAAACCCTAGAGTAGGGGTTGCACCCATACACACACGCACGCACACACTTGCATACATACTTTCTTTCGCATGTGTATATGGGAATATATATATTTGTATGTGTTCACATGGGTATGGGACTATGTGTACATATACTGGATTATGAGGATAGTACTTGGGATGTGAGTTGAGTCGATGAGATTCGATTTGAGGCCGTGAGATCGGCGATATGACAGGATTCGTATGGGAGATACGACGGAATGCTTTAGCGGGCCTTGGGACGTGTGTTTACACACGCATTTATATAGACAGTATCGATTGTACTAGACTTAGGTCAGTACCCTAGGTTATGTGATATGCTGGTATGAATACCTGATATTTGATTAGATGAATGTGATATTGACCCGTACCCAGATTTGGGATGCTGTACGCCGGATTTACGTACGAGCTACATATATTGATGATAGATCCGCACTCATGACTCGAGGATGTTATATGATATACTGTATCGTACGTGATACTATTGAGGCGAGATCACCGACTATTGTATATGTTGGAGATAGTGCCCTCAGAGTCAATTATTGGATCACAGGCACGTGATTGCAATGATTGAGGGAGGACCTATCCCGGTAGGACAGTCTTACTCGAGATGGTAGTATGCTATCTGGTTTACCTTTATCATCGTGTACTGTTTCAGGTGACCTTACAGGTCGCTATTACACGTTGATAGAGCCCCTAGGATTCTTGCTTGACGACCAGCAGTATGATGGCGATCATATACGTGGGAGCTGGGGTCTATAAGCACATCCTTAAAAGGTCCCTAGTCGTGGGAGTTTCGAGACTGGGCATCGATACTCCATTAGTAGACTAGTGTATACAGTCGAGACCCCGACGAGGGGCGGTGGCCGGTCTCATAAGCCACTGGTGTCAGTTGGTTCACCTAAGATGTATACAGGTGCTCATTGGGTTATGAGTACACCGGACAGGACTCGCCGGGAACCTGCTAGTTGGGATTATACCAGACGTCAGATAGCAGTTCCCAGGTGACATGTGTACAGGTTAGTTCATCGACCTGAGATCGTCATTTGTCTCGTGTGAGTTCCCACTGTGCTTTGATTACTACCCTACCACGGCTCAAAGGAGTCGTGCAAACAGGTTTTAGTTGGGTACGGTCCCGAGCCACATGGAGGCAGTGAGCGGATCTTCAGGGGTTCGTCTCTCCCGGTATTGGGGGTGAGGTCGCGCTGTGTCTAGGAGAGCCATTACGCAAAGCCCTCGGCCGAGGCAGGAGATTTACTGGTAGGTATTCCAGTAGTATCTCAGGGCGTTCTGGGCTACACTCCGACACGACTTGTACCGGTTTTGGGGGTCTGACTTTTACCAACCCCCTAGCCCCGCCATGCGATACTCATAGACGAACGGACCGGACTGTACGGATATTGTCACTGACAGGCTCAGTAGGGTGTCAGGATGAGTTTGCTCATCGACGTCCCTTTTGGTCAATAGCTGGTGGCCCGTCACGTATTGGCTAATACCTCTGACGTGCTAGTGGTTAAATCCACAGCCATAGTATTGACGAGTCTTTAGAGTCCACCACACTTTCAGTTACTCAAGCTTTCGGGCGAAACGCTGTAGAGGCCGTATGGAGATATGGCAGGGTCCGATCAGATACGTGCGGTATTGCACGGATCAGGATCGGACGGTTTGTACTAGCGGCCGTATGGATATATGGCAGGGTTCGATCAGATACGTGCGGTATTGCACGGATCAGGATCGAACGGATATTACTAGCCGACTTTGGTTTAAGCCGGATCCTAGTTTAGTACAGTGTAGATTTTATCTCATTGCATTTGTATCCGGTCGGAATACAGATGCGGGTGTGTATGCACAGTATGGGGTTTTCCTGTAATTTATTACGGGACCAGTTTTCTGGAGTTGCCAGTTTGCATTCCGTTCCGGCCGGTTTTCCTTTGTTCTTTCCCGGCCGGACTTTTCCGATGGAGGGTGTTATTTGCAAGTTTGCAAATAACACATTGTGGAGGGTTTTCTTGCAAATGTATTTATTATGATAGCATCTTTAGATACCATTCTTTTCCTTCATCATTTCTTGCTTTATGAAGATTAGAAATGAGATGTAAGTTGATGTGAGATTGTTATGATGATGTTTTGGATGTGGTCACCACTTGTGCTCCTACCATCACCTCCCTTCATGCTTCATATTCTTTCCTCCACCATTCTAATATGATAAGGGTTTTCATTTTTGGAGAAAAGAAGAAGATGAGAGCTTCATCTTGAGAGTTTCATTCTTGATCTCATTTTCATGCTAGAAAAATGCAAGCACCATTTTTCTAATCTTGATTCCTCCATCACCTTCAAAGGAAACAAACCCCAAATGAGACATAGCCTCTACACTACACATTCTACAGCATATCTTGAGCATGTCGAGTTGCCGGCTTCATGCCCGAGTTGCCTCGGTATTGAGGCGGGAGCCCGTAAAAGATACAGGCGATGTGGTGCCCTTCCGGCGAGGAGGCGACGATCGGAGTTTCCGCAGAAGATCGGGACGGCGAGGAGAAGACCGGAGGACTCGGATCATTCGGTATACTTCTCTTCCCATCTCTTGTTTGCTAGTATAGGTTAATGGTTAACGATCCGGGTTTTATTGTCCGCGGTAGCGCCGGTTTCCAAGTAAGGAAAAATTTTGATTCCGCATTTTGGCCTCGGATAGACGGCCGGGGCGCTGCCGTGGCGCAACATGGTATCAGAGCCACGCCAATAACCTTGTCTAGCTTGTTCTAATGCGTTTTACTTATCCGATCGACCAAAATTCCAAAAAAATACGCGTTTTATGTACATCAGTTTTCTGTTGATTTTTTTCTTGCTCAAAAAATTTTTCGAGTTGCATAAAAGTGATGTACTGGAAATTCTAAGACATCTGTAAAAATTCGACACATTCAGTCGACAACTTTAGCGCGGAACCGCGGCCAAACCCCCCCTTGGGCCGCGGTTCCGCCGCACATTGTTGTCTTCTCTGTGTCCAATTTTTCCAGTGAGCTTGTGGGCTATTTTTAGGGGTTTTGGGATATTAAATTTGGGCCCAGAATTTCTGTGAGTGCTACAGTATTGCTTAGGGGCCCACTTGTTAATTATTTGATCGATCGGATATTTTAAACACATTATTTCACAGTATTTACATTATATCTGCGACCGTGAATATCACTTGATCGGTAAATCCTGTCTAACTGCTATAGCCCGGTTAGACGGATTTGCGAACGTGATTTTCACGTTGATGTTCTAGGTTTATGCTGTGTTGTTGCGGATCGGTCGTGGGGATAGCCTGGATGCAATGCTAGTACTGTTTTGTTGTATTATGTACATTTGATATTGCGGGGCGAGCGTCTGACATGTGGACTGCCGTCACTGCCTGTTTGTATTATTCTTTTGGGGCACGACCTGGTTGCGGTCGATGTACCCGGTGTATGTATATTTTACTTTCTGTACTAGGGTTACCCCGCGGAAGGGTGCACGGATAGCCGGGTTCTAGAAGGCAACGGGCCCGCATCTCAGGGCATTGAGACGGAGGGGGCTTCAGTCTGGAATTGGCGGGCTATTCGCCGCACTCATAGGGGGTACAGGTTGACCCAGGAGGGGTGCCCAAGTTACCGGATTCCGTGAAGTGCTGGGTGGTCCATTCACAGTGCTGAAGGAGGCTGCCTCGCTTCAGGTTTTGGCGGGTGACTTGCCGCGCCCGTAGGGGTCTAGGTTTTCATTGCACAGGCTATCCACACGACCAGGGGAACGTCGGGTTTCAGCAGCGGCTCTGTGAAACCCGGGGCTTCCAGATATCTGTATTGTTCTGTGATGCTGCATTTTTCTGTGATGTTGCATTTTATTCACGCCTTGAGCGAAATACTATATATTGGTATATATATTAGTAGATGTTGTATATGTTTTTCATCCGCGCTAGTCCAGTCCCCGCTCTGCCGTTAGGTAGCTAACCTAACGGGTGATGACGGGACCCAGTGGCGAATGCGGATGGCATATACGTACGTCAGTATATTTTCGTTCTTTGTGGTGTGATCAATTGATGGGACTGCGTTGATTCAGATCAATGCAAGATAAACAAACCTATTCTGATGTTGTTGGAACACTTTTTTCAAAAAGCTGTTATTGCAAGGACGTTCACTTTTGTTTTGCATCGTGGTATTCATTTGGAATATCCTGCTCCTTAGTCGACGAGGCAAAGGCCGAGATCCCTTCACCGGGAGTGACCCCTTGGACAGAAGTTTGCGTCAGGGCATTAACTGTAGGGTTCCTAGGCACTCTAGTGAGGTCTCCCAAGCCATCAAGCATGGCAATTTTAAAAATTATGGTGCCTACAAACCCTAAACTACGGATCGATAACTAGATGTCTAGGCGAAAAAGAACTAGTTAACACTTAACTATTGTGAATACGGAAATACAACCTTTGTAGATCCGGTCCTCCACCTCCACGGCTCCGCAACGAGGTCGTCTCCGCTGTCCAAATCAAATCCGGGCTCTAGAGTCGGCTTCGTCGGAGAATGGGCAAGCTAGGTCGTCGATGTCCATGCCGAAGATGATCTACGTCGAGGCATCGCTAAATCAAGCTCCGACTTCACCAAGTCAAGAAACTTATGAAGTAAACACACTCTACTACTTGGCAAGAGGTAGAGGATGAAGAAATAGGAGTTGGGTTAACTTTAGAATTGGATTTCTCACTCTAATTTATCAATCACCATTGATGAGGTAAGCTTTCTTCACTTGAAGCAAGGAAGAAGAAGAAGAAATGTTATGATAAGTTATTTAAAAAAGAAAAGAATATCCAATCTTTATCATAACTTAACCATGGTTATGTGTAGAGATTGAACTAGGGTTAAATCAAATGGTTAGGTTAAGCATGAGATAAGAATGGTGGACAAAGTCAAAGGTTCATGAATCTTCATGAAAAAACAAAGAAAGCCTCCATTCTTCTCATATCATTTTCCAAAAAGAAAATACATAAATAAATAAATAGATATGAAAAACAAAACCCTAACCATTTGAATAACCATGGTTTAATCTTTACACAAACTCAAGTTAGCATGCATCATCAAACATGATACATACAAGTGCACAAAAACATATCGCATATGCAATGCGCACGAACCAAGTGAGAAAATCCGTCTAAAGTGAACCGATACTAGTTAATGCAAAGTAATATATCAAATATATAATTATACATTAAATCATTAAATCAACACTTGATTCAATGATCCGGTCATGCGCACATAACCGACTGGTATCATTAGTAACATCTTATCGAATCAACACTTGATCCGATAACCCGGCTATATCGCATATAACCGATCAATGTCACATCGCGAGAATCGAATACAGTATCACATACTCGTATTATTCTCGGTCCCGCACATATCTCATATGCGCTCCTATTTCGTTTCGCTTGAGCCAGGAAACCTCTGTGTAGGACTCTAAAGACTCGTCAATACGCCGGCAGCAGGCGATGATCATATCAAACACCCACAAGCCGCAAGCGGTCTGCTAAACGTAACGGCCACCCGGGTATTGAGCGATCTGAAGATCGACGAGCAAGCCCGCTCACACTCCAGTGAATCCGACCAGTAACACTACCGTACAGTCCGGTTTGTTCGTCTGATATGTCGCATATCTCGCCTAGGGGTGGTAAACGTCAGACCCCAATAGCTCAATAAGTCGTGTCGATATGAGGTCTATAACAATTCGAGAAACTACAGGTAACACTTACCAGTAAATCTCAGCAACCCTGGCCAGGGATTTCCTGTTATAGCCAATCGAACACAGCGCAACATCAACCCCCTATACCGGGAGAGACGAATCCCCTCCTATCGCTCATTGCCTCCATGTGACTCGAGACTGTACCCAAAAACCACCGTTTTGCACGCCCTCTTGGACGTGGTAAGATGGAAATCAAAGCACAGTGGGAACCACACAAGACTCTATGACGATCTCGGGTCAACAGACTACTCTGTACCAGTGTCACCAGAGAACTGCCATCTGACGTGAGGTATAATACCATCTGGGAGTTCTCGGCGAGTCCGTCCAGTGTACCCAGTCTCTACTGAGCACCCGTATATCATCTCTGATATCAAACACCAATGGATATGGGATCATCCATCGCCCATCTGTATGGGTCGAGAAGGTACACGCTAGTCTACTCTGGTATATCGATGCCCCGTCTCGATACACCCTCGACTAGGGACTTTGAAGGATGTACTTATGGACTACCATGTCCCCACTAGTATGATCCGCATCATAGTCCAGGTAGTCAAGCACACATCGTAAGGGCTTTACCAACATGTAACAGAGAGACAATCAGTATACACGTTAAGGTAAAGTTCAACCAGATAGCATACTATCATGTCGAGCAAGAAAGTCCTCCCTATATATGTCCCAGCATCCACTACAATATACATCCTATGTACAGTAATGGCCTCTAGGGCATACATATAACTAACAATCTCCCACTTGCACTATGGCCATCTGTAGCAGTGGTTGCAGTATCTCATACTCAACCATCCTATAAAAGTCTCTCTCTGGGAACAGGCCTTTATGAGTGGATCCGCTGTGTTGTCCTCTGAGTCTACTCTCCAAACCTCGATCACCCTGGAGATCAACCATCTCCATGATCAAGTGATACTGCCTTAGAATATGTCTGGATCACTGATGGGACCGGCGTTCCTTGGCATGAGCTACAACTCCATTGTCACACAATGGGAGGAACATAGTTCATCTCATGAACCAATATACACCCAAACAGCCTCTTTGGTAGCATCTTAAGTAGCGATGTATCCTGCCTTTATCGTCTAGTATGTCACGGTATCTATCTTGGAACTCTTCCAATATACCGTCCCTTTACTGAGGGTTAAGACAATGCCTGCGACTGACACTTAGTCGTCATTATCACCCTGGAACCCTTCCAGTGATTCTCCCCAGGATCAATTGATACCATCTCACTTCAACTAGTGAGAATCCTAACATCCATTTAGATCTATCTCATAGGTCCAAAACCCAGGATTTAGGAGGTATCACTTTGATCCTATGTGGAGAATCATTGTGATAAGCGGAGATTGATCGAGCGTAGCATAGGAAACTCCTTCCCTATCAAGAGCATGTCATCCACGTACTCTACGAGGATCGTCACCATACTCCCTACTGCCTTCTTGTATATACAAGGTTCATCTACCATTTTGATGAAGTCAAACTCTTTGACTACCACATCAAAACAAATGTTCCAACTCCGCGATGCCTGCTTTATCCTATAAAGCATCTTGCACACGTTTCCGCTGCTCCCACTGTCTACGAGGCCCTCTGGCTGTGTACTTATAGACGCTCTCTTCCAAATCATCATTTAGAAAAGCAGTCAAGACACCCAACCACCAGATATCGTAGTCATGGTATGTAGCCGTGGCAAGTAGGATCTGGATGGACTTAAGCATAGATCCTTAGAAAAGGTTTCAACATAATCCACACCTGGTCAATGATGCAAACCTTTAACAAGTCTAGCTTTGAAAGTCTCAACTTTTCCATCTACACCAAGTAATCTTCTTAAGATATACTTGCTCCTGATGGGGATTTAACCCTTCAGATATTGCAACCAAAGTCCATACTTTGTTGGTGTATATGGATTCCATCTCAGATCGCTAAGCATCCAGCCATTCTTACAGAGTCTTACTCCTGATGGCCAGCTCGAAACTAGTTGGGTCATCATCTCATGATGCAATCCTCGCTCCCATTGTCATAGAGAAACCGAAGTATCTCTCAGGTGAGTGAGGAACCTTACTAGATCGGCGGAGAGGCTGAGGTTCGTTGGTTTCTACTGAATCCTCTGGTTCTACCAAATCATCTGCTGTAGTTTGTATAGCTGGAACACTTCCAGTTCTACATAACAGACCTTGCCTCGAGCTTGTCCGGATTTTGCTTTTAGACATAGGCCGAACAACCCCAAATCTTAACTAGCTTAAGATATGGGCTCTTCCCTTTCCATATCTCATATGGAGTGGTAGGCAATTGATTTGATTCTAACCCTATTCAATAGGTATGCAACTTCATAAGTGCATAACTCCCATAAGGAAATAGGTAACTCAGTAGTACTCATCATAGAGCACACCTTATCATATAGGGTGTGATTGCTCCGCCCCGATATACCATCGTGCTATGGTGTATACGGAGGAGTAATACTGAGAGAGAATCTCATTCTCCTTTAGAATAGTCCAGGAATTCCATGCACAAGTATTCTCCTCCCTGATCTCATCAAAGGACATAATACTTATACCCGTATTTTGGTTCTCTACTTCTAACTTATATTCTGTGAATATCTCAAAAGGTTCAGACTTGTGTTTCAACAGAAACATAGGTCTGAATCTTGAAAGATCATCAGAGAATGTAATGAAGTATAAAGAACCGGTCTTGGCATGTGTAGACAGGGGACCTTACATACATCAACATGTATCATCCCAAGAGTTTACCAACTCTTTCTCTGTTTCCAATAAACAGAGCTGAGGTCATTATTTCTTTGTGACATGACTGGCAAGTTTCATAAGATGTAAATTCAAACTGATTTAAATATGCATCTTTATGTAACTTCAGCTAGTCGGGTCACATTGATATGACCTAGTCTACAATGCCTCAAGAGGGATTCGTTCATTTCTGAACTCTTCCTCTTGTGTGTGTTCCATATACTAAGAACTGTAGTTTGATTTAGAACATCAACGCTTTTAGATAACGTGCCTGATCCGATCAACTTTTGATATAGGAAATGTTTAAAACATTATCCAACAATACAAAATTTTATCGTTTCTTTGCTAACAAAGAGACTGATATGATTTTGTATATCAGGTTCGGTATCTAATAACATTCGTTCAAAATCAATGTATTTGTAATACTGGGTGACAGTGACCAACAGACTTGGCTGCAACATTTGCCCCGTTTTCTGCCACATGAAACTTATCACCCGTTCTCAGTTCTCTACCTTTCTGTAGCCCTATGTAACATATTACATATTTGGGATCCTGATCTGGTATCACATACCCAGGACGTAAAGGATACCGAGAAATAGTTCTCTGTAATGAACACACCCGAAGATGATGCATCAGCATGCACTCTCTTCGTTTGGGCAGCACGGGAATTCTGGTAATCCCCTATTTCCTGCTCTGTCTTATAACTATTATAAGTTGGAGCGGGACCAACGTTCCCCAGCTCAGTATAACAAGCGGGTTCGGTCAATATTCCGTATTATTATCTTGATTAAGGCGTGATATGGTCGCTACCTGGAGAGAGAGAGAAGAAAACACTCAGCGTGCGCTCTGTCAAGAATAGATTGGTTATTATTTTATCTAATCAGGATGGCTCCCACTGCTTTTTATCAAATCTTCCTTCAAACCCTAAAAGGAAAGACTAGCCGGGATTAATTACACACTACAAGTTCACCAATCTTTCAGCCAGGCCAGTGTCGGTACTTTGAGGGAGGTCCCCCGTGCTTTCGCACGAACCTAATTAATGTAAATCTCGTTTTCCTAGAGGCGTAACCCCGTTGACACCTTTCTAGACACCTACTTGATCGGCTAATTGTAATGTATAAAACTCTCCCAGGAGTAACTCTTACTCGCAGCGGGTATCGGGATCCAACTATCTCATAGAAAGTATGCAATCTCATTGCAAATTTCAACACTTGAAATTCCCGATAATATTTTGCCCCTAGCAGCTATATGACCTTAACATAGTCAACAAATCATAAGTGCTAGTCAAGTTCAACCCGTCATTTCCCGATTGAATTAAACCCACCCGCACGACCCTTAACATAGTCAACAAAGTCGCACGACTACCCTAATCCAATCATATCATATGCTTATGCAGATAAGCACTAATTAGCTACCGCACACTACGCCTTAACATAGTCAACAAACGTAGCACGAATACTAACTAGTACTTATCTGAAATGACGGAGGGCTACGACAGGTTTTTCTGAAAACCTTTTGCGTAATGAACTTGATATCGTTGTAGAATCAAATGATTTTAAAATGGAGTGCTTTTGAGGCTTTTCTAGTTTTGCTAAAGGAGTCACTCCCGATGAAGGGATCGTCGGTCCTTTCCTCGTCGAATGAGGTGCGGGATATATCATATATATCACTGTGCAAAGCAAAAACAGTTAAAAGCAATCAAAAGTCAAACCGAGTGTGTAGCATCTGCCAGTTATTGCTAAAGGAGTCACTCCCGGTGAAGGGATCTCGGTCCTTTCCTCATCGAATAAGGTGCAGGATATATCACATATACCGCTGTGCAAAGCAAGAACTGTAGCTACCTGTTTTATTTTGAAATTCGATTCCACAACATCTTAGGTTTCTTTTACTTTCATTAATCACATTAATGAAGTCCCATCATTTAAGTACCTAAACATCACAGATAAATACGACGTACACTTATGCCATCCGCATTCGCCTCGATGTCCCCTCGTGCACCGTTAGGTTAGGTAACTAACGGCAGAGCGGGGCAGGGCTAGCGCGGGTGTAAAACATAAGTAACGCCTATATAATATATTATATATACTTTATACTGTATCTATCACAGAACATCACATGATCACATCACAGATATCACAGCAGAAGAATCATATGAAATATTGGATATACTAGGACGTCCGTGTTTTCAATACGAGCCAGTATAAAACACAGATTCCACGGTCGTGATGAATAGCCAAACCCACACCCCTAGACCCCTACGAGAGCGGCAAGCAACCCTACCAATTCTGGAGTTAGGAGACCCGGACCCGACTCCTCGAGTTGGTCTCCCACTGGACTCCAGAACCCGGTTACTTGTGCCCTCCTCCTTGGGTCTATCCTAGTGCGGAAAAGTAAATAATATACAAACGGTGACATCTTCCGCTACCTGGAAGTGCCCCAATAAAAGAATATTACATACAAGTTTTTTTTTTACATGAATGAAAATGAAAAACACTCATCTCACATAAAAACCCCCGGCTATTCAAACACGACGATCCAATACAACATATCCAGCAACACATAACATCACATGTCATCAACGTAAGTAAATATGCGCATCCCAATTGTTGTTGACATATAGCAACGAAACCGGCGATATCACATATTACACTTACGGTCACAGAAAAGAAAGTGTAAAACTACAACAGTTGGAATCCGCAACCACCTCAGACATCGCATGCCTGACCAAATGAATTACTTAGACATCGCATGCCTAACAATTATAAACCCCGCATTTTAGTCTCATTATCGAAAACACTTTTCAATATCAAGTCGGGCAATTCAACAAGATTCCCGACATCCTGATCGAATGCTCGTCGCAAACTTTAGTAGGCGGCCGCACCCCCGATACCGTTGACGAAGTGCACCAAGGCGGAACACCGCTACCGCGAGCACCCGGAGGGATGCTTTCGGCGACGGGGTTCTCCTACAGTCACTTGGTCGGGGCTATGGAGTGAGGCTGTCTATTAAGTTTACCCGGCGAGTATCCGCGTACGCTACGTGATTGCGACGGACTTTTGATCACATCAAAATTCCATGGCAACCGATCAAGTGAGACTAAACTGCTATGTTTATATCATTCATTCAGTTATCTCATAACTATTTGTGAATTCCAATTATTGTATCCCATTCCAGATAATTAGAAAATGTTAAGCTTTCCGATCGAACATTCTAACACCCAAGTTTTCCCGATACAAATCAACACATGAAACAAGTCTAACAACATTCAGTTCGTACCTCAGTACCAACGGTCCAGCCGTAGAAGGGTCAAGCCAACGCCTCACATGTGGCACGCCGTACTGCCCCAAACCCGAAGGTTCAAAGGGCAGTTCAAGACGGTCACATAATCGAGTTAAGGTTTGTTGTCTTCTAGAGGGACCATCGCGTTACTTGCACTACTTAGAACGTCGTTAAACCACGGAAAAATCCAACACCTGGAAATTTCCCGACAGGGGAAAAATTGGGTATTTATATCCGGTCGGACTTTTTAACATATTCTAAAATTTATCCGGAAAGCCACATAGACAAAATTTGATAATCCGATCGTATGTACGAACCCCCTATACAACCCAAAATACTCAACTCTTGATTTCAGAAAAAAAATATTCCAGGAAAACCAACACTGCAAAATAGGAATTACTGTGCAAAATTGAATGCCTAATAAGACAAAAGTGCGGCGGAAGGGCCGCATTAGCACGCTAATACCGCGGTTCCGCCGCACTTTAGAAAGATCATTAGGTAATTTTTGCACCGTAATTCTTATAATTTCCTGCTGATTTTTCTGCATATTTTTAATTCTCAAAAATCCACGAATTTCAAAAAAGTACAGAGAGCATTCTAAGGTTTGGGTTTCGGTTCGATCGGACTTCAAACTCCGTCTACGCATCGCCTAAGGCTCTAGTTAGGCTCTGATACCACTGTAGGGTTCCTAGGCACTCTAGTGAGGTCTCCCAAGCCATCAACCATGGCAATTTCAAAAATTATGGTGCCTACAAACCCTAAACTACGGATCGATAACTAGATGTCTAGGCGAAAAAGAACTAGTTAACACTTAACTATTGTGAATACGGAAATACAACCTTTGTAGATCCGGTCCTCCACCTCCACGGCTCCGCAACGAGGTCGTCTCCGCTGTCCAAATCAAATCCGGGCTCTAGAGTCGGCTTCGTCGGAGAATGGGCAAGCTAGGTCGTCGATGTCCATGCCGAAGATGATCTACGTCGAGGCATCGCTAAATCAAGCTCCGACTTCACCAAGTCAAGAAACTTGTGAAGTAAACACACTCTACTACTTGGCAAGAGGTAGAGGATGAAGAAATAGGAGTTGGGTTAACTTTAGAATTGGATTTCTCACTCTAATTTATCAATCACCATTGATGAGGTAAGCTTTCTTCACTTGAAGCAAGGAAGAAGAAGAAGAAATGTTATGATAAGTTATTTAAAAAAGAAAAGAATATCCAATCTTTATCATAACTTAACCATGGTTATGTGTAGAGATTGAACTAGGGTTAAATCAAATGGTTAGGTTAAGCATGAGATAAGAATGGTGGACAAAGTCAAAGGTTCATGAATCTTCATGAAAAAACAAAGAAAGCCTCCATTCTTCTCATATCATTTTCCAAAAAGAAAATAAATAAATAAATAAATAGATATGAAAAACAAAACCCTAACCATTTGAATAACCATGGTTTAATCTTTACACAAACTCAAGTTAGCATGCATCATCAAACATGATACATACAAGTGCACAAAAACATATCGCATATGCAATGCGCACGAACCAAGTGAGAAAATCCGTCTAAAGTGAACCGATACTAGTTAATGCAAAGTAATATATCAAATATATAATTATACATTAAATCATTAAATCAACACTTGATTCAATGATCCGGTCATGCGCACATAACCGACTGGTATCATTAGTAACATCTTATCGAATCAACACTTGATCCGATAACCCGGCTATATCGCATATAACCGATCAATGTCACATCGCGAGAATCGAATACAGTATCACATACTCGTATTATTCTCGGTCCCGCACATATCTCATATGAGCTCCTATTTCGTTTCGCTTGAGCCAGGAAACCTCAGTGTAGGACTCTAAAGACTCGTCAATACGCCGGCAGCAGGCGATAATCATATCAAACACCCACAAGCCGCAAGCGGTCTGCTAAACGTAACGGCCACCCGGGTATTGAGCGATCTGAAGATCGACGAGCAAGCCCGCTCACACTCCAGTGAATCCGACCAGTAACACTACCGTACAGTCCGGTCTGTTCGTCTGATATGTCGCATATCTCGCCTAGGGGTGGTAAACGTCAGACCCCAATAGCTCAATAAGTCGTGTCGATATGAGGTCTATAACAATTCGAGAAACTACAGGTAACACTTACCAGTAAATCTCAGCAACCCTGGCCAGGGATTTCCTGTTATAGCCAATCGAACACAGCGCAACATCAACCCCCTATACCGGGAGAGACGAATCCCCTCCTATCGCTCATTGCCTCCATGTGACTCGAGACTGTACCCAAAAACCACCGTTTTGCACGCCCTCTTGGACGTGGTAAGATGGAAATCAAAGCACAGTGGGAACCACACAAGACTCTATGACGATCTCGGGTCAACAGACTACTCTGTACCAGTGTCACCAGAGAACTGCCATCTGACGTGAGGTATAATACCATCTGGGAGTTCTCGGCGAGTCCGTCCAGTGTACCCAGTCTCTACTGAGCACCCGTATATCATCTCTGATATCAAACACCAATGGATATGGGATCATCCATCGCCCATCTGTATGGGTCGAGAAGGTACACGCTAGTCTACTCTGGTATATCGATGCCCCGTCTCGATACACCCTCGACTAGGGACTTTGAAGGATGTACTTATGGACTACCATGTCCCCACTAGTATGATCCGCATCATAGTCCAGGTAGTCAAGAACACATCCTAAAGGCTTTACTAACATGTAACAGAGAGACAATCAGTATACACGTTAAGGTAAAGTTCAACCAGATAGCATACTATCATGCCGAGCAAGAAAGTCCTCCCTATATATGTCCCAGCATCCACTACAATATACATCCTATGTACAGTAATGGCCTCTAGGGCATACATATAACTAACATTAACTTCACTATAGCCGATTACTTTTGCTTTGCATCGTGGTATTCAGTTGGAATATCCTGCACCTCATTCTACGGGGAAAGAGCCGAGATCCCTTCACCGGGAGTGACCTCTTTAGCGAAGGTTTTCGTCACTATATTTTTATAAAAGGCTATGCAGTTCCTTCAACGATATCAAGTTCATTACGTTAAAGGTTTTTCGCCAAAAACCATTCGTAGCCCTCCGTCATTTCTTATGGGTATTATTTAGTATTCGTGCTGCGTTTGTTGACTCCGTCAAGGCGTAGTGTACGGTAGCTAAGTGGTGCTTGTTTGTTGCATAAATGGGATTGATTAGGACAGTCGTGCGGCCTTGTTGATGTTGGAGATAGTGCCCTCAGAGTCAATTATTGGATCACAGGCACGTTGATTGCAATGATTGAGGGAGGACCTATCCCGGTAGGACAGTCTTACTCGAGATGATAGTATGCTATCTGGTTTATCTTTATCATCGTGTACTGCTTTAGGTGACCTGACATGTCGCTATTACACGTTGATAGAGCCCCTAGGATTCTTGCTTGACGACCGGCAGTATGATGGCGATCATACACGTGGGAGCTGGTAGTCTATAAGCACATCCTTAAAAGGTCCCTAGTCGTGGGAGTTTCGAGACTGGGCATCGATACTTCATTAGTAGACTAGTGTATACAGTCGAGACCCCGACGAGGGGCGGTGGCCGGTCTCACAAGCCACTGGTGTCAGTTGGTTCACCTAAGATGTATACAGGTGCTCATTGGGTTATGAGTACACCGGACAGGACTCGCCGGGAACCTGCTAGTTGGGCTTATACCTGACGTCAGATAGCAGTTCCCAGGTGACATGTGTACAGGTTAGTTCATCGACCTGAGATCGTCATTTGTCTCGTGTGAGTTCCCACTGTGCTTTGATTACTACCCTACCACGGCTCAAAGGAGTCGTGCAAACAGGTTTTAGTTGGGTACAGTCCCGAGCCACATGGAGGCAGTGAGCGGATCTGCAGGGGTTCGTCTCTCCC
The DNA here is from genome assembly GCA_030015575.1 of Agapanthus africanus. Lineage (NCBI taxonomy): Eukaryota > Viridiplantae > Streptophyta > Magnoliopsida > Asparagales > Amaryllidaceae > Agapanthus > Agapanthus africanus. Next base: position 286,678,119 of record CM057341.1, on the reverse strand, counting down.
GGTATTGGGGGTGAGGTCGCGCTGTGTCTAGGAGAGCCATTACGCAAAGCCCTCGGCCGAGGCAGGAGATTTACTGGTAGGTATTCCAGTAGTATCTCAGGGCGTTCTAGGCTACGCTCCGACACGACTTGTACCGCTTTTGGGGGTCTGACTTTTACCAACCCCCTAGGCCCGCCATGCGATACTCATAGACGAACGGACCGGACTGTACGGATATTGTCACTGACAGGCTCAGTTGGGTGTCGGGGTGAGCTTCCTCATCGACGTCCATTTTGGTCAATAGCTGGTGGCCCGTCACGTATTGGCTTATACCTCTGACGTGCTAGTGGTTAAATCCACAGCCATTGTATTGACGAGTCTTTAGAGTCCACCACACTTTAAGTTACTCAGCTTTCGGGCGAAACGCTGTAGAGGCCGTATGGAGATATGGCAGGGTCCGATCAGATACGTGCGGTATTGCACGGATCAGGATCGGACAGTTTTGTACTAGTGGCCGTATAGTTATATGGCAGGGTTCGATCAGATACGTGCGGTATTGCACGGATCAGGATCGAACGGATTTTACTAGCCGGCTTTGGTTTAAGCCGGTACTAGTTTAGTACAGTGTAGATTTTGTCTCATTGCATTTGTTTCCTGTCGGAATACAGATGCAGGTGTGTATGCACAGTCTCGGGGTTTTCCTGTATTTTATTACGGGACCAGTTTTTCTGGAGTTGCCAGTTTGCATTCCGTTCCGACCGGTTTTCCTTTGTTCTTTCCCGGCCGGACTTTTCCGATGGAGGGGGTTATTTGCAGTTTTGCAAATAACACTTTGTGGAGGTTTTATTTGCATAATGATCTATTATGATAGCTTTCATATCTTTTGCTCCATGCTTGCATTAATGTGATTTGAGTGGGCATGGGTTTGATGTGAGAAGAAGCATGGTTCATGTTTTCTTGTCTCTTGATGTGGTCACCACTTCCTTGCTCCTACACTCACCTCCCTCTTGCTTTCATATTGTTTTTCCTCCACCCTTTATTCTCACTTGAATATGATAAGTCTTTCATGGTTATGAGAAAAGAGAGAAGAAGAAAAAGAAAGAGAAGAAGAAAAAGAAAGAGAGGAAGAAAAAGAAAGAGAGAGTTCATCTTTGTTATGGGAGGAATTCTTCATCTCCTTCTTCTTCTTGTTTTGGAAAAATGCAAGCACCATTTTTCCTAACCCCAATCCTCCATCATGGCAACAACAAACCCCAAAGGAGACTATGATTCTACACTACACATTCTACAGCACATCTTGAGCATGTCGAGTTGCCGGCTTCATGCGCGAGTTGCCTCGGTATTGAGGCGGGAGCCCGTAAAAGACGAAGGCGATGTGGTGCCCTTTCCGGCGAGGAGGCGACGATATGGAGACTACACTTTCCGCGGGAGATCGGGGCGATGATGAGAAGACCGGAGGACTCGGATCTCTTGGTATACTTCTCACCCTATCTCTTGATTGCTAGCATTAGGTTAATGGTTAACGATCCGGGTTTTCTTTGTCCGCGGTAGCGCCGGTTTCCGAGTAAGGAAAATTTTTGATTCCGCAATTTGGCCTCGAGTAAGACGGCCGGGGCGCTGCCGTGGCGCAACATGGTATCAGAGCCCACGCCATTAACCTTACCTAGCTTCGTTTGATGTGTTTGCGTTTCCGATCGACCAAAATTTCCAAAAACCGTATTTTTCTAGCACATCAGTTTCTGTTGAAATTTTTTGAAGTCTAAAAATTTTTCAGGTGGTCTCAGAAAGATGTGCAGAAAGTTATAAGAACTCTGGAAAAACACGAGACAGTGAACCTCAAGGTCGAGCGCGGAAGCGCGGCACGAACCCCATTTCTGCCGCCCTTCCGCCGCAAGTTTGTGGGTTCATTGCTTCATTTTTTTGCAGTGGGCTTATGGGATGAAATTAGGGGTTTTGGAATGTTAAAATTGGGCCCAGGTTTTCTGTGAGTGCTACAGTTTTGATTGGGGGCCCACTTGTTAATGTTTGGTCAATCGGAAAAATTTTAAACACATTTTTCACAGTATTTACATTATATCTGCGACCGTGAATGTCACTCGATCGGTAAATCCGGTCTAGCTGCTATAGCCCGGTTAGACGGATTTGCGAACGTGATTTTCACGTTGATGTTCTATGTTTATGTTGTGTTGTTGCGGATCGGTCGTGGGGGATAGCCTGGATGCAATGCTAGTACAGTTTTGTTGTTTTATGTACATTTGTTATTGCGGGGCGAGCGTCCGACATGTGGAATGCCGTCACTGCCTGTTTGTATTATTCTTTTGGGGCACGACCTGGTTGCGGTCGATGTACCCGGTGTATGTATATTTGACTTTCTGTACTAGGGTTACCCCGCGGAGGGGTGCACGGATAGCCGGGTTCTAGGGGGCAACAAGCCCGCATCTCATGGCATTGGGACGGAGGGGGCTTCACTCTAGGATTGGCGGGCTATTCGCCGCACTCGTAGGGGGTACAGGTTGACCCAGGAGGGGTGCCCAAGTTGCCGGATTCCGTGAAGTGCTGGGTGGTCCATTCACGGTGCTGAAGGGGGCTGCCTCGCTTCAGGTTTTGGCGGGTGACTTGCCGCGCCCGTAGGGGTCTAGGATTTCATTGCACAGGCTATCCACACGATCAGGGGAACGTCGGGTTTCAGCAGCGGCTCTGTGAAACCCGGGGCTTCCAGATATCTGTATTGTTCTGTGATGCTGTACATTTCTGTGATGTTGCATTTTATTCACGCCTTGAGCGAAATACTATATATTGGTATATATATTAGTAGATGTTGTATATGTTTTACATCCGCGCTAGTCCAGTCCCCGCTCTGCCGTTAGTTAGCTAACCTAACGGGTGATGACGGGACCCAGTGGCGAATGCGGATGGCATATACGTACGTCAGTATATTTTCGTTCTTTGTGGTGTGATCATTTGATGGGACTGCATTGATTCGGATCAATGCAAGATAAACAAACCTATTCTGATGTTGTTGGAACACTTTTCAAAAAGCTGTTATTGCAAGGACGTTCGCTTTTGTTTTGCATCGTGGTATTCATTTGGAATATCCTGCTCCTCAGTCGACAAGGCAAGGGCCGAGATCCCTTCACCGGGAGTGACCCCTTGGACAGAAGCTTGCGTCAGGGCATTAACTTCATTATAGCCGATTACTTTTGCTTTGCATCGTGGTATTCAGTTGGAATATCCTGCACCTCATTCTACGGGGAAAGAGCCGAGATCCCTTCACCGGGAGTGACCTCTTTAGCAAAGGCTTTCGTCACTATATTTTTATAAAAACTATGCAGTTCCTTCAACGATATCAAGTTCATTACGGTAAAAGGTTTTTCGCCAAAAACCATCCGTAGCCCTCCGTCATTTCAGATTAGTATTGCTTAGTATTCGTGCTACGTATGTCGTGCATTGCCGAGGCGTAGTGTTCGGTAGCTATGTAATATTTTTCTGTCGCTTGGATAAGTGGATTGGTTAGGACAGTCGTACGGTTATGTTGGCATTGTCAAGGACTCGTACGGGTGGGTTTAACGCAATCAAGATAATGACGGGTTGAACTTGACTAGGACTCTTTGATATGTTGGCATTGTCAAGGTCACTTGGGTCCTAGGGGTAAAAATCACATCGGGAGTTTCAAAAGAACTGAAACTTGCCAGATATGCGCATACCTTCTGGAGTGTGGTGACTTGAGTGGATTCCGTCAAGTTATCATGCAATGATAGTTGGATCCCGATTCCCACTGATGAGTTGGTTTACTCCTCGGGTGATCCCGACTAATTCTTCTTTCAGGTTTGGAGGAGAATTTGAGGTACAGTGGGAGGTTTCCAGATTAGACAAAGTGATAACCATTCTGATCTAGGTTAGAGTGCACGCTGAGTGTTTCTTTTCTCTCTCTCTTTGGCAGCGACCATTGACCCGACCCTGGACTATGACTCAGTGACCAAGTTGACCGAACCTTCTTAACACTGGCTTTTGGATTGTCAGAGTTGCAGACCTCATTGCCACTCCTACTTTTACCCTTTTCTCCAGGACACCCCGTATTACTGCGAACGTCCACTTCCATTGGACAAAACCATCGTATGGTTATATACGAACTCGAAGGACTTCGAGGATGGTTTCTGGTTCTGGAGAAAACGGATAGGACTATTCAGTTGTCTTTTCTTTTCACCTTCTCTCAGGTTGCGAGTACTCCTTGGTTTAGGAGATAGTACACCTATTACGCAAATTGGATAGTCTTCTTCCAAACCTTAGGCTGGTGCCGAACGGTGGGGAATGAAGAAAACCAATTAGCATAACGATGGTGTACAGAAGGTATTAAGTTAAGACAAAGCAAGGGATTAGTAAAAAGGGCAAAGTAAAATGTAACTGCTATTCACGACCGAACCGAGTATATCTTCGCCAAATCTAAATCACCTTTGTATTTCTCCAGGACACTCCGTATCACCACGAAGATCCACAGTTTATTTGGATACTCCATCGTATGGTTATATACGAACTCGAAAGGAACTTGTTCCAGTTCGGGGATGGATTATGGTTCAGGAGAAATAGGAATAAAGTACATTCAGGTGTCTTTTATCTTCACCTTCTCTCGCGTTGCGAGTGCTTCTAGGATTAGGACAGTACACCCTTTATGCTTTTTGGATAGTCTTCTTCCAAACCATAGGCTGGTACCGAACGGTAGGGAAGGAAGAAAACCATTTGGCCTAAAGGGGTGTACAGAAGGTAATGACTAAAGACACAGAAAGGGATTTAGAAAGATGGCAAAGAATTATACGGTTACAGTTGTGAATCTGGATAATGGAAGAGGCATTACTAGGAATACCAGCATACCCCGACGAAACATTTCAATGTTTCAGTTTCACTGTGTGATGTTAAAAGAAAACTGATTTCCCGATTAGACACTTACTCCAGGGTATGTATTTACCAGGTTGGATTCTCACATCTGTATGGTTTTACAGATGATGAGTGGGAGTAAGTTATTGGGAATTGGGTGATCGTCCTCATTATATCGGGATTCGTTGTAATCGGTGATATTTGAGGAAGTCACCTGGGTTGTTTGCCGGTCGGCAATTATTTGGTTTTGAATATCCGCTGTTATGCACCAATTTCAAATTGATATATCTGTACGTCTATTTTCATAGAGTGAGATATACCTTTTGATATTATGTCGATGACATTTACCTATATCAGTGGATGGTTAGGTAAGGAGCATTAAACAGCGGTGTAATTCTTCTTAACCATAAGTACAGTTTTCAACCTACGACACACAGTGAAAGAGTTGTTTGACTCAGCGGACTTATACAGAGTATTGTATGTTGTCCAGTGTCCATTAAGACAGAGGGGTTGGTGCTCGTACTATATTCGGTTTACTTATGGCTTCTCTAGATTTTAGACAGCTGTTTCGTGGAAACACAGGGTCTAAGTTTTGAGGAGTTATAGGTATTTGAATAGAGTAGAGAACCAGGTGTAGCAAGTATCGGGATTCTTCAAGGTGATCGAAGATGTAGATACTTGTGTATGGTATTCAGTTGATAGTAATGAGAACTTGCTTCTCTTTCAGGTTACTCATAATTGGAAGCATTCCTAAGTTGAGTAACGCTGATCGCCCTTTTTCCATTTAGTTGACATGCACTGGAGACAGCTGCATGATTTGAATCTGGTTCAATTAAATCAGTGCCTCTGGTTCTATATTGGATATAGAACAGTTCATATCTTGACATTGTTAAGGTACGGGGAGTTGTCCGGCTTATGCTTAAAACCAGACTCCGGATAACTCAAGGCACGTTTCTGTAATGGCTGTTTGTGGGTTGACCCAGGCTATGACGAGGGTTGATTTTCTACCATCTGGCAGATCAATAGAAATATTGTTCTTGACTCGCCACATTTTTAAAAGAAATGGATTTTTCAGAAAACAGTAGTGGGAGTATGGTAGAACTGGAAGTGATTCCAGAACCGCAGACGATTACTGAAGATTTGATAAGGAACCTAAAGATTCAATCTGATTTGACATTCCATTGGCCACTCCGCAGATAAGGTGGGTAACTTCAGGCACCCGAGAGGTACTCCGGTAGCCTCAAGGACGGTGACAGGGAAGTTCTTGTTTACCCACACTTGCCATTGTTGTTGTTCCAGGCTGCGAGACCCGGCAGGAGGATGAGTATAGCGTCGTTCTAAACTAGCTTTAGAAGTGTACGTCTATATGACTCTGCCAGAGGGTTGTCATAGTCAGTGGGAGCAGCGGAAGCATTGGTGGACAGGTTGCTTATGTCTATTTATAGACTAGAGCAGATGTAGCGGAGATAGATCATCTATTTCTGACGTGACAGTCATGGGTTTGACTTCATCAGAATAGGGGATGGATCTGTTGAGAAGGTAGTAGGGTGTGATGTCATGGTGTTTGGATGACATACACAGAGTAGGAAAAGAAACTCCTACACTACGATCGGTTATACTTTGGTCGTCATACAGTTGTTTCTCCACAAAGGAAATGGATTTTATATCAGACATACTGGTTACTAGATCTATGGTTTTAGATCTAGATTTGGGTGGTTTCCCAATCAGGGTACTTGACAGCATTCTAAGAGTATTTAGGATGGACGACTCATGGCACGGTAGTGTACCCGCAGGTAATGGAGTCACCCTCTCCAAAGGTGTCTTACAGACTAAAGGGGAGAGGGACGGGCATGATTGGCAGATCACTTGCTCAGGCAATTGAGTCAATCGTGAGATGTCAAGTACCACACCAGATGTTGTTCTTGCACTAGATGCAATAAGTTGACATTAATCCAATCCTGGAGAAACAGTCGGAAGCAGTTTTAGAACATAAGTGGATGTTCTAGGGATATGATAACGACAGCCTCATTCAGGAGACGGTTATCATTCCAGGCTTCCAAGGTGACATGGACGACAAGGAGGTTGTCAGAGTTATAGTTTTCCCTCTGACGAGGGGCACTATTTTGGACAGGTGATCCAAGGCAATACTGAGGGAGGCATGGCGCGCAGGATACTGATTAAGTTCAGTTGACGATACAGTCTAAGAAGTTTGGATTTGGAGTTCATTTATGAGCTATGTCCCATCAGACATCCAGACATATTCTAAGACAGGTATTGCTCATTTCGGGAGATGGGTTTCTCCGCGAACATGAGATATAGAGAGACATGGAAAGAAACAACAAAGCGGATCCACTCACTGAGGCTATTCCTCGAACGCAATAGTTTCGCAAACGAGTTTTTGTGAGACTGACTAGTAGAGGAGTTGGGTGTTCGGTATCACACGGGCTGTGAGTATGCGACATCGCAATAATTAGCCTTGAGTGCAAGTGGGAGATTGTTGGAGATAGTGCCCTCAGAGTCAATTATTGGATCACAGGCACGTTGATTGCAATGATTGAGGGAGGACCTATCCCGGTAGGACAGTCTTACTCGAGATGATAGTATGCTATCTGGTTTATCTTTATCATCGTGTACTGCTTTAGGTGACCTGACATGTCGCTATTACACGTTGATAGAGCCCCTAGGATTCTTGCTTGACGACCGGCAGTATGATGGCGATCATACACGTGGGAGCTGGTAGTCTATAAGCACATCCTTAAAAGGTCCCTAGTCGTGGGAGTTTCGAGACTGGGCATCGATACTCCATTAGTAGACTAGTGTATACAGTCGAGACCCCGACGAGGGGCGGTGGCCGGTCTCACAAGCCACTGGTGTCAGTTGGTTCACCTAAGATGTATACAGGTGCTCATTGGGTTATGAGTACACCGGACAGGACTCGCCGGGAACCTGCTAGTTGGGCTTATACCTGACGTCAGATAGCAGTTCCCAGGTGACATGTGTACAGGTTAGTTCATCGACCTGAGATCGTCATTTGTCTCGTGTGAGTTCCCACTGTGCTTTGATTACTACCCTACCACGGCTCAAAGGAGTCGTGCAAACAGGTTTTAGTTGGGTACAGTCCCGAGCCACATGGAGGCAGTGAGCGGATCTGCAGGGGTTCGTCTCTCCCGGTATTGGGGGTGAGGTCGCGCTGTGTCTAGGAGAGCCATTACGCAAAGCCCTCGGCCGAGGCAGGAGATTTACTGGTAGGTATTCCAGTAGTATCTCAGGGCGTTCTAGGCTACGCTCCGACATGACTTGTACCGCTTTTGGGGGTCTGACTTTTACCAACCCCCTAGGCCCGCCATGCGATACTCATAGACGAACGGACCGGACTGTACGGATATTGTCACTGACAGGCTCAGTTGGGTGTCGGGGTGAGCTTCCTCATCGACGTCCATTTTGGTCAATAGCTGGTGGCCCGTCACGTATTGGCTTATACCTCTGACGTGCTAGTGGTTAAATCCACAGCCATTGTATTGACGAGTCTTTAGAGTCCACCACACTTTAAGTTACTCAGCTTTCGGGCGAAACGCTGTAGAGGCCGTATGGAGATATGGCAGGGTCCGATCAGATACGTGCGGTATTGCACGGATCAGGATCGGACAGTTTTGTACTAGTGGCCGTATAGTTATATGGCAGGGTTCGATCAGATACGTGCGGTATTGCACGGATCAGGATCGAACGGATTTTACTAGCCGGCTTTGGTTTAAGCCGGTACTAGTTTAGTACAGTGTAGATTTTGTCTCATTGCATTTGTTTCCTTTCGGAATACAGATGCAGGTGTGTTTGCACAGTATCGGGGTTTTCCTGTATTTTATTACGGGACCAGTTTTTCTGGAGTTGCCAGTTTGCATTCCGTTCCGACCGGTTTTCCTTTGTTCTTTCCCGGCCGGACTTTTCCGATGGAGGGGGTTATTTGCAGTTTTGCAAATAACACTTTGTGGAGGTTTTATTTGCATAATGATCTATTATGATAGCTTTCATATCTTTTGCTCCATGCTTGCATTAATGTGATTTGAGTGGGCATGGGTTTGATGTGAGAAGAAGCATGGTTCATGTTTTCTTGTCTCTTGATGTGGTCACCACTTCCTTGCTCCTACACTCACCTCCCTCTTGCTTTCATATTGTTTTTCCTCCACCCTTTATTCTCACTTGAATATGATAAGTCTTTCATGGTTATGAGAAAAGAGAGAAGAAGAAAAAGAAAGAGAGGAAGAAAAAGAAAGAGAGAGTTCATCTTTGTTATGGGAGGAATTCTTCATCTCCTTCTTCTTCTTGTTTTGGAAAAATGCAAGCACCATTTTTCCTAACCCCAATCCTCCATCATGGCAACAACAAACCCCAAAGGAGACTATGATTCTACACTACACATTCTACAGCACATCTTGAGCATGTCGAGTTGCCGGCTTCATGCGGGAGTTGCCTCGGTATTGAGGCGGGAGCCCGTAAAAGACGAAGGCGATGTGGTGCCCTTTCCGGCGAGGAGGCGACGATATGGAGACTACACTTTCCGCGGGAGATCGGGGCGATGATGAGAAGACCGGAGGACTCGGATCTCTTGGTATACTTCTCACCCTATCTCTTGATTGCTAGCGTTAGGTTAATGGTTAACGATCCGGGTTTTCTTTGTCCGCGGTAGCGCCGGTTTCCGAGTAAGGAAAATTTTTGATTCCGCAATTTGGCCTCGAGTAAGACGGCCGGGGCGCTGCCGTGGCGCAACAGTTGACTCCGTCAAGGGCACGTACGGGTGGGTTTAATGCAATCCAGATAATGACGGGTTGAACTTGACTAGGACTCTTTGATTTGTTGACTCCGTCAAGGTCACTTGAGTCTTAGGGGTAAAAACATCACATCGGGAGTTTCAAAAGAACTGAAACTTGCCAGGCATGCGCATACCTTCTGGAGTGTGATACCATGAGCGGATTCCGTCACGTTATCATGCAATGATAGTTGGATCCCAATTCCCCCTGATGAGTTGGTTTACTCCTCGGGTGACCCCGACTAATTCTTCTTTCAGGTTTGGAGGAGAATTTGAGGTACAGTGGGAGGTTTCCAGATTAGACAAAGTGATAACCATTCTGATCTAGGTTAGAGTGCACGCTGAGTGTTTCTTTTCTCTCTCTCTTTGGCAGCGACCATTGACCCGACCCTAGACTATGACTCAGTGACCAAGTTGACCGAACCTTCTTAACACTGGCTTTTGGATTGTCAGAGTTGTAAATCTCATTGCCACTCCTACTTTTACCCTTTTCTCCAGGACACCCCGTATTACTACGAACGTCCACTTCCATTGGACAAAACCATCGTATGGTTATATACGAACTCGAAGGACTTCGAGGATGGTTTCTGGTTCTGGAGAAAACGAATAGGATTATTCAGTTGTCTTTTCTTTTCACCTTCTCTCATTGCGAGTACTCCTTGGTTTAGGAGATAGTACACCTATTACGCAAATTGGATAGTCTTCTTACAAACCTTAGGCAGGTGCCGAACGGCGGGGAATGAAGAAAACCAATTAGCATAACGATGGTGTGCAGAAGGTATTAAGTTAAGACAAAGCAAGGGATTAGTAAGAGGGCAAAGTAAATTGCGACTGCTATTCACGACCAAACCGAGTATATCTTCGCCAAACCTAAATCACCTTTGTATTTCTCCAGGACACTCCGTATCACTACGAAGATCCACAGTTTATTTGGATACTCCATCGTATGGTTATATACGAACTCGAAAGGAACTTGTTCCAGTTCGGGGATGGATTCTGGTCCAGGAGAAATAGGAATAAGGTTTATTCGGTTGTCTTTTATCTTCACCTTCTCTCGCATTGCGAGTGCTCCTAGGATTAGGACAGTACACCCATCATGCTTATTGGATAGTCTTCTTCCAAACCATAGGCTGGTGCCGAACGGTAGGGAAGGAAGAAAACCATTTGGCCTAAAAGGGTGTGCAGACGGTAATGACTAAAGACATATGAAGGGATTTGGACAGATGGAAAAGAATTATACGGTTATAGTTGTGAATCTGGATAATGGAAGAGGCATTACTAAGAATACCAGGATACCCCATCGAAACATTTCAATGTTTCAAGTTTCACTGTGTACTGTTAAAAGAAAACTGATTTCCCGATTAGACACTTACTCCCGGGTATGTATTTACCAGGTTGGATTCTCACATCTGTATGGTTTTACAGATGATGAGTGGGAGTAAGTTATTGGGAATTGGGTGATCATCCTCATTATATCGGGATTCGCTGTAATCGGTGATATTTGAGGAGATCACCTGGGTTGTTTGCCGGTCGGCAAATATTTGGTTTTGAATATCCGCTATTGTGCACCAATTTCAAATTGATATATCTGTACGTCTATTTTTATAGAGTGAGATATACCTTTTGATATTATGTCGATGAAATTTACCTATATCAGTGGATGGTTAGGTAAGGAGCATCAAACAGCAATGTAATTCTTCTTAACCATAAGTACAGTTTTCAACCAACGACGCACAGTGAAAGAGTTGTTAGACTCAGCGGACTTATACAGAGTATTGTATGTTGTCCAGTGTCCATTAGGACAGAGGGGTTGGTCCTCATACTATATTCTGTTTACTTTTAACTTCTTTGGTTCTTAGACATGTATTTCGTAGAAACACAGGGTCTAAGTTTTGAGGAGTTATAGGTATTTGAATAGAGTAGAGTACCAGGTGTAGCAAGTATCGGGATTCTTCAAAGTGATCGAAGATGTAGATATTTGTGTATGGTATTCAGTTGATAGTAATGATAAAGAGAAATTGCTTCTCTTTCAGGTTACTCATAATTGGAAGCATTCCTAAGTTGAGTAACGCTGATCGGCCTCCTTCCATTTAGTTGACATGCACTGGAGATAGATGCATGATTTGAATCTGGTTAAATTAAATCAGTGCCTCTGGTTCTATATTGGATGTAGAACAGTTCATATCTTAACGATGTTAAGGTACAGGGAGTCGTCCGGCTTATGCTTAAAACCAGACTCCGGATAACTCAAGGCACGTTTCTGTAATGGCTGTTTGTGGGTTGACCCAGGCTATGATGAGGGTTGATTTTCTACCATCTGGCAGATCAATAGAAATATTGTTCTAGACTCGCCACAGTTTTATTAAAAATGGATTTTTTCAGAAAAACAGTAGTGGGAGTATGGTAGAACTGGAAGTGATTCCAGAACCGCAAACGATTACTGAAGATTTGATGAGGAACCTAAAGATTCAATTTGATTTGACATTCCATTGGCCACTCCGCAGATACGGTGGGTAACTTCAGGCACCCGAGAGGTACTCCGGTAGCCTCAAGGACGGTGACAGGGAAGTTCTTGTTTACCCACACTTGCCATTGCTGTTGCTCCAGGCCGCGAGACCCGGCAGGAGGATGAGTATAGCGTCGTTCTGAACTAGCTTCAGAAGTGTACGTGTATATGACTCTGCCAGAGGGTTGTCGTAGTCAGTGGGAGCAGCGGAAGCATTGGTGGACAGGAGGCTTATGTCTATTTATAGACTAAAGCAGATATAGCGGAGATAGATCATCTATTTCTGACATGACAGTCATAGGTTTGACGTCATCAGAATAGGGGATGGATCTGTTGAGAAGGTAGTAGGGTGTGATGTCATGGTATTTGGATGACATACACAGAGTAGGAAGTGATATTCCTATACTACGATCGGTTATACTTTGGTTGTCACACAGTTGTTTCTCCACACAGGACTTGGATATTATATCAGACATTCTGGTTACTAGATCCATGGTTTTAGATCTAGATTTGGGTGGTTTCCCAATCTGGGTACCTTGACAGCATTCTAAGAGTATTTAGAATAGACGACTCCTGGCATGGTAGTATACCTGCAGGTAATGGAGTCACCCTCTCTAAAGGTGTCTTATAGACTAAAGTAGAGAGGGATGTGCATGATTGGCAGATCACTTGCTTAGGCAATTGAGTCAATCATGAGATGTCAAGTACCACACCAGATGTTGTTCTTGCACTAGATGCAATAAGTTGATATTGATCCAATCCTGGAGGAACAGTCGGAAGCAGTTTTAGAACATAAGTGAATGTTCTAGGGATATGATAACGGCTGCCTCTTTTAGGAGACGGTTATCACTCCAGACTTCCAAGGTGACATGGACGACAAGGAGGTTGTCAGAGTTATAGTTTCTCCTTCTGACGAGGGGCAGTATTTTGGACAGGTGGTCCAAGGCAATACTAAGGGAGGCATGGCGCTGGGTACTGATTAAGTTCAGTTATCGATACAGTCTAAGAAGTTTGGATTTGGAGTTCATTTATGAGCTAGGTCCCATCAGATATCCAGACATACTCTAAGACAGGTATTGCTCATTTCGGGAGATGGTTTTCTCTGCGAAATTGAGATATAGAGAGACATAGAAAGAAACATCACAGCGAATCCACTCACTGAGGCTATTCCTCGAACGCAATAGTTTCGTAAACAAGCTTTGTGAGACTGACTAGTAGAGGAGTTGGGTGCTCGGTATCACACGGGCTGTGAGTATGCGACATCGCAATAATTAGCCTTGAGTGCAAGTGGGAGATTGTTGGAGATAGTGCCCTCAGAGTCAATTATTGGATCACAGGCACGTGATTGCAATGATTGAGGGAGGACCTATACCGGTAGGACAGTCTTACTCAAGATGATAGTATGCTATCTGGTTTATCTTTATCATCGTGTACTGCTTTAGGTGACCTTACAGGTCACTATTGCACGTTGATAGAGCCCCTAGGATTCTTGCTTGACGACCAGCAGTATGATGGCGATCATATACGTGGGAGCTGGGGTCTATAAGCACATCCTTAAAAGGTCCCTAGTCGTGGGAGTTTCAAGACTGGGCATCGATACTCCATTAGTAGACTAGTGTATACAGTCGAGACCCCGACGAGGGGCGGTGGCCGGTCTCACAAGCCACTGGTGTCAGTTGGTTCACCTAAGATGTATACAGGTGCTCATTGGGTTATGAGTACACCGGACAGGACTCGCCGGGAACCTGCTAGTTGGGATTATACCAGACGTCAGATAGCAGTTCCCAGGTGACATGTGTACAGGTTAGTTCATCGACCTGAGATCGTCATTTGTCTCGTGTGAGTTCCCACTGTGCTTTGATTACTACCCTACCACGGCTCAAAGGAGTCGTGCAAACAGGTTTTAGTTGGGTACAGTCCCGAGCCACATGGAGGCAGTGAGCGGATCTTCAGGGGTTTGTCTCTCCCGGTATTGGGGGTGAGGTCGCGCTGTGTCTAGGAGAGCCATTACGCAAAGCCCTCGGCTGAGGCAGGAGATTTACTGGTAGGTATTCCAGTAGTATCTCAGGGCGTTCTGGGCTACACTCCGACACGACTTGTACCGGTTTTGGGGGTCTGACTTTTACCAACCCCCTAGGCCCGCCATGCGATACTCATAGACGAACGGACCGGACTGTACGGATATTGTCACTGACAGGCTCAGTAGGGTGTCAGGATGAGTTCGCTCATCGACGTCCCTTTTGGTCAATAGCTGGTGGCCCGTCACGTATTGGCTAATACCTCTGACGTGCTAGTGGTTAAATCTACAGCCATAGTATTGACGAGTCTTTAGAGTCCACCACACTTTCAGTTACTCAAGCTTTCGGGCGAAACGCTGTAGAGGCCGTATGGAGATATGGCAGGGTCCGATCAGATACATGCGGTATTGCACGGATCAGGATCGGACGGTTTGTACTAGCGGCCGTATGGATATATGGCAGGGTTCGATCAGATACGTGCGGTATTGCACGGATCAGGATCGAACGGATATTACTAGCCGGCTTTGGTTTAAGCCGGATCCTAGTTTAGTACAATGTAGATTTTATCTCATTGCATTTGTATCCGGTCGGAATACAGATGCGGGTGTGTATGTACAGTATGGGGTTTTCCTGTAATTTATTACGGGACCAGTTTTCTGGAGTTGCCAGTTTGCATTCCGTTCCGGCCGGTTTTCCTTTGTTCTTTCCCGGCCGGACTTTTCCGATGGAGGGTGTTATTTGCAAGTTTGCAAATAACACATTGTGGAGGGTTTTCTTGCAAATGTATTTATTATGATAGCATCTTTAGATACCATTCTTTTCCTTCATCATTTCTTGCTTTATGAAGATTAGAAATGAGATGTAAGTTGATGTGAGATTGTTATGATGATGTTTTGGATGTGGTCACCACTTGTGCTCCTACCATCACCTCCCTTCATGCTTCATATTCTTTCCTCCACCATTCTAATATGATAAGGGTTTTCATTTTTGGAGAAAAGAAGAAGATGAGAGCTTCATCTTGAGAGTTTCATTCTTGATCTCATTTTCATGCTAGAAAAATGCAAGCACCATTTTTCTAATCTTGATTCCTCCATCACCTTCAAAGGCAACAAACCCCAAATGAGACATAGCCTCTACACTACACATTCTACAGCATATCTTGAGCATGTCGAGTTGCCGGCTTCATGCCCGAGTTGCCTCGGTATTGAGGCGGGAGCCCGTAAAAGATACAGGCGATGTGGTGCCCTTCCGGCGAGGAGGCGACGATCGGAGTTTCCGCAGAAGATCGGGACGGCGAGGAGAAGACCGGAGGACTCGGATCATTCGGTATACTTCTCTTCCCATCTCTTGTTTGCTAGTATAGGTTAATGGTTAACGATCCGGGTTTTATTGTCCGCGGTAGCGCCGGTTTCCAAGTAAGGAAAAATTTTGATTCCGCATTTTGGCCTCGGATAGACGGCCGGGGCGCTGCCGTGGCGCAACAGTATATATATATATATATATATATATATATATATATGTATATCGACTCAGATCTAGGTGGTTTCCATACCCCTCCCGATTGACTTGATAGTTGGGTCCGTAGTTCGCATAGTAGGCGTTAGACTAGACCCGAGTCATACCTATTTCAAAACTAATGAATCGTGGATATTTTAAAGATAGGAAAAAAGGATTCTACGGATATTTTCAAACGACGCATCTTTTCTTAAAACACCGTAGCCCTTATTTTACCAAAAACCCTGATTCGTCTTATTTCAAAAGGCAAGGCTGCATGGTATATTTTTTTGAGGCAGGTTCTTTACTGTTGCGTTGATTTTTCGATTCCGTATATTCATGCTATTTGCATTGCATCGCTTGTATTGTTGATATATTTCAGTCATGCTGCTAGGACACCAGCACCATTATCGATGATGCGTATGTTCCACGTACACTTGTTTGACGGCTCACACACTTCATCATCGATAATTGCCATGTCACTACACTGTAGTACTGTTGCATTCAGTATATGATTCTTGCATGACATAATGATATGCTTATATTTCTTTTACATGTCACATACATCATGCTTTCTGATTATACATATTGAGAGTTGTTGTTTCCATGATATTTCTGGATTTGGGAACCGTGGGTATTTCAAAAGAGAATATGTAATTGCTTTAAAAACCCGGTTACCCTTGATATGATATTTCAGTGCGTCCACCATGTGTTTTCTCGGTGCTGAGAGCGACATGTGGAACCCGATTCGAGGAGGCGGATGAGGCCGATTGCGGGTACATGGTGGACCCGGTATGGTTCCCCTCGGCAAGATGATCGATGGACTTTGCCGATTGAGCCTGGAGGTGGGCGAGTACCTACCGGTGATTGGTTGGACCTGGCAGTTATCCGGAGGATACCGACCAGAGTCGATAGATGGATATGGGCGTACTGCTGGGGCCGAGGGCCGATTCCGCAGACGGAGCCCGTGGGATGATCCGGACTGACGGAGCCCGATATATGAGGATTTACGTGCCGATGCTGGGCACATCTTTCATGATGTTTTCGAGTGTCGATGCTGGGCATTCCGGTTCCATGGTTTTGACGTGTCGCAAGGGACACAGATGGTTTATATCCTCATATTTTCCATGCATATGCTTTGTGATATTTGCGTGCATGATGCTTATTGTCATTGGCTGACGAGTGGATGGGATCCACGTACATGCAGATTGATTACATTGATCATACCTCATATTTATGATATGCTATTACCTGAGACACTGGCACGAGCACTTGGCACTACACTTATGTAGGGAGGTTACATTGCCAGTTTAACATGCTTCAGACTTATTCATATTGAGGTTTATTTATATATATCCGATCATATTGACCTAGGATGGGTCATACATTCGATCTCTGCTTGTAGATATTTTCTATTCACGAGTTGGCAACTCACCCCCGTTGTGCCACAGTTCTTGCAGGTTTTTGCCATACAGATCCCATAACGGCATTTCTGGCACACTGCTTCCATATGGGTGACTTGCTTGGGTAGGTGGGTTCTTTTGTATCAGAACTGCCATTGTACCTGTACTATTCATTGTATCTAGAAATTCCATCAACCAAAACTTGTATATTGTTTCAGACATAGAAAAACAGTGATGTATTATTTCGACCTTAGAGTCGCGCTTGTAGTATTATGGTTTTCTGGCTGTTTTGAGTTCCTTTTTGGGTTTTGATCCTCGCCCTTTGGCGTTGTATATTATTATTTCTTGCGTGGTTGTGACCGTCGATTGACGAAGAGCTAGCTCCCGCTTGGGGATGCCTTTTATCAATTCATATATATTATTCTTGTTGTACCCCGTTCGGGGCCAGTTTTTACAAAGGAAACTCTGCCGAAATTTTCAGAAAAGACCACACATTTTTAAAATGCATTTTCGGCTTAGTTATTTGAAAACTTTTATTTCAAACATGCTTTCTTTACTTATTAAAAACTAGTTACTTTATTTACTCCTTAAATGGTTTTAGATTTCTGCGCTTTTGGCTTACTTGGAACAGATGGAGTCCTATAGACTTCATAGGATTCAAGGGCCAGTCACGTGCTCTTTCGGGTCGTGACAAAGTTGGTATCAGAGCACTAGGTTAACCTTTGTTTGAGTCTAAGTTTGACTATGTGGAGCCTAGAGCGTATATATATATATATATATATACGGAACTTAGGCTTGACCTTACGGAACTTAGCCTTAGTCGAGAGGGTATTATACCCGAACTTTCGTCGCATAGGATGACCCTTGGTTGATGGAGTAGGTAGCTTGAATAGAGTGACGTACCGTACGTATGTTCCGCGGCATACTTACGACACGCCACTCCGCTTAAGAAACCTTAGGATGTACATTTCCTTGCATAATATTATATTCCTTCCTATGATCTATCCTTATCAATACTGGTTATGATTTTGCTGCCATGATTGCACGGGCAGAGTGAGCTATGGCTCGAGTTGCGTCAGCATGAGCTCGTCGTGGACGAGGACTGACCAGGGCGTGATTCCAGAGACATACGATTGCATATAGAGGCGTCGTCTTATTGTGTTTTCGCGCCATGAGCGTTGGACTGATCGCTTTTACGAGATTTCTCGGGCGTACCGATCGGTACCAGAGGATTGAGCCACTGATAGAAGCTGGCCAGGATGTGATGACCATTGATATATCGCTTATTCATGATGATTGAGGCGCTGTTCAGCGTACAGACGAATGAGCCCGTTGTTGCTGCAAATGACGAGATGTCACCTAGATGTTGGAGCTACTGCAGCTTGAGCATATACTTAGAGATATGATGGTGGGTCGCTAGTCACCGAGGGTGAATGACTAGAACATGTGGTTCGTTCGCTTACCCCGATGCGAGGTCATCAGATAGATTGTTTCCAGCTAGAGGCGACTTCACGCAGATTCGTTGAGAGTCGATTGAGACGATCGAATGTCAGGAACCCATTTTCCAAGTTTAAAGTATTCGGAAAGACATGCAAGAGATTCAATGGACCCTCTAGAACAATGAAACCCTAACTCGACATAATGACCGTGTGTAAGCCGTTGAACCTTAGGGTTTGCGGCAGTTCCGCGGCGCCATTAGTGAGGCTTGGGTTTGCCCTTCTACGGCTGGACCACCGATGCTGTGGTATGTACTCGATACTACTAAACTGTACCCAAGGTGTTGAGCTCTTGGGGGATTATGAGGTTCTGACGAGTCAATCGGATGGTTCGACATCTTTCGGATATTGTGATGGGACACACTGCTTGGGAGACTCCAGGTACGAGTATAGCCATTGGAGCGTAGTCCATGCAGCCACGAGTAGACGAGTCCGAATCTGTCGACATTGGAACAGTGGAGTAAAGAGTTCGCATGAGATTTCGACGAGATGACCTTCCACTCCACTGACATCCGAGATGCGATACGCACGCTGAGGACGTGTTCGGCTAGATATCTTCTACTGAGTGATGAAGATACCGAGTTCATGATTTCGAGTCCGTGTGAGAGACTTCGGATGGACCGTAGCCGAGGACATTTCAGTGCGCAGATAGAGACGCGACGTCGAAATGGTCGATGATAAAGGCAAGCGGGACAAGAAGTTCGCACGAGATGCAGACGAGCTGTTACTACACCCCGTTAAGATTAAAGGTCGGATATGCATACAGAGGCGCTGGGATGTGACCAGCTTCCGAGTAGATGTTGTACTGAGGACGCAGATGTCCAGATAGCGAGAATAGATTAGGCCAGAGTACCAGCCTCCGTACAGTTTGTCTTAGGCGAGATCAGAAGAGACCTTGAGCAGGATTCCTTCCAGTACACTGCTGCAATAAGATTTGCACCAGGAGCAGATGTGTGATATGCATTCAGAGGACCAGAGGTCGGCGCCAGAGATGTACTGCCTTACGAGTAGTCGTGAGGATTGACCGAGAGATGACCAGAGAAGTGCCAGAATGAGATCATCCCCGTTAGCACACCTGACTGGGCCGATGAGCCGATGGATTGCGAGATTGGTAATCCACAGAGAAGATAAGGACTCAGAGACAGAGGACGCCAGACCGTGAGTAAGAGGCAAGTGGATATCTTTCGCTGCTAGCATTGGATGTACCGACACCTTCTCGACTTCGAAGGAGGATATACCAACGATGGTATTTGTGATTTGTGATTTTGTGATTCGATTATCACGTATCCGTCACCTTGGATTTCGATATTTTAGGCGTTCTGTTTGCATGATTTAGTCTTGATGACTGAGTTCCATGATATTTGATTTTGTGCCCCATGGTTGCACCTACCGGGTATTTATACCTGGCGCATAGTTATTACTCTTGAGGTATTGATTGTAATTTCATGCCTATTTCATGCCGGTGATTTGATTTACACTTCCAGCATAGTTTTCAGGCACTTTTAGTGTTTTGATTTGATTTGTGCATGCTGATGCACACGGTTGTGAGATTTTCCATCGCGGTACACCTGATTTTAATTAAGCCGCATTGTATATCGTCGATTTTGACCATGATATTGATGATTGATTCTTGCACTCCGTGCTGTGGATTGGACTTACGCATGTTCGGCGTTGCTATTGGATTTCGCGAGTTCGTGCATGTTGAGCGCACAGGATTTAGCTTTTAGTCGTGCATGATGGATGCACCGATTTACTATTTCGCGCATGTTGGGCGCTTGTTTTGTGATACGATTTTGGTGCACACCAGATGCCCTAAATCGAGATTCTTCGTGCATGTCAGATGCACCTGATTTGGCTGTCAGGCACACACGTTGCCTATGACAGAAACTTTGTGCACACCCGTTGCACCTAGATGTTGTTTTGTGCACCTGTATGGCACATATATGGATTTTGATTTCCGTGCGCACCAGACGTACAAGGTGGTGTTATGTGCATTTTTGGGATTTATTCCTTTTGGAGCTGTACATTTTTATGATATTTGATATTCGTTTTGTACTGAGCAGGACTAGTCAGAGGACAGTACCTGGATATATTTTGCATGCATTGATAGTTATCGAAGGGATTTTCAAAAAGCGAGCTATAGTCTCAGCATATATACCTACGTGTCCGATATGACACGAAACGTTTAAAAACAAGAAAACCCTTCTAAATTGTTTTCGAAACGGCGGAACGTACAAATTAAACAAAAGATATATACGTATATAGTTATTTTCTTATGAAAAACGTCCGCCACTGTGCAGTGTTATGCGCATCGCACAGCGACTTAAAAAGATTTGGCATGCATTTACTTCAGCTATTTACATGTATAGTTCTGATTGATATCGTATTGGTTTTGTAATGGATTTGACATTTGTGTTTTTACCATGACTCCGATGATTGCGGGATGCTTGATGAAGTTTTGCTTTTGAGTTATCTGCTTAGTACTCATGCGCATGCATTGGGCTATGATGTTTTATGTATTGATGATTCGGAGCCCCGACGACTTGGAATTTGTATCGAAATATTTTAGTATTTGGGGGTTTAAAATTAAATTCGGGGACTGAATTTCTTTAAGAGGGGTAGATTGTAACGTTTCAAAATAATAAAATATTATTTTTGGGAATTTTTATAATTTAATATTATTTTAATGAATATTTTAATATTCCGGTATAATTAAATACAAATAAATGGGGAAAAATTATGGAAAATTCTAAAATAGGGTATTTTATGGAATTATGCCATTTTAAAGTTTTTATGATTAGTTATATGCTAATTTAGTGCTAATCGCGATTAAAAATCGCTAATCGGATTTTTGGCATTTTTGTGCAAATCATGCACATATCATTTTTTCCTTTACACTTATGCATTTCTACCATATCACTTTGGGTTTAATATTTGAGTGAGAAGGATTTTAAGAAAAGGAAAAAGGGGATTTGAAATTTGAATATAATATATATGTATGGTGAGAGAGAGAAAGAGTAGGTGAGGACTTATTTGACTTGGCTCCTTCTCCTTTTTTCCTCCACCATTTCCTCTCTCCCTCTTCATGGTAGCTGCTGCTGCCCTAGCTCCTCATTCCCTCCCTCTTCACCTCCTCAAATCATCATAAAAACAAACTCAAAACCTTATCTTCATTTCACTAAAAAGGTGCACGAGCTCGAGACAAACACATCGGACCAAGAAAGCAAGGATTTTGGCCACTAGGGGCAACTCAAGAATTTTCTTGAGTTGCCAAATGAGGTAATTTCTGGATCATTAGCTTAGTTATGCATTACTTATACCCCACGTTTAGTTTAGAACCGATATTATGTGTTTTGGTGGACCTAAGGAAAACCTAGTTAGGGTTTGAGGAAATTGTGAGTTGTGGTGAGCAATTAAGCTCAGTAGAGGCTATACAAACACCTTAGTGCTAGATTTGAGACCCAAACCTGAAGCTTAAACCCAAAATACGGATTTAGTGAATCGATATCGGGAAAAACAGTAAATTTGTCAGTGTAATTGGAAATCCTCTTTCACCCGAGACACCTGAAAATAAAATTGATTTGACAGAGAGATGTGCAGGCAACCAGAAACCCCCACACAAAACCCTAGCCCCTACCTCCTTTCCCAGGCCGCAGATTTAATCCTTCTGGCCGCAATTTGCGGCCAGAGCAGGAGGGATTTGGTTCGTTTTTGGTGCATGGCCCTATTTCCAGTAGTCTTGACCCATGGCATGTGCAATTTTGTCTGGTTCCATCTAGGGTAAAATCTGGGTTGATTTTCCTATGTTGGCACATGATTTACGACTTGTTTTAGCATGGATTTTGATATTTGGTGATTCGTTTCTGTCGAGTGGCGTTTGGACGTCAACGACAAGTGAATATTGATCATGTTTACATGCGAGACGATATGTTTTTACCTATGCGAGTAGTGTGTGCTGTTTTGGTTTTCCGATGTGATTTTCATGTGCTTTAGCATTTGTGATATACTTGTAGGTACCCTACGTGATGTTGAGGCGAAGAAGATGAAGATGGCGACATCGACGTCGGCACATGAGAAGCAAGGTGAGTAGATTATATCTATGGGGAAAGTCGGGAGGATGTCGTATAGCACCCCCGCAGTCCGTGGTGATGTATACGAATACGTATACATACATATAATTACTATATGTTCTTTGAGATTATTGATGATAAGATGGATTGATTTAGTATAGTGCGAAACCCTAGAGTAGGGGTTGCACCCATACACACACGCACGCACACACTTGCATACATACTTTCTTTCGCATGTGTATATGGGAATATATATATTTGTATGTGTTCACATGGGTATGGGACTATGTGTACATATACTGGATTATGAGGATAGTACTTAGGATATGAGTTGAGTCGATGAGATTCGATTTGAGGCCGTGAGATCGGCGATATAACAGGATTCGTATGGGAGATACGACGGAATGCTTTAGCGGGCCTTGGGACGTGTGTTTACACACGCATTTATATAGACAGTATCGATTGTACTAGACTTAGGTCAGTACCCCAGGTTATGTGATATGCTGGTATGAATACCTGATATTTGATTAGATGAATGTGATATTGACCTGTACCCAGATTTGGGATGCTGTACGCCGGATTTACGTACGAGCTACATATATTGATGATAGATCCGCACTCATGACTCGAGGATGTTATATGATATACTGTATCGTACGTGATACTATTGAGGCGAGATCACCGACTATTGTATATATATATATGTATATCGACTCAGATTTAGGTGGTTTCCATACCCCTCCCGATTGACTTGATAGTTGGGTCCGTAGTTCGCATAGTAGGCGTTAGACTAGACCCGAGTCATACCTATTTCAAAACTAACGAATCGTGGATATTTTAAAGATAGGCAAAAGGGATTCTACGGATATTTTCAAACGACGCATCTTTTCTTAAAACACCGTAGCCCTTATTTTACCAAAAACCCTGATTCGTCTTATTTCAAAAGGCAAGGCTGCATGATATATTTTTTTGAGGCAGGTTCTTTACTGTTGCGTTGATTATTCGATTCCGTATATTCATGCTATTTGCATTGCATCGCTTGTATTGTTGATATATTTCAGTCATGCTGCTAGGACACCAGCACCATTATCGATGATGCGTATGTTCCACGTACACTTGTTTGCCGGCTCACACACTTCATCATCGATAATTGCCATGTCACTACACTGTAGTACTGTTACATTCAGTATATGATTCTTGCATAACATAACGATATGCTTACATTTCTTTTACATGTCACATAAATCATGCTTTCTGATTATACGCATTGAGAGTTGTTGTTTCCATGATATTTCTGGATTTGGGAACCGTGGGTATTTCAAAAGAGAATATGTAATTGCTTTAAAAACCCGGTTACCCTTGATATGATATTTCAGTGCGTCCACCATGTGTTTTCTCGGTGCTGAGAGCGACATGTGGAACCCGATTCGATGAGGCGGCTGAGGCCGATTGCGGGTACATGGTGGACCCGGTATGGTTCCCCTCGGCAAGATGATCGATGGACTTTGCCGATTGAGCCTGGAGGTGGGCGAGTACCTATCGGTGATTGGTTGGACCTGGCGGTTATCCGGAGGATACCGACCAGAGTCGATAGATGGATATGGGCGTACTGCTGGGGCCGAGGGCCGATTCCGCAGACGGAGCCCGTGGGCTGATCCGGACTGACGGAGCCCGATATATGAGGATTTACGTACCGATGCTGGGCACAACTTTCATGATGTTTTCAAGTGTCGATGCTGGGCACTCCGGTTCCATGGTTTTGACGTGTCGCAAGGGACACAGATGGTTTATATCCTCATAATTTCCTTGCATATGCTTTATGATATTTACGTGCATGATGCTTATTGTCATTGGGTGACGAGTGGATGGGATCCACGTACATGCAGATTGATTACATTGATCATACGTCATATTTATGATATGCTATTACCTGAGACACTGGCACGAGCACTTGGCACTACACTTATGTACGGTGGTTACATTGCCAGTTTAGCATGCTTCAGACTTATTCATATTGTGGTTTATTTATATATATCCGATCGTATTGACCTAGGATGGGTCATACATTCGATCTCTGCTTGTTGATATTTTCTATTCACGAGTTGGCAACTCACCCCCGTTGTGCCACAGTTCTTGCAGGTTTTTGCCGTACAGATCCCAAAGCGGCATTTCGGGCACACTGCTTCCATATGGGTGACTTGCTTGGGTAGGTGGGTTCTTTTGTATCAGAACTGCCATTGTACCTGTACTATTCATTGTATCTAGAAATTCCATCAACCAAAACTTGTATATTGTTTCAGACTTAGAAAAAAAGTGATGTATTATTTCGACCTTAGAGTCGCGCTTGTAGTATTATGGTTTTCTGGCTGTTTTGAGTTCCTTTTTGGATTTTGATCCTCGCCCTTTGGCGTTGTATATTATTATTGCTTGCGTGGTTGTGACCGTCGATTGACAAAGAGCTAGCTCCCGTTTGGGGATGCCTTTTATCATTTCATATATATTATTCTAGTTGTACCCGTTCGGGGCCAGTTTTTACAAAGGAAACTCTGCCGAAATTTTTAGAAAAGACCACACATTTTTAAAATGCATTTTCGGCTTAGTTATTTGAAAACTTTGATTTCAAACATGCTTTCTTTACTTATTAAAAACCATTTCCTTTATTTACTCCTTAAATGGTTTTAGATTTCTGGGCTTTTGGCTTACTTGGATCAGATGGAGTCCTATAGACTTCATAGGATTCAAGGGCCAGTCACGTGCTCTTTCGGGTCGTGGCACCTATGGTCAAAATGCGAACAACGCATTAAAGAAGCACCGGCAGTGGGTATGTTTGTTAGAACCCTCGATCCGCAGGCAACCATATCCCAATTCATGATGTTCTTCAAGCCAACTACCTTCCAGGCCATGATCGACAAGCTGGCTCAAATGGATCAGATGCGCCATAGACCGCCCCCTCCAAAACCGGACTCTCGAAATGAGAAGGGGAAGGGAAAAGCGATCGTTGTCGCTAATGCTCAACAACAGCCGAGCAACATGAAACCGGCTGTCCGTCAAAATAATATGCGCCCGCGCACGCCCCTTGAGGAAAGGCTAGGACGTCCTTACTCGTTTCTTCGAGATAAAACGAGGAGACTGTTTGAGCTGGCATTTCACAACCGACTCATAAATCTGCCGGATCCAAGACGTCCGTCGTAGCCAAATGATGTCAACGATCCCAACTATTGTCCCTATCATCGAGTACTGGGTCATCCGATCGAAGATTGCTGCGTCTTTAAAAATTGGATTGAGGACCAGTACCAACAGGGCAAATTCACGTTGTCCGACAGATGGAAGGTGAATCCGCCACAGCCTCACACCCCTAAAAGGATGAATACGCCGCGGGCAACATGCTCCCTCGTTGAAGAAGCTCCATGGGAGGTTGTGCTATCAGCCAAGACAAAGAGGATGCTAAATGATCTTCAAACATGCCCAGTGATCAGGTGGAAGAACCCGTTGGAACCTC
This sequence comes from Agapanthus africanus, assembly GCA_030015575.1. Lineage (NCBI taxonomy): Eukaryota > Viridiplantae > Streptophyta > Magnoliopsida > Asparagales > Amaryllidaceae > Agapanthus > Agapanthus africanus. Next base: position 286,651,984 of record CM057341.1, on the reverse strand, counting down.
AGATCACTGAAGGGATGTTGAAGCCGCGTCCAACTCCAAAGACCGATGGTGGTGACCCAAGCACTCACAACCAGCCGTCAAAATCTTCAAAGAAGAAGAAAAAGAAATCCAAGGAGCACGTGAAGCCTGGCGACAAGCGCACGGACTTACAAAAACAAATTGACACGCTGGAGGAATACAACCAGAAAGCACGGACTCCCATTACACTCCAAGAGTTCCTCAACCACGTCTTTCAAGGGGAAGATGAGGGAAAAAGTTCGTTAGATGAATCCGAAGAATACGTGGCGAGCTGTCATATGATCTCCCATTCGTTTACAGATGATGAGGAAACTCTTTGTGCTGAAAAGCAGGGGGAAGATCCTGAACCGGAAATTCTGGGGCCATCGGATGGAACAATTGACGCATTCCTTGACGAAGCTCTATGGAAAAGCAAAGCTGATCGGGAACGTGAGGCGGTCATATTTGAAAGGGCCAAACGCCAGCGACTTGACAAAGCAGTTGGGATACTCCCGCTGGAGCAAAGTACGTCCACCACAGATAAAAGCAAATTCAAGACGAGGAAAAGGTTTTCTAAGGCCATATCCATGGGTATGAAGCTACCATCCTCTGAAGGGAGCATTACTGGTGAAGCGAAAATGCACCTTTCCTACCGCTTGTACCATCGGAAGATTTTGTACCCCACTGAAGAGTGCAAAGCCTTCAATGAGTGGTGGCATGGATATGTTGCTCACCGACAACATTTTAAGCGGGAAAAGCGCAAAACTCGTCGGGAGCGGAAAAATACGACCGAGGGGCTTAACAAAACTACCGGAAATTGTCGCATGGTTAACGCCGGGGGATCACAAGTGCTCACATTCGGAAGCGATTCTGACGATGAGCTGGTTCTTAGCCCCCTCTTTAAAGAGTCCACCTCGGGAAAAGAAGAAGAGCAGAAGGTCTGTTAAAATATCCAGCTGCGTAATCGGACGCTACCCGAAAAGAATCTCGGACCCTCAAACAAGAAAGATAAAGGGAAAAAAAGGTCTCTGAGGACATCGCCCTAGATGACCAAGTCATGGAAGAGCTAACTGCCAATGACCCGCCGAAGAAAAATAAGGTGGATTACAACGTTCTAGCGCATCTGAGGAAGCTACCCTCGCAGCTCAGCATTCTTGACGTCCTTTTACTATCAAAAGAGGCGAGAGATTCGTTAATCAAGGCATTACAGGAGCCGGAGCAATTCCAAGCTTTCCTGGCCGAAGAAAAGATGAAGGATGAATTAGAGGAAGTGCACGCGGCCGATGTCACTTTTGGCGATGAAGACCTTCTCCTTGGGACGTGCGAACACAATCGCCCCCTCTATGTCTCAGGATACTGCCACGATATAAAGATAGGAAAAATCCTGGTCGACAATGGATCCTCCGTTAATCTCCTTAACGTGCGGGTGTTAAAAGAAATCTGCATGAGCATCCAGCACCTTGCTCAGGATAAAATCACCATCTCTGGGTTCGACTCTCAATCATCAAGGACTCTTGGGTCTGTGATACTGACGCTACACTTTGGGCTACTCATCACGGACATTAAGTTCCACGTCGTAGACGCCAAGACTTGTTACAATGCTCTGCTCGGCCGACCATGGTTACACGAGTGCAACATCATCCCTTCTACACAGCATCAGTGTATGAAATATTTTAAGGATGGTCTCGAGTATACCGTGACGGGAGAACTTAACCCGTTCTCCATGAACGAAGTCCGCAAATATGAAGACGCCAAATACTTCTTACCAGATTTCGAAGACACGGAGAGGTGTCACAAGCCGGAGAACAAAGCTAACGCCACCATCCCTGTCTTCGGGAGTGATACCGAGGAGGAAGAGGAGATAGTTTATTCGGGTCCGCCCCAATACAACAAGCCAGGACCATCCGCTCCTACGTTGATCTTTGGTAGTGACTCGGAAGATGAGGTCCATGCCATATTCTCCGCTCGGCCTTCAATACAAACATCCGCTGACGAAGAGCAGAGTCTGTAAGTCGCCTTGGTTCCACTTAAACATCATAGAGAACTGGATGCGCTCGATACCTACAGCGTAGAGGAGCTGCGGACGTTCTATGTCCCTCCCAGGTGAAAAGGCAATTCTATTCTACCGCTCTGAAGAAACCAAAGTTGAGAAAGAAATCTGGCATGGTATGGATCCTACGTTGGATAGGCTTCAGCCCATCCGTCTGCCTAGATATTATACAGAAGACTTGAAGAGGCTATTGAAGCGCCAGGGGATATCCTTCAAACAGACCACTCGAAAAGCTAAGTTCTATGACAGGGTCTGGAACGTTCCCGGGACTCAGCACAAGTTGCCTAATGGGAGAATGGAAACAATCGGGCTTGGATACATTCGATCCAAGAAACGAGAACTACTCCGCGATTGCTACGTTGTGCATGACTTCAATGAAGAAGCGGATGCTCAATGGGAGGACGCTAATCCTGAACCGGTAAAAGTTCCTGATCTAAAAGTGCCCAGTCCGTCGTTCGAAGAACAAATGAACAGGCTTATAAGGGAAGCTGGTCAAAAAGTTCGAGACGACCATAACCGCGAAATGGCCATCTACGAGAAATCCAAAACGCAACGCCTCCTCCAACAGGCTGTGAAAGATGAAAGTGCCGCTCCCTGTCAACCTGTTATAAAAAAGGCTCGACGCAGAGGCAGAAACAAGTCGAAAAGCGAAAAAAGCGCTCGACAGCGACAAAGCGGAACTAAGAAACCACGCAAGTGTGAATCGAGCGGTCCGGATCTGTCCCTTGTAAAGAAAATGAGTCGAGCATACTCTTTTCCTCGAGACAAGACGAAGAAGATACTTGACCGAGCTCTAAAACATCAAATGCTTACATTGCCGGAGTCCAAGCACCCCGAGCAAGCAGGCGAAGTCTCACACCCAAATTATTGCTCTTATCACCGAGTAATAGGGCACCCTCTCGAAGACTGCTTCACCTTTAAGAATTGGGTTGAAGATCAGTATCAGCTCGGCAAGTTCGCTCTGTCTGACAACTGGAGGGTAACGCCGCCACAGAAGCATGAACCCAAAGCCATGAAAGCAGAACCAGCTCCACGTTGGTCTTGGAAGCGAATTCGTACTTGTCACATGATAGCAGTATCAAAAGAAGAGCCCGAGAACATGGATGACCTTCCCTGGTGCTTCGGAAACAGCAACGATGAGGTGATCTCAGAATTTCCACCGGCTCCGAAAGAGCTGGAAGATGGAATACATACCACTACAGATAACCTCAAGAAAATTGAGTTGGGGACGGCGAACGAACCGCGACCGACATTTGTCAGCGAGCTGCTATCTGAAGAAAGGGCGGCTGCATTAAAAGATGTGCTTGTGCAGCATAGAGATTGCTTCGCATGGAACTATTCCGAAATGCCGGGACTAGATCCAGAAATTGCTGTGCACAAATTGGCGATATCCCCGGACGTCAAGCCAGTCAAACAAGCGCCAAGAAAAATACGGCTCGAGCTTGAGATGAGTATCAATGCCGAGGTCAAGAAGCTAATCGACTCTGGTTTTATCCAAGAGGTTCAATATCCTGAATGGATCGCCAACATCGACCCGGTGATGAAGAAAAATGGGACAGTGCGTATATGCGTAGACTTACGGGATCTCAATAAAGCCTGCCCGAAGGACGATTTCCCAGTGCCAGTCACCGAGCTGATGATAGACAATACGTCCACTCACGAAGTTTTCTCCTTCATGGACGGCTCGTCAGAGTATGATCAGATAAAGATGCATCCCGAAGACCAGAAGCACACCGCTTTCCGGACCCATTTGGGTATATTCTGCTACAAGGTGATGCCCTTCGGTCTAAAGAACGCCGGTGCCACCTATCAGAGGGCCATGACAAAGATCTTCGATGACCTTATACATGAAATCGTCGAATGTTATATCGACGACCTCGTGGTTAAAAGCAAATCATATGAGGAACATCTCGAGCATCTGAAGACCGTGTTTCAACGCCTTCGGCAATACAACTTGAAGATGAACCCTCTCAAGTGCGCATTCGGAGTTTCCTCGGGCAAATTCCTGGGATTCGTCGTCCGACACCGAGGTATCGAGATAGATCCGTCGAAGATTAAGGCGATCATGGAAATGCCTCCGCCGAGAACTCTCAGACAGCTGCGGTCCCTTCAGGGAAAGCTCGCGTATATACGGCGATTTATAGCCAATCTTTCAGGCAAGTGCCGTCCTTATAGCCCCCTGATGAAGAAGGGGACCCCGTTCGTCTGGGATCAAAAATGCCAAAGCGCGCTAGACGAAATCAAGCAGTACTTGCAAAACCCGCCAGTGCTGGCTACTCCGGTCAAAGGATAGCCCCTCATTCTCTATACGACCGCTCTCGAAGGTTCTTTAGGTGCACTATGGGCGCAAGAGAACGACCAAGGGAAAGAAAGATCACTCTACTATTTAAGTCGAGTCCTACCGGGGGCAGAAAGCAACTGCTCCCCCATTGAAAAACACTGCCTAGCGTTGATCTTTGCGTTAACGAAGCTCAGGCACTATGCGTTGGCGCATGAAGTCCGTCTCATTTCGAAGGTAGAACCCCTTAAATATTTAATGTCGAAGGCCATATTGACAGGGATACTCGCTAAATAGGCCCTGCTCTTGATGGAGTTCTCGATAACCTATCAACCTCTCAAGGCAGTAAAAGGCCAGGCCATCTCCGACTTCCTCGCTGAGCATCCGATACCTGCCGATTCCCCTCTGAATTGCGAACTGCCAGACGAACATGCGTTTGACGCGATCGATGGGAGCGATACCCGATGGGAGCTTTATTTCGATGGAGCATCTTCCATGAAGAAGCGCAAACAAAGTACGCCCATAGTCAAATCAGGGGTAGGCCTTATCTTCGTGACCCCACAAGGAGGGATAATGCGCTTTGCTTTCTCCTTGACGGAGCCGACGACGAATAATGAAGCCGAATATGAAGCTTTGATAGCAGGCCTCGAGATCGCCATTGACATGGGAATTGAAAACCTCCTCATATATGGAGATTCTCAACTGGTCATCAGTCAAGTAAATGGCGACTACCAAACGTGCAAACCAGAACTGGTGAAGTACGGCGAAAAGGTGCAACAACTGTTGACCCAAATTCCTTCCTACACTTTGGAAAACATACCGTGTGCGGAAAATAGCAAAGCGGACGCATTAGCCAAGCTCGCAAAAGAACTGGCTGACGAGAATCTCGATGACGTCAGAATTGTGGTACAAAGCCGTCGGGTGCTTGCCCCAACAGAATTATCTCCGGAATCATCCGAAGAAAAGGGAGCGATTGAGCGGACAACCCTGCAAATAAAAGACCAAGAAAAGGCTGAGGATTGGAGAGAAGTCTTCATAGACTACTTCAGACACCGTCGAACGCCCGAAGATGCGTCCTCAAGACATCAGCTCAAGAAACGAGCTCTATCTTTTTCCTTCGTCAATGATACTCTGTACAAGAGGTCATTTGATTCTCTGTGATTGAGATGCTTGGGACCTAATGAAGCGAAAAAAGTCGTTCAGGAAGTCCACGATGGACTCTGCGGTTCTCACCAAGCAGGCCCAAAAATGAAGTTGAAGATTAAACGGATGGGTTACTACTGGCCCGCGATGATTCAGGACTGCCTCGAATATGCGAAGCAATGCCACTCATGCCAAATCCATAGGGACTTCATCCATCAGCATCCAAATCCACTACATCCAACGGTGGCTAGCTGGCCGTTCGAAATGTGGGGAACTGACATAGTCGGCCCCATCGAACCAGCATCGTCTAGAGGACATCGTTTCATCTTGGCGACGACTGACTACTTCTCCAAATGGGCAGAAGCAGTACCATTGAGGGAAGTGAAGACGGAGAATATCCTCCATTTCTTCAAGACGCACGTCATATATCGGTTTGGAACCCCGCGACGGATCATCTCCGATAACGGGCCAGCTTACAGAAGCCATCAGTCGCTTCGCGCAACAACATAATATAGACTGGAGATATTCCGCAGTTTATAATCCGCGAGCTAACGATCTAGCTGAGGCCTTCAACAAGACCTTGACAAAGATCATGAAGAAGACGGTGTCCCGAAATAAGAAGGAATGGCACGAGAGACTGCAAGAAGCTCTATGGGCGTATCGAACTACGTTCAAGACAGCCACGAACACAGCGCCGTATGCGTTGGTATTCGGTACAGAAGAAGTACTCCCGCTCGAGATAGAGCTACCTTCTCTACGAATGGCAGTCCACTACGAGCTGACGGACGAAGAAAATGCTCACCTTCGGCTTGAAGAGCTTGATGCCCTTGATGAAACCCGGCTCATAGAGCAACAAAATCTGGAGGCTTATAAAGCAAAGATGACACGCTCATATGAAAGATTAACCCGGCTGAGGACATTCCGCCAAGGCGAACTCGTGTTAGTGGTCAAAAGACCCATGATCCCCAATCGAGCCAAGCGGGGAAAATTCGAGCCGAACTATGAAGGCCCGTACATCATAGACAAAGTCTACCAGGGTGGAGCCTATCTGCTCATAGACATGCACGGTGAAAGGCCTTTCAGGCCAATAAATGGTCGCTTCCTGAAGAAATACTACGCCTAAAGAGCCACAGCCCAGGTCAATGATAGATGACGACGACTATGTCCGCTCGCTATCTTCCTAAGCTCAAACTCTATAAGTAGTAGCCGGCCTTCTCCATCGGCGGACCGAAACATCCTCAAACTAATGACGGACCACTACGTCCTAAAACTGGCTGTTGACCGAGATGTCGATAAACTACGGTGGATTGAAACATCATAAAGCCGATATAAAAAAAGATTAAAAATAATAATAATAAACGGTATTTCCATAAGCAAAATGGGCACGGATGAAAACCCGAAAGGGCTCCGTGAGTAAAAACAACAGGGCTACCGGTGAGTATTCGTGAAAACCCGAAAGGGCGCGACCTCGTAAAAAAAGAGAGAATAAAACGAATAAAAAAACGGTACGTCCATAAGCAAAATGGGCACGGATGAAAACCCGAAAGGGCTCCGTGAGTAAAAACAGCAGGACTACCGGTGAGTGTATGTGAAAACCCGAAAGGGCTCAACCTCGTTAAAGGACACTTATAGGGTCCTCTCAACCTTGTAAAGAGAAATCACCCGCGTGAGATCCTTACGACTCACAAGGGAGCAGCATACTTAGGAATCCTCACGATTCCTAAGGAGAAAATACACTTGTGAGATCCTCACGACTCGTAAGGAGAACTCTCTTATGGGACCCTCACGGCTCATAAGATTTGAAAGTCTTAAGTTACAGAGACCTAAACCTGTGCTTAAGCAAACCCCCCATAACCTTGGACATTGCCCTACAAGTGGTCCAATACTGGCCCTTGTATATAATCCACGGGCGCGAATAAACATATCCCTAACCAAGTCCCATCCGTGACTAGGGATATGTTCGTATGATGAACAACCCTTATAAGTCCTCTCGACTTACAAGGAGAAAACTCTCTTGTACGATCCTTACGACTTACGAGAGAACATGCACTTAGGAATCCTCACGATTCCTAAGGAGAAAACACACCTACAAGATCCTCACGATTTGTAGGGAGAAATACCTTTGTGAGACCCTTACGGCTCATGAAGTCAAAAGTCTTAGTCGACAGGACCTTAACCCTGTTCGCTAAGCCACCTTTGTTCGACATCGACAGAGGCAAATGATGATTCGCTCCTGGCAATATCCCAGTTGTAGCGGTGCTGATGCCAAAATCGGTATCTAATTGCAGGTTTACGGCGAAAAGCCAGTAGGCCGCACACGCATACGAAATAGCCGAAATGATGGGGCAACTTGCAATAAAATGCAACAAGTAAAAACGTATGCACACAAAATAGCCGAAATGATTGGGCAACTCGCAATAAAAAGCAGCGAGTAAAAATAGAATAAACAGCCGAAAAGATTGGGCACCGCAAAAAATAGCCGAAATGATTGGGCAATCGCGACCTTCGCGATGTAAAAGCTGAAATGATAGAGCATCGCGGAAATAAAACAATAATAAAAAGAATATATGATGAAAATTTTGCCCTACTGGTGAGATCACATCGATCCCTGTATACAATCCAAGGGCACAAACAAAGAGGACACCATACATTCCCAATAGGCTCCGCCAGGAAGCAAAGCCAAATCTCGGCGGTTCACCAACAACCTAGAGACAATCGCGACATTCATCTCGATACAGCAGACGCAGTGCCAGCAAACGAAGCGAAGATCAAATTCCTAGCTTCACGGTTTTGACGGTAACTCATATAAAACCTGAAAGACCACCAGAGATCATCTCAACCCCAGGGAAATCAGTGTCCTTGGTAGCATCCTCAATTTAGGGAAACTAGCATCCTTGATGAGAGCTTCCTGATTCGCGTCGGCCCGTAGAGAAACCAGTGTCTCCGCAGGAATACTCCGATTCGTTTCAACTTCGAGGAAACCAGCGTCCTCGGCAAAATACTTCGACTCAGGGAAACCAGTGTCCTTGACAAGAACATCTTGATTCGCGTCGACCCGCAGAGAAACTAGCGTCTTTGCAGGAATACATCGATTCGTTTCAACCCCAGGGAAACCAGCGTCCTTGGCAAATACCTCAATTCAGGGAAATTAGCGTCCATGGCAAATACCTCAATTCAGGGAAATTAGCATCCTTGATGAGAGCTTCCTGATTCGCGTCGGCCCGCGGAGAAACCAGTGTCTCCGCAGAAATACATCGATTCGTTTCAACTTCGAGAAAACCAGCGTCCTTGGCAAATACCTCAATTCAGGGAAACTAGCGTCCTTGATGAGAGCTTCCTGATTTGCGTCAGCCCGTAGAGAAACCAGTGTCTCCGCAGGAATACTCCGATTCGTTTCAACTTCGAGGAAACCAGCGTCCTCGGCAAAATACTTCGACTCAGGGAAACTAGTGTCCTTGACAAGAACATCTTGATTCGCGTCGACCCGCAGAGAAACTAGCGTCTTTGCAGGAATACATCGATTCGTTTCAACCCCAGGGAAACCAGCGTCCTTGGCAAATACCTCAATTCAGGAAAATTAGTGTCCTTGATGAGAGCTTCCTGATTCGCGTCGGCCCGCGGAGAAACCAGTGTCTCCGTAGGAATACCTCGACTAGTTTCAACCCCAGGGAAACCAGTGTCCCTGGCAAATACCTCAATTCAGGGAAACTAGCGTCCTTGATGAGAGCCTCCTGATTCACGTCGACCCGCAGAGAAACCAGTGTCTCCGCAGGAATACTCCGATTCGTTTCAACCCCGAAGAAACTAGTGTCTTCGGCAAAATCCTTCGAATCAGGGAAACCAGTGTCCTTGACAAGAACTTCTTGATTCGCATCGACCCGCAGAGAAACTAGCGTCTTTGCAGGAATACATCAATTCGTTTCAACCCCAGGGAAACCAGTGTCCTTGGCAAATACCTCAATTCAGGGAAACTAGCGTCCTTGATGAGAGCTTTCTGATTCACGTCGGCCCGCAGAGAAACCAGTGTCTCCGCAGGAATACTCCGATTCGTTTCAACCCCGAGGAAACCAGTGTCCTCGGCAAAATACTTCAACTCAGGGAAATCAGTGTCCTTGACGAGAGCTGTATGATTCGTCTCGACTCGTGAGGAAATTAGTGTCTTCGCGAGGACTTCCCGATTCGTCTTAACTTGCAAGATAAATCCTTAGGCAGCAGGGATTAAAAACTTGTTTCCTAAGCACTGGGACCTTGCAAGTCGGCCTAAAACGGTCTCTTGTATACTATTCACGGGTCTCACTCTCCAAAGTCGAATCTCGACAAAGAGGGAAACAACCGCTTACGAGTACTCTCAACTCGTAAGAGGGAAAATTCTCTTATAAGATCCTTACGACTTGTAAGAGAAAACACACTTAGGAATCCTCACGATTCCTAAGGAGAAAATACACCCACGAGATCCTCTCGATCCGTAGGGAGAAAAGTCTTTATGAGACCCTCACGGCTCGTTAAGTTGAAAAGTCTTAGGCAGCAGATCTGAACCTGCGTCCTAAGCCATCGCTACCTCTCGAAGAAACCAAGACAGAATGCTCGCTCTATCATCTGTCAACCATGTTCACTAAGGTAACATGCGAATAATAAAAGAAAGGAGAAAGCGACAGAAAGAACATCTGATTGGCGTTGGATCAAGCATTCGAGACACACTCATTCATGCATGTGCAAAAGACTCAGAACGAGAATTAAAACAAGCTGAAATAAAATTTTTCCATTCATATTGCAAAAGGGTTCTTACAATCATAAAGAAATAAATAACAACATTATTGAAATGTTTACAATGGTATAACCTCGGGCCCAGGACATGGATTGAGGAACTCGAAAGTAACCCTATCTAAGACTTTCCAAACCTGGGGAACCATCCTAGTGTGCTTTCTTTCGTGAGCACAAACGTCGGGGTCCCCCCTGATGTCCTCCTCCCTCCAATAAGCAGCGAGTGTGGCGGACTGTTGGAAGGCCTGGTGCAGGAGATCGACAAGATTGTCTCGCCGTCTCTTCGAGATTAAGTGTATCAGATACATTGAGTGCACCTTATCCTCAGCAGCATCCAACGCCCTAAGCGGAACACCGGAACAGAATAAGGGAAGTGTTTCCCAAATGGCTCCCACGATAAGCTTCAGGAGAGAGGAATGTCGGGAAAGCAGTTGACCGTTATATGCGTCGAAGCGGCTCATGATCTCGGCACACTCCGCATTCGTGAATTCTCGATTTTGAGAGCGGCCGAGTCGGCGGATGTCCCCGTAAGAAATGATCTCGTCGAGATCGTACATATGGGCGTCCATCACTCCTATAAAAGAAAACCAACAAAATTAGCAACTCCTAAGAGTTCTGCTATATGATTTAAAAGGAGCGAAGCTCCATTGATGAATCAAGAAATTATAGATAAGATCCTTTCAGAAGATCAGAACTCTATTAATGGAACTCTAATAGCGTTCTATAATAGAGTTCTCTTTAGTCCTCTTTAGACACCTTTAGAGCAAAGCTCTGCTAAAAGAAACCCTAAGTGGGTCTTCTTTAGATCAGGGATCTATTGAGAGTAAGGCTCTTAAAATTGATTTAATTTAATCCAAATTAATTTTTTACCTAAAATTCTCTAAAGTTTGAACTTTTAAAAGTGCTTAAACGAAAGAGCAGGGCTCTGAACAAAAATGAAGAGATGAAATCATCTAAAGGACCAAAGGTCCTATTTATAGGCATCGAGAGCCCTTTCGACTTCCAAGAGTTGCCGCAACGATTGGAATTCTGTCACCGCTACGCTCGCGTTTGATGCCACGTGAGCGCACCAGTAGGGGGTGCATTTGTTTACCCCAATCAGAGCAAAGCTCTGTTCGAATTCCAAGGCGGGAAACGAAGCAACGCTTCTGTTTCCCCAATCAGAGCAAAGCTCTGCTTTGAAAATTACAATGAAAATTAAAGCTAAAATAAATGAAGCGACGCTTCAGATCCCCTGTGCTACGCGCAGAGCACCACGTGTCAAAATCAGACACTCCAACGCAGGGAGCGCAGCGCCCAAGGCAGCGCGCCCAATCAGAGCAAGGCTCTATTTAAAACAAAATTAAAGGAAGCAACGCTTCAGTTGCGCAGGCGCTGCGCTGCGCGACACGTGTCAGCGCAGTTGCGCTGCGCTGTGCGCTGCACGACACGTGTCAGCACGGTTGCACAAGCGCAGTTGCGCTGCGCTGTGCGCTGCGCGACACGTGTCAGCGCGGTTGCGCTGCGCTGTGCGCTGCGCGACACGTGTCAAGCGCTGGTGCATATGCACCAAACAGAATTAAAATTTCAGTAAGATCTTTCTATTCTTATTAAAACAAGAAGATTGTCTTCTGTAAAACAGAAGCCCTTAGATCAAAGATCCAACGGTGGGGAAAATTCCCCAAATTACTCAGAGAATGATTTCTTTAACAAATTTAACAAATTAATGGGCACTATATAAAGGCCCCTAGACCCCAATTCAAAACACATCAACATCGAGATCAAAATCAAAAACAACAACACAGAGAATAGAGAGAACTCTGAAGAATTTTGAGAAGAACTCAAAAAGAAAAAAAAGAAAAAAAAGAAAAAGGTAAAAACCTTTAAAAAAGAGAAGAATTTCTTCTGAATAGATCATTGATCTAAGAACAAGATCAACGATCTTCAATAAAAAAAAATAATAACAGTGCCTTGCACTTTCTTATGAACCATTGGTTCTGGAATCTTAAAGATTCTTTTCTTGAATCCAAAATTGGATCAAGTTATTGAAATAGTGCCTTGCACTTGCAAAAACTGCACTGTTGCGCTCCTGGGTTGGCGCAAGCCACCAGAGAGCGCCACGTGTCAGCAGCGCAACAGCGCAGCGCACTGATGCAGCGCATTGCGCTGTTGCGCTTGCACTCACCAGAGCGTGACACGTGTCACCTCCACATGCGCTTGCGCTCAATAATTGGCGCAAAGCGCCTGACAAGCTACTGTCAGATAATTAATGCACCGCATTATTTACAGAAGGGCCAAGCCCAATTAAAAAGGGCCTAACATGCCAAATTAAATGCAAGGCATTATTTTAAAGAAGGGCAGAGCCCAAACAGATGCTCTGCATCATTTATAAAGGGACAGAGCCCAAATCCAAAAGGCTTAACAGGCCAGAATAAAATGCAGTGCATTATCAAACAAGGGCAAAGCCCTAGCATAGGCCTAATAGGCCAAATGCAAATAAAACGTTGAACATTCTCAACTGGACTTAGCCCAATCATGGCCGTAAGTCCTCAAATTAAATTGACTGAGCAAGATCGCTCTCTTAAATCAATTTACATCCGGTTCAAGGGTACATCTCTGAACTCCTCTGACACCTATCGTTGTAATCCTTCAGCGACGTCAGAGAGGTGACGGGTCCCGACAACCACACATTGACATGGACTGTGGAGTCCTTAAACTCGTGGACTAATGCGTCCTTAAACACACCCATATGGACTGTGGGGTCCTTAAACCCATGGACTTATGCGTCCTTAAACTAACGGACTAATGTGTCCTTAAACACATCCATATGGATTATGGGGTCCTTAAACCCATGGACTTATGCGTCCTTAAACTAATATCCGTCCTCAAAACGGGAACAGCGGACCACCATGTCCCTAAACTGGCAATGGACCGCAATGTCTTTAAACTACCTATGGACCACTACGTCCCTAAACTGGAACAATAGAGCCCTCAAACGCTCTTTTGTTGGATCTAAACGATCCCGTTTAAGTTGATCTTAGCCTCAAATATGGCTAACGTATTCTTAAATATTCAAACAGGCTTTAGTCCTAAATTGGACTATAAGATCCCCAATTAACTTCGGTTCAAGGGCACATCTTCGAACTCCTCTGACACCTGTCGTTGTAATCCTTCAACGTCGTCAGAGAGGTGACGGGTCCCGACGGCCATATATTATTAAATCGACCACTACGTCCCTAAATTGGAACAATAGAGCCCCCTAAATGCTCTTTCCGTTAAGTCGATCTTAGTCTCAAATCAGACTAACGTATCCTTAACGAGCGTTTAAGTTGATCTTAGCCTCAATATGGCTAACGTATCCTTAAACTAAGATCCCAAACCTAAATCTAAGAAAATACGGATTTGGACTAATCCACGTCCTACGGGTGACGGCATCACTTAGTCTCCGTATACAATCCACGGGCAACCATAAACAAAACGAACACATACAACACGAAGTGAAATTCTGGAGAAGGAGAAAGTTGTTACCGCGGTGCGGTAGCGTAATTAACTGCAGGGGCTTGCGCCTGCAGGGAAGAGCGTCCCCACAATCAAAAACCCCTCAAGCGAGGGGGAATCTGACGAAGTCTGCTACATCGGGCGCATCCGTCTAAACCTCCGATACACGGTGCCATAAATCAACTTGGTATTTTCGGAGAGGTGGACGGATAAAACCAAATAGCATCTGCCCCGAACCTCAGGCAAGACGTCTCTCACGTCGTCTTGGCCACCGTTCGGAGGGGAACACCAACATCCGTTTAGATCTATCTCTATAGATCTTAATCTCCAGGATGTAAGAGGCATCACTAAGATCTTTCATGGATAACTTGTGTGATAAGAAGAGCTTGACCGAGTGTAGCATAGGATCATCGTTTCCTATCAAGAGTAAGTCATCCACGTACAATACGAGGAAGACAACCTTACTCTCTACAATCTTTTTGTATATACAAGGTTCATCTACGTTTTTTATGAAGTCAAACTCTTTGACAGCTTCATCGAAACAGATGTTCCAGCTCCGCGATGCCTTTTTTAATCCGTAGATTGATTTGAGCAGCTTGCACATGCTTCCACTGCTCACACTGTCTACGAAGCCCTCTGGCTGTGTCATGTACACGCTCTCTTCTAAATCACCATTTAAAAAAACGGTCTCGACGTCCATCTACCAGATTTCATATCATGGTATGCCGCAATGACAAGTAGGATATTGATGGACTTAGGCATGGTAACAGGAGAAAATGTCTTATCATAATCGACACCAGGTGGTTGACTAAAACCTTTTTCTACAAGTCTAGTTTTGAAAGTCTCAATTTTTCCATCTACACCAATTTTCTTCTTAAAGATCCATTTGCTCCAAATGGGATTTACCCCTTCAGGAGCAACTTCCAAAGTCCATACTTTGTTAGTGTACATGGATTCCATCTCAGATCTCATAGCATCCAGCTATTTCACAGAGTCCCCACTTGTGATGGTCTGCTCGAAACTAGTTGGGTCATCATCTTCCATGATGCAATCCTCGCTCCCACCGTCTATAAGAAAACCGTAGTATCTCTCAGGTGGATGAGGAACCCTACTAGATCTTTGAAGTGGCTGGGGTTTGTTGGGGACTATCGAATCCTCCGGTTCCATCAAATTGTCAGTTACAGTTTGTGTAGCTAGAACTTGTTTCAGTTCTACCTCATTACCACTAATTTCTTTTACAAGAAATTCCTTTTCTAAAATGGTGGCATGTTGAGCAAAAAACACCTTATGTTCCTCATAATGGTAGAAGAGATATCCATACGAATTCTTTGGATATCCTACAAACTTACATAGAACTGACCTTGCCTCGAGATTATCCGGATTTTACTTTTTGACATAAGCCGAACAACCCCATATCTTAACTCGTTTAAGATACGGTCTCTTTCCACTCCATATCTCATATGGTGTTTTAGGCATAGATTTTGATGGAACTTAATTAATAGGTATGCGGCTGTCTCAAACGCATATCTCCAAAAAGAAATAGATAACTCAGCAGTATTCATCATAGAGCGCACCATATCTAATAGGGTGCGATTTCACCGCTCCGATACACCGTTGTGCTGTGGTGTATACGGGGGAGTAAGATGAGAAAGAATACCATTCTCTTTAAAATAATCCAGGAACTCCGTGCTTAAGTATTCTCCTTCCTGATCAAATCGAAGGATTTTAATACTTTTACCCCTCTGGTTCTCTACTTCGCACTTATATTTCTTGAATTTTTCAAAAGCTTCAGATTTATGTTTCAAGAAGAACACATATCCGAATCTTGAGAAATCATCAGTGAATGTAATAAAGTAAGAGGAACCATTTCTGGCATACGTAGACATAGGACCGCATACATCACTATGTATCGGTCCCAAGAGCTCAGTAGCTCTTTCTCCGTGTCCAGAAAATGGAGTCTTGGTCATCTTGCCTTTGAGACATGACTGGAAAATTTCATAAGATGTAAATTCGAGCTGATTCAAAAATCCATCTTTATGCAATTTAGCTAGTCGTGTCGCATTGATATGACCTAGTCTACAATACCACAAGAAGGCTTCGTTCATTTATGAACTTTTCCTCTTATGTGTGTTCTGTATATTTAGAACTGTAGTTTAATTCAGAATGTATATACCGTTATACAACGTACCAAACCCAATCAAGACTTGATTTAGGAAAATGTTCATAACATTATCCTCTAGTACAAAATTATATCCTTCTTTATGTAATAAAGAGACTGATATGATATTGCACATCATTTTCGGTGTGTAATAACAGTCGTTCAGAATCATTGTATTACCACTTGGTAATATAAGGTGATATTCGCCAACTGCTTTGACTGCAACAATTGCACCATTCCCTACTGTTAGAAACTTATCAACCTTTCCTAGCTCTCTACCTCTCTTTAGCCCATGTAACAAATTGCATACGTGGGATCCTGATCCGGTATCCAATACCCAGGACGTCGAGCATACCGAGAAACAGTTCTCGGTAATGAACACACCCGAAGAAGATGCATCATCATACTCTTTCTTCGCTCGGGTGGCATGGGAATCCTGATATTCTACTATTCCTTGCTCAGACTTATGATAATCATAAAATAGAGCGGAACCAATATTCCCCAGCTCAATATAATAAGCGGGTTCGGTCAATACATCCATATTATTATCTTGATTAAGGCATGTCATTGGACGCTACTTGGGGAGAGAGAGAAGGAAATATTTTAGTGTGCGCTCTTGCAATATTAGATTGGTTATTATTTTATCTAATCAGGATGGCTCCTACTGTTTTTATCAAATTTTCCTTCAAACCCTAAAAGGTAAGATTAGCCGGAATTAATTACACCCGACAAGTTCGCCAATCGTTCGGCCAGGTAGATATTGGTACTCCGAGGGAGACTCCGCATGCCTTCGCATGGAACTAATTAAATAATCTCGTTTTCGCAGGGGCATAACCCTGTTAACACCTTTCTTAGACACCTACTTGATCAGCTAATTGTAGAGTGGAAAACTCTTACAGGAGTAACTCTTACTCACAGTGGGTATCGGGATCCAACTATCTCATAGAAGATATGCAATCTCATTGCAAATTTCAACACTTGAAATTCTAAATATCTGTTTTTACCCCCCAAGCGATTTATGACCTTGATGAGGTCAACAAACCATAAACCGCAAGTCAAGTTCAATCCGTTCATTACGTGATTGAATTAAACCCACCAGTACCACCCTTGACAAGGTCAACAAGGTCGTATGACTACCCTAATCCAATCGCATCATATGCGGCAGATAAGCACTAATCAGCTGCCGCACACTACGCCTTGATAAGGTCAACAAATGCAGCATGAATACTAAATAGCGGTTATCTGAAATGACGGAGGGCTATAACTGGTTTTGAAGAAAACCTTTAACGTAATGAACTTGATATCGTTGTAGAATCTAATGATTTGAAAAGGAGTGTTTTTTTGTAACTTTTACTAGTTTTGCTAAAGAGGCCACTCCCGGTGAAGGGATCTCGGCACTTTCCTCATCGAATGAGGTGATGGATATTCATCAAGAAATACCACTATGCAAAACAAGAACTAGAGAATCTATTAAAAACAAAACCGAGTGGGTTGTAGCATTTGCTAGTTTTGCTAAAGAGGTCACTCCCGGTGAAGGGATCTCGGCTCTTTCCTCATTGAATGAGGTGCTGGATATTCATCAAGGAATACCACTATGCAAAGCAAGAACTAGAGCTACCTTTTAAAAATTTCGATTCTACAACATCTTTAGGTTTATTTTCTTTTCATTAATCTCATTAATGAAGTCCCATCATTTATGTTTCCCTAAACATCACAGAAAAGAACCGAAAATAGAACGTACACTTATACCATCCGTATTTGCCATGGGGCCCCATCATGCAACGTTAGGTTGCATAACTAACGGCAGAGCGGGGGCTGGACTAGCGCGGGTGCAAAACATAAACAACGTTTATTATATATCATATATATAATATAGCATTCTTCTTACGCAGTTATATGATCACATCACATAACCAAGCAGCAGAAGTCAACATATGAAATATTGGATATACTAGGAGGTCCGTATTTTAAATTAAACCAATAATGAAAAACACAGATTCTACGGCCGTGATGAATAGCCAAACCCACATCCCTAGACCCCTACGAGAGCGGCAAGCAACCCTGCCAATTCTAGAGTTAGAAGACCCGGTCTTGACTCCTCGAGATGGTCTCCCACTGGACATTAGAACCCGGTTACTTTTGCTCCCCGTCTTGGGTCTATCCTAATGCGGAAAAGTAAATAATTTACATCAATGGTGATATCATTCTCAACCCGGAAATGTACCAATAAAAGAATATTATATACAAATTTTACATGAATGAAAATTGAAAAACTCTCATCTCACGCAAAACCCCCCGGCTATTCATTCACGACGATCCAATATAACATATCACAACAACACATAATATTATATGCCATCAACGTAAGTAAATATGCGTATCCCAAATTCTGTTGACATATAACAACGAGATCGGGGATACACCACATATTACACTTACGGTCGCAGAAAAGAAATGAAAAACTACAGAAATTAGAATCCGCATTTCCTTAGACATCATAAACCCGGAATATCTCATATTCCGAATTTCATGTCTAACCCTATAAACCTAGCATTTTAGTCCCAAATCGAAAACACTTTTCAATAAGCAGTCGGATAATACAACAAGATTACCGACTGTCGATCACGTACTATACGCGATTGCGACAGAATTTTGATCCGAATAAAAACTCTGTGGCAATCGATCAATAGAGACTAAATTGCTAGATTTACAATTACAAACTAGTTTTCACAAAACTAATTTATTGTGGATTCTAAATATTGTATCACATATCAAAATTAAACCCGAAACGATGTTAAAACACGACTATGAAACACTCCGAATAGCCCCAATAGAATTGTCCACATCACATGTAAACTGGGCCAATCAAACATAACTTGAAACCTCAAAACCAAGCCTACATAACACCAAACAAATTAGAGACAAAACAGAGCATGGAGGGCCGGCAACGCCGGTAATTTTCCCGATCTCGCCTGGTCAAGTTTGGAGTTTTGGCCTCGAATTTCTCTGGTGTTCTAGTTACATCACATGTAACATTCTGCACTTGTTTAAAAAAATTTCAGAGAACATTTAAAATTCGACATAAAGTTTTTTTTTAGGTTTCCAGTTTCGGAGTTGTTTCGGTTTCGTAATTCAACTAATATCGTATAATCTTCTAGCTTTTGCTCTGATACCATGAAAGTCTACCTTAGCACCACCATGAGGTTTTCACAAGCATCTAGCATGCTATATTGAAAAATTTCGGGTGCTAAGCTAGACTAACTAAGGATCTAAACTAGATGATTAGGTTTAACTATGATGATATCACAAAAAGTAGCTAAGAGAAGTAGGCAACACCTTTGTAGACCGTGTCCTTCTCTTCAAAAGCTCCATGTAGTAGTCCACGCGACTCCACTAGGCTCCACTTGAAGTTGGATCGAACTTCCTATGTGATCTTCATGCCGAAGATGATCCACCCGAAGTTCCACCAATCCAAACTATCTCTTCACTAAACTTACTTTAGTGAAGAAAACACGCTGCACCTAAGTGCTAATCAAGTGTAGGATGGTGAAGTAGGGGTTCAAAGCTCACTAGGATTTATCACAAAACCCTATGATTCACATCTCATGTGAGGGTTAGGGTTTGGTAGAAAAGGAAGAAGAAGATGGAGAGAGCTCAAAAGAGTGAAGCAAATGAACTCAAGAAAAATGGCTAAGGAAAAAACTACACAAGTTTAGAATGGCAATACTCTTGACCTCACTTATTCAAGAATGGAATAAATTGCAATAATAAATTGCAACCATGCTTGAATAGTGAGTCAAGGCTAATAAAAAAATAATAAAAGCCATGCATTGCCCATCCCTCAAAAGTCTCCCCATATTTCACTTCATTTTCTATTTTCACGAGATAGAAAATCCAACCATACTTCATATATATATATATATTATGAAGAAAATAATTAGTGAGCTACTAATATTTGTTAATATATAATTATATCAAATATAAATATATATCATATTATTGTTAGTTATATGTATGCCCTAGAGGCCATTACTGTACATAGGATGTATATTGTAGTGGATGCTGGGACATATATAGGGAGGACTTTCTTGCTCGACATGATAGTATGCTATCTGGTTGCACTTTACCTTAACGTGTACACTGATTGTCTCTCTGTTACATGTTGGTAAAGCCCTTAGGATGTGTACTTGACTACCTGGACTATGATGCGGATCATACTAGTGGGGACATGGTAGTCCATAAGTACATCCTTCTGTTGGAGATAGTGCCCTCAGAGTCAATTATTAGATCACAGGCACGTGATTGCAATGATTGAGGGGAGGACCTATCCCGGTAGGACAGTCTTACTCGAGATGATAGTATGCTATCTGGTTTATCTTTATCATCGTGTACTGCTTTAGGTGACCTGACAAGTCGCTATTACACGTTGATAGAGCCCCTAGGATTCTTGCTTGACTTCCAGCAGTATGAGGGCGATCATATAAGTGGGAGCTGGGGTCTATAAGCACATCCTTAAATGGTCCCTAGTCGAGGGAGTTTCGAGACAGGGCATCGATTCTCCACAGTAGACTAGTGTATACAGTCGAGACCCCGACGAGGGGCGGTGGCCGGTCTCACAAGCCACTGGTGTCAGTTGGTTCACCTAAGATGTATACAGGTGCTCATTGGGTTATGAGTACACCGGACAGGACTCGCCGGGAACCTGCTAGTTGGGATATACCAGACGTCAGATAGCAGTTCCCAGGTGACATGTGTACAGGTTAGTTCATCGACCTGGGATCGTCATTTGTCTCGTGTGAGTTCCCACTGTACTTTGATTACTACCCTACCACGGCTCAAAGGAGTCGTGCAAACAGGTTTTAGTTGGGTACAGTCCCGAGCCACATGGAGGCAGTGAGCGGATCTGCAGGGGTTCGTCTCTCCCGGTATTGGGGGTGAGGTCGTGCTGTGTCTAGGAGAGCCAGAACATGAAAAGTCCTTGGCCAAGGCAGGAGATTTGCTGGTAGGTATTCCAGTAGTATCTCAGGGTGTTCTGGGCTACACTCCGACACGACTTGTACCGCTTTTGGGGGTCTGACTTTTACCAACCCCCTAGGCCCGCCATGCGATACTCATAGACGAACGGACCGGACTGTACGGATATTGTCACTGACAGGCTCAGTAGGGTGTCAGGATGAGTTCGCTCATCGACGTCCCTTTTGGTCAATACCTGGTGGCCCGTCACGTATTGGCTTATACCTCTGACGTGCTAGTGGTTAAATCCACAGCCATAGTATTGACGAGTCTTTAGAGTCCACCACACAGACAGTTACTCAAGTTTCGGGCGAAACGCTGTAGAGGCCGTATGGAGATATGGCAGGGTTCGATCAGATACGTGCGGTATTGCACGGATCGTGATCGGACAGTTTTTTACTAGCCGGCTTTGGCTTAAGCCGGATACTAGTATTAGATAGTGTAGATTTTATCTCTTTGCATTTGTATTCAGTGGGAATACAAATGCGGGCATGTATTTGCAGTTGCGGGGTTTTCCTGTAATTTATTACGGGATCGGTTTTATGAAGTTGCCAGTTTGCATTCCGTTCCGGCCGGTTTTCTTTCATTCCTTCTCGGCCGGGCTTTGTGGTGGAGAGTGTTAATTGCAAGTTCGCAATTAACATTTTGTGAGGGGTTTCTTTGCATAAGTGTGGCTTCATGATTATCCTCTTAATCATGAGATTCCTTTCTTTTCCATTTGATGGCCTTTCACTTGATGGTTAGTGAGTGGATTGATAAGGAAATGGTTGTGACCATTTTCCTTTTGATTTGTTTTTTCCATTCTATTATGATACATATTGTGGTGCCATTCTCTTTTCTCTCTCCAATTTTTTTCTCATTTTTAGAGGGCCGGCCACTTTGGCTAGAGGGAGAGTGTGGATCATTTCCTTTTGTGTGAGAAAAATGCTTCATATCCTTTTCCATGCTACCAAGTTCACAAGCACATTTTTGAGTTGCTTTCTTCACCTCCACCATATCATGGCAACCTCATAAACCCCAAGAGACATGGCTACTACACTATTCTATAGCAAGCCTTGGACGCGTCGGCTAGCCAACTTCGCGCCCGAGTTGCCTCGGTCAAGAGGCGGGAGCCCGTAAAAGATTCCGGCTACGTGGTGCCCTTTCCGACGAGCGAGGAGGTGACGGAGATTCCGCGGGAGATCGGAGCGGAGACGAAGACCGAAGGACACGGATCGTTTGGTATAGCATCTCTACTCTTTTCTTTTTGCTAGCTAGCTAGGTTAATGGCCCGATCCGGGTAAAAAGTCCGCGGCGGTGCCGTTTTGCAAAGTTCGCAAAGTTTTTGTTTTCCGCGTTTCCGGCGTCGGATCGACGGCCGGGGCGCCCCCGCGGGCTTACAATGGTATCAGAGCCACGCCATTAACCTTACCTAGCTTGCTCTAGCGCGTTTAGAACCCGATCGAACAAAATCCCCAAAAAACCGTATTTTTAGCACATGTGTTCTCTGTTGAAATTTTTTGAGCTCCTAAAATTTTTCAGGTTGTTTCAGAGGCATGTACAAGAAATTATAAGAAATCTGGGAAAATACGATCCACTAATTCCTCAGTTCCACCGCGGAAGCGCGGCCAAAACCCTGGTTTGGCCGCGCTTGCGCGGCGGAAAGGAGGAATCGTGGCACCATATTTTCCCAGTAAGCTTGTGTGTTGAAAATAGGGTATTTGGGACATTTTCTTTGGGCCCAGATTTTCTGTAAGTGCTACAGTAGTATTTGGGGCCCACTTTGATATATTTGTTCGATCGGATATTTTAAACATGCTAGTTCACAGTTTTTACATTATATCTGCGACCGTGAATGTCACTTGATCGGTAAATCCCGTCTAACTGCTATAGCCCGGTTAGACGGATTTGCGAACGTGACTTTCACGTTGATGTTCTGTGATTGTACTGTGTTGTTGCGGATCGGTCGTGGGGGATAGCCTGGTTGCAGTGGTAGTACTGTTTTGTTTTATATGTACATTTGATATTGCGGGGCGAGCGTCCGACATGTGGACTGCCGTCACTGCCAGTTTGTATTATTCTTTTGGGGCACGACCTGGTTGCGGTCGATGTACCCGTTGTATGTATATTTTACTTTCTGTACTAGGATTACCCCGCGGAGGGGTGCACGGATAGCCGGGTTCTAGAGGGCAACAAGCCCGCATCTCATAGCGTTGAGACGGAGGGGGCTTCACTCTAGAATTGGCGGGCTATTCGCCGCACTCGTAGGGGGTATAGGGTTGACCCAGGAGGGGTGCCCAAGTTACCGAATTCCGTGAAGTGCTGGGTGGTCCATTCACGTCGTTGAAGGGGGCTGCCTCGCTTCAGGTTTTGGCGGGTGACTTGCCGCGCCCGTAGGGGTCTAGGATTTTCATTGCACAGGCTATCCACACGACCAGGGGAACGTCGGGTTTCAGCGGCTCTGTGAAACCCGGGGATCCCAGATATCTGTATTGATCTGTGTTGCTATACATTTCTGTGTTGCATTTTATCACGCCTTGAGCGAAATACTATATATTGGTATATATATTAGTAGATGTTGTATATGTTTTTCATCCGCGCTAGTCCAGTCCCCGCTCTGCCGTTAGTTAGCTAACCTAACGGGTAATGACGGGACCCAGTGGCGAATGCGGATGGCATATACGTACGTCAGTATATTTTCGTTCTTATTGGTGTGATCAATTGATGGGACTGCGTTGATTCGGATCAATGCAAGTTAAACAAACCTATTCTGATGTTGTTGGAACACTTTTTCAAAAAGCTGTTATTGCAAGGGCGTTCTCTTTTGTTTTGCATAGTGGTATTCAGTTGGAATATCCTGCTCCTCAGTCGACGAGGCAAGGGCCGAGATCCCTTCACCGGGAGTGATCCCTTGGACAAAAGTTTGCGTTAGGGCAGTAACTTCACTATAGCCGATTACTTTTGCTTTGCATCGTGGTATTCAGTTGGAATATCCTGCACCTCATTCTACGGGGAAAGAGCCGAGATCCCTTCACCGGGAGTGACCTCTTTAGCGAAGGTTTTCGTTACTATATTTTTCTAAAAAGCTATCCGTTCCTTCAACGATATCAAGTTCATTACGTTAAAGGTTTTCGCCAGAAACCATTCGTAGCCCTCCGTCATTTCAGTTAAATATTCGGTAGTATTCAAGCTATGTATTTTGACCTCACGCCAAGGCATAGTGTTTGGTAGCTGCCGGGTATTTATCTGTTGCATAGATAGATGCGTTGGTTTGGGACAGTCGTACTACTATTTTGGCCTACGTCAAGGGTATGTACGGGTGGGTTCAAATTAACCAGGATAATGACGGGTGGAACTTGACATGTGACTTATGATATTTTGACCTCACGCCAAGGTCATAAGAGCATGGGGCAAAAATCCACATCGGGAGTTTCAAAAGAACTGAAACTTGCCAGATATGCGCATACCTTCTGGAGTGTGATAACGTGAGCGGATTCCGTCACGTTATCATGCGATGAGAGTTGGATCCCGATTCCCACTGATGAGTTGGTTTACTCCTCGGGTTATCCCGGCTAATTCTTCTTTCAGGTTTGGGGAAGAATTTGACGTTACAGTGGGAGGTTTCCAGATTAGATAAATTGGTAACCATTCTGATCTAGGTTAGAGTGCACGCTGAGTGTTTCTTTTCTCTCTCTCTCTGGCAGCGACCATTGACCCGACCCTAGACTATGACTCAGTGACCAAGTTGACCGAACTTTCTTAACACTGGCTTTTGGATTGTCAGAGTTGCAGACCTCTTTGCCACTCCTAGTTTTACCCTTTTCTCCGGGACACCCCGTATTACTACGAACGTCCACTTCCATTGGACAAAACCATCGTATGGTTATATACGAACTCGAAGGACTTCGAGGATGGTTTCCGGTTCTGGAGAAAACGAATAGGACTATTCAGTTGTCTTTTCCTTTTACCTTCTCTCAGGTTGCGAGTACTCCTTGGTTTAGGAGTAGTACACCTATTACGCAAATTGGATAATCTTCTTCCAGACCCTAGGCTGGTGCCGACCGATAGGGAATGAAGAAAGCCAATTAGCCTAAACGGTGTACAGAATGTATTAAGTTCAGACAAAGCAAGGGATTAGTAAGAGGGCAAAGTAAATTGCGACTGCTATTCACGACCAAACCATGTACTTCTTTGTCAATCCTAAATCACCTATGAATTAAGTACATTCGGTTGTCTTTTATCCTCACCTTCTCTCGCATTGCGAGTGTTCCTGGGACTAGGACAGTACACCCATTATGCTTATTGGATAGTCTTCTTCCAAACCATAGGCTGGTGCCGAACGGTAGGGAAGGAAGAAAACCACTTGGCCTAAAGGGGTGTACAGAAGGTAATGACTAAAGACATGTAAAGGGATTTAGAAAGATGGCAAAGAATTATACGGTTATAGTTGTGAATCTGGATAATGGAAGAGGCATTACTAGGAATACCAGGATACCCCATCGAAACATTTCAATGTTTCAGTTTCACTGTGTACTGTTAATAGAAAACCGATTTCCCAATTAGACACTTGCTCCAGGGTATGTATTTACCAGGTAGAATTCTCACATCTGTATGGTTTTACAGATGATGAGTGGGAGTAAGTTATTGGGAATTAGGTGACCATCCTCGTTATATCGGGATTCGTTGTAATCGGTGATATTTGAGGAAGTCACCTGGGTTGTTTGCCGGTCGGCAAATATTTGGTTTTGAATATCCGTTGTTGTGCACCAATTTCAAATTGATATATCTGTACGTCTATTTTTATAGAGTGAGACATATTTTTTTTGAAATTATGTCTATGACATTTACCTATACCAGTGGATGGTTAGGTAAGGAGCATTAAACAGCGGTGTAATTCTTCTTAACCATAAGTACAGTTTTCGACCTACGACACACAGTGAATGAGTCATTAGACTCAGGGGACTTATACAGAGTATTGTATATTGTCCTGTGTCCATTAGGGCAGAGGGGTTGGTCCTCGTACTATATTCTGTTTACTTTTAACTTCTCTAGTTCTTAGACATGTGTTTCGTAGAAACACAGGGTCTAAGTTTTGAGGAGTTATAGGTATAAGAGTAAAGTAGAGAACCAAGTGTTGCGAGTATCGGGATTCTTCAAGGAGATCGAAGATGTAGATACTTGTGAATGGTATTCAGTTGATAGTAATGATTAAGAGAACTAGCTTCTCTTTCAGGTTACTCATAATTGGAAGTACTCCTAAGTTGAGTAACGCTGATCGGCCTCTCTTCCATTTACTTGACATGCACTGGAGACAGCTGCATGATTTGAATCTGGTTCAATTAAATCAGTGCCTCTGGTTCTTGGATTTAGAACAGTTCATATCTTGACATTGTTAAGATACGGGGAGTTGTCCGGCTTATGCTTAAAACCAGACACTGGACAACTCAAGGCACGTTTCAGTAGTGGCTGTTTGTGGGTTGACCCGGGCTATGACGAGGGTTGACTTTCTACCATCTGGAAGATCAATAGTGATATTGTTCTTGACTCGCCACAGTTTTATCAAAAATGGATTTTTCAGAAAACAGTAGTGGGAGTATGGTAGAACTGGAAGTGATTCCAGAACCACAAACGATTACTGAAGATTTGATAAAGAACCTAAAGATTCAATCTGGTTTGACATTCCATTGGCCACTCCGCAGATAAGGTGGGTAACCTCAGGCACCCGAGAGGTACTTCGGTATGCTCAAGGACGGTGGCAGAGAGGTTCTTGTTTACCCAGACTTGCCATTGCTATTGTTCCAGACTGCGAGACCCGGCGGGAGGATGAGTATAGCGTCGTTCTAAACTGGTTTTAGAAGTGCACGTCTATATGACTCTGCCAGAGGGTTGTCGTAGTCAGTGGGAGCAGCGGAAGCATTGGTGGACATCAGGCTTATGTCTATTTATAGACTAAAGCAGATATAGCGGAGATAGATCATCTATTTCTGATGTGACAGTCATAGGTTTGACTTCATCAGAATAAGGGATGGATCTGTTGAGAAGGTAGTAGGGTGTGATGTCCTGGTATTTGATGACATACACAGAGTAGGAAGTGATATTCCAATACTACGGTCGGTTATACTTTGGTCGTCACACAGTAGTTTCTCCACATAGGACTTGGATATTATATCAGACATTCTGGTTACTAGATCTATGGTTTTAGATCTAGATTTGGGTGGTTTCCCAATCTGGGTACTTTGACCGCATTCTATGAGTATTTAGAATGGACGACTCCTGGCACGGTAGTGTACCTGCAGGTAATGGAGTCACCCTCTCTAAAGGTGTCTTACAGACTAAAGGGGAGAGGGACACGCATAATTGACAGATCACTTGCTTAGGCAACTGAGTCAATCATGAGATGTCAAGTACCACACCAGATGTTGTTCTTGCAGTAGGTGCAATAAGTTGATATTGATCCAATCCTGGAGAAACAGTCGGAAGCAGTTTTAGAACATAAGTTGATGTTCTAGGGATATGATAACGACAGCCTCCTTTAGGAGACGGTTATCATTCCAGGCTTCCAAGGTGACCTGGATGGCAGAGTGGCTGTCAGAGTTATAGTTTTCCCTTTAACGAGGGGCAGTATTTTGGACAGGTGGTCCAGGTGGAAACTGAGGGAAGGCATGGCGCAGGATACTGATTAAATTCAGTTGACGATACAGTCTAAGAAGTTTGGATTTGGAGTTCACTTATGAGCTAGGTCCCATCAGACATCCAGACATTCTAGGACAGGTATTGCTCATTTCGGGAGATGGTTTTCTCTGCGAACATGAGATATAGAGAGACATAGAAAGAAACATCAAAGCGGATCCACTCACTGAGGCTATTCCTCGAACGCAATAGTTTCGCAAACGAGCTTTGTGAGACTGACTAGTAGAGGAGTTGGGTGTTCGGTATCACACGGGCTGTGAGTATGCGACATCGCAATAATTAGCCTTGAGTGCAAGTGGGAGATTGTTGGAGATAGTGCCCTCAGAGTCAATTATTAGATCACAGGCACGTGATTGCAATGATTGAGGGGAGGACCTATCCCGGTAGGACAGTCTTACTCGAGATGATAGTATGCTATCTGGTTTATCTTTATCATCGTGTACTGCTTTAGGTGACCTGACAAGTCGCTATTACACGTTGATAGAGCCCCTAGGATTCTTGCTTGACTTCCAGCAGTATGAGGGCGATCATATAAGTGGGAGCTGGGGTCTATAAGCACATCCTTAAATGGTCCCTAGTCGAGGGAGTTTCGAGACAGGGCATCGATTCTCCACAGTAGACTAGTGTATACAGTCGAGACCCCGACGAGGGGCGGTGGCCGGTCTCACAAGCCACTGGTGTCAGTTGGTTCACCTAAGATGTATACAGGTGCTCATTGGGTTATGAGTACACCGGACAGGACTCGCCGGGAACCTGCTAGTTGGGATATACCAGACGTCAGATAGCAGTTCCCAGGTGACATGTGTACAGGTTAGTTCATCGACCTGGGATCGTCATTTGTCTCGTGTGAGTTCCCACTGTACTTTGATTACTACCCTACCACGGCTCAAAGGAGTCGTGCAAACAGGTTTTAGTTGGGTACAGTCCCGAGCCACATGGAGGCAGTGAGCGGATCTGCAGGGGTTCGTCTCTCCCGGTATTGGGGGTGAGGTCGTGCTGTGTCTAGGAGAGCCAGAACATGAAAAGTCCTTGGCCAAGGCAGGAGATTTGCTGGTAGGTATTCCAGTAGTATCTCAGGGTGTTCTGGGCTACACTCCGACACGACTTGTACCGCTTTTGGGGGTCTGACTTTTACCAACCCCCTAGGCCCGCCATGCGATACTCATAGACGAACGGACCGGACTGTACGGATATTGTCACTGACAGGCTCAGTAGGGTGTCAGGATGAGTTCGCTCATCGACGTCCCTTTTGGTCAATACCTGGTGGCCCGTCACGTATTGGCTTATACCTCTGACGTGCTAGTGGTTAAATCCACAGCCATAGTATTGACGAGTCTTTAGAGTCCACCACACAGACAGTTACTCAAGTTTCGGGCGAAACGCTGTAGAGGCCGTATGGAGATATGGCAGGGTTCGATCAGATACGTGCGGTATTGCACGGATCGTGATCGGACAGTTTTTTACTAGCCGGCTTTGGCTTAAGCCGGATACTAGTATTAGATAGTGTAGATTTTATCTCTTTGCATTTGTATTCAGTGGGAATACAAATGCGGGCATGTATTTGCAGTTGCGGGGTTTTC
The DNA here is from genome assembly GCA_030015575.1 of Agapanthus africanus. Classification (NCBI taxonomy): domain Eukaryota; kingdom Viridiplantae; phylum Streptophyta; class Magnoliopsida; order Asparagales; family Amaryllidaceae; genus Agapanthus; species Agapanthus africanus. The sequence goes on along the minus strand of CM057341.1, from coordinate 286,622,858 downwards.
CTGTAATTTATTACGGGATCGGTTTTATGAAGTTGCCAGTTTGCATTCCGTTCCGGCCGGTTTTCTTTCATTCCTTCTCGGCCGGGCTTTGTGGTGGAGAGTGTTAATTGCAAGTTCGCAATTAACATTTTGTGAGGGGTTTCTTTGCATAAGTGTGGCTTCATGATTATCCTCTTAATCATGAGATTCCTTTCTTTTCCATTTGATGGCCTTTCACTTGATGGTTAGTGAGTGGATTGATAAGGAAATGGTTGTGACCATTTTCCTTTTGATTTGTTTTTTCCATTCTATTATGATACATATTGTGGTGCCATTCTCTTTTCTCTCTCCAATTTTTTTCTCATTTTTAGAGGGCCGGCCACTTTGGCTAGAGGGAGAGTGTGGATCATTTCCTTTTGTGTGAGAAAAATGCTTCATATCCTTTTCCATGCTACCAAGTTCACAAGCACATTTTTGAGTTGCTTTCTTCACCTCCACCATATCATGGCAACCTCATAAACCCCAAGAGACATGGCTACTACACTATTCTATAGCAAGCCTTGGACGCGTCGGCTAGCCAACTTCGCGCCCGAGTTGCCTCGGTCAAGAGGCGGGAGCCCGTAAAAGATTCCGGCTACGTGGTGCCCTTTCCGACGAGCGAGGAGGTGACGGAGATTCCGCGGGAGATCGGAGCGGAGACGAAGACCGAAGGACACGGATCGTTTGGTATAGCATCTCTACTCTTTTCTTTTTGCTAGCTAGCTAGGTTAATGGCCCGATCCGGGTAAAAAGTCCGCGGCGGTGCCGTTTTGCAAAGTTCGCAAAGTTTTTGTTTTCCGCGTTTCCGGCGTCGGATCGACGGCCGGGGCGCCCCCGCGGGCTTACACCTTCAATGTTCCTAGTCGAGGGAATATCGAGACGGGGCATCGATATTCCAGAGTAGACTAGCGCATATCTTCTCGACCCATGCGATGGGCGATGGATGATCCCATATCCATTGGTGTTTGACATCGAAGATGGTATGCGGGTGCTCAGTGGAGACTGGGTACACTGAACGGACTCGCCGAGAACTCCCAGATGGTATTATACCTCACGTCAGATGGCAGTTCTCTGGTGACACTGGTACAGCTTAGTCTGTTGACCCGAGATCGTCATAGAGTCTTGTGTGTCTCCCACTGTGCTTTGATTTCCACCCTACCACGGCTCTACTGAGTTGTGCAAACAGGTGGTTTTTGGGTACAGTCCCGATTCACATGGAGGCAATGAGCGATAGGAGGGGATTCGTCTCTCCCGGTATTGGGGGTTGATGTTGTGCTATGCTCGACTGGCCATAACAGGAAATCCCTGGCCAGGGTTGCAGTGATATACTGTTAAGAGTTATCATTAGTTTCACGAATGTTATGGACCCTACGTCGGCATGACTTATCGAGCTATTGGGGTCTGACGTTTACCACCCCTAGGCGAGATATGCGACATATCAGACGAACAGACCGGACTATACGATAGTGTTACTGGTCGGATTCACTGGAGTGTGAGCGGGCTTGCTCGTCGATCTTCAGATCGCTCAATACCCGGGTGGCCGTTACGTTTAGCAGACCGCTTGCGGCTTGTGGATGTTTGATATGATCATCATCCGCTGCCGGCGTATTGACGAGTCTTTAGAGTCCTACACAGAGGTTTCCTTGCTCAAGCGAAACGAAATAGGAGCGCATATGAGATATGTGCGGGACCGAGAATAATACGAGTATGTGATACTGTATTCGATTCTCGCGATGTGACATTGATCGGTTATATCCGATATAGCCGGGTTATCGGATCAAGTGTTGATTCGATAAGTTGTTACTAAAGATACCAGTCGGTTTTGTGCGACATGACCGGATCATTGAATCAAGTGTTGATTTAATGATTTAATGCATAATTATATATTTGATATATTACTTTGCATTAACTAGTATGGGTTCACTTTAAATTGGATTTTCTCACTCGGGTGTGCGCATTGCATATGCGATATGATTTTGTGCACTTGCTTGTATCATGTTTGATGATGCATGTTTTTTTTTTTTGGTTAAGTGTAAAGTGTTAAACCTTGGTTAATGATATGGTTAGGGTTTACTATTTGTTATTCATTTATCTTATTTTGTTATCCTTTTATTTTTGATAAATGAATAAAAGAAAGAGAATAGAATGGTGGCTTCATTTGTTGTTTAGCTAAAGCTTCATGAAGCTTTGACTTGGTCCACAATTCTTATCTCATCCTTAACCCTAACCATACCACTCAACCATGATTAATTCTCTACACTAAACCATGGTTCTAAGATGATAAGAATGTATTATTCTTATCAATTTAGAATTATTCTTATGATAATTTTCTTCTTCTTCTTCCTTTCTTCAAGTGAAGAAAACAAAACCTCATCAATGGTGATTGATGATTAAGAATGAGAAATCCATTTCCAAAGTTTACCCACATCCTATTTCTTCATCCTCTACCTCTTGCCAAGAAGTAGAGTGTGTTTCCTTCACAAGATAGTAGGGTTTGGTGAAGGTCGAGCTTGATTTAGCGATGCCTCGACGTAGATCATCTTCGGCATGGACATCGACGACCTAGCTCGTTTTCTCTCCGACGAAGTCGACTTTAGAGCCCGGATTTCTTATGGACAGCGAGAGGACGTCGTTGCGGAGCTATGGAGGTGGAGCAAACGGATCTACAAAGGTTGTATTTCCGTATTCTCATTTGCTAAGTTGTTAGCTTGTTTTTGTTTCGCCTAGACATCTAGTTATAGATCCGTACACTAGGGTTTGTAGGCACCATATTATTTGAAATTGCCATGGTTGATGGCTTGGGAGACCTCACTAGGGTGCCTAGGATCCCTACAAGTGGTATCAGAGCCTAGCTAGAGCCTTAGGCGATCCCCGGACGGAATTAGAAACCCGATCGAACCAAAATCCCATTGCAAAATTGCTCTCTGTACTTTTTTCAAAACTGTTGATTTTTGACAGATATTATAGTATATATGATATATTATATAGACGTTACTTATGTTTTACACCCGCGCTAGCCCTGCCCCGCTCTGCCGTTAGTTACCTAACCTAACGGTGCACGAGGGGACATCGAGGCGAATGCGGATGGCATAAGCGTACGTTATATCTATCTGTGATGTTTAGGTAATTTAAATGATGGGATATTCATTAATGAGATTAATGAAAGAAAATAAACCTAAATGATGTTGTGGAATCGAATTTCAAAATAAAAACAGGTAGCTACAGTTCTTGCTTTGCATCGCGGTGTTCATTATAGAACATCCTGCACCTTATTCGATGAGGAAAGGACCGAGATCCCTTCACCGGGAGTGACTCCTTTAGCAATAACTGGCAGATGCTACAACCCTCGGTTTGTCTTTGATCGCTTCTATAGTTTCCGCTCTGCACAGTGATATATATGATATATCCCGCACCTCATTCGACGAGGAAAGGGCCGACGATCCCTTCACCGGGAGTGACCCCTTTAGCAAAACTAGAAAAGCTTCAAAAACATTCCATTTAAAAACCATTTGATTCCGCAACGAGATCAAGTTCAAAGCGTTAAAGGTTTTCACAAAAAAACCAGCCGCAACCCTCCGTCATTTTAGGAAGTAGAGTACTTAGTATTCGTGCTGTGTTTGTTGACCATAGTCAAGGCACAGTGTACGGTAGCTAAGTGATGTCTTCCTACACCGCATATGATGCGATTAGTTAGGACAGTCGCGTGACTTTGTTGACCTTAGTTAAGGGTCATGTGGGTGGGTCTAATTAATCACGAAATGACGGGTTGAACTTGACTAGTACTTATGATTTGTTGACCATAGTTAAGGTCATAGGTGCTAGGGGTAAAAACCATTATCGGGAGTTTCAAGTGTTGGAATTTGCAATGAGATTGCATACCTTCTATGAGATAGTTGGATCCCGATACCCGCTGCGAGTAAGAGTTACTCCTGGGAGAGTTTTATACATTACAATTAGCCGATCAAGTAGGTGTCTAGAAAGGTGTTAACGAGGTTACGCCTCTGGGAAAACGAGGTTTACATTAATTAGGTTCGTGCGAAAGCACGGGGGACCTCCCTCAAAGTACCGACACTGGCCTGGCTGAAAGATTGGCGAACTTGTAGTGTGTAATTAATCCCGGCTAGTCTTTCCTTTTAGGGTTTGAAGGAAGATTTGATAAAAAGCAGTGGGAGCCATCCTGATTAGATAAAATAAAAACCAATCTATTCTTGCAAGAGCGCACGCTGAGTGTTTTCTTCTCTCTCTCTCCAGGTAGCGACCATATCACGCCTTAATCAAGATAATAATACGGATTATTGACCGAACCCGCTTGTTATACTGAGCTGGGAAACGTTGGTCCCGCTCCAACTTATAATTGTTATAAGACAGAGCAGGAAATAAGGGAATACCAGAATTCCTATGCCGCCCAAACGAAGAAAGTGCATATGATGCATCTCCTTCGGGTGTGTTCATTACAAAGAACTGTTTCTCAGTATCCTCTGCATCCTGGGTATATGATACCGGATCAGGATCCCAGATATGTAATCTGTTACATAGGGCTACAAAAAGGTAGAAAAACTGAGAACGGGTGATAAGTTTCATGAGACAGAAACCGGGGCAAGTGTTGCAGCCAAGTCTGTTGGTCACTGTCACCCTGTATTACCAATACATTGATTCTGAACAAATGCTATTAGATGCTGAACCTGATATACAAAATCATATCAGTCTCTTTATTAGTAAAGAAATGATAAAATTTTGTATAATTGGATAATGTTTTGAATATTTCCTATATCAAAAGTTGATCGGTTCAGGTGCGTTATCTAAAAGCATTGATGTTCTAAATCAAACTACAGTTCTTAGTATATGGAACACACACAAGAGGAAGAGTTCAGAAATGAACGGATTCTTCTTGAGGTATTGTAGACTAGGTCAGATCAATGCGACCCGACTGGCTGAAGTTACATTTAGATGTATATTTAAATCGTTTTGAATTTACATCTTGTGCAACTCGCCAATCATGTCACAAAGATAAGATGACCATAGCTCTGTTTATTGGAAACAGAGAAAGAGTTAATGAACTCTTGGGACCGATACATGATGATGTATGTAAGGTCCCCTGTCTACACATGCCAGGACTGGTTCTTTATACTTCATTATATTCTCTGATAATCTCTCAAGATTCAGTCGTATGTTCCTGCTGAAACATAAGTCCGAAGCTTTTGAGGTATTCACAGAATATAAGTTAGAAGTAGAGAACCAATAACCGGGTATAAGTATTATGTCCTATGATGAGATCAGAGAGGAGAATACTTGTGCATAGAATTCCTGCACTATTCTAAAAGAGAATGAGATTCTCTCTCAGCATTACTCTTCCGTATACACCATAGCACGATGGTATATCGGGGTGGGGCTATCACACCCTATATGATAAGGTGTGCTCTATGATGAGTACTACTGAGTTACCTTTTTCCTTTTGGGAGTTATGCACTTGAGAAGCTGCATACCTATTGAATTAGGTTGGAATCAAATCACTGCCTACCACTCCATATAAGATATGGTATGGGAAGAACCTATCTCTTAAGTAAGTTAAGATTTGGGATTGTCCGGCCTATGTCAAAAGCAAAATCCGGACAAGATCGAGGCAAGATCAGTTCTGTAGAACTGGAAAGGTTCCAGCTGTACAAAACTGCTAATGATTTGACAGAACCAAAGGATTCAATATTTTCCGACGAACCTCTGCCTCTCCGCCGATCTAGTAGGGTTCCTCACCCACCTGAGAGATACCTCGGTTTCTCGATGACAGTGGGAGCAAGGATTGCATCATGAGATGATGACCCAACCAGTTTCGAGCAGGCCATCGAGAGTAGGGACTCTGTAAGAATGGCTGGATGCTTAGTGATCTGAGAAGGAATCCTTATACACCAACAAAGTATGGACTTTGGTTGCAATATCTGAAGGGTTAAATCCCCATCAGGAGCAAGTATATCTTGAGAAGATTACTTGGTGTAGATGGAAAAGTTAAGACTTTCAAAGCTAGACTTGTTAAAGGTTTTCGTCATCGACCAGGCATGGATAATGATGAAACCTTTTTCCAGTAGCTATGCTTAAGTCTATCCAGATTCTACTTGCCACGGCTACATACCATGACTGCGATATCTGGTGGTTGGGTGCCCTGACTGCTTTTCTAAATACTGATTTAGAAGAGAACGTCTGTAAGAACACAGCCAGAGGTCTTCGTAAACAGTGGGAGCAGCGGAAACGTGTGCAAGTTGCTTTACATAATGAAGCAGGCATCGCGGAGTTGGAACGTCTGTTTTGATGTGATAATCAAAGTGTTTGACTTCATCAAAATGGTAGACGAACCTTGTATATACAAAAGGGTAGTAGAGAGTAAGGTCGTCATCTTCGTATTGTACGTAGACAACATACTCTTGATAGGAAAAGAGTTTCCTATACTACGATCGGTCAATCTCCTATTATCACTAGGATTCTCCAAATAGGATCAAAGTGATACCTCCTAAAAACCTGAGTTTTCATCTATGAGATAGATGTAAATGGATGCTAGGATTCTCACTAGATGTAGTGAGATGGTATCAATCGATCCTGAAGAGAATCACTGGAAGAGTTCCAGGGTGATAAAGACGACTGAATGTCAGTCACGGGCATTGTCTTTACCCTCAGTAAAGGGACGGTATGTTGGAAGAGTTCCAAGCTCGATACCGTGGCAAACTAGACGATAAAGGCTGGTAACATCGCTATTAAAGATACTACCAAAGAGGCTGTTTGGGTGTATATTGGTTCATAAGATGAACTAGGTTCCTGCCATTGTATGACAATGGAAGCGTGGTTTCGACCCTGGAACCCTGGTCCCATCAGTGACCCAGACAAATTCTGAGGAAGCATCACCTGATCATGGAGATAGTTGATCTCCAGGGTGATCGAGGTTAGGAGAGAAGACTTAGAGGACAACACGGCAGATCCACTCACGAAGGCCCTTTTCCCAGAGAGAGACTTTTATGGGATGGTTGAGTATGAGATACTACAACCACTGCTACAGATGGCCCTAGTGCAAGTGGGAGATTGTTAGTTATATGTATGCCCTAGAGGCCATTACTGTACATAGGATGTATATTGTAGTGGATGCTGGGACATATATAGGGAGGACTTTCTTGCTCGACATGATAGTATGCTATCTGGTTGCACTTTACCTTAACGTGTACACTGATTGTCTCTCTGTTACATGTTGGTAAAGCCCTTAGGATGTGTACTTGACTACCTGGACTATGATGCGGATCATACTAGTGGGGACATGGTAGTCCATAAGTACATCCTTCAATGTTCCTAGTCGAGGGAATATCGAGACGGGGCATCGATATTCCAGAGTAGACTAGCGCATATCTTCTCGACCCATGCGATGGGCGATGGATGATCCCATATCCATTGGTGTTTGACATCGAAGATGGTATGCGGGTGCTCAGTGGAGACTGGGTACACTGAACGGACTCGCCGAGAACTCCCAGATGGTATTATACCTCACGTCAGATGGCAGTTCTCTGGTGACACTGGTACAGCTTAGTCTGTTGACCCGAGATCGTCATAGAGTCTTGTGTGTCTCCCACTGTGCTTTGATTTCCACCCTACCACGGCTCTACTGAGTTGTGCAAACAGGTGGTTTTTGGGTACAGTCCCGATTCACATGGAGGCAATGAGCGATAGGAGGGGATTCGTCTCTCCCGGTATTGGGGGTTGATGTTGTGCTATGCTCGACTGGCCATAACAGGAAATCCCTGGCCAGGGTTGCAGTGATATACTGTTAAGAGTTATCAGTAGTTTCACGAATGTTATGGACCCTACGTCGGCATGACTTATCGAGCTATTGGGGTCTGACGTTTACCACCCCTAGGCGAGATATGCGACATATCAGACGAACAGACCGGACTATACGATAGTGTTACTGGTCGGATTCACTGGAGTGTGAGCGGGCTTGCTCGTCGATCTTCAGATCGCTCAATACCCGGGTGGCCGTTACGTTTAGCAGACCGCTTGCGGCTTGTGGATGTTTGATATGATCATCATCCGCTGCCGGCGTATTGACGAGTCTTTAGAGTCCTACACAGAGGTTTCCTTGCTCAAGCGAAACGAAATAGGAGCGCATATGAGATATGTGCGGGACCGAGAATAATACGAGTATGTGATACTGTATTCGATTCTCGCGATGTGACATTGATCGGTTATATCCGATATAGCCGGGTTATCGGATCAAGTGTTGATTCGATAAGTTGTTACTAAAGATACCAGTCGGTTTTGTGCGACATGACCGGATCATTGAATCAAGTGTTGATTTAATGATTTAATGCATAATTATATATTTGATATATTACTTTGCATTAACTAGTATGGGTTCACTTTAAATTGGATTTTCTCACTCGGGTGTGCGCATTGCATATGCGATATGATTTTGTGCACTTGCTTGTATCATGTTTGATGATGCATGTTTTTTTTTTTTGGTTAAGTGTAAAGTGTTAAACCTTGGTTAATGATATGGTTAGGGTTTACTATTTGTTATTCATTTATCTTATTTTGTTATCCTTTTATTTTTGATAAATGAATAAAAGAAAGAGAATAGAATGGTGGCTTCATTTGTTGTTTAGCTAAAGCTTCATGAAGCTTTGACTTGGTCCACAATTCTTATCTCATCCTTAACCCTAACCATACCACTCAACCATGATTAATTCTCTACACTAAACCATGGTTCTAAGATGATAAGAATGTATTATTCTTATCATTTTAGAATTATTCTTATGATAATTTTCTTCTTCTTCTTCCTTTCTTCAAGTGAAGAAAACAAAACCTCATCAATGGTGATTGATGATTAAGAATGAGAAATCCATTTCCAAAGTTTACCCACATCCTATTTCTTCATCCTCTACCTCTTGCCAAGAAGTAGAGTGTGTTTCCTTCACAAGATAGTAGGGTTTGGTGAAGGTCGAGCTTGATTTAGCGATGCCTCGACGTAGATCATCTTCGGCATGGACATCGACGACCTAGCTCGTTTTCTCTCCGACGAAGTCGACTTTAGAGCCCGGATTTCTTATGGACAGCGAGAGGACGTCGTTGCGGAGCTATGGAGGTGGAGCAAACGGATCTACAAAGGTTGTATTTCCGTATTCTCATTTGCTAAGTTGTTAGCTTGTTTTTGTTTCGCCTAGACATCTAGTTATAGATCCGTACACTAGGGTTTGTAGGCACCATATTATTTGAAATTGCCATGGTTGATGGCTTGGGAGACCTCACTAGGGTGCCTAGGATCCCTACAATTATTAAATCAACACTTGATTTAATAATCCGGTTATATCACATATGACCGACTAATATTACTTATATGTATATCACATTATCAAATCAACACTTTATTCAATAATCCGGTTATATCACATATAACCTAACCGATAACAAATAACCGCCAGATTAGAATACGGTATCACATACTCGTATTTAATCTGGTCCCCCGTATATATCAGCATAAGTGCCCTACTTCGTTTCGCCTGAACTAGGAAACTTCTGTGTGGGGCTCTAAAGACTCGTCCATACGCCAGTAGTAGGTAATGATCACATCAGTTGCCCACAAGCCGTCAGCGATACTAGCTGGACGTAACGGCTACCCAGGTATTGAGCGAATAGAAGATCAATAAGCAAGCTTGTCTAAACTCTCATGAACCCTATAGGTAACACTTACCGTACAGTCCGGTCTCTTCGTCTGATATGTCGCATATCGAGTCTAGGGGTGGAATCGTCAGACCCCAATAACTTGATAAGTGATGCCGATGTGTGGCCTATAACGGTACGAGAAACTACTGAGAACTCTTACTAGTAAATCTCATCAATAGCCCTGGCCAGGGACTTCTTGTTATAGCAAATCGAGCATGTGATCATTGGGGTAGGTTATATCACATATAACTTAACCGATAACAAATAACCGCCAGATTAGAATACGGTATCACATACTCGTATTTAATCTGGTCCCCCGTATATATCAGCATATGTGCCCTACTTCGTTTCTCCTAAACTAGGAAACTTCTGTGTGGGGCTCTAAAGACTCGTCAATACGCCAGCAGTAGGTAATGATCACATCAGTTGCCCACAAGCCGTCAGCGATACTAGCTGGACGTAACGGCTACCCAGGTATTGAGCGAATAGAAGATCAACAAGCAAGCTTGTCCAAACTCTCATGAATCCTATAGGTAACACTTACCGTACAGTCCGGTCTCTTCGTCTGATGTGTCGCATATCGAGTCTAGGGGTGGAATCGTCAGACCCCAATAACTTGATAAGTGATGCCGATATGTGGCCTATAACGGTACGAGAAACTACTGAGAACTCTTACCAGTAAATCTCATCAATAGCCCTGGCCAGGGACTTCTTGTTATAGAAAATCGAGCATGTGATCATTGGGGTAGGTTATATCACATATAACCTAACCGATAACAAATAACCGCCAGATTAGAATACGGTATCAAATACTCGTATTTAATCTGGTCCCCTGTATATATCAGCATATGTGCCCTACTTCGTTTCGCCTGAACTAGGAAATTTCTGTGTGGGGCTCTAAAGACTTGTCAATACGCCAGCAGTAGGTAATGATCACATCAGTTGCCCACAAGCCGTCAGCGATACTAGCTGGACGTAACAGCTACCCAGGTATTGAGCGAATAGAAGATCAACAAGCAAGCTTGTCCAAACTCTCATGAACCCTATAGGTAACGCTTACCGTACAGTCCGGTCTCTTCGTCTGATATGTCGCATATCGAGTCTAGGGGTGGAATCGTCAGACCCCAATAACTTGATAAGTGATGCCGATGTGTGGCCTATAACGGTACGAGAAACTACTGAGAACTCTTACCAGTAAATGTCATCAATAGCCCTGGTCAGGGACTTCTTGTTATAGCAAATCGAGCATGGAGCAACATCAATTCCCTATACCGAGAGAGACGAAACCCCTCCTATCGCTCATTGCCTCCATGTGACTCAGGACTGTACCCAAAATACACCTGTTTGCACGACTCCTTTGAGCCGTGGTAGGAAGGAAATCAAAGCATAGTAGGAACCACACAAGATTCTATGACGATCTCGGGTCTATAGACTAACCTGTACCAGTGTTACCAGAGAACTGCTATCTGACATTAGGTATAGTACCATCTAGGAGTTCTCGACGAGTCCAGTTCGGTGTACCCATTCTCTAATGAGCACCTATATACAATCTTTGATGTCAAACACCAATGGCTATGGGATCAACATTTGCCCCCGTACAGGGTCAAGAAACATACACACTAGTCTACTCTGGAATATCGATGCCTTGTCTCAATATACTCTCGACTAGGAACAATTAAAGGATGTGCTTGTGGACTACCCAGGTCCCAGTAGTATGATCCGCATCATAGTCCTGGTAGTCAAGCTAACACCCGGGCTTTATCATCATGTATAAGAGAGACAGTATAATAATACTAAGTGTACATGTTAAGATAAAGAGTAACCAGATAGCATACTATCATGTCGAGCAAGAAAGTCCTATATATATATATGTCCAAGCATCCACTATAATATACATCAATGTACAATAATGGCCTATAGGGCATACATATTCCTAACAGCTTGGCCTTCTTCCATTTAGTTGATATGCACTGGGTGTTAATTATATGTATGCCCTAGAGGCCATTACTATACATAGGATGTATATTGTAGTGGGTGCTTGGACATATATAGGGAGGACTTTCTAGCTCGACATGATAGTATGCTATCTGGTTGCTCTTTACCTTAACGTGTACGTTGATTGTCTCTCTGATACATGTTGGTAAAGCCCTTAGGATGTGTACTTGACTACCTGGACTATGATGCGGATCATACTAGTGGGGACATGGTAGTCCATAAGTACATCCTTCAAAATCTCTAGTCGTGGGTATATCGAGACAGGGCATCGATATACCAGAGTAGACTAGCGTATACCTTCTCGACCCATACAGATGGGCGATAGATGATCCCATATCCATTGGTGTTTGACATCGGAGATGATATACGGGTGCTCAGTGGAGACTGGGTACACTGGACGGACTCGCCGAGAACTCCCAGATGGTATTATACCTTACGTCAGATGGCAGTTCTCTGGTGACACTGGTACAGAGTAGTCTGTTGACCCGAGATCGTCATAGAGTCTTGTATGGTTCCCACTGTGCTTTGATTTCCACCTTACCACGTCCAAGAGGGCGTGCAAAACGGTGGTTTTTGGGTACAGTCCCGAATCATATGGAGGCAATGAGCGATAGGAGGGGATTCGTCTCTCCCGGTATAGGGAGTTGATGTTGCGCTGTGTTCGATTGGCTATAACCGGAAATCCCTGGCCAGGGTTGCTAAGATTTACTGGTAAGTGTTACCTGTAGTTTCTCGAACTGTTATAGACCTCATATCGACACGACTTATCGAGCTATTGGGGTCTGACGTTTACCACCCCTAGGAGAGATATGCGACATATCAGACGATCAGACCGGACTGTACGGTAAGTGTTACTGGTTGGATTCACAGGAGTATGAGTGGGCTTGCTCGTCGATCTTCTGATCGCTCAATACCCGGGTGGCCGTTACGTTTGGCAGACCGCTTGCGGCTTGTGGGTGTTTGATATGATCATCACCTGCTGCCGGCGTATTGAGGAGTCTTTAGAGTCCTACACAGAGGTTTCCTGGCTCAAGCGAAACGAAATAGGAGCGCATATGAGATATGTGCGGGACCGAGAATAATGCGTGTATGTGATACCGTATTCTATTCTCGCGATTTGTATCATCGGCAGGTTATATGTGATATAGCCGGGTTACCGGATCAAGTGTTGTTTCGATACATTGATACACTTGATACTAATCGGTTATATGCGATATGACCGGATCATTAAATCAAGTGTTGATTTAATGATTTAATGCATAATTATATATTTGATATATTACTTTGCATTAACTAGTATTGGTTCATTTAAGATGGATTTTCTCACTCGGATGTGGACATTGTATATGTGATATATTTTTATGCACTTGTTTGTATCATGTTTGATGATACATGCATACTTAGGTTTGTGTAAGGAATTAAACCATGGTTATGTTAATGGTTAGGGTTTTGATATACTCACTTATTCTTTTATCTATTTATTTTGGTTAGAAAATGAGAAAAGAAAACAAAATGGTTGCTTTCATACATGAAGCTTCTTGAAGCTTCATGCAACTTTGACTAAGTGACCATTCTTGTCTTCTTCTCCTAACCCTAATCATTCAACTTAACCCTAGTTTATTCTCTACACTAAACCATGGTTGCAAAATGATAAGTATCATATCATTTTCTTTTTCCAAAATAACACTTATCATATTCTTTCTTCATCATCTTCTTCTTCTTCTTCTTCTTGAAGATGAAGAAAAGCTTGATACCATCAATGGTGAAATGAGAAAAAGAGTGAGAAATCCAATTCTAAAGTGAACCCACTTCCTATTTCTTCATCCTCTACCACTTGCCAAGTATTATAGGGTGTTTTCTTCCAAGTTTCATGGCTTGGTGAAGTTGGAGCTTGATCTTGTGTTGCCTCGACGTAGATCATTTTCGGCATCGAAGTCGATGACCTAGCCCGCCCATTTCTCCGATGAAGCCGACACTAGAGCCCGGGATCCGATCATCGCAGCGAGGGGACTTCATCGCGGAGCTATGGAAGTGGAGGACCGGATCTACAAAGGTTGTATTTCCGTTCATTTAGTTAAGTTGTTAACTAGTTGCTTGTTTCGCCTAAAATCTAGTTAACGATCCGTATTAGGGTTTCTCGGCACTTGTAAAATTTGAAATTGGCATGGTTGATGCCTTGTGAGACCTCATTAGTGTGCCCAGGAACCCTACAGTGGTATCAGAGCCTAGCTAGAGCCTTAGGCGATGCGTAGACGATGTTAGAAGTCCGATCGAACCCGAAATCCCCGCTTTTCACCCCTTTCTGTACATTTTTGTAAACTGTGGATTTTTCCAGATTAAAAATATGCAGAAAAATCAGCAGGTGTTTGTAGGAGTTACTGTGAAATTCGACCGACCAAATCAATCAAACCGCCGCGGATCCGCGGCACGAGCATGGCTCGTGCGGCGGTTCCGCGGCCGTAAGGAGGCATCATTCATTTTAAATTCCACAGTAATTCCTATTTTGCAGTGCTGAGTCTTCTGGAAATTTTTATATTTTACTCAAGACTTGAGTTTTCTGGGATGCTTTGAGGCTTCGATGATTCGATCGGATTTTTCTAATTTTGTCTACGTGCTTTTCCGGATATTTTAGAATATGTTAAAAAGTTCGACCGGATATAAATACCCAATTTTTCCCCTGTCGGGAAATTTCCAAGTGTTGGATTTTTCCGTAGTTTAATGACGTTCTAAGTAGTGCAAGTAACGCGATGGTCCCTCTAGAAGACAACAAACCTTTACTCGATTATGTGACCGTCTTGAACTGCCCTTTGAACCTTAGGGTTAGGGGCAGTACGGCGTGCCACATGTGAGGCGTTGGCTTGACCCTTCTACGGCTGGACCGTTGGTACTGAGGCACGAAGTGAATGTTTTTTAAACTTATTTCATGTGTTGAGCTGTTTCGGGAAAACTTGGGTGTTTGATTGTTCGATCGGAAAGTTTAACATTTTCTATTTATCTGGAATGGGATACAATACTTGGAATCCACAAGCAGTTATGAGATAACTGATTTGAATGTTATAAACATAGCACTTTAGTCTCACTTGATCGGTTGCCATGGAATTTTGATGCGATCAAAAGTCCGTCGCAATCACGTAGCGTACGCGGATACTCGCCGGTAAACTTAATAGACAGCTACGCCCCATAGCCCCGACTAAGTGACTGTAGGAGAACTCCGTCGCCGAAAGCATCCGTTCGGGTGCTCGCGGCAGCGGTGTTCCGCCTTGGTGCACTTCGTCGACAGCGTCGGGGGTGCGGCCGTCTACTAAAGTTTGCGACGAGCATTCGATCAGGATATCGGGAATCTTGTTGAATTACCCGACTTGATATTGAAAAGTGTTTTCGATAATGAGACTAAAATGCGGGGTTTATAATTGTTAGGCATGCGATGTCTAAGGAATTCATTTGATTAGGCATGCGATGTCTATGCAGGTTGCGGATTCCAACTGTTGTAGTTTTACACATTCTTTTCTGTGACCGTAAGTGTAATATGTGATATCGCCGGTTTCGTTGCTATATGTCAACGACAATTGGGATGCGCATATTTACTTACGTTGATGACATGTGATGTTATGTGTTGCTGGATATGTTATATTGGATCGTCATGTTTGAATAGCCGGGGTTTTTTATGTGAGATGTGTAGGGTTCCTAGGCACACTAATGAAGTCTCACAAGGCATCAAACATGGCTAATTCAAATTTTACATGTGCTTACAAACCCTAATACGGATCGTTAACTAGATAATGAGGCGATGCGATGCAAATAAACGAATTTTAACTAAAGGAAAGAAGCTACAACCTTTGTAGATCCGGTCCTCCACGTCCTAGGCTCCGGGATGAGGTCCATCCGCTGTCCAAATCAAATCCATGACTCTAGCATCGGCTTCATCGGAGAAAAGGGCGGACTTGGTCGTCGGTTCGATGCCGAAGATGATCTACGTCGAGGCATCACAAGATCAAGCTCCAACTTCACCAAGCCTTGAAAGCTTGTGAAGGAAACACCCTATACAACTTGGCAAGAGGTAGAGGATGAAGAAATAGGAAGTGGATTCACTTTAGAATTGGATTTCTCACTCATTTTCACTAGTTGCCATTGAAGCTATCAAGCTTTCTCTTCTTGAAGAATAAGAAGAAGAAGAAGAAGAAGATGATATATGATAAGTTTTTTTAAAAAGAAAATAAAAAAGAATACTTATCATGTCTTCAACCATGGTTTAGTGTAGAGATTTAACTAAGGTTAGATGAGTGGTTAGGGTTAGAGAAGAGACAAGAATGGTGGACTTGTTCAAAGCATCAAGAAGCTTCAACAAGCAAACAAAACAAGCCACCATTCTCTTTTCTTCTTTTCTAAAATAAATAAATAAATAAATAGATAAAAGAATAAGTAAATGAAATGAAACCCTAATCACTAACTAACCATGGTTTAATTCTTTACACAGACCCAAGCTAGAATGTATCATCAAACATGATACAATCATGTGCACAAAAAATATATCACATATACAATGTGCATTTCAAGTGAGTAAATCCATTTAAAGTGAACAAATACTAGTTAATGTAAAGTAATATATCAAATATATAATTATACATTAAATCATTAAATCAACACTTGGTTTAACGATCCGGTCATATCGCATATAACCGACTAATATCCAATGTATCGGCTTATCGAATCAATCCTTGATTCGATAACTAGGTTATATCGCATACAACCATTCGATACATTCATCGCGAGAATAGAATACGGTATCACATACACGCATTATTCTCGGTCCTGCACATATCTCATATGCGCTCCTATTTCGTTTCGCTTGAGCCAGGAAACCTCTGTGTAGGACTCTAAAGACTCGTCAATACGCCGGCAGCAGATGATGATCATATCAAGCACCCATAAGCCGCAAGCGGTCTGCTAAGCGTAACGGCCACCCGGGTATTGAGCGATCAGAAGATCGACGAGCAAGCCCGCTCACACTCCTGTGAATCCAACCAGTAACACTTACCGTACAGTCCGGTCTGTTCGTCTGATATGTCGCATATCTCGCCTAGGGGTGGTAAACGTCAGACCTCAGTAGCTCGATAACTCATGCCGACGTGAAGTCCATGACATGTGTGAAACTACTGATAACACTTACCAGTAGGTCACTGCAACCCTGGCCAGGGATTACCTGTTATGGCCAGTCGAGCATAGCGCAACATTAACCCCCAATACCGGGAGAGACGAATCCCCTCCTATCGCTCATTGCCTCCATGTGAATCAGGACTGTACCCAAAAACCACCTGTTTGCATGACTCAGTAGAGCCGTGGTAGGGTGGAAATCAAAGCACAGTGGGAGACACACAAGACTCTATGACGATCTCGGGTCAACAGACTAAGCTGTACCAGTGTCACCAGAGAACTGCCATCTGACGTGAGGTATAATACCATCTGGGAGTTCTCGGCGAGTCCGTTCAGTGTACCCAGTCTCCACTGAGCACCCGTATACCATCTCTGATGTCAAACACCAATGGATATGGGATCATCCATCGCCCATCGCATGGGTCGAGAAGATATACGCTAGTCTACTCTGGAATATCGATGCCCCGTCTCGATATTCCCTCGACTAGGAACATTGAAGGATGTACTCATGGACTATCCAGGCCCCACTAGTATGATCTGCATCACAGTCCTGGAAGTCGAGTACACATCCTAAGGGCTTTATCAACATGTAACAGAGAGTCAGAAAGTATACATGTTAAGATAAAGAGCAACCAGATAGCGTACTATCATGTCGAGCAAGAAAGTCCTACCTATATATGTCCCAGCATCCACTACAATATACATCCAATGTACAGTAATGGCCTCTAGGGCATACATATAACTAACAATCTCCCACTTGCACTAGGGCCATCTGTAGCAGTGATTGCAGTATCACATACTCAACCATCCCATATAAGTCTCTCTCTGGGAAAAAACCTTCGTGAGTGGATCCGCCGTGTTGTCCTCTTAGTCTACTCTCCTAACCTCGATCACCCCGGAGATCATCTATCTCCATGATCAGGTGATGCTGCCTTAGAATATGTCTGGGTCACTGATGGGACCAGGGTTCCAGGGCCAAAACCACACTTCCATTGTCCCACAATGGTAGGAACCTAGTTCATCCTATGAACCAATATATACCCAAACTGCCTCTTTGGTTGTATCTTTAATAGCGATGTTACCAGCCTTTATCGTCTAGTTTGCCACGGTATCTAGCTTGGAACTCTTCCAACATACCGTCCCTTTACTGAGGGTAAAGACAATGCCTGTGACTGACATTCAGTCGTCCTCATCACCCTGGAACTTTTCCAGTGATTCTCCCCAGGATCGAGGTGGTACCATCCCACTACATCTAGTGAGAATCCTAGCATCCAATTACATCTATCTCATAGATGAAAACTCACGATTTAGGAGGTATCACTTTGATCCTTTTGCAGAATCCTTGTGATAAGCGGAGATTGACCGAGCGTAATGTAGGAAATCCCATTCCTATCAAGAGTATGTCATCCACGTACTCTACGAGGATCGTCACCATACTCCCTAATACCTTTTTGTATATACTTGGTTCATCTACCATTTTGATGATGTCAAACTGTTTGACTAACTCGTCAAAACAGATGTTCCAACTCCGCGATGCCTGCTTCATTATATAAAGCAACTTGCACACGTTTCCGCTGCTCCCACTGTCATCGAGAAACCGAAGTATCTCTCAAGCAGGTGAGGAACCCTGCTAGATCGGTGGAGAGGCTGAGGTTCGTCGGGAACTATTGAATCCTTTGGTTCTATCAAATCATCAGCTGCAGTTTGTATAGCTGGAACATTTCCAGTTCTACATAACTGACCTTGCCTCGAGCTTGTCCGGATTTTGCATTTAGACATAGGCCGGACAACCCCAGATCTTAACTTACTTAAGAGATAGGCTCTTGCCACACCATATCTTATATGGAGTGGTAGGCACTGATTTGATTCGAACCCTATTCAATAGGTATGCAACTTCATAAGTGCATAACTCCCTAAAAGGAAATAGGAGACTCAGTAGTACTCATCATAGAGCGCACCATATTATATAGGGTGTGATTGCTCCGCCCCGATATACCATCGTGTTATGGTGTATACGGAGGAGTAATGCTGAGAGAGAATCTCATTCTCCTTTAGAATAGTCCAGGAATTCCATGCACAAGTATTCTCCTCCCTGATCTCATCATAGGACATAATACTTATACCCGGTTATTGGTTCTCTACTCCTAACTTATATTCTGTGAATATCTCAAAAGGTTCGGACTTGTGTTTCAACAGGAACATATGTCAGAATCTTGAGAGATCATCAGAGAACGTAATGAAGTATAAAGAACCGGTCCTGGCATTTGTAGACATGAGACTTTACATACATCATCATGTATTAGTCCCAAGAGTTTACTAACTCTTTCTCTGTTTCCAATAAACAGGGCTATGGTCATCTAATCTTTGTGACATGACTGGCAAGTTTCACAAGATGTAAATTCAAACTGATTTAAATATGCATCTAAAATGCAACTTCAGCCAGTCGGGTCGCATTGATATGACCTAGTCTACAATGCCTCAAGAAGGATTCGTTCATTTCTGAGCTCTTCCTCTTGTGTGTGTTCTGTATACTAGGAACTGTAGTTTGATTTAGAACGTCAATGCTTTTAGATAACGTGCCTGAACCGATCAACTTTTGATATAGGAAATGTTCAAAACATTATCCATCAATACAAAATTATATCCTTTCTTTATTAATAAAGTGACTGATATGATTTTGTATATCAGGTTCGGTATCTAATAGTATTTGTTCAGAATCAATGTATTGGTAATACAGGGTGACAGTGACCAACAGACTTGGCTGCAACACTTGCCCCGTTTTCTGTCTCATGAAACTTATCACCCGTTCTCAGTTTTTCTACCTTTTTGTAGCCCTATGTAACAGATTACATATCTGGGATCCTGATCTGGTATCAAATATCCAGGATGCAGAGGATACTGAGAAACAGTTCTTTGTAACGAACACACCCGAAGATGATGCATCAGCATGCACTCTCTTCATTTGGGCGGCACGGGAATTCTGGTATTCCCCTAATTCCTGCTCTGTCTTATAACAATTATAAGTTGGAGCGGGACCAATGTTCCCCAGCTCAGTATAACAAGCGGGTTCGGTCAATATCCGTATTATTATCTTGATTAAGGCGTGATATGGTCGCTACCAGGAGAGAGAGAGAGAAGAAAA
The DNA here is from genome assembly GCA_030015575.1 of Agapanthus africanus. Classification (NCBI taxonomy): domain Eukaryota; kingdom Viridiplantae; phylum Streptophyta; class Magnoliopsida; order Asparagales; family Amaryllidaceae; genus Agapanthus; species Agapanthus africanus. The sequence continues at coordinate 286,602,865 of CM057341.1, read as the reverse complement.
CACTCTGCGTGCGCTCTTGCAAGATTAGATTGGTTATATATTTTATCTAATCAGGATGGCTCCCACTGTTTTTATCAAATCTTCCTTCAAACCTTAAAAGGAAAGACTAGCCGGGATTAATTACACTCTACAAGTTCGCCAATCTTTCAGCCAGGCCAGTGTCGGTACTTTGAGGGAGGTTCCCCGTGCTTTCGCACGGACCTAATTACAGTTAACCTCGTTTTCCCAGAGGCTTAACCCCGTTGACACCTTTCTAGACACCTACTTGATCGGCTAATTGCAAAGTGCAAAACTCTCCCAGGAGTAACAATTACTCGCAGTGGGTATCGGGATCCAACTATCACATAGAAGGTATGCAATCTCATTGCAAATTTCAACACTTGAAACTCCCGATAATGATTTTTACCCCTAGCACTTATGACCTTAACTATGGTCAACAAATCATAAGTACTAGTCAAGTTCTACCCGTCATTTCGTGATTAATTAGACCCACCCACATGACCCTTAACTAAGGTCAACAAAGTCATGCGACTGTCCTAACTAATCGCATCATATGCGGTGTAGGAAGACATCACTTAGCTACCGTACACTGTGCCTTAACTAAGGTTAACAAACACAGCACGAATACTAAGTACTCTACTTCCTAAAATGACGGAGGGTTGCGAATGGTTTTTGTGAAAACCTTTAACGCTTTGAACTTGATCTCGTTGTGGAATCAAATGGTTTTTAAATGGAATGTTTTTGAGGCTTTTCTAGTTTTGCTAAAGGGGCCACTCCCGGTGAAGGGATCGTCGGCCCTTTCCTCGTCGAATGAGGTGCGGGATATATCATATATATCACTGTGCAAAGCAGAAACTATAGAAGCAATCAAATGACAAACCGAGGGTTGTAGCATCTGCCAGTTATTGCTAAAGGAGTCACTCCCGGTGAAGAGATCTCGGTCCTTTCCTCATCGAATAAGGTGCAGGATGTTCTATAATGAACACCGCGATGCAAAGCAAGAACTGTAGCTACCTGTTTTATTTTGAAATTCGATTCCACAACATCAATTAGGTTTATTTTCTTTCATTAATCATATTAATGAAGTCCCATCATTTAAATACCTAAACATCACAGATAAATACGACGTACACTTATGCCATCCGCATTCGCCTCGATGTCCCCTCGTGCACCGTTAGGTTAGGTAACTAACGGCAGAGCGGGGCAGGGCTAGCGCGGGTGTAAAACATAAGTAACGTCTATATAATATATCATATATACTATATTTATCACAGAACATCACATAATCACATCAAAGATAACGCAGCAGAAAACATCATATGAAATATTGGATATACTAGGACGTCCGTGCTTTCAATACGAGCCAGTATAAAACACGGATTCCACGGTCGTGATGAATAGCCAATCCCACACCCCTAGACCCCTACGAGAGCGGCAAGCAACCCCACCAATTCTACGGTTAGGAGACCCGGACTCGACTCCTCGAGATGGTCTCCCTCTGGACCCCAGAACCCGGTTACTTATGCTCCCCTCCTTGGGTCTATCCTAATGCGGAAAAGTAAATAATATACAATGGGTGACATCTTCCGCAACCTGGAAGTGCCCTAATAAAAGAATATTACATACAAGTTTTTACATGAATGAAAATGAAAAACACTCATCTCACATAAAAAAACCCCGGCTATTCGAACACGACGATCCAATATAACATATCCAGCAACACATAACATCACATGTCATCAACGTAAGTAAATATGCGCATCCCAATTGTCGTTGACATATAGCAAAGAAACCGGCGATATCACATATTACACTTACGGTCACAAAAAAGAAAGTGTAAAACTACAACAGTTGGAATCCGCAATCTCTTTAGACATCGCATGCCTAATCAAATGAAATACTTAGACATCACATGCCTAACAATTATAAACCCCGCATTTTAGTCTCACTATCAAAAACACTTTTCAATACCATGTCGGGCAATTCAACAGGATTCCCGACATTTTGATCGAATGCTCGTCGCAAACTTTAGTAGACGGTCGCACCCCCGATACCGTTGACGAAGTGCACCAAGGCGGAACACCGCTACCGCGAGCACCCAAACGGATGTTTTCGGCGACGGGGTTCTCCTACAGTCACTTGGTCGGGGTTAAGGGGTGTAGCTGTCTATTAAGTTTATCCGGTGAGTATCCGTGTACGCTACGTGATTGCGACGGACTTTTGATCACATCAAAATTCCGTGGCAACCGATCAAATGAGACTAAAGTGCTATGTTTATAACATTCATTCAGTTATCTCATAACTACTTGTGAATTCCAATTGTTGTATCACATTCCGGATAAGATAGAAAATGTTAAACTTTCCGATCGAACAATCGAACACCCAAGTTTTCCCGATACAGTCCAACACATGAAATAAGTCTAAAAACATTCAGTTCGTGCCTCAGTACCAACGGTCCAGCCGTAGAGGGGTCAAGCCAACGCCTCACATGTGGCACGCCATACTGCCCCAAACCCGAAGGTTCAAAGGGCAGTTCAAGACGGTCACATAATCGAGTTAAGGTTTGTTGTCTTCTAGAGGGACCATCGTGTTACTTGCACTACTCGGAACGTCCTTAAACCACAGAAAATCCAACAGTTGGAAATTTTCCGGCAGGGGAAAAAATGGGTATCTATATCCGGTCGAACTTTTTAACATATTCTAAAATTATCCGGAAAGGCACACAGACAGAATTAGACAATCCGATCGATACACCGAGTCCCCAATACAACCCAGAAAGTTCAACTCTTGAATAAATATTAAAAATTCCCAGGAAAACCAGCACTGCAAATAATTAATTACTGTGCAAAATTCGATGAACAATACGACAAAACAGCCGCGGAACCGCCGCACGAGCCATGCTCGTGCCGCGGAACCGCGGCTGATTGATGGAATTATGGACTCGAATTTTACAGTAACCCTTACAATTTCCTGCTGATTTTTCTGCATATTTTTAATATAGAAAAATCCACATTTTACAAAATTGTCCAGAGAGCATGTTTAGGGTTAGGGTTTCGGTCCGATCGGATTTCTAACTCCGTCTACGCATCGCCTAAGGCTCTAGTTAGGCTCTGATACCACTGTAGGGTTCCTAGGCGCACTAATGAAGTCTCACAAGGCATCAAACATGGCTAATTCAAATTTTACATGTGCCTACAAACCCTAATACGGATCGTTAACTAGATAATGAGGCGATGCGATGCAAATAAACGAATTTTAACTAAAGGAAAGAAGCTACAACCTTTGTAGATCCGGTCCTCCACGTCCTAGGCTCCGTGATGAGGTCCCTCCGCTGTCCAAATCAAATCCATGACTCTAGCATCGGCTTCATCGGAGAAAAGGGCGGACTTGGTCGTCGGTTCGATGCCGAAGATGATCTACGTCGAGGCATCACAAGATCAAGCTCCAACTTCACCAAGCCTTGAAAACTTTTGAAGGAAACACCCTATACAACTTGGCAAGAGGTAGAGGATGAAGAAATAGGAAGTGGGTTCACTTTAGAATTGGATTTCTCACTCATTTTCACAAGTTGCCAATGAAGCTATCAAGCTTTCTCTTCTTGAAGAAGAAGAAGAAGAAGATGATATATGATAAGTTTTTTTAAAAAGAAAATAAAAATGAATACTTATCATGTCTTCAACCATGGTTTAGTGTAGAGATTTAACTAAGGTTAGATGAGTGGTTAGGGTTAGAGAAGAGACAAGAATGGTGGACTTGTTCAAAGCATCAAGAAGCTTCAACAAGCAAACAAAACAAGCCACCATTCTCTTTTCTTCTTTTCTAAAATAAATAAATAAATAAATAGATAAAAGAATAAGTAAATGAAATGAAACCCTAATCACTAACTAACCATGGTTTAATTCTTTACACAAACCCAAGCTAGAATGTATCATCAAACATGATACAATCATGTGCACAAAAAATATATCACATATATAATGTGCATTTCAAGTGAGTAAATCCATTTAAAGTGAACAAATACTAGTTAATGTAAAGTAATATATCAAATATATAATTATACATTAAATCATTAAATCAACACTTGATTTAACGATCCGGTCATATCGCATATAACCGACTAATATCCAATGTATCGGCTTATCGAATCAATCCTTGATTCGATAACTAGGTTATATCGTATACAACCATTCGATACATTCATCGCGAGAATAGAATACGGTATCACATACACGCATTATTCTCGGTCCTGCACATATCTCATATGCGCTCCTATTTCGTTTCGCTTGAGCCAGGAAACCTCTGTGTAGGACTCTAAAGACTCGTCAATACGCCGGCAGTAGATGATAATCATATCAAGCACCCACAAGCCGCAAGCGGTCTGCTAAACGTAACGGCCACCCGGGTATTGAGCGATCAGAAGATCGACGAGCAAGCCCGCTCACACTCCTGTGAATCCAACCAGTAACACTTACCGTACAGTCCGGTCTGTTCGTCTGATATGTCGCATATCTCGCCTAGGGGTGGTAAACGTCAGACCCCAGTAGCTCGATAAGTCATGCCGACGTGAAGTCCATGACATGTGTGAAACTACTGATAACACTTACCAGTAGGTCACTGCAACCCTGGCCAGGGATTTCCTGTTATGGCCAGTCGAGCATAGCGCAACATTAACCCCCAATACCGGGAGAGACGAATCCCCTCCTATCGCTCATTGCCTCTATGTGAATCGGGACTGTACCCAAAAACCACCTGTTTGCACGACTCAGTAGAGCCGTGGTAGGGTGGAAATCAAAGCACAGTGGGAGACACACAAGACTCTATGACGATCTCGGGTCAACAGACTAAGCTGTACCAGTGTCACCAGAGAACTGCCATCTGACGTGAGGTATAATACCTTCTCGGAGTTCTCGGCGAGTCCGTTCAGTGTACCCAGTCTCCACTGAGCACCCGTATACCATCTCTGATGTAAAACACCAATGGATATGGGATCATCCATCGCCCATCGCATGGGTCGAGAAGATATACGCTAGTCTACTCTTGAATATCGATGCCCCGTCTCGATATTCCCTCGACTAGGAACATTGAAGGATGTACTCATGGACTATCCAGGCCCCACTAGTATGATCTGCATCACAGTCCTGGAAGTCGAGTACACATCCTAAGGGCTTTATCAACATGTAACAGAGAGACAGAAAGTATACACGTTAAGATAAAGAGCAACCAGATAGCGTACTATCATGTCGAGCAAGAAAGTCCTACCTATATATGTCCCAGCATCCACTACAATATACATCCAATGTACAGTAATGGCCTCTAGGGCATACATATAACTAACAATCTCCCACTTGCACTAGGGCCATCTGTAGCAGTGGTTGCAGTATCACATACTCAACCATTCCATATAAGTCTCTCTCTGGGGAAAAACCTTCGTGAGTGGATCCGCCGTGTTGTCCTCTTAGTCTACTCTCCTAACCTCGATCACCCCGGAGATCATCTATCTCCATGATCAGGTGATGCTGCCTTAGAATATGTCTGGGTCACTGATGGGACCAGGGTTCCAGGGCCAAAACCACACTTCCATTGTCACACAATGGTAGGAACCTAGTTCATCCTATGAACCAATATATACCCAAACTGCCTCTTTGGTAGTATCTTTGATAGCGATGTTACCAGCCTTTATCGTCTAGTTTGCCACGGTATCTAGCTTGGAACTCTTCCAACATACCGTCCCTTTACCGAGGGTAAAGACAATGCCTGTGACTGACATTCAGTCGTCCTCATCACCCTGAAACTTTTCCAGTGATTCTCTCCAGGATCGAGGTGGTACCATCCCACTACATCTAGTGAGAATCCTAGCATCCAATTACATCTATCTCATAGATGAAAACTCAGGATTTAGGAGGTATCACTTTGATCTTTTTGCAGAATCCTTGTGATAAGCGGAGATTGACCGAGCGTAATGTAGGAAATCCCATTTCTATCAAGAGTATGTCATCCACGTACTCTACGAGGATCGTCACCATACTCCCTACTACCTTTTTGTATATACTTGGTTCATCTACCATTTTGATGATGTCAAACTGTTTGACTAACTCATCAAAACAGATGTTCCAACTCCGCGATGCCTGCTTCATTATATAAAGCAACTTGCACACGTTTCCGCTGCTCCCACTGTCATCGAGAAACCGAAGTATCTCTCAAGCAGGTGAGGAACCCTGCTAGATCGGCGGAGAGGCTGAGGTTCGTCGGGAACTATTGAATCCTTTGGTTCTGTCAAATCATCAGCTGCAGTTTGTATAGCTGGAACATTTCCAGTTCTACATAACTGACCTTGCCTCGAGCTTGTCCGGATTTTGCATTTAGACATAGGCCGGACAACCCCAGATCTTAACTTACTTAAGAGATAGGCTCTTCCCACACCATATCTTATATGGAGTGGTAGGCACTGATTTGATTCGAACCCTATTCAATAGGTATGCAACTTCATAAGTGCATAACTCCCTAAAAGGAAATAGGAGACTCAGTAGTACTCATCATAGAGCGCACCATATCATATAGGGTGTGATTGCTCCGCCCCGATATACCATCGTGTTATGGTGTATACGGAGGAGTAATGCTGAGAGAGAATCTCATTCTCCTTTAGAATAGTCCAGGAATTCCATGCACAAGTATTCTCCTCCCTGATCTCATCATAGGACATAATACTTATACCCGGTTATTGGTTCTCTACTTCTAACTTATATTCTGTGAATATCTCAAAAGGTTCGGACTTGTGTTTCAACAGGAACATATGTCAGAATCTTGAGAGATCATCAGAGAACGTAATGAAGTATAAAGAACCGGTCCTGGCATTTGTAGACAGGAGACTTTACATACATCATCATGTATTAGTCCCAAGAGTTTACTAACTCTTTCTCTGTTTCCAATAAACAGGGCTATGGTCATCTAATCTTTGTGACATGACTGGCAAGTTTCACAAGATGTAAATTCAAACTGATTTAAATATGCATCTAAAATGCAACTTCAGCCAGTCGGGTCGCATTGATATGACCTAGTCTACAATGCCTCAAGAAGGATTCGTTCATTTCTGAGCTCTTCCTCTTGTGTGTGTTCTGTATACTAGGAACTGTAGTTTGATTTAGAACGTCAATGCTTTTAGATAACGTGCCTGAACCGATCAACTTTTGATATAGGAAATGTTCAAAACATTATCCATCAATACAAAATTATATCCTTTCTTTATTAATAAAGTGACTGATATGATTTTGTATATCAGGTTCGGTATCTAATAGTATTTGTTCAGAATCAATGTATTGGTAATACAGGGTGACAGTGACCAACAGACTTGGCTGCAACACTTGCCCCATTTTCTGTCTCATGAAACTTATCATCCGTTCTCAGTTTTTCTACCTTTTTGTAGTCCTATGTAACAGATTACATATCTGGGATCCTGATCCGGTATCAAATATCCAGGATGCAGAGGATACTGAGAAACAGTTCTTTGTAACGAACACACCCGAAGATGATGCATCAGCATGCACTCTCTTCGTTTGGGCGGCACGGGAATTCTGGTATTCCCCTAATTCCTGCTCTGTCTTATAACAATTATAAGTTGGAGCGGGACCAACGTTCCCCAGCTCAGTATAACAAGCGGGTTCGGTCAATATCCGTATTATTATCTTGATTAAGGCGTGATATGGTCGCTACCAGGAGAGAGAGAGAAGAAAACACTCTGTGTGCGCTCTTGCAAGATTAGATTGGTTATATATTTTATCTAATCAGGTTGGCTCCCACTGTTTTTATCAAATCTTCATTCAAACCTTAAAAGGAAAGACTAGCCGGGATTAATTACACTCTACAAGTTCGCCAATCTTTCAGCCAGGCCAGTGTCGGTACTTTGAGGGAGGTTCCCCGTGCTTTCGCACGGACCTAATTACAGTTAACCTAGTTTTCCCAGAGGCTTAACCCCGTTGACAACTTTCTAGACACCTACTTGATCGGCTAATTGCAAAGTGCAAAACTCTCCCAGGAGTAACAATTACTCGCAGTGGGTATCGGGATCCAACTATCACATAGAAGGTATGCAATCTCATTGCAAATTTCAACACTTGAAACTCCCGATAATGATTTTTACCCCTAGCACTTATGACCTTAACTATGGTCAACAAATCATAAGTACTAGTAAAGTTCTACCCGTCATTTCGTGATTAATTAGACCCACCCACATGACCCTTAACTAAGGTCAACAAAGTCATGCGACTGTCCTAACTAATCGCATCATATGCGGTGTAGGAAGACATCACTTAGCTACCGTACACTGGGCCTTAACTAAGGTTAACAAACACAGCACGAATACTAAGTACTCTACTTCCTAAAATGACGGAGGGTTGCGAATGGTTTTTGTGAAAACCTTTAACGCTTTGAACTTGATCTCGTTGCGGAATCAAATGGTTTTTAAATGGAATGTTTTTGAGGCTTTTCTAGTTTTGCTAAAGGGGTCACTCCCGGTGAAGGGATCGTCGGCCCTTTCCTCGTCGAATGAGGTGCGGGATATATCATATATATCACTGTGCAAAGCAGAAACTATAGAAGCAATCAAATGACAAACCGAGGGTTGTAGCATCTGCCAGTTATTGCTAAAGGAGTCACTCCCGGTGAAGGGATCTCGGTCCTTTCCTCATCGAATAAGGTGCAGGATGTTCTATAATGAACACCGCGATGCAAAGCAAGAACTGTAGCTACCTGTTTTATTTTGAAATTCGATTCCACAACATCAATTAGGTTTATTTTTTTTCATTAATCATATTAATGAAGTCCCATCATTTAAATACCTAAACATCACAGATAAATACGACGTACACTTATGCTATCCGCATTCGCCTCGATGTCCCCTCGTGCACCGTTAGGTTAGGTTACTAACGGCAGAGCGGGGCAGGGCTAGCGCGGGTGTAAAACATAAGTAACGTCTATATAATATATCATATATACTATATTTATCACAGAACATCACATGATCACATCACAGATAACGCAGCAGAAAACATCATATGAAATATTGGATATACTAGGACGTTCGTGCTTTCAATACGAGCCAGTATAAAACACGGATTCCACGGTCGTGATGAATAGCCAATCCCACACCCCTAGACCCCTACGAGAGCGGCAAGCAACCCCACCAATTCTAGGGTTAGGAGACCCGGACTCGACTCCTCGAGATGGTCTCCCTCTGGACCCCAGGGCCCGGTTACTTGTGCTCCCCTCCTTGGGTCTATCCTAATGCGGAAAAGTAAATAATATACAATGGGTGACATCTTCCGCAACCTGGAAGTGCCCCAATAAAAGAATATTACATACAAGTTTTTACATGAATGAAAATGAAAACACTCATCTCACATAAAAAAACCCCGGCTATTCGAACACGACGATCCAATATAACATATCCAGCAATACATAACATCACATGTCATCAACGTAAGTAAATATGCGCATCCCAATTGTCGTTGACATATAGCAACGAAACCGACGATATCACATATTACACTTACGGTCACAAAAAAGAAAGTGTAAAACTACAACAGTTGGAATCCGCAATCTCTTTAGACATCGCATGCCTAATCAAATGAAATACTTAGACATCACATGCCTAACAATTATAAACCCCGCATTTTAGTCTCACTATCAAAAACACTTTTCAATACCATGTCGGGCAATTCAACAGGATTCCCGACATTTTGATCGAATGCTCGTCGCAAACTTTAGTAGACGGTCGCACCCCCGATACCGTTGACGAAGTGCACCAAGGCGGAACACCGCTACCGCGAGCACCCAAACGGATGTTTTCGGCGACGGGATTCTCCTACAGTCACTTGGTCGGGGTTAAGGGGTGTAGCTGTCTATTAAGTTTATCCGGCGAGTATCCGCGTACGCTACGTGATTGCGACGGACTTTTGATCACATCAAAATTCCGTGGCAACCGATCAAATGAGACTAAAGTGCTATGTTTATAACATTCATTCAGTTATCTCATAACTACTTGTGAATTCCAATTGTTGTATCACATTCCGGATAAGATAGAAAATGTTAAACTTTCCGATCGAACAATCGAACACCCAAGTTTTCCCGATACAGTCCAACACATGAAATAAGTCTAAAAATATTCAGTTCGTGCCTCAGTACCAACGGTCCAGCCGTAGAAGGATCAAGCCAACGCCTCACATGTGGCACGCCATACTGCCCCAAACCCGAAGGTTCAAAGGGAAGTTCAAGACGGTCACATAATCGAGTTAAGGTTTGTTGTCTTCTAGAGGGACCATCGCGTTACTTGCACTACTCGGAACGTCCTTAAACCACGGAAAAATCCAACAGTTGGAAATTTTCCGGCAGGGGAAAAAATGAGTATCTATATCCGGTCGAACTTTTTAACATATTCTAAAATTATCCGGAAAGGCACACAGACAGAATTAGACAATCCGATCGATACACCGAGTCCCCAATACAACCCAGAAAGTTCAACTCTTGAATAAATATTAAAAATTCCCAGGAAAACCAGCACTGCAAATAATTAATTACTGTGCAAAATTCGATGAACAATACGACAAAACGGCCGCAGAACCGCCGCACGAGCCATGCTCGTGACGCGGAACCGCGGCTGATTGATGGAATTATGGACTCGAATTTTACAGTAACCCTTACAATTTCCTGCTGATTTTTCTGCATATTTTTAATATAGAAAAATCCACATTTTACAAAATTGTCCAGAGAGCATGTTTAGGGTTAGGGTTTCGGTCCGATCGGATTTCTAACTCCGTCTACGCATCGCCTAAGGCTCTAGCTAGGCTCTGATACCACTGTAGGGTTCCTAGGCACACTAATGAAGTCTCACAAGGCATCAAACATGGCTAATTCAAATTTTACATGTTCCTACAAACCCTAATACGGATCGTTAACTAGATAATGAGGCGATGCGATGCAAATAAACGAATTTTAACTAAAGGAAAGAAGCTACAACCTTTGTAGATCCGGTCCTCCACGTCCTAGGCTCCGTGATGAGGTCCCTCCGCTGTCCAAATCAAATCCATGACTCTAGCATCGGCTTCATCGGAGAAAAGGGCGGACTTGGTCGTCGGTTCGATGCCGAAAATGATCTACGTCGAGGCATCACAAGATCAAGCTCCAACTTCACCAAGCCTTGAAAACTTGTGAAGGAAACACCCTATACAACTTGGCAAGAGGTAGAGGATGAAGAAATAGGAAGTGGGTTCACTTTAGAATTGGATTTCTCACTCATTTTCACTAGTTGCCATTGAAGCTATCAAGCTTTCTCTTCTTGAAGAAGAAGAAGAAGAAGATGATATATGATAAGTTTTTTTAAAAAGAAAATAAAAATGAATACTTATCATGTCTTCAACCATGGTTTAGTGTAGAGATTTAACTAAGGTTAGATGAGTGGTTAGGGTTAGAGAAGAGACAAGAATGGTGGACTTGTTCAAAGCATCAAGAAGCTTCAACAAGCAAACAAAACAAGCCACCATTCTCTTTTCTTCTTTTCTAAAATAAATAAATAAATAAATAGATAAAAGAATAAGTAAATGAAATGAAACCCTAATCACTAACTAACCATGGTTTAATTCTTTACACAAACCCAAGCTAGAATGTATCATCAAACATGATGCAATCATGTGCACAAAAAATATATCACATATACAATGTGCATTTCAAGTGAGTAAATCCATTTAAAGTGAACAAATACTAGTTAATGTAAAGTAATATATCAAATATATAATTATACATTAAATCATTAAATCAACACTTGATTTAACGATCCGGTCATATCGCATATAACCGACTAATATCCAATGTATCGGCTTATCGAATCAATCCTTGATTCGATAATTAGGTAATATTGCATACAACCATTCGATACATTCATCGCGAGAATAGAATACGGTATCACATACACGCATTATTCTCGGTCCTGCACATATCTCATATGCGCTCCTATTTCGTTTCGCTTGAGCCAGGAAACCTCTGTGTAGGACTCTTAAGACTCGTCAATACGCCGGCAGCAGATGATGATCATATCAAGCACCCACAAGCCGTAAGCGGTCTGCTAAACGTAACGGCCACCCGGGTATTGAGCGATTAGAAGATCGACGAGCAAGCCCGCTCACACTCCTGTGAATCCAACCAGTAACACTTACCGTACAGTCCGGTCTGTTCGTCTGATATGTCGCATATCTCGCCTAGGGGTGGTAAACGTCAGACCCCAGTAGCTTGATAAGTCATGCCGACGTGAAGTCCATGACATGTGTGAAACTACTGATAACACTTACCAGTAGGTCACTGCAACCCTGGCCAGGGATTTCCTGTTATGGCCAGTCGAGCATAGCGCAACATCAACCCCCAATACCGGGAGAGACGAATCCCCTCCTATCGCTCATTGCCTCCATGTGAATCGGGACTGTACCCAAAAACCACCTGTTTGCACGACTCAGTAGAGCCGTGGTAGGGTGGAAATCAAAGCACAATGGGAGACACACAAGACTCTATGACGATCTCGGGTCAACAGACTAAGCTGTACCAGTGTCACCAGATAACTGCCATCTGACGTGAGGTATAATACCATCTGGGAGTTCTCGGCGAGTCCGTTCAGTATACCCAGTCTCCACTGAGCACCCGTATACCATCTCTGATGTAAAACACTAATGGATATGGGATCATCCATCGCCCATCGCATGGGTCGAGAAGATATACGCTAGTCTACTCTGGAATATCGATGCCCCGTCTCGATATTCCCTCGACTAGGAATATTGAAGGATGTACTCATGGACTATCCAGGCCCCACTAGTATGATCTGCATCACAGTCCTGGAAGTCGAGTACACATCCTAAGGGCTTTATCAACATGTAACAGAGAGACAGAAAGTATACACGTTAAGATAAAGAGCAACCAGATAGCGTACTATCATGTCGAGCAAGAAAGTCCTACCTATACATGTCCCAGCATCCACTACAATATACATCCAATGTACAGTAATGGCCTCTAGGGCATACATATAACTAACAAGATGAGTGTTTTTCATTTTCATTCATGTAAAAACTTGTATGTAATATTCTTTTATTGGGGCACTTCCAGGTTGCGGAAGATGTCACCTTTTGTATATTATTTACTTTTCCGCACTAGGATAGACCCAAGGAGGGGAGCACAAGTAACCGGGTTCTGGAGTCCAGTGGGAGACCAACTCGAGGAGTCGAGTCCGGGTCTCCTAACTCTAGAATTGGTAGGGTTGCTTGCCACTCTCGTAGGGGTCTAGGGGTGTGGGTTTGGCTATTCATCACGACCGTGGAATCCGTGTTTTATACTGGCTCGTATTGAAAACACGGACGTCCTAGTATATCCAATATTTCATATGATTCTTCTGCTGCGATATCTGTGATGTGATCATGTGATATGTTCTGTTATGGATACTGTACATAGTATATATGATATATTATATAGACGTTACTTATGTTTTACACCCGCGCTAGCCCTGCCCCGCTCTGCCGTTAGTTACCTAACCTAACGGTGCATGAGGGGACATCGAGGCGAATGCGGATGGCATAAGTGTACGTCTTTGTAGCGTCTTGAAAAGTCGTTTTGGTGTTTTCCTGAAAATCGGTGAAAATTCGGTATTTTTCCGTAAACCGTCTTTTTTGTTATTTTGCAGTTTTGGACTAATTATACCTAATTTGGATAGGTAATTGCTAGTTTTAGTAGCTAATGAGTTACTTATTAATTTTTGGTCATTTAAAATTTTTCCCCTATTTTTCAATTTTTTTTTATATTATTTTAAGCCGGTAAGAAAATACATTAAATTAGCGATAAATACAAATTTCTTTGGGCTAATTTTAATCTTTAAAATCATGTTAATTAAAATCTAATTGTAATATAAATTTTTAGTATTTTATTTCAAGTTTTAACTAATTTTTATTATGGAAAACGAAATTTATTGAATTTAAGCTAAAACTTGCAATTTTTTACTTGTGGGGGGTCTTTTTGCATAAAAAAATTTTTGTGCAACCTCTCACAATTTCCTCACCTCTCTTGGGCCGAGCCCACTACAGAATTTTTCTCCCTCCTCTATTATTTTCTTCAACTCTTTTGTTGGGTGGAAATAGGTTCAAGTTTAGGATTAAAATATATTAATTTGAGGGGGTGTTTTTGGCATGGAAATTTCTATGTAATCTACCACTCATCCTCACTCACTCATCTTTGACCGAGCCACCTGGAGGAAGACCCCCTCCAATTTTCCTTCAACTCATTTGAATGAAGAGTTATGTGTTGAATAAAATATATTAATTTAGGTATGGGCTTTATGGAGGCATGTGATGGTTTGACTTGGAGAAAAATCTTGTGCACCCACACCATTCTCTCCCCATTCCTCACTGCTGCAGAAAACTGCAGCCACCTCCCCCTCCATTTTTCCATCTCTTTTCATCTCCAAAAAAATCCCCAAATTTGCTTCAAAAATCCAATTTAAACCTCACAATTTTAAGCCCATTTCTTCATCCTTTCTCCTTAGCCTTTCTTGCTTGGGTCATGGTGCTATAAAGGCATTTTGTTCTTGCTAGATCTCTAGTGTGAGGTATAATTTCTAATCTAAGGTTAATTTGTAGTTAAAGTGTGCTAATTAGAACTTGAAAGTTGTGTTAGTGTTAAATTTATAGCTAATTTCTGATCTAGTTTTTTTCTAGTTCATGGTTTGAAATTAAACTAGGGTTTTAGAGATCATTAGTAGGTTAATTAAATCTATTTTGTTAGCCTAATCTAAGAGGTTAACTTGCTAATTGGGCTATAAACTAGCGTTAATTTAGGGTTTTTCATGTATAGTTTGGATTAAGATTGCTAGTTATGAAATTCTAGAAAGGGTTTGTTTTTGGAAAATGTGTTTTGAAGCATGGTAAATGGGTTAAATTGAGTGTTGTGGCTAGCTAGTTGTGTGGATTGTAGGATTGTGCGATGATGTGAGCACTTTATCGCAAATACACGATGTTTGCACGAATTTGGAATTTTTAGTGCTTTCTAGGTTTTTATAAAAATATTGTGATGAATTATTTGCGATATCTTGATGATATTTTTGGCATATCCTATGACATTTAGGATGTGTGAGTGCGGTTTTTTTGAGTGATCGGGTTTTAGCTTTGCCGGGCGACCAAATCGACGATTTTAGTCAGTTTTGCGATTTTCGCGTGTGTTCCGCACACCTTGTGCACGTTGTACCTAGCTTGTGAACGTTGGTATTTTCGTTTGGGATTTGCGTCGTTCTTGATATGTAACCCTATGTTTGGTATTGATGTAAATTCCAGGTTCGGTCGCGGAGACGTCAGACGCGACACGAAAGGGGAAAGCGGTGATTGGACGTGGCTAGCTAGGGATTCCGGTGAGTAGATTTAACATCTACGGGGGACTATCATTTGGATGGCGCAAGTCTATCGATAGTTTAAGTAGTTAAGATTTTAGTGATATTAGTAACTACATCCATACCTTATTTAACCTACATATGTGAACCCATTCTATAGGACACCTGCACCATTGCCAGGGTTTTTATATGCAGCACGAGCACTATTCATGCTTACACACACGCCCTGGTAATTGCCATGCCACCACACTAGATAACCTATAATTTGAAACCTTTTACTATAATTGATGCTTAAAGCTGTGCTATTGTCTTTAATTCCTTAAAATGAAATCGTAAGATTACTAATCATGTGCATGTACCTCATCATGTTATTTGTTCATGCCTAGTCTATCAATCATACATCGCAACTTGATTATTGATACCATATGCATTCATTATCATTGGCATATGCATTTATGAGGATTTCTTGAGATTTTGTGATATTTCTGGATTTCGGGAGGAAAGCCGCAAAATTTCTAAACTTATTATTTTTTTTAAAATATGTAAATTGCGGTTTTCTAGTGATGTAAGTGTTAGTTATATGTATGCCCTAGAGGCCATTACTATACATAGGATGTATATTGTAGTGGGTGCTTGGACATATATAGGGAGGACTTTCTTGCTCGACATGATAGTATGCTATCTGGTTACTCTTTATCTTAACGTGTACACTGATTGTCTCTCTATTACATGTTGGTAAAGCCCTTATGATGTGTACTTGACTACCTGGACTATGATGCGGATCATACTAGTGGGGACATGGTAGTCCATAAGTACATCCTTCAAAGTCCCTAGTCGTGGGTATATCGAGACGGGGCATCGATATACCAGAGTAGACTAGCGTATACCTTCTCGACCCATACAGATGGGCGATGGATGATCCCATATCCATTGGTGTTTGACATCAGAGATGATATACGGGTGCTCAGTGGAGACTGGGTACACTGGACGGACTCGCCGAGAACTCCCAGATGGTATTATACCTTACGTCATATGGCAGTTCTCTGGTGACACTGGTACAGGTTAGTCTGTAGACCCGAGATCGTCATAGAGTCTTGTGTGATTCCTACTGTGCTTTGATTTCCACCTTACCACGTCCAAGAGGGCGTGCAAAACGGTGGTTTTTGGGTACAGTCCCGAGTCACATGGAGGCAATGAGCGATAGGAGGGGATTCGTCTCTCCCGGTATAGGGGGTTGATGTTGCGCTGTGTTCGATTGGCTATAACCGGAAATCCCTGGCCAGGGTTGCTGAGATTTGCTGGTAAGTGTTACCAGAAGTTTCTCGAACTGTTATAGACCTCATATCGACACGACTTATCGAGCTATTGGGGTCTGACGTTTACCACCCCTAGGCGAGATATGCGACATATCAGACGACGAGACCGGACTGTACGGTAAGTGTTACTGGTTGGATTCACAGGAGTGTGAGCGGGCTTGCTCTTCGATCTTCTGATCTCTCAATACCCGAGTGGCCGTTACGTTTAGCAGACCGCTTGCGGCTTGTGGGTGTTTGATATGATCATCACCTGCTGCCGGCGTATTGATGAGTCTTTAGAGTCCTACACAGAGATTTCCTGGCTCAAGCGAAACGAAATAGGAGCGCATATGAGATTGTAACGTTTTGAAAATGATTAAATAAATAATTAAATGAATAAAAGTGTTTAAGTGAATTTTAGGATTTTCGGTAAAGTAAAATGTATTTTTCGTAAAACCAAACCGTGATTGTTTTCATTATAATTTTTAAAATATCTATTTTAATTATGAAATTACTAGTAAATGGTGTTTATTTAGCCACTTATAAATTTTTAGTTTAATAAAATATTTTTCCTAAATTAATTATTTTAAATATTAACATAAGCTTTATTTTTACACTAAATTAGTGTAAATTACAAATTTAAATGGTTTTAATTTGCAAAAATGAACCATGGCATATTATAAATTAGTGTGTATCATGCAAAATTTATTTGCAAATTTTTCCTATTTTCTAGAGCTTTCTTGAGTTGCTATAGTAAAGAAATAAATAAATAAATAAATAAAGCATGAAAAGACTTTTATTGATGTTTCTTCTCTTGAAACTTCTACACACTTTTCCCACTCTCTTCTTTCTCTCCCTCACCTCTCTAGGGCCGGCCATAAACCCCCCATGGCTGCCCCCCCCCCCATTTCCCACCTCATGTTTATTCAAAATTCATTAAAAATACATCAAAAATTCCATTAAAATTCCACAAAATCCTATTTATTTCATACTCTTTATTCCTTGCTCATTTTTATATGAAATTTGGAGATGGAAGGCATGCATTTTGGAGGCTCATTTCTTGTTTGGATTTCACATTTTGAAGGTATAATTTTCTTTCTTTTGATTTATTGTTATTAGATGTTCATATTAAGCTTAATTAGATTTAATGAATTAATTCTATGTTCTTTTTTTTAAAATGCAAGCTAGGGTTCTAAATTCAAGTTATGATTTTTAATAATTAATTAGGGTTATAGTAGTTAGTTTAACACTTTTAGTATTAGGAAATCTTGCATGGTTATTATTTAACAAATTGTTATTCAAAAATTGTTTTAAATTAGGAATTTAGTTAACTAGGTTTTTGCAAAATGTGGTTGTGGTTAATATAAATTCTAATTTGGGTTGTTATCATTGGATTATAGTTTTAGTGAAAATATTAGCATGTTAATGGAAAGAAAAACTTAGTTTGATTGCTAGTTTCTATGGTTAATTGATAAATTGTGATAAAAAATTGCTAATTTTGTAAACTAGATTTTAGAAATTCCTATATAAATGAGATTAAAAATATAATTATGGTTTCATTATATCATTATCATCATGAATTGTGGTTTAAGTCATTAATTTATGCAAAATCATGTTTTGTGGTGGAATTGTGGTATTTTGCTTGAAAAATGTTGAAAATTGTTAAAGGGTGCAAACTAGAAATTTCAAATTGATACAAAATTGTGTAATAAAAATATAGTAATGGTTTGTATAGTCTAGTAATGCTATTTAATGAGTTTTATGACCATTGGTTTCATTTAAATGTCAAGTTTTGATGAAAAACGGTAAATTGGCATTTTCGGGTTTTTCGAAAACGGACGATTTGATTGATTTTAGGGTTTTGATGGATTAAATCATGTTTTATATTATAAGTAACGAGTTTTCTAAACTACAAGCTGTTTGTTGATGTTTATCTCGATCCATCGGAGTTTGTACGCCGATATCGAGCGGTATTTGGTTCTTTTGCGTGGACGGGACATAGGTTTTAACCTATGCTTGTTCCTTGTATCGTTTGACTTTTGTATGTGATTCGGTTTACGATGCTATTTATATGTTTGCGTTTAGGTACCCTTCAAGTGGACTGCGGGCGATGAAGAGGAGGATGGCGACACCGTCGTCGGCAGACATGGACCAGGTGAGTAGATGCATATCTACGGGGGGAAGTCGGGTGGATGGCGTTTAGCACCCCCGCAACGTAGAATAGGAATAGTACTTATTGACATTAGGAAACCCGATGTGACCCTAGATTCTTACTGAGCAGGATCCTAGTAATGACCCTGGGCGGGACTAGACTGATTTAGGAAAACCATACCGGAGGATGAATACTTTGGGAGAGGTTCGTAGGTTTCTGATAGAAACACACACGCACACACTAAAACTTGACATGGCGTATACGTATATGTGTGTATATATATAAAACTAGGTATAGGTGTATATATATACACAACACGTATATGGGATTCATTGATGTGATATGATATCTGAGGTATGATGAAACAGTATAACTGGGCTTGATGCCGTGATTCTTGACTATACAGTCGTATTAAAGTGTTAGCGGATCATTAGAGAATGAGATAATGAACATGAATATATAAATTATAAAGGGTGGTGATGATATTGAGGTACATGGGACGCTAAAATAGTACCTGGGCTGTAGCTTGTGACTGATCACGATATGATATATGTATGACTTGATTACGACATCATATAGGTGTGACCTGATGTCGATATCGTATAGGTGTGACTTGATGACGATAAGATATCGGTATAATTTAATCACAATATGACACATGTGACATGATATTTCTGAGGATAAACTAAGGATTATTCTATGATGGCAATGATATACGATTGATGTATGCGATTATAGTTTAGAACCTTGATCATGAGATGTGTTGATGATGACATTATACGAATGATGAGACACCTAGGAGGTACTTGACCCGTACCCCGATATTGGGATGCCGTACGATGGATTTTACCGTACGAGGCCTAGATATGATGATTGATCCGCACTCTTGGTTCGAGAAAGCCGTACTACGTACGTGACGCTTTTGAGGCTGGATCGCCGACTATTAGAGATATTGGTTCAGACCTTAGGTAGATGCTTGTTTCTTATTGACCAGTTTCTTAGGTTAGTTCCTTAGGATATTAGATGGACACTAGTTTAGGTTCGACTCACATAGTGGTAGTTGTACTCGTATTTCGCAGAGGAGTGGATAATGCACATCTGTATTTACATTCATACTGTAATCATCATGGTGCATGTTCTTAAATATGTTGCTATAATCAGTATAAACCTTACCTGTTAGGACACCAGCACCATTACCGATGATGCGCATATTCCACGCACACTTATTTGCCGGCACATCATCATCGGTAATAGCTATGTCACGTACACTTTAGATCATATTATCTATTATTGATAGAATCAGTTAACCACTAAACTGATAAAATATTGTGATTTCTCTCTTATGTTAGTATAAGACATGATATTTATTACTTAGACATTCATGCATTCATATTTTCATGTTATCGCGCAGTATTATGGGCATATGCCGACACTTATCATATACTTACTCATGATTTTGAGATTTGGATTTCTATGAGATTTCTGGATTTTTGGGGAAAACCGCAAAAATATATAAAAACTTCTCTCTCTCTCCTCTTCTCTTTTCAAGATAAGATGCGGTTTTCTCGTGATGTATGTGTCGTCCACCATGAGATTTCATGTTTTCTGATAGATTTCGAGACCCGATTCGAGGAGTGGATGAATCGTCTCGGGTACATGGTGGGCCCGGTATGGTACCCCGGGGCAAGAAGATCGAGTTGTAGACGATGAGCCTGGCAGGGGAAGGCTACCTACCGGTGATGTCTGGCGCGGCGGATATCCGGAGGATACCGACCGTTGTCATGAGATTTGATGATATGGGCCGATCCGGACTGACGGAGCCCGAGGTATTGAGACTATGAGACTTGAGATTTACATATTTGTGTCGATGCTTGACACGGATTTCCATGGATTTCATTGTTGAGATTTCAGATTCTTATACACATTTTACTATGATAACAGCCAAAGATTTCTTATACAGATATACCTGGATTTCAGGATTGCTTATTTTACATTCATGGTGCATGCATATCCATTCATATGACATAGTACAATATGAGGCACTGACACGAGCACGGAGTATCTGCACTTATACGTAGTATTACCCTGCTATTACTAGAGGATTGAGACTTAGTAGTGTATTATATGACCTAGGATAGCGTCGTACATTCGATTTTTTTTTGTAGATGTCTTCTACTCACGAGTTGGCAACTCACCCCCGTTGTGCCAAATTTTATTACAGGTTCGATGTACAGGTTTCCCGGGCAGCTTGCTGGCACATCTTTTATTTCAGGGTGATTTGCACGGTAGGTTGGTTCACTTGTATCTGAACCACCATTGTATTTTATTCATTCGTTGTATCTAGTAAGCTCCATCAACCATACTTGTATTACTTAATAAGTTTATTGGACCAGTCTTTTATTTCGACCTTAGAGTCGCGCATGTATTATTCTGATCTGGTGGTTTTGTTTTCTTTTGAGTTTTGAGCCTCGCCTTTTGGCGTTGTATATTATTGTACTTGTTGTGGTTGTTTCCGCCTGTTGGCGTTGATGCTAGCTCCCGTTTGGGGATGCTTTTTATTGTTTATGTATATTATACTTGTTGTACCCGTTTGGGGGCCAGTTTTTACAGAGGAGACTCTGCTGAAATTTTTGGTAAAATTTGCTGATTTTTTTTTTAGACTTGTTTTCTTTTTCTGCTGCTTCTTCTTTTTCATGGTTTAGATTTCTGGGCTTCGGCTTACTTAGGTTACGTTGCGCCTCTAGACGTTTCGTAATGTAAGTGCCGGTCACGTTCCGTACTTTTGGGTCGTGACAGAGATATGTGCAGGACCGAGAATAATGCGTGTATGTTATATCGTATTTCATTCTCGCGATGAATGTATCGATTGGTTGTATGCGATATAACCTAGTTATCGAATCAAGTATTGATTCGATAAGCCGATACATTGAATGTTAGTCGGTTATATGCGATATGACTGGATCGTTAAATCAAGTGTTGATTTAATGATTTAATGCATAATTATATATTTGATATATTACTTTGCATTAACTTGTATTGGTTCACTTTAAATGGATTTTCTCACTTGAATTGTGCAAGTTGTATATGTGATATACTTTTGTGCACATGATTGTATCATGTTTGATGATACATGCTTATTTGGTTAAGTGTAAAGAATTAAACCATGGTTAAGTTGATGATTAGGGTTTTGCTTATTCATTTATTTATTTGTTTATTCATTTTGGAAAAGAAATGAAAAGAATGGTGGCTTTATTTGTAGTTTTGTTGAAGCTTCATGAAGCTTTGACCTAGTCCACCATTCTTGTCTCTTGCTTAACCCTAACCATCATAACTAACCATGGTCTATTCTCTACACTTAACTAAGGTTAGAATATGATAAGAATCAATTCTTTTTCAATTATTCTAAAACCCTTTATCATATTCTTTCTTCTTCTTCTTCTTCTTCACATGAAGAAAAGCTTGCTACCAACAATGGCATCTTGAGAAAAAGAGTGAGAAATCCAATTCTAAAGTGAACCCACCTCCTATTTTTTCATCCTCTACCTCTTGCCAAGTATTATAGGGTGTTTTCTTCACAAGTTTCATGACTTGGTGAAGTGGGAGCTTGATCTTGTGATGCCTCGACGTAGATCATCTTCGGCATCGAAGTCGACGACCTAGCCCGCCCATTTCTCCGATGAAGCCGACGCTAGAGCCCGGGATTCGATTTGGACAGCAAGAAGACTTCATCATGGAGCTATGGAGGTGGAGGACCGGATCTACAAAGGTTGTATTTCCGTTCACTTAGTTAAGTTGTTAACTAGTTGCATGTTTCGCCTAAAATTCTAGTTAACGATCCGTATTAGGGTTTCCCGGCACTTGTAAAATTTGAAATTGGTATGGTTGATACCTTGTGAGACCTCATTAGTGTGCCTAGGAACCCTACAGTGGTATCAGAGCCTAGCTAGAGCCTTAGGCGATGCTTAGACGATGTTTGAAACCCGATCGAAACCGAAACCCAAAAACCAAATCGCTCTCTGGACTTTTTCTAAAAACTGGGTTTTTTCCATATTAAAAATGCTTAAAAAATTCAGCAGGAAGTTATAAGAATTACGGTGCAAAATTGGACAAATGATGCCTCCAACCTGCGGCGGAACCGCGGCAGAAGCCTAGCTTCTGCGGCGGTTCCGCGGCGACATGATGACGTCAGCCCTCCAAATTTGCACAATAATTCCTATTTTACAGTGCTGAGTTTTATGGGAATTTTTAATATTTTTTCAAGAGTTGTATTTTCTGGGGTGTTTTGGTAGTTCGCTGATTCGATCGGATTATCAGACTTTGTCTATGTGGCTTTCCGGATATTTTGGAATATGTTAAAAAGTTCGACCGGATGTAAATACCCAATCTTTCCCCTGCCGGAAAATTTCCAAGTGTTGGATTTTTCCGTGGTTTAAAGACGTTCTAAGTAGTGCAAGTAACGCGATGGACCCTCTAGAAGACAACAAACCTTAACTCGATTATGTGACCGTCTTGAACTGCCCTTTGAACCTTCGGGTTTGGGGCAGTACGGCGTGCCATATGTGAGGCGTTGGCTTGACCCTTCTACGGCTGGACCGTTGGTACTGAGGCACGAACTGAATGTTTTTAGACTTATTTCATGTGTTGAGCTGTATCGGGAAAACTTGGGTGTTCGATTGTTCGATCGAAAAGTTTAACATTTTCTATTTATCCGGAATGTGATACAATAATTGGAATTCACAAGTAGTTATGAGATAACTGAATGAATGTTATAAACATAGCACTTTAGTCTCACTTGATCGGTTGCTACGGAATTTTGATGCGATCAAAAGTCCGTCGCAATCACGTAGCGTACGCGGATACTCACCGGGTAAACTTAATAGACAGCTACACCCCATAGCCCCGATCAAGTGAATGTAGGAGAACCCCGTCGCCGAAAGCATCCGTTCGGGTGCTCGCGGTAGCGGTGTTCCGCCTTGGTGCACTTCGTCGACGGTATCGGGGGTGCGGCCGTCTGCTAAAGTTTGCGACGAGCATTCGATCAGGATGTCGGGAATCTTGTTGAATTGCCCGACTTGATATTGAAAAGAGTTTTCGATAATGAGACTAAAATGCGGGGTTTATAATTGTTAGGCATGTGATGTCTAAGGAATTCATTTGATTAGGCATGCGAAGTCTATGCAGGTTGCGGATTCCAACTGTTGTAGTTTTACACTTTCTTTTCTGTGACCGTAAGTGTAATATGTGATATTGCCGGTTTCGTTGCTATATGTCAATGACAATTGGGATACGCATGTTTACTTACGTTGATGACATGTGATGTTATGTGTTGCTGGATATGTTATATTGGATCGTCGTGTTTGAATAGCCGGGGTTTTTTATGTGAGATGAGTGTTTTTCATTTTCATTCATGTAAAAACTTGTATGTAATATTCTTTTATTGGGGCACTTCCAGGTTGTGGAAGATGTCACCCTTTGTATATTATTTACTTTTCCGCACTAGGATAGACCCAAGGAGGAGGGCACAAGTAACCGGGTTCTGGAGTACAGTGGGAGACCAACTCGACGAGTCGAGTCCGGGTCTCCTAACTCTAGAATTGGTGGGGTTGCTTGCCGCTCTCGTAGGGGTCTAGGGGTGTGGGTTTGGCTATTCATCGTGACCGTGAAATCCGTGTTTTATACTGGCTCGTATTGAAAACACGGACGTCCTAGTATATCTAATATTTCATATGATTCTTCTGCTGCGATATCTGTGATGTGATCATGTGATATGTTCTGTGATGGATATTGTATATAGCATATATGATATATTATATAGGCGTTACTTATGTTTTACACCCGCGCTAGCCCTGCCCCACTCTGCCGTTAGTTACCTAACCTAACGGTGCACGAGGGGACTTTGAGGCGAATGCGGATGGCATAAGTGTACGTCGTATTTATCTGTGATGTTTAGGTAACTTAAATGATGGGACTTCATTAATGTGATTAATGAAATAACAGAAACCTAAGATGTTGTAGAATCGAATTTCAAAATAAAAAAGGTAGCTACAGTTCTTGCTTTGCCTAGCGGTATATATGATATACCCTGCACCTTATTCGATGAGGAAAGGACCGAGATCCCTTCACCGGGAGTGACTCCTTTAGCAATAACTGACAGATGCTACACACTCGGTTTGTCTTTTGATTGCTTCTATAGTTTCTGCTTTGCATAGTGATATATATGTTATATCCCACACCTCATTCTACGAGGAAAGGACCGACGATCCCTTCACCGGGAGTGACTCCTTTAGCAAAACTAGAAAGGCCTCAAAAGCACTCCATTTTAAAATCATTTGATTCTACAACGATTTCAAGTTCATTACGCAATAGGTTTTCATAAAAACCTGTCGTAGCCCTCCGTCATTTCAGATAAGTACTAGTTAGTATTCGTGCTGCGGTAGTTTGGCATTCGTCAAGGCGTAGTGTACGGTAGCTAACTAGTATTTATCTGCTTATGCATATGATGCAGATTGGATTAGGGTATTCGTACGGCGTTGTTTGGCATTCGTCAAGGGTCGTGCAGGTGGGTTTAATTCAATCAAGAAATGTACGGGTTGAACTTGACTAGTGGACTATGGGTTGTTTGGCATTCGTCAAGGTCATAGCACGCTAGGGGCAAAATTATCGGGAATTTCAAGTGTTGAAATTTGCAATGAGATTGCATACCTTCTATGAGATAGTTGGATCCCGATACCCGCTGTGAGTAAGAGTTACTCCTGGGAGAGTTTTACACATTACAATTAGCCGATCAAGTAGGTGTCTAGAAAGGTGTTAACGAGGTTACGCCTCTGGGAAAACGAGGTTTACATTAATTAGGTTCGTGCGAAAGCACGGGGGACCTTCCTCAAAGTACCGACACTGGCCTGGCTAAAAGATTGGCGAACTTGTAGTTTGTAATTAATCCCGGCTAGTCTTTCCTTTTAGGGTTTGAAAGAAGATTTGATAAAAAGCAGTGGGAGCCATCCTGATTAGATAAAATAAAAACCAATCTGATCTTGAAAGAGCGCACGCTGAGTGTTTTCTTCTCTCTCTCTCTCCAGGTAGCGACCATATCACGCCTTAATCAAGATAATAATACGGATTATTGACCGAACCCGCTTGTTATACTGAGCTGGGAAACGTTAGTCCCGCTCCAACTTATAATTGTTATAACACAGAGCAGGAAATTGGGGAATACCAGAATTCCCGTGCCGCCCAACGAAGAGAGTGCATGCTGATGCATCATCTTCGGGTGTGTTCGTTACAAAGAACTGATTCTCAGTATCCTCTGCGTCCTGGGTATCTGATACCGGAACAGGATCCCAGATATGTAATCTGTTTCATAGGGCTACAGAGAGGCAGAGAACTGAGAACGGATGATAAGTTTCATGAGACAGAAAACGGGGCAAGTGTTGCAGCCAAGTCTGTTGGTCACTGTCACCCTGTATTCCCAATACATTGATTCTGAACAAATACTATTAGATACCGAACCTGATATACAAAATCATATCAGTCTCTTTAGTAGTAAAGAAATGATATAATTTTGTATTGTTGGATAACGTTTTGAACATTTCCTATATCAAAAGTTGATCGGTTCAGGCACGTTATCTAAAAGCATTGACGTTGTAAATCAAACTACAGTTCTTAGTATATAGAACACACACAAGAAGAAGTAGTTCAGAAATGAACGGATCCTTCTTAAGGCATTGTAGACTAGGTCATATCAATGCGACCCGACTAGCTGAAGTTACACATAGATGCATATTTAAATCTGTTTGAATTTACATCTTGTGAAACTTGCCAGTCATGTCACAAAGATTAGATGACCATAGCTCTGTTTATTGGAAACAGAGAAAGAGTTAGTAAACTCTTGGGATTGATACATGATGATGTATGTAAGGTCCCCTGTCTACACATGCCAAGACCGGTTCTTTGTACTTCGTTACATTCTCTGATAATCTCTCAATATTCAGACATATGTTCCTGTTGAAACACAAGTCCGAACCTTTTGAGATATTCACAGAATATAAGCTAGAAGTAGAGAACCAATAGAGGGTATAAGTATTATGTCCTTTGATGTGATCGAGGAGGAGAATACTTGAGCACGGAAATCCTGGACTATTCTAAAGGAGAATGAGATTCTCTCTCAGCATTACTCCTCCGTATACACCATAGCACGATGGTATATCGGGGCGGAGCAATAGCACCCTATGTGATATGGTGTGCTCTATGATGAGTACTACTGAGTTTCCTATTTCCTTTTGGGAGTTATGCACTTGAGAAGCTGCATACCTATTGAATAGGGTTCCGATCAAATCAGTTGCCTACCACTTCATATGTGATATGATAAGGGAAGAGCCCATCTCTTAAGTTAGTTAAGATTTGGGGTTGTCCGGGCTATGTCTAAAAGCAAAATCCGGACAAGCTCGAGGCAATGTCAGTTATGTAAAACTGGAAAGGTTCCAGCTATACAAACTACAGAAGATGATTTGGTAGAACCAAAGGATTCAATAGTTACCAACGAACCTCAGCCTCTCCGCCGATCTAGTAAGGTTCCTCACCCACCTGAGAGATACTTCGGTTACTCTATGACAGTGGGAGCGAGGATTGCATCATGAGATGATGACCCAACTAGTTTCGAGCTGGCCATCAGGAGTGGGACTCTGTAAGAATGGCTGGATGCTTAGCGATCTGAGATGGAATCCATGTACACCAACAAAGTATGGACTTTGGTTGCTATATCTGAAGGGTTAAATCCCTATCAGGAGCAAGTAAATCTTGAGAAGATTACTCGGTGTAGATGGAAAAGTTGAGACTTTCAAAGCTAGACTTGTTAAGCTTTTCGTCATCGACCAGGCGTGGATAATGATGAAACCTTTTCCAGTGGCTATGCTTAAGTCCATCCAGATCCTACTTGCCACGGCTACATACCATGACTACGATATCTGGCGGTTGGGTGCCATGACTGCTTTTCTAGATGGTGTTTTAGAAGAGAACGTCTATAAGTACACAGCCAGAGGGCTTCGTAGACAGTGGGAGCAGAGGAAACGTGTACAAGATGCTTTATAGGATAAAGTAGGTATCGCGGAGATGGAACATATGTTTTGATGTAGTAGTCAAACAGTTTGACGTCATCAAAATGGTAGATGAACCTTGTATAAACAAAAAGGTAGTAGAGAGTATTGTGACGATCCTCGTAGAGTACGTGGATGACGTGCTCTTGATAGGGAAGGAGTTTCCTATGCTACGCTCGGTCAATCTCCGCTTATCACAATGATTCTCCATATAGGATCAGAGTGATACCTCCTAAATCCTGGGTTTTGGATCTATGGGATAGATCTAATTGGATGTTAGGATTCTCACTAGTTGTAGTGAGACGGTATCAATTGATTCTGGGGAGAATCACTGGAAAGGTTTCCAGGGTGATAAGGACGACTGAAAGTCAGTCACAGGCATTGTCTTTACCCTCAGTAAAGGGACGGTATGTTGGAAGGGTTCCAAGCTAGATACCGTGGCATACTAGACGATAAAGGCTGGATACATCGCTATTTAAGATGCTACCAAAGAGGCAGTCTGGGTGTATATTAGTTCATGAGATGAACTTAGTTCCTCCCATTGTGTGACAATGGAGTTGTGGCTTATGCCAAGGAACGTCCGTCCCATCAGTGATCCAGACATATTCTAAGGCAGTATCACCTGATCATGGAGATAGTTGATCTCCAGGGTGATCGAGGTTAGGAGAGTAGACTCAGAGGACAGCATGGCGGATCCACTCACAAAGGCCTTTTTCCCAAAGAGAGACTTTTATGGGATGGTTGAGTATGAGATACTACAACCACTGCTATCAGATGGCCCTAGTGCAAGTGGGAGATTGTTAGTTATATGTATGTCCTAGAGGCCATTACTATACATAGGATGTATATTGTAGTGGGTGCTTGGACATATCTAGGGAGGACTTTCTTGCTCGACATGATAGTATGCTATCTGGTTACTCTTTACCTTAATGTGTATACTGATTGTCTCTCTGTTACATGTTGGTAAAGCCTTTAGGATGTGTACTTGACTACCTGGACTATGATGCGGATCATACTAGTGGGGACATGGTAGTCCATAAGTACATCCTTCAAAGTCCCTAGTCGTGGGTATATCGAGACGGGGCGTCGATATACCAGAGTAGACTAGCATATACCTTCTCGACCCATACAGATGGGCGATGGATGATCCCATATCCATTGGTGTTTGACATCAGAGATGATATACGGGTGCTCAGTGGAGACTGGGTACACTGGACGGGCTCGCCGAGAACTCCCAGATGGTATTATACCTTACGTCAAATGGCAGTTCTCTGGTGACACTGGTACAGGTTAGTCTGTAGACCCGAGATCGTCATAGAGTCTTGTGTGATTCCCACTGTGCTTTGATTTCCACCTTACCACGTCCAAGAGGGCGTGCAAAACGGTGGTTTTTGGGTACAGTCCCGAGTCACATGGAGGCAATGAGCGATAGGAGGGGATTCGTCTCTCCCGGTATAGGGGGTTGATGTTGCGCTGTGTTCGATTGGCTATAACCGGAAATCCCTGGCCAGGGTTGCTGAGATTTGCTGGTAAGTGTTACCAGAAGTTTCTCGAACTGTTATAGACCTCATATCGACACGACTTATCGAGCAATTGGGGTCTGACGTTTACCACCCCTAGGCGAGATATGCGACATATCAGACGACGAGACCGGACTGTACGGTAAGTGTTACTGGTTGGATTCACAGGATTGTGAGCGGGCTTGCTCGTCGATCTTCTGATCGCTCAATACCCGGGTGGCCGTTACGTTTAGCAGACCGCTTGCGGCTTGTGGGTGTTTGATATGATCATCACCTGCTGCCGGCGTATTGACGAGTCTTTAGAGTCCTACACAGAGGTTTCCTGGCTCAAGCGAAACGAAATAGGAGCGCATATGAAATATGTGCAGGTCCAAGAATAATGCGTGTATGTGATATCGTATTTCATTCTCGCGATGAATGTATCGATTGGTTGTATGCGATATAACCTAGTTATCGAATCAAGTATTGATTCGATAAGCCGATACATTGAATGTTAGTCGGTTATATGCGATATGACTGGATCGTTAAATCAAGTGTTGATTTAATGATTTAATGCATAATTATATATTTGATATATTACTTTGCATTAACTTGTATTGGTTCACTTTAAATGGATTTTCTCACTTGTATTGTGCAAGTTGTATATGTGATATACTTTTGTGCACATGATTGTATCATGTTTGATGATACATGCTTATTTGGTTAAGTGTAAAGAATTAAACCATGGTTAAGTTGATGATTAGGGTTTTGCTTATTCATTTATTTATTTGTTTATTCATTTTGGAAAAGATATGAAAAGAATGGTGGCTTTATTTGTAGTTTTGTTGAAGCTTCATGAAGCTTTGACCTAGTCCACCATTCTTGTCTCTTGCTTAACCCTAACCATCATAACTAACCATGGTCTATTCTCTACACTTAACTAAGGTTAGAATATGATAAGAATCAATTCTTTTTCAATTATTCTAAAACCCTTTATCATATTCTTTCTTCTTCTTCTTCTTTACATGAAGAAAAGCTTGCTACCAACAATGGCATCTTGAGAAAAAGAGTGAGAAATCCAATTCTAAAGTGAACCCACCTCCTATTTCTTCATCCTCTACCTCTTGCCAAGTAGTATAGGGTGTTTTCTTCACAAGTTTCATGACTTGGTGAAGTGGGAGCTTGATCTTGTGATGCCTCGACGTAGATCATCTTCGGCATCGAAGTCGACGACCTAGCCCGCCCATTTCTCCGATGAAGCCAACGCTAGAGCCCGGGATTCGATTTGGACAGCAAGAAGACTTCATCATGGAGCTATGGAGGTGGAGGACCGGATCTACAAAGGTTTTATTTCCGTTCACTTAGTTAAGTTGTTAACTAGTTGCATGTTTCGCCTAAAATTCTAGTTAACGATCCATATTAGGGTTTCCCGGCACTTGTAAAATTTGAAATTGGCATGGTTGATGCCTTGTGAGACCTCATTAGTGTGCCTAGGAACCCTACAGTAAGTGTCGTCCACCATGAGTTTGCTGTGGTTTTCGAGACCCGTTTCGAGGAGTTGGATGAACCGTCTCGGGTATATGGTGGGCCCGGTAAGGTACCCCGGGGCAAGAAGCTCGTGGTGCTGACAATGAGCCTGGCAGGGGAAGGATTACCTACCGGTGACTGTTTGGCACGGCGGATATCCAGAGGATACCGACCGTGGCCGCGAGATGATGAGATATTGATATTGAGATGGGTCGGCCGGATGGCTGAGGCCAGAGATACTATGACATGGATATATGAGATTTGTGATAGTTTTGAGGTGTCGTTGCTGGACACAGGTTCTTGTTGATTCTATTGGTATTGTGCTGGTATTTCAAAAGAGATTCCTAAAGGAAAAACATGATTTCTTATACGTACACATTCAGATCACGAGTTGATTCACATTGTTTTCATACCTGCTAGTATATTCATATTGCATACATACCTGCTATTATGTCATGCCATACCTGTATTATAGATGCTAGGATGCTTGTGTGTATACTTGCGATAGCCTCTTTAGATGTTATTTATTACTCACGAGTTGGCAACTTACCCCCGTTGTGCCACAGTCTTTTGCAGGTCCGCTCCGTCAGCACAGTAGCGGCGGGCGCACCGCTTCTTTTGCCTCTCTTGCCAGGACTCGAGGTTTTTGCTCGTAGATGGGTTGTATTATTATTTTATACCATCTTGTATATTCTTTGTATCTAGAGTACTCCATCTACTGTATCTACCAGTATTGTTGTATATTGACCTAGAGATGAGACTGTGAGATTTGTGAACTTTTGATGCTGTATTTTGGGGTCGAGCTCACTTGAGTCGACATGCGGTTTTTCTTATGTTTCTTTATGATTATTTTGCATGTTGTTGTTTTATATTGCGTGGGATTTGTGACCGCCTTGTGGTGAAGAGCTAGCTCCCGCTTGGGGATGCCTTATTTGTTGGATTTATATATATTCTTGTTGTACCCATTTTGGGGGCCAGTATTTACAAAGGAGACTCTGCCGAAATTTTCGGAAAAATTGATATTGTTTTAAAAAAAAGGTTTTGATATGACTTATTTGATAACTCGCTTTCAATTGATTGTTTTTCCTTCACTCTTTTGCTTATTTAGTTTTGGGTTCTGGGCTTTGGCTTACTTATTTTACGGACGTCTTGAGACGTTTCGTAAACTTAAGTGCCAGTCACGTTCCGTACCCTGCGGGTCATGACAAAGTTGGTATCAGAGCGATAGGTTTTACCTTTTTGAGTGTAGGATGACCCTTGGTAGATGGAGGTAAGTGACTTAAGTAGGGTAACGTAGCGTGTGTATGTCCGCGGCATACTTGCGATACGGCACTCCGCCTAAGTGACTTTAGGATATACTTGCTTGAAATTCCTTCTTCAATTCCGTGTATCCTATGATTCTATTGCACTGTTCTTATTATCCTTTTTCCTGTACCAGCCACTATGCCGCCGAAGGCTACGAGAGCACAGAGGGCTGCCGCCCGAGACGAGATTCGAGCTGGCTCGTCCGAGACTAGGACTGAGCAGGGTGGTATGCCTACGCCGCAGGGACAGACCGATCCACCTTCCCCAGGCCGTATGGATAGGCTTGAGACTGGTATGGAGGAGTTGCGACAGATGATGGGGGGTATGCGGGAGCTACGTCAGATGGTAGGATCCCTAGTTGCAGCCAGTCGTACACCGAGGCCAGATGACGCACCTACTACATCCCAGACTACTATGATACCTGCTCCTACTACTACCGCCGTGACCATCCTGGTTTCACTACAGGATTTCATGAGGCTGAGACCTCCAGTATTCACCGGCACCGAGGCAGCGGAGGACCCACAGACGTTCCTTGACAGTTTAGCCAGGATCTGCCGTTCGCTGAGATGTTCTGATGATCGATGGGTGGAGCTTGCGAGTTTCCGTCTAGAGGGTCTCGCGCAGATATGGTGGGAGTCAGTCTTGAGAGGTCGAGCTGCAGGTCTACCGCCTATGACTTGGGCCGAGTTTACAGCGGTCTTTCTAGCTCGTTCCCTCCCAGAGAGCGTTCGTGACGCCAGAGCTCGTAGCTTCGAGGCCTTGGTCAAGACACCTGGGATGACGGTGTCTGAGTATGACGTTCAGTTTACACAGTTGTCCCGATATACCCTGTACCTGGTAGATACCGAAGAGAAGAGGGTGAAGAGGTTCGTACAGGGACTTGATGCCCAGCTATATCTTGCCATTGGCGCCCAGCACTATGACACTTATTCAGCTGCTATGGATACGGCATTACGGATGGAGGCACGCATATCACAGACTTCGGCCGTTTCTGGGCCGAAGAGGATTCGCACCGATGAGCCGTCGCAGAGGCAGCGCGCCAGATTCTTTCCGAGAGATGGGCCTGGCAGAGGATTTGGACGGGGTCAGTTATATGGTTCATATCCCTAGGGACAGCAGCCGTCGCCAGGGTGTTTTGGGTGCGGGAGTCCGCACCATCTTGTCAGAGACTGTCCGGCGAGACGACAGGGAGCGGCGACCGTTCCGCATGTGACCCTACCACCATCACCACCCCCTCCTCAGAGAGCCCTACTTCCTACCACAGGCGATGCTCCACGCCAGTTAGGTGCACCCAGAGGTCGTGGATGCGGCGGTCCTATTCAGAGAGGACGAGGAGGCAGAGGCCGAGGTCGAGGTCAGCCCGCTATCGGTGGAGGACAGGCCCGAGTATTTTCTTTGACACCGCAGGATGCGCAGGCATCCAATGCCGTTGTGACAGGTACCTTGCCAGTTTGCTCTTTCGACACATGGGTATTATTCGACCCAGGTTCCACACATACGTATGTCTCTGCACACTTTGCACCGATGTTGGGCCGTGAGTCGTCGTCGTTAGATCAGCCGCTTGTTGTTATTACCCCGGTAGGCGAGTCGTTTGTCGCTCGTTTTGTGTTTCGATTGTGTTCCGTTCGTATCGGGGAGAGGGATTCATCGGTTGATTTGATTCTCCTCTATATGTTGGACTTTGATGTGCTTCTGGGCATGGATTGGCTAGCCACTTGTTATGCTTCAGTGGACTGCCGTGAGAAAGCAGTCAGATTTAGCTTTCCGGGAGAGCCAGTCCTTGTTATTCAGGGAGACCGCAGCGTCACCCTTCCCTGCTTGATTTCGTCTCTTCGCGCTGGTCAGCTCTTGCGGAAGGGATGTCAGGGATTCTTAGCGTATATTTGTGATATTCGAGCTGCAGAGGTTCCGTTGGACCGGGTCCCGGTTGTTTGTGAGTTCCCTGATGTTTTCCCTGATGAGCTGCCTGGGCTACCACCTGAGCGCGACGTTGAGTTCTGCATCGATTTGATTCCCGGCTCGGGGCCTATTTCTATACCGCCTTATCGGATGGCCCCGGCAGAGCTTCGAGAGCTGAAGGATCAGTTGCAGGATTTGTTAGATAAGGGGCTTATTCGACCTAGTGTTTCTCCGTGGGGTGCTCCGGTCCTGTTTGTCAAGAAGAAGGATGGAAGTTTGCGCTTATGTATCGACTACCGCCAGCTGAACAAGGTTACCGTGCGGAACAGATATCCGTTGCCACGCATTGATGATTTGTTCGACCAGCTTCAGGGTGCGGGGTATTTTTCGAGGATCGACTTGCGATCAGGATACCATCAGCTGCGAGTTCGACAGGAGGATATACCGAGGACAGCTTTCCGCACGCGCTACGGCCACTATGAGTTTTTGGTGATGTCGTTCGGACTCACCAACGCCCCAGCAGCATACATGGGTTTGATGAACCGTACATTCAGGCCGTATCTTGACTTGTTCATCATCGTGTTTATCGACGATATCTTGGTGTACTCCCGGAGCAGAGAGGAGCACGAGCAGCACTTGCGGATTACATTACAGACTCTGAGGGAGCACCAGCTGTTCACAAAGTTCTCCAAGTGTGCATTCTGGCTGGACAGCGTCGGATTCTTGGGTCACGTGATTACGAGAGACGGCATATGTGTGGACCCAAAGAAGATTGAGGCTGTTCAGCAGTGGCCCCGACCTACATCGGTTACTGAGATCCGTAGTTTTCTAGGCCTGGCGGGCTACTACAGGCGTTTTATTCAGGACTTCTCCCGTATAGCTGCACCTTTGACCGGTTTGACCCGGAAGGGAGTTCCTTTCGTTTGGACAGAGGAGTGCGAGCGCAGTTTTCAGCAGCTACGGACTTGTTTGACTACGGCGCCGGTATTGTCTTTGCCTTCGGGATCAGGCGGATTTGTGGTCTACTGTGATGCTTCGCGAGTGGGGTTAGGATGCGTATTGATGCAGCATGGCCGGGTGATCGCATATGCTTCTCGGCAGTTGAAGAAGCATGAACAGAACTACCCCACTCATGATTTGGAGATGGCTGCAGTGGTCTTTGCACTGAAGATTTGGCGACATTACCTATATGGCGAGTCGTGCAAAATATTCACAGACCATAAGAGCTTAAAATACATATTTCAGCAGCGAGACCTGAACCTCAGACAGCGTCGTTGGATGGAGTTGGTGAAAGACTACGACTGCGAGATCTTATATCACCCAGGCAAGGCGAATGTAGTGGTAGATTCTTTGAGCAGGAGGCCCGGGGGTAGTCTATCCTATTTGCGCGCAGTGCAGAGGCAGTCGTCAGCAGATTGGCAGATTTTATGCGACAGCTGAGTTGAGTTCGAATTCACTCAGACAGGGGGACAGCTCGCGCATGTTCGTGCACGCCCCCAGTTGCTTGACCGTATATATGAGGCACAGCGCAGAGACGACCGTTGCTCAGAGATTATGGCACAGATGGGACAGGGAAGATTTTCCGAGTTCGTGATTGATGATCAGGGGGTTTTACGATATGGATCTAGACTGTGCGTACCGGATGCTGATGGATTGTGGCGCGACATTCTTGAGGAGGCACACCGATCAGTGTATAGTGTCCACCCCGGTTCCACCAAGATGTACCATGATATGAGAGAGACCTACTGGTGGGACGGGATGAAGAGGGACATTGCGGAGTTTGTATCAAGATGCCTGACTTGTCAACAAGTCAAGGCCGAGCACTAGAGGCCCACAGGAGAGCTTCAGCCGTTACCCATTCCAGAGTGGAAATGGAAGCAGATTTCGATGGATTTCGTTGTGGGTCTACCCAGGACCAGTCGAGGGTACGACTCCATCTGGGTGATCGTAGATCGATTGACGAAAGCGGCTCACTTCCTGCTAGTGAAGACCACTTTCAGTTTCGCTCAGTATGCCCAGCTTTACATCGACGAGATCGTGCGGTTGCATGGCGTACCGACTTGTATCATGTCAGATCGAGGCACCCAGTTCACCAACCGACTTTGGCAGAGACTTCAGGAGGCTTTGGGCACTCGTTTGAGCTTCAGCACAGCGTTTCATCCGCAGACCGACGGACAGTTAGAGCGGACCATTCAAACTCTCGAGGACATGCTCAGAGCGTGCGTTTTAGACTTCGGCGGTAGCTGGGATCGTTATTTACCGTTAGTGGAGTTCTCCTACAACAACAGCTTCCAGGATACTATTCAGATGGCACCTTTCGAGGCATTGTATGGGAGGAGATGCAGATCGCCCGTCTGTTGGACCGAGCTCAGCGAGAGCAGTATTTTGGGGCCGTAGCTTGTTGAGGAGACGATAGTGAAGATACAGTTGATTCGAGACCGGATGAGAGCAGCTCAGAGCAGGCAGAAATCGTATGCAGACAGGCACCGTCACAGGCTAGAGTTCGCAGTTGGCGATCGTGTTTTTCTGAGGGTCTCTCCGATGAAGGGCGTGATGCGATTTGGGCGAAAAGGAAAGCTTAGTCCCAGATTTGTGGGTCCCTTCGAGATTCTCGAGCGTGTCGGCGCAGTTGCATATCGTTTGGCTCTTCCACCCAGCTTTCCCGATGTTCACCCCGTCTTCCATGTTTCGATGCTCCGCAAGTACCTTCACGACCCTTCGCACGCGATTCAGCACCCGACAGTCCAGCTAGAGCGCGACCTTTCTTTTGCAGAGCAGCCGGTGGCCATCCTGGATCGGCAGGTGAAGAAATTGAGATCAAAAGTTATACCGACCGTCAAGGTCCTTTGGCGTGGCCCGAGCAGCGAGGAGGTCACCTGGGAGACCGAGGGCGAGATGAGGTAGAAATATCCCCATCTCTTTGAAGGTACGTGTTTCCTGATTTAAAATCAGAAAAGCTTATGGAAAAAGCTTCAGAAGAGGGTCACGTTCTTACACGTGACCAGCAGTCACGTGTTGGCACGTGACACCTAAAAGCATCAGCAAAGCAAATTCAGCTTCCCGATTACATCAAAGATAAGGGCTTCAGAAAGGGTCACGTGCTCCCACGTGACCTGGGTCACGTGTTGGCACGTGACAATCAAAAAGCGGCTTCAAAACCCAACAGCTCCCTGAGCAAATTAAGAAAAAGGCTTCAGAAGAGGTCACGTGCTCCCACGTTACCAGGGTCACGTGTTGGCACGTGACACTCAAAACATCAGACTCATTCTCCGGTTAAATCGAGAAGAAGGCTCCATGCCAGGGTCACGTGTTCACACGTGATCAGTTGTCACGTGGTGGCACGTGATAGTTAAGCAGCAACCAGAAGACAGAGCGTAAAAAGAAGGAAGAAGGCTCGTTCCAAGGAGGTCACGTGCCCACATGTGACCATGGGTCACGTGGTCACACGTGACCGGCTTTCAAAGCCTATTTTGTTAACAGAATTAAATTCTGAAAGAGATTCAAATCTTTCCAAAGGAAAGCGATTATCTGGAACCAACCGAATTAAAGATTTAAAGATGATTGAATATCATCTATCTATGGAAAAATCCTGAACTTGGAAAGATTTCCCCTTTAAATCTAACAGAAATAACAAAGGAGAATCCCTGGATTTGAAATCCAATGGTGAATAAAATTCACCTAATAATCCAAAGGTCCAAAACGAATGATGGATGCAAATCAAATCTCTCAATGAAGATTCGTCAAAAAACTAATTGACTCGGCTGCTTCTCCTATAAATAGGAGCCAAGAGACACGCAAAAACATATACAGGCAGAGGGAAGAAAAGGGAGAGAGCCTCGATATTTTGAGGAATTTGGATCTTCTGCAAAAAGAAAACCCTAGGTAAGAGAAGGAAGGCTTCTTAAAAGAAAAGAGAATTAAATTCTCGACAGAGTTTAACTATGATATAGAACAGAGGGACATATTTCTTCTCTCTTTGATGGAGGATCTGTAAAGTGCACATCTCCCCTTGAGTTGAGAATTTAATTCTCAATGGGTTGAGATCCTGCCATGCAGATCCGAAGCATAGAGAGGGAACGGAAGCAAGAGAATTCAATTCTCACAGAACTATAGGAATTTAATTCCTTTAAAATAAAATTAGGGCTTGACCCTGTGTTATGGGAATTTAATTCCTTCAGAACAAAAAGAAACAGGGTTTAACCCTAATTAAGAACTTAGTTCTGTTGAAACAACGGGAGTATAATTCCCTTAATCATAATTCTTTAACCGAGAATGGGAGTTTAATTCTTTAAAGCTTTTATTAGGGTTTAACCCTATTCAGTTCTTCACATATATGAGGAATTTAATTCCTACAGAAAATTCAGAGTTCAACTCTATTCCAGAATATAAATCTTCAAAAGGAAGTAGGAATTTAATTCCTCTGGAATTTAAAGCTTTTTATTAGGGTTTAACCCTGCGGGGAATTTAATTCCTGAAAAAAGATTAACAGATCTTCTAAACAACATACATAGAGGCAGGGTCATGTGCCACCACGTGACCCTCCCCTCCAAAAGATCTACAGAAAGCCTTCTGGAAGCAGTGCCTCACGTGACTCTTGACAGAAGCTTTAACACATAAGCGCTTGAATCCCCGTCACGTGATGGCACGTGATGCTCTAAAAGATGCATAGTCCCAGAAGAACAAGTGAAGGAAGGGCGCTCTCACGTGTTGCCACGTGACCCCTCTTGCCTTAGTGTTTAAACACTAAAATGGAACCCCTGAATTCAGTGACAAAACATTGTTTGGCCTTAGTGTAACACTAAGCACAGAACTATATTTGTAGTGTTCAACACTGATTACCGTAGTGTCCAACACTAGTTTGGGACTCCTGTTGCCAGTGTTCAACACTAATCTGAAAGCCTGGTTGCTGGTGTTTAACACCAACTATCTTTTAGTGTTGAAACACTAACTTATCAATCTTATTCCCAGTGTTCAACACTGATTCGTCTTTAGTGTTTAACACTAGACACTGGCACAATTGGCCGAATGGATAGAGGCAAAGCCTCTCCTTCAAGGGACCAACAGGAAGTCAATATTCCAGACATGATTGGACTTAGCCCAAGATGGCCATAAGTCCTCAATTCGTAATTAACTGGGCTAATGGGCTCATAACATAATTAATTGGTCTTGATCCCAAATTGGGCCAAAGACTATTTAATCCACTCCGGCTCCAGGGTACATCTCTTCACTCCTTTGATACTTGGCGTTGTAATCCCTCAACGTCTTCAAAGAGGTGACGGGTCCCGATGACCACATATTGATATGGACTGTGGGGTCCATAAACCCATGGACTACGACGTCCTTAACCTTGACCGAGATGTCTTAAAACTAACAATGGACTGTGGGGTCCTTAAACCCATGGACTACGACGTCCTTAACCTTGACCGAGATGTCTTAAAACTAACAATGGACTGTGGGGTCCTTAAACCCATGGATTACGATGTCCTTAACCTTGACCGAGATGTCTTAAAACTAACAATGGACTGTGGGGTCCTTAAACCCATGGACTACGACGTCCTTAACCTTGACCGAGATGTCTTAAAACTAACAATGGACTGTGGGGTCCTTAAACCCATGGACTACGACGTCCTAAACCTTGACCGAGATGTCTTAAAACTAATAATGGACTGTGGGGTCTTTAAACCCATGGACTACGACGTCCTTAACCTCGACCGAGATGTCTTAAAACTAACAATGGACTGTGGGGTCCTTAAACCCATGGGCTACGACGTCCTTAACCTTGACCGAGATGTCTTAAAACTAACAATGGACTGTGGGGTCCTTAAACCCTTGGACTACGACGTCCTTAACCTCGATCGAGATGTCTTAAAACTAACAATGGACTGTGGGGTCCTTAAACCCATGGACTACGACGTCCTTAACCTCGACCGAGATGTCTTAAAACTAACAATGGACCGTGGGGTCCTTAAACCCAAGGACTATGACGTCCTTAACCTTGACCGAGATGTCTTAAAACTAACAATGGACCGCAATGTCCTTAAACTACCCGTAGACCGCAATGTCCTTAAACTACCTACGGACCGCAATGTCCTTAAACTAGCAATGGACCACCATGTCCTTAAACTGGAACAATAGAGCCCAAACGCTCTTTTGTCGGATCTAAACGATCCCGTTTAAGTTGATCTTAGCCTCAAATATGGCTAACGTATCCTTAAACCTTCAAACAGACTGGACTATGAATCCCCCCAATCAACTTCGGTTCAAGGGTACATCTCTGAACTCCTCTGATATTTGTCGTTGTAATCCTTCAACGTCGTCAGAGAGGTGACGGGTCCCGACGGCCATACATTCAATAGACCACTATGTCCCTAAACTGGAGTAATAGAGCCCCAAATGCTCTTTTGTCGGATCCAAACGATCCCGTTAAGTTGATCTTAGTCTCAAGTTAGACTAACGTATCCTTAACAAACGTTTGAGTTGATCTTAGCCTCAAATATGGCTAACGTATCCTCAAACCAAACCCCCAAACCCAAATCTAAGATAAATACGGATTTGGACTAGTCCACGCCCTACGGGCGACGACATAACTAGGTCTCCGTAAACAATCCACAGGCAACAAAACATAAAACAAACACACACGACGCGAAGTGACCATCTGGAGAAGGAGAAAGTTGTTACCGCGATGCGGTAGCGTAATTAACTGCAGGGGCTTGCGCCTGCAGGGAAGAGCGTCCCCACAATCAAAAACCCCTCAAACGAGGGGGAATCTGACGAAGTCTGCTACATCGGCCGCATCCGTGTAAACCTTCGATACATGGTGCCATGAATCAACTCGGCATCTTCGGAGAGGTGGACGGATAGCACCAATTAGCATCTGCCCCGAATTTCAGGCAAGAGACGCCATGTCTCGCCGTCTTTCGGAGGGGAACAGATTCTGGCACGCCCGGTGGGACCTTTTCCTCTTTCCACTCCACACTTCGTGTGTCGTGATTCGCGAACCAATCGCGGTTCGCTAATGGTGGCCCTTGGGTTTCAAGATACTAAGAATTGGCGTCTCGCTTATTGCAGAAAGCAAAGGATCGATGTCTTCTACTTCCGTGAAATTCTCCAACTGCTCTGACTGCAATTGCGACCAACGCTTTGCCTCGCCAGGAGGTATAGCCTACGAACCCCAAGCTGCTTCGTTATTCACAATGCCGGTGGACCAGGTGACTCAGGTCACTACCGGATTGTTCTTCGGGACTATACTCCCACCAACAAGCTTCACGGCGCCAGTGCTGACAAAGGAAGCTCCCAAGAAGTCGGTCTTTCATCGTCTTACCCCTGCCGCGGCTCATCTCGACGGGTCGCCCAACATCAGCACCTCGGTCTTCTCTAGATTGGGCCAGAAATCCGGTAGACCCATCATGAGGTCTACAATCCCAGAGAAGGCTGCTTCTAAGAAAGTGGCTGCTCCTGCTCCCGAAATTGCCAAGGCGGCTTCTCTGGCCAAAAAGTCGGTCTTTACAAGATTGACGGCTTCAGCTCCCACCCCTGCTACCCAAAAGACGTCGGTCTTCGACAGGCTAACACCAACAGCGACCCCCCATCTACACAGGGGGCAAGACGAAACCATTCTCACCGCTGACCCATCGCCGTCCGCTCGACACGCTCGACGTCGCCATTGGCGCCGAGTAAGGAAGGCTGGGGGCAACTCCCCCTCCGGGGCAACTCCATCAGCCCCGATGGCAGAAGTTAATGCTGCTGTTCCAACTGGGAACAGCTTCGAGATGCTAAATAAGGTGCGAAGGAATTCTCCCATTGCAGTGCTAAAGAGGTCTCCTCCCCCATTAAGAAAGGTTGTGGAAATAAAATCAGAACAGCCCCGATCCCCTCAACGGCTGTCTTCCAAAATCTATAAGGCTTGGCGACAGGCCCGAGACTCGATCATCGATCCAAACTTCTCCCGCCAGCACAAGAAGCTGAAAATCCAACCAGAAGCTGGTCACCAGGCTAAACCCCGAAAGGCTGTCTGGACGCCCACCTCAACGGCCCCCTCAACCTCCATGGCTCATAAAAGGAGGAAGCCAGAGAAGATCCCCCAGCCTGCAACGACAGCTAATAGCACTAAGCCCAGACGCCCTAAGTCTGGGGGCATGATGGTCCACACCGTATACATGGCGTCAGGAAAAGAAGACAGCCGCGCGTCCACGGGTCATAGACCGCTTACACGATCGGTGACCAAAGCTCAGGAGCAGCAGCAAAAGCTCCAAGAAATGATGAATGCTATGGCCGCACTTACCGGGCCAAAAGAAAGCCCAGAAACGTCCTCAGACGCATGCCAGGAGGAAGAAACCGACGCTGAATTCCTTCGCCGGATACTGGAGAAAAAGGACAAAGAGGCTGCCGAACAAGCAACCAACATACAGCGTATGGGCCTTCTCTTCCAAGATATGATAGGAATGATGATCCAGCAGGACCTACCCGCCGAGGATCCCCCAATCGTTCTTGAAGACGACCGAGGAGAAACGTCAAATCCACTGCCAGCCCCCTCAACGGCCAAGGAAGAGACGATCTCTAAAGCTGACTTGGTTGACTATATAGCCCAGCAAATCCGGGTTCATCATGCGACTGAGGCAGCTGGTCAAGTCGTAAAGACGGGCCGGCCGTATCC
Source organism: Agapanthus africanus (assembly GCA_030015575.1). Classification (NCBI taxonomy): domain Eukaryota; kingdom Viridiplantae; phylum Streptophyta; class Magnoliopsida; order Asparagales; family Amaryllidaceae; genus Agapanthus; species Agapanthus africanus. The sequence goes on along the minus strand of CM057341.1, from coordinate 286,560,049 downwards.
AAGCTGGTACGACCAAATCAAATACCCGCCAGGCTATACGATACCGAAATTCCACGTGTATAAGGGGACCGGCAATCCCCATCAACATGTTGCCCAGTTCCGGGCCCTCTGCGGTAACACCGGCGGTGATGATAAACTGTTGCTTTGCCAGTTCATGGGAAGCTTATCAGAAACAGCGTTCGAATGGTATTCGAAACTCCCGAACGATTCTATCAAGACGTTCGCTGAAATGGAGTTACTATTCACTCAGCGATTCGCAAGCGCCAGCGAACGCACTCCAATAACGGCACTAATCAACGCCAGGGTAAAACCAGGCGAAACTTGGGTCCAGTATGCTATACGATGGCGGAATTTGTGGTCGAAATGCGAGCAATGCATTGAGGAAGCACCCGCGGTAGGCATGTTCATGGGAACCCTAGACCCCCACGCAACTATCTCCCAGTTTATGATGTTCTTTAAGCCAACCATATTCCAGGCTTTAATCGACAAGTTGGCTCAGATGGACCAGATGGGTCATAGACCACCTCCCCCGAAGTCGAAACCTCGGAATGACAAGGGTAAAGGAAGGGCAACCTTTGTCGCAAATGCCCAACAGCAACCTAACGCCCTGAAACCGGCAGATCAACTGGAAGAAAGACGCCGGTATTATAATGAAAAGATGAAACGTCCTTACTCGTTCCCACGAGACAAGACGAAACGGTTATTCGAGCTGGCAATACGCAACAGACTTATAAACCTACCAAATCCAAGGCGACCGCCGCAACCCACGGAGATGAATAACCTTAATTATTGCCCTTACCATCAAACGGTAAGTCATCCGATCGAAGATTGCTTCGTCTTCAAAGGATGGATTGCAGATCAGTACCTCCAGGGGAAGTTTATACTGTCCGAAAAGTGGAAGGTGAACCCACCACAGCCGCATACTCCTAAGAAAGCGGATACACCGGGGGCAACCTGTTCCTTTATTGAAGAAGCTCCATGGGAGGTCGTGCTATCAACTAAAACCAAAAGAATGCTGAGAGACCTTCATGCGTGCCCTGCGATCGAATAGAAGGACCCTCTTGAACCTCAAATTATCGAAGGAATGTTGAAGCCTCGCCCAACTACGAAGACTCGCGATAAGGGCCCAAATACTCACGTCCAACCGTCAAAATCTTCGAAGAAAAAGAAGAAGAAATCCAAGAAGTCCGTGAAGCTTGGAAACGAGCACACGAACTTGCAGAAGCAAATCGATGCGCTGGAAGAATACAATCAAAAGGTGTGAACTCCTGTCACACTGCAAGAATTCCTCAACCACATCTTTCAAGAGGAAGATGATGGAGAGAGCTCGTCGGATGAATCCGAAGGATATGTGGCGAGTTGTAACGTAATCTCCCACTCGTTTACCGATGATGAGAAAACTCCTGGCACTAAGAAGCTGGAGGCAGAGCCTGAACCAGAGCGTGCGTGGCCAACAGACGAAATGATCGACGCTTTTCTAGATGAGATTCGCCTAAAAAGTAAAGCGGATCAGGAGCATGAGATGGCCGCTTCAGAAGGAGCCAAACGCAGGCGACTGAACGAAAGAGTTGAACTACCCCTGCCAGAGCGAAAGGCGTCCGAAGTAGACAAGAAGATATTCAAGACGAGGAAAAGGTTTGCCAAAGCCATGTCAATGGGAATGAAGCTACCACCCTCGGAAGGAAACACGCACGATGGGGTGGAGAGGCACCCTGATTATTGCGCATATCATCGGAAAATCTCACACCCCATGGAGGAGTGCGACGCCTTTAAGATATGGTGGCAAGGATATGTTGCTCATCGGCAACATTTTAAGCGCATGAAACGCAAGATCCGTCGGGAGCGAAGAAGTACTGTCGATGGGCACAACAGAACTATTGGCAACTGTTACATGGTTAACGTCAGGGGGTCACAAGTTCTCACCTTTGGGAGCGACTCTGATGAAGAAATGGCTCTGGGCCCTCTCTTTAAAGAATCTGTTTTAGGGAAAGAGGAGAAATCGGAGGCCTGTGAGAACATTCAGCTGCGCAATCGCACACTCCCAGAAAAGAATCTCGGGCCCGCGAGTAGGAAAGATAAGGGAAAGGAAAAGGTCACTGAAGATATCACTTTAGATGACCAAGTCATGAGAGAGCTGGCTGCCAAAGACCCTCCTAGAAAGGGTAAGGTGGACTATAACATCCTAGCGCACCTAAGGAAGCTACCTTCTCAGCTTAGCATTCTCGATGCCCTCCTATTATCAAAAGAGGCGCGAGACTCACTAATTAAGGCGTTACAAGAACCTGAGCAATTTCAAGCCTTCCTCGCCACTGAAAGGATGAAGGATGAACTAGAGGAAGTGCATACGGCCGACATCATTTTCGGTGACGAAGACCTCCTTCTCGGGACGTGCGACCACAACCGTCCCCTATATGTCTCTGGATACTGCCATGATATCAGGATAGATAAGATCCTGGCGGATAATGGATCCTCCGTCAATCTCCTTAATGTTCGGGTGTTGAAGGAAATCTGCATGAGTGTGCAGCACCTCGCTCGTGACAAAATCACTATCTCCGGTTTCGATTCACAATCGTCACGGACTCTCGGATCTGTAATACTAACATTACGCTTCAGACTTCTCGTCACAGACGTCAAATTCCATGTCATTGACGCCAAGACCTGCTACAACGCCTTACTCGGCCGTCCTTGGCTGCACGAGTACAACATCATCCCTTCTACGCAACATCAGTGTATGAAGTACTTTAAGGATGGTTTCGAGTATACCGTAACAGGTGAGCTAAACCCATTCTCCATGAACGAAGTCCGCAAATACGAAGATGCGAAGTACTTTTTGCCAGATTTCGAGGATACAGAAAGGTGTCGCAACCCGGAAAACAAAACCGCCGCCACCATCCCTGTTTTCGAGAGCGATACCGAAGAAGAGGAAGAGATAGTTTATGCAGGGCCATCTCAACGCAACAACCTGGGGACGCCCGCCCCCATGTTGGTCTTCGGAAGTGATTCAGAAGATGAAGTTAATGCCGTGTTCTCCAATCGGCTGTCAATACAAACACCCCCTGGCGATGACCATAGTTTGCAAATCACCATGGTACCGCGAGAACACTACAAGGATCTCGACACACTTCAAGCTCACAATGTGCAGGACCTGCGAACATTTTACGTCCCTCCCAGGCAAAGGGGTGAGAAGGCGATCCTATTCTACCGATCCTCAGAGTCGAAAGTAGAGAAAGAGATCTGGCATGGCGCGGATGCTACACTCGACAGGCTCCAACCCATCCGTCTGCCCAGATACTATACAAATGGATTAAAGAGGCTATTGAAGCGCCAAGGAGTACCCTTAAAACAGACTGTTCGACAAGCTGGGTTCTACAACAGGATCTGGGATGTCCCTGGGACTCAACGCAAATTGCCCAACGGGAAAATGGAAACACTTGGGCTTGGATACGCGAGAACCGGAAAATGGGGACGGGCCCACAGCAGCTACGCTATATATACTTTTGATGAAGAAGAGGACGCCCTGTCAGGAGATGCCAACCCCTCATCAAAACTAGATCCCGCGATTGAAATGCCGAGTCCGTTGTTTGAACAACGAATGGAAAACCCTATCAGGAAAGTGGGTCAGAAAGCTCGGGAAGACCACAACTGCGAGACGGCCATCTACGAGAAAGCCAAGACGTAACGCCTTCTCCAACAGGCTGTAAAGGATGAAAATGCCGCTCCTTGTCAACCTGATATAAAAAAGGCTCAACGCAAAAGCAGAAATAAGTCGAAAGGCCAAAAAGGCACTCAACAGCAGCAAAGCAGGGCTAAGAAGCCACGCAAACGGGAATCGAGCGTTATTGACCTATCCCTCATGAAGAAAATGGGTCGAGCATACTCGTATCCTCGGGAAAAGACGATGAAGATACTCGATCTTGCCCTAAAGCACCAAATGCTTACATTGCCGGAGTCTAAACACCCCGAACAAGCGGGCGAAGCCTCACTCCCAGACTATTGCTCTTACCATCGAGTGATAGGTCATTCTCTCGAAGATTGCTTCGCCTTCAAGAATTGGGTCGAGGATCAGTATCAGCTTGGCAGATTCTCCTTATCCGACGGCTGGAGGGTAACGCCGCCACAAAAGCACGAACCTAAAGCCGCAAAAGCAAAACCAGATCCACCTCAATCCTGGAAGCGGATTCGCACCTGTTACACGATTACGATATTAAAAGAAGAGCCCGAGAATATGGATGACCTTCCCTGGTGCTTTGAGAACAGCGATGATGAGGTGGTCTCAGAATTTTCGCCAACTCCGAAAGAACTGGAAGATGGCATACATACTACTGCAGATAACCTCAAGAAGATTGAGTTGGGATCGGCAGATGACCCGCGACCGACATTTGTCAGCGAGTTGCTATCTGAAGAAAGGGTGGCTGCTTTAAAGAACGTGCTTCTACGACATAAAGACTGCTTCGCGGGGAACTACTCCGAGATGCCAGGATTAGATCCGGAGATTGCTGTGCATAAGTTAGCAATATCCCCGGATATCAAGCCAGTCAAGCAGGCGCCAAGAAGGATGCGACTCGAGCTTAAAATGAGCATCAACGCCGAAGTCAAGAAGCTGATCGATTCTGGATTTATCCAAGAAGTCCAATATCCCGACTGGATCGCCAATATCATCCCGGTAATGAAGAAAAATGGGACGGTACGCATATGCGTGGATTTCAGGGATCTCAATAAAGCTTGCCCGAAGGACGATTTCCCAGTACCGGTAACCGAGCTAATGATAGATAACACGTCCACTCATGAGGTTTTCCCCTTTATGGACGGTTCATCAGGATACAATCAGATAAAGATGCATCCCAAAGACCAGAAGCACACCGCTTTCCGGACCCCTTTGGGTATATTCTGCTACAGGGTTATGCCCTTTGGTCTAAAGAACGCCGGTGCTACCTATCAAAGGGCCATGACAAAGATCTTCGACGATCTCATACATGACATCGTCGAGTGCTATATCGATGACCTTGTAGTGAAGAGCATGTCGTACGAAGAGCATTTAAAACATCTGGAGACTGTCTTTCAACGCCTTCATCAATATAATTTGAAGATGAATCCCCTCAAATGCGCGTTTGGAGTCTCCTAGGGTAAATTCCTGGGATTCATCATCCGACATCGAGGTATCGAAATAGATCCATCTAAGATCAGGGCGATCACGGAAATGCCTCCGCCAAGAACCCTCAAACAGTTGCGGTCTCTCCAAGGGAAGCTCGCATACATCCGGCGGTTTATCGCTAATCTTTCAGGCAAATGCCGTCCTTACAGTCACCTGATGAAGAAGGGAACCCCATTCGTCTGGGATCAAAAATGCCAAAGCGCGCTGAACGAGATCAAGCAATACCTGCAGAACCCGCCGGTGTTGGCTGCCCCGGTTAAAGAAAAACCTCTCATTCTTTATACAACCGCCCTCGAAGGTTCTTTAGGCGCATTATGGGCACAAGAGGACGACCAAGGGAAAGAAAGAGCACTCTACTACTTAAGTCGAGTTCTGCTGGGGGCAGAAAGCAACTACTCTCCCATTGAAAAACATTGCTTGGCGTTAATCTTTGCGATAACAAAGCTCAGGCACTATGCGTTGGCACATGAAGTCCGTCTCATCTCGAAAGTGGACCCTCTTAAATATCTGATGTCAAAGGCTATATTGACGGGTCGACTCGCTAAATAGGCTCTACTCCTGATGGAGTTCTCAATAACGTATCGACCTCTTAAGGCAGTGAAAGGCCAGGCCATTGCCGACTTCCTCGCTGAGCATCCAGTACCTGCTGGTTCTCCTCTGAACTGCGAGTTGCCAGACGAGCATGCATTTGATGCGATTGGCGGCGGTAGTACCCGATGGGAACTCTATTTCGATGGAGCATCCTCCGTAAAGAAACAGAAACAGGGTATCCCAATGATCAAATTGGGGATAGGCCTCATCTTTGCAACTCCACAAGGAGGGATAATGCGCTTCGCCTTCTCCTTAACAGAGCCGAGGACAAACAATGAAGCTGAATACGAAGCTCTGATAGCAGGCCTCGAGATCGCCATCGACATGGGAATCGAAAATCTCCTTATATACGGGGATTCCCAATTGGTCGTTAGTCAAGTAAATGGTGACTACCAAACGTGCAAACCAGAATTGGTGAAGTACGGCGAAAAGGTGCAACAACTATTGACCCAAATTCCCTCCTATACTTTGGAGAACATACCGCGTGCGGAAAACAGCAAAGCAGACGCGTTGGCCAAACTTGCTAAAGAACTGGCTGACGAGAACCTTGATGACGTCAGAATCGTGGTACAAAGCCGTCGAGTGCTCGCCCCGGCAGAAATACCTCCAGAATTATATAAAGAGAAGGGAGCGACTGAGCAGGCGACCCTATAAATAAAAGACCGCGAGAAGGCTGAGGACTGGAGGGAAGTCTTCATAGACTACTTTAAGTCCTACCGAATGCCCGAAGAAGCGTCTTCAAGACATCAGCTCATCAAACGAGCTCTATTTTTTGGCTTTTGTTAATGACACTCTATACAAAAGATCATTTGATTCTCTATGGCTGAGATGCCTAGGACCTGACGAAGCAGGAAGATTCGTTCAGGAAGTTCACGACGGACTCTGCGGTTCTCACCAAGCAGGCCCAAAGATGAAGTTAAAAATTAAACGGATGGGTTACTATTGGCCCACGATGACCCAGGACTGCCTCGAGTATGCGAAGCAATGCCACTCGTGCCAGATTCATGGAGACTTTATCCACCAACATCCGAACCCACTACACCCAACGGTGGCCAGCTGGCCATTCGAAATGTGGAGGACTGACATAGTTGGCCCCATCGAGCCAGCATCGTCCTGGGGACATCGTTTCATCCTGGCGACAATTGATTACTTCTCCAAATGGGCAGAAGCAGTACCGCTGAGGGAAGTGAGGACAGAGAATATCCTCCACTTCTTCAAGACGCACGTCATCTATCGGTTTGGAACCCTACGGCGGATTATATCCGATAACGGGCCAGCCTACAGAAGCCATAAGATTAGCCGCTTCGCGCAGCAGCACAATATAGACTGGAGATATTCTTCAGTTTACAACCCACGGGCTAACGGTCTGGCCGAGGCCTTCAATAAGACCTTGACGAAGATCATAAAAAAGACCGTTTCCCGGAATAAGAGAGACTGGCACGAGAGGCTGCAAGAGGCCCTTTGGGCCTATCGAACTACATTCAAGACGGCCACGAACACAACGCCGTACGCGTTGGTATTTGGGACGGAAGCAGTGCTTCCCCTCGAGATAGAGTTACCCTCTCTACGAGTGGCAGTCCACTGCGAGCTGACGGACGAAGAAAACGCTCACCTTCGGCTTGAGGAGCTTGATGCCCTCGATGAAACCCGGCTCATAGCGCAACAACACCTAGAAGCCTACAAAGCAAAGATGACGCGCTCGTATGAAAGATTGACCAGGCCGAGGACATTCCGCCAAGGCGAACTCGTACTAGTAGTCAAAAGACCTATGATCCCCAATCGTGCCAAGCGGGGAAAATTTGAGCCAAACTATGAAGGCCCGTACATCATAGACAAGGTCTACCAGGGTGGAACCTATCTACTCATGGACATGCACGGTGAAAGGCCTTTCAGGCCAATAAACGGCCGCTTCTTAAAGAAGTACTATGCTTAATGAGCCACAGCCTGGGTCAATGATAGATGACGACGACTATGTCCGCTCGCTATCTTCCTAAACTCAGACTTTACAAGCAGTAGCCGGCCCTCCCCTGAACAACGGACCGAAATGTTCTTAAACTAACGACGGACCGAAATGTCCTTAAACTAACAGCGGACCGAAATGTCCTTAAACTAACAGCGGACCGAAATGTCCTTAAACTAACAGCAGACCGAAACGTCCCTAAAGTACTACCGCAGCATCCTTAGGCTGACGAAGTAAAAAAAAAGAGGAGAAAAAGAGAAATAAAAAAAATGATGAAAAAACGGTATGTCCATAAGCAAAAAGGGCACGGATGAAAACCCAAAAGGGCTCCGTGAGTAAAAACAGCAGGACTACCGGCGAGTGTTTGTGAAAACCTGAAAGGGTGCAACCTCGTTAAAAGACACTTATAGGGTCCTCTCGACCTTGTAAGGGGAAACCACCTGCGTGAGATCCTTACGACTCACAAAGGAGCAACACACTTAGGGATCCTCACGATTCCTAAGGAGAAAATACACTTACGAGATCCTCACGACTCGCAAGGAGAACTCTCTTATGGGACCCTCACGGCTCGTAAGATTTGAAAGTCTTAAGTTACAGAGACCTAAACCTGTGCTTAAGCAATCCCCCACAACCTTCGACAATGCCCTACAAGTAGTCCAATATTGACCCTTGTATACAATCCACGGGCGCGAATAAACATTTCTCTAACTAAGTCCCATCCGAGACTAGGGATATGTTTGCATGGTAAACAACCCTTGTAAATCCTCTCGACTTACAAGGAGAAAACCCTCCCGTAGGATCCTTACGACTTACAGAGGAACAATGCACTTAGGAACCCTCACGATTCCTAGGGAGAAAATACACCTATAAGATCCTCACGACTTGTAGGGAGAAATACCTTTGTGAGACCCTTACGGCTCATGAAGTAAAAAGCCTTAGTCGACAGGACCTTAACCCTGTTTGCTAAGCCACCTTTGTTCAACATCGACAGAGGCAAATGATGATTCGCTCCTGGCAATATTCCAGTTGCAGCGATACTGATGCCTAAACCGGTATCAAATCCCAAGTTCTCTCATGGTAAATGATGATTCGCTCCTGGCAATATTCCAGTCGCAGCGATGCTGATGCTAAGATTGGTATCAGATCCCAAGTTCCACACTCACGATATATAAAAAAAAACAGCAAGCCATACGTGCATACGAAATAGCCGAAATGATGGGGCAACTTGCAATAAAAATCAGCAAGTAAAAAAAATGTATGCATGAAAAATAGCCGAAATGATTGGACAACTCGCAATAAAAAGCAGCGAGTAAAAATAAAGTAAATAGCTGAAATGATTGGGCACCGCGAAAAATAGCCGAAATGATTGGGCAATCGCGATTTTCGCGATATAAAATGCTGAAATGATGGAGCATCGCGGAAAGAATAAAAAAATGATGAAAGAATGAAACTTTTTGCCCTACAGGTGATGTTACATTAACCCCTGTATACAATCCAGGGGCACGAACAAAAAAGAAAGAAAGAAAGGGAACATACATCCCCCCAGGTTTCATCATAAGAAGAAGCAAAATCTCGACGGGCCGCAAGCGACTTAGAGATCATCCCAGCACTCGTTTCGTAACGAAGGACACAACTTCGAGCTAAACGAAACAGCGGCAACTCCCAGTTCCATGGCTCGGCGGTATACATATCGCCAACAGTCAAACCTCCATCCCGTGAAATGTGGATACAATCGACAAAATTTCTGGTTACGTGGAACGCGGATAACGTCACTCTTTGACCCCGTGGAAAACGTCCAGAGCGGATCCTGGTCCTCGCAGAGCACGGCAGTGAACCCGTGTGAAGCATCCAGAGCGGAGCCTAGTCCTCGCCGAGCGCGGCAGTGAACCCGTGTGAAGCATCTAGTGCAAAATTCCTGGTTACGTAGAACGCGGATAATGTCACTCTTTGACCCCGTGTGAAGCATCCAGAGCGGAGCCTAGTCCTCGCCGAGCACGGCAGTGAACCCGTGTGAAGCATCTAGTGCAAAATTCCTGGTTACGTGGAACGCGGATAATGTCACTCTTTGACCCCGTGTGAAGCATCCAGAGCGGAGCCTAGTCCTCGCCGAACACGGCAGTGAACCCGTGTAAAGCATCTAGTGCAAAATTCCTGGTTACGTGGAACGCGGATAACGTCACTCTTTGACCCCGTGGAAAACGTCCAGAGCGGATCCTGGTCCTCGCAGAGCACGGCAGTGAACCCGTGTGAAGCATCCAGAGCGGAGCCTAGTCCTCGCCGAGCGCGGCAGTGAACCCGTGTGAAGCATCTAGTGCAAAATTCCTGGTTACGTGGAACGCGGATAACGTCACTCTTTGACCCCGTGGAAAACGTCCAGAGCGGATCCTGGTCCTCGCAGAGCACGGCAATGAACCCGTGTGAAGCACCCAGAGCGGAGCCTAGTCCTCGCCGAACACGGCAGTGAACCCGTGTGAAGCATCTAGTGCAAAATTCCTGGTTACGTGGAACGCGGATAACGTCACTCTTTGACCCCGCGGAAAACGCCCAGAGCGGAGCCTGGTCCTCACCGAGCACGGCAGTGAACCCGTGTGAAGCATCCAGAGCAAATATCGGACTGTGGAGTCCTTAAAATCCACGGACTATGACGTCCTTAACCTCGACCGCAATGTCTTAAAACTAACGATCAACCACCCCGATTCCCTACGGATTCTCCCTTGGTTAAAGGGTACATCTCTTCACTCCTTTGATACTCGGCGTTGTAATTCCTCAACGTCTTCAAAGAGGTGATGGGTCCCTGCGACCAAACATCGGACTGTGGAGTCCCTAAATCCACGGACTATGAGGTCCTTAACCTTGACCGTGATGTCTTAAAACTAACATCGGACTGTGGGGTCCTTAAATCCACGGACTATGAGGTCCTTAACCTTGACCGTGATGTCTTTAAACTACGATACCTTGAGCGACCCCTGACCCCGTGAAACACGGATAAGGGTGACCACATCCAACACTTGCAGGTCCTCACGACCTGCGAGGAAGAAAAACTCTCTTGTAAGATCCTTACGACTTTCAAGGGAAAACCCACTTAAGAACCTTCACGATTCTTAAGAAGGACTTACACCTATGGGATCCTCTCGACCCACGGGGAAAAAAAACTCTTTATGAGACCCTCGTGACTCATAAAGTGCAAAAGTCTTAGGAAGCAGATCTTAACCCTGAGTCCTAAGCTATCGCTGCCCTGCGAGGAGATCAAGATAAATTGTCCGCAAACGCATTCAATGAAAGGGGACACACCATTGAGAAGAGAAATGTATCTTTTATTCATAAACCAAAATAGATACAAAGTACAACTTACGAAAGAAACGAAAAAAAAGGAGATACTCTCATTCATGAGTATGTACAAAAAGGGGAGAAAAGATACAAGTCCTCAAGCTGGCGGGCGGTGCAGTAATTTTACCAGCTCATCGTTCTGTTGCTGAGCCACGGCTTTATGACGCAAGATCTCCAGAAGACGAGCCTCCGCCTGAGCTTGCTGAGCTTGATACGAAGCAAGCCGAACTTCGAGCTCTTTCTCGGTGGCTTTATGAGCCTCGACCCTCTCACGAGTGAACGTGGCAGCTTTATCGAGGGCCACCACCTCTTTTATGGACTCCTGGAGCACTCGCCAGAGTTCGTATGCTTTGTTGGCCTTGGCTGTGAGGCTGGCCTGAAGCTCGCTCAGCGCCTAGAAGCCAATTCCCTCTCCGAGAACTTACGGCCAAGCCTCTTCTTGCATGACGTCATGTTAGCCGCACATCATGCTATCAGACCCCGCAACTCCGCTTTTGCAGCCACGGCTTCCGAGGAAAGGCGAGAACATTCAAGAGCGTGCAAACAAGCCTCCACCTTCCTACAGAACTCCACCCAGACCCGCACCACCTCCTCGCTATGATAGGTGGCGAGAAAAGGAAGAGAGCCGTTAGCTTCAGCGGCAAACGCTTCGGCCGTGGTCGCGCTACCAGCACGGAGCTCCTCGACGAAAGATGACAGGGAGACAAGGCTCAATCAGGCCAAGCGTTCTGAAGCCCGCAAAGCATAAGGACCGGACGGCATCACGATGCGCGATTCCAAAGCCATGGAGACTGGCAGAGCTGCTCAAATTTGGGAAATATTAGTAAAGCTTTTAAATGCAGAACAAACGGGACTATAATAAAATGTCACCCACCGACAGTCATGCAAGCAGGAGCTGAAGGTTCCTCTGGCCCTTCAACAACCTCGAACTCATCGTCAGCTTCCAAAACTATAAGAGACATCAACGTCATTTCGTAAGATAGTAACAATGCTATAGTAAAAGAAAAAATGGCGAATGACACTAACCTTGCCCAGAGGAAAGGACAATACGCTGAGGGGAGATCGCCTGCGGAGCTGCCATCTCCAATAAACGCTGAAATGACTGTCGAGGCGACAGATCCGCGATCGTGGCCGCCAAACCACGCAATTCTGGGAAAGATAAAAGAGTTCAGACTATGAAGGGGTTGCTAAATTAAAACACAGAGGGTTACCTTCAACGCTCCTCCCATTCTGAGCTGGGGGGATAGCAGCTTCAACGGTCTCCGCCGTAACGTCAGGATTCAACAAAGGAAGAGTAGTCCCGACTACCTCTCTTCCGGCCTTTGGGCCGCCCTCAGTAAGAGTCGTTGGGGCGGTGACCTCCAAAGGAGCCTCCCCTAAAGGGGCTAACGCTCCCTGATCAAGAACTGCCGCTGGAGGCTCTACCATGAGAGGAGCAGCCTCATTAGCCCCCTCCACATCAAGCAAGGCTTCATTGAGAATTTCGGCGGGCTTCAGCTTTAATAGGCCCTAAGGGAGCTCCCCCAGTGTCGAAGATTCTGCACGATTCAAATAAGAATAATGATACATATGCACGGGCACAAACAATCTGAAGAACTACGAAAAGAACCACAACATACCGATGCGCAAAGAAGCCATCAATATGGCTTCTTCAAGCCGCTGCTCCTTCTCAAGGAGGTGGGCTCGCCGGGGTTCGAGAGTGGACTCATGGCCGCCGGTCCATAAAGAAAGTGCGTCAGCTGCATCTTCCGAAGCGGCCTGCTTCAAAGCCCTCTCCCCCCATTCCTCCAAAGGACCGATAAATCGCCGCCAAATCCATGAAGGGTCTTCGTAAAAGATTACAGCGGGATAGGACTTCTTCGGAACCCTAGCATTATGAGACACATCTTTGGAACGTCGTATGGCCTCGGCCAACTGTGCGGCCTCCTCATCGGCCGAACTCGGGAAAGGAAGTCCAGCGTCTGACTCTTGCGGGGCCAACGGCTCGTCTTCAAGAGTGGGCTCAGACTCTGCCAAAGAATCGAGCGAATTGGTGGCCACCTTCCTTCGACGCTTAGACCCAGAGCCGGTCGCCGAGGATGACCGTTTCCTCCCCCGCGAAGCCTTAGGGCGACGCTGACCCACATCGCCTACGACGCCCTCATCTCTATTACCCTCGCCTGGTGCCACGACCGAGGATGACACTGTCATTGTCAATGCCACGGGGGGCGGTGCTGCCACAGGCGGTGGTGCTACTACCGGGGCCCTTCCACCTCGCGAGCGGGAATCCAGGGGCATACCGGCCGTTGGAGTAAGGTTCACCTCCGATTCTCCTGGGATGAGCGCAGTGCCGGTATCCCTTAGAGAGAAGCGGACCGGAGCCCTCGGTCGCAGTTTAGCTCCTGGAACCAGAGGAGGGGCATCGTGGCCAAGAAGCACCCTCCTTTCCTCGAGAATGATTGGGCTGACCCGATGAAGATACCAACCCGTAAACGCGCCCACGCACCGGGGCAGGTATTCAGCTTCAGGTACAATGAAGTGGGAGCCGGTGTTTAGCCTCATGAAATGATGAGCTGCATCGCGAACGGCATCGAGTGAAGGGATTGGGGCGACTATAAAAGCCTCGAAGGGAACACCCTGGTCATATCCAAGTTGTCGGGCAAATCGATGCGGATTGTACCGCATGAAAAGAACTGCACTGTCCTGGCGAAACACCAAGTAGCCCGGTCTAATTGTATATAAGTGCGCAGCCTCCCGGAGCTTCAAAGAAGGTGCGTTGTCTTTTGACAGATCCCAGAGTTGTTGAACTGGACCTGAGGGAGTAGACAAGACCCGATCATTAAAAACCATCCCGCCAGCGGCAGCGTAAGGAGAAATCAGCACCCGAATAGCCCCGAACTGAGTCGGGTCGGCGGCAGAAGCATCCACTAATCGCATAAGTCGTGGAAAGGGGTAGGCATCGTAAAATGAGGGCCTCTGATGCATGGCAAAAGCCCCCAATACGTGCATTTCGATCCAGGACGTGAAATAATGAAGCGAAAAGTTTACCACATCCACGCCAGGAGTAGAGGTATTAGCTGCGGTGCCCAACCCATGATAAAGATGCGCCAACGCCGGTATGCCGATAGCCAATCGCGTCCCCTCGGCAATACGATGAGCCGAGTAGATAACCGAAGCTCTCATGAAGCGGCGATGCATGGGGATAACGAACCAACTGAGCCAAACACTGACAAACCCCACGAAGAATGTTTCCTCATCCATACCGGGTGCTACAACGGACTCAAAAGACATCGGCGACACGATGGGAATATAGTATTGTGGCAGGTCCGATTCAGCGGTCGGTAGCTTCTTCGGACCAAACCCAAAGGGGTCTTTGATGTTAGCAAACTTCGGAGCAGTCTTCGATATGACGTCCTCACGAAGGAAGCGGGAAATGAAGCTTTTAAAAGTAACACCCTGCTCCTCAGACTCAGTGAACAATCGATCAAAAATACCCAGCGCCTTGATCAAGCTGGGGCGCTTGTGGCGAACGGCGTTCTCAACAGACAAGCCGTCAGCCGGTGCAGACTCGGGCTCAAAGACATACTTGTCAGGAGGCAACAACTCCTCATACAGTGCACCCCTGATTGGCAATCCCGAGATTTCATAAAATTCTGCAAGAGAGATCGAGACCTCACGATCTCCTAGAATGAAAGTGTTGGTGGGAAGATTCCATTGGTTCAAAAACGCCTTAACCCACTAGACATGCGGGGACTTATAATGGAAGAGTGACGCGTATATTGCCTGATAAAGCCCGACCTTCTGCAGCCGCGCACGATGGGTGGCAAGGATGTAGCGAGCCCAGAGAAGATAGCCCGTGGGGTGTCGGGGAGTGAGCCCTATCTTATAGATCTGCCCCCACGGGTGGGCCTCACCCTGGCAGATACGCCGCCCCAAGATGTCTATGGCCGGGATCGGATGGTTCGGAATACCGGTCGTCGAAGGCTCGAGCCTCCCCGTTGGAGTCCAGCTAGGCATTTCCACAGCAAAAACCATCCTCGGAGGATCCATCGGTAAGAATGGGAAAGTGGGCTCCGTCGGTACCACGCAAAGGAAACTCCGGCGACCCTGAATAATCTGACTATACCAAGATCCCCATTGAAGAAGGTTGGTACAGTTCGGGTCATGGGCCCGGATCATCGCCATCGCTTCCTCATCAGATGGCGACTGAGGAAAAGCAGCCTCCGAGCGAGAAAAGGGAAAGCAGGGAACAGAAGCCATCGCACCTGAAATCCAATAAAAGGAGACCGTTAAAAGCAAAGTCAGCGATATAGATCCATGCATGAACATGAAGACTAGTTAAAGAAAGCAACAGCAGAGTTTTCTGGGACTATTGGCTACAAAACACATGGGCCCCACAGAATCCGGATGACGGCTCATTAATAATGAGACCAAATAGATATAATAAAACAAAGGGAATATCCCCATTAAATAAAGACTGAGATTCAGGTAACCCTACACATCCTCCCTAGAAGACGAATCTGTCTCGGGCCCCGCAACAGATCCAACAGGATCAAAGGAATTAAATTCCCACAGAAGATATCATTACAAAACTCCTGTTCCATCAATTACAGAAGGACAACCTCGGGCCAAGAGGCCCCAAGAAGGCTCCATGTGAAGAAACTGAGTTCTTCACAGGAATTAAAATCCTTTTAGAAAAGGGAATTAAATTCCCATAAGACATTTTGGGAAGGAATTAAAATCCATAGATTGTCATCATCATTTCCCTAAGGACCGCTTAAACCCTAAGAGAGCTACAGTTTGAAGATTAAATGGCTTTCTGTTCCTGTTGATGAATTTGAAGGAAATGGGTTCATATTAAAAGAGTAAAACTCTTGTTTTGAATTTAAAATCCAGAAGAATGTGAAAGTCCATCGTTTGCCCAAGAACATTACCTAAGGGAAAGAAGTCCTTTCAAACAGAGTTAAACTCTGAAAATCGTTTCAAGGCAGAGAACTAAGCTCTGAAAGAAGAGAATTAAATTCTCAGAGAAAGTTTGCAAGGAGGAAGACAAGCAAAGTGGAGGCGTCCCTGAGATGACCCCTATATTTATAGATGCGATGGAAACGATTCATCTCCCCAAATCCCTAAAGGAATCCAACGGTCATAAAAGGTGATAGCGTTGCACTCACGTGCGGACACGTGAGAACAACGCTGTGGGGGCATTTTTTCCTGATTTAAAATCAGAAAAGCTTATGGAAAAAGCTTCAGAAGAGGGTCACGTGCTTACACGTGACCAGCAGTCACGTGTTGGCACGTGACACCTAAAAGCATCAGCAAAGCAAATTCAGCTTCCCGATTACATCAAAGATAAGGGCTTCAGAAAGGGTCACGTGCTCCCACGTGACCTGGGTCACGTGTTGGCACGTGACAATCAAAAAGCGGCTTCAAAACCCAACAGCTCCCTGAGCAAATTAAGAAAAAGGCTTCAGAAGAGGTCACGTGCTCCCACGTGACCAGGGTCACGTGTTGGCACGTGACACTCAAAACATCAGACTCATTCTCCGGTTAAATCGAGAAGAAGGCTCCATGCCAGGGTCACGTGTTCACACGTGATCAGTTGTCACGTGGTGGCACGTGATAGTTAAGCAGCAACCAGAAGACAGAGCGTAAAAAGAAGGAAGAAGGCTCGTTCCAAGGGGGTCACGTGCCCACACGTGACCATGGGTCACGTGGTCACATGTGACCGGCTTTCAAAGCCTATTTTGTTAACAGAATTAAATTCTGAAAGAGATTCAAATCTTTCCAAAGGAAAGCGATTATCTGGAACCAACCGAATTAAAGATTTAAAGATGATTGAATATCATCTATCTATGGAAAAATCCTGAACTTGGAAAGATTTCCCCTTTAAATCTAACAGAAATAACAAAGGAGAATCCCTGGATTTGAAATCCAATGGTGAATAAAATTCACCTAATAATCCAAAGGTCCAAAACGAATGATGGATGCAAATCAAATCTCTCAATGAAGATTCGTCAGAAAACTAATTGACTCGGCTGCTTCTCCTATAAATAGGAGCCAAGAGACACGCAAAAACATATACAGGCAGAGGGAAGAAAAGGGAGAGAGCCTCGATATTTTGAGGAATTTGGATCTTCTGCAAAAAGAAAACCCTAGGTAAGAGAAGGAAGGCTTCTTGAAAGAAAAGAGAATTTAATTCTCGACAGAGTTTAACTCTGATATAGAACAGAGGGACATATTTCTTCTCTCTTTGATGGAGGATCTGTAAAGTGCACATCTCCCCTTGAGTTGAGAATTTAATTCTCAATGGGTTGAGATCCTGCCATGCAGATCCGAAGCATAGAGAGGGAACGGAAGCACGAGAATTCAATTCTCACAGAACTATAGGAATTTAATTCCTTTAAAATAAAATTAGGTCTTGACCCTGTGTTATGGGAATTTAATTCCTTCAGAACAAAAAGAAACAGGGTTTAACCCTAATTAATAACGTAGTTCTGTTGAAACAACGGGAGTTTAATTCCCTTAATCATAATTCTTTAACCGAGAATGGGAGTTTAATTCTTTAAAGCTTTTATTAGGGTTTAACCCTATTCAGTTCTTCACATATATGAGGAATTTAATTCCTACAGAAAATTCAGAGTTCAACTCTATTCCAGAATATAAATCTTCAAAAGGAAGTAGGAATTTAATTCCTCGGGAATTTAAAGCTTTTTATTAGGGTTTAACCCTACGGGGAATTTAATTCCTGAAAAAAGATTAACAGATCTTCTAAACAACATACATAGAGGCAGGGTCACGTGCCACCACGTGACCCTCCCCCCCAAAAGATCTACAGAAAGCCCTCTGGAGGCAGTGCCTCACGTGACTCACGTGACTCTTGACAGAAGCTTTAACACATAAGCGCTTGAATCCCCGTCACGTGATGGCACGTGATGCTTTAAAAGATGCATAGTCCCAGAAGAACAAGTGAAGGGAGGGCGCTCTCACGTGTTGCCACGTGACCCCTCTTGCCTTAGTATTTAAACACTAAAACGGAACTCCTGAATTCAGTGACAAAACATTGTTTGGCCTTAGTGTAACACTAAGCACAGAACTATATTTGCAGTGTTCAACACTGATTACCGTAGTGTCCAACACTAGTTTGGGACTCCTGTTGCCAGTGTTTAACACTGGACTGTTTTAGTGTTCAACACTAATCTGAAAGCCTGGTTGCTGGTGTTTAACACCAACTATCTTTTAGTGTTGAAACACTAACTTATCAATCTTATTCCCAGTGTTCAACACTGATTCGTCTTTAGTGTTTAACACTAGACACTGGCCCAATTGGCCGAATGGATAGAGGCAAAGCCTCTCCTTCAAGGGACCAACAGGAAGTCAATATTCCAGACATGATTGGACTTAGCCCAAGATGGCCATAAGTCCTCAATTCGTAATTAACTGGGCTAATGGGCTCATAACATAATTAATTGGTCTTGATCCCAAATTGGGCCAAAGACTATTTAATCCACTCCGGTTCGAGGGTACTTCTCTTCACTCCTTTGATACTTGGCGTTGTAATCCCTCAACGTCTTCAAAGAGGTGACGGGTCCCGATGACCACATATTGATATGGACTATGGGGTCCTTAAACCCATGGACTACGACGTCCTTAACCTTGACCGAGATGTCTTAAAACTAACAATGGACTGTGGGGTCCTTAAACCCATGGACTACGACGTCCTTAACCTTGACCGAGATGTCTTAAAACTAACAATGGACTGTGGGGTCCTTAAAGCCATGGACTACGACGTCCTTAACCTTGACCGAGATGTCTTAAAACTAACAATGGACTGTGGGGTCCTTAAACCCATGGACTACGACGTCCTTAACCTCGACCGAGATGTCTTAAAACTAACAATGGACTGTGGGGTCCTTAAACCCATGGGCTACGACGTCCTTAACCTTGACCGAGATGTCTTAAAACTAACAATGGACTGTGGGGTCCTTAAACCCATGGACTACGACGTCCTTAACCTCGACCGAGATGTCTTAAAACTAACAATGGACTGTGGGGTCCTTAAACCCATGGACTACGACGTCCTTAACCTCGACCGAGATGTCTTAAAACTAACAATGGACTGTGGGGTCCTTAAACCCATGGACTACGACGTCCTTAACCTTGACCGAGATGTCTTAAAACCAACAATGGAACGCAATGTCCCTAAACTACCCATGGACCGCAATGTCCTTAAACTACCCGTGGACCGCAATGTCCTTAAACTACCTACGGACCGCAATGTCCTTAAACTAGCAATGGACCACTATGTCCTTAAACTGGAACAATAGTGCCCAAACGCTCTTTTGTCGGATCTAAACGATCCCGTTTAAGTTGATCTTAGCCTCAAATATGGCTAACGTATCCTTAAACCTTCAAACATACTGGACTATGAATGCCCCCAATCAACTTCGGTTCAATGGTACATCTCTGAACTCCTCTGATATTTGTCGTTGTAATCCTTCAACGTCGTCAGAGAGGTGACGGGTCCCGACGGCCATACATTCAATAGACCACTATGTCCCTAAACTGGAGTAATAGAGCCCCAAATGCTCTTTTGTCGGATCCAAATGATCCCGTTAAGTTGATCTTAGTCTCAAGTTAGACTAACGTATCCTTAACAAACGTTTGAGTTGATCTTAGCCTCAAATATGGCTAACGTATCCTCAAACCAAACCCCTAAACCCAAATCTAAGATAAATACGGATTTGGACTAGTCCACGCCCTACAGGCGACGACATAACTAGGTCTCCGTAAACAATCCACGGGCAACAAAACATAAAACAAACACACACGACGCGAAGTGACCATCTGGAGAAGGAGAAAGTTGTTACCGCGATGCGGTAGCGTAATTAACTGCAGGGGCTTGCGCCTGCAGGGAAGAGCGTCCCCACAATCAAAACCCCCTCAAACGAGGGGGAATCTGACGAAGTCTGCTACATCGGCCGCATCCGTGTAAACCTTCGATACATGGTGCCATGAATCAACTCGGCATCTTCGGAGAGGTGGACGGATAGCACCAATTAGCATCTGCCCCGAATTTCAGGCAAGAGACGCCATGTCGCGCCGTCTTTCGGAGGGGAACAGTACGCGTAGCTCTTTTTTTTTTTAAATTCGGGGAACGAATTTCTTTAAGGGGGGAAAATTGTAGCGCCTTGAAAAGTCGTTTTGGTGTTTTCCTGAAAATCGGTGAAATTCGGTATTTTTCCGTAAACCGTCTTTTTTGTTATTTTGCAGTTTAGGACTAATTATACCTAATTTGGATAGGTAATTGCTAGTTTTTAGTAGCTAATGAGTTACTTATTAAATTTTGGTCATTTAAATTTTTTTCCCTATTTTTCAATTTTTTATATTATTTTAAGTCGGTAAGAAAATATATTAAATTAGCGATAAATACAAATTTCTTTGGGCTAATTTTATTCTTTAAAATCATGTTAATTAAAATCTAATTGTAATATAAATTTTTAGTATTTTATTTCATGTTTTAACTAATTTTTATTATGGAAAACGAAATTTACTGAATTTAAGCTAAAACTTGCAATTTTTTACTTGTGGGGGGTCTTTTTGCATAAAAAAATTTTTGTGCAACCTCTCACAATTTCCTCACCTCTCTTGGGCCGAGCCCACTACAGAATTTTTCTCCCTCCTCTATTATTTTCTTCAACTCTTTTGTTGGGTGGAAATAGGTTCAAGTTTAGGATTAAAATATATTAATTTGAGGGGGTGTTTTTGGCATGGAAATTTCTATGTAATCTACCACTCATCCTCACTCACTCATCTTTGACCGAGCCACCTGCAGGAAGACCCCCTCCAATTTTCCTTCAACTCATTTGAATGAAGAGTTATGTGTTGAATAAAATATATTAATTTAGGTATGGGCTTTATGGAGGCATGGGATGGTTTGACTTGGAGAAAAATCTTGTGCACCCACACCATTCTCTCCCCATTCCTCACTGCTGCAGAAAACTGCAGCCACCTCCCCCTCCATTTTTTCCATCTCTTTTCATCTCCAAAAAAATCCCCAAATTTGCTTCAAAAATCCAATTTAAACCTCACAATTTTAAGCCCATTTCTTCATCCTTTCTCCTTAGCCTTTCTTGTTTGGGTCATGGTGCTATAAAGCCATCTTTGGAGGCATCTTGTTCTTGCTAGATCTCTAATGTGAGGTATAATTTCTAATCTAAGGTTAATTTGTAGTTAAAGTGTGCTAATTAGAACTTGAAAGTTGTGTTAGTGTTAAATTTATAGCTAATTTCTAATCTAGTTTTTTTCTAGTTCATGGTTTGAAATTAAACTAGGGTTTTAGAGATCATTAGTAGGTTAATTAAATCTATTTTGTTATCTAGTTATTTTGTTAGCCTAATCTAAGAGGTTAACTTGCTAATTGGGCTATAAACTAGCGTTAATTTAGGGTTTTTCATGTATAGTTTGGATTAAGATTGCTAGTTATGAAATTCTAGAAAGGGTTTGTTTTTGGAAAATGTGTTTTGAAGCATGGTAAATGGGTTAAATTGAGTGTTGTGGCTAGCTAGTTGTGTGGATTGTAGGATTGTGCGATGATGTGAGCACTTTATCGCAAATACACGATGTTTGCACGAATTTGGAATTTTTAGTGCTTACTAGGTTTTTATAAAAACATTGTGATGAATTATTTGCGATATCTTGATGATATTTTTGGCATATCCTAGACATTTAGGATGTGTGAGTGCGGTTTTTTTGAGTGATCGGGTTTTAGCTTTGCCGGGCGACCAAATCGACGATTTTAGTCAGTTTTGCGATTTTCGCATGTGTTCCGCGCACCTTGTGCACGTTGTACCTAGCTTGTGAACGTTGGTATTTTCGTTTGGGATTTGCGTCGTTCTTGATATGTAACCCTATGTTTGGTATTGATGTAAATTCCAGGTTCGGTCGCGGAGACGTCAGACGCGGCACGAAAGGGGAAAGCGGTGATTGGACGTGGCTAGCTAGGGATTCCGGTGAGTAGATTTAACATCTACGGGGGACTATCATTTGGATGGCGCAAGTCTCCCGATAGTTTAAGTAGTTAAGATTTTAGTGATATTAGTAACTACATCCATACCTTATTTAACCTACATATGCGAACCCATTCTATAGGACACCTGCACCATTGCCAGGGTTTTTATATGCAGCACGAGCACTATTCATGCTTACACACACGCCCTGGTAATTGCCATGCCACCACACTAGATAACCTATAATTTGAAACCTTTTACTATAATTGATGCTTAAACCTATGCTATTGCCTTTAATTCCTTAAAATGAAATCGTAAGATTGCTAATCATGTGCATGTACCTCATCATGTTATTTGTTCATGCCTAGTCTATCAATCATACATCGCAACTTGATTATTGATACCATATGCATTCATTATCATTGGCATATGCATTTATGAGGATTTCTTGAGATTTTGTGATATTTCTGGATTTCGGGGGAAAGCCGCAAAATTTCTAAACTTATTATTTTTTTTAAAATATGTAAATTGCGGTTTTCTAGTGATGTAAGTGTCGTCCACCATGAGTTTGCTGTGGTTTTCGAGACCCGTTTTGAGGAGTTGGATGAACCGTCTCTGGTACATGGTGGGCCCGGTAAGGTACCCCGGGGCAAGAAGCTCGTGGTGCTGACGATGAGCCTGGCAGGGGACGGATTACCTACCGGTGACTGTTTGGCACGGCGGATATCCAGAGGATACCGACCGTGGCCGCGAGATGATGAGATATTGATATTGAGATCGGTCAGCAGGATGGCTGAGGCCAGAGATACTATGACATGGATATATGAGATTTGTGATAGTTTTGAGGTGTCGTTGCTGGACACAGGTTCTTGTTGATTCTATTGGTATTGTGCTGGTATTTGAAAAGAGATTCCTAAAGGAAAAACATTATTTCTTATACCTACACATTCAGATCACGAGTTGATTCACATTGCATTCATACCTGCTAGTATATTCATATTGCATACATACCTGCTATTATGTCCTGCCATACCTGTATTATAGATGCTAGGATGCTTGTGTGCATACTTGCGATAGCCTCTTTAGATGTTATTTATTACTCACGAGTTGGCAACTCACCCCCGTTGTGCCACAGTCTTTTGCAGGTCCGCTCCGTCAGCACAGTAGCGGCGGGCGCACCGCTTCTTTTGCCTCTCTTGCCAGGACTCGAGGTTTTTGCTCGTAGGTGGGTTGTATTATTATTTTGTACCATCTTGTATATTCATTGTATCTAGAGTACTCCATCTACTGTATCTACCAGTATTGTTGTATATTGACCTAGAGATGAGACTGTGAGATTTGTGAACTTTTGATACTGTATTTTGGGGTCGAGCTCACTTGAGTCGACATGCGGTTTTTCTTATGTTTCTTTATGATTATTTTGCATGTTGTTGTTTTATATTGCGTGGGATTTGTGACCGCCTTGTGGTGAAGAGCTAGCTCCCGCTTGGGGATGCCTTATTCGTTGGATTTATATATATTCTTGTTGTACCCATTTTGGGGGCCAGTATTTACAAAGGAGACTCTGCCGAAATTTTCGGAAAAATTGATATTGTTTTAAAAAAAAGGTTTTGATATGACTTATTTGATAACTCGCTTTCAATTGATTGGTTTTCCTTCACTCTTTTGCTTATTTAGTTTTGGGTTCTGGGCTTTGGCTTACTTATTTTACGGACGTCTTGAGACGTTTCGTAAACTTAAGTGCCAGTCACGTTCCGTACCCTGCGGGTCGTGACAGTCGTATTTATCTGTGATGTTTAGGTACTTAAATGATGGGACTTCATTAATATGATTAATGAAATAAAAAGAAACCTAAAGATGTTGTAGAATCGAATTTCAAAATAAAACAGGTAGCTACAGTTCTTGCTTTGCACAGCGGTATATGTGATATATCCTGCACCTTATTCGATAAGGAAAGGACCGAGATCCCTTCACCGGGAGTAACTCCTTTAGCAATAACTGGCAGATGCTACACACTCGGTTTGTCTTTTGATTGCTTTTAAGAGTTCTGCTTTGCACAGTGATATATATGATATATCCCGCACCTCATTCGAAGAGGAAAGGACCGACGATCCCTTCACCGGGAGTGACTCCTTTAGCAAAACTAGAAAAGCCTCAAAAGCACTCCATTTTTAAAATCATTTGATTCTACAACGATATCAAGTTCATTACGCAATAGGTTTTCAGAAAAACCTGTCGTAGCCCTCCGTCATTTCAGATAAGTACTAGTTAGTATTCGTGCTACGTTTGTTGACTATGTTAAGGCGTAGTGTGCGGTAGCTAATTACTGCTTATCTGCATAAGCATATGATGCGATTGGATTAGGGTAGTCATGCGACTTTGTTGACTATGTTAAGGGTCGTGCGGGTGGGTTTAATTCAATCGGGAAATGACGGGTTGAACTTGACTAGCACTTATGATTTGTTGACTATGTTAAGGTCATATAGCTGCTGGGGGAAAAATATTATCGGGAATTTCAAGTGTTGAAATTTGCAATGAGATTGCATACCTTCTATGAGATAGTTGGATCCCGATACCCGCTGTGAGTAAGAGTTACTCCTGGGAGAGTTTTACACATTACAATTAGCCGATCAAGTAGGTGTCTAGAAAGGTGTCAACGGGGTTACGCCTCTGGGAAAACGAGGTTTACATTAATTAGGTTCGTGCGAAAGCACGGGATGTAAGTCCACGTTGCCCATCCCGGTGCTTGCGGGGAGGCGGAAAACGGAATAAAAAACGAATTTTTATCAACTTAGGCAACATGGACTAGACTATGAAGGATCTTTGCTAAACAAAAACAAGCTAAAGCTAACTAGAAACTAGCTAAGTGCTAAAAAGATAATACCTTGGGCTTTATGTCCTTCTCTCCTTGCTCCTTGGAGTGGTGGAAGGAGGTCACCTTTGTCGTCTTCTCACGTCGAAGAAAGATCCACCCGAAAGCCTCGACCTTTGGCTTCAACTCCAAGCTAGAAGTAACTAGGGTGCAAGAAGTGCCAATCCTTGAACCCTAGATGAGAGTAAAGATTATCAAGAAAGGTTTTTCTCAAGCTCAAGTGTTTCTCAACACATGAGAGGGGAGAGCTTGAGGGAGAGGAAGAACAAGAGAGAGAAAGAAAATAATAGAATGAGAATAATATGAACCATTCTCACATATATGTGTGAATTATTGTAATTAGATAATTAGCTAGATAATTGTCATGGTTAATCAAGACATGACCATTATCATTTCATTTTTAATGCAAATTGCAAGGATCAAAGAGCATCTTCCAAATGAAATGATGATGGTCAAAGTGTCAACCTAGGTCAACAAGTCAAGGAGGTCAAATGGTCAACAACCATAACCATGCACAATTATTTAAACTAATATCAATTAACCATAATACACACATAAGAATTAGGGTTAATAAAATGACAATAGTCATTAACCCGAATCAAAGTCCTCTCCCTCTGTCTCAAGCAACTGTGCATACGCACCCGTATTCGTGATCCGAGGAACATGAATACAATGAGATAAAACCAATCCCAAATCTATACTAGGATCTGGCTTAAACCAAAGCCCGCTAGTATAAGCTGTCCGGACAGCAAACGTGCACAAGTGCGCGGATGTGAACGAACCCTGTCGCAAAACCATGCGACCTCTACTCATTTCGCCTAAAGGCGAATAGCTCTCTGTGTGGGACTCTAAAGACTCGACACTACGCTGGCAGTGGGTTTAACCACAGACCGCAAGCGGCACTAGCTGTACGTAACGGTCCCCAGGTAGATATCGATAAGAAGACTGACGAGGTGAACCCCATCTGAACTCCTACTGAGCCTGTATGTGACAGTCTCCGTACAGTCCGGTCTGTTCGTCTGATACATCGCATGGCGGGCCTAGGGGGCGGTGAACGTCAGTCCCCTAATAGCGGTACAAGTCATGTCGGAGTGTAGCCCAGAACACCCTGAGATAACACTGGAAACCTACCAGTATATCCCGCTTGCCCTGGACAGGGACTACACGTGTAATGGCTCTCCTAGACACAGCGCGATGTCAACCCCCAATACCGGGAGAGACGAATCCTGTCTAACCGTCACTGCCTCCAAGTGCTTCGGGACTGCACCCAAAAACTACCTGTTTGCACGACTCCTTTGAGCCGTGGTAGGGTAGTAATCAAAGTGCAGTGGGAACACACTTGAGGCGAAGTGACAATGTCAAGTCAGCGGACTAAGCTGTACTCATGTCACCTGGGAACTGATAACTGACGATAGGTATAATACCAACCAACAGTTCCCGACGAGTCCTGTCCAGTGTACTCGTAACCTAACGAGCACCCGCATACTATCTCAAGTACGACGTACTGACGGCTGTGGGACAGACCATCTCCCACGCAGGGATGAGAAGCGCATACGCTAGTCTACTCCGGAGTATCGATGCCCTGTCTCGATAGTCCAACAACTAGGGACCTGTATAAGGACGTGCTTATAGATCACCCAGCTCCTACGAGTGTGAGCGCCATCACCACGCTGGTAATCAAGCAAAGATCCTAAGGGCTCTACTAATATGTATATCAGCAATATGCTAAAAGAAACACATGAACATATTAAAGCAGAGACAAACCAAGTAGCATACTACTATTTCGAGCAAGATTGTATATACAACTGTGAATATCCCAAGCTTCCATCAAGTAATATACAAACTAGTATGATACAGTAATGGCCTCTAGGGCATATACACTAACAATCTCCCACTTGCACTAAGGCCATGTACTGGCGTATCGAAGACCTATCATCTCGATCAGCCGCTCGAACTGAGTCTGGGGCAAGGCCTTGGTGAATGGATCTGCTGTGTTATCTTCTGAAGCAACCCTCCGAACTTCGATCTCCTGGCGATCCACGATCTCCCTAATCAGGTGATACCGCCTTAAGATGTGTCTGGATTTCTGATGGGACCTGGGTTCCTTCGCTAAAGCTATAGCCCCGTTGTTGTCGCAATACAGAGGTATTGGGTCAACAATGGACGGAACCACCTGAAGTTCTTTCAAGAACTTCCTCATCCAGACAGCTTCTTTTGCGGCATCAGATGCAGTGATGTATTCCGCTTCCATAGTCGAGTCAGCAACGGTTTCCTGTTTGGAGCTCTTCCAACACACCGCCCCTTCATTGAGGGTGAAGACAAAACCCGACATGGACTTGAAATCATCCTTGTCACTCTGGAAGCTGGAGTCAGCAAAAGCCTCAATCTGGAGGTCTTTTCCGCCATACACCAAGAACATCTCCTTAGTCCTTCTCAGGTACTTGAGAATGTTCTTTACTGCTATCCAATGTTTCTCCTCAGGGTTTGACTGATACCTGCTTACCACACTCAGTTCATAAGCCACATCCGGTCTGGTACACAACATCGCATACATTATAGAGCCTACCGCAGAAGCGTAGGGTATAATAGACATGCGATCCCTCTCCAAATCAGTCTTGGGAGACATCTCTTTGGAGAGGGTGATCCCGTGATAAGCCGGTAGATTACCGCGCTTGGAATCTTCCATACTGAATCTCTTCAGTATGGTGTCGATGTACCTGGACTGCGAAAGTCCTAATATCCTCTTGTATCTGTCACGGTAGATCCGGATACCCAGAATGTATGAGGCATCACCCAGGTCTTTCATGGAGAACCTGTGTGACAAGAACCCCTTGACAGATTGTAGCATAGGAATGTCATTTCCTATTAAGAGAATGTCATCCACGTATAAAACGAGGAATACTACAGTTCTCGCTACAAATCTACAATAGATGCATGGTTCATCTGAATTTTTGATAAAGCCAAATTCCTTGACCGTCTCATCAAAACAGATGTTCCAACTCTGCGATGCCTGCTTTAGTCCATAAATGGACTTAAGCAACTTGCACACCTTTCCGCTGCTCCCACTCTAAATGAAACCCTCTGGCTGATCCATATAGATACACTCCTCTAAATGTCCATTTAGAAAAGCTGTCTTTACGTCCATCTGCCAAATCTCATAATCGTGGAAGGCAGCAATGGCAAGAAGGATCCGAATGGATTTCAGCATAGCTACTGGAGAAAAGGTTTCGTCATGGTCCAAACCAGGTCGCTGACGAAAACCCTTTGCTACCAGTCTAGCTTTATAGGTCTCAACCTGTCCATCTACACCAATCTTCCTTTTGAAGATCCACTTGCATCCTACGGGTTTTACCCCATCTGGAGCAATGTCCAACGTCCATACTTTGTTGGTGTACATGGACTCCATTTCGGTCCGCATTGCATCCAGCCATTTTACCGTGTCGACGCTCTGAATGGCTTGCTGGAAGCTAGTAGGCTCATCACAATCTATGATGCAATCCTCTCTATCCCCGTCAATGAGAAAACCGTAGTATCTCTCGGGTGGATGAGACTGCCTACTACTCCTGCGGAATGGCGTGGGAATGTCTTGATCTTTCGAACCCTCTGGTTCTACTAAGCTTTCAGTAATAGCTTGTGGTTCTGGAATTTCTTCCAGTTCTATTGCGCTCCCACTTATTTCTTTTTCTAAGAACTGATGTTCTAGAAAATGGGCATTACGAGAAACAAGGACTTTTTGTTCCTCTGCGTAATAGAAAAGATACCCCCTGGAGTTCTTTGGGTATCCCACAAACTTGCACAGTACTGAGCGTGCCTCGAGCTTGTCCGTATGCTGCTTTTTGACATAAGCTGGACATCCCCAAATCTTCAGGTATTGAAGATAGGGTTTCTTCCCACTCCATAACTCATATGGTGTGGTAGGCACAGTCTTAGTAGGAACTCGGTTTAAAAGGTATGCAGCTGATTCTAGCGCATATCCCCAGAATGATCGCGGCAACTCGGCGTTACTCATCATGGATCGTACCATATCCAATAGGGTTCGGTTCCGTCTCTCCGATACACCGTTATGTTGCGGAGTGTATGGAGGAGTAAGCCGAGAAAGAATTCCATTCTCTTTTAAGTAACCCAGGAACTCGGCACTCAAGTATTCGCCACCTCGATCAGATCTCAGTGCCTTGATACTTTTGCCTGTTTGTTTTTCTACTTCATTCTTATATTCTTGGAACTTTTCAAAAGCTTCGGATTTATGCTTCATCAAGAAGACATGTCCGAACCTTGAGAAATCATCCGTAAAAGTAATGAAGTAAGAATAACCGCTTCGCGCATGTGTAGACATTGGACCGCACACGTCGCTGTGTACGAGTCCCAAGAGCTCACTCGCTCTTACTCCGTGTCCAGTGAACGGAGTCTTTGTCATCTTTTCCTTGAGACAGGATTGACAAGTTGCATACGATTGATATTCGAACGGATCCAAATATCCTTCTGTATGTAACTTAGTCAACCTTCTCTCATTGATGTGACCCAGTCTACAATGCCATAAGAAAGTTTTATTGATTTCTGGAGACTTTCTTTTGTGTGTATTCTGGACATTGAAAATCTGTGGTTGGTTTAACACGTATATACCGTTGTTCAATGTACCTGACCCAATCAAAACTTAATTAAGGTGAATGTTCACTATATTACTTACAAATGCAAATTCATAACCTTCTTTAGATAATAAAGATACAGAAATGATATTACAGGTTGCATTTGGTACATAATAACAACTACGCAAAACCAAAAAGTGTCCATCTGACAGTCCCCCACGGCCTCAGCATCCATGCTAGCACCGTTTGCAACTCTGAGGGTCATGTCACCTGCCTTCAAAACTCTACGCTTTCTCAACGCCTGCAAAGAATTACAGATATGAGATCCTGATCCGGTATCCAATACCCAGGATGTAGAGTTTATTGATAGACAGTTTTCAATAACATACACACCTGAAGCTGAAGCCGCAACTCGCTTCAAATCCTGTGTTCTGGCCTTCCAAGCCTTGCAATCCTGACTCCAGTGACCACTTTTGTGACAGTAGAAGCATTCTTCCTTCCCCACCAGCTTTCCCGCTACCTTTGTTGCTTTTCCTTTTCCCTTCGTATCCACTTTACTGACACCGCCTCTTGGTTTGGCGGGGGCTTTCTTCTTCTTACCCTTGGCTTTCGCCCTGGATCTAGAAGAGGAAGATCCTCCTACACACAAAGTGGATGTCTCCCTACTTTTCTGTAGGGTGCCCTCTGCACTCCTCAGCATGTTGAGGAGCTCTGAAAGTTCAACTTCGTTTTCCTGTAAGTTGAAGTTCAGGATGAACTGGGCGTAAGTGGAAGGAAGGGACTGGAGAATCAAGTCCGTATAGAGCTCATTCTCCAACGTGGTCCCAAGTTCTGCGAGCTCCTCTATGTAGCCAATCATCTTAAGCACGTGTTCCGCTACCGATGATCCGACGGCCAACCTTGCCGAAAACAACTTCTTCGACACTTCGTATCTGGCGATACGAGACTGCTCTCCACACAGTTCTTTTGTATGAAGAAATATGGACTCTAGGTCCATATTCTCGTGCCTCCTCTGATGTTCGTTGTCCATCGAGGCAAGTACGAGGCATTTGGCCTTCGCGCAATCTATTTCCCA
The DNA here is from genome assembly GCA_030015575.1 of Agapanthus africanus. NCBI lineage: Eukaryota > Viridiplantae > Streptophyta > Magnoliopsida > Asparagales > Amaryllidaceae > Agapanthus > Agapanthus africanus. The sequence continues at coordinate 286,529,504 of CM057341.1, read as the reverse complement.
GGTCTTATAGATTTCCCTATCTACGACACTGGTTTTGGGACCTGGGACAGGGGGAGCTTTGGTGGTAAGGAGATACCCCAGCTTGTCGTAAGTGATTGCCATCTTGACATTCCTGAGCCAATCTTTGTAGTTTGGCCCTGTCAATATGTTTTTATCTAGTAATAACTTAAGTCCGGTCATGTTGAATGGTCGCTGCAATTAGGAGAGAGAAAAGAAACACTTTAGCATGATGCTCTTGCAAGTTTAGAGTGGTTTTTAGTTTGTCTAAACAGGATGGCTCCCACTGTCTCTCGAATCCCTTCTCAAACCGTAAAGAAAGGATTAGTCAGGATCAATCTCACCGTACAATACTTGCTTAACCGTTCAGCCAGGCCAGTGTCAGTACTTCGAGGGAGGTTTTCCAACGCTTTCGCGAAGTTCCTTAATTAAGTAACCTCTTTTCCCTGTGGGCGTAGCCCCGCTAACACCTTTCTAGACACCTACTAAGTTTATAGCATTGATCGTTAAGTGAGAGTTTTCCCGAGGAGTAGCATATACTCACAGTAGGATCGGGATCCAAATATCATTGCGTGATAAAACTGAAGGAATCCTACCAGAATCATCACACTCCAAATGGTATGCAGCGCTAGCAAGTTTCAGTACTTATGAAACTCCCGATGTGGATTTTTGCCCCATGCTCTTATGACCTTGGCGTGAGGTCAAAATGTCATAAGTCACATGTCAAGTTCTTCCCATCATTATCCCGGTTAATTTGAACCCACCCGTACCTATCCTTGACGTAGGCCAAAATGGCAGTACGACTGTCTCAAACCAACGCATTCTATCTATGCAACAGATAAATATCCGGCAGCTACCAATCACTATGCCTTAGCGTGAGGTCAAAATACATAGCTTGAATACTACCGAATATTTAACTGAAATGATGGAGGGCTACGGATGGTTTTGGCGAAACCGTGAACGTAGTGAACTTGATATAATCGATGGAACGGGATAGCTTTTAAAAAGAAGTGGTTCAAGCTCCGCGTTTAAAAGTTTAGTTTTGAAAAGAACCGAGTGGTTTTCAAAGTGTTCCAATCGACTTTTACTTGGTTTACTTTCTTGCATTAGTTCTTTTAATGCGTCCCATCATATAATCCTACCATTGCAGAAAACAACCAAAATATGACGTACGCTTATGCCATTCGCATTCGCCACGGGGCTCCGTCATCACCCGTTAGGTTACTTAACTAACGACAGAGCGGGGGCTGGGCTAGCGCTGCTGTAAAACATAAGCAACGCCTAAATAGTTATCATATATAAATATATAGCAATGATAGACATTACAGATCATAGATGAATACATTGGATATACTAGGAATCCGCAATCCGTTCGAGCCTGCAACGAAAAGCGGATTACACAGTCGCGGTGAATAGCCAATACCCCACCCAAGACCCCTACGGGTGCGGCAAACTACCCGCTAAGTACCCGAAGCGAAGCAACCTCCCTCACCACCGTGAGTAGGCCACTCGGCACTTAGAGATACCCGGTAGTTTGTGCACCCCCTTCATGGGTCTATCCTAGGTGCAAAAACAGTAAAAAGAATTATACAATGACGGCTACAACCCCGACCCGGTTGTGCAGCCATACAAATAATATTATTACATCAATTTACACATTACAATGAATGAAAGAAAAAGAAACACTCATCTCACATCCACCCCGGCTATTCACCCGCGACAATCCAACACATTCATATACACATACCATCATCAAACACAGATCACAGATATGTATAACCCCGACTAATCGACATATAGCGATTAGCCGACGTTCAATACATATAAACATCACAGATATAACCTTTTAGTCAAAGTGTATTGAAGTTCGATAAAAAAATACGGATTTATAGGCCCCCAAAAACAAATTTCTATTCTGGAAAACCTGGGCACATATAAACCATCTTAAAAATCCCAAAACCAAGCCAGAAATACACTGCACCAAACTCGACCCAGTGAAGAGCCAAGACGGCCGCGGTTGCGCGGCAATAGCTTGCTATTGCCGTGGAACCGCGGCTCTTTGGTCGAATCACTGGATCGTTTTTGGTGGCTTTCTTCACAAAACCCTGAGATGATTTTTGGAGTATGACAAATTTTATTTTGAACAGAAAAAATTTTAACAGAAAGTTAGGGTTTTGAAAACTCGGTTTTTCGATTTTTCCGATTCGAACTTCGATACACTCTACTACCTAGCTAGTTTATGTTTAGTTAGTCTCTGATACCACTGTAAGTCCACGTTGCCCACCCCGGTGCTTGCGGGGAGGCGGAAAACGGAATAAAAAACGAATTTTTATCAACTTAGGCAACATGGACTAGACTATGAAGGATCTTTGCTAAACAAAAACAAGCTAAAGCTAACTAGAAACTAGCTAAGTGCTAGAAAGGTTATACCTTGGGCTTTATGTCCTTCTCTCCTTGCTCCTTGGAGTGGTGGAAGGAGGTCACCTTTGTCGTCTTCTCACGTCGAAGAAAGATCCACCCGAAAGCCTCGACCTTTGGCTTCAACTCCAAGCTAGAAGTAACTAGGGTGCAAGAAGTGCCAATCCTTGAACCCTAGATGAGAGTAAAGATTATCAAGAAAGGTTTTTCTCAAGCTCAAGTGTTTCTCAACACATGAGAGGGGAGAGCTTGAGGGAGAGGAAGAACAAGAGAGAGAAAGAAAATAATAGAATGAGAATAATATGAACCATTCTCACATATATGTGTAAATTATTGTAATTAGATAATTAGCTAGATAATTGTCATGGTTAATCAAGACATGACCATTATCATTTCATTTTTAATGCAAATTGCAAGGATCAAAGAGCATCTTCCAAATAAAATGATGATGGTCAAAGTGTCAACCTAGGTCAACAAGTCAAGGAGGTCAAATGGTCAACAACCATAACCATGCACAATTATTTAAACTAATATCAATTAACCATAATACACACATAAGAATTAGGGTTAATAAAATGACAATAGTCATTAACCCTAATCAAAGTCCTCTCCCTCTGTCTCAAGCAACTGTGCATACGCACCCGTATTCGTGATCCGAGGAACATGAATACAATGAGATAAAACCAATCCCAAATCTATACTAGGATCTGGCTTAAACCAAAGCCCGCTACTATAAGCTGTCCGGACAGCAAACGTGCACAAGTGCACGGATGTGAACGAACCCTGTCGCAAAACCATGCGACCTCTACTCATTTCGCCTAAAGGCGAATAGCTCTCTGTGTGGGACTCTAAAGACTCGACACTACGCTGGCAGTGGGTTTAACCACAGACCGCAAGCGGCACTAGCTGTACGTAACGGTCCCCAGGAAGATGTCGATAAGAAGACTGACGAGGTGAACCCCATCTGAACTCCTACTGAACCTGTATGTGACAGTCTCCGTACAGTCCGGTCTGTTCGTCTGATACATCGCATGGCGGGCCTAGGGGGCGGTGAACGTCAGTCCCCTAATAGCGGTACAAGTCGTGTCGGAGTGTAGCCCAGAACACCCTGAGATAACACTGGAAACCTACCAGTATATCCCGCTTGCCCTGGCCAGGGACTACTCGTGTAATGGCTCTCCTAGACACAGCGCGATGTCAACCCCCAATACCGGGAGAGACGAATCCTGTCTAACCGTCACTGCCTCCAAGTGCTTCGGGACTGCACCCAAAAACTACCTGTTTGCACGACTCCTTTGAGCCGTGGTAGGGTAGTAATCAAAGTGCAGTGGGAACACACTCGAGGCGAAGTGACAGTGTCAAGTCAGCGGACTAAGCTGTACTCATGTCACCTGGGAACTGATAACTGACGATAGGTATAATACCAACCAACAGTTCCCGACGAGTCCTGTCCAGTGTACTCGTAACCTAACGAGCACCCGCATACTATCTCAAGTACGACGTACTGACGGCTGTGGGACAGACCGTCTCCCATGCTGGGATGAGAAGCGCATACGCTAGTCTACTCCGGAGTATCGATGCCCTATCTCGATAGTCCAACGACTAGGGACCTGTATAAGGACGTTCTTATAGATCACCCAGCTCCCACGAGTGTGAGCGCCATCACCACGCTGGTAATCAAGTAAAGATCCTAAGGGCTCTACTAATATGTATATCAGCAATATCCTAAAAGAAACACATGCACATATTAAAGCAGAGACAAACCAAGTAGCATACTACTATTTCGAGCAAGATTGTATATACAACTGTGAATATCCCAAGCTTCCATCAAGTAATATACAAACTAGTATGATACAGTAATGGCCTCTAGGGCATATACACTAACATGGGGGACCTCCCTCAAAGTACCGACACTGGCCTGGCTGAAAGATTGGCGAACTTGTAGCGTGTAATTAATCCCGGCTAGTCTTTCCTTTTAGGGTTTGAAGGAAGATTTGATAAAACCAGTGGGAGCCATCCTGATTAGATAAAATTATAACCAATCTATTCTTGCAAGAGCGCACGCTGAGTGTTTTCTTCTCTCTCTCTCCAGGTAGCAACCATATCACGCCTTAATCAAGATAATAATATGGATGTATTGACCGAACCCGCTTGTTATACTGAGCTGGGGAACGTTGGTCCCGCTCCAACTTATAATTGTTATAAGACAGAGCAGGAAATTGGGGAATACCAGAATTCCCGTGCCGCCCAAACGAAGAAAGTGCATGTTGATGCATCATCTTCGGGTGTGTTCGTTACAAAGAACTGTTTCTCTGTATCCTCTACGTCCTGGGTATGTGATACCAGATCAGGATCCCAGATATGTAATCTGTTACATAGGGCTACAGCTAGGTAGAGAACTGAGAACGGGTGATAAGTTTCATGAGGCAGAAAACGGGGCAAGTGTTGCAGCCAAGTCTGTTGGTCACTGTCACCCTGTATTACAAATACATTGATTCTGAACGAATGTTATTAGATACCGAACCTGATATACAAAATCATATCAGTCTCTTTATAAGTAAAGAAATGATAAAATTTTGTATTGTTGGATTATGTTTTGAACATTTCCTATATCAAAAGTTGATCGGTTCAGGCACGTTATCTAAAAGCATTGATGTTCTAAATCAAACTACAGTTCTTAGTATACGGAATACACATAAGAGGAAGAGTTCAGAAATGAACGAATTCTTCTTGAGGCATTGTAGACTAGGTCATATCAATGCGATCCGACTGGCTGAAGTTACATTTTAGATGCATATTTAAATCAGTTTGAATTTACATCTTATGAAACTTGCCAGTCATGTCACAGAGATAAGATGACCATAGCTCCGTTTACTGGAAACAGAGAAAGAGTTAGTGAACTCTTGGGATGATACATGTTGATGTATGTAAGGTCCCCTGTCTACACATGCCAAGACCAGTTCTTTGTACTTCATTACATTATCTGATAATCTCTTTAGATTCAGACATATGTTCTTGTTGAAACACAAGTCCAAACCTTTTGAGATATTCACAGAATATAAGTTAGAAGTAGAGAACCAAAACGGGTATAAGTATTATGTCCTTTGATGTGATCAAGGAGGAGAATACTTGAGCACGGAATTCCTGAACTATTCTAAAGGAGAATGAGATTCTCTCTCAGCATTACTCCTCCGTATACACCATGGCACGATGATATATCGGGACGGAGCAATTGCACCCTATTCGATATGGTGCGCACTATGATGAGTAATACTGAGTTACCTGTTTCCTTTTTGGGAGTTATGCGCTTGAGAAGCTGCATACCTATTGAATAGGGTTCGAATCAAATCAGTTGCCTACCACTTCATATGTGATATGGAAAGGGAAGAGCCCATATCTTAAGTTAGTTAAGATTTGGGGTTGTCCGGCCTATGTCTAAAAGCAAAATCCGGACAAGCTCAAGGCAAGGTCTGATATGTAGAACTGGAAATGTTCCAGCTATATAAACTGCAGCTGATGGTTTGAAAGAACTAAAGGATTCAATAGTTACCAACGAACCCCAGCCTCTCCGCCGATCTAGTAAGGTTCCTCACCCGCCTGAGAGATACTTCGGTTACTCTATGACAGTGGGAGCGAGGATTACATCATGAGATGATGACCCAACTATTTTCGAGCTAGCCATCAGGAGTGGGACTCTGTAAGAATGGCCGGATGCTTAGCGATCTGAGATGGAATCCATGTACACCAACAAAGTATGGACTTTGGTTGCTATATCTGAAGGGTTAAATCCCCATCAGGAGCAAGTATATCTTGAGAAGATTACTTAGTGTAGATGGAAAAGTTGAGACTTTCAAAACTAGACTTGTTAAAGCTTTTCGTCATCGACCAGGCGTGGATAATGATGAAACCTTTTCAAGTGGCTATGCTTAAGTCCATCTAGATCCTACTTGCCACGGCTACATACCATGACTACGATATCTGGCGGTTGGGTGCCATGACTGCTTCTCTAAATGATGTTTTAGAAGAGAACGTCTATAAGTACACAGCCAGAGGGCTTCGTAAACAGTAGGAGAAGCGGAAACGTGCACAAGATGCTTTATAGGTTAAAGCAGGCATCGCGGAGTTGGAACATCTGTTTTGATGTGTTAGTCAAAGAGTTTGACATCATCAAAATGGTAGATGAACCTTGTATAAACAAAAAGGTAGTAGGAAGTATGGTGGCGATCCTCGTAGAGTACGTGGATGACATACTCTTGATAAGAAAGAAGTTTCCTATGCTACGCTCGGTCAATCTCCGCTTATCACAATGATTCTCCATATAGGATCAAAGTGATACCTCCTAAATCCTGGGTTTTGGATCTATGAGATAGATCTAATTGGATGTTAGGATTCTCACTAGTTGTAGTGAGATGGTATCAACCGATCCTGGGGAGAATCACTGAAAGGGTTCCAGGGTGATAAGGACGACTGAAAGTCAGTCACAGGCATTGTCTTTACCCTCAGTAAAGGGACGGTATGTTGGAAGAGTTCCAAGCTAGATACCGTGGCATACTAGACGATAAAGGCTCGATACATCGCTACTTAAGATGCTACCAAAGAGGCAGTCTGGATGTATATTTGTTCATGAGATGAACTTAGTTCCTCCTATTGTGTGACAATGGAGTTGTGGCTTATGCCAAGGAACGTCCGTCCCATCAGTGATCCAGACATATTCTAAGGCAGTATCACCTGATCATGGAGATGCTTGATCTCCAAAGGATCGAGGTTAGGAGAGCAGACTCAGAGGACAATACGGCGGATCCACTCACAAAGGCCTTTTCCCAGAGAGAGACTTTTATGAGATGGTTGAGTATGAGATACTACAACCACTGCTATCAGATGGCCCTAGTGCAAGTGGAAGATTGTTAGTTATATGTATGCCCTAGAGGCCATTACTATACATAGGATGTATATTGTAGTGGGTGCTTGGACATATATAGGGAGAACTTTCTTGCTCGACATGATAGTATGCTATCTGGTTGCTCTTTACCTTAACGTGTACGCTGATTGTCTCTCTGATACATGTTGGTAAAGCCCTTAGGATGTGTACTTGACTACCTGGACTATGATGCGGATCATACTAGTGGGGACTTGGTAGTCCATAAGTACATCCTTCAAAATCCCTAGTCGTGGGTATATCGAGACGGGGCATCGACATACCAGAGTAGACTAGCGTATACCTTCTCGACCCATACAGATGGGCGATGGATGATCCCATATCCATTGGTGTTTGACATCGGAGATGATATATGGGTGCTCAGTGGAGACTGGGTACACTGGACGGACTCGCCGAGAACTCCCAGATGGTATTATACCTTACGTCAGATGGCAGTTCTCTGGTGACACTGGTACAGAGTAGTCTGTTGACCCGAGATCGTCATAGAGTCTTGTGTGGTTCCCACTGTGCTTTGATTTCCACCTTACCACGTCCAAGAGGGCATGCAAAACGGTGGTTTTTGGGTACAGTCCCGAATCACATGGAGGCAATGAGCGATGGGAGGGGATTCGTCTCTCCCGGTATAGGGAGTTGATGTTGCGCCGTGTTCGATTGGCTATAACCGGAAATCCCTGGCCAGGGTTGCTGAGATTTACTGGTAAGTGTTACATGTAGTTTCTCGAACTGTTATAGACCTCATATCGACACGACTTATCGAGCTATTGGGGTCTGACGTTTACCACCCCTAGGCGAGATATGCGACATATCAGACTATCAGACCGGACTGTACGGTAAGTGTTACTGGTTGGATTCACAGGAGTATGAGTGGGCTTGCTCGTCGATCTTCTGATCGCTCAATACCCGGGTGGCCGTTACGTTTGGCAGACCGCTTGCGGCTTGTGGGTGTTTGATATGATCATCACCTGCTGCCGGCGTATTGACGAGTCTTTAGAGTCCTACACAGAGGTTTCCTGGCTCAAGCGAAACGAAATAGGAGCGCATATGAGATATGTGCGGGACCGAGAATAATGCGTGTATGTGATACCGTATTCTATTCTCGCGATTTGTATCATCGGCAGGTTATATGTGATATAGCCGGGTTACCGGATCAAGTGTTGATTCGATACATTGATACACTTGATACTAATCGGTTATATGCGATATGACCGGATCATTAAATGAAGTGTTGATTTAATGATTTAATGCATAATTATATATTTGATATATTACTTTGCATTAACTAGTATTGGTTCATTTACGATGGATTTTCTCACTCGGATGTGCACATTGTATATGTGATATATTTTTATGCACTTGTTTGTATCATGTTTGATGATACATGCATACTTAGGTTTGTGTAAGGAATTAAACCATGGTTATGTTAATGGTTAGGGTTTTGATATACTCACTTATTCTTTTATCTATTTATTTTGGTTAGAAAATGAGAAAAGAAAACAAAATGGTTGCTTTCATACATGAAGCTTCTTGAAGCTTCATGCAACTTTGACTAAGTGACCATTCTTGTCTTCTTCTCCTAACCCTAATCATTCAACTTAACCCTAGTTTATTCTCTACACTAAACCATGGTTGCAATATGATAAGTATCATATCATTTTCTTTTTCCAAAATAACACTTATCATATTCTTTCTTCATCATCTTCTTCTTCTTCTTCTTGAAGATGAAGAAAAACTTGATACCATCAATGGTGAAATGAGAAAAAGAGTGAGAAATCCAATTCTAAAGTGAACCCACTTCCTATTTCTTCATCCTCTACCACTTGCCAAGTAGTATAGGGTGTTTTCTTCACAAGTTTCATGGCTTGGTGAAGTTGGAGCTTGATCTTGTGTTGCCTCGACGTAGATCATCTTCGGCATCGAAGTCGACGACCTAGCCCGCCCATTTCTCCGATGAAGCCGACGCTAGAGCCCGGGATCCGATCATCGCAGCGAGGGGACTTCATCGCGGAGCTATGGAAGTGGAGGACCGGATCTACAAAGGTTGTATTTCCGTTCATTTAGTTAAGTTGTTAACTAGTTGCTTGTTTCGCCTAAAATCTAGTTAACGATCCGTATTAGGGTTTCTCGGCACTTGTAAAATTTGAAATTGGCATGGTTGATGCCTTGTGAGACCTCATTAGTGTGCCCAGGAACCCTACACTGGGAACGGCTGCATGTATTTTGAATCTGGTTCCAATTAAATTAGTTCCTTTGTTTCTATATTGAATATAGAATGGATTCATATCTTAATGATGTTAAGGTATATGGAGTTTGTCCTGCTTATGCTTAAAACCAGAATCTGGATAAACTCTAGGCACGTTTTAGTAACGGCAGTTTGTGGGTTTTCCCGGGCTTTGACGAGGGCTAACATTCTACCATCTAGAAGATCAATAGTTATATTGTTCTTGACTCGCCACAGTTTTAGTAAAATGGATTCTTTTCAGATAACATTAGTGGGAGTATAGTAGAACTGGAAGTGATTCCAAAACCACAAACGAATACTGAAAATTTAGTAGAACCTAAAAATTCAATTGGATTCAACAATCCATTAGCCACTCCGCAGAATTGGTGGGTAGCCTCAGGCACCCGAAAAGTACTTCGGTCTCCTCAAAGACGGTGATAGGAAGGTTTTTGATTACCCAAACTTGCCACTACTGCTGTTCTAGACTATAAGATCTGGCAGGAGGATGAGTATAACGTTGTTCTAAATTAGCTTTAGAAGTGCACGTGTATATAACTGTCACGCCCCGCTTCCCGGTGAACAGCGAAGGGGACACGACTGGTCCGCTACGTATTTACTCAGAAACAAATACGATAAGCGTAACTAAGCAAGATAAAAGAAAATATACACAAGAGACAAGATATAATAAAAACAGCAGCTTTATTTATTAACATTCTTTTGTACAATGCATGAAAAGGAAATACAACTGAAGTAAAAGTGATGCCTAAACAATGGCATAACAGAAATGTAAAGTACTGAAAAGAAATGTGTACAATGTCTAGAGCTCGGAGTCTTCACTGAACTGGTCCAAGTCTTCAGCAGTGGGCTCGATCTCTGACAGGTCCAAATTACCTGACGACATTCAAAGAAGAAAGAAATAGAATGTCGTCAGCGAACAGGTCGCTCGGTAAGTCCCAAAGATAAGGGAGAAATAGACAGAGAGTAAGAGAGAGAGAGAGAGTAGCTTTTAATGTTGTATTATAATGTTGTAATGTTATATTAATGCTGTTGTTTGTAGCCTGGTACAGAAGATGCCAGTGTATACGAGAGGAGTCCCACTTACACCGGGGACTTTGGTAACCTGTAGTACAAGGCTCCGCCGATAATACCACGGAACAACGGTATGGATGTAATTACGTCTTAAGTGACCATCTCGTGCCACCTTTAACATATTCCGTACCAGTCTACCCCTTAAACCCCGTAGTGTTTTGATTGTATTGTTTGTCTTGTAAATTGTATTGATTGTATAATTGATTGACTGACCGAAACCATGATATCAGTAAACGGATGTAACCGTAGAATCATGTAATGGAATAACTGGAGAACCATGTAAATGGAATGTATATCCATGGTTCGGTTCAGTCAAGTTGTATAGATTGATAATTGGATTCATGGATTCATGTTGCATTATAATATTGAAGATTGTAGAATTGTGGATTGTAGACTGTTGATCATGTTCAAGTCGGATTATACTGAGACTCAAACAGAGTCAGACAATTAGCAAAGTAAAGTGAAGTCCTGATTTTTTTTATTAATTTGTCTACCTTAGATAGGCAAGCACCCACTTCTCCGGCTCCCTGGGGCTCAAGAGATTGGTTCTGCTTAAACCTATGTTTACTAGGGTCCTTAGGGTAATTTATAGAACTTGAGGGGGTTTCTGTAAAAATATTTTTATATACTTTTCAAAATATACCTCAAGTATTTATTATTCGTATTTAGAGTTGTAATGAATGTGGATTTTATATTGTAATATTTCCAGTGAAAATATCCTAGTTTCATAAATAAAGTTATCTATCTGTAATATTGATTTATTTGGAATTCATGGTATTTTAGTGTAAAATTTATTCTTGTGATTTTTAGAAAAAGTGGAATATTTATATCATAACAAAATAGGTACTTTAATGATAAATATACATATATTTATACAAAAATAATTTTAATATATTTATTATATTCTAAAAATCTCATTTTCCTAAGATGTCGTACTTTAAATCTTTCGAGACTGAATGCTCCTTGCGGAGGTCTGAATCTCGCACTACTAAGCCCGAGGATGTGCGATAATCCACACCATCTCGAACGGGTTCCCCAAAATGGATTTTAGCGGCGCTTTGCAAAGATTGTAAAATACTAAATCCTTTAGAAAACGGTTTTATGAAGTAAATGATATTTATTTGTAAAAATGTAAATTTTCCGTATTCTATGTTCTAGGGTCTCCTAAGTCAACTAGACTATTTCTAAATGGTCTAAACGACAAGTTGTGAGATTCCTCAAATCGCCTCTTCACCGCCAATTGTGTCCAGGTAAGTACAAGTGAGGAAAGGAGAGATCCGCTCACGAATCACCGTGAGACGGGCCTTTTAAAGTTACCTTCCTCACTTGCCTAGCCTAGACACCAAAAAGTCAGGTTTAGATAAACGACCGATGTCCACAACTTATCGTATTTTCATAATAAGAGGTATTTATTTAAAAGTGTATCAATACTAAAACTTTTAGTGATGGTTTTATTAAGTCAATGGTATTTAAATGAAAATATTGTTGTCTCGTATTCTAAGTTTTCGATGGTATCGTGTTAGGTTGTATATGCGTGTGTTAGGAGGTAGGTCATTATCTCATTCTCTACTTTAAAGGTATAGCAAGTTTGATGGAGTTAAATGAAGGATTGAAACAATATGGTATTTAAGTGAAAAATACGATAAATTGAGATAGTTATCATTTCATGTGATGAATATTGATCAAATTGTTTGATTAATATTTAATAGTCAACATGAGGAAATTTAAGTATGATTGTATTAGTGAGAAGTGGAATTTTATAGAAAACCGAATCGGAAATCGGATTTGTTCCGATTCCGTCGGGTTTTGTAATTTCGTATTTTTTGAATAGAAAAGAGGGATAGAAGAGGGACTTACGGGTTTTAGATTACACGATAGAGTGAGAGGGACCTAGAGGGATCGCCGATGTGTTGCGTCGTCGCCGGTAGTATTTAAAACGATCGCCGGAAGTTCCGCCGGGAAATTCGTCGGAGCTTCGCATCGAGCTTGTTTTCAAAGTACACAAGTTTTATTGGAATTTTGAGAGTGTGGGCTCAGAATTTTGGGGTGAGAGGGTAGAGGGTAGGGGGTGTATTTATAGGGTAGGCTAGGATTAGGATAGATGAAGGGTTTTTAAATAAAAAAAATGTAAAAATGTATAAAATCATTAAAAATTGGAGTAAATAGGGTATTTCAAAGGTTTCTGGAACCGATCCATTTAATTAGAGTATGCATGCGAGTTTAGAATAGGAAAAGCCATTTTTTTCATTCAGGGGACTCGGCGGTCCGGCCAAGTCCGGCCGGCGGCGCCGGCCCGAGTCGGCCGGTCCGCCGGCCGACTCGGCCGACCCCGGCCGAGTCCGGCGGTGGGGAGGGGCGCCGTCGTCTTACCTTCTCACTGGTACTTTTACATTATGGGGTGTAGTGGGGTTTTTGTGAGAAATGCATGTGTGACTGTTGAGCTTCTATAAAATTTAAAACAAAATAATATTAAAAATTAATGTGAGGCAAGGGATTTGAACTCTGGTGGCTTCGTTCAGCAATGCAAGGTATTACCAATGAGCTACAAGTTCCTTCTTGTAATTAAATTGCTAATTAATTACTTAAGTCTTGTGCTCAGGTAATAAATACCCCTTTTAGGATTTTGAAAAAAAAAACAATTTAAAAATTTGTATAAGAAAAAAGTGTATAAGAAAATTAGGGTTGTTAGAATGACTCTGCCAGAGGGTTGTTGTAGTCAGTGGTGTTGGGATTCCTTAGCACCCTACTGGGTTTTCACAGCAACTACCATGCCAAATTAAAAAATTCTAAGGTGCTAATCAATCCAAAGCTAGGATCAAGCTAGAGTAAATAAACAAAATGAACATGTAATCAACCATTACAAGTAGTGAGTAAGGAATACAACCTTTGTAGACCGGTCCTTCACTTCTAAAGTTCCGTGTTGACGTCCCTTCTCTGCGATCATGGCAAGTGAAGATTTCCCGAACTCTAGAATGGTTCTCTCGGAGAAATGAGCAAGCTTGCTCGAAGTCTTCGAGGCCGAAGATGATCTACGTCGAGGAGACTCAAACCCAAGATGCCTCTTCACTAGGACAAGAACTTTGTGAAGAGAACATCCTTTACTACCCAAGCAAGTATATAGGATGATGAAATAGGAAGTGGGCTCACTTTAGATTTTATTTTCTCACAATATTTCATCGCTAATCCATAACCTAGAAAGCTTTTGGAGTTTAGATGAAGAAAAAGAAGAATGAACTCATCTCATGAGAGAGGTAACCATGGGTGAGTTTTTATCATATATAAACCCTTGTAGAGACTTAACTAAAGCTTAGGATCATGGTTGGGTTAAGAAAATATCTTAAGTAAAAACAAATTAGTGGTCAAATGAATCCACAAGCTTCCACAAGCTTCATCCATTTGACCATTTTCCACCTAATTTGATTAACTTTAAATAAATAAAACCCAAGGATTATCATAAGCTTAGTGTAAGTCTCATACACCCATGCCTCTTGTATCATCTAGCATGATACAAAATAATATACATCAATATATATCACATACATACTGTGAGAAAAGAAATCATAAGCGAGCATGTATTAGTTAATGTAAGTTAATATATCAAATATATAATTATACATTAAATTATTAAATCAACACTTGATTTAATAATCCTTTTATATCACATATAACCGACTAATATCAAATGTACAACTTATCGAATCAACACTTGATCCGATAACCCGGCTATATCACATATAACCGACCGATGTAAAAAATCGCGAGAATAGAATGCGGTATCACATAGTAGAAGTGACGGGCGAAGGATCTTTTATGCGCATTAATTTCGGTCCCGCACATATCACATATGTGCTCCTACTCCGTTTCTCCTGAGCCAGGAAACCTCTGTGTAAGACTCTAAAGACTCGTCAATACGCCGGCAGTAGGTGATGATCATATCAAACACCCACAAGCCGCAAGAGGCGTGCTAAACGTAACGGCCACCCGGGTATTGAGCGATTAGAAGATCAACAAGAAAGCCTGCTCATACTCCTGCGAATCTAATCAGTAACACTTACCGTACAGTCCGGTCTCTTCGTCTGATATGTCGCATATCCCGTCTAGGGGTGGTAAACGTCAAACCCCAGTAACTCGATAAGTCGTGCCGATGTGAGGCTCATAACAGGTCGAGAAACTACCGGTAACACTTACCAGTAAATCTCAGAATCAGCCCTGGCCAGGGACTTCATATTATAGCCAATCAAGCACAGCGCGATATCAACTCCCAATACCGGGAGAGACGAATCCTCTCCTATCGCTCATTGCCTCCATGTGACTCGGGACTGTACCCAAAAACCACCGTTTTGCATGTTCTCTTGAACGTGGTAAGGTGGAAATCAATGCACAGTGGAAATCACACAAGACTCTATTACGATCTCGGGTCAATAGACTAACCTGTACTAGTGTCACCAGAGAACTGCCATCTGACGTGAGGTAAAATACCATCTGGGAGTTCTCGGCGAGTCCGTCCAGTGTACCCAGTCTCCACTGAGCACTCGTATACCATCTCTGATATCAAACACCAATGGATATGGGATCATCCATCGCCCATCTACATAGGTCGAGAAGGTACACGCTAGTCTACTCTGGTATATCGATGCCCCGTCTCGATACACCCACGACTAGGGACATTAAAGGATGTACTTACCGATTACCTTTGTCCCACTAATATGATCTGCATCATAATCCAGGTAGTCAGGTACACATCCTAAGGGCTTTACCAACATGTAACAGAAAGACAATCAGTGTACATGTTAAGATAAAGAGTAACCAGATAGCATATTATCATGTCGAGCAAGAAAGTCCTCCCTATATATGTCCAAGAATCCACTACAATATACATCTCATGTACAGTAATGGCCTCTAGGGCATACATATAACTAACAATCTCCTACTTGCCCTAGGGCCATCATATAGCAGTGGTTGCAGTATCTCATACTCAACCATCCCATAAAAGTCTCTCTTTGGGAAAAGACCTTTGTGAGTGGATCCGCCGTGTTTTCCTCTGAGTCTACTCTCCTAACCTCGATCCCCTATAGATCAACCATCTCCATGATCAGGTGATACTGCCTTAGAATAAATCTGGATCACTGATGGGACAGGGGTTCCTAGGCCTAAGCCACAACTCCATTGTCACACAATGGTAGGAACGAAGTTCATCTTATGAACTAATATACACCGAGAGTTCCTCTTTGGTAGCATCTTAGGTAGCGATGTATCCAACCTTTATCGTCTAGTTTGCCACGGTATCCAGCTTGGAACTCTTCCAACATACCGTCCCTCCACTGAGGGTAAAGACAATACCTGTGACTGACATTCAGTTGACCTTACCACCCTGGAAGCTATCCAGTGATTCTACCCAGGATCGATTGATTCCATCTCACTACACTTAGTGAGAATCCTAATATCCACTTAGATCTATCTCATAGATCCAAAACTCAGGATTTAGGAGGTATCACCTTGATCCTATATGGAGAATCCTTATGATAAGAGTAAATTGACCGAGCGTAACATAAGAAACTTCTTTCCTATCAAGAGTATGTCATCCACGTACAATACGAGGAATACCATCTGTTTCCCCAATCAGAGAAAAGCTCTGTTTGAATTTCAAAAATTCAAATATTGAAGCAATGCTTCAAATCCCTTGCGCTGCACGCAACGCGCCACGTGTCAAGAGCTGATACGCCAGCGCAGCGCCTAAGGCAACGCGCCCAATCAGAGCAAGGCTCTATTTAAAACAAAATTAAAGGAAGCAACGCTTCAGTTGCGCAAGCGCTGCGCTGTGCGACACGTGTCAGCGCAGTTGTGCAAGCGCTGCGCTGCGCGACACGTGGCAGCGCAGTTGCGCTGCGCTGTGCGCTGCGCGATACGTGTCAGCGCAGTTGCGCAAGCGCTACGCTGCGCGACACGTGTCAGCGCAGTTGCGCTGCGCTGTGCGCTGCGCGACACGTGTCAAGCACTGGGGCGTTTGCGCCAAACAGAATTAAAATTCCAGTAAGATCTTTCTGTTCTTGTTAAAACAAGAAGATTGTCTTCTGTAAAACAGAAGCCCTTAGATCAAAGATCTAACGGTGGGGAAAATTCCCCAAATCACTCAGAGAAGGATCTCTTTAACAAATTTAACAAATTAATGGGCACTATATAAAGGCCCCTAAACCCCAATTCCAAAGGACATCAACACAGAGAGAACTCAGAAAAGTCTTTTGAAAACTAGGAGAGAATTCAGAAAAAGGGAAAGGTAAAAACCTTTGAAAAAAGAAGAATTTCTTCTAAAAATATCATTGATCTAAGAACGAGATCAAAGATCTTCAATAAAAATATAATAATAATAAAGGCATTGCCTTTTGATGAACCACTGGTTCTTTGAAAACAAGAAAATTTGTTTTCTGTGATCTAAAATTGATCAAAATAATAAAACAGTGCCCTGCACTTGTAAAATCTGCACTGTTGCGCTCTTGGGTTGGCACAAGCCACCAGAGAGCGCCACGTGTCAGCTCCAGAACGATCTGCGCTATGCGCTGTTAAAATAGAGCACTGCTCTCATGAATTGGCGCAACCCAGCAGAGCGCGCCATGTGTCAGAAGCGCAATAGCGCAGCGCACTATGCTTGCGCTCACCAGAGTGTGACACGTGTCACCACCACATGAGTTTGCGTCTTGCGCTCCTCAATTGGCGCATAGCGCCTGACAAGCCACGTGGGGCGCTGTCAGAGCATTTAATGCAATGCATTATTAAGGGCAGGGCCCAATAAAAAGGTCTATCAGACCAAAAAGAAAAAGTGTTGTGCATTGTTAAAAGGGACAGAGCCAAATTAAAAGGCCTAACAGGCCAAATAAAAAATGCAATGTATTATAAAAAAAAAAGGGCAGAGCCCAAATAAAGGCCTAACAGGCCAAATGCAAATAAATTGTTGAACATTTTCAACTGGACTTAACCCAATCATGGTCGTAAGTCCTCAAATTAAATTGACTGAGCACGGCTGCTCTCTTAAATCAATTTACATCCGGTTCAAGGGTACATCTCTGAAGTCCTCTGACACCTATCGTTGTAATCCTTCAACGACGTCAGAGAGGTGACGGGTCCCGACAACTACACATCGATACGGACTGCGGGGTCCTTAAACTCGTGGACCGAAACGTCCTTAAACTAATATTCGTCCCCAAATGGGAACGTTGGACCGAAACGTCCTTAAACTAATATTCGTCCCTAAATGGGAATGATGGACCACTACGTCCCTAAACTGGAACAATAGAGCCCAAATGCTCTTTTGTCGGATCTAAACGATCCCGTTTAAGTTGATCTTAGCCTAAAAAATGGCTAACGTATCCTTAAACCTTCAAACAGATTTTAGTCCCAAATTGGACTATGGACCCCCATGTCCCTAAACTGGAACATGGACCACTACGTCCCTAAACTGGAATAATATATCCCAAATGCTCTTTTGTCGGATCTAAACGATCCCGTTTAAGTTGATCTTAGCCTCAAAAATGGCTAACGTATCCTTAAACCTTCAAACAGACTTTAGTCCCAAATTGGACTATGGATCACCCCATCGACCTTGGGTCAAGGGTACATCTCTGAACCCCTCTGACACCTATCATTGTAATCCTTCAACGACGTCAGAGAGGTGACGGGTCCCGACGGCCATACATTCAATGGACCACTATGTCCCTAAACTGGAACAATAGAGCCCAAACGCTCTTTTATCGGATCTAAACGATCCCGTTAAGTTGATCTTAGTCTCAAATTAGACTAACGTATCCTTAACAAACGTTTAAGTTGGTCTTAGCCTCAAATATGGCTAACGTATCCTTAAACCAAAATCCCAAACCCAAATCTAAGAAAATACGGATTTGGACTAATCCACGTCCTACAGACGACGACATAAATTAGTCTCCGTATACAATCCACGGGCAACCACAAACAAAACAAATACCCACGACACGAAGTGAAATTATGGAGAAGGAGAAAGTTGTTACCGCGATGCGGTAGCGTAATTAACTGCAGGGCTTGCGCCTGCAGGAAAGAGCGTCCCCACAATCAAAAACCCCTCAAGCAAGGGGGAATCTGACGAAGTCTGCTACATCGGCCGCATCCGTCTAAATCTCCGATACACGGTGCCATAAATCAACTTGGCATCTTCGGAGAGGTGGACGGATAAAACCAAATAGTATCTGCCCCGAATCTCAGGCAAGATGTCCATGTCTCGACCGCCGTTCGGAGGGGAACAGATTCTGGCACGCCCGGTGGGACCTTTTCCTCTTTCCACTCCACACTTCGTGTGTCGTGTTCGCGAACGAATCGCGGTTTGCTGTGGTTACCTGTGGATTCGAGGTACTAAGATTTTGTGTCTTGCTCTGTGCAGAAAACAGAAGATCAATGGCTTCAAACTGCACTGCCTGCAACTGCAACTCTCGCTCCGTCCTTGCTGGAGGAGTGACTTATGGGCCCCAAGCGGCCTCCCCTTTCAAGATGCCAGTGGAGCATGTAACTCAAGCCACCACTGGACTATTCTTCGGGACCATGCTCCCACCGATGAGCTTCGATGCCCCAATGACGTTGCAAGAAGTCCCAAAGAAGTCGGTCTTTGATCGACTTACCACTGCCGCGGTCCCTCTCAACGGGTCGCCCAACTCCAATACCTCAGTTTCCAACAGACTGGGCAAGAATGTCTACAAGCCCGTGATACCCGAAGCTGCCATCCCAAAGCGGATAGCCATCCCGGCTCAAGCGGACGAAATCATTGGAAAGGCTCCTCCTTCCAAGAAGTCAGTTTTTACAAGGCTGGCCATTCCGGTTGCTGCTCCAGGCGAGGTCCTCAAAGATGCTTCCCCTGCCCAGAGGGGGCACGACGAAGTCACCATTATAGCTGAAACAAATCTATCCGCACGACACGCTCGACGTTGCCACTGACGCCGAGTGAGGAAGGCTGGGGGCAACTCCCCCTCTGGGATAACTCCGCCAGCTCCAACGGTGGGGATCGATGCTGCTGTTCTAACCGGGAACAGCTTTGAATTGCTGAACAAGGTGCGCAGAAACTCTCCTACTGCGGTGCTGAAGAGAACTCCTACACCTGTGGATAATGCCCCAAAGGTGAAGCTGGAGCAGCCCCCTCAATGGCTGTCCTCTAAAATTTACAAGGTCTGGCGTCAAGTCCAAGACTCCGTAATGGATCAAGACTATCTCCGCCGATAGAAAAAGATGAAGGTTCGGCAAGAGAAGGACTACTCTGTCAAGCCAGAAAAAGCAACAGCTTGCTGGGTGCCCACTGCAACGGCTCCCTCAACGTCAGTCACTCAAAAGAGAAGGAGGCCGCAAAAAGCCCCTGTGAACATGGCGAACCGTTAACGCGCTGAGCACAAACACCCCAAGTCTAGGGGCATGGTGGTGCACACTGTTTATATGGATTCCGGAAAGGAGGAAAGCCGTGTTTCGACGGGTCACCGACCGCTCACCCGATCCGTGACCAAAGCCCAGGAGCAACAGCAGAAGCTTCAGGAGATGATGACTGCGATGGCCGCACTTACCGGGCCAAAAGAAAGCTCAGGGGCAGCATCAGAACAGCGGCACGAAAAAGAAACCGACGCTGACTTCCTACGCAGAGTCCTCGAAAATAAGGACAAAGAAGCCGCGGAGCAAGCAGCTAACATAAAACAAATGGTGCTTCTTTTCCAAGACGTGGTAGGGATGATGTTACAGCCGGACCCTCCAGCTGAAGACCTTCCGATCATTATTGAAGATGATAAAGTGGAGATATCTAATGTAGGGTTACTAGGCACACTAACGAGGCTCAATAAGGTATCAACCATGCCAAAATTAAATTTTTATGTGCCGAATAACACTAAGCAAGATCGTTAACTAGAGTTTAGGCGAAACAATTAGCAAGTAAACATCTTTGCTCTAAAGGGAATACGAAATACAACCTTTGTAGATCGGTCCTTCACTTCTAAAGCTCCTTGATGAAGTCCCTTCGCTGCGATCAAAGTTCTTCTGGGCTCTTGCATGGCTTCACGACGCGTGGGATGCGACTTTGCTTGAAGTCTCCGAGGCCGAAGATGATCTACGTCGAGGGAATTCCGACTCAAGCTCCTACTTCACTAATTTGAGAATTAGTGAAGGAAACACCATATACAAGAGTGCTAGTCTTGATGAGGATGCAAAAATAGGAAGTGGGTTCTCTTTGGATTTTTAATTCTCACAAAGTTTCACTCTTTTTCAAAACCCTAGCAAGCTATTTCTTTTGCTCAATGAAGAAGATGAACAAAAGAAAGGAATGAGGATAATGATCAAGTGAGTAGAGTAACCATGGTGAGTGAGTATCATATACTAACCCTTGTAGAGACTTAACCCTAGGCTAATGGTTATGGTTGGGTTAATAAAAATCCATAGTAAAAACAAAATCAAGTTGGATTATTCAATCCATCCACAAGCTTCCACAAGCTTCATGTATTTACAAATCCTCCACTTGATTTTGCAATTACTTTAAATATTAAAAACCCAAAATAAACATTAGCATAGTGTAAGTCTCATACACCCATGGATTGTGTATCATCAACCATGATACAATATGATAACACATTTTAACATATATCATATACATGTTAAAATAGTGTGCACGTGAGAAAAACCCTAAAGTGAACAAGTGTTAGCAAATGTAAATTAGTATATCTAATATACAATTATACACTTAATTATTAAATCAACACTTGACTTAATAATCCGATCATATCTCATATAACCGGCTAACATCCACCGTATCGACTTATCGAATCAACACTTGATTCGATAACCCGGTCATATCATATATAACCTGACCGATACAAAAAGTCGCGAGAATAGTATACGGTATCACATACATGCATTTATTCTCGGTCTCGCACATATCACATACGTGCTCCTATTTCGTTTCTCCTGAGCCAGTAAAACTTCTGTGTAGGACTCTAAAGACTTGTCAATACGCCGGCAGTAGGTGATGATCACATCACGCACCCATAAGCCGTCAGCAGCACTAGCTGGACGTAACGGCTACCCGGGTATTGAACGATCAGAAGATCAGCAAGCAAGCCCTCTCCAACTCCTGTGAAAGCCTGCCGGTAACACTTCCCGTACAGTCCGGTCTCCTCGTCTGATATGTCGCATATCAAGTCTGGGGTGGTAAACGTCAGACCCCAATAACCGATAAGTCGTGCCGATGTGAGGCTCATAACGGGTCGAGAAACTACTGGTAACACTTACCAGTAAATCTCTGAACATCCCTGGCCATGGACTTCCCTGTTACGGCCAATCGAGCACAGCGCAACATCAACCCCCAATACCGGGAGAGACGAAACCCCTCCTATCGCTCATTGCCTCCATGTGACTCGGGACTGTACCCAAAAACCACCGTTTTGCATGCCCTCATGGACGTGGTAAGGTGGAAATCAAAGCACAGTGGGAATCACACGAGACTCTATGACGATCTCGGGTCTACAGACTAACCTGCATAAGTGTCACCAGAGAACTGCCATTTGACATGTGGTATAATACTATCTGGGAGTTCTCGGGGAGTCCGTCCAGTGTACCCAGTCTCCACTGAGCACCCGTATACCATCTCTGATGTCAAACACCAATGGATATGGGATCATCCATCGCCCATCTCATGGGTCGAGAAGCGTATACGCTAGTCTACACTGGTATATCGATGCTCCATCTCGATACACCCATGACTAGGGACTTTGAAGGATGTACTTATGGACTACCATGTGTTAGTTATATGTATGCCCTAGAGGCCATTACTATACATAGGATGTATATTGTAGTGGATGCTTGGACATATATAGGGAGGACTTTCTTGCTCGACATGATAGTATGCTATCTGGTTACTCTTTACCTTAACGTGTATACTGATTGTCTCTCTGTTACATGTTGGTAAAGCCCTTAGGATGTGTACTTGACTACCTGGACTATGATGCGGATCATACTAGTGGGGATAGGGTAGTCTATAAGTACATCCTTCAAGGTCCCTAGTCGTGGGTGTATCGAGACAGGGCATCGATATACCAGAGTAGACTAGCGTATACCTTCTCGACCCATACAGATGGGCGATGGATGATCCCATATCCATTGGTGTTTGACATCAGAGATGATATACGGGTGCTCAGTGGAGACTGGGTACACTGGACGGACTCGCCGAGAACTCCCAGATGGTATTATACCTTACGTCAGATGGCAGTTCTCTGGTGACACTGGTACAGAGTAGTCTGTTGACCCGAGATCGTCATAGAGTCTTGTGTGGTTCCCACTGTGCTTTGATTTCCACCTTACCACGTCCAAGAGGGCGTGCAAAACGGTGGTTTTTGGGTACAGTCCCGAATCACATGGAGACAATGAGCGATAGGAGGGGATTCGTCTCTCCCGGTATAGGGAGTTGATGTTGCGCTGTGTTCGATTGGCTATGACCGGAAATCCCTGGCCAGGGTTGCTGAGATTTACTGGTTAGTGTTACCAGTAGTTTCTCGAACTGTTATAGGCCTAATATCGACACGACTTATCAAGCTATTGGGGTCTGACGTTTACCACCCCTAGGCGAGATATGCGACATATCAGACGAACAGACCGGACTGTACGGTAAGTGTTACTGGTTGGATTCACAGGAGTGTGAGCGGGCTTGCTCATCGATCTTCTGATCGCTCAATACCCGGGTGGCCGTTACGTTTCGCAGACCGCTTGCGGCTTGTGGGTGCTTGATATGATCATCACCTGCTGCCGGCGTATTGACGAGTCTTTAGAGTCCTACACAGAGGTTTCCTAGCTCAAGCGAAACGAAATAGGAGCGCATATGAGATATGTGCAGGACCGAGAATGATACCAGTATGTGATACTGTATTCGATTCTCGCGATTTGTGACATTGATCAGTTATATGCGATATAGCCGGGTTATCGGATCAAGTGTTGATTCGATAAGTTGTTACTGAAGATATTAGTCGGTTATATGCGATATGACCGGATCATTAAATCAAGTGTTGATTTAATGATTTAATGCATAATTATATATTTGATATATTACTTTGCATTAACTAGTATCGGTTCACTTAAGATGGTTTTTCTCACTCGCATGAGCACATCGTATATGTGATATATTTTTTTGTGCACTTGAACGTATCATGTTTGATGATGCAAGATTGCTAGGGTATGTGTAAAGAGTTAAACCTTGGTTAAGTAAATGGTTAGGGTTTTTTTTTATTCATTCATTTATCTTTTTATTTGGATTAAAAGAAAAGAGAAAAGAAAAACAAAAGGTTTCTTTCTTTCATGAAGCTTGTTGAAGCTTCATGAAGCTTTGACCAAAGTAACCCTTTTGTCTTCATCTCATTAACCCTAACCATTCATTTAACCTTAGTCAATTCTCTACACATTACCATGGTTAATACTATGATAAGAATGATTTTATTATTCTTTTTAAATACTTATCATAATATTCATCTTCTTCTTCAAAAAAAAAAGGAAGAAAACCTAGTTTCCATCAATGGTGATTGATGAAAAAGAGTGAGAAATCCAAATCTAAAGTGAGCCCACCTCCTATTTCTTGATCCTCTACCTCTTGCCAAGTAGTATAGGGTGTTTCCTTCACAAGTTTTCATGGCTTGGTGAAGGTGGAGCTTGATCTTGTGATGCCTCGACGTAGATCATCTTCGGCATCGTAGTCGATGACCTAGCCCGTCCATTCTCCGATGAAGCCGATGCTAGAGCCCGGGATCCGATGATCGCAGCGAGGAGACATCATCACGGTGCTATGGAGGTGGAGCACCGGATCTACAAAGGTTGTATTTCCGTTCAACTCTTAGTTAAGTTCTTAACTAGTTTCATTTGTCGCCTAAAATTCTAGTTAACGATCCGTATTAGGGTTTCTCGGCACCGTAAAATTTAAAATTGGCATGGTTGATGCCTTGTGAGACCTCATTAGTGTGTCTAGGAACCCTACAGTGGTATCAGAGCCTAGCTAGAGCCTTAGGCGATGCGTAGACGATGTTAGAAACCCGATCGAACCCGAAACCCTAACCCGACAACCCTCTCTGTACATTTTTCAAAAACTGGGTTTTTTCCAGATTAAATATATGCAGAAAAATCAGCAGGGAATCCTAAGAATTACTGTGCAACACGTGTCCATGATTCCACTATAACGCGGCGGAACCGCGGCACAAGCATGGCTTGTGCGGCGGTTCCGCGGCCATTTTGTCGTATCTTGCATTGGTTTTGGTACAGTAATTCATATGTTGCAGTGCTGGTTTTCCTGGGTATTTTTAAAAATTTATTCAAGAGTTGAATATTCTGGGTTGTTTTGGGGATTCGTTTATTCGATCGGATTGTCAAACTTTGTCTATATGGTTTTCCGGATATTTAGAATATGTTAGAAAGTTCGACCGGATATAAATACCCAATTTTTCCCCTGTCGGGAAATTTCCAAGTGTTGGATCTTTCCGTGGTTTAACAACGTTCTAAGTAGTGCAAGTAACGCGATGGTCCCTCTAGAAGACAACAAACCTTAACTCGATTATGTGACCGTCTTGAACTACCCTTTGAACCTTAGGGTTTGGGGCAGTACGGCGTGCCACATGTGAGGCGTTGGCTTGACCCTTCTACGGCTGGACCGTTGGTACTGAGGCATGAAGTGAATGTCTTTAAACCTATTTCATGTGTTGATTTGTTTCGGGAAAACTTGGGTGTTTGACTATTCGATCGGAAAGTTTAACATTTTCTATTTTTCTGGAATAGGATACAATAATTGGAATTCACAAATAGTTATGAGATAACTGAATGAATGTTATAAATCTAGCAATTTAGTCTCACTTGATCGGTTGCTACGGAATTTTGATGTGATCAAAAGTCCGTCGCAATCACGTAGTGTACGCGGATACTCGCCGGGTAAACTTAATAGACAGCCTCGCTCCATAGCCCCGACAAAGTGACTGTAGGAGAACCCCGTCGCCGAAAGCATCCGTCTGGGTGCTCGCGGTAGCGGTGTTCCGTCTTGGTGCACTTCGTCGAGGGTATCAGGGGTGCGGCCGCCTACTAAAGTTTGCGACGAGCAGTCGATCAGGATGTCGGGAATCTTGTTGAATTGCCCGACTTGATATTGAAAAGTGTTTTCGATTTTGAGACTAAAATACGGGGTTTATAATTGTTAGGCATGTGATGTCTAAGGTATTCATTTGATTAGGCATGCGATGTCTATGGAGATTGCGGATTCCAATTGTTGTAGTTTTACACTTTCTTTTCTGTGATCGTAAGTGTAATATGTGATATCGCCGGTTTCGTTGCTATATGTCAACGACAATTGGGATGCGCATATTTACTTACGTTGATGACATGCGATGTTATGTGTTGCTGGATATGTTATATTGGATCGTCGTGTTTGAATAGCCGGGGGTTTTTATGTGAGATGAGTGTTTTTCATTTTCATTCATGTAAAAACTTGTATGTAATATTCTTTTATTGGGACACTTCCAGGTTGCGGAAGATGTCACCCTTTGTATATTATTTACTTTTCCGCACTAGGATAGACCCAAGGAAGGGAGCACAAGTAACCGGGTTCTGGAGTCCAGTGGCAGACCAACTCGAGGAGTCGAGTCCGGGTCTCCTAACTCTAGAATTGGTAGGGTTGCTTGCCGCTCTCGTAGGGGTCTAGGGGTGTGGGTTTGGCTATTCATCGCGACCGTGGAATCCGTGTTTTATACTGGCTCGTATTGAAAACACAGACGTCCTAGTATATCCAATATTTCATATGATTCTTCTGCTGCGATATCTGTGATGTGATCATGTGATGTTCTGTGATAGATACAGTATATAGTATATATGATATATTAAATAGACGTTACTTATGTTTTACACCCGCGCTAGCTCTGCCCCGCTCTGCCGTTAGTTACCTAACCTAACGGTGCACGAGGGGACATCGAGGCGAATGCGGATGGCATAAGTGTACGTCGTATTTATCTGTGATGTTTAGGTACTTAAATGATGGGACTTCATTAATGTGATTAATGAAATAAAAGAAACCTAAGATGTTGTAGAATCGAATTTCAAAATAAAACAGGTAGCTACAGTTCTTGCTTTGCACAGCGGTATATATGATATATCCTGCACCTTATTCGATAAGGAAAGGACCGAGATCCCTTCACCGGGAGTGACTCCTTTAGCAATAACTGGCAGATGCTACACACTCGGTTTGTCTTTTGATTGCTTTTAAGAGTTTTTGCTTTGCACAGTGATATATGTGATATATCCCGCACCTCATTCGACGAGGAAAGGACCGACGATCCCTTCACCAGGAGTGACTCCTTTAGCAAAACTAGAAAAGCCTCAAAAGCACTCCATTTTAAAATCATTTGATTCTACAACGATATCAAGTTCATTACGCAATAGGTTTTCAGAAAAACCTGTCGTAGCCCTCCGTCATTTCAGATAAGTGGTAGTTAGTATTCGTGCTACGTTTGTTGGCCTGCGTCAAGGCGTAGTGTACGGTAGCTAACTAGTATTTATCTGCTTATGCATATGATGCAGATTGGATTAGGGTAGTCGTGCGACTTTGTTGGCCTGCGTCAAGGGTCGTACGGGTGGGTTTAATTCACTCAAGAAATGATTGGTTGAACTTGACTAGCGGACTATGGTTTGTTGGCCTGCGTCAAGGTCATAGGACGCTAGGGGCAAAATATTATCGGGAATTTCAAGTGTTGAAATTTGCAATGAGATTGCATACCTTCTATGAGATAGTTGGATCCCGATACCCGCTGCGAGTAAGAGTTACTCCTGGGAGAGTTTTACACATTACAATTAGCCGATCAAGTAGGTGTCTAGAAAAGTGTCAACGAGGTTACGCCTCTGGGAAAATGAGGTTTACATTAATTAGGTTCGTGCGAAAGCAAGGGGGACCTCCCTCAAAGTACCGACACTGGCCTGGCTGAAAGATTGGCGAACTTGTAGTGTGTAATTAATCCCGGCTAGTCTTTCCTTTTAGGGTTTGAAGGAAGATTTGATAAAAACAGTGGGAGCCATCCTGATTAGATAAAATAAATAACCAATTTGATCTTGCAAGAGCGCACGCTGAGTGTTTTCTTCTCTCTCTCTCTCCAGGTAGCGCCTATATCACGCCTTAATCAAGATAATAATATGGATACAAGACCGAACCCGCTTGTTATACTGAGCTGGGGAACGTTGGTCCCGCTCCAACTTATAATTGTTATAAGACAGAGCAGGAAATTGGGGATTACCAGAATTCCCGTGCCGCCCATACGAAGAGAGTGCATGCTGATGCATCATCTTCGGGTGTGTTCATTACAAAGAACTGTTTCTCTATATCCTCTACGTCCTGGGTATGTGATACCAGATCAGGATCCCAGATGTGTAATCTGTTACATAGGGCTACAGAAAGGTAGAGAACTGAGAACGGGTGATAAGTTTCATGAGGCAGAAAATGGGGCAAGTGTTGCAGCCAAGTCTGTTGGTCACTGTCACCCTGTATTCCAAATACATTGATTCTGAACGAATGTTATTAGATACCGAACCTGATATACAAAATTATATCAGTCTCTTTATTTGTAAAGAAATGATAAAATTTTGTATTGTTGGATAATGTTTTGAACATTTCCTATATCAAAAGTTGATCGGTTCAGGCACGTTATCTAAAAGCGCTGATGTTCTAAATCGAACTACAGTTCTTAATATATGGAACACACACAAGAGGAAGAGTTCAGAAATGAATGAATCCTTCTTGAGACATTGTAGACAAGGTCATATCAATGCGATCTGACTGGCTGAAGTTACATTTTAGATGCATATTTAAATTAGTTTGAATTTACATCTTGTGAAACTTGCCAGTCATGTCACAAAGATAAGATGACCATAGCTCTGTTTATTGGAAACAGAGAAAGAGTTAATGAACTCTTGGGATGATACATGTTGATGTATGTAGGTCCCCTGTCTACACTTGCCAAGACCGGTTCTTTATACTTCATTACATTCTCTGATAATCTCTTTAGATTCAGACATATGTTCTTGTTGAAACACAAGTCAGAACCTTTTGAGATATTCACAGAATATAAGTTAGAAGTAGAGAACCAAAATGGGTATAAGTATTGTGTCCTTTGATGTGATCAAGGAGGAGAATACTTGAGCACGGAAATCCTGGACTTTTCTAAAGGAGAATGAGATTCTCTCTCAGCATTACTCCTCCGTATACACCATAGCACGATGGTATATCGGGGCGGAGCAAAAGCACCCTATTCGATATGGTGCGCTCTATGATGAGTACTACTGAGTTACCTGTTTCCTTTTGGGAGTTATGCGCTTGAGAAGCTGCTTACCTATTGAATAGGGTTCGAATCAGATCACAGCCTACCACTTCATATTTGATATGATAAGGGAAGAGCCCATCTCTTAAGTTAGTTAAGATTTGGGGTTGTCCAGCCCATGTCTGAAAAGCAAAATCCGGACAAGCTCGAGGCAAGGTCTGTAATGTAGAACTGGAAAGGTTCCAGCTATACAAACTACAGCAGATGATTTGATAAAACCAAAGGATTCGATAGTTACCAACGAACCTCAGCCTCTCCCCCGATCTAGTAGGGTTTCTCACCCACCTGAGAGATACTTCTGTTTCTCTATGACAGTGGGAGCGAAGATTGTATCATGAGATTATGACCCAACTAGTTTCGAGCAGGCCATCGAGAGTAGGGACTCTGTAAGAATGGCTGGATGCTTAGCGATCTGAGATGGAATCCATGTACACCAACAAAGTATGTACTTTGGTTGCTATATCTGAAGGGTTAAATCCCCATCAGGAGCAAGTATATCTTGAGAAGATTACTTGGTGTAGATGGAAAAGTTGAGACTTTCAAAGCTAGACTTGTTAAAGGTTTGCATCATTGACCAGGTGTGGATCATGAGGAAACCTTTTTCTAAGGAGCTATGCTTAAGTCCATCCAGATCCTACTTACCACGGCTACATACCATGACTACGATATCTGGTGGTTGGGTGTCATGACAGCTTTTCTAAATGATGTTTTAGAATAGAGCGTCTATAAGTACACAGCCAGAGTGCCTCGTAGACAGTGGGAGCAGCGGAAACGTGTGCAAGATGTTTTATGTGATAAAGCAGGCATCGCGGAGTTGGAACATCTGTTTTGATGGATAATTCAAAGAGTTTGACATCATCAAAATGGTAGATGAACCTTGTATAAACAAAAAGGTAGTAGGGAGTATGGTGGTGATCCTCGTAGAGTACGTGGATGTCATGCTCTTGATAAGAAAGGAGTTTCCTATGCTACGCTCGGTCAATCTCCGTTTATCACAATGATTCTCTATAAAGGATAAAAATGATACCTCCTAAATCCTGGGTTTTGGATCTATGAGATAGATCTAATTGGATGTTAAGATTCTCACTAGTTGTAGTGAGACGGTATCAACCGATCCTAGGGAGAATCACTGGAAGGGTTCCAGGGTGATAAGGACGACTGAAAGTCAGTCGCAGGCATTGTCTTTACCCTCAGTAAAGGGACGGTATGTTGGAAGAGTTCCAAGCTGGATACCGTGGCATACTAGACGATAAAGGCTCGATACATCGCTACTTAAGATGCTACCAAAGAGACAGTCTGGGTGTATATTAGTTTATGAGATGAACTTCCTTCCTCCCATTGTGTGACAATGGAGTTGTGGCTTATGCCAAGGAACACCTGTCCCATCAGTGATCCAGACATATTCTAAGGCAGTGTCACCTGATCATGGAGATGGTTGATCTCCAGGGTGATCGAGGTTAGGAGAGTAGACTCAGAGGACAACACGGCGGATCTACTCACAAAGGCCTTTTCCCAGAGAGAGACTTTTATGGGATGGTTGAGTATGAGATACTACAACCACTGCTATCAGATGGCCCTAGTGCAAGTGGGAGATTGTTAATTATATGTATGCCCTAGAGGCCATTACTATACATAGGATGTATATTGTAGTGGATGCTTGGACATATATAGGGAGGACTTTCTTGCTCGACATGATAGTATGCTATCTGGTTACTCTTTACCTTAACGTGTATACTGATTGTCTCTCTGTTACATGTTGGTAAAGCCCTTAGGATGTGTACTTGACTACCTGGACTATGATGCGGATCATACTAGTGGGGACAGGGTAGTCCATAAGTACATCCTTCAAGGTCCCTAGTCGTGGGTGTATCGAGACAGGGCATCGATATACCAGAGTAGACTAGCGTATACCTTCTCGACCCATACAGATGGGCGATGGATGATCCCATATCCATTGGTGTTTGACATCAGAGATGATATACGGGTGCTCAGTGGAGACTGGGTACACTGGACGGACTCGCCGAGAACTCCCAGATGGTATTATACCTTACGTCAGATGGCAGTTCTCTGGTGACACTGGTACAGAGTAGTCTGTTGACCCGAGATCGTCATAGAGTCTTGTGTGGTTCCCACTGTACTTTGATTTCCACCTTACCACGTCCAAGAGGGCGTGCAAAACGGTGGTTTTTGGGTACAGTCCCGAATCACATGGAGGCAATGAGCGATAGGAGGGGATTCGTCTCTCCCGGTATAGGGAGTTGATGTTGCGCTGTGTTCGATTGGCTATGACCGGAAATCCCTGGCCAGGGTTGCTGAGATTTACTGGTAAGTGTTACATGTAGTTTCTCGAACTGTTATAGGCCTAATATCGACACGACTTATCAAGCTATTGGGGTCTGACGTTTACCACCCCTAGGCGAGATATGCGACATATCAGACGAACAGACCGGACTGTACGGTAAGTGTTACTGGTTGGATTCACAGGAGTGTGAGCGGGCTTGCTCGTCGATCTTCTGATCGCTCAATACCCGGGTGGCCGTTACTTTAGCAGACCGCTTGCGGCTTGTGGGTGCTTGATATGATCATCACCTGCTGCCGGCGTATTGACGAGTCTTTAGAGTCCTACACAGAGGTTTCCTGGCTCAAGCGAAACGAAATAGGAGCGCATATGAGATATGTGCGGGACCGAGAATGATACCAGTATGTGATACTGTATTCGATTCTCGCGATTTGTGACATTGATCAGTTATATGCGATATAGCCGGGTTATCGGATCAAGTGTTGATTCGATAAGTTGTTACTGAAGATATTAGTCGGTTATATGCGATATGACCGGATCATTAAATCAAGTGTTGATTTAATGATTTAATGCATAATTATATATTTGATATATTACTTTGCATTAACTAGTATCGGTTCACTTAAGATGGTTTTTCTCACTCGCATGAGCACATCGTATATGTGATATATTTTTTTGTGCACTTGAACGTATCATGTTTGATGATGCAAGATTGCTAGGGTATGTGTACAGAGTTAAACCTTGGTTAAGTAAATGGTTAGGGTTTTGTTTTATTCATTCATTTATCTTTTTATTTGGATTAAAAGAAAAGAGAAAAGAAAAACAAAAGATTTCTTTCTTTCATGAAGCTTGTTGAAGCTTCATGAAGCTTTGACCAAAGTAACCCTTTTGTCTTCATCTCATTAACCCTAACCATTCATTTAACCTTAGTCAATTCTCTACACATTACCATGGTTAATATTATGATAAGAATGATTTTATTATTCTTTTTAAATACTTATCATAATATTCATCTTCTTCTTCAAAAAAAAAAGGAAGAAAACCTAGTTTCTATCAATGGTGATTGATGAAAAAGAGTGAGAAATCCAAATCTAAAGTGAGCCCACCTCCAATTTCTTCATCCTCTACCTCTTGCCAAGTAGTATAGGGTGTTTCCTTCACAAGTTTTCATGGCTTGGTGAAGGTGGAGCTTGATCTTGTGATGCCTCGACGTAGATCATCTTCGGCATCGTAGTCGATGACCTAGCCCGTCCATTCTCCGATGAAGCCGATGCTAGAGACCGGGATCCGATGATCGCAGCGAGGAGACATCATCACGGTGCTATGGAGGTGGAGCACCGGATCTACAAAGGTTGTATTTCCGTTCAACTCTTAGTTAAGTTCTTAACTAGTTTCATTTGTCGCCTAAAATTCTAGTTAACGATCCGTATTAGGGTTTCTCGGCACCGTAAAATTTAAAATTGGCATGGTTGATGCCTTGTGAGACCTCATTAGTGTGCCTAGGAACCCTACACCATGTCCCCACTAGTATGATCTGCATCATAGTCTAGGTACTCAAGTACACATCCTAAGAGCTTTACTAACATGTAATGATAAGAAAGTATAAAGAGACAAGTATACATGTTAAAGTAAAGAGCAACCAGATAGCATACTATCATGACGAGCAAGAAAGTCCTCTCTATATATATCCAAGCATCCAATATAATATACATCATCTGTACAATACTGGCCTCTAGGGCATACATACAACTAACAATCTCCCACTTGCACTAGGGCCAGCTGCTATAGTATCGCATACCGAGCATCCCGAAGAGTCTCTCAAACTGTATCTGGGGAATGGCCTTCGTGAGTGGATCCGCTGTGTTATTCTTCGTGTCAACCCTCCTGACCTCGATCTCCCGGCGATCAACTATCTCCCGGATCAGGTGATACCGCCTCAGAATATGCCTGGATCGCTGATGGGACCCGGGTTCCTTGGCCAAAGCCCCCGCTCCATTGTTATCGCAATACAAAGGTATTGGATGCCCAATGGATGGAACCGCTCCAAGTTCAGTAATGAACTTCTTGATCCAGACAGCCTCTTTGGCAGCATCGTTGGCAGCGATGTATTCAGCTTCCATTGTCGAGTCTGCCACGGTTTCCTGCTTGGAACTCTTCCAGCTAACCGCCCCTCCGTAAAGGGTAAAGACAAAACCCGACTGCGACTTAGAGTCGTCCTTATCACTCTGGAAGCTCGAATCGGTAAAGGACTCCACTTGGAGTTCTCCATTACCATACACCAAGAGCATCTCTTTAGTCCTTCGTAAGTACTTGAGAATGCTTTTCACAGCTGTCCAGTGACTCTCTCCAGGATCAGCTTGATACCTACTCACTACACTTAGTGAGTATGCTACATCGGGTCTGGTACATAGCATCGCGTACATGATAGAGCCTACAGCCGAAGCATAGGGTATCCCTTGCATGCGAGCTCTCTCCAAATCAGTCTTGGGAGACATCTCTTTGGAAAGAGTGAGCCCTGAGATCGTGGGTAAAAACTCACGTTTGGACTCTTCCATACTAAACCTCTTTAGTATGGTGTCAATGTACCTGGACTGGGACAATCCCAATATCCTTTTAGATCTATCTCTATAGATCCTGATCCCCAATATGCAGGAGGCATCACCAAGATCTTTCATTGAGAATCTTTGTGATAAGAAGAGCTTTACCGATTGCAGCATAGGAATGTCATTTTCTATCAAGAGTATGTCGTCCACGTACAATACGAGGAAGACAACCTTACTCTCTGCTACCTTCTTGTAGATACAAGGTTCATCTACGTTTTTGACGAAATCAAACTCTTTGATAACGACGTCAAAGCAGATGTTCCAACTCCGCGATGCTTGCTTTAATCCATAAATGGATTTAAGCAGCTTGCACACCTTCCCGCTGCTCCCACTGTCTACGAAGCCCTCTGGCTGAGTCATGTACACGCACTCTTCTAAATCACAGTTTAGAAAGGCGGTCTTAACATCCATTTGCCAGATTTTGTAGTCATGATATGCAGCAATGGCAAGCATGATCCAGATGGATTTAAGCATAGCTACTGGAGAAAAGGTTTCGTCATAGTCCACACCTGGTCTTTGACGAAAACCTTTTGCAACAAGTCTAGCTTTGAAAGTCTCCACTTTCCCATCTACACCAATTTTTGCTTGAAGATCCACTTGCTCCCAATGGG
Organism: Agapanthus africanus; assembly: GCA_030015575.1. Taxonomy (NCBI): domain Eukaryota; kingdom Viridiplantae; phylum Streptophyta; class Magnoliopsida; order Asparagales; family Amaryllidaceae; genus Agapanthus; species Agapanthus africanus. The sequence continues at coordinate 286,494,974 of CM057341.1, read as the reverse complement.
TTTTACTCCTTCAGGAGCAACTTCCAAAGTCCACACTTTGTTGGTGTACATGGATTCCATCTCGGACCGCATTGCATCCAGCCATTTCACAGAGTCCCCACTCGTGATGGCCTGCTCGAGGCTAGTTGGGTCATCATCAACCATGATGCAATCCTCGCTCCCACCATCTATGAGAAAACCGTAGTATCTCTCAGGTGAGTGAGGAACCCTACTAGATCGGCGGAGAGGCTGAGGTTCGTTGGGAACTACCGAATCCTCTGGTTCCACTAAATCTTCAGTTGCAGTTTGTGTATCTGGAACCTCTTCCATCTCTACCACTTTGCCACTAATTTCTTTTGCAAGAAATTCCTTTTCCAAAAAGGTGGCATATTGAGAAACAAACACTTTTTGTTCTTCAGCGTGGTAGAAAAAATATCCTTGGGAGTTCTTAGGATATCCCACAGACTTGGAAAGAACTGACCGTGCCTCGAGTTTTTCTGGATTTTGCCTTTTGATATAGGCCGGACAACCCCATATCTTAACTCGTTTAAAATATGGTTTCTTCCCACTCCATATCTCATATGGTGTGGTAGGTACAGATTTAGACGGAACTTGATTCAATAGGTATGCTGCTGTCCCAAGCGCATAACCCCAGAAGGAAATAGGTAACTCAGCTGTACTCATCATCGAGCGCACCATATCTAATAGGGTGCGATTCCTCCGTTCCGATACACCGTTGTGCTGTGGTGTATATGGAGGAGTCAGCTGAGAAAGAATCCCATTCTCTTTTAGGAAGTCCAGGAATTCATTGCTTAAGTATTCACCTCCTCGATCAGATCGTAGGATTTTAATACTTTTTCCGGTTTGGTTCTCGACTTCTTGTTTATATTCTCTAAATTTCTCAAAAGCTTCTGATTTGTGTTTCATCAGGAACACATATCCGAATCTAGAGAGATCGTCAGTGAATGTAATGAAGTACGAAGAACCATCCCTGGCATGTGTAGACATGGGACCGCATACATCACTATGTATCAGTCCTAAAAGTTCGGTAACTCTTTCTCCGTGATCCGTAAACGGAGTTTTGGTCATCTTGCCTTTGAGACATGACTGGCAAGTGTCATAAGAAGAAAATTCAAATGGATTCAAATATCCATCCTTATGCAACTTAGCGAGTCGTGTCGCATTGATGTGACCCAGTCTACAACACCATAAGAAGGATTCGTTCAGTTCCGAACTCTTCCTCTTGTGTGTGTTTGTTATGCTCAGAACTGTTGATTGATTTAGAACATAAATGCCATTGCACATCGTGCCTGATCCGACCAACTTTTGGTTTAGGAAAATGTTCATAACATTATCCTGTAATACAAAATTATATCCCTCTTTACTCAACAAAGAAACCGATATAATGTTGCATATCAGGTTCGTCATGTAATAGCATTCGTTCAGAATCAATGTATTACCAGTTGGCAATACAAGGTGATATTCCCCGACGGTTTTAGGTGCAACAATTGCACCATTTCCAACCCTTATGTCTTTATCACCTTCTCCAAGTTCTCTACCTTTCCTAAGCCCATGTAACTGATTACATATATGGGATCCTGACCCGGTATCTAATACCCAGGATGTAGAGGAAATGGAGAAATAGTTCTCTGTAACGAACACACCCGAAGAAAATGCATCAACATGTACTTTCTTCATTCGGGTGGCATGAGAATCCTGGTATTCCCCTATATCCTGTTCAGTCTTATAACTCTTATAAGAAAGAACGGAACCAACGTTCCCCAGCACAGTATAAAATGCGGGTTCAGTCAATACATCCATATTATTATCTTTATTAAGGCATGATATGGTCGCTACCTGGAGAGAGAGAGAAGAAAACACTTTAGCGTATGCTCTTGCAAGATCAGATTGGTTATTATCTTATCTAATCAGGATGGCTCCCACTGTTTTTATCAAATCTTCCTTCAAACCCTAAAAGGAAAGACTAGCCGGGATTAATTACACCCTACAACTTCGCCGATCTTTCAGCCAGGCCAGTGTCAGTACTTTGAGGGAGGTTGCCCGTGCTTTCGCACGGACCTAATTAAAGTAAACCTCGTTTTCCCAGAGGCATAACCCCGTTGACACCTTTCTAGACACCTACTTGTTCGGCTAATTGTCCTGTGTAAAACTCTCCCGGGAGTAACAATTACTAGCAGTGGGTATCGGGATCCAACTATCTCATAGAAGGTAACAATCTCATTGCAAATCTCAACACTTGAAATTCCCGATAATATTTTGCCCCTAGCAATTTATAACCTTAACATAGTCAACAAATCATAATTGCTAGTCAAGTTCAACCCGACATTTCCCGATTGAATTAAACCCACATGCACGACCCTTAACATAGTCAACAAAGTCGTACAACTACCCTAATCCAATCACATCTCATGTTTTAGCAGATAAGTACTAATTAGCTACCGCACACTACGCCTTAACATAGTCAACAAACGTAGCATGAATACTAACCAGTCTTTATCTGAAATGACGGAGGGCTACGCAGGTTTTTCAGAAAACCATGAGCGTAATGAACTTGATATCGTCGTAGAATCAAGTGAATTTTGAAATGGAGTGATTTTGAGGCTTTTATTAGTTTTGCTAAAGAGGTCACTCCCGGTGAAGGGATCTCGGCTCTTTCCTCATCGAATAAGGTGCAGGACATATCATATATATCGTTATGCAAAGCAAAACTCCAAAAGCAGTCAAAAGTCAAACCGAGTGTTGTGGCATCTGGCAGTTTTGCTAAAGAGGTCACTCCCGGTGAAGAGATCTCGGCTCTTTCCCAATCGAATAAGGTGCAGGGTATATCATATATACCGCTATGCAAAGCAAAACTGTAGCTGCCCTTTTTTATTTAAAAATTTGATTCCACAATATCTATTAGGTTTCTTTTCTTTCATTAATCACATTAATGAAGTCTCATCATTTAAGTCACCTAAACATCACAGATAAATACGACGTACACTTATGCCATCCGCATTCGCCTCGATGTCCCCTTGTGCACCGTTAGGTTAGGTAACTAACGGCAGAGCAGGGCTGGGCTAGCGCGGGTGTAAAACATAAATAACGCCTATATAATATATCATATATACTATATACAGTATTTATCACAGAACATCAAATGATCACATCACAGATATCGCAGCAGAAGAAATATATGAAACATTGGATATACTAGGACGTCCGTGTTTTATCTTGAGCCTCTATAAAACCCGGATTCCACGGTCGTGACGAATAGCCAAACCCACACCCCTAGACCCCTACGAGAGCGGCAAGAAACCCTACCAATTCTGGAGTTAGGAGACCCGAACTCGACTCCTCGAGTTGGTCTCCCACTGGACTCCAGAACCCGGTTACTTGTGCTCTCCTCCTTGGGTCTATCCTAGTGCGGAAAAGTAAATAATATACAAAAGGTGACATCAACCTCGACCCGGAAGTGCCCCAATAAAAGAATATTACATACAATTAAAATTTACATGAATGAAAATAAAAACTCTCATCTCACATAAAAAAAATCCGGCTATTCAGAACGCGACGATCCAATATAACATATCCAGCAACACAGAACATCACATGTCATCAACGTAAGTAAATATGCGCATCCCAATTGTCGTTGACATATAGCAACGAAACCGGCGATATCACATATTACACTTACGGTCACAGAAAAGAAAGTGTAAAACTATAACATTTGGAATCCACAATCTCTTTAGACATCGTAAATCCGAAATATCACATATTTCGCATTTCATGCCTAACTGTATGAATTCCACATATTGTATCACATTCCAGATAAATAGACATTATTAAACTTTCCGATCGAATAATCAAATACCTAAGATTTCCTAAATAGCTCAACACTTGAGCGGAGTTCAAAAATTCCAGAATACGCCACAGTAGCAACGGTCCAGCCGTAGAAGGGTCAAGCCAACGCCTCACATGTGGCACACCATACTGCCCCAAACCCTAAGGTTCAAAGGGCAGTTCAAGACGGTCACATAATCGAGTTAAGGTTTGTTGTCTTCTAGAGGGTCCGTCACATTTCTTGCACGTTTTTCCGAAATAATTAAACCTGAGAAAAATTCAACACTTGAAACTTTTTCGTGCCGGGAAAAATTGAGTTAGTGATATCCGTTAGAACATTTTAATACTTACTAAATTATCCGGAATAACAGAACAAAATTAAATTCTCCGATCGAATCGACGATTTCAAAATAAACCCCAAAATTACTCAACACTTGAGTCAGATTAAAAATACCCATAAAATAGTAACAACGGAATAAAGAATTACTGTGCAAAAACCAGTCCCTAATACCATTAGTATGCCGCGGAACCGCCGCCAAAGGTGGGTTATTACCGCGGTTCCGCGACCATGTGGAGGAATTAGGGTCTCGTTTTTCATGGTTATTCTTATAAAACCCTGCTGAATTTTTTAGGCATTTTTAATATGGAAAAATCCCAGATTTTAAAAAATGTACAGAGAGGGTTTAATTTCGAAGTGTTCGGGTTTGTTCGGAGTTTTAACTTCGTTAACGCATCGTCTAATGCTCTAGCTAGGCTCGGATACCACTGTAGGGTTACTAGGCACACTAACGAGGCTCAATAAGGTATCAACCATGCCAAAATTAAATTTTTATGTGCCGAATAACACTAAGCAAGATCGTTAACTAGAGTTTAGGCGAAACAATTAGCAAGTAAACATCTTTGCTCTAAAGGGAATACGAAATACAACCTTTGTAGATCGGTCCTTCACTTCTAAAGCTCCTTGATGAAGTCCCTTCGCTGCGATCAAAGTTCTTCTGGGCTCTTGCATGGCTTCACGACGCGTGGGATGCGACTTTGCTTGAAGTCTCCGAGGCCGAAGATGATCTACGTCGAGGGAATTCCGACTCAAGCTCCTACTTCACTAATTTGAGAATTAGTGAAGGAAACACCATATACAAGAGTGCTAGTCTTGATGAGGATGCAAAAATAGGAAGTGGGTTCTCTTTGGATTTTTAATTCTCACAAAGTTTCACTCTTTTTCAAAACCCTAGCAAGCTATTTCTTTTGCTCAATGAAGAAGATGAACAAAAGAAAGGAATGAGGATAATGATCAAGTGAGTAGAGTAACCATGGTGAGTGAGTATCATATACTAACCCTTGTAGAGACTTAACCCTAGGCTAATGGTTATGGTTGGGTTAATAAAAATCCATAGTAAAAACAAAATCAAGTTGGATTATTCAATCCATCCACAAGCTTCCACAAGCTTCATGTATTTACAAATCCTCCACTTGATTTTGCAATTACTTTAAATATTAAAAACCCAAAATAAACATTAGCATAGTGTAAGTCTCATAAACCCATGGATTGTGTATCATCAACCATGATACAATATGATAACACATTTTAACATATATCATATACATGTTAAAATAGTGTGCACGTGAGAAAAACCCCAAAGTGAACAAGTGTTAGCAAATGTAAATTAGTATATCTAATATACAATTATACACTTAATTATTAAATCAACACTTGACTTAATAATCCGGTCATATCTCATATAACCGGCTAATATCCATCGTATCGACTTATCGAATCAACACTTGATTCGATAACCCGGTCATATCATATATAACCTGACCGATACAAAAAATCGCGAGAATAGTATACGGTATCACATACACGCATTTATTCTCGGTCTCGCACATATCACATAGGTGCTCCTATTTCGTTTCGCCTGAGCCAGTAAAACCTCTGTGTAGGACTCTAAAGACTCGTCAATACGCCGGCAGTAGGTGATGATCACATCACGCACCCACAAGCCGTCAGCGGTACTAGCTGGACGTAACGGCTACCCGGGTATTGAGCGATCAGAAGATCATCAAGCAAGCCCGCTCCAACTCCTGTGAAAGCCTGCCGGTAACACTTCCCGTACAGTCCGGTCTCCTCGTCTGATATGTCGCATATCAAGTCTAGGGGTGGTAAACGTCAGACCCCAATAACCGATAAGTCGTGCCGATGTGAGGCTCATAACGGGTCGAGAAACTACTGGTAACACTTACCAGTAAATCTCTGAACAGCCCTGGCCAGGGACTTCCCTGTTACGGCCAATCGAGCACAGCGCAACATCAACCCCCAATACCGGGAGAGACGAAACCCCTGCTATCGCTCATTGCCTCCATGTGACTCGGGACTGTACCCAAAAACCACCGTTTTGCACGCCCTCATGGACGTGGTAAGGTGGAAATCAAAGCACAGTGGGAATCACACGAGACTCTATGACGATCTCGGGTCTATAGACTAACCTACACAAGTGTCACCAGAGAACTGCCATCTGACGCGAGGTATAATACCATCTGGGAGTTCTCGGCGAGTCCGTCCAGTGTACCCGGTCTCCACTGAGCACCCGTATACCATCTCTGATGTCAAACACCAATGGATATGGGATCATCCATCGCCCATCTCATGGGTCGAGAAGCGTATACGCTAGTCTACACTGGTATATCGATGCTCCGTCTCGATACACCCACGACTAGGGACTTTGAAGGATGTACTTATGGACTACCATGTCCCCACTAGTATGATCCGCATCATAGTCCAGGTAGTCAAGTACACATCCTAAGGGCTTTACCAACATGTAATGATAAGACAGTATAAAGAGACAAGTATACATGTTAAAGTAAAGAGCAACCAGATAGCATACTATCATGACGAGCAAGAAAGTCCTCTCTATATATGTCCAAGCATCCAATATAATATACATCATCTGTACAATACTGGCCTCTAGGGCATACATACAACTAACATCTAATCCTCCGCCGACTCTTTCAGCAACCAAGGAGGAAACCATTTCCAAAGCTGCACTAGACAATTATATAGCTCAGCAGATACGAGTTCATCAGGCGAGTGAAGCGGCCGGGCAAATTGTCAAAACTGGACGACCCTATCCGAGCTGGTATGACCAAATCAGTTACCCGCCGGGATATACGATCCCTAAGTTCCATGTATATAAAGGGACGGGGAATGCACATCAGCATGTCGCTCAATTCAGAGCCTTGTGCGGCAACACTGGAGGCGATGATAAACTGTTACTTCGCCAATTCGTTGGCAGCTTAGCGGAAACGGCCTTCGAATGGTACTCAGAGCTACCTAACGACTCTATCAAAACATTTGCGAAGATAGAGCTACTGTTTACACAAAGATTCGCGAGTTCTAGCGAACGCACCCCGATAACAGCGCTGATCAACGCCAAGATAAGGCCAGGCGAAACGTGGGTTCAATACGCAACACGATGGCGGAATCTGTGGTCCAAATTCGAACAACGCATCGAAGAAGCACCTGCCATAGGCATGTTCGTGGGCACTCTTGATCCGCAAGCGACCATCTCGCAGTTCATGATGTTCTTCATGCCGACCACCTTCCAGGCCTTGATCGACAAATTAGCCCAAATGGACCAGATGGGCCATGGACCGTCTCCTCCAAAACCGAACTCTCGAAATGAGAAGGGGAAAGGAAAAGCGATCGCCGTCGCTAATACTCAACAACAGCCAAGCAACTCAAAGCCGGTTGTTCGCCGAAACAACGTGCGTCCACGCCCATCCCTCGAGGAGAGACTAGGACGTCCTTACTCGTTTCCTCAAAATAAAACGAGAAAACTGTTCGAGCTGGCAGTGCGCAACGGACTCATCAATCTGCCGAGTCCGAAATGTCTGTTGCAGCCAGGCGATCTCAATAATCCCAATTATTGCCCTTACCACCAAACGATAAGTCATCCGATCGAGGATTGCTTCGTCTTTAAGGGATGGATTGAGGATCGGTACCTACAAGGCCATTTTGCGCTGTCTGAAAAGTGGAAGGTAAACCCACCACAGCCGCACACTCCAATGAAGACAGACGCACCGGGGGCAACTTGTCATATGATCTCTCACTCATTGGCGGATGATGAAGAGGCTCCTTGCGCCGAGAAACCAAGGGCGAACCCTGAACCAGAAATTCTGCGGCCGTCAGACGAGTTGATCGATGCCTTTCTGAATGAGATTCGTCTGAAAGTTAAAGCCAATCAAGAGCGTGAGATGGCCATACTGGAAGGAGCCAAACACCGACTACTAGACCAAAGAGTCGAGGCACTTCCGTCAAATTAAAAGTCATCCGCTGCGGATAAAAAAAAATTCAATACGAGGAAAAGGTTCGCCAAAGCCCTATCAGTGGGAATGAAGCTACCGCCCTCTGAAGAAAATACTCTCGGTGGAGTAGAGATGCATCCTAACTTCTGCTTATATCATCAGAAGATCATAAATCCTACCGAAAACTGCGACTCCTTTAAGTGTTGGTGGAAAGGGTATGCCACTCACAGGCATTACGTCAACAGAACAAAGCGGGAAGCTCGTAGACAGCGAAAAAATACGACAAATGAGCATAAAAGAGTCGCTGGCAATTGTCACAGAGACAAGCCCGGGGGATCACGAGTTCTCACCTTTGGGAACGACCCTGATGAAAAAACAGCCTTCAACCCTCTCTTCAAGGAATCCATCTCTGAAGAATTGAAGAATTATGAGAACATTCATCCGTGCAAGGGCACACTATCCGGAAAGAATCTCGGACCCGCAAACGATGGAGCGAACAAAAAGGATAAAGGAAAGGGAAAAATGACCTTCATCGCCAACACTCAACAACAGTTGAGTGGCCCTAGACCGGTTGTTCATAAAAATAATATGCGTCCATGCATATCCCCCGAGGAAAGGCTAGGACGTCCTTACTCGTTTCCTCAAAATAAAACGAGAAGACTGTTCGAGCTGGTAGTGCGCGACAGACTCATCAATCTGCCGAGTCCAAAACGTCCGTTGCAGCCAGGCAATGTCAACGACCCAAATTATTGCCTTTACCACCAAACGGTAAGTCACCTGATCGAGGATTGCTACGTCTTCAAAAACTGGGTTGAAGACCAATACCAACAGGGCAAGTTCACGTTGTCCGAAAACTGGAAGGTGAGCCCGCCACAACCACATGCTCCGAGAAGGATGGACACGCCGGGAGCATCATGCTCAGGGAAAGACCCATAGACCGAAAAGTCAATAAACTAGATGTCCGCTCAAATACGGCGACGGCGGACCGAAATGTCCCTAAACTAACAGTGGACCGCAATGTCCTAAAACTTGCAAACAACCGAAACGTCTTTAAACTACTACCGCAGCATCCTCAGGCTGACGAGAATAAAAAAAAAGAAAATAAAAAAAAAAACGGTATGTCCAAAAGCAAAATGGGCACGGATAAAAACCCGAGAGGGCTCCGTGAGTAAAAACAGCAGGGCTACCGGCGAGTGTTCGTGAAAACCCGAAAGGGCGCGACCTCGTTAAAAAAAAGGGGGAATAAGAAAAAAAAGAATAAAAAAACGGTATGTCCATAAGCAAAATGGGCACGGATGAAAAACCGAAAGGGCTCCGTGAGTAAAAACAGCAGGGCTACCGGCGAGTGTTTGTGAAAACCCGAAAGAGCGCAACCTCGTTAAAAGACACTTGCAGGGTCCTCTCGACCTTGTAAGGAGAAACCACCCGCATGAGATCCTTACGACTCACAAGGGAGCAACACATTTAGGGATCCTCACGATTCCTAAGGAGAAAATACACTTGCGAGATCCTCACGACTCGTAAGGAGAATTCTCTTATGGGACCCTCACGACTCATAAGATTTGAAAGTCTTAAGTTACAGAGACCTAAACCTGTGCTTAAGCAAACCCCCCACAACCTTGGATATTTCCCTACAAGTGGTCCAATACTGGCCCTTGTATACAATCCACGGGCGCGAATAAACATTTCCCTGACCAAGTCCCATCCGTGACTGGGGATATGTTCGCATGATGAAAAACCCTTGTAAGTCCTCTCGACTTACAAGGAGAAAACCCTCTTGTAGGATCCTTACGACTTACAGAGGAACATACATTTAGGAATCCTCACGATTCCTAAGGAGAAAATACACCTACAAGATCCTCACGACTTGTAGGCAGAAATACCTTCGTGAGACCCTTACGGCTCATGAAGTCAAAAGCCTTAGTCGACAGGACCTCAACCCTGTTCGCTAAGCCACCTTTGTTCGACATCGACAGAGGCAAATGATGATTCGCTCCTGGCAATATCCCAGTTGTAGCGGTGCTGATGCCGAAATCGGTGTCTAATTCCAGGTTTACGGCGAAAAGCCAGTAGGACGCACACGCATACGAAATAGCCGAAATGATGGGGCAACTTGCAATAAAAAGCAGCAAGTAAAAACGTATGCACACAAAATAGCCGAAATGATTGGGCAACTCGCAATAAAAAAAAAGCAGCGAGTAAATATAAAATAAACGGCCGAAATGATTAGGCATCGCGAAAAATAGCCGAAATGATTGGGCAATCGCGATCTTCGCGATATAAAAAGCTGAAATGATAGAGCGTCGCGGAAAGAATAAAAAAAATGAATGATGAAAGAATGAATCTTTTTGCCCTACAGGTGAGATCACATTGATCCCTGTATACAATCCAGGGGCACAAACAAAGAGGGAACCACACCTTCCCAACAGGCTTCATCAGAAAGCGAAGCCAAATCTCGACGGTTCATAGACAACCTAGAGACAATCTCAACATCTGTCGCAATATTGCAGACACACTGTCAACAAACGAAGTAAACGAAGTGAAGGCCAAATTCCTAGCTTCAAGGTCTTAACAGCGAGTCATATAAAGTCTGAAAGACAACTGGAGATCATCCCACACCGGTGCGGAATGGTCACCACTTCGATGTTCGTCTCGTTACAGCAGACGCAATGTCAAAAACGGCGTTCCTTCGCAGTCCAGCAGGATGTAGATGCAACGTCAACAAAAGACCCCATGGTCGGTAAAGCGGAGTGACGGCAAAATCCCAGCTCCACCACGACGTCCGTCTCGATACAGCAGATGAGATGTCACCCCGGCGTTCTTCCTGCGGCAGGGTTCAGACGCGACAATCAAACAAACGGAGCCACGGCAAAATCCCTAGTTCTAAACCTCGACGGTTCACCAGCAACCTAAAGACAACCACGACGTCCGTCTCGATACAGCAGACGAGATCTCACCCCGGCGTTCTTCCTCCAGCACGGTTCAGACGCGACAATCAAACAAACGGAGCCATGGCAAAATCCCTAGTTCCAAACCTCGACGGTTCACCAGCAACCTAGAGACAACCACGACGTCCGTCTCGATACAGCAGACAAGATGTCACCCCAGCGTTCTTCCTCCAGCAGGGTTCAGACGCGATAATCAAACAAACGGAGCCACGGCAAAATCCCTAGTTCCAAACCTTGACGGTTCACCACCAACCTAGAGACAACCACGACGTCCGTCTCGATACAGCAGACGAGATGTCACCCCAGCGTTCTTCCTCCAGCAGGGTTCAGACGCGACAATCAAACAAACGGAGCCACGGCAAAATCCCTAGTTCCAAACCTCGACGGTTCATCAGCAACCTAGAGACAACCGCGGCATTCGTCTCGATACAGCAGACGCGATGCCTGCAAACGAAGCAAAGGCCAAATTCCTAGCTTCAGGGCCTTGACGGCAACTCACATAAAACCTGAAGGACTATCGGAGATCATCCCACACCAGCGCGGAGTGGTTATGACTCATCGGGGCTCTCAAAAATGAGCCTAACCTCAAGTAAAAAGCGGCATGGCAAAATTCCTAACGCTTGCTCTTCCGACGGTCAAACTGCCAGGGAGGATTGCTTGAAGACGTCTTGTCCAGCCCCCGAAGAGATCAGAGACACGGCAGTCGCAGGGCTACTCGAACAGCACGATTGCCTATCGAGGAATATATCAGCTGATGCAACGGTACGACGGTAAAAACCCTAAGTACCACAGACCCTAACGGACTTCTGTCGTAAAGAGCAGAGGTTAACTGTGACGTTAGGATATTCTTGCGAGAAATGCTCGATTCGTCTCGACTTATGAAGAAATTGATGTCTTTGCGAGAACTTCTCGATGCGGCTCAACTCGTAAGATAAAGCCTTAGGCAGTAAGGATTAAAAAGCCTGTTTCCTAAGCACTGGGACCCTGTAAGTTGGCCCAAAACGGTCTCTTGCATACTATCCACGGGTCTCATTCTCCAAACTCGAATCTCGACAAGGAGGGAAACAACCGCTTACGGGTCCTCTCGACTCGTAAGAGGGAAAAATTCTCTTATAGGATCCTTACGACTTATAAGAGAAAACACACTTAGGAATCCTCACGATTCCTAAGGAGAAAATCCACCTACGAAATCCTCTCGATCCGTAGGGAGAAAAATCTCTATGAGATCCTCACGGCTCATAGAGTTGAAAAGTCTTAGGCAGCAGATCTGAACCAGCGGCCTAAGCCATCGCTATTTCTTGAAGAAACCAAGATGCTTACTCTATTATCTGTCAACCATGTTTATCAAGACAGCATGCCGATAATAAGAGAAAGGGAGAGAGCAAAGAAATAGTACAAGACATTGCAAAGAAAAAATGTGTATCTTTATTTATTAATTCAATCAAATACAAGGTGAATCGTACAAAAAGAATAAAGAATGGAAACATCTTATTCGAAAAAGAAAATTTTTACAAGTATATTGATACAAGGGCAGCTACTGGGAAGGAAGCGTCTTAAATAGCCCTATCAGTTGTTCGCGCACTTCCTTCCATGCCTTCTCCTGGTCGGCCACCACCGCCAGTTCCGCTTCCACTTGAGCCCGCTGCTGCAAGAAGGATGCAAGCTGCTCCCCAACTGCCTGTTGAGCTGCTTCGCGGCCTTGGGCGTCACGCTCGGCGGCATCAAGCTTCCGCTTCAAGTTTAGCCCATTAGAGATACGCTCCAGAAGGCCCTCGAAGATAGCCTTCACCTGGGCAGCGTTCGCCTCAACCTCAGCGCGCAGACGAGCCATCTCGTTTGAAGTTTCTTGGCATTCCCTCAGCCTTAAAGCCGCTTCTTGTTCCAAGTGACGGAAGTAAGAAGCGCTTTGCTCGATCTACACCGCTCTTTGATTGCTTGCGGCTAAGGTCTCGGGAGCAGGTCGCATAAACTCCGATTGATGCAGGCGGACCTTGATTTCCATGCAGTGATTAACCCAAAGCTCGACGACGCCTCCATCATGAAAATTCACAAGCGCCGCCAACATAGGGTTAACCTCCGCAGCAAAATCCGCGGTAGAGGGGAGAGCGTCTGCGTCAAGCTCCTCGATATATCCGCTCAGCATACCTAAGCTCATTACGGCACTCTTTGAAGACGGACGTCTCAGGAAGGGGCCTGCCGGCATTGTGACACGAGACTCAAAGGGCGCCGGGGTCGGAACGACAGCTGAAAAAATAAAATACGATTAGATGACGGTTCAAGAAATACAAAAGAAAGTCATCGATGCGATAGTTTACTATACCAGCTGTAGCAGGCGGCAAGGCCGGGAGGCCGGTGGTGTGACCGATCTTTCATCTCCTCCTTCGATTTGTAGCACTGCAATCAGGACAAAGAAGAGTTAGAAATAATTCCATTACTAGAAAAAAAGAAGAAAGACATGAATTGGAAACTATACTCACCAACGCCACCGGAAGAAGAAGTGAGTTCAGAAGGGAAAGAGAAGTGCAGGTGCAATACCTGATAAAGATGATCAAAAAGCACCCCTGAAAAGATGCAATAGTACGACATTAGTACATAAATTATGCGGCTGAAAGATAAAACTAATGGGTTGCAAATCCATACCTTCCAACATCTGCGATGGTACAAGGGAAGACTGAGAGGTGACCAACGCCAAGGCAGTAGTTGACGGCGCTCCCTCGAGCAATGGAGCATCGGCACTGGCCGCACCTGCGTTAAAAAACAAGGATAAAGTTGTCAGAAAAGATTGCAAGATATAAAAAGGGACAGTAACTCGAAATTTACGTAATGAGCCGCCAGCCAAAACGGAGGCGTCTCCCTCCTCCATCGATACGAGTCCACCTCCCGTGGCCTTAGTCCGGACTCGACAGGGGCTGTCGTCGTACTCGCCCGACCAGGAGACGGCGGAGGACCGTAGATGGGGAGAGCAATAATTGGAGCATTGCCAGACTCTTGAGAAAGAGCGGCTGGCTTTTCCCCAAGAGTCGTGCCCATCTCACCCGCTACTTCTTTGGGCTCGGCGGTCGCCATTGTCTCGTCCGCCATTACCATGGGGTCACCAGTCTCAGATGCTCCGCCCGCCGCTGCCCCAGGCTCAGTTATAGCAGTCGTCTCATTTGCCGCCACCTCAGGCTCGGCATCAACGACCTTCTCGGGTGCAGCTCCCTCAGCCCCCAGCTCAGGCTCAGCAATCCCGGCGACGTTGCCCACCGTCGGCTCGGGTTCGGCCGGTGCCTCTTCCTCTGTCCCCTTAGGTTCGACGGTCTCCGCCTCCCCTTCGGTTGGACTTGGCCCTGCAGGACAAGATATATAAGAACCGACAAGTTTACAATTCTTACAAACAAATCTTAAAAGATATATTACCTGAGGTGGACTTATCATTAGCCCCGCGAGCTGCATGCGCCACCTGTCTGCGAGCTATGGACAAGGCGACCGGGGGCTCTTCTGAGGGAGTATCAGCACGAGGGACGGTGCTTGGGCCCGCTCCCACGGCCAAAGCAGCCCTGCGTGCCTTCGCTTCGTGCCTTAGCCGCTTTCTCTCCTCCCGAGCCATTGAGACAGACCTCTTCAAAGCCTCCTTCATTGAGACGTCCTCGTCCGTGAACAGGGATGCCTCCAAATCCTTCAAGGCATCCCTCGTCGACTTGTCGAGTTGAGGCTCTCGCGGCAGCCCCGAGGAGACTGGCACTTCAGTAGCGGGCCCGGGGAGAGTCCCCGCATCAGCTGGCGCAGCCCCTGCAAAGAAAAAAAGGAAGAAGCTTAGGTTGGCCATCAGAAAAGAGGATGAAAACTTAATAAGGCAAGACGTACCAACGCCCATTAAAGAACGCTTCTCTTCCTCCTCCTGGAAGGTTTTTAAAGAGGCAGCGACGGCTTCTTCGGTAGTGACGCCTGTTAAGGATAACTGGACTCATTGCATGCGAGTACCAAGCCACGTACGCGTTGAGCACCTTGGGGACGCAGCTCGGCTCGCTGATGAAGAAATAGG
The DNA here is from genome assembly GCA_030015575.1 of Agapanthus africanus. Classification (NCBI taxonomy): domain Eukaryota; kingdom Viridiplantae; phylum Streptophyta; class Magnoliopsida; order Asparagales; family Amaryllidaceae; genus Agapanthus; species Agapanthus africanus. The sequence goes on along the minus strand of CM057341.1, from coordinate 286,479,878 downwards.
AACCCGTGTTAAGCCGCATGAAATGGCGCATTGCATTCCTTATCCCCTCTCGGCTGGCCACGGGCTTTTCCAAGAAAGCTTCCATCGGGTGTTAGTTGTATGTATGCCCTAGAGACCAGTATTGTACAGATGATGTATATTATATTGGATGCTTGGACATATATAGAGATGACTTTCTTGCTCGATATGATAGTATGCTATCTGGTTGCACTTTATCTTAACATGTATACTTGTCTCTTTATGCTGTCTTAGAGTTACATGTTGGTAAAGCCCTTAGGATGTGTACTTGACTACCTGGACTATGATGCGGATCATACCAGTGGGGACATGGTAGTCCATAAGTACATCCTTCAAGGTCCCTAGTCGTGGGTGTATCGAGACGGGGCATCGATATACCAGTGTAGACAAGCGTATACGCTTCTCGACCCATGAGATGGGCGATGGATGATCCCATATCCATTAGTGTTTGACATCAGAGATGGTATACGGGTGCTCAGTGGAGACTAGGTACACTGGACGAACTCGCCGAGAACTCCCAGATGGTATTATACCTCACGTCAGATGGCAGTTCTCAGGTGACACTTGTGCAGGTTAGTCTGTAGACCCGAGATCGTCATAGAGTCTTGTGTGATTCCCACTGTGCTTTGATTTCCACCTTACCACGTCCATTAGGGCGTGTAAAACGGTGGTTTTTGGGTACAGTCCCGAGTCACATGGAGGCAATGGGCGATAGGAGGGGTTTCGTCTCTCCCGGTATTGGGGGTTGATGTTGCGCTGTGCTCGATTGGCCGTAACAGGGAAGTCCCTGGCCAGGGCTGATTGGAGATTTACTGATAAGTGTTACCAGTAGTTTCTCGACCCGTTATGAGCCTCACATCGGCACGACTTATCAGTTATTGGGGTCTGACGTTTACCACCCTAGACTTGATATGCGACATATCAGACGAGGAGACCGGACTGCACGGTAGTGTTGCCGGTTGGCTCGACGGGAGTTGTAGCAGGTTCGCTTGTTCTCTTCTGATCGCTCAATACCAGGGTGGCCGTTACGTTTAGCTGACCGCTTGCGGCTTGGGGGTACTTGATATGATCATCACCTACTACTGGCGTATTGACGAGTCTTAGAGTCCCACAATGGAGTTACCTAGTCCAGGCGAAACGTTGTGGTGCGCGTATGCGATATGCGCATGGACCCGATTAAAATGCGTGTATAGGATACCGTATATTGATCGGGAGGCTTGCTTTTGGTTAGGGTCGTATGTGATATGGCTGGATTGATAAATCTGTGTTTCCCACATTATATCTGTGTTTCTGCTGCGATATCTGTGATGTGATCATTAGATATGTTCTGTGATGGATACAATATATAGTATATATGATATATTATATAGGCGTTACTTATGTTTTACACCCGCGCTAGCACTGCCCTGCTCTGCCGTTAGTTACCTAACCTAACGGTGCACGAGGGGACATCGAGGCGAATGCGGATGGCATAAGTGTACGTCGTATTTATCTGTGATGCTTATGTGACTTAAATGATGGGACTTCATTAATGTGATTAATGAAAGAAAAGAAACCTAAAAGATGTTGTAGAATCAAATTTTAAAATAAAAGGGTAGCTACAGTTTTGCTTTGCATAGCGGTATATATGATATACCCTGCACCTTATTCGATGAGGAAAGAGCCGAGATCCCTTCACCGGGAGTGACCTCTTTAGCTAAACTGGCAGATGCTACAACACTCGGTTTGCTTTTGATTGCTTTTGGAGTTTTTCTATGCACAGTGATATATATGATATATCCCGCGCCTTATTCGATGAGGAAAGAGCCGAGATCCCTTCACCGGGAGTGACCTCTTTAGCAAAACTAATAAAAGCCTCAAAATCACTCCATTTCAAAATTCACTAGATTCTGCAACGATATCAAGTTCATTACGCTCATGGTTTTTCTGAAAAACCTACGTAGCCCTCCGTCATTTCAGATAAGTACTACTTAGTATTCATGCTGCGGTAGTTTGGCCTTCGTCAAGGCGTAGTGTATGGTAGCTAACTAGTGCTTATCTGCTAGCATATGATGCGATTGGATTAGGGTATTCGTACGGCGTAGTTTGGCCTCCGTCAAGGGTCGTACGGGTGGGTTTAATTCAATCAAGAAATGACGGGTTGAACTTGACTAGCGCCCTGTGGGTAGTTTGGCCTCCGTCAAGGTCATGGGACGCTAGGGGCAAAAGCATTATCGGGAATTTCAAGTGTTGAAATTTGCAATGAGATTGCATACCTTCTATGAGATAGTTGGATCCCGATACCCACTGCGAGTAATTGTTACTCCTGGGAGAGTTTTACACAGGACAATTAGCCGATCAAGTAGGTGTATAGAAAGGTGTCAACGGGGTTACGCCTCTGGGAAAACGAGGTTTACTTTAATTAGGTCCGTGCGAAAGCACGAGGAACCTCCCTCAAAGTACCGACACTGGCCTGGCTGAAAGATCGGCGAAGTTGTAGGATGTAATTAATCCCGGTTAATCTTTCCTTTTAGGGTTTGAAGGAAGATTTGATAAAAACCAGTGGTAGCCATCCTGATTAGATAAGATAATAACCAATCTGATCTTGCAAGAGCATACGCTAAAGTGTTTTCTTCTCTCTCTCTCTAGGTAGCGACCATGTCATGCCTTAATCAAGATAATAATATGGATGTATTGACCGAACCCGCATGTTATACTGTGCAGGGGAACGTTGAACCCGTTCTATCTTATAAGTGTTATAAGACTGAACAGGAAACAGGAGAATATCTGGATTCTCACGCCGCCCAAACGGAGAACATGCATGTTGATGCACCTTCTTCGGGTGTGTTTGTCATTGAGAACTGTTTTTCAGTTCACCCTTCGTCCTGGGTATTAGATACCGGATCAGGATCCCACATATGTAAACAGTTACATGGGCTATGGAAAGGTAGAGAACTGGGAAAAGGTGATCATTTCGTTCAAGTAGGGAATGGTGCAAGTATTGCAACAAAAGCAGTTGGCGAATATCACCTAGTATTACCAAGTAGTGATACTCTGATTCTAAATGAGTGCTATTATATACCGAACATGATGTGCAACATTATATCAGTTTCTTTATTAAGTAAAGAAGGATATAATTTTGTAGTAAAGGATAATGTTATGAACATATTCCTAGATCAAAAGTTGATTGCATCAGGCTCGTTACATAATGGCATATTCATTTTAAATCAAAATACAATCCTCAATATACAAAACACAAACAAGAGGAAAAGTTCAGAAATGAACGAATCCTTCTTGTGGCATTGTAGACTTGGTCATATCAATGCGACACGACTGACTAAGTTACATAAAGATGGATATTTGAATTCGTTCAAATTATCGTCTTATGATACTTGCCATTCATGTCTCAAAGGCAAGATGACCAAAACTCCGTTTACGGGGCACGGAGAAAGAGTTACGGAACTCTTAGGACTGGTGCATAGCGATGTATGCGGTCCCATGTCTACACATGCCAGGGATGGTTCTTCCTACTTCATTACATTCACTGACGATCTCTCAAGATTCGGATATATGTTCCTAATGAAACACAAGTCTGAAGCTTTTGAGAAATTCAGAGAATATAAAACCGAAGTAGAGAACCAAACGGGCAAAAGTATTAAGATCCTTCGATCTGATCGAGGAGGAGAATACTTAAGCAATGAATTCATAGATTATCTAAAAGAGAATGGGATTCTCTCTCAGCTTACTCCTCCTTATACACCACAGCACAATGGTGTATCGGAGCGGAAAAATCGCACCCTATTAGATATGGTGCGCTCTATGATGAGTGCAGCTGAGTTACCTATTTCCTTCTGGGGATATGCACTGGAGACAGCTGCATACCTATTGAATAGAGTTCCAACCAAATCAGTGCCTACCACTCCATATGAGATATGGAATGGTAAGAGACCATGTCTTAATTTTATTCAAATATGGGGTTGTCCGGCCTATGTTAAAACACAAAATCTGGACAAGCTCGAGGCAAGGTCTGTTCTATGTAAGTTTATTGGATATCCCAAACATTCGCGAGGGTATATCTTCTACCACTCTGAGGAACAAAAAGTGTTTGTTTCTCGACATGCCACTTTCTTAGAAAAGGGTTTTCTTATGAAACAGACAAGTGGCATTGAGGTGGAACTGGAAGAGGTTCCAGCGACACAAACTATAACAGAAGACTTGGTAGAACCAGAGGATTCAGTAGTACCCGATGAACCCCAACCTCTCCACCGATCTAGTAGGGTTTCTTGTCCACCTGAGAGATACTACGGTTTTCTCATTGACGGTGGGAGCGAGGATTGCATCATGGAGGATGATGACCCAACTAGTTTCGAGCAAGCCATCACGAGTAGAGACTCAGTGAAATGGCTGGATGCAATGCGGTCCGAGATGGAATCCATGTACACCAACAAAATATGGACTTTGGAAGATGCTCCTGAAGGGTAAAACCCATTGGGAGCAAGTGGATCTTCAAGAAAAAACTTGGTGTAGATGGGAAAGTGGAGACTTTCAAAGCTAGACTTGTTGCAAAGGGTTTTCGTCAAAGACTAGGTGTGGACTATGACGAGACCTTTTCTCCAGTGGCTATGCTTAAATCCATCCGGATCATGCTTGTCATCGCTACATATCATGACTACGAAATCTGGTAAATGGATGTTAAGACCGCCTTTCTAAACGGAGATTTAGAAGAGTGCGTGTACATGACTCAGCCAGAGGGCTTTGTAGATAGTGGGAGCAGCGGGAAGGTGTGCAAGCTGCTTAAATCCATTTATGGATTAAAGTAAGCATCGCGGAGTTGGAACATCTGCTTTGACGTCGTTATCAAAGAGTTTGATTTCGTCAAAAACGTAGATGAACCTTGTATCTACAAGAAGGTGGCAGAGAGTAAGGTTGTCTTTCTCGTATTGTACGTAGACGACATACTCTTGATAGGAAATGACATTCTTATGCTGCAATCGGTCAAGCTCTTCTTGTCACAAAGATTCTCGATGAAAGATCATGGTGATGCCTCCTGCATATTGGGAATTAGGATCTATAGAGATAGATCCAAACGGATATTGGGATTGTCCCAATCCAGGTACATTGACACCATACTAAAGAGATTTAGTATGGAAGAATCCAAGTGTGGGAACTTACCCACGATTTCTGGAGTCACTCTCTCCAAAGAGATGTCTCCCAAGACTGATTTGGAGAGAGCTCGCATGCAAGGGATACCCAATGCTTCGGCTGTAGGCTCTATCATGTATGCGATGCTGTGTACCAGACCCGATATAGCATACTCACTAAGTGTAGTGAGCAGGTATCAAGCTGATCCTGGAGAGAGTCACTGGACAGCTGTGAAGAGCATTCTCAAGTACTTATGAAGGACTAAAGAGATGCTCTTGGTGTATGGTAACGGAGAACTCCAAGTGGAGTCCTTTACCGATTCGAGCTTCCAGAGTGATAAGGACGACTCTAAGTCACAGTCGGGATTTTTCTTTACCCTTTACGGAGGGGCGGTTAGCAGGAAGAGTTCCAAGCAGGAAACCGTGGCAGACTCGACGATGGAGGCTGAATACATCGCTGCCAACGATGCTGCCAAAGAGGCTGTCTGGATCAAGAAGTTCATTACTGAACTTGGAGTGGTTCCATCCATTGAGCATCCAATACCTTTGTATTGCGATAACAATGGAGCGGTGGCTTTGGCCAAAGAACCCAGGTCCCATCAGCGATCCAGAAATATTCTGAGGCGGTATCACCTGATCCGGGAGATTGTTGATCGCCGGGAGATCGAGGTCAGGAGGGTTGACACGAAGAATAACACAGCGGATCCACTCACGAAGGCCATTCCCCAGACACAGTTTAAGTGACTCTTCGGGATGCTCGGTATGCGATACTACAGCAGCTGGCCCTAGTGCAAGTGGGAGATTGTTAGTTGTATGTATGCCCTAGAGACCAGTATTGTACAGATGATATATATTATATTGGATGCTTGGACATATATAGAGATGACTTTCTTGCTCGATATGATAGTATGCTATCTGGTTGCACTTTATCTTAACATGTATACTTGTCTCTTTATGCTGTCTTAGAGTTACATGTTGGTAAAGCCCTTAGGATGTGTACTTGACTACCTGGACTATGATGCGGATCATACTAGTGGGGACATGGTAGTCCATAAATACATCCTTCAAGGTCCCTAGTCATGGGTGTATCGAGACGGGGCATCGATATACCAGTGTAGACTAGCGTATACGCTTCTCGACCCATGAGATGGGCGATGGATGATCCCATATCTATTGGTGTTTGACATCAGAGATGGTATACGGGTGCTCAGTGGAGACTGGGTACACTGGACGGACTCGCCGAGAACTCCCAGATGGTATTATACCTCACGTCAGATGGCAGTTCTCAGGTGACACTTGTGCAGGTTAGTCTGTAGACCCGCGATCGTCATAGAGTCTTGTGTGATTCCCACTGTGCTTTGATTTCCACCTTACCACGTCCATGAGGGCGTGTAAAACGGTGGTTTTTGGGTACAGTCCCGAGTCACATGGAGGCAATGGGCGATAGGAGGGGTTTCGTCTCTCCCGGTATTGGGGGTTGATGTTGCGCTGTGCTCGATTGGCCGTAACAGGGAAGTCCCTAGCCAGGGCTGATTGGAGATTTACTGATAAGTGTTACCAGTAGTTTCTCGACCCGTTATGAGCCTCACATCGGCACGACTTATCAGTTATTGGGGTCTGACGTTTACCACCCTAGACTTGATATGCGACATATCAGATGAGGAGACCGGACTGCACGGTAGTGTTGCCTGTTGGCTCGACGGGAGTTGTAGCAGGTTCGCTTGTTCTCTTCTGATCGCTCAATACCAGGGTGGCCGTTACGTTTAGCTGACCGCTTGCGGCTTGGGGGTACTTGATATGATCATCACCTACTACTGGCGTATTGACGAGTCTTAGAGTCCCACAATGGAGTTACCTAGTCCAGGCGAAACGTTGTGGTGCGCGTATGCGATATGCGCATGGACCCGATTAAAATGCGTGTATAGGATACCGTATATTGATCGGGAGGCTTGCTTTTGGTTAGGGTCGTATGTGATATGGCCGGATTGATAAATCAAGTGTTGATTTATCATTTAACCATTATATTCTCACTAGAAATCTTTTCTTGTATCTTTGGATGTATGGATGCATGTATGCATTCCTTGTTGATTCATGCACATATGGATGTGCATGCACACATACATACATACATCATCTATCATGGTTGTTTATACATAGAAAACGGTGGATATATAAGACTCACACCATGGTTTCTTTTATGGATATTTATTTCTATTTTTGCTAAAACAAAAGAAATGAGATAAGATTGAATCATGGTCAAAGTTTCTACACTCTTCTTGTGACCTAACCATTTGCACCTAACTTTTGACCATGGTTTAATCTTTCTCTTGTGTTTAACTAAAGTAAAATTAAATATTCATAAAGAGATAACCATGGTTTGAGATGAAGAAAGAAAAATATATATTCATATGTTTTTCTTTGTCTCTTATGAGTTATTATTCTTTTCTTGAAAAATATCCATCATCTTCTTCAACCTTGAGCTCTTGCTCTCTTGAATTTTCAAGTGAGCAAAATATTCATCAAGTTAGGATCTTGAAGTGAGAAAAGCCACCACAACATCATTCTACACAAGTCTTGCCCACTTATTTAGAGTGTTAGCTTCGATTTTCATTCTTGATCTTGCGAAGTCGCTAGCTTGGACAAAGCGGACTCCGGGTGGATCATCGGTGACCTAGAGGAGTTCAAGCGGAGTTTTTTCAAACCACAAGTAGCCGAAGAGTCTAGCGTAGGGAGCTACAAAGGTTGTACTCTCTAAACCCTAGCTTTTCTTTCATATGATGATTTGCAAGTTTTAGAAACCCTAATTTTCTAGGAACGATCCGATGTTTGTTAACTTAGCACCCTAAAGACTCCACCTTTGGTACATGTGATGCTTCCAAACCTTTCATGAGGTGCAAGGTAAACCTTTCATCGGGATCCTCTGGTGATAGCTCGATTGCTGAGCGAACCGGTGAGGGTTATACCTCATGAAGAGTGCCGTCTCATTCTGCCTAAACACCAGGTAGCCCAGCCGAATAGAGTAGAGGTGGAGGATCTTCCGAGCTTTCAATATGGAGGCCCCGTCCTTAAAATCATCGCGCAGCGGCACTACCGACTTGGTGGTCTCTGAGCCTATAGTTATGACTTTATCCAAAAAAGAAACCTTCGCTCCGACCAGGTGTGGACGTAGGAGCAACCCCCTAGCCTCCCGCGGAGGCGCAACCAGGATCGAAGCGCTGACCAACCGCATGACTCTTGGGAGTCTGCACTTCTCAAAAAACGGAGGGATCTTATGGGCGCCGAACACCCCGTGCACATGCATTTCCATCTAAGAGGTGAAGTAGTGCATCGGGAAGTTAGCAGGCTGCACCCCAGGCTCATTAGCGTGCGCCGCTGCGCTAAGTCCATTATAAAGGTGAGCCAGCCCGGCGATTCCTACTGTCAACTGTAGACCAGCCACCATCCGATGCGCTGGGTAGAAAACAGATGGCCGCATGTGGCGCGGGTGCATGGGGAGCGCAAAGCTGCACAACCACAATCCTAGGAACCCTACAAAAAAGGTCTCCTCATCCATGCCCGGGACGGCGATCTCTGACAAGGGCATGATGGCGGCGCCGGGGAGATAAAAGTCCTTATGATCATCCTCCGATGTGGGTCGACGGTCCAAGCCGAAGCCAAAAGGGTCATCAAGCTGGGCGAACTTCTCGCTCCGCTCCGATAGAAACTCCGGTCGAATGAAGTGGGCGATAAAATCTGCGAAACTGACTCCCCGGATGCCCGATTCCAGATAGAGCTCTTCATAGATGTCCAGCACCTTCACCAAGCCCGAAAACTGGTGCTGAATAGCATTCTCCGGAGTCAGATCAAACACCGACAGCTTGGTGACAAAGACGTATTCGTCAGGAGGAAGCAGCTCCTCGTAATGCTCCCCCCTCATCGGCAGACCCGAGATTTCAGCGAACTCCTCCAAGGAGATAGAGACTTCCTTGTCCGTCATCAGGAAGGTGTAGGTGGGGATATTCCGTTGTTCGATAAAAGCCTTAATCCACCACGTTGGAGGAGAGGGATCCTCAAAGAGCGAGACGTAGATGGCCAAATACAAACCAATCTTCATCAGATGAGTCCTTTTCGCCGATAAGATGTACCGGGCCCACTGCAAATATCCGGCGGGCGGTCGCGGGATCAATCCAATGTTATAGGCCTGTCCCCAAGGGCATGCTTCACCCTGACAGATTCGCCTCCCCAAAATGTCTATTGCCGGCGGCTGCTGCACGGGAATAGCACCAATTGCAGGCTGGAGGAGTTCATCCGAATTCCAATTTTTTACCTCCACGGCATACTTCACCGGGGGTTCATCCGCATAGGAGATCGAAAATATGGGCTCGGACGGAGTAGCGGAACCGAAGCTTCGGCGACCCTGGATGATATCGTTATACCACCTACCCCACAAGTGAAGGTTCTTATGCTCGGGGTCATGATCCTTGATGAGAGTGAGCACCTCTCGGTCCACTGGTGCCTGGGGAAATCCTTCCCCCGAGCGAACAAACGGGAATGATGGTCAGTAGGCATGTTTCCTGTGGAGAGACAAAAATTAACCGTCAGTGTTGTAATTCCAACGCTTGGCATTTTTATAAAAAAATTATACCACATTGCAATGCAGTGTGTAGGGGACCAAAGGGGGACCCACAGAATCTGGATGACAGTGCATTATTTAATAAGACAGCCCCATCATTGGATGAGACTGTAAATTAATGAAGAGATCCCCAAGAGAATATCCTCATTAATGGGAAATCCCTAGAGACAAGGAGAAAATCTCCTCTTTCAGAGCATAGCTCTGTCACAGAGTGACATTAGTCAAACTCTGATCTCAAGGGAATAAAATTTCCTAAAAAGAGCCTAGCTCTGTAATAGTGATGGAAAGATCCATCAAAAGAAAATTTTAACTCCTAAAGATTAAAAATTTGGGGTCTTAAAAAAAATCCATGAAAACTTATAAAAAGTTCTCCATTTCTAGGTCAAAAAAGATCTACATTTGATCATGAGCAAAGCTCTGTTCATGGGTTAAAACCCATGAACAAGATCTCTGTAGATCTATAGATTTTTTAGAGCAAGGCTCTATTGATGAAACCCCAAAGGGGTTTCCTTTAGATCAAAGATCTATGAGAGCAAGGCTCTGTTAATTTAATTTAATTTAATTTAAATTTTACCTAAGATGATTCTAGGTTTTGAACTCTGAAGTTCTTGGGAAGAAACGAGAGCAAGGCACTAAAATTCTTAAACAAGAGCAAGGCTCTGAAAACTCAAGATTCTTGAAAATGGTAAAACATTTACTAAGGACCAAGGGTCCTATTTATAGACGCCTGCGCCCCTTCAACTCACCAGTTGATCCAATGGCTAGGATCTTGCCACCGCTGCACTCACGTGGGCGCCACGTGGGCGCAACGGTGGAGGGGCATTTGTTTCCCCCAATCAGAGCAAATCTCTGTTTGAATTTCAAAAATTCAAATATTGAAGCAACGCTTCAAATCTCTTGCGTTACGCACAACGCTCCACGTGTCAAGAGCTGATAAGTCAGCGCGGTGCCCAAGGCAACGCGCCCAATCAGAACAAGGCACTATTTAAAACAAAATTAAAGGAAATAACGCTTCAGTTGCGCAAGCGCTGCATTGCGCGACACGTGTCAGCGCAGTTGCGCAAGGGCAGTCGCGCAAGCGCTGCGTGCTGCGCGACACGTGTCAGCGCAGGTGCGCAAGCGCTGCGCTGCGCGACACGTGTCAGCGCAGTTGCGTTGCGCTGTGCGCTGCGCGGCACGTGTCAAGCGCTGGGGCGTTTGCGCCAAACAAAATTAAAATTTCAGTAAGAACTTTCTGTTCTTGTTAAAACAAGAAGATTGTCTTCTGTAAAACAGAAGTCCTTGAATCAAAAGATCTAACGGTAGGGAAAATTCCCCAAATCACTCAGAGAAGGATCTTTTTAACAAATTTAACAAATTAATGGGCACTATATAAAGGCCCCTAAACCCTAATTCCAAAGGACATCAACATAGAGAGAACTCAGAAAGGTCTTTTGAAAACTAGGAGAGAATTCAGAAAAAGGGAAAGGTAAAAACCTCTGAAAAAAGAAAAATTTCTTCTAAAAAGATCATTGATCTAAGAACAAGATCAAAGATCTTCAATAAAAATAAAATAATAATAATAAAGGCATTACCTTTTGATGAACCACTGGTTCTTTGAAAGAAAATTTGTTTTCTTTGATCTAAAATTGATCAAAATAATAAAACAGTACCCTGCACTTATAAAATCGGCACTGTAGCGCTCTTGGGTTGGCACAAGCCACCAGAGAGCGCCACGTTCAGCTCCAGAACGATCTGCGCTATGCGCTGTTAAAATAAAGCACTGCTCTCATGAATTGGCGCAACCCAGCAGAGCGCGCCACGTGTCAGAAGCGCAACAGCGCAGCGCACTGCGCTTGCGCTCACCAGAGTGTGACATGTGTCACCACCACATGAGTTTGCGCCTTGCGCTCCTCAATTGGCGCATAGCGCCTGACAAGCCACGTGGGGCGCTGTCAGAGCATTTAATGCAATGCATTATAAAGGGCAGGGCCCAATAAAAAGGTCTATCAGACCAAAAAGAAAAAGTGCTGTGCACTGTTAAAAGGGACAGAGCCTAATTAAAAGGCCTAACAGTCCTAATAAAAAATGCAATGTATTATAAAAATGGGGCAGAGCCCAAATAAAGGCCTAACAGGCCAAATGCAAATAAATAGTTGAACATTTTCAACTGGACTTAACCCAATCATGGCCGTAAGTCCTCAAATTAAATTGACTGAGCACGGCTGCTCTCTTAAATCAATTTACATCCGGTTCAAGGGTACATCTCTGAACTCCTCTGACACCTATCGTTGTAATCCTTCAACGACGTCAGAGAGGTGACGGGTCCTGACAACCACACATCGATACGGACTGCGGGGTCCTTAAACTCGTGGACCGAAACGTCCTTAAACTAATATTCGTCCCCAAATGGGAACGTTGGACCGAAACGTCCTTAAACTAATATTCGTCCCTAAATGAGAATAATGGACCACTACGTCCCTAAACTGGAACAATAGAGCCCAAATGCTCTTTTGTCGGATCTAAACGATCCCGTTTAAGTTGATCTTTGCCTCAAAAATGGCTAAGTATCCTTAAACCTTCAAACAGATTTTAGTCTCAAATTGGACTATGGACCCCCATGTCCCTAAACTGGAACATGGACCACTACGTCTCTAAACTGGAACAATAGAGCCCAAATGCTCTTTTGTCGGATCTAAACGATCCCGTTTAAGTTGATCTTAGCCTCAAAAATGGCTAACGTATCCTTAAACCTTCAAACAGACTTTAGTCCCAAATTGGACTATGGATCACCCCATCGACCTTGGGTCAAGGGTACATCTCTGAACCTCTCTGACACCTATCGTTGTAATCCTTCAACGACGTCAGAGAAGTGACGGGTCCTGACGGCCATACATTCAATGGACCACTATGTCCCTAAACTGGAACAATAGAGCCCAAACGCTCTTTTGTCGGATCTAAACGATCCCGTTAAGTTGATCTTAGTCTCAAATTAGACTAACGTATCCTAAACAAATGTTTAAGTTGATCTTAGCCTCAAATATGGCTAACGTATCCTTAAACCAAAATCCCAAATCCAAATCTAAGAAAATACGGATTTGGACTAATCCACGTCCTACGGGCGACGACATAAATTAGTCTCCGTATACAATCCATGAGCAACCACAAACAAAACAAATACCCACGACACGAAGTGAAATTATGGAGAAGGAGAAAGTTGTTACCGCGATGCGCTAGCGTAATTAACTGCAGGGGCTTGCGCCTGCAGGGAAGAGCATCCCCACAATCAAAAACCCCTCAAGCGAGGGGGAATCTGACAAAGTCTGCTACATCGGCCGCATCCGACTAAACCTCCGATACACGGTACCATAAATCAACTTGGCATCTTCGGAGAGGTGGACGGATAAAACCAAATAGTATCTGCCCCGAATCTCAGGCAAGACATCCATGTCTCGGCCGCCGTTCGGAGGGGAACACCACCATACTCTCTACTACCCTTTTGTATATACAAGGTTCATCTACTAGTTTGATGAAGTCAAACGCTTTGACTACATCAAAACAGATGTTCCAACTCCGCGACGCCTGCTTTAACCTGTAAAGCAACTTGCGCACGTTTCCGCTGCTCCCACTGTTTACGAAGCCCTCTGGCTGTGTACTTATAGACGCTCTCTTCTAAATCACTATCTACAAAAGTAGTCATGATACCCAACTGCCAGATATCGTAGTCATGGTATGTAGCAATGGCAAGTAGGATCCAGATGGACTTAAGCATAGCCACTGGAGAAAAGGTTTCATCAATATCCACACCCGGTCGATGACGAGAACCTTTTGCAACATGTCTAGCTTTGAAAGTCTCAACTTTTCCATGTACACCAAGTAATCTTCTCAAGATATACTTGCTCCTGATGGGGATTTAACCCTTCAGATATAGCAATCAAAGTCCATACTTTGTTAGTGTATATGGATTCCATCTCAGATTGCTTAGCATCCAGCCATTCTTACAAAGTCCCCACTCTTGATGGCCTGCTCGAAACTAGTTATGTCATCATCTCATGATGCAATCCTTGCTCCCACTGTCATCGAGAAACCGAAGTATCTCTCAGGCGGATGAGTAACCCTACCTGATCGGCGGAGAGGCTGAGGATCGTCGGGAGTTATTGAATCCTCCGGTTCTATCAAATCATCAACTGCAGTTTGTATAGATGGAACTCCTTCGAGTTCTACCTCATGACCACTAATTTCTTCACAAGAAATTCCCTTTCTAAAAGGTGGCATGCTGAGAAAAAAAACACCTTTTGCTCCTAAGTATGGTAGAAGATATTCCCTTGCGAATGCTTGGGATATCCTACAAACTTCCACAGAACTGAACTTGCCTCGAGCTTGTCCGGATTTTGCTTTTGACATAGGCGGGACAACCCCAAATCTTAACTTACTTAAGACATGGGCTCTTCCCATACCATATGTCATATGGAGTGGTAGGCACCTGATTTGGTTGGAACCGATTCAATAGGTATGCAGCTTCTCAAGTGCATAACTCCCCAAAAGGAAATAGGCAACTCAGTAGTACTCATCATAGAGCGCATCATATCTAATAGGGTGCGATTATTCCACCCCGATATACCGATGTGTTGTGGTGTATACGGAGGAGTAATGCTGAGAAAGAATCTCATTCTCCTTTAGAATAGTCCAGGAATTCCGTGCTTAAGTATTCTCCTCCCTGATCACATCAAAGGACATAATACTTATACCCGTTTTGGTTCTCTACTTCTAACTTATATTCTTTGAATTTCTCAAAAGCTTCAGACTTGTGTTTCAACAGGAACATATGTCCGAATCTTGAGAGATCATCATTGAATGCAATGAAGTACAAAGAACCAGTCCTGGCATGTGTAAACAGGGGACATACATACATCATCATGTATCAATCCCAAGAGTTCACTAACTCTTTCTCTGTTTCCAGTAAACAGAGCTCTGGTCATCATATCTTTGAGACATGACTGGCAAGTTTCACAAGAAGTAAATTCAAACTGATTTAAATATGCATCTTTATATAACTTAGCTAGTCGGGTCGCATCGAAATGACCTAGTCTACAATGTCTCAAGAAGGATTCATTCATTTCTGAACTCTTCATCTTGTGTGTGTTTTGTACGTTAAGAACTGTGGTGATAACGTGCCTGAACCGATCAACTCTTGATATAGGAAATGTTCAAAACATTATCCAACAATACAAAATTATATCTTTCTTTACTAAATAAAGAGACTGATATGATGTTGTATATCAGGTTCGGTATCTAATAACGTTCGTTCAGAATCAATGTATTTGATAATATAGGGTGATAACTTCCAACATCTTGGCTGCAATAATTGCACCGTTTCCAATTCTTGAAACTTTATCACCCATTCTCAGTTCTCTACCTATCTGTAGCCCATGTAACAGATTACATATGTAGGATCCTGATCCGGTATCACATACTCAGAACGTAGAGGATACTGAAAAACAGTTCTCGGTAATGAACACACCCGAAAAAGATGCATCAATATGCACTTTCTTCGTTTGGGCGGCACGGGAATTCTGGTAATCCCCTATTTCCTGCTCGGTCTTATAACAATTATAAGTTGGAGCGGGACCGACGTTCCCCAGCTCAGTATAACAAGCGGGTTCGGTCAATACATCCATATTATTATCTTGATTAATGAGTGACATGGTCGCTACCTGGAGAGAGAGAAGAAAACACTCAGCATATACTCTTGTAAGATCAGATTGGTTATTATTTTATCTAATCAGAATGGCTCCCACTGTTCTTACCAAATCTTCCTTCAAACCCTAAAAGGAAAGACTAGCCGGGATTAATTACACCCTACAATTTCACCAATCTTTTAGCCAGGCCAGTGCCGGTACTTTGAGGGAGCTTACCCGTGCTTTCGCACGGACCTAATTAAAATAAATCTCGTTTTCCCAGAGGCGTAACCCCGTTGACACCTTTCTAGACACCTACTTGATCGGCTAATTGTAATGTGCAAAACTCTCCCAGGCATATCTCTTACTCGCAGTGGGTATCGGGATCCAACTATCTCATAGAAGGTATGCAATCTCATTACAAATTTCAACACTTGAAATTCCCGATAATATTTTGTCCCTAACCTCCTATGACCTTGACAAAGGCCAACAAACCATAGGATGCTAGTCCAGTTCAACCCGTCATTTCCTGATTGAATTAAACCCACCCGCACGACCCTTGACAAAGGCCAACAAGGTCGCACGATTACCCTTATCCAATCACATCATATGCTTAAGCAGATAAGCAATAATCAGCTACCACACACTACGCCTTGACAAAGGCCAACAAACGCAGCATGAATACTAAATACTACTTATCTGAAATGACGGAGGGCTATGACAGGTTTTTAAGAAAATCTTTTGCGTAATGAACTTGATATCGTTATAGAATCGAGTGATTTTGGAAAGGAGTGTTTTTTAGGCCTTTACTAGTTTTGCTAAAGAGGTCACTCCCGGTGAAGAGATCTCGACTCTTTCCTTATCGAATAAGGTGCATGATATTTCAAAAATACCACTATGCAAAGAAAAAACTATAAAAGCAATCAAAAGACAAACCGAGGGTTGCATCATCTGCTAGTTTCGCTAAAGAGGTCGCTTCCGGTGAAGGGATCTCGGCTCTTTTCTTATCGAATAAAGTGTTGGATATTCTACAAGGAATACCGCTATGCAAAGCAACAACTAGAGCTACCTGTTTTTGAAAATTCGATTCCACAACATATTTAGGTTTATTTTCTTTCATTAATCTTATTAATGAAGTCCCATCATTTTAAGTTACCTAAACATCACAGATAAATACAACGTACGCTTATGCCATCCGCATTCGTCTCGATGTCCCGTCATGCACCGTTAGGTTAGGTAACTAACGGTAGAGCGAGGCAGGGCTAGCGCGGGTGTAAAACATAAGCAACGTCTATATAATATATCATATATAGTATATACAGTATCTATCTCAACATATAAAATGATCACATCACAGATATCGCAGCAGAAAACAACATATGAAATATTGGATATACTAGGGTTTTTGGGTTTTATATTAAGCCTATATAAAATACGGATTCCACGGTCATGATGAATAGCCAAACCCACATCCCTAGACCCCTACGAGAGAGGCAAGCAACCCTACCAGTTCTAGAGTTAGGAAACCCGGACTCGACTCCTCGAGATGGTCTCCTACTGGACTCTAGAACCCGGTTACTTATGCTCCCCTCCTTGGGTCTATCCTAATGCGGAAAAGTAAATAATATACAATGGTGACATCATTCTCAACCCGGAAGTGCCCCAATAAAAGAATATTACATACATTGAATTTTACATGAATGAAAATGAAAAACTCTCATCTCAAATAAAAACCTCGGCTATTCAAACACGACGATCCAATATGACATATCCCAGCAACACATAACATTCCATGTCATCAACGTAAGTAAATATACGTATTCCAATTGTCATTGACGTATAGCAACGAAACCGGCAATACACCACATATTACACTTACGGTAGCAGAAGAGAAAGTGAAAAACTACAACAATTGGAGTCCGCACTGCTCTTTGACATCATAAAACCGGAATATCACATATTCTGGATTTCATGCCTAACAATGCAAATTTTATATTTAGGTCTCAACCATGAAAACACTTTTCAAAGAAAGTCGGGTAATTCAACTAGATTCCCGATTCCGTCCGAGGCCGAAATGTTAAACTTGCATGCAACTGTTTATATTAGAATTTTGCATTATTATATTCCCCATTCTTAATCATATTGCAAATAAATAGGTGCTTTTGATCCATGTCTGCTAAATAGTTGCAGGTTACAGGTTCCCGGAACAGTACAGTGAAAATGGTAAAAAAACCTACAAAAGTGAGACTACGACCAACAAATAGAAGAATCTTTATGATGCCTACAATTTAAGGACAAATGAAAATCAATGAACAGTTCGATTGCACAAAGTACGAAGGCAGCACAAGATTCAAGACTTCGACACGAAGCAAACGGTAAAAGTTCACAACATTCTGCACTGTGGAAATCTGGAAGAAACTAGAAAAGATTCTGAAGAACCAAGTGAAGAAAATTGAAGCAAAAAGCAACTTGAAGCATCACAGAAAGACAGAGCTCAAGAACTCACCATATGGCCGCGGATCCGCGGCCAAACAAGACTTATGGCCGCGGTTCCGCGGCCGTGCAGAGCCCGTGTCGGCGCGTGTCGGTGCGTGTCGGTGGAGTCGGTGCATTGACCCGGTTTTCTTATGGTATTTTTGTAATTTTAGATATGGATCAGATGTAAACTCTAGAGTTTCCCCTATCTATAAATAGGAAACCCTAAAGCCTAATTAGGTGTGCCTCCTTTGGGTGCCTCTTTTGAGATGCCTCTTTTTATTTTCCTAGTTTATAATTCTCATTCCTTGTAATTGTCAAAGAGTGCATCAATAAAAAGTAAGTTTATTTCTCTGCAATTTTTTATCTGCCGTAGTTATTTTCTCTGCAATTTTTAATCCGCCGTAGTTATTTTCCGCACATTAACTAGATTATTAAAAATAAAAATGAGTTTCTTTGTTAATTCCCTAATGAGTGAGTAGTTCCTCACTTGTTAGGGTTAGGAGAAGGAAAGTTTGAGAGAAGGAAATCTCCCTCCCTCCTTTTCTTGCCCCCATAATTTTTAATTAGGACTCTATTTAAATTAACCTCACACCACTCACTACGGCACCCTATCCCATGAGATAGCGGTGATTCCCTAGTTAAGACCAGTTGTGATTGATTTATATAGAGGTTAGGGCTAGGAGTTAAGAAAGGACGGATAAGGACCAAAGGGAAGAAACTAAGTTTCTTCCTAATCGTGCTAATCTCCTTTGTTGACTATTACCCTAACACCTATGTTCTTAATTAGGACTCTATTTAAATTAACCTCACACCGCTCACTACGGCACCCTATCCAATGAGATAGCGGTGATTCCCTAGTTAAGACTGGTTGCGGTTGATTTATATAGAGGTTAGGGCTAAGAGTTAAGAAAGGACGGAAAAAGACTAAAGGGAAGAAACTAAGTTTCTTCCTAATCGTGCTAATCCCCTTTGTTGACTATTACCCTAACACCTAAAATCCTAACTAGGGCATTAAAAGCGGTGAGAAGAATCCATATTTTGAACTGACCTAACCCTAACGCTAGCAAGCCTTTTTATCAACTTATTCTCATTCTTAGATCTGAAACAAAACCCTATTTAATCGGATTAACTCGTTAGAACATAAAGAAAAGGAATCCATCTCCCTGTGGACCGACCCGTACTCAACCGGTTAGCTACCAAGCGACACCGTCTTGATTGCGGTTAATTCTTTGATTTCAAAATGCACACAAGCAAAATCTCTACAATCAAATGGTGCCGTTGCCGGGGAGATGGTAGTCTCTTTCTTTTTGTAATTTCGGGTTAATTAAAAAAATTTAAAATTTAAAAAATTGAAAAAATTGAAAAAAAAATTTAAAACAAAAAAATAATAAAAATAAAAATCATCTTGTTCTTCTTGAAAGGTTTTTGTGCAAGTGTGCAGGAAAAGAAGACGGACAGATTCAGATCTGGAGAATCCAAGTGAACAAATCAAGAAACAGAAGATCTGAACAGACAGAGGAGAATCATAACAAGAAAACAGAAAAAATTTGGAGATCTGAACTAACTGATCCACCGCGGAACCGCGGCGGAAGTGCAGGTTTGACCGCGGAACCGCTGTCAACCGCTGACATCAACAATCCATTTTGCTCTGTAAGCATTCCATTTCTCCTCTGTAACCCCCTGAACTCTACTGAAATATTTTCCTGCAGGGTTCTTTGCGCAAAACTTCTTCTCCCTCTCCAATAAATTGTTTTTGTGCAGAATTCTTTGCGCTGCCAAATAAAAAAAAATTCAAGTGTTTTAGATTTTGTGTGTTTACTGTTTTGCATTTTTAAAACGGACTTTTAAGGGGCTATAATACCAATCCAGATTGGGTAGGGATTTCATTACCCTTGCTACGACCCTAGAAATCACATAAAGCATTTTGCATCAACCTTCGAGTTAATTAAAAAATATTAGACTCAGCCAATAAGGACTGTCGTACTCATTAGGACAAAGGAAAGGTTGTAGGCATCGGTCGTTTATCTAAACCAGACTTTGTGGTGTCTAGGCTAGACAAGTGGGAAAGGTAATTTTAAAAGGCCCGTCTCACGGTAATTCGTGAGCGGATCCCTCCTTTCTTTACTTGTGCTTACCTGGCCACAATTGGCGGTGAAGAGACGATTTGAGGATCTCACAACTTGCCCTTTGGAACAGTTATGAGTAGTCTAGTTGACTTAGGAGACCCTAGCTCTAGGCTTGATTGTGCATGTATAAATTGTGATTTTTTGAAATTGTGCCGTAGTTCCGTACAAATTTTTGCAAAACTCTTTCTAAAAATAAAAAAAAACACTTTCAAAAATTTCAAAACTCCAAAAACAAACAATTTTTTTTAAATAAAAAAATATAAAAAATTAAAAAAAATATATTAAAAAAAATCAAAAAAATCATCACATTCTTTTTCTTCTCTCATCACATCATGGGTACCCCACCTCGCAAAACTCTTACCGAACTTTGGTACCCTCAACCAGACATTACTTCATACGCGCATTGTTTTGGTCGAATTACGGACGACCCGTCCATGCCCAAAATTTCTTTGAAAGATCGAATAGACGCGTCTAAAAGAAACAGTTGGACTCTGCAATCCACTTTGTATCAACCGTTTCAACTTTCACCACCTTCATACGTTGATACCCCTTTTGAGAGTCCGGTGGTAACTCCGAAACCCATGTCTATTGCTGAACATATTGAACAATTTCGTAGCCGATCTTTCACTCCTTTCAACACTTACAGTTCTTGGGATCAACAAGTCCATTCACCTTTTTATCCAAATGTAGATCCTACTCCTGTCCAACCAATCAACTCCTACCAGTCCTACCCGACTTTCGCACCTTCCCTAGACATTGCTTCTACACAACCATTTGGGAGTTTCCAGTATCCAAACAACTTTGAATCTTTTACTGAAACCTCTTCACAACCCATGTCTAGTCTGGAACAGTCGTTGTAAGATTTTTTGGAGCATCAAGACAACAGATTAAGTATTTGAATGCGTCCATTGCCGCCCTTATACAACCTAGTGACCCGGTAGCTAGTTTCCAACTAGCTCCAAATTTTCCAATGTATGATGAGGCGGTTGGACAGATTGAGAATTTGAGTGGAGAGAGTGAGCTATGAACCCTTCCAAATCAAACCTACCCATCCCCAATTGAATCCCACAACTCCGGTTTTAAATGTCTATCAAGTGTTCCAAATGATTCACCAGTTGAAAATAAAACGTTTAATGAGTTGTGCGACTTTATAGTGCTTGATTTGCCAGATTGTGAAGGGTCCCTTTCGAGTGAAACCATCACCGATCCTTTTTACCTCTACACTTCCAATCTAGAACCTTAATTGATAAATATCCATGCTTTTGATGAGGTGTCCGAAAAAATTGATTTTCACTTGATTGAGGATATTGACGCAGGGAATAATTTGGATGATGATGTTGGAGATAGTGCCCTCAGAGTCAATTATTGGATCACAGGCACGTGATTGCAATGATTGAGGGAGGACCTATCCCGGTAGGACAGTCTTACTCGAGATGATAGTATGCTATCTGGTTCACCTTTATCATCGTGTACTGCTTTAGGTGACCTGACATGTCGCTATTACACGTTGATAGAGCCCCTAGGATTCTTGCTTGACTACCAGCAGTATGATGGCGATCATATACGTGAGAGCTGGCGGTCTATAAGCACATCCTTAAAAGGTCCCTAGTCGTAGGAGTTTCGAGACAGGGCATCGATACTCCATTAGTAGACTAGTGTATACAGTCGAGACCCCGACGAGGGGCGGTGGCCGGTCTCATAAGCCACTGGTGTCAGTTGGTTCACCTAAGATGTATACAGGTGCTCATTGGGTTATGAGTACACCGGACAGGACTCGCCGGGAACCTGCTAGTTGGTCTTATACCAGATGTCAGATAGCAGTTCCTTGGTGACATGTGTACAGGTTAGTTCATCGACCTGAGATCGTCATTTGTCTCGTGTGAGTTCCCACTGTGCTTTGATTACTACCCTACCACGGCTCAAAGGAGTCGTGCAAACAGGTTTTAGTTGGGTACAGTCCCGAGCCACATGGAGGCAGTGAGCGGATCTTCAGGGGTTCGTCTCTCCCGGTATTGGGGGTGAGGTCGCGCTGTGTCTAGGAGAGCCATTACGCAAAGCCCTCGGCCGAGGCAGGAGATTTACTGGTAGGTATTCCAGTAGTATCTCAGGGCGTTCTGGGCTACGCTCCGACACGACTTGTACCGCTTTTGGGGGTCTGACTTTTACCAACCCCCTAGGCCCGCCATGCGATACTCATAGACGAACGGACCGGACTGTACGGATATTGTCACTGACAGGCTCAGTAGGGTGTCAGGATGAGTTCGCTCATCGACGTCCCTTTTGGTCAATAGCTGGTGGCCCGTCACGTATTGGCTTATACCTCTGACGTGCTGGTGGTTAAATCCACAACCATAGTATTGACGAGTCTTTAGAGTCCACCACACTTTCAGTTACTCAGCTTTCGGGCGAAACGCTGTAGAGGCCGTATGGAGATATGGCAGGGTCCGATCAGATACATGCGGTATTGCACGGATTAGGATCGGACAGTTTTGTACTAGTAGCCGTATGGATATATGGCAGGGTTCGATCAGATACGTGCGGTATTGCACGGATCAGGATCGAACGGATATTACTAGCCGGCTTTGGTTTAAGCCGGATCCTAGTTTAGTACAGTGTAGATTTTGTCTCATTGCATTTGTATCCGGTCGGAATACAGATGCGGGTGTGTATGCACAGTGTCGGGGTTTTCCTGTAATTTATTACGGGACCAGTTTTCTGGAGTTGCCTGTTTGCATTCCGTCCCGGCCGGTTTTCCTTTGTTCTTTCCCGGCCGGACTTTTCCGATGGAGGGTGTTATTTGCAAGTTTGCAAATAACATTTTGTGGAGGGTTTATTTGTAAGATGAGATATTATGAAAGCATCTTTTTGATACCATTCTTATCTATCATCATCACTTGCTTTATGTTGATTTGAGGTGATTGGAGGTTGATGTGAATTTGTTATGATGATGTTTGGATATGGTCACCCTCTCTCTTTTCCTACACTCACCTCCCTCTTGCTTTCATATTCTTTCCTCCACCATTCTATTATGAGAAGGTTTTCATTTTTGGAGAGAAGAAGAAGATGAGAGCTTCATCTTGAGAGTTTCATTCTTGATCTCATTTTCATGCTAGAAAAATGCAAGCACCATTTTTCTAATCTTGATTCCTCCATCATCTTCAAAGGCAACAAACCCCAAATGAGACATGGCCTCTACACTACACATTCTACAGCATATCTTGAGCATGTCGAGTTGCCGGCTTCATGCCCGAGTTGCCTCGGTATTGAGGCGGGAGCCCGTAAAAGACGCAGGCGATGTGGTGCCCTTCCGGCGAGGAGGCGACGATGTGGAGACAAGACTTTCCGCGGGAGATCGGGACGATGACGAGAAGACCGGAGGACTCGGATCACTCGGTATACTTCTCTTCCCATCTCTTGTTAGCTAGTATAGGTTAATGGTTAACGATCCGGGTTTTTCATTGTCCGCGGTAGCGCCGGTTTCCAAGTAAGGAAAAATTTTGATTCCGCATTTTGGCCTCGAATAGACGGCCGGGGCGCTGCTGTGGCGCAACAGATGAACCCGCGGATTTGGCCGAGTTTTTCTCTCCAATTCATCATCCCGAATCATTAAATGTTTTTCCCGAACTTCATATGCGTCTTTATTTTGATGAGAATGGCATGGATAAGCTAAATTTTGAGGAGAATATTGAGGAAATTATTGAGGATAAACCAGTTTTGTTTGATGAGTCGGATTTTCCAATTCATCATGTTCTTTCCACTAACTGTGTACACCCTCCTGAACCTTTAACTGTGACCCTTCCTAAATCACTCCCCTTCGTCCTTTCCATCGTTCCGACCGCGCAAGAGACCGTATCCCTTTCATTTTCAATGTCTGGTTTACCAAGTTCGACGTACCCATATTTTCTCACGAACCTTGAGGGATTTGACCTCATTTCTAAGTGGGTTGATAGATTAGCACAATCACTTTTTACACATCGGTCATTACAAATTGTGCTAATTTATACACTCCATTTCCACCCTCAAGTTCGTATTCCACTTCTTTCTCCCATTTTTCTGGTTCTTCTTCTAATCTTCCTTTAATGATAGCGAGTGTTAATGAATCACAATCCGATATTTTGAGTTCGATAATTTTAGAAAAACAACTTGATGTAGAATCTTTTGAGAATAAGGTAGATGAGCTTTACGAGTCTCCTACCTCCATAATTTTTGAAAAATCAAGTGTGTTAAATTCTGGCGCGACACTTATTGATATTGAAATGTTCAATCGGACCTTCGACGAAAGTTTCGAAGATATTTTTGCCGATGAACTCGCATTCCTAAATGAAACGGATTTTGTGATTAATCAACCTCCACCTGAAGAAGTCGAACCACCACTATTTCTTTTTCCCTTCCGCCATTCTTCTCCTCCACCGAGACCGTATACCGCTTCTATCTCCACACGGTCTCGTGTGTTTCTCATTTCTTTTCTCTACACTCCATTCTTCCACCAATCACATCATTATAACGATAAAAATTTTGAATGGTTGGTGCTAACATTTGGCCTGTGTAAGGCCTTATATAGATTGATACTATGTTTTTCTCCCCTCTAACTCTAAACTTTAACGCTTAAGCAGTGGAAATACTGTTTCACTTAAGTTTGGGGGGGACCTTTTTGTATATATATTTTATTTCTTTTTCTGTTAATAATAAAATAATAAAATAATAAACAAACAGGGGAGTACGAACAATTTTGACCCTCTTGGTGTAGCCTGACAGTGAGGACACTGTCAAGTTTAAGTTTGGGGGTGTACTCGGTAAGCTTTCTTCCTTCGCATTCATATGTATATTTTTACATTTGCATACTTATTTTTAAAAAACCATAAAAATTGAAAAATTTTAAGATTATAAAAATTGAAAAGTTCAATTTTGGCCATATTTGACTTAAGTTCAACATGACGGTTGAATAGTAGGAAAAAACTAGGTCCTAAACTTAGTAAATTAAAAACCCAAAAAAATAACCTTTCTTAAAGTTTAACTGTAAAAAATATATGTTCCTGTAGTTTATTAGAAATAGGCAAATTTTGAGTTCAGTTCTTGGGCCAAGTCAAAATAAGGGAAGAGTATTGAAATTTTTATTGAAGTGTAAGTCTGAAAAATAATTCCGAATCTTTAGTCTAAATTCTGAAAATATATACCCTAAAACTTATACAAACACGCACCTTGAAACTTGGAATAGTAGAGGATACCTTGAAATGCTCTTGTCTAAAATCCCTAGTATGAAGAAAAATAAAATAAAAGTACAAGTATGAATAAAGAGACATAAAAAATGAACACTGGTTTTGTAATTATTTAAGGCTGCATAAATAAAAAATATATAGCGAGGGTGCTTTATCACCTGGTGCCTTAGACCAACTGGTTTCGGAGTCACTGCTAAAGCCTTAGGTTTTACAAGACAAGGAATTACGCCTTAATGCACGAACACATTTTGTAATTGGTCGTTTGTACCTCAAGAAGTATTAACAGTCGCATGAAGAATGTGTGAGCATTTTCATCTAAAATTCACCAACTAAAAGTACTTTGGACGATGGAAAAGAGTATGATAGCTTGAATTGAATTTCCAAGTGTAGGGGTGATACTTACACACACGTAGGGGTATATAATTGGGCTTTGGATGAGAGATAGGAATGAAAAATAAGACTTATATTTTTAGTAGAGATGATAAAAATTCCTAAGTTGAGATGAAACCTTAGAAGGAAAATTCAAATGATGCTGAAAGCTTAATAAATTTGCAAAACATATACGATCTTAAGTTAGATGATAAGTGAGTGTGAAAAATATGGGTTGATAATTTCTAAGTCGAAGATAATAGAATTTCTTGCTGGAATACCGAATTGAAGAATGAAAGTCATTAGGCCAAATTGATTGGATTTTGTGGGTAGTATCCGCTGAAAACCCTCAGGAGACAACACTCCTCCTACTAGGGACACCTGGAGGTTTAACGGCTTGTTGCACCAGCTCGGTGCAATCGCGTTTCCCTGTGAAAGTGAGGCTACGCTTTTTCGAGAATAAAACTAGTTTTGCTCGAGACGAGCAAAAGATAAGTTTGGGGGTATTTGTTCATATCAGAATTTTGTATTATTATATTCCCCATTCTTAATCATATTGCAAATAAATAGGTGCTTTTGATCCATGTCTGCTAAATAGTTGCAGGTTACAGGTTCCCAGAACAGTACAGTGAAAATGGTAAAAAAAAGGCTACAAAAGTGAGACTACGACCAACAAATAGAAGAATCTTTATAATGCCTACAATTTAAGGACAAATGAAGATCAATGAACAGTTCGATT
Organism: Agapanthus africanus; assembly: GCA_030015575.1. Taxonomy (NCBI): domain Eukaryota; kingdom Viridiplantae; phylum Streptophyta; class Magnoliopsida; order Asparagales; family Amaryllidaceae; genus Agapanthus; species Agapanthus africanus. The sequence continues at coordinate 286,453,543 of CM057341.1, read as the reverse complement.
GCACAAAGTACGAAGGCAGCACAAGATTCAAGACTTCAACACGAAGCAAACGGTAAAAGTTCACAACATTCTGCACTGGGAAAATCTGGAAGAAACTAGAAAAAATTCTGAAGAACCAAGTGAAGAAAATTGAAGAAAAAAGGAACTTGAAATATCATAGAAAGACAGAGCTCAAGAACTCACCATATGGCCACGGATCCGCGGCCAAACAAGGCTTATGGCCGCGGTTCCGCGGCCGTGCAGAGCCCGTGTCGGCGCGTGTCGGTGCGTGTCGGTGGAGTCGGTGCATTGACCCGGTTTTCTTAGGGTATTTTTGTAATTTTAGATATGGATAATTTTAGATATGGATCAGATGTAAACCCTAGGGTTTCCCCTATCTATAAATAGGAAACCCTAAAGCCTAATTAGGTGTGCCTCCTTTGGGTGCCTCTTTTGAGATGCCATTTTTTATTTTCCTAGTTTAAAATTCTCATTCCTTGTAATTGTCAAAGAGTGCATCAATAAAAAGTAAGTTTATTTCTCTGCAATTTTTTATCTGCCGTAGTTATTTTCTCTACATTTTTTTATCTGCCGTTGTTATTTTCCGCACATTAACTATATTATTAAAAATAAAAAAATGAATTTCTTTGTTAATTCCCTAATGAGTGAGTAGTTCCTCACTTGTTAGGGTTAGGAGAGAGAATGTTTGAGAGAAGGAAATCTCCCTCCCTCCTTTTCTTACCCCCATAATTTTTAATTAGGACTCTATTTAAATTAACTTCACACCGCTCACTACGGCACCCTATCCCACGAGATAGCGGTGATTCCCTAGTTAAGACCGGTTGTGGTTGATTTACATAGAGATTAGGGCTAAGAGTTAAAAAAGGACGGACAAGGACCAAAGGGAAGTAACTAAGTTTCTTCCTAATCGTGCTAATCTCCTTTGTTGACTATTACCCTAACACATATGTTCTTAATTAGGACTCTATTTAAATTAACCTCACACCGCTCACTACGGCACCATATCCCACGAGATAGCGGTGATTCCCTAGTTAAGACCGGTTATGGTTGATTTACATAGAGGTTAGAGCTAAGAGTTAAGAAAAGACGGACAATGACTAAAGGGAAGAAACTAAGTTTCTTCCTAATCGTGCTAATCCCCTTTGTTGACTATTATCCTAACACCTAAAATCCTAACTAGGGCATTAAAAGCAGTGAGAAGAATCCATATTTTGAACTGACCTAACCCTAACCCTAGCAAGCCTTTTTATCAACTTATTCTCATTCTTAGATCTAAAACAAAACCCGATTTGATCGGATTAACTCGTTAAAACATAAAGAAAAGGAATCAATCTCCCTGTGGACCGACCCATACTCAACCGGCTAGCTACCAAGCGACACCGTCTTGATTGCGGTTAATTCTTTGATTTCAAAACGCACACACGCAAAATCTCTACAATCAGCAACTAGATAGATTACAATTATTGTATCCCATCACATGATATCCGGATGACGTTAAACTTTTCGATCGATTCATCAAAGTCCCACAATTTCCCGACAGCTCAACACTTGAGCACAGTTTTAATAATACCCGGAGCATGCCGTAGTACATATGGACCAACCGTAGAAGAGCAAACCCAAGCCTCATTAATAGCACCACAGAACTGCCACAAACCCTAAGGTTCAAAGCGGTTCCATGGTGATTATGTCGAGTTAGGGTTTCATTCTTCTAGAGGGTCCACAGAATTACTTGCATATTTTTCCGAATACGTTAAACTTGGAAAAATGGGTTTTTGACATTCGATCAAACTTTTTAACTTCGCCTAGATAACTTGTGAAAACCCAAATACAATGTTAAACTACGAATACGAAACACTCCGAATTGTTTATAGTGTAAGATTACATCACATGCAAAATTAGCAATAACAAATAACGCCTGGAACATCAAAACCAAGTCTTTAGAACACACAAAAAATTTCAGGGGGGGTGCTCGGATTTGGCCGAGATCATGGGGTAGGTGGCCGACCAAAATTTTCCAGAATGCCCTAAAATTTTGACTGTGTCCATGATATATCACATACATCACTCTGTACTTTTTTGAAATTTTTTTTGAGGTCATTTAAAAATCGACAGAATGCAGGTTTTGATGTTTAAAGTTTCGGAGCTATTTCGGTTTCGTAATCTAACAAACACCGTCTAATACTCTAGCCCAGCTCTGATACCGCTGTTGGGATTCCTTAGCACCCTACTAGGTTTTCACAGCAACTACCATGCCAAATTTAAAAATTCTAAGGTGCTAATCAATCCATAGCTAGGATCAAGCTAGAGTAAATAAACGAAATGAACATGTAATCAACCATTACAAGTAGTGATCAAGGAATACAACCTTTGTAGACCGGTCCTTCACTTCTAAAGTTCCGTGTTGACGTCTCTTCGCTGCGATCATGGCAATTGAAGATTTCCCGAACTCTAGAATGGTTCCCTCGGAGAAATGAGCAAGCTTGCTCGAAGTCTTCGAGGCTGAAGATGATATACGTCGAGAAGACTCAAACCCAAGCTACCTCTTTACTAGGTCAAGAACTTTATGAAGAGAACACCCTTTACTACCCAAGCAAGTGTATAGGATGATGAAATAGGAAGTGGGCTCACTTTAGATTTTATTTTCTCACAATATTTCATCACTAATCCAAAACCTAAAAAGCTTTTGGAGTTTAGATGAAGAAGAAGAAGAATGAACTCATCTCATGAGAGAGGTAACCATGGGTGAGTTTTTATCATATATAAACCCTTGTAGAGACTTAACTAAAGCTTCGGATCATGGTTGGGTTAAGAAAATATCCTAAGTAAAAACAAATTAGTGGACAAGTCAAATGAATCCACAAGCTTCATCCATTTGACCATTTTCCACATAATTTGATTAACTTTAAATAAATAAAACCCAAGGATTATCATAAGCTTAGCGTAAGTCTCATACACCCATACCTCTTGTATCATCTAGTATGATACAAAATAATGTACATCAATATATATCACATACATACTAATGCACAAACGAAGTGAGAAAAGAAATCATAAGCGAGCATGTATTAGTTAATATAAGTTAATATATCAAATATATAATTATACATTAAATTATTAAATCAACACATGATTTAATAATCCGGCTATATCACATATAACCGACTAATATCAAATGCAACAACTTATCGAATCAACACTTGATCCAATAACCCGGCTATATCACATATAACCGACTGATATCAAAAATCACGAGAATAGAATACGGTATCACATAAGCGCATTAATCTCGGCCCTGCACATATCACATATGTGCTCCTACTCCGTTTCGCCTGAGCCAGGAAACCTATGTGTAGGACTCTAAAGACTCGTCAATACGCCGGCAGTAGGTGATGATCATATCAAATACCCACAAGCCGAAAGAGGCGTGCTAAACGTAATGACCACCCGGGTATTGAGCGATCAGTAGATCAATAAGAAAGCCTGCTCATACTCCTGCGAATCCAATGAGTAACACTTACCGTACAGTCCGGTCTCATCGTCTAATATGTCGCATATCTCGTTTAGGGGTGGTAAACGTCAGACCCCAGTAACTCGATAAGTCATGCCGATGTGAGGCTCATAACAGGTCAAGAAACCACTGGTAACACTTACCAGTAAATCTCAGAATCATCCCTGGTCAGGGACTTCATGTTATAGCCAATCGAGCACAGTGCGACATCAACTCCCAATACCGAGAGAGTCGAATCCCCTCCTATCGCTCATTACCTCCATGTGACTCGGGACTGTACCCAAAAACCACCGTTTTGCACATTCTCTTGAACGTGGTAAGGTGAAAATTAAAGCACAGTGGGAATTGTAGGGTTCCTAGGCACACAAATGAGGTCTCACAAGGCATCAACCATGCCAATTTCAAATTTTACAAGTGCCGAGAAACCCAAATACGGATCGATAACTAGAATTTAGGCGAAAACTATAACTAGTTAACATCTTAACTATGAGTAAACGGAAAATACAACCTTTGTAGATCCGGTCCTCCACCTCCATAGCTCCGTGATGAAGTCCCCTCGTTGCGATCATCGGATCCCGGGCTCTAGCGTCGGCTTCATCGGAGAAATGGGCGGGCTAGGTCGTCGACTTCGATGCCGAAGATGATCTACGTCGAGGCAACACAAGATCAAGCTCCAACTTCACCAAGCCATGAAACTTGTGAAGAAAACACCCTATACTACTTGGCAAGTGGTAGAGGATGAAGAAATAGGAAGTGGGTTCACTTTAGAATTGGATTTCTCACTCTTTTTCTCATGTTGCCATTGATGGAGGCAAGCTTTCTTCTTTTGTTCAAGAAGGAGAAGAAGAAGAAAAGAATATGATAAGCTCATTTTAAAATAGAAAACAAAATGATACTTATCATAATATCAACCATGGTTAGGTGTAGAGAATTAACTAGGTTAGATGAATGGTTAGGGTTAGGAGAAGAACACAAGAATGGTCACTTAGTCAAAGTTACATGAAGCATCAAGAAGCTTCATGTAAGAAAGCAACCATTTTGTTTTCTTTTCTCTTTTTCTCAAAAATGAATAGATAAATAAATAAGTGTAATGAAATCCTAACCATTCACTAAACATGGTTTAAGTCCTTACACAAATCCAAGGTTGCATGTATCATCAAACATGATACAAACAAGTGCACAAAACTATATCATATATACAATGTGCACATTCGAGTGAGAAAATCCAATTTAAGTGAACCAATACTAGTTAATGCAAAGTAATATATCAAATATATAATTATGCATTAAATCATTAAATCAATACTTGATTTAACGATCCGGTCATATCGCATAAACTAAACGTAACGGCCACCCGGGTATTGAGCGATCAGAAGATCGACGAGCAAGCCCGCTCATACTCCTGTGAATCCAACCAGTAACACTTACCGTACAGTCCGGTCTCGTCGTCTGATATATCGCATATCTCGCCTAGGGGTGGTAAACGTCAGACCCTAATAGCTCGATAAGTCGTGTCGATATGAGGTCTATAACAGTTCGAGAAACTACTGGTAACACTTACCAGTAAATCTCAGCAACCCTGGCCAGGGATTTCCGGTTATAGCCAATCGAACACAGCGCAACATCAACTCCGTATACCGGGAGAGACGAATCCCCTCCTATCGCTCATTGCCTCCATGTGATTCGGGACTATACCTAAAAACCACCGTTTTGCACGCCCTCTTGGACGTGGTAAGGTGGAAATCAAAGCACAGTGGGAACCACACAAGACTCTATGACGATCTCGGGTCAATAGACTAACCTGTACCAGTGTCATCAGAGAACTGCCATCTGATGTAAGGTATAATACCATCTGGGAGTTCTCGGCGAGTCCGTCCAGTGTACCCAGTCTCCACTGAGCACTCGTATATCATCTCCGATGTCAAACACCAATGGATATGGGATCATCCATCGCCCATCTGTATGGGTCGAGAAGGTATACGCTAGTCTACTCTGGTATATCGATGCCCCGTCTCGATACACCCACGACTAGGGACCTTGAAGGATGTATTTATGGACTACCATGTCCCCACTAGTATGATCCGTATCATAGTCCAGGTAGTCAAGTACACATCCTAAGGGCTTTACCAACATGTAACAGAGAGACAATCAGTGTACACGTTAAGGTAAAGATCAACCAGATAGCATACTATCATGTCGAGCAAGAAAGTTCTCCCTATATATGTCCAAGCTAAAAGGTTCCTAGGCACCCTATAGAGGTCTCACAAGGCATCGAACATGCCAATTTCAAAAATTATGGGTGCCGCGAAACCCCAACGCGGATCTTAGACTAGAATTCTAGGCGAAACACAAAACTAGTTAACTACTTAACTAGAAGTGAGAAGCTACAACCTTTGTAGATCCGGTTCCCCACTTCCTTAGCTCCACGTGTGTGTACTCTCGCTGTCCATCACGAATCCTAGACTCATTCGTCGGCTTCATCGGAAAAATGGCGAGCAAGGTCGTCGGCTTCGTGTCAAAGACGATCTACGTCGAGGTTGCACTAGTTCAAGCTTCGACTTCACCAAGTAGTGAAACTTGTGAAGAAAAACACCCAAAACCACTTGGCAAGAGGTAGAGGATGAAGAAATAGGAGGTGGGTTCACTTTAGATTTGGATTTCTCTCACTAGATCTCAAGTTGCCATTAATGGCATCTAGGTTTCTCACTTGAAGAAGAAGAAGAAGATGATAGAATTGTTATGATAAGTTGTTTGTCAAATGAATAATAAATCAATTCTTATCATCTTCTAACCATGGTCAAGTGTAGAGAATAGACCATGGTTAGTGGGAGTGGTTAGGGTTAAGCAAGGAGACAAAATGGCATCATTAGTAAAAGCTTCATGAAGCTTCACCACTCTTCATGATAAGATGAAACCATTTTGTTTTGATAAATCCATTTAAATAAATAATAAATGGATAAAATAATAAGTGAATAAAATATAAACCCTAACCACTTGCATAACCATGGTTGCATTCTATACACAAAGCCAAAACAACATGCATCATCAAACATGATACATTCAAGTGTACACAAAACATATCACATATACAATGTGCACATCAAGTGAGAAAAATCCGTTTAAAGTGAACCAATACTAGTTAATGCAAAGTAATATATCAAATATATAATTATACATTAAATCATTAAATCAACACTTGATTCAATGATCCGGTCATGTCGCACATAACCGACTAGTATTCAATGCATCGATTTATCGAATCAATGATTCGATAACAAGGTCATATCTCATACAACCAATCGAAACATTAATCACGAGAATCAAATACGGTATCACATACACGCATTATTCTCGATCCCGCACATATCTCATATGCACTCCTATTTCGTTTCGCTTGAGCTAGGAAACCTCTGTGTAGGACTCTAAAGACTCGTCAATACGCCGGTAGCAAATGATGATCATATCAAGCACCCACAAGCCGCAAGCGGTCTGCTAAACGTAACGGCCACCCGGGTATTGAGCGATCAGAAGATCGACGAGCTAGCCCGCTCACACTCCTGCGAATCCGACCAGTAACACTTACCATACAGTCCGGTCTCTTCGTCTGATATGTCGCATATCAAGTCTAGGGGTGGTAAACGTCAGACCCCAATAACCCGATAAGTCGTGCCGATGTGAGGCTCATAACGGGTCGAGAAACTACTGGTAACACTTACCAGCAAATCTCTGATCAGCCCTGGCCAGGGACTTCCCTGCTACGGCCAATCGAGCACTGCGCAACATCAACCCCCAATACCGGGAGAGACGAAACCCATCCTATCGCTCATTGCCTCCATGTGACTCGGGACTGTGCCCAAAGACCACCGTTTTGCACGCCCTCATGGACATGGTAAGGTGGAGATCAAAGCACAGTGGGAATCACACAAGACTCTATGACGATCTCGGGTCTACAGACTAACCTGTACAAGTGTCACCTGAGAACTGCCATCTGACGTGAGGTATAATACCATCTGGGAGTTCTCGGCGAGTCCGTCCAGTGTACCCAGTCTCCACTGAGCACCCGTATACCATCTCTGATGTCAAACACCAATGGATATGGGATCATCCATCGCCCATCACATGGGTCGAGAAGCGTATACGCTAGTCTACTCTGGTATATCGATGCCCCGTCTCGATACACCCACGACTAGGGACCTTGAAGGATGTACTTATGGACTACCATGTCCCCACTAGTATGATCTGCATCACAGTCCAGGTAGTCAAGTACATATCCTAAGGGCTTTACCAACATGTAACTATAAGACAGTATAAAGAGACTAGTGTACATGTTAAGATAAAGAGTAACCAGATAGCATACTATCATATCGAGCAAGAAAGTCATCTCTATATATGTCCAAGCATCCAATATAATATACATAATCTGTACAATACTGGCCTCTAGGGCATACATACAACTAACAATCTCCCACTTGCACTAGGGCCAGCTGCTGTAGTATCTCATACCGAGCATCCCGAAGAGTCTCTCAAACTGTATCTAGGGAATGGCCTTCGTGAGTGGATCCTCCGTGTTGTTCTTCGTGTCAACTCTCCTGACCTCGATCTCCCGGCGATCAACTATCTCCCGGATCAGGTGATACCGCCTCAGAATATGCCTGGATCGCTGATGGGACCTGGGTTCCTTGGCCAAAGCCACCGCTCCATTGTTATCGCAATACAAAGGTATTGGATGCTCAATGGATGGAACCACTCCAAGTTCAGTAATGAACTTCTTGATCCAGACAGCCTCTTTGGCAGCATCGTTGGCAGCGATGTATTCAGCCTCCATCGTCGAGTCTGCCACGGTTTCCTGCTTGGAACTCTTCCAGCTAACCGCCCCTCCGTAAAGGGTAAAGACAAATCCCGACTGCGACTTAGAGTCGTCCTTATCACTCTGGAAGCTCGAATCGGTAAAGGACTCCACTTGGAGTTCTCCGTTACCATACACCAAGAACATATCTCTAGTCCTTCGCAAGTACTTGAGAATGCTCTTCACAGCTGTCCAGTGACTCTCTCCAGGATCAGCTTGATACCTACTCACTACACTTAGTGAGTATGCTACATCGGGTCTGGTACATAGTATCGCATACATGATAGAGCCTACTGCCGAAGCATAGGGTATCCCTTGCATGCGAGCTCTCTCCAAATCAGTCTTGGGAGACATCTCTTTGGAGAGAGTGACTCCAGAGATCGTGGGCAAGTTTCCACGCTTGGATTCTTCCATACTAAACCTCTTTAGTATGGTGTCAATGTACCTGGATTGGGACAATCCCAGTATCCGTTTGGATCTATCTCTATAGATCCTGATTCCCAATATGTAGAAGGCATCACCAAGATCTTTCATCGAGAATCTTTGTGATAAGAAGAGCTTGACCGATTGCAGCATAGGAATCTCATTTCCTATCAAGAGTATGTCGTCCACGTACAATACGAGGAAGACAACCTTACTCTCTGCCACCTTCTTGTAGATACAAGGTTCATCTGGATTTTTGACGAAATCAAACTCTTTGATAACGACGTCAAAGAAGATGTTCCAACTCCGCGATGCTTGCTTTAATCCATAAATGGATTTAAGCAGCTTGCACACCTTCCCGCTGCTCCCACTGTCTACGAAGCCCTCTGGCTGAGTCATGTACACGCACTCTTCTAAATTACCATTTAGAAAGGCTGTCTTAACATCCATTTGCCAGATTTCGTAGTCATGAAAGGCAGCAATGGCAAGCATGATTCGGATGGATTTAAGCATAGCCACTGGAGAAAAGGTTTCGTCATAGTCCACACCTGGTCTTTGACGAAAACCCTTTGCTACAAGTCTAGCTTTGAAAGTCTCCACTTTCCCATCTACACCAAGTTTCTTCTTGAAGATCCACTTGCTCCCAATGGGTTTTACCCCTTCAGGAGCAACTTCCAAAGTCCATACTTTGTTGGTGTACATGGATTCCATCTCGGACCGCATAGCATCCAGCCATTTCACTGAGTCCCTACTCGTGATGGCCTGCTCGAAGCTAGTTGGGTCATCATCCTCCATGATGCAATCCTCGCTCCCACCATCCATGAGAAAACCGTAGTATCTCTCAGGTTGGCGAGGAACCCTACTAGATCGGCGGAGTGGCTGACGTTCATTGGGAGCTACTGAATCCTCTGGTTCCACTAAATCTTCTGTTGTGTTTTGTTCAGCTGGAACCTCTTCCAGTTCTACCTCAGAGCCACTAATCTCTTTTGCAAGAAATTCCTTTTCTAAAAAGGTGGCATGTTGAGCAACAAATACTCTTTGTTCCTCACTGTGGTAGAAGATATACCCTCGCGAATGTTTGGGATATCCAACAAATTTACACAAAACAGACCTTGCCTCGAGTTTGTCCGGTTTTTGTCTTTTGACATAGGCCGGGCAACCCCATATCCTTATAAAATTAAGATATGGTCTCTTCCCTTCCCATATCTCATATGGTGTGGTAGGCACAGATTTGGTGGGAACCCTGTTCAGTAGGTATGCTGCTGTTTCCAGTACATATCCCCAGAAGGAAACAGGTAACTCAGCTACACACATCATAGAGCGCACCATATCTAATAAGGTGCGGTTTCTCCGCTCCGATACACCGTTGTGCTGTGGTGTATATGGAGGAGTTAGCTGAGAGAGAATCCCATTCTCTTTTAGGAAGTCCAGGAATTCAATGCTTAAGTATTCTCCTCCTCGATCAGATCGTAGGATTTTAATATTTTTTCCGGTTTGCTTCTCAACTTCTTGTTTATATTCCCTAAATTTCTCAAAAGCTTCTGATTTGTGTTTCATCAGGAACACATATCCGAATCTAGAGAGATCGTCAGTGAATGTAATGAAGTATGAAGAACCATCCCTGGCATGTGTAGACATGGGACCGCATACATCACTATGTATAAGTCCCAAGAGTTCGGTAACTCTTTCTCCGTGTCCCGTAAACGGAGTTTTGGTCATCTTGCCTTTGAGACATGACTGGCAAGTGTCATAAGATGAAAATTCAAACGGATTTAAATATCCATCTTTATGCAACTTAGCTAGTCGTGTCGCATTGATGTGGCCCAGTCTACAATGCCACAAGAAGGATTCGTTGAGTTCAGAACTCTTCCTCTTGTGTGTGTTTGTTATGCTCAGAACTGTTGATTGATTTAGAACATAAATGCCATTGCACAACGTGCCTGATCCAACCAACTTTTGGTTACGGAAAATGTTCATAACATTATCCTGTAATACAAAATTATATCCCTCTTTACTCAATAAAGAAACCGATATAATGTTGCATATCAGGTTCGGCATGTAATAGCATTCGTTCAGAACCAATGTATTACCAGTTGGTAATACAAGGTGATATTCCCCGACAGTCTTGGCTGCAACAATTGCACCATTTCCAACTCTAATGTCTTTATCACCTTCTCCAAGTTCTCTACCTTTCCTAAGCCCATGTAACTGATTACATATATGGGATCCTGACCCGGTATCTAATACCCAGGACGTGGAGCAAATGGAGAAACAGTTCTCTGTAACGAACATACCCGAAGAAAATGCATCAACATGTACTTTCTTCATTCGGGTGGCATGGGAATCCTGGTATTCCCCTATTTCCTGTTCATTCCTATAACTCTTATAAGAAGGAACGGAACCAATGTTCCCCAGCACAGTATAACATGCGGGTTCGGTCAATACATCCATATTATTATCTTGATTAAGGCATGAAATGGTCGCTACCTGGAGAGAGAGAGAAGAAAACACTTTAGTGTAAGCTCGTGCAAGATCAGATTGGTTATTATCTTATCTAATCAGGATGGCTCCCACTGTTTTTTATCAAATCTTCCTTCAAACCCTAAAAGGAAAGACTAGCCGGGATTAATTACACCCTACAACTTCGTCGATCTTTCAGCAAGGCCAGTGTCGGTACTTTGAGGGAGGTCCCCCGTGCTTTCGCACGAACCTAATTAATGTAAACCTCGTTTTCCCAGAGGCGTAACCTCGTTAACACCTTTCTAGACACCTACTTGATCGGCTAATTGTAATGTGTAAAACTCTCCCAGGAGTAACTCTTACTCGCAGTGGGTATCGGGATCCAACTATCTCATAGAAGGTATGCAATCTCATTGCAAATTTCAACACTTGAAATTCCCGATAATATTTTGCCCCAAGCATCCTATGACCTTGATGGAGGTCAACAAACCACAGGGTGCAAGTCAAGTTCAACCCGTCATTTCTTGATTGAATCAAACCCACCCGCATGACCCTTGACGGAGGTCAACAAGGTCGTACGACTACCCTAATCCAATCTGCATCATATGCATAAACGCCTCACATGTGGCACGCCGTACTGTTGGGGTAAAAATTTACACCCCGGTTGACCAAGTCAAAATCAAAGTCAACCCCAAGCCAAGTGGGCCCAAGCCCAGACCCAGTGGGCCCATGCCCGAGTCGAGCCCGAACATGAAGCGGCCGGCCTCCTCCACGCCAAGATAAAATTTTTGTAATAAATAATCTTGTTGCATTTTCTTTTATTTTATTTTATGGATAAATGTAAGAAAATGGGCATAAAGCCAAATTTTTGTAAAGCCCATGGCTTATGTGCAAAAAGAAATGGCACATGAGCCATGAAATAGACAAAATGCCATTTTGTGAAGCCCAAGGGGCTATGTGTAAAATGTATGGCCTATAAAGGCAAAGATAATGAAAATATCTTATAACTTTTTCTCTCTCCAAAAAAAGTTTCAGAGCTGAGCTCTTTCCTCCTTCTTCAAGGTTCCAAAACCTTCTTCTTTCTTTTGAATTAAATCAAGAGTTTTACTCTTCCTTTTTCAAAACTAAATAGTTTTCCACCACAAAACCCACAAAGGGGAACTTGGATCTGTCATCAGATCTTAAAAAGGAGAGATTTTGAGATTTCACATCTCTTGATCTTCAAGATCCAGCAAGCGACAGGAGGAAGAAGAAGAACCACTTCCATTAAACCTAAAACACATTCAGGAGCCCGACTCCTCTCTGATTTCTCCTTTGAGAAATCCCTTTTTTCAGGCTAAAAGCCTCTTGTGCCTCTCCGGCGCGCAGCGCAAGTGCGCAAGGCGCCAGCGTGCCGACACTTGGCGCGCGCGCTTGCGCACCTGCACGCTTGCGCAAGTGCGTAAGGCGCCCGCGTGCCGACACGTGGCGCGCGCGCTTGCGCACCTGCGCGCTTGCGCAAGGCGCCCGCGTGCCGACACGTGGCGCGCGCGCTTGCGCACCTGCGCAAGTGCGCAAGGCGCCCGCGTGCCGACACGTGGCGCGCGCGCTTGCGCAAGTGCGCAAGGCGCCCGCGTGCCGACACGTGGCGCGCGCGCGCGCTGAGCGCACAGCACCTAAGCGCACAGCGCCCAAAGTGCTGTCCCACGCATCCCTTGGATGCCTTTTCCCCCTCTTTTTATGTATATACATATACATATATATATGTATACAAATTCACACATATACATACTCCGTCACATTCTCCGCTACATTCTCCCCCTCCAAAAAAATTTTCGGGCCGGGGCGCTGCCCCGAACCCCGCAAGGGGGCTGCTAGCCCCCTTGACCCCCAGCCCGCTATCCGGGTAGCGGGACCCCCGTAAAAACTCTGCGTGGCTCCCGATATATCCAAAACCCCCTTTCAAAAAAAAACACACGCACACTGCACATTGAGTTCGCATGACCAATTTAACCCGTTAATCGGAGGTTCCCTCGCCCCAAAGGCGCGGGGTAATTAACGGCAGCTTAGTCCGCGGCTGCCGGAGATTCGGATCCCCACAATCATTAAACCCCGGCCTACCCTAGGCAGGGGGAATCTGTAGTACGCCTGACAAGCGCTCGCGTATTCCCATCTTACTGGGGTGACGAAAAACACCCTACAGATTCTGGCACGCCCGGTGGGACCAATCTCTCCTCCCATATTTCGGGTTAAACGTTTATACGAACTCAATCAATATACATATCGATTGCCTATACTGAAATGATGTTTTTTTTCCATGCAGCAATCAACCTTCAACGACAATGTCTTCCCAGACGAATTCAACTTCCAAAGCGACCCCGATTCCGTACGTGGTCAAGATCAACGCTCGTGTGGTTCTCCCCGCAAGCCTCAGTCGACAATGGGAGGAACCGCCCCGCCAGTTTGGCTCTGTCATCATCTACCCTGCCGGAAGCGCTCATCTGGCAGAGATCCCAGCGGAACAGGTGGCCAAGCCGGTCTCAAGGGGCAAGAGGCCGAATGTCGTGATCGCCAAGGCACCACAACCGAAACTTAAGATGGTGTCTGAACGAGTCCCTGGCGCTCTAGCTGGGGGCAAGACTTCCGATGTGAAGGGCAACATTAAAAGTTGCGGACGAGCTCAGGCGATGACTCCAACAAATGCACAATCGGGCGTATCTCCAAGGCCCTCCATCAACCGGTATGCGGCGTCTTCCCAAAAAGCCGAAGTCTGCAAGGTGCTTAGAACAGAAAAGTTAAGGCAGAAGCGGCTCAGGTATCGAGCCAACAAAAGGGCCAAGGCTTCGGCCAAATGGAATCGTGTGAAGTTCCAAGTGCAGGGTTTCCCCGCGACGACGGCTGAGTCGGACGTAAGAATCAGCAATTCCTTCGAGCCTCTAAAGTGGGTTCAGAACAATGCCATGACCGCCAGAATCAAGAAGACAGCGGTCCGAACAGTGCCGCAAAGAGACGTGTCCCGGCCCCAACAGAAAAAGTATGACACTGTCTCATCAAGAGTCTATGAAGCACTCTGTGCCGCACGAAAGCAGCGGGGAAAACCCAGAAAAGAAGCGCCAGCACCATTCAAGAAACTGGTTAAGCCAGACGCCTTCAATCGACTACCAGCTACCGAAACAAGGGGGTCAAGACAGCGATCCACGAAATCAACTGCCAATGATAGAAAGACGGCCGGATATATCATCCATACGGTTTATATGGCGGGCGGGCGCCCCAGCGACAACCTTCGCAGCAAAAGCAAGGACGGGGCCACCACATCCCAAGCCCAATCTAGCCTGAATGTGGTTGCCGCCGCCCAAGAACAGCCGCCCCTGCTGGATGAAGAAAACCCTCTCGATGAGGATGATAGGCAGAAAGACCCCTCGGTCCATGCAGAGTCAAGCTCGGACAGCGAGGAAGAGCCGACTTTCCGCCCCAGGACTGCGGAGCAAGAGCTGCTTCAAGAGCTTCGAAAACAGCTCAGGAGCAAAGATAAAGAGATGGCCAAGCTCTATTCGAAGATTGATGACTTAACGAATGTGGTGATGCAGCTTACGGCTCAAATTGCTCGAGCGCCTCCTAATCAAGCGCAAGCCGCTACTAATCAGCCGGGTGAGGACAATCCGAGGCAGCCAATGCCTGTTCCTTTGGGACCAAGACTGGTCGAGCCAAATGAAAGCCGGCTACATTCCGCTTCTGGGGACGCCTTGGCCCCAGATAGCACCATCCCGCTAACACAGGATCGGATAATGGATTTGGTTACCAGCAAGGTTAAAACATTGGTGGCCGAAGCTGAAGCTCAGAAAGAAATCGGCAGTAGTGGGCGGCCATATCCCGCGCAGTACGATCTGATTGAGTTCCCAAGCGGCTACGTCATTCCTAAGCTCGGAAGATTTGATGGAACGGGGAATGCAAACCAGCACGTCGCCCACTTCAAAGCATCGTGCGGAAATACAGGGGGCAATGACGCGCTCCTTCTTCGTCAGTTTGTCAACAGCCTGACCGGCGTCGCCTTCGACTGGTATGCGAGTATACCGGACGGGTCCGTCATTACCTTTGCCCAAATGGAGTCCCTGTTTCGGCAAAGGTTCATGAGTGTCAGTGATAAAATCTCCATTGCCGACCTTGTGAGGACTAAGCCGGGGAAGAATGAAAGCAACACCGACTTTATCGCCCGATGGCGTAATCTCACAGTCAAATGCGAACCGCCGCTGGAGCAGGACCAGTCCGTCAGCCTTCTCATTGGGAACCTCAGCAATTGGATGGTCCCATTCTTGTGTACAGCGGGCCTCAAGACATTTCAGGAGCTAACCAAGAAAGTTCAAATGCTAGAACGCTCGAAGCAAGAGTCCCCGCCGGACTCTCAGAGAGACAAAACCTGGAAAAGCAAGCGGGACGACAACCGTAGAAGCGGGAGTTCCAGCAGTACCAATGTCTTCAATGCGTCCGACAATGAAGAAAAGCGAAGGGCGGGCGAATCCAAAACCAACCGGTCGCGAAAGCCATTGCTGGGAGGAGATGGGCCTTCCCTAGAGGAGAAAAAGAATAAGGTTTACTCTTTCAGAAGGGACAAGGTCCGCAAGATATTTAAAGATGCCTTGAACAACGGCTTACAATTGCCGGAGTCGAAAAGACCCCAAGAAGCAAAAATGACCGACAATCCTCTGTATTGCCCGTACCACCGAGTAGTGAGCCATGCGATCGAGGATTGCTATATCTTCAAAGACTGGGTCGAGAAGCAGTACAAGGTTGGAGAGATCGAGCTATCCAAAAGCGTGTTGGTGAATAATCAAGTTGCAACCACCAACTTTATACAGACAGAAACTGAAGCCTTCTGGGAGCAGACAGTCGAACCCGCTACCCTGAGAAATGAAACGGACTCGCCGCAGCCTCCATGGGGTACGCACATATCTAATAAGACGAAGAAGATGATAAAGCTACTTCGGAAAGAACCCAGGATGGAATGGGAAGAACAGAAGAAGCCTACTACTCCAGCTGCCAATGCGGCTCCATCAGGCTCAAAATCCAAGAAGCTCAAGAAGAAGAAAAGTGCAGCTCGGCGCGAAAAAGAGTCTGCAGGGAGATCGACCATTCAAAAATATATCGATTCCCTCGAAGAATATGAACAAAAGGAAAGAACATTGATTCAATTGAAGGAGTTCTTCCCTGTACAAACGGCTGAAATTCTGGAGGAGTTAGAAGAAGACTCCAATGAAGAGATCCCAGTAGTGACCTGCTATGCCATCCATCTTGGCAGCGACTCCGAGGATGATCTCTGTTTTCCCGAAGAGGACGAGGAGCTCACCACAAAGGCCAATCAAATCCAGCTCAGAAGCGGCAGAGCTCTACCGCAAAATCAGGGCAACGCCCCAAAAGGGAAGGAAAAACAAGTCGCTAATGAAGAAAATAGCAGAGAACCAGCTGATGAAAACACAAATCCTTCCTCGGTGGACTATAATGTCTTGGCACATCTCCGGAATCTTCCATCTCTCCTGAGCATCTACGACGCCTTGGTCCTATCTAAGGAGCTTAGAGACGTTCTCATTCACGCTCTACAAAACCCCGAGCGGTATCAGGCTCACTTTGCGGAAATTAATATGAAAGAAGCCCAGCACGCTTTGCATGCCGCCGCAGTCACATTTAAGGATGAAGACTTGCTACTGGGAACGGCTGAGCATAATCGGCCGCTTTACGTGACCGGGTACAGCGACGGAGATCGAATTAATCGTATATTGATTGATCCGAGGTCCTCAGTGAACATCATGAACTTGCGAACTCTGAAGAGTTTGTCAATGGACGTCCGACACCTGTCGAGGGAAAGGATTGTCATTCAAGGGTTCAACCAAAATTGCCAGCAAGTTCTAGGGTCTATAGCTTTGCCAATCAAATTTGGGGATCTGCAAACTGAAGCTAAGATATACGTGATCGACGCCGACACATCTTATAAGATTCTCTTGGGGCGGCCGTGGATCCATGATTACGGCATCATTCCGTCGACTCTCCATCAATGCATGAAGTATAATAAAAATGGTGAAGAAAGACGCATTGACGGAGACATCCAGCCGTTCGGTGTGCATGAAGTCCGATATGAAGATTCTCGGTACTTTATGAACCACCAAAATGCTAAGCCACAACTGACTGAGGATAGACCAGCCCCAAGACTCAAAAGCAAATCTGCGCCGGCTATCACTTTCAAAAGCAAAAACGCCCAAGTGCGCCCGCATTTCGGTAGCGACACTGATGAGTCCGACGCTGGAAGCCCGTCCTTCCGCCAAACTCGCCCTCATTTCGGCAGCGATACGGACGAATCTGTTACTAAAGGCCCATCTAGCAGCAAAGTCCGCCCTCATCTTGGCAGTGACACTGAAGAGTCAGAAGAAGAGGACCTGCCGTGCGACAGCTGTGCAGATCGACCCCCCATGCAGCAAGCGAAACTACGAGAGACCTTCGAAGTCGCAGAAGGGTCCCTAGCCGTTACAAGGGTACCAGAGCAAATGTGCAAAGAGCTCGATGCATTATCAATCTCTACCGTGGACCAGCTGAAAACTTTCTACGTTCCCGGGAAGAAAAGTGGACAGAAGGGCATCTTGTTTTATGGGTCAAACCCCGTTGCGCACCCGGACGATTTGTCTGTCGCATGCCTTCCATATGAGAGAGGCATAAGAGCCGTCCTTAATCCCAGATACTATGCGCCCGAGATGCGGGAATACTTTAAGAAGTGCGGATGCCGGTTATATCAGACGGAGTCCGAAGCAAAGTTTTACGAAGGGCTATGGCATCCGCCCCAGGTCCGAGCACTCATCGATGGACGAATTCCAGATAGACGGGGCATAGGCTACATTCAACCTAATTCCAAAGCGTGCTACATGATCCATGTTGGTGAGGCCAGCGAAAGATCAAATGATGACGACGAGATAGCCGAGCCAGAAGAAGCTCCTCAAGAGCTCGAAGATGGCGGACAAGCAACCTTTGACGAGCTAACCGAGATTGACTTAGGAACGCCCGATAATCCAAGGCCGACCTACATCAGCTCGCTCTTGTCAGAGGAAATGAAAGCGCAGATAATCGCCCTGCTGCATGAGTTCGTCGACTGCTTCGCGTGGACATACAAAGAAATGCCTGGCCTTTCCCCTGAAGTGGCCGTACATAAGTTGGCTATATCTCCTGATGCTAAGCCAGTCAAACAAGCTCCTCGAAGAATGAGAAGGGAACTAGAAGAAAAGGTCATCGAGGAAACTAAGAAGCTCATCGATGCCGGCTTCATCAGGGAAGAGAAATACGCGGACTGGATCGCATGCATAGTCCCAGTGAAGAAGAAAAATGGGCAGATCCGAGTTTGTGTCGATTTCAGGGATCTCAACAAGGCATGTCCTAAAGACGACTTTCCGCTGCCGGTCATGGAAATGATGGTCGATGACACCTCAAATTACGAACTGTTCACCTTTATGGACGGCTCGTCTGGATATAATCAGATCAAGATGTCACCTGAGGATGAGAAGCACACAGCATTTCGAACCCCGATCGGAATATATTGCTACAAGGTAATGCCATTCGGACTGAAGAACGCAGGTGCTACATATCAAAGGGCGATGACTAATATCTTTGATGACCTAATCCATAAAGTCGTCGAATGTTATGTTGATGATCTGGTCGTCAAGACTAAAGCCAAGGCCGATCATATCCAAGATCTCAGGACCGTTCTCACCAGACTGAGGGAATACGATCTGAAGATGAACCCTCTGAAGTGCGCTTTTGGCGTGTCATCGGGAAAATTCCTGGGCTTCATAGTCCGACATCGAGGGATCGAAGTTGACCCATCAAAGATAAAGGCCATCATGGAGATGCCCCCTCCGAAGAGTCTGACGCAGCTAAGATCTTTTCAAGGCAAGCTTGCTTATATACGGAGATTTATCTCAAATTTATCGGGGAGATGTAGGCCCTTCTCAAAGCTCATGAAGAAAGGAGCTCCTTTTATCTGGGATGCCGAATGTCAAGCAGCGTTCGAAAGCATCAAACAATACTTGTTGCACCCTCCAGTGCTGGCTGCTCCCATTCCAAATAAACCGTTGATTCTCTACACTGCCGCGCTAGATGAGTCACTCGGTGCGCTCCTTGCTCAGAACAATGAGGAGGGAAAAGAGAATGCCCTCTACTACCTCAGTCGAACTCTAGTCGGGGCGGAACACAACTATTCCCCAATCGAAAAGCAATGCTTGGCTCTGATATTTGCTGTGAAGAAGCTGAGGCACTATCTGCTGGCTCACCGGGTTATGCTAATCTCCAAGGTCGACCCGCTCAAACACTTGATGACCAGAGCAAGCCTAGCCGGCAGAATGGCAAGATGGGCCGTCATGCTACTTGAGTTTGACATAGTATATACTCCTCAAAAAGCAGTAAAAGGGCAAGCTCTTGCAGACTTTCTCGCTGCTCATCCCATACCAGAAGGGTCGCCACTAAATTGTGAGTTACCCGACGAACAAGTGCTGCATCTCGAGAATGACGAGCCATGTTGGGAGCTCTACTTCGATGGGGCCTCATCGATAAGAACCTCCAGTAAATCAAGCGTCCCGGAGATAAAAGCAGGGATAGGATTGGTGTTCATCACACCATCAATGGGAACCCTACGGCGTTCTTTTGCTCTCACCGAGCCTCGGACAAACAATGAAGCTGAGTATGAAGCTCTGATAGCTGGTTTGGAGCTCGCCATAGAAATGGAAATCCGTCGGCTACGAGTTTACGGTGACTCCCAGCTCGTCGTCAACCAAGTAAGCGGCGACTATAAGATATACAAACCCGAGTTAGCTCGGTACAGAGGTCGAGTGGTGGAACTCATGAAACGGTTCACTCATATTGAACTAACGAGAGTCCCTAGAGCGTTGAACGGAAAGGCTGATGTACTCGCTCGCTTGGCTAAGGAACTGGCTGATCCTGAAATGGACGAAATTCTGATCACAGTCAGGAGCCGGCAAATTCTACCCCCAGTCTCTCTACGAGAAGAGGAAAGCGCGGAACAGAAGAGCAGTCCTGCGGAAGAAGCTTCGATCATCCAAGACGAGCCCGATTGGAGAGAACCCTTCATAGAGTACCTCCGATACGACAAGCTGCCCGAAGAAAAATCTGCGAGGATTCAGCTGAAGAAAAGAGCTCTCCGATACGTGTTTGTAAATGACACGTTATACCGCAGGTCATATGACCAACTC
This sequence comes from Agapanthus africanus, assembly GCA_030015575.1. NCBI lineage: Eukaryota > Viridiplantae > Streptophyta > Magnoliopsida > Asparagales > Amaryllidaceae > Agapanthus > Agapanthus africanus. The sequence goes on along the minus strand of CM057341.1, from coordinate 286,433,091 downwards.
TGGCTCAGGTGTCTGTCATTGGCCGAAGCCCAAAAGGTCATGAAAGATGTCCACTCGGGCGTTTGCGGTGCTCACCAATCTGGCCCCAAGATGCGACTTCAAATCAAACGGCTTGGGTATTACTGGCCCACCATGATACGGGATTGCGGAGAGCATGCAAAGAAATGTTATATCTGCCAAATTCACGGTGATTTTATTCACAAGCATCCCAACCCATTGCATCCTACAGTGGCGTCGTGGCCCTTCGAAGTTTGGGGCACCGACATTGTTGGCCCAATTGATCCTCCGTCATCTAAAGGCCACCGGTTCATACTGGCCGCAACAGACTGCTTCTCCAGGTGGGCTGAAGCTGTCCCGCTAAAAGAAGTCAAGACAAAGGATATTCTGACATTCTTCCAGCATAATATTCTATACCGCTTCGGTACACCAAGAAGAATCATTTCTGACAACGGGCCTTCTTTCAAGAGCTTCAATGTCTCAAGATTCGCTACTCAGCACAAGATAGACTGGAGGTATTCCTCCATCTATAATCCAAGAGCCAATGGGCTAGCCGAAGCCTTCAATAAGACTCTATGCAAGCTCCTGAGGAAAAATGCTTCAGCCAACAAGAGAGACTGGAATCTCAAACTTCACGAGGCGTTGTGGGCATATCGTACCACGCACCGTACTCCAACTCAGTCCACTCCATACTCATTGCTCTTCGGAGTGGAGGCGGTCCTCCCCCTCGAAGTCGAAGTTCCAAGCTTAAGAATGGCCGTTCAGCATGAGTTGACGGAGGAGGAAAACGTGCTCCTTCGACTTGAAGAACTCGATGCCCTCGAAGAAAAGAGGCTCGCGGTGCAGCAAAGTCTGGAGCTATACCGAGCCCAAATGTCACGGGCCTACGACAAGATAACCCGTCTCCGCGCTTTCAAGAAAGGTGAATTAGTGTTGGTCCTCAAAAGACCGATCATCCCCAATCGACATGCCAAGGGAAAATTCGAGCCAAACTGGGAAGGACCATACGTCATCGAGAAAGTGTTCGACGGAGGATCCTACCAACTAATAAGTGCCGAGGGAGAAAGGCCCATGCCACCCATCAATGGCCGATATCTCAAGAAATACTACACGTGAATGCTCCATGTCGCAGGCGAATTGAGCACATCAGCCCTACGGTCTGGATCATAAATCCTGCAAAACCGTATACAATCCACGGGCGTAAATGACCCCTATTTCTCCCAAATCCTGCCGGTGAGACTACTTTTAAAGTCCCACCAGCGGCAAAAAAAAAAAAAAAAAAAAAAAACGGTATTTCCACAAGCGAAACGGGCACGGATGAAAACCCGAAAGGGCTCCGTGAGTAAAAACAGCAGGACTACCGGCGAGTTTGTGAAAACCCGAAAGGGCGCAAACTCGTGAAAAGAGATGAAATACACTCGCAAAGTCCTCTCGACCTTGTGAGGAGAAAACCCCTGCGTGAGATCCTTACGACTCACAATGAAGCAACACACTTAGGAATCCTCACGATTCCTAAGGAGAAAATACACCTGCGGGATCCTTACGACTCGTAGGGAGAAAATGCTTTATGGGACCCTCACGGCCCGTAAAATTGAAAAGCCTTGGGTGATAGGGACCCAAACCTGTCTCCTAAGCCATCGTTCCCCAACGGGCAACGGCAAATGATGAGTCGCTCCTGGCATTTCGCTTCAGTGTTAGCGGTGCTGATGCCGACCAAAAACCCAAATCCCAAGTCCTCCCAAGGCAAATGATGAGTTGCTCCTGGCATTATTCCAGTGCAGCAATGCTGATGCCAAACGAGATCCAAATTCCAAATCCCATACCCCAACGGCGAATGATGAGTCGCTCCTGGTACCACATTCCAAACCAGCGATGCAGAAGCCAACAAATCCCTGAAATCTTTCTGGCCCTACGGTCTGGATCATACATCCTGCAAAACCGTATACAATCCACGGGCGTAAAACAATCCCAATCTCTCCTAAGTCCTACCGGTGAGACCACATTCAAAGTCCCACTAAAAAAAAAGAAAAAAAAAAGAAAAAAAAAGGGTATGTCCACAAGCAAAATGGGCACGGAGGAAAACCCGAAAGGGCTCCGTGAGTAAAAACAGCAGGACTGCCGACGAGTTTGTGAAAACCTGAAAGGGCGCAAACTCGTGAAAAGAAGATGAAATGCACTCTCAAAGTCCTCTCGACTTTGAGAGGAGAAAATTCCGCATGAGATCCTTACGACTCACAAAGGAGCAACACACTTAGGAGTCCCCACGACTCCTATGGAGGAAATACACCTACGAGATCCTTTCGACTCGTAGGGAGAAAATGCTTTTATGGGACCCTCACGGCCCATAAAATTGAAAAGTCTTAGGTGATAGGGATCTAAACCTGCCTCCTAAGCCATCAATTCTCAAATTCTCTCAGGGCAAATAATGAGTTGCTCCTGGCATTATTCCAGTGCAGCAATGCAGATGCCAAACAAAAACCAAAATCCCAGAATCCTCTCAATGACAGATGATGAGTCGCTCCTGGCATTATTCCAGTGTAGCGATGCTGATGTCAACCCAAATCAAAATCAACAAGTCAACTTCCACTCCGACACCGCAGAAGGCGGAGCGAGTCAGAATCCAATCTCAACACCGCAAGAAGCGGAGCAAGTCAAGTCTACCCCTGACATTGAAAGAAGCAGAGCAAGTCAAATCATCACCGACCGTCCACGTCGCTAAAAGGGCAGCATCGACCGTCCACTTCGCTAAAAGGGCATCATCGACCGTCCATGTCGCTAAAAGGGCATCACCGACCGTCCAAGTCGCTAAAATGGCAGCATCGACCGTCCAAGTCGCAAAAAGGGTAGCATCGACCGTCCACGTCGCTAAAATGGCAGAACCGACCGTCCATGTCGCAAAAAGGGCAGAACCGACCGTCCACGTTGCTAAAATGGCAGAATCGACCGTCCACGTCGCTAAAAGGGCAGCACCGACCGTCCAAGTCGCTAAAAGGGCAGCAACGACCGTCCAAGTCGCTAAAAGGGCAGCATCGATCGTCCAAGTCGCAAAAAGGGCAGTATCGACCGTCCACGTCGCTAAAAGGGCAGCACCGACCGTCCAAGTCGCTAAAAGGGCAGCAACGACCGTCCAAGTCGCTAAAAGGGCAGCATCGACCGTCCAAGTCGCAAAAAGGGCAGTATCGACCGTCCACGTCGCTAAAAGGGCAGCATCGACCGTCCACGTCGCTAAAAGGGCAGCAACGACCGTCCAAGTCGTAAAAAGGGAAGCATCGACCGTCCACGTCGCTAAAATGGCAGAACCGACCGTCCAAGTCGCTAAAAGGGAAGCAACGACCGTCCAAGTCGCTAAAAGGGCGGCATCGACAGCCCACGTCGCTAAAATGGCAGAACCGACCGTCCAAGTCGCTAAAAGGGAAGCAACGACCGTCCAAGTCGCTAAAAGGGCGGCATCGACAGCCCATGTCGCTAAAAGGGAAGCAACGACCGTCCAAGTCGCTAAAAGGGCAGCACCGACCGTCCAAGTCACAAAAAGGGCAGCGCAGGATTCCTACAAAGCGGGAACCAGATAACTCTGGGCCAGGGAAAACGTCTATCACGGACACTCCATCTCGGAGACATGTCAAGCAACGACCGTCCATGTCGTAAAAAGGGCAGTGCCAGCTTCCCAAAAAGCGGGAACCAAATCAGGTCGCCTCCAAGTAAAAGAAGATCCATCAATTTCATGCACACGACCCACATATGTGGTGTGCATTTATTGATGGGGGGCAATTTGTTGGGGTAAAAATTTACACCCCGGTTGACCAAGTCAAAATCAAAGTCAACCCCAAGCCAAGTGGGCCCAAGCCCAGACCCAGTGGGCCCATGCCCGAGTCGAGCCCGAACATGAAGCGGCCGGCCTCCTCCACGCCAAGATAAAATTTTTGTAATAAATAATCTTGTTGCATTTTCTTTTATTTTATTTTATGGATAAATGTAAGAAAATGGGCATAAAGCCAAATTTTTGTAAAGCCCATGGCTTATATGCAAAAAGAAATGGCACATGAGCCATGAAATAGGCAAAATGCCATTTTGTGAAGCCCAAGGGGCTATGTGTAAAATGTATGGCCTATAAAGGCAAAGATAATGAAAATATCTTATAACTTTTTCTCTCTCCAAAAAAAGTTTCAGAGCTGAGCTCTTTCCTCCTTCTTCAAGGTTCCAAAACCTTCTTCTTTCTTTTGAATTAAATCAAGAGTTTTACTCTTCCTTTTTCAAAACTAAATAGTTTTCCACCACAAAACCCACAAAGGGGAACTTGGATCTGTCATCAGATCTTAAAAAGGAGAGATTTTGAGATTTCACATCTCTTGATCTTCAAGATCCAGCAAGCGACAGGAGGAAGAAGAAGAACCACTTCCATTAAACCTAAAACACATTCAGGAGCCCGACTCCTCTCTGATTTCTCCTTTGAGAAATCCCTTTTTTCAGGCTAAAAGCCTCTTGTGCCTCTCCGGCGCGCAGCGCAAGTGCGCAAGGCGCCAGCGTGCCGACACTTGGCGCGCGCTTGCGCACCTGCGCGCTTGCGCAAGTGCGCAAGGCGCCCGCGTGCCGACACGTGGCGCGCGCGCTTGCGCACCTGCGCGCTTGCGCAAGTGCGCAAGGCGCCCACGTGCCGACACGTGGCGCGCGCGCTTGCGCACCTGCGCAAGTGCGCAAGGCGCCCGCGTGCCGACACGTGGCGCGCGCGCTTGCGCACCTGCACGCTTGCGCAAGTGCGCAAGGCGCCCGCGTGCCGACACGTGGCGCGCGCGCGCTGAGCGCACAGCACCTAAGCGCACAGCACCCAAAGTGCTGTCCCACGCATCCCTTGGATGCCTTTTCCCCCTCTTTTTATGTATATACATATACATATACATATGTATACAAATTCACACATATACATACTCCGTCACATTCTCCGCCACATTCTCCCCCTCCAAAAAAATTTTCGGGCCGGGACGCTGCCCCGAACCCCGCAAGGGGGCTGCTAGCCCCCTTGACCCCCAGCCCGCTATCCGGGTAGCGGGACCCCCGTAAAAACTCTGCGTGGCTCCCGATATATCCAAAACCCCCTTTCAAAACAAAACACACGCACACTGCACATTGAGTTCGCATGACCAATTTAACCCGTTAATCGGAGGTTCCCTCGCCCCAAAGGCGGGTGGTAATTAACGGCAGCTTAGTCCGCGGCTGCCGGAGATTCGGATCCCCACAATCATTAAACCCCGGCCTACCCTAGGCAGGGGGAATCTGTAGTACGCCTGACAAGCGCTCGCGTATTCCCATCTCACTGGGGTGACGAAAAACACCCTACACGTACTCCCCCAAACCCGAAGGTTCAAAGGGCAGTTCAAGACGGTCACATAATCGAGTTAAGGTTTGTTGTCTTCTAGAGGGTCCATCGCGTTACTTGCACTACTTAGAACGTCGTTAAACTACGGAAAAATCCAACACTTGGAAATCTCCCGACAGGGGAAAAATTGGGTATTTATATCTGGTCGAACTTTTTAACATATTCAAAAGATTATCCGGAAAAACACAAACACGAAATTTGATAATCCGATCGAAACTTTGATTCCCAATAGTACCCCAGAATACTCTTCTGTATAGTCACAATAAAAATATCCCAGAAAATTCAGCATTAAATTATATGAGTTACTGTGCAGAAATCATCACACAAAGGAACAGTACGGCCGCGGAACCGCCGCATCATGCATAGCACGTGCCGCGGTTCCGCGGTGGAAAAGTCGATTCAGGCCCTCGTATTTCACAGTAATTCAAATAACACCCTGCTTGATTTTCTGCATATTTTTAATTGACAAAAATCCCATTTTTTAGAAAAAGTCCAGAGAGCTATTTTGGGGTTAGGTTTTCGGTTCGTCCGGCTTTCAAACTCCGTCTAGACTTCGCCTAAGGCTCTAGCTAGGCTCTGATACCATTGAAAGGTTCCTAGGCACCGTATAGAGGTCTCACAAGGCATCGAACATGCCAATTTCAAAAATTATGGGTGCCGCGAAACCCCAACGCGGATCTTAGACTAGAATTCTAGGCGAAACACAAAACTAGTTAACTACTTAACTAGAAGTGAGAAGCTACAACCTTTGTAGATCCGGTTCCCCACTTCCTTAGCTCCACGTGTGTGTGCTCTCGCTGTCCATCACGAATCCTAGACTCATTCGTCGGCTTCATCGGAAAACGGGCAAGCAAGGTCGTCGGCTTCGTGTCAAAGACGATCTACGTCGAGGTTGCACTAGTTCAAGCTTCGACTTCACCAAGTAGTGAAACTTGTGAAGAAAAACACCCAAAACCACTTGGCAAGAGGTAGAGGATGAAGAAATAGGAGGTGGGTTCACTTTAGATTTGGATTTCTCTCACTAGATCTCAAGTTGCCATTAATGGCATCTAGGTTTCTCACTTGAAGAAGAAGAAGAAGATGATAGAATTGTTATGATAAGTTGTTTGTAAAATGAATAATAAATCAATTCTTATCATCTTCTAACCATGGTCAAGTGTAGAGAATAGACCATGGTTAGTAGGAGTGGTTAGGGTTAAGCAAGGAGACAAAATGGCATCATTAGTAAAAGCTTCATGAAGCTTCACCACTCTTCATGATAAGATGAAACCATTTTGTTTTGATAAATCCATTTAAATAAATAATAAATGGATAAAATAATAAGTGAATAAAATATAAACCCTAACCACTTGCATAACCATGGTTGCATTCTATACACAAAGCCAAAACAACATGCATCATCAAACATGATACATTCAAGTGTACACAAAACATATCACATATACAATGTGCACATCAAGTGAGAAAAATCCGTTTAAAGTGAACCAATACTAGTTAATGCAAAGTAATATATCAAATATATAATTATACATTAAATCAATAAATCAACACTTGATTCAACGATCCGGTCATGTCGCACATAACCGACTAGTATTCAATGCATCGATTTATCGAATCAATGATTCGATAACTAGGTCATATCTCATACAACCAATCGAAACATTAATCGCGAGAATCAAATACGGTATCACATACACGCATTATTCTCGGTCCCGCACATATCTCATATGCACTCCTATTTCGTTTCGCTTGAGCTAGGAAACCTCTGTGTAGGACTCTAAAGACTCGTCAATACGCCGGTAGCAGATGATGATCATATCAAGCACCCACAAGCCGCAAGCGGTCTGCTAAACGTAACGGCCACCCGGGTATTGAGCGATCAGAAGATCTACGAGCTAGCCCGCTCACACTCCTGCGAATCCGACCAGTAACACTTACCATACAATCCGGTCTCTTCGTCTGATATGTCGCATATCAAGTCTAGGGGTGGTAAACGTCAAACCCCAATAACCCGATAAGTCGTGCCGATGTGAGGCTCATAACGGGTCGAGAAACTACTGGTAACACTTACCAGCAAATCTCTGATCAGCCCTGGCCAGGGACTTCCCTGCTACGGCCAATCGAGCACTGCGCAACATCAACCCCCAATACCGGGAGAGACGAAACCCCTCCTATCGCTCATTGCCTCCATGTGACTCGGGACTGTGCCCAAAGACCACCGTTTTACACGCCCTCATGGACGTGGTAAGGTGGAGATCAAAGCACAGTGGGAATCACACAAGACTCTATGACGATCTCGGGTCTACAGACTAACCTGTACAAGTGTCACCTGAGAACTGCCATCTGACGTGAGGTATAATACCATCTGGGAGTTCTCGGCGAGTCCGTCCAGTGTACCCAGTCTCCACTGAGCACCCGTATACCATCTCTGATGTCAAACACCAATGGATATGGGATCATCCATCGCCCATCACATGGGTCGAGAAGCGTATACGCTAGTCTACTCTGGTATATCGATGCCCCGTCTCGATACACCCACGACTAGGGACCTTGAAGGATGTACTTATGGACTACCATGTCCCCACTAGTATGATCTGCATCACAGTCCAGGTAGTCAAGTACATATCCTAAGGGCTTTACCAATATGTAACTATAAGACAGTATAAAGAGACTAGTGTACATGTTAAGATAAAGAGTAACCAGATAGCATACTATCATATCGAGCAAGAAAGTCATCTCTATATATGTCCAAGCATCCAATATAATATACATAATCTGTACAATACTGGCCTCTAGGGCATACATACAACTAACACAAGCATCCACTACAATATACATCCTATGTATAGTAATGGCCTCTAGGGCATACATATAACTAACAATCTCCCACTTGCACTAGGGCCATCTGATAGCAGTGTTTGTAGTATCTCATACTCAACCATCCCATAAAAGTCTCTCTCTGGGAAAAGGCCTTTGTGAGTGGATCCGCCGTGTTGTCCTCTGAGTCTACTCTCCTAACCTCGATCACCCTGGAGATCAACCATCTCCATGATCAGGTGATACTGCCTTAGAATATGTCTGGATCACTGATGGGATGGGCGTTCCTAGGCATAAGCCACAACTCCATTGTCTCACAATGGTAGGAACGATGTTTATCTCATGAACTAATATACACCCAGACTTCCTCTTTGGTAGCATCTCAAATAGCGATGTATCCAGCCTTTATCGTCTAGTATGCCACGGTATCTAGCTTGGAACTTTTCCAACATACCGTCCCTTTACTGAGGGTAAAGACAATGCCTGTGACTGACATTCAGTCGTCCTTATCACCCTGGAACACTTCCAGTGATTCTCCCCAGGATCAATTGATACCATCTCACTACAACTAGTGAGAATCCTAACATCCATTTAGATCTATCTCATAGATCCAAAACTCAGGATTTAATAGGTATCAGTTTGATCCTATGTGGAGAATCATAGTGATAAGCGGAGATTGATCGAGCGTAGCATAGGAAACTCCTTCCCTATCAAGAGTATGTCATCCACGTAATCTACGAGGATCGTCACCATACTCCCTACTACCTTTTTGTTTATACAAGGTTCATCTACCATTTTAATGATGTCAAACTCTTTGACTACTTCATCAAAACAGACGTTCCAACTCCGCGATGCCTGCTTTATCCTATAAAGCATCTTGTACACGTTTCCGCTGCTCCCACTGTTTACGAAGCCCTCTGACTGTGTACTTATAGACTCTCTCTTCTAAAACATCATTTAGAAAAGCAGTCATAACACCCAACCGCCAGATATCGTAGTCATGGTATGTAGCCGTGGCAAGTAGGATCTGGATGGACATAAGCATAGCTCCTTAGAAAAGGTTTCATTATTATCCACGCCTGGTCGATGACGAAAAACTTTAACATGTCTAGGTTTGAAAGTCTCAACTTTTCCATCTACACCAAGTAATCTTCTCAAGATATACTTGCTCCTGATGGGGATTTAACCCTTCAGATATAGCAACTAAAGTCCATACTTTGTTGGTGTACATGGATTCCATCTCAGATCACTAAGCATCCAGCCATTCTTACAGAGTCTCACTCCTGATGGCCAGGTCGAAACTAGTTGGGTCATCATCTCATGATGCAATCCTCGCTCCCACTGTCATCGAGAAACAGAAGTATCTCTTAGGTGGGTGAGAAACCCTACTAGATCGGTGGAGAGGCTGAGGTTCGTTGGTATCTAGTGAATCCTTTGGTTGTACCAAATCATCTGCTGTAATTTGCATAGCTGGAACCTTTCCAGTTCTTCATAACTGGCCTTGCCTCGAGCTTGTCCGGATTTTGCTTTTAGACATAGGCCGGACAACCCCAAATCTTAACTAGCTTAAGACGTGGGCTCTTCCCATACCATATCTCATATGGAGTGGTAGGCTGTGATCTGATTCGAACCCTATTCAATAGGTATGCAGCTTCTCAAGCGCATAACTCCCAAAAAGAAACAGGTAACTCAGTATTACTCATCATAGAGCGCACCATATCGAATAGGGTGCAATTGCTCCACCCCGATATACCATCATGCTATGGTGTATACGGAGGAGTAATGCTGAGAGAGAATCTCATTCTCTTTTAGAATTGTCCAGGAATTCCGTGCTTAAGTATTCTCCTCCCTGATCGCATCAAAGGACATAATACTTATACCCGTATTTTGGTTCTCTACTTCTAACTTATATTCTGTGAATATCTCAAAAGGTTCGGACTTGTGTTTCAACAGGAACATATGTCTGAATCTTGAGAGATCAGAGAATGTAGTGAAGCACAAAGAACCGGTCCTGGCATGTGTAGACAGGGGACCTTACATACATCATCATGTATCAGTCCCAAGAGTTTACTAACTCTTTCTCTGCTTCCAGTAAACAGAGCTATGGTCATTTTATCTTTGTGACATGACTGGCAAGTTTCACAAGATGTAAATTCAAACTAATTTAAATATGCATCTATATGTAACTTAAGCTAGTCGGGTCGCATTGATATGACCTAGTCTACAATACCTCAAGAAGAATTCGTTCATTTCTGAACTCTTCCTCTTGTGTGTGTTCCGTATACTAAGAACTGTAGTTTGATTTAGAACATCAATGCTTTTAGATCACGTGCCTGAACCGATCAACTTTTGATATAGGAAATGTTCAAAACATTATCCAACAATACAAAATTTTATCATTTCTTTACTAATAAAGAGACTGATATGATTTTGTATATCAGGTTCGGTATCTAATAATATTCGTTCAGAATCAATGTATTTGGAATACAGGGTGACAGTGACCAACAGACTTGGCTGCAACATTTGCACCGTTTTCTGTCTCATGAAACTTATCACTCGTTCTCAGTTCTCTACCTATCTGTAGCCCTATGTAACAGATTACGTATCTGGGATCCTGATCCGGTATCAAATACCCAGGACGTAGAGGATACAGAGAAACAGTTCTTTGTAACGAACACCCTCGAAGATGATGCATCATATGCACTTTTTTGTTTGGGCGGCACAGGAATTCTGGTAATCCCCAATTTCCTGCTCTGTCTTATAACAATTATAAGTTGGAGCAAGACCAACGTTCCCCAGCTCAGTATAACAAGCGGGTTCGGTCAATATTCCATATTATTATCTTGATTAAGGCGTGATATGGTCGCTACCTAGAGAGAGAGAGAAGAAAACACTCAGCGTGCGCTCTTACAAGAATAGATTGGTTATTATTTTATCTAATCAGGATGGCTCCCACTGTTTTTATCAAATCTTCTTTCAAACCCTAAAAGGAAAGACTAGCCGGGATTAATTACACGCTACAAGTTCGCCAATCTTTCAGCCAGGCCAGTGTCGGTACTTTGAGGGAGGTCCCCCATGCTTTCACACGAACCTAATTAATGTAAACCTCGTTTTCCCAGAGACGTAACCTCGTTAACACCTTTCTAGACACCTACTTGATCGGCTAATTGTAATGTGTAAAACTCTCCCAGGAGTAACAATTACTCGCAGCGGGTATCGGGATCCAACTATCTCATAGAAGGTATGCAATCTCATTGCAAATTTCAGCACTTGAAATTCCCGATAATATTTTGCCCCTAGCAGCTATATGACTTTAACATAGTCAACAAATCATAAGTGCTAGTCAAGTTCAACCCGTCATTTCCCGATTGAATTAAACCCACCCGCACGACCCTTAACATAGTCAACAAAGTCGCACGACTACCCTAATCCAATCGCATCATATGCTTATGCAGATAAGCACTAATTAGCTACCGCACACTACGCCTTAACATAGTCAACAAACGTAGCACGAATACTAACTAGTACTTATCTGAAATGACGGAGGGCTATGACAGGTTTTTCTGAAAACCTATTGCGTAATGAACTTGATATCGTTGTAGAATCAAATGATTTTTGAAATGGAGTGTTTTCGAGGCTTTTCTAGTTTTGCTAAAGGGGTCACTCCCGGTGAAGGGATCGTCGGCCCTTTCCTCGTCGAATGAGGTGCGGGATATATCATATATATCACTGTGCAAAGCAGAAACTATTAAAAGCAATCAAAAGACAAACCGAGTGTGTAGCATCTGCCAGTTATTGCTAAAGGAGTCACTCCCGGAGAAGGGATCTCGGTCCTTTCCTTATCGAATAAGGTGCAGGATATATCATATATACCGCTGTGCAAAGCAAGAACTGTAGCTACCTGTTTTATTTTTGAAATTCGATTCCACAACATCTTAGGTTTCTTTTTCTTTCATTAATCACATTAATGAAGTCCCATCATTTAAGTACCTAAACATCACAGATAAATACGACGTACACTTATGCCATCTGCATTCGCCTCGATGTCCCCTCGTGCACCGTTAGGTAAGGTAACTAACGACAGAGCGGGGCAGGGCTAGCGCGGGTGTAAAACATAAGTAACGTCTATATAATATATCATATATACTATATACAGTATTTATCACAGAACATCACATGATCACATCACAGATATCGCAGCAGAAGAATCATATAAAACATTGGATTTACTAGGACGTCCGTATTTTCAATACGAGCCAGTATAAAACACGGATTCCACGGTCACGATGAATAGCCAAACCCACACCCCTAGACCCCTACGAGAGCGGCAAGCAACCCTACCAATTCTGGAGTTAGAAGACCCGAACTCGACTCCTCGAGTTGGTCTCCCACTGGACTCCAGAACCCGGTTACTTGTGCCCTCCTCCTTGGGTCTATCCTAGTGCGGAAAAGTAAATAATATACAAAAGGTGACATCTTCCGCAACTTGGAAGTGCCCCAATAAAAGAATATTACATACAAGTTTTTACATGAATGAAAATGAAAAACGCTCATCTCACATAAAAAAAAACCCAGCTATTCAAACACGACAATCCAATATAACATATCCAGCAACACATAACATCACATGTCATCAACGTAAATAAACATGCATATCCCAATTGTCATTGACATATAGCAACGAAACCGGCGATATCACATATTACACTTACGGTCACAGAAAAGAAAGTGTAAAACTACAACAGTTAGAATCCGCAACCAGCTTAGACATCGCATGCCTAATCAAATGAATTCCTTAGACATCACATGCCTAACAATTATAAACCCCGCATTTTAGTCTCATTATCGAAAACACTTTTCAATATCAAGTCGGGCAATTCAACAAGATTTCCGACATTCTGATCGAATGCTCGTCGCAAACTTTAGTAGACGGCCACACCCCCGATACCGTCGACGAAGTGCACCAAGGCAGAACACCGCTACCGCGAGCACCCGAACGGATGCTTTTGGCGACGGGGTTCTCCTACAGTCACTTGGTCGGGGCTAAGGGGTGTAGCTGTCTATTAAGTTTATCCGGCGAGTACCCGCGTACGCTACGTGATTGCGACGGACTTTTGATCACATCAAAATTCCGTGGCAACCGATCAAGTGAGACTAAAGTGCTATGTTTATAACATTCATATTAGTTATCTCATAACTACTTGTGAATTCCAATTATTGTATCACATTCCAGATAAGATAGAAAATGCTAAACTTTCCGATCGAACAATCGAACACCCAAGTTTTCCCGAAACAGATCAACACATGAAACAAGTTTAAAAACATCCAATTCATGCCTCAGTACCAACGGTCCAGCCGTAGAAGGGTCAAGCCAACGCCTAACATGTGGCACGCCGTACTGCCCCAAACCCGAAGGTTCAAAGGGCAGTTCAAGACGGTCACATAATCGAGTTAAGGTTTGTTGTCTTCTAGAGGGTCCATCGCGTTACTTGCACTACTTAGAACGTTATTAAACCACGGAAAAATTCAACATTTGGAAATTTCCCGACAGGGGAAAAGGCGGGTATTTATATCCGGTCGAACTTTTTAACATATTCAAAAATTACCCGGAAAAGACACAGAAAAAGTTTGATAATCCGATCGAATCTACGAACTCCCAATACAACCCAGAAAACTCAACTCTTAAGTGCATTTTAAAAATTCCCAGAAAATACAGCACCAAAATATAAGAATTACTGTGCAAAGATGAATGGGAGAAGAGACAAAATGGCCGCGGAACCGCCGCATTAGCCATGCTAATGCCGCGGTTCCGCCGCACTTTGATGGAATTACGACCTCGTTTTTCACAGTAATTCTTATAAATCCCTGCTTATTTTTCTGCATATTTTTAATATAGAAAAATCCACATTTTCAAAAATTGTCCAGAGAGCAATTTGAGTTAGGGTTTCGATGTTCGTTCGGATTTCAAACGTCGTCTACACTTCGCCTAAGGCTCTAGCTAGGCTCTGATACCACTGTAGGGTTCCTAGGCATACAAATAAGGTCTCACAAGGCATCAACCATACCAATTTCAAATTTTACAAGTGCCGAGAAACCCTAATACGGATCGTTAACTAGAATTTAGGCGAAAACTATAACTAGTTAACATCTTAACTATGAGTAAACGGAAAATACAACCTTTGTAGATCCGGTCCTCCACCTCCATAGCTCCGTGATGAAGTCCCCTCGCTGCGATCATCGGATCCCGGGCTCTAGCGTCGGCTTCATCGGAGAAATGGGCGGGTTAGGTCGTCGACTTCGATGCCGAAGATGATCTACGTCGAGGCAACACAAGATCAAGCTCCAACTTCACCAAACCATGAAACTTGTGAAGAAAACACCCTATACTACTTGGCAAGTGGTAGAGGATGAAGAAATAGGAAGTGGGTTCACTTTAGAATTGGATTTCTCACTCTTTTTCTCATGTTGCCATTGATGGAGGCAAGCTTTCTTCTTTTGTTCAAGAAGGAGAAGAAGAAGAAAAGAATATGATAAGCTCATTTTAAAATAGAAAACAAAATGATACTTATCATAATATCAACCATGGTTAGGTGTAGAGAATTAACTAAGGTTAGATGAATGGTTAGGGTTAGGAGAAGAAGACAAGAATGGTCACTTAGTCAAAGTTACATGAAGCATCAAGAAGCTTCATTTAAGAAAGCAACCATTTTGTTTTCTTTTCTCTTTTTCTCAAAAATGAATAGATAAATAAATAAGTGTAATGAAACCCTAACCATTCACTAAACATGGTTTAAGTCCTTACACAAATCCAAGGTTGCATGTATCATCAAACATGATACAAACAAGTGCACAAAACTATATCATATATACAATGTGCACATTCGAGTGAGAAAATCCAATTTAAGTGAACCAATACTAGTTAATGCAAAGTAATATATCAAATATATAATTATGCATTAAATCATTAAATCAATACTTGATTTAACGATCCGGTCATATCGTATATAACCGACTAATATCCAATGTATCGGCTTATCGAATCAATCCTCGATTCGATAACTAGGTTATATCGCATACAACCAATCGATACATTCATCACGAGAATAGAATACGGTATCACATACACGCATTATTCTCGGTCCCGCACATATCTCATATGCGCTCCTATTTCGTTTCGCTTGAGCCAGGAAACCTCTGTGTAGGACTCTAAAGACTCGTCAATACGCCGGCAGCAGGTGATGACCATATCAAACACCCATAAGCCGCAAGCGGTCTGCTAAACGTAATGGCCACCCGGGCATTGAGCGATCAGAAGATCGACGAGCAAGCCCGCTCATACTCCTGTGAATCCAACCAGTAACACTTACCGTACAGTCCGGTCTCGTCGTCTGATATGTCGCATATCTCGCCTAGGGGTGGTAAACGTCAGACCCCAATAGCTCGATAAGTCGTGTCGATATGAGGTCTATAACAGTTCGAGAAACTACTGGTAACACTTACCAGTAAATCTCAGCAACCCTGGCCAGGGATTTCCGGTTATAGCCAATCGAATACAGCGCAACATCAACTCCCTATACCGGGAGAGACGAATCCCCTCCTATCGCTCATTGCCTCCATGTGATTCGGGACTGTACCCAAAAACCACTGTTTTGCACGCCCTCTTGGACGTGGTAAGGTGGAAATCAAAGCACAGTGGGAACCACATAAGACTCTATGACGATCTCGGGTCAACAGACTAACATGTACCAGTGTCACCAGAGAACTGCCATCTGACGTAAGGTATAATACCATCTGGGAGTTCTCGGCGAGTCCGTCCAGTGTACCCAGTCTCCACTGAGCACCGTATATCATCTCCGATGTCAAACACCAATGGATATGGGATCATCCATCGCCCATCTGTATGGGTCGAGAAGGTATACGCTAGTCTACTCTGGTATATCGATGCCCCGTCTCGATACACCCACGACTAGAGACCTTGAAGGATGTACTTATGGACTACCATGTCCCCACTAGTATGATCCGCATCATAGTCCAGGTAGTCAAGTACACATCCTAAGGTCTTTACCAACATGTAATAGAGAGACAATCAGTGTACACGTTAAGGTAAAAATCAACCAGATAGCATACTATCATGTCGAGCAAGAAAGTCCTCTCTATATATGTCCAAGCATCCACTACAATATACATCCTATGTATAGTAATGGCCTCTAGGGCATACATATAACTAACAGGAATCACACAAGACTCTATGACGATCTCGGGTCGACAAACTAACCTGTACCAGTGTCACCAGAGAACTGCCATCTGACGTGAGGTATAATACCATCTGGGAGTTCTCAGCGAGTCCGTCCATTGTACCCAGTCTCCACTGAGCACCCATATATCATCTCTGATGTCAAACACCAATGGATATGGGATCATCCATCGCCCATCTACATGGGTCAAGAAGGTACACGCTAGTCTACTCTAGTATATCGATGCCGCGTCTCGATACACCCACAACTAGGGACATTAAAGGATGTACTTACCGACTACCTTTGTCCCACCAGTATGATCTGCATCATAATCCAGGTAGTCAAGTACACATCCTAAGGGCTTTACCAACATGTAACAGAAAGACAATCAGTATACATGTTTAGATAAAGAGTAACCAGATAGCATACTATCATGTCGAATAAGAAAGTCCTCCCTATATATATCCAAGCATCCACTACAATATACATCTCATGTACAGTAATGGCCTCTACGGCATACATATAACTAACAAATGGGAGCAGCGGAAGCATAATGGGTAAGTAGGTTATGTCTATTTATAGAATAAAGCGGGTATAGCGGAGATAGATCGTCTAGTTTTGATGTGATAGTCATAAAGTTTGACTTTATCATAACAACAGATGGACCTGATAAGAAGGTGGTAGAGAGTGAAGTCCTGGTTTTTGGATGACATGCTCTTGATAGGAAGTGATCTTTTTATACTGTGATCGGTTATACTATGGTTGTCACAAGATATTTTCTCTATAAAGGATCTGGATAAAATATCAAGGATTTTGGTAACTAAATCTATGGTTTTAGATCTAGATTTGGGAAGTGTCCCAATTTGGGTACTTGATACTATTATAAGGTGTTTTAGAATGGACGACTCCTGGCATGGTGGTGTACCCGCGGGTGATGGAGTCACCCTCTCTATATGGATGTCTTCTAGACTGATGAAGAGAGGGATTTGCACGATTGGCATATTTCTTGCTTAGGCAATTGAGTCAATCATGAGATGTCAAGTACCACACCAGATATTGCTTTTGCACTAGCTGCAATAAGCATATATATATTAATCCAATCCTGTAGAAACGTTAGGAATAGTTATGAACATAAGTGGATGTTCTTGGTATATGGTAACGGCAGCCTTCTTCAGGAGGCGGTTATCATTTCAGGCTTCTAAGGTGACCTGGATGACAGAGTGGCTGTCAGAGTTATAGTTTTCCTTCTTTTTGTGGGGCAGTATATTGGACAGGTGGTCCAAGCAGATATTGTGGAAGACATGGCGCAGGATACTGATTAAATTCAGTGGTTGATACTGTCTAAGAAGTTTGTTGGATTTAGAGTTCATTTGTGAACTGGGTCCCATCAGATATCCAGACAAATTCTAAGACAGGTATCGCTCATTTCGGATGATAGTCTTTCTTCGCGAAGTTGAGATATAGAGAGATAAAGATAGAAACATTTGAGAGAATCCACTCACTGAGGCTATTTCTCGAACGCAATAGTTTCACAAACGGGCTTTGCGAGACTGATTAGTAGAGAAATTGGGTATTCGGTATCACACAGGCTGTGAGTATGCGACATCGCAATAATTAGCCTTAAGTGCAAGTGGGGGATTCTTGGCTATTGTTCCCTCAAGGCAATTATTGTAATCCCAGGCACGTGATTGTGATGATTGAGGGAGGACCTATACGGGAAGAATGGTCTTACTCAAAATGATAGTATGCTATCTGGTTTGTCTTTATCATGCATTATGTGGTATTACAGACCATTATTACATGTTGATAGAGCCCATAGGATTCCTGCTTGACTGCCAGCATTATGATGGCGATCATATACGTGGGAGCTGAGTGGTCTATAAGCACATCCTTAAATGTCTCTAGTCGAGGGAGTATCGAGACTGGGCATCGATATTCCAGAGCAGACTAGTGTGTACTTATCCAGACCCGACAAGGGGCGGCGGCCGGTCTCACAAGCCATTAGTGTCAGTTAGTCACCTAAGATAGTATGCAGGTGCTCATTGGGTTATGTATGCAGGTGCTCATTGGGTTATGAGTGAATTGTACGAACTCGCCGAGAATATGCTAGATGGTATTATAACCATTGTCGGATAGCAGTTCCCAGGTGACATGAGTACAGGTTAGTCTGTCGATCTGAGATCGTCATTTGTCTCATGTGGGTTCCCACTGTGCTTTGATTACTACCTACCACGGCTCAAAAGAGTCGTGCAAACAGGTTTTAGTTGGGTACAGTCCTGAGCCACATGGAGGCAGTGAGCGGATCGTCGGGATTCTTCTCCCCGGGTATTGGGGGTTGATGTCGCGTAGTGCACGGATGGCCATCACCAGAAATCCTTGTCCAAGATAGACGAGAATTACTGATTTGGATCAGTAGTTTTTTAGTGGGTGATAGACTTCATACCGACACGAAATATCGCGTTATTAGGGGTCTGATTTTATCCACCCCCTAGACTCGATATGCGATACTCTTAGACAAACAGACCGGACTGTACGAAAATTGTAACTGACAGGCTTAGTAGGGGTTCGGATAAGTTTGCTCGTCGGCCTTCCTTTCACTTAATACTTGAGTGGCTGTTACGTACAGCTAATGCCGCTGACGTGCTTGTGGTTAAACCCACTGCCAGCGTATTGACGAGTCTTTAGAGTCCCATACAGAACGTTTTCACGGTTCAGGCAATATGATGTAGATGACGTATATTGGTACATACAGGTGTCCGATTAAATATGTGTATAGGCTACACAGGCTTTTATCGGACGGTTGATAATACTAGCGGCTTAGGATTGAGCCGGATTATTAAATTAAGTTTTGATTTAATAATATATATATATATATATATATATATATATTTATATATGTATTCTAGTATTATTGTTCACTATTCATTTTCTCTCTTGGCTATTCGTATTTTTATACGAATACGCGTATATGTATTTCGATACGTATACCGGGTTGTGTTCCGTATATATACGGGATATCTTCTAGAAGATGGATATCTCATTATATGATTTTCTTTTTAGAAAATCATTTGGAAATGAGGTGGAGGGTGAGGTGGCATGAGCATGGTTGGAGGTATGTAGAGAGGTATTGCTCTTGATTGTTTATTGTAAAAATGTGTGAGATATTTTTCTTGCATGGTTGAATAATGAGTAGCCATTCTTTCTACAAGCTACTCATTCATTCATTCATTCACTCTCTTGGAGACTTAGCCATTTTTCTTGAGTTTCTCCTGCCCATGGTTTTCCTCACCTCCTCTTTCATCTTCTTTGATTGCTCACTTGAGCATGAGCTATGAGAGAAAAAGATAGTAAAATATTCCTACACCCCACTGTTCAGTTGATAAAACTGCACATTTGTTATTACATTTTTCCAACCATTTCCATATTAAAAAAGATCTTTATTATAATATATCATACATATGAGGGTTTATGTGTAAAAGAATATTTTCCATGTGTTGATATATTATAATTAGCATTTGGTACGAAAATGTATATAATATTATTGACCTAATCCTAGTAGAACTAAGTCTACTAAATATTATTCAAGTTGTTGTGCAGAATTTTTCCAAGTTGTTGTGCAGAATTTTTCCAAGACTAAAATCAAGGAAATCAAGTTGTTGAAGAAAACTTGCCTAATTAAGAAAGCAAAACTTGGAAACCAGGTCTGGCAGCAACCACGAGAATATTTTCATGTTACAAAGGTTCCAAGGATCGCCAAATGTCACAACGAGCCAGCCCCAAAAATTTGATCAACGGACCTGATCGTAAGGCCGCGGATCCGCGGCCCGAGCCCCTTGATGCCGCGGATCCGCCGCGTTGGTGAGGAGTTAGATGGTGGGATTTCTCTGGTAGAATCCTAACTAAAGGTTTCCAATTTAGGAGACTACATTTCTGGCCTTTGGACTATAAATAGGGACCGAGAGCTTCTTGGAAAATTTATCAAGCCGACGCGATCACGAAGTCCAAGACGGCTCACGCATCCAGGATGGTCATCAACTGTTCGTCTACCTCCTTAGAAGAGATCGAGAAGCAACTAGAAATTGTAATCATTTTTTAAGGATTCAAATGTAATGAATATTGTTGATTAATAAAGGTAGCTTTATTTTTCTTATTCTAATTCTTCGTAGTTTAATTATGCAATTTCTTTCCATCTCTTTTTCTCCCAACATGCGCGAGTAATTCTCCGCTTGTTAGGGTTCGTAGGATTAGGGTAGGCTAATGGATGATGAACATCCCTAAACCCTTTTTAAGTCCTATAAAGTTTATGAACTTTATCAAAAGAATTATTAACATCCTAATCGGGTGCGCTAACAATTCTTTGTTAGTCCCGACCGCGATTAGAGATTAGATTAATGATTGTTTTGGTAAAGGCTAGATATGAACGGAGTTCCGTGTCGAGATAAGGGTTAAGAGTGAGATTCCTTTTCCCTCCAAAAACCATAATCTACACGCATCACCGTCGTTCTAGTTTTAAATCTATTAAAGGATAAAAAGGGTAACTTTTAATTAATCGTCCATAACTACTAAATCCTAACGAACACTACAAGCCCCCTTATTATATTAACTACATCCCTAAAATAATCTAGATCTATATTTTTTGCATTAATGCTTAACGTAGATCTAGAAACCTTTCCACAAAATTCTTTATCCCTCCTCTCGTTTTCAACACATCTAAAGTAAGAATAAAAGATTCAACGTTTCCCTGAGGACGACCCGTACTCATCTCGGTCTAGCTACACGCGACACCGTTATTGATTGCGGTTAACAACTACAAACACAATTTTTCGTATCAATCAAATGACGCTGTTGCCGGGGATCGAACCCGGGTCACCCGCGTGACAGGCGGGAATACTCACCACTATACTACAACGACCGAGATGGATGGCACTCCATCAGAATATAACACCACGCTGCCACCGCCCGTAGGTGTGCAGAATCCACCTCGCATCTCTCTCCAAGAAAGATGCTATCCTATCCGTGGTCCCCTTCCTACTTGTCTATCTCATCCACCACCTAACGGGGATAATTTCGAAATTAAACCCCACTACATCAATCTGCTGCCCAAATTTCACGGGCTTGAGTCGGAAGACGCGTACGTTTTCATCACCAAATTCGAAAACGTATGCGCAATGATGGGTACTTCACAGTTGACTGTCGATGCTATGCGCTTACGTCTTCTCCTATTCACACTGTGCGACTTGGCAGAAAAATGGCTTTATAATACTGCCGCACACTCTATCACTAATTGGGATGAATTCGTCATAGCATTTCTTAAGAAGTTTTACCCAAACCATAAGACTGCCCGTGTTAGAAGCAAGATCAACCAGTTCACCCAGCTTCCCAATGAACCATTTTGGAAGTGCTTTGAACGTTTCAATGATCTGCTTGTCCAATGTCCTCATCATGGAATCAATAGATGGGATTTATGCCGAATAATATATGAGGGCATTAATCCAGCGACAAAGCAGATGCTTGAAACAAATTGTCAATGCAATTTCATGTCTAAAGACGATGGTGAAGCTTGGAAATATCTGGAAGACCTTTCTGAACACACTTTGCAGTGGGAAAGCGTAAGACCGCCTTCATCTAAGCGAGGTATTCACCAGTTCGATATTTCTATCGCAGTAAAATCCGAAATGGCAACGATACAGAAGAAACTCGACGCTATTTAGAACAAGTTCTCATCATTCTCCCTAAATCAGGTCACGCTTCCTAAGACCGTCTGTGGTTGCTGTTCGGATCCTTCACACTTAACGGAAGAATGTCCTATGAATGCATCATTTCAAACTAATGTTGCTTTTCAACAGCGACCTAGAAACGACCCTTATTCTTCCACGTACAATCAAGGATGGAGGAATCATTCTAATTTTTCTTGGAACCAAAACCAACAAAGCAATTATCAAAGACCTCCTCCACAGCAACCACAACCACAGAATCAGCCCCCCTTTCAGTCACAAAATTTCCAAAATCCGGCCAACACTTCTATATCACAAGTGGCCGGTACTGACAACTCTTCACTTGCACAAACTTTGGATATGTTCATGAAACATTCCATGCAATTGTCGGCTGAGATGAAGTCTTCTATTGATACCATAACGAAAAACTCCGCCTCCCATGGTGAGAGTATTAAATCAATAGAAAACCAAATCGCACAGTTAAACGCCGCAATGAGTGCGAGAGAAAAAGGGAAACTCCCATCTCAACCCCTACCGAATCCTGGCCATTCACAAAATCAATGTAAATACCATTACTACGTTGAGATCAGGGAGAGTGCTGAATAACCGAGTGGGTGAGCAATTTGATATTAGTGACACCATTGATACCCCAGCTTCTTCTTCTTCTTCTTCCACTAATTCGTCTAGTCTCCCGCCTTCATCCGAGCCTATTCTCCGTTTTCCCCAAGGCTCGAACATTTCGCCAAATCTATCTAAGTCGATTCCCACTCCAATTTTGGGATCGAATCCGTCCTCACAGTCTTCTCCACAAACGTTGGACCCAAAACTTATTGATCGAGCTCCATTTCCAAACAGATTAAGGGCCAACAGACCTAACCCGCAAATGGAGAAGATTGTGAAAATGTTTAAGCAAGTTAGCGTGAATATTCCTCTCCTAGATACTATTCAACAAGTCCCATCTTATGCAAGAATCCTTAAAGACTTGTGCACTAGGAAGAGAAAAACTCAAGTGCCTAAGAAGGTTTTCATGACGAGTAATGTTAGCACAGCTTTTACCCAACAAATACCAAAGAAACGTAAGGACTCCGGCTGTCCTACAATCTCTAATTCTATTGGGGGTAAAAATATTAATCGTGCTTTACTCGATCTAGGCGCTAGCGTTAACTTGCTTCCTTATTCAGTATACGAGCAGTTAGGAATTGGAGAGTTAAAACCCGCCCATTGTACTCTCTAGATGGCAGACCGATCTATCACCAAACCTCAGGGCGAACTTGAGGATGTGTTAATTAAAGTCGGGGAATTCATATTTCCCGTAGACTTTTTTAGATACACAACCTGTGGCAAACCCACGCAATCAAATCCCGGTGATACTTGGTCGACCCTTCCTAGCAACTTCTAACGCTGTAATTAATTGTCGTAACGGTTCTATGAACTTATCCTTCAGGAAAATGACAATTGAGCTTAATATTTACAAGCTAGGAAGTCAGCCATCAGAACCTTCTGCTCATTTGCTGGATGTTTGTTCTATCCACGAGATAGCTTCCGAAAGCTGCATGGATGAGGAACTTTGCTTTGATGTTCTCGACAATACTAATGAGACATCGTTTGATCTTGCACCACTTCATAGTGAGGATATGTTCAATGAGTCCGTCCTTGAGATTGAACCCGATGACTCATTGCAAAAGTCAGCAGCACTTTCCGAGTCAATATCGTATGCAAGTTTTGAACCTCTTTGGGAGTCCGAATATCATTCCCTTACCCCACCTTCTATTGTCTCTCCGCCTATTCTTGATCTCAAACCGCTACCTTCTCATCTTAAATATGCATATTTAGGAGAAAATGAGACTTTGCCGGTGATTATATCCGCTTCTCTAGCCTTTGAGCAAGAGAACGCACTTTTGGCAGTGTTGAGATCGAATCGGCAAGCATTTGGTTGGACAATGGCCGACATCAAAGGGATTAGTCCCTTAATTGTAAAACATCATATACATTTGATGGATGAAGCCAAACCAACGCGAGACCCACAAAGACGGTTAAATCCCATTATGAAGGAGGCGGTAAAGAAAGAAATCGTCAAGT
This sequence comes from Agapanthus africanus, assembly GCA_030015575.1. Lineage (NCBI taxonomy): Eukaryota > Viridiplantae > Streptophyta > Magnoliopsida > Asparagales > Amaryllidaceae > Agapanthus > Agapanthus africanus. Next base: position 286,408,879 of record CM057341.1, on the reverse strand, counting down.
GCCTTGATAGTGGAATAATTTACCCTATATCTGATAGCCAATGGGTAAGTCCAATTCATGTGGTCCCTAAAAAGTCTGGCATCACGGTCATCACTAATGAAGCTAATGAGTTAATCCAAACACACACCCAAACTGGGTGGCGCGTATGTATTGATTACAGGAAACTCAATGCCGCGACGAGGAAAGATCATTTCTCTCTACCTTTCATTGACCAGATGTTAGAACGATTAGCGGGACACGAATACTACTGTTTCTTGGACGGATACTCTGGCTATAATTAGGTCCCCATCGCCGAAAAGGATCAAGATAAAACCACTTTTACTTGTCCTTTCGGAACTTTTGCTTATAGACGCATGCCCTTTGGGTTATGCAACGTTCCCGCTACATTTCAGCGGTGCATGATGGGGATATTTTAAGATATGGTGGAAAATTTTCTGGAAATTTTTATGGACGATTTCTCCATTTTTGGGGACTCCTTTGAGGACTGCCTTCGTAATCTTGACGCAGTTCTTACCCGTTGTAAGGATAAGAACTTGACTTTGAATTGGGAAAAATGTCATTTTATGGTCCAAGAAGGTATTGTACTTGGACATATAATTTCACGAAAAGGCATTGAGGTTGACAGAGCTAAAATAGATGTCATTCATAACCTCCCTCGTCCCAAATGCGTCAAAGATATACGATCCTTCCTTGGCCATGCAGGATTTTATAGGAGATTCATTAAGGAATTTAGCAAAATTGCTAGACCCTTAACCCTTCTATTGGCCAAGGATACTACATTTCACTTCGATTCAGATTATGAGGCTGCTTTTGAATCACTTAAAAGATCGCTCACTACAGCCCCCGTTCTATCATCTCCGGATTGGAACCACCCGTTCGAGCTTATATGTGATGCATCAGATTTTGCTATTGGTGTTGTCTTAGGACAGCACATTGATAAGATGCCACATGTAATTTACTATGCAAGTAGGACCTTGAATGATACACAAATAAATTACACAACTACCGAGAAAGAACTTTTGGCAGTTGTATTTGCATTAGAGAAATTCAGGCCCTACTTGATTGGCTCGCCTATTGTGGTTTACACAGATCACTCCGCCCTACGACATCTTTTATCGAAGAAGGATGCGAAGGCCAGGCTAATACTTTGGATCCTATTGTTACAAGAATTTGATCTTGTCATCCGAGACAAGAGTGGATGTGAAAACGTTGTAGCCGACCATCTTTCACGCATCACTTCTTCACCAACTTTGACCGTGCCGATAACTGACTCATTTCCTGACGAACAGCTCTTGACTATATCCTACGAACCTTGGTTCGTGGATATCGTGAACTATCTTGCGACGGGACTTATTCCTAATGTTTGGTCGAAACAAGACAAACTTCGATTTCTATCCCAAGTAAAATACTTTTACTGGGATGAACCTTATCTGTTTAAGTATTGTTCCGATCAAATCATTCGCAGGTGTGTCCCTAACGATGAGTTCAAGAGTGTGTTATCATTCGGTCATGATCAGGCATGCGGCGGTCATTTTGGTCCTCAAAAAACGGCGGAAAAAGTTTTGCAATTTGGCTTTTATTGGCCAACATTATTTAAAGATGCATTTGAACATTGCAAAACTTGTCCGCGATGTCAGCATTTGGGTCGGATTTCACGAAGGAACAAGATGCCGCTCCAACCTATATTGGTTGTGGAAATATTCGATGTGTGGGGTATTGATTTTATGGGCCCTTTTCCCAACTCCTTTGGGAATCTATATATCTTGTTAGCGGTTGATTATGTCTCGAAATGGGTGGAAGCTATACCGTGTCGCACTAATGACAACAAAGTTGTCATTAAGTTCCTTAAAGAAAATATCTTTTCGCGATTCGGACACCCTCGCGCTATAATTAGCGACAACGGGACACATTTCTGTAATCGGTCTTTCGAGACATTGATGCGAAAATATTCAATCACTCACAAGCTTTCTACGCCCTATCATCCCCAAACGAGCGGGCAGGCTGAGATCTCAAATAGGCAGATCAAACAAATCTTGGAGAAGACAGTTTCTAAGAACCGTAAGGATTGGCCAACCAAATTGACGGATGCTCTTTGGGCATTCCGCACCGCTTATAAGACCGATCTTGGTATGTCTCCATACCGCCTTGTGTTTGGGAAGGCATGCCACCTTCTTGTCGAGATTGAACATAAGGCAATGTGGGCTATTAAAGAGCTTAATTTTGATCTTGATCATGCAGGCAGCTATCGGAATCCGCAGTTGAATGAGCTAAGCGAACTCCGTGATAAAACTTACGATAATGCGGTGATAGTAAAGAACAGGACTAAAGTGTTCCACGATAAAAATCTTTTTAGAAAAACCTTCACATCGGGGCAACAAGTCCTTCTTTACGATTTCCGTCTCCATCTTCATCCGGGTAAGCTTAAATCTCGTTGGAAAAGACCTTTTGTGGTGCGGTAGGTACACCCGCACGGGGCAGTTGAAGTCGAAAATTTGAAAAACGGTTCAATTTTTAAAGTAAATGGGCATAGATTAAAACCGTATTTTTCTGCTGACCCCGCGGAGGAGCTCCTGTTTTTACAGGAGCCGCTTTATAAAATTCCTCCGCCTCCCCTCCATGTTTTTATAACATTTTCTCATTTTAAGAATGGAGGTGAGTAAAAAAATGGATTTAATTGAATATCTGTGTGTGCCAAAGAACAAGTTTGGGGGTAATTTTCATTTAACTATTATTTTACCCCTTGTATCTCTCCCCTAGTATACAGGTCCATGTTCTCAAAAGGCTACATCAGTGAGGACACTGCTGAAAACAGGTTTGGAGGGAAAGTTTGTATTCACTGAATTATCTTTGATACTGGGCATTAAAAAAAAAATTTATAAAAAAAGAGTAGAAAGTGAAAAATTACATCCAAAAGATAGGAATAGTTTAAGAAAACCAAGAAAATTAGAAGTTTTCTCAAACGAACTAGTAATAAGTAGTTATGAGTTGTTGTCCCAAAGGTTAGTAAGATGAAGGAAGTCACTAATCTGAGGATAAAAATAAGTCTGAAAAACAGTTTCTATTCTGGAAGCCAAACATTTGAATGTTGATACCCTACTATATGCACTTACACACGTCTTGAAACTCGGGATAGTAGAGGATACCTTGAAATGCTCTTGTCTAAAAGCCAAAGTATGAATGATAAAAATGAAGAAAATATAAAAATGGTGAAAAGAAAAAAAAATGAACACTGGTTTTGTTATCGCCAAGGCAGCAATAAAAAAATATAGCGAGGGTGCCTCTTCACCTAGTGCCCTAAGGCCAACTGGTCTGGGAGTCACTGCTAAGCCTTAGGTGATGCAAGACGAGGAAAATATTATCACCTAATCAGCAAGCACATGAGTAATCGGTCGGTTAGTACCTCAAGAAGTATTAACGGTCGCATAAAAATGTGTGGGAAAATCTAAATATTCATCAAGTTAAAAAATACTAATGTAGATGGACAAGAGTATGATAGCTTGAATTGAATTCTCCGAGTGTAGGGATGTTCTATTCACACACGTAGGGGTATATGATCAATGTTTGGATGAAAGATAGGAATGAAGAATAAAGACGATGTTTTATTGAGGGATAATGTGATTTCTAACATCTTTTCATGACTATTAAGATAGGGCTCATAACAACTGAAAAGCTAGTGTAGTTGGAAACTCTTATTTTCAAAGTCTTTCTTTTATGGTTCTTATCTTTATATGTAAATTTCACCATCTCTCTCTTGTTATTGGATTTTGTGGGTGTAATCCGCTGAAAACCCTCAGGAGACAACACTCCTCCTACTAAGGACACCTAGAGGTTTAACGGCTTGTTGCACGTGCTCAGTGCAATCGTGTTTGCCTACGAAAGTGTGCTTAGTTTTCTCCTTTCTTTTTTTTTTCTTCTCCTTCTCTTGAATAAACTAGTTTGCTTGAGACGATCAAAGATAAGTTTGGGGGTATTTGTTCAGTTGATAAAACTGCATATTTGTTATTACTTTTTTCCTACCATTTCCATATTAGAAAAGGTCTTTATTATAATATATCATACATATGAGGGTTTATGTGTAAAATAATATTTTCCATGTGTTGATATATTATAATTAGCATTTGGTAGGAAAATATATATAATATTATTGACCTAATCCTAGTAGAACTAAGTCTACTAAATATTATTCAAGTTGTTGTGCAGAATTTTTCCAAGTTGTTGTGCAGAATTTTCCCAAGACTAAAATCAAGGAAATCAAGTTGTTGAAGAAAACTTGCCTAATTAAGAAAGCAAAACTTGGAACCAAGTCTGGAAGCAACCACGAGAAAATTTTCATGTTACAAAGGTTCCAAGGATCGCCAAATGTCACAACGAGCCAGCCCCAGAAATTTGATCAACGGACCTGATCGTAAGGTCGCAGATCCGCGGCCCGAGCCCCTTGATGCCGCAGATCCGCCGCGTTGGTGAGGAGTTAGATGGTGGGATTTCTCTGGTAGAATCCTAACTAAAGGTTTCCAATTTAGGAGACTACATTTCTGGCCTTTGGACTATAAATAGGGACCGGGAGCCTCTTGGAAAATTTATCAAGCCGATGCAATCACGAAGTCCAAGACGGCTCACGCATCCAGGCTAGTCATCAACTGTTCGTCTACCTCCTTAGAAGAGATCGAGAAGCAACTAGAAATTGTAATCATTTTCTAAGGATTCAAGTGTAATGAATATTGTTGATTAATAAAGATATCTTTCTTTTTCTTATTCTATTTCTTCGTAGTTTAATTATGCAATTTCTTTCCATCTCTTTTTCTCCCAACATGCGCGAGTAATTCTCCGCTTGTTAGGGTTCGTAGGATTAGGGTAGGCTAATAGATGATGAACATCGCTAAACCCTTTTTAAGTCCTATAAAGTTTATAAATTTTATCAAAAGAATCATTAACATCCTAATCGGGCGCGCTAACAATTCTTTGTTAGTCCCGACCGTGATTAGAGATTAGATTAATGATTGTTTTGGTAAAGGCTAGATATGAAAGGAGTTCCGTGTCGAGATAAGGGTTAAGAGTGGGATTCCTTTTCCCTCCAGAAACCCTAATCTACACGCATCACCGTCGTTCTAGTTTTAAATCTATTAAAGGATAAAAAGGGTAACTTTTAATTAATCGTCTATAACTACTAAATCCTAACGAACCCTACAAGCCCCCTTATTATATTAACTACATCCCTAAAATAATCTAGATCTATATTTTTTGCATTAGTGCTTAACGTAGATCTAGAAACCTTTCTACAAAATTCTTTATCCCTCCTCTCTTTTTCAACACATCTAAAGTAAGAATAAAAGATTCAACATTTCCGTGAGGACGACCCGTACTCATCTCGGTCTAGTTACAAGCGACACCGTTATTGATTGCGGTTAACAACTACAAACACAATTTTTCGTATCAATCACCCACTCTCCATTGCTAGCAACTTTGGAGTGTCGGTTGCTTCGCTAGGAAAAGCTGGAGCCTGCATCGTCTCCCTCGGGTGGATCATCTTCAATGGAGGAAGACCGACGGCAAAGCTCAATCGTGGACACCTTAAGGAGCTAAGGATGACGGTGGAAGACCGAAGGACACGGATCATTCGGTATAATACTTCTATCATAGTAGTTTTAACTCTTTGTTAGTTTATGACGGGTTCGTTAGCGCCAAGTTTTTAAACGTCATTTTTGTTCCGCATTGGCCACGGTAGATGGCCAGGGCGCTATCATAATCTAACAAGGACCTCACGATCAGTAGGTGCGTCAGTGAAATCACTCTCCGAGCGAACGTAAGGGAAAAAGGAACTAGAAACCATGGTACCTGAAAAGAAACCCAGTGGAGAGTTAGCAATAAAAAAAAATGCTAGCATCACTTAGTCTAAAAAAACAATAGGCCCCACAGAATCAAGATGGCGGCTCATCAATAATGAAACATGTGCCCATTATGGGAATCAAAAAAGATTCTTATTAAATGAATAGTTCTCATTAAATGGGCAGTGGAGTTAAAACTCCCAATACCCCCGAAAAGCTGGTTCTTTTAAAAACAACACCATATTCAAATCTGTGAAAAGGGTATTAAAACCCTAAAAATCCTAAAAAGGAAAATATCCAAGAACGGTCAAGTGAATAAAATTCACAAAGCTCGTAAAAATCAAATCAGAACTAAGCTCTGCAAAAAAAAAAACAACAATAATGGAATCAAATTCCAAGAAACCCCATATGTCAAGATTGACAATAGGGTAAAACTCTAAGGAGAGAATCAGCGATTCTCAAGAATGTTCATGGACTTAAACCCTTGATATGGACATCAAAATCCATGATCTACATTAAAAAGGTTCTTTTTTTAAGATCTCCAAGAGATCAATTCAAGAAAAGAGCTAAGCTCTGTCAAATATGATAATGGATTATAAATCCAAAAATAAAAAAATATATATCCAAAAGGGGTTAAGAGCTAACCTCTGTTCATAGTCCTCACCAAAAAAATTTTGGCTGAGTTTATTCTGTTCAAAAAAGTTCTTGAGGGCAGAGATCTAAGCTCTGAAACGAGAATTAAATTCTCAAAAGAAAAGGAAGGCACAAGAAATAAAATGAAAAGATAGCAGTCATCTCAAAGGACAAAGGCCACATAAATAGGACGTGGTGGGGACGGTTCTGATTTTCCGAATCCCAAGACGGATCGGATGGCTCAAAATTGTGCACCATTGCACTCACGTGCAAACCACATGAGAACAACGGTGGGGGGATTTTTTTCCCTCATAAAAAAATTTGCTTTTTAATCAGCCGGGCAGCGCCTCACGTGTTACCCAGGTGAGCACCAGCATTTAGTAGGATTAAAAAAATTTACGATGGTGCCTCACGTGAAACATGTGAGCGCCGGTGTACAAGGCACGTGGTGCCTGATTCCGTAAGAATTAAATTCTTAGGCGGCGTCCACGTGCATAGCACGTCAGCTTCAGCGTCCAAATTAAAAAGAGTAGAATTAAATTCTACATCGGGAATATTTCCCTAAAAACTAGGGACATTCTCTTTTAAACAGAGCCATTGGATCAAAAATACGATGGAAAAATTAAATTCTATTAGGGGGAAATTATCTCCCTGATCTTTTTTTAAATAAAAAAAGATTTTCTCTGTTAAACAGAGAGTTGTTGGATCAAAGATCCAATAACAGAGATAAATTCTAATATGGAGAAATATTTCCAAATGGAAAAGATATACCCTAGACCCTTGGATTAAAAATCCAATGGTGATTAAAAATCACTATTTGACATAATTAAATTCTGTATAGGAGAAAATATTTCCTTGATCTTACTAAAAACAATAAGAATATATATATTTTGTGAAACAAAAATCACTAGATTAAAAATCCAACGGTTGATAAAATCCCCCAAATAATCTTTGATACCAATTAAATCAATTGGTATCTCTCAAATGAGAGATTTTCTCAAATTAATTAACAATTTGCATCTCCTATATAAAGGATAGGAGACTTCAAGTCTCATAGAGAGGATCGACCCCATAAGCTTCTCTACAAAAGAAAACTGTGAATTTAATTCTCCAAAAAAAAAAGAAGAAGATTCTCGCTCTCTCAAGCCCTAGGTAAAGAAAAGCAGAGATGACTATATCTCCTTTGCCTAGTATAAAATAGAAAAAATAAGGGTTTAACCTTTCACAAAAAGAACTAAGTTCTTTATTTGATCTGAGATCTGCAAAGTAGATCTCCCCACAAGTTGAGAATTTAATTCTTATCGGGGAGATCTTGTTCTCCAAACTTAAAATATAGGGGAAAGAACTAGATTAAAAGAAAAGGAGAGAAAAAGAATATAAGTTCTAGGAATTTAATTCCTCTAAAAACAGGGTTTAACCCTACACAAAAGAACTTAGTTCTTAGAACATAAAACTTGATCCCAGATCTTCAAAACGGAGATCTTGATGATCATCCGTAGCCAAAACACAATTAACAGAAGTTTAACTTCTTTTCAAAAGATAAAACAGAGAGTAAATCTCTAAAGGGCTCGGCGCCTCACGTGAAACACACGAGAGCGCCCAACAAAACAGAACGCTCAGTGCCTCACGTGCTTCCCATGTGAGCGCCCCAAAACAGAAAACTCAGCACCTTGCGTGAAATACACGTGAACGCCGTATAAAAGTGCTGAGCATTATAAATTTAGTAAAAATGACTAAGTGCTTAGCATTGATTAGGCAGCGCCCATGCCTAAGCGTCTCACGTGATACACACATGAATGCCAAAGCAGAAAATAAGTACTTAGCACTTCTGAATAAAGGGAAAAGCCCAAGACTGAGCCCAAATTGGCTAAATCTCTGAAATTTCTTGCAGCTGAGCCCAAATGCTTTGTTGTTGGATCTTAAAATAAATTTAAGGATCCTGAAAATATTGCTAAGTTGATCTTAGTCTCAAATTAAACTAACGCATTCTTAGTTAAAATAAATTGAGCCCAAATACTCATATATTTAAGTTTGATCTTAATCTAAAAATAGATTAACGGTTCTTAAATAAAACAAAATATTTTTGAACTGATAGAATATATACAACCTAAGTTCAAACCCAACATATATACGGATTTAGACTAATCCGTGCCCTACAGACGACGACATAAATTAGTCTCCATATACAATCCACTGGCAACCTTAACAAATAAAATAACACACGACACGAAGTGACCTACTTAACCGCTACTTAAATTAGCGGTTATATTTATTTAACCTCTACTTAAACTAGTGGTTATATTTTTCCCCAACAGAGAGCAGACTATTTAACCGCTACTTAAAATAGAAATTATGTTTTGAGTTTTCTGTCACTGTGGCAGGACTATTTAACCGCTACTTAATAGAGCGGTTATATTTTGAGCTCAACAGAGTCACTAGGGCAGGACTATTTAACTGCTACTTAATATAGCGGTTATATTTTGAGCTCAACAGAGAGCAAACTATGTAACCGCTACATAAAGTAGCGGTTATATTTTTAATCAACTGTAGAAACAGAGGGCGGACTATTTAACCGTCACAAAAACTAGCAATTATCTTTTGAGCACACTGCAGGAATAGAGAGCACACTTTGTAACCGCTGTTTTAAGTAACGGTTGTATTTTCTGCACCAATAGAAAGCAAATTAATTGACCTATTTCAGAGATTTAACAATAACATTAATTGAAAATTTTATATACACCAATAAATTTAACAATAGTATTGATTGACACAACCAATATCAACAACTAATAATACATCAATTATCATTCTTTTACATCAAATAGCATTCGTTTATAACAAATGTCATTCATTACCAAAAAAATCAAAAAATATGTTATAGTTTATCAAATTTTATTCATTTACATCATTCATTTAAATCAAATATCATTCATTTACAACAAACAATTCTGACCAACAAGATGGTTGGCTCAAATCTTATGATGGCTCAAGACATATGTGATTCGGTTGATCAGGATATGTGTCTTCTACATATTGTGTCTGTCTCATCAGACAAGTTCTTTTATTATGGAATGTTAATTGGTTGCATCTTGTGCATAACCTCTTCTTCCTTTTCTCATCATTATTTTTATTATTGATCTAAAATTTTATCCGATTCTTTCTAAAGCCCCTAGGGTTAGAATGTAAAGGATTTTGTATTTTTGAAATATTATCTTTTACAGATTTCAAATCATTTGTTGCTTCATCTACCAACTCTTTTTTCACATTCGGTATTTCAACTGTAAGTTCAGATATTCATATCGCAAGTTTGGAAAATTCTCCAAGCATAATTTTGTATCCATTCTCTGACGCAACACTTTTCACGCCAATTAGATTGAACTCGTTGTATAAATGATTATACCGCGACGTTTCAGTCATCTGTACTGAATATGGTTCGATACTCGTCATGACAATATTTTGATTAACATTTCTCGTCTATCTTGGCAAAATATATTGAGACGGTATACTATTCACACTTTAGATACCAAAAATCTGAATATATGCCTACATAATAGCCTGGTTGATTCAAAATGATTGCAAATGTATTTAGAAAATTGCCCTTTTGTCATGAATTGGGCATAATATACCCTTCGCTTGTTTTTTTCCAGACTGAGTACGTTGTGAATTTTATATCTGATTGTCCTATCGACTTTGGAAACTTTCTGGATATTAAATGATTGAGATCACTGAAGCTCTACTTGAATCTTTTCAAAAATACTTTTGGTATAAATTTTGGAAGCATCTAATTCCAGATGTATATTTGTTGCACACATACGATTTTTGCAAAACGTATCAAAATCCATTATTTTCTAGCGCTCGTAATACATTTATAGTGCACTTATCATTTTCATAAAAAAAACTCTTTAATTGTGGTGGTCTAATTAAGATACGAATCAAAAAAACATTCATGCACTCACTACGCTGTGTTGTTCGCATTCCTGCAAAAAAGTTTTTTGTTGTATAAGCCGATATCCATTTCTCCTGTATACCGTACATTATAAAAAATCATTTATTCCTACTAACTTGATACTTTTCATCTACTGCAGACCACTTATCTTCAAATTTTTCAACTGTCAAACTTTTATCTACACAATATTTAAAGTGGTTTTGCAAACCGGTATACTGATAATATAAACTTTGCAATTTCTCAGGATACTTCTGATTAATATGCCATATGTAATAATGATGTCTTATATTTGGAAATACCTTGACAATAATATTTGTCATAGCTTGATCTTGATCAGTGATTATAAATAGCGGTTTCTTATTATTCATCGTAATTACCACCACTGAAACAATCAGGTGAAAGACTCTTCAGATTCATTCCGCAGTAACGCCAAACCATATATTTGTGATTTATAATGATAATTAACACCGGTGAATGGAGCAAAGAGCATTTAATATTTGTTAGTTCGATATATGGTATCAAAAGTAATTGCATCACTGAAAATTTTATAGGAAGTTTTAGACCTCGCATCCAAGAATAAGAGGATATCGATATGATTTTTTTCGTCATATTTTACTACGTAAGTAAAATTAGACTTCTCAATTTGAATGGATTGCTAATAAACTAAAGTAGTCTGGACGTCCGATACGTCCATAGATTGATGACTTATTTTTCTTATTACGTTCTTTACATCGTTTAGCCCGTAATCAAAATTCTCTGCCACACCATGACCCTGTCCTAATATCGTATATGTTTTGTTTGGACTAACTCCACTATCTTTCAAATTATGAATTTGATTTCTGTCGAATTTGGAAATTATTTTGTGACAAGATAGGTATTGCACCATTGACTGCGGAATAAATGGATGGTTGTGTTCTCTTTTGTAAGAAGTTACTATCCATCGATATTTCCTTTTAACAATAAATATACGTGCTTCGCAATTGGATCCAATATAATTACATCTCCAGAACGCCGAAAAAGATATTTTACGTTTTACACCGAGTTTGAATTGTTTAGGTTTTACGGCTTTGTTACATTCATATAGTCTAGAGATTACAAAATTACTGCGAACTGCACGACGAGTCGAACGAACTCTGATAGCAAACCCAATATTCGATCATAAACCAAATAACATCTATAAATATCATCTAGTGATTTGAATATCATGCCAATTTCAGTTTCTACCAATTCACCTGCAATATTCTCAAAATTTTCATACATTGAATCACTTGTTACACCTCCTTCGTTATTCTCATCAGAAAAGACTTTAGGAGACGGAACATTTTTATATTTGCTTCCACTGGCTGACGATATAAACTCAAAAAAAAATTCTTTCAGAAGTTATTAAATCGATAGGAATAATATATTTTTTCAAGTATTGATTTTCGTCTATTTCCACTGCTATTCATTTTTCTTCTTCTAATTCAGGACGACCCACTTATAGGCTTGATTAGTCAACATGCTAGCATATGTAAACGTAGAAGTAAAATATTTACAACAACCACTTTGAAAAACTTCGTTAAGAAAAACGTAGACGTGCTCTAGCGGAAGCTAAGATTCTAACATCGAGAGATCACTTCGAAAAACTTCGTTGAGAAAGACGCAGAGTACTCTAGCGGAAGCAAGGGTTCCAAAATCGATAGGTGATATATTCCTCAATCGCAAGAAAAAAAATTACTTAAGCAGTGTTTTGATATTTAGCCACTACTTGAAGTGACGGTTAAATAAGATCTGGATTTTAACCGCTTCTTAAATTAGCGGTTGAGTTTGCACAGTCCAGATTTGTTGGATAAATTAAAATATCCAACGTTGTACCAGGTACCGGACCCCTCCCACATGTCACAAAACTATCATGAGAGAACCCATGCATAAATCTGCATTTCTAATCACACAGCAAATGAAATTTTCCAATATAATGTATATATATGCAGTTCACTGTTAGTATGAACAAAAATTAAACTAATAATATATTGGTTGTGATATAAAAAACGTTACCAATGATTCATTCAAATATTATAGTAATTTTAACTTTAATTATATAAATTACTAACTGTTTTTGGCAACAGTAAGTATATATCCTTACTGCAACTTACGTGAAAATTGCTAATCATATTAAGATGTTGGGAGGGAACTAAGACAATGTACTTTAGTTCTAGAATTGGGGTTCAAAAAAATATAGAGGCATCATAAAAAATACATATTTCATATATATATATATATATATATATATATATATATATATATATATATATATATATATATATATATATATATTTCATATATATATATATATATATATATATATATATATATATATAATTTGCACTAGATTAAAAGAAAATAGTTGACACTAATTTTCAAGGTAATGATAATTTATATTGTATATTTAGACCATTTTAAGAAATCAAAATTAAAAATGATAGTATTTGGTGTGGCGGGGCTTAAATCATAAGACCAACGGCTCATAAGACCAGTACTAATCAATCGTGCTATGAAACCAATATTTATGATTTTATGAGTTCGTATCAAGTATTCTCTAAATTTTATTGTTATTAGTGAACCAAATGATTCACTATTGTTTAATGGTGACATGAACAAACAAATTCATAATTGTTTAATTGAGACTAAGCGTAGACATTGTTTTTCATATCTTAGGATATCTAAGCAATCTTACCAAAATAAACTAATTATTGATATATTACACCAGCAATTGAAATTTGAAAAGATACACATTAAGTACAAAATTCTCCTCTCAAGGTATGACTGCCATATAAGTCCTATTGTCAATATTATGTCTCACTCTTATCCTATTGCTTCTGCCACTGGTGATTGGCATTTTTCTTCTTTCATTTAAGTGCCAAAGTTGATTCTTGAACGAAATCTCATATTGCGAGAAATCCATGAATTTCTAAGGGCAAACACCTCGTCTTGTAATAACGGTGGAGTGTTCAAAAAAGATGTCCTCTGACAGGTCTTTCTTATAAATGAAAAATAGAAAACCTAAGCAGGAAAAGATCATTACAGGGGGGACCGGTGAGAGTGGGAAGAAAAGAGAGGGAATGATATAGCATTCTAGGGAATATGGAAACATATTTGAATTTTGAAGCGAGGAAAGTCCATAGCTAGTCGCTGCTCACCCCTTGCTTGTTCGATCGGGGAAAGCAACCTAGGAAGCACGCTCTTACGCTGAGATCTGACGATGCGTCGACTGTGTCTGAAGGCAAAACTTCTGCGGAATCGGCCAGATTCTACCGAAGTCGACTCAGAAGCCATTCTCCTTGGGTCTCTCACCTGTCTGCTTTCGTCTATTCTCTTATAATAAGAAGAGAAGAGTCAAACTTTCTCTTCCGGCCCACCGCAGCCCTCTTTCTTTCATTTGCTTGTGATTTAATATAGTATTGTTAACTATATACAGAGGTGAAAAATATGATATAGAGCGGGATATTGTTTAAAAGAAAACATCCAGAATCGTGGAAATAATCCTTGAGGCCTATAAGGGACCGAGGGGATGTGTTGAGTCCAAGGTTTTAAATTCTGGGTATCGGCCGATATTGTAATAGTATTGATTAGGTGTTTCTTATATCATTTACGGTCAATATATTGATCGATATTATCGCATCGACAGATATATCAATTTTATCGTATCGTGAAGGATCCTCAAATAACATACCGCAGTATATGTTGGTTGATATCACCTCCAAGATGATTTCTTGGCTTAGCAAATGGATTGGGAGTGATCTAACATTGAGAGGACCCTAAAAAACCATTTGTCCCATCAATTGATGAGTTGAAGTCCCACTTAAAAGAGAGACCTATCTATCCAGCTCTAGTCCACATGTAAGCAAGCCTTCTAGAAGCAAACCACTTGTAATTGCAGGACAAATAATCTTTACCTCATCAGAACAGGAGAACAAGAGGTCTCCGGTTCAAAGAAATGACATTGAGGTGATAAAACTAAAAATATTGAGTCAAATCTTGTAGTCTACAAATATATTAGAATAACTATGGAACGTTATCATTGATTATTCTTTTTTTATTTCTAAAATCAAGTAATAAATTCTATTTTCTTTAAAAATACCATTAAACTACATATAACACTAAACTAAACTTCTAGAGCCTCTTAATTATGAATAGTTTTGGTATGAATATTACTACATAGCCTCTTAAATAGTTAAGTCGGCAGCTTTCAATATACATGTGAATCTTAAGCTTCGCCTTTTTTGGATAATGCACCAATAAAACATGTTGCTCTCATTCTAGATAAGTTTGGGAAGAAGGGAGAAGTCCACACTAGGCAAATCTTGCTTTAATTTTAGGCTGCCCTTTGAAATCTCAACTCACACTCAACTTCATGTCTAAATCTTTATTTTGTTCTAATGATAAAAATATTCAAAGAAATTTCGCAATAATGGTGGTTCTTTAGAAATTCAAAGTAAAATATTTTGTTATTCAAAGTAAAATATTTCGTAGAGAAAAATAAAAACTTATCGACATAGTTTGTTATTCAATTTTTGAATTTTCATCTCAATTCCATCTTTTTTAATAAATTATTAGCCCTTTCAAAAATAATAGTTAAGATGAAAATTAGATTAATAGATCAATAGATTATTTTGCATTGAAAGGGCTAATAATCTATTAATTATAATTAAGATGAAAATTTATTAACCTAGGAATACATATATATGTAATAATTTATTCCAAAAAACATATAATAAAATTAGATTTATTCAAATATGGAGCTATTAGACTTTTGACTCAATTAAGCTTGGTTATTATAAAGCTATCAAGAGGAGAAGTGCAAATCTACATGCTATTCATAATTAGGAATAATGTGGGCTTCACTGTACATTTCTTTAGTCAGATAAATGACAAATTCAGCTGCTTTCTATGTTGGGCCCAAACATGGATCTACTAGCATTAAAATTAAGCAATATCTTAATCACTGTACCACTCCAGCTCACAGTATAATCACTTTGTCTATTATGAAAGTTCACTTGCTTTCTAAAAGGTGATAACATTAATATATGGGTAAATTGTCAAAATTACCCCAGCTCGCTCGGGAGTTGTCTAAAAGCCCCTGTAATTTTCAAAATTTTTGGAAATGGCCTACGTCAAACTCTTTGTGAAAAACCTTGGGCTATATTTCATTTAGGATTGTCTACCCTAGCACCGTCAAGGGGTTCCAAGTGGCATAGAGCATGCCAAAATCAATTTTTTCTAGGTGCTAAGCTAAACTATACAAGATCATTACTAGAATTTTAGGGTTTTTAGCTATGTGATGTGAACAACTTAAGAAAGTTTAAGAAGTTATACCCTATAAGATCAAGTCCTTGTAGTAATCTTCTTGACTCCTATAGACTTCACTTCGAATTGAACGAACCTCCTCGTAGATCTTCGCGTTGAAGATGATCCACCCGAAGCTCACTAGGTCAAGCTCTTTCTTCACTAAACACTTTGGTGAAGAAAACACTTTACACTTGATAGCTTGTCAAGTGTAGAATGATGAAATAGGGGTGATGGAGGTCCTTTTCAGATCTCCTTCAGATGTTGTCTCCCGTCGATCTCCCGATGGATTCTGGAGGGGATCCCCTGCTGTGTGTGGGTCTCAATTGGTTTTGAGGAGGTTTGGTGATTGGAGGAGTTGGACGTCAAGTACCTGCAAAAAAGTCCCGGGGTGCTTTGACGCTACCGAGGACCCTCCGACGATCAAGTTAGTACTAGATCCGAGCAGCGTAATGGCTAAGTGAGTCAAAAATGGCTTCCTTGACCCCTCTGTGATGAGAGTTTATATAGCGGTGGTGGCACGCAGCAGCATGCGCGAGAATCTCGCCGGCAGTTATGCTCCCGACATCACGCCCGTGTAGAGAGTGGATCGCCCATTAATGGAGATCGCGGAGGCATAGAACGTGGGATATTGCTGGCGGAGATTCCGCGCATGGCGAGATTCGCGGAGCGGCAGTTATGCCTGTGAGCGGTGGAGCTGGTCGGAGGACCGAGGAAGACGGCCTCGGCCGGGGGCTCGGGGACGAGCGAGAAGGCCGAGGAGACTTGGTCTTGTGGCAGCTCGGGGCGAGCTGAGGGGCCGAGGAGGCCAATCTGCGGGGAGCCCCGAGGGGGGCTAGCTTGTGATTGCAGGTCGGGTACAGGGGAGGCCTGGTCGGCCTCGGTGGGCCCTTTCTTCCGGGTCATGGGACATGCCATCCGCCACGTGTCCTGATCCCAGGCGTCGCCAATATTGAGCATCATCATCAGTCCCCCACTCTTGTCCCGATAAGCCAGTGGGTTGGGTCAGGAGTAGACCGTCGGGCCACCCGGGGTGAGCTCCCTCCTAATGGTTTCGTCGGGACGCGTCCCCGGGTCGTGAGCTGTCTTTTCTGCCAGCAGATCAGGGCAAGATCTCCGCATTTAAGGAGGGTGCGCCGGTTCGTGTCGCTTTGAAGTGATGGCCCACGTGTCAAGCGTCGGTTGGCTGACGCGACGTGTGCAGGCCTGCGACGTCTGAAAGGGCGCGGTCTAGTGCAGGGACGACAAGTGGAGCAATCAGAGACGTTGGACGCGAGGAGGCGTCTTGGCGGGAGATGAAGGGCACCGTTGGATGAGGTCGCTTATGACGGTAAATAGGGATGGGTCCTATTCTGGGGGCCCCACACCTTCATATTTCTCGTTTCCAGGCCTCGGTTGTTCGGCGCTCATCTCCTTCCTTCCACTTTCGTTTCCTGAGGATCATTCTTCCCAAGGTTAGATGTCTTCTTTTTTCGAGTCAGTAGTAGTCGTCGAGGTAGGTTCTAGGAACCCTTTAGATGAGTCTGAGTCCTCCCGAGGGGCAGGGGTTAGCCCTTCTTCCCGGGATCATGTGGTGGGGGCAGCCCCCAGGGAGGAGGCGGTAAATACTGCCCCCAGTGCCTTGTGTTGGATAAGGCACGAGGACGAGCTTGCCAACGCTCGGGCTTGCTTTCACATACCCTCGCGCTATACGCTCCGCCTGGCCAAGGAGGGAGAGAGGGCGGACCAAGTACGGGGCAGGGAGATCGCCTTGTATTTGGAAGCATTCTGGGGTGGAATGCGTTTGCCCTTCTCTCCTGAGCTCGTTGAAGCGTTGAACTTCTTCGGGTTAGCTCCCGGTCAGTTGGTGCCAAACTCGTGGAGGATTCTCCTCGGGTTCCTGGTCCGCCTGAAGTTACAGGCGATCCCCTTCAGCCTTTCCCTCCTTGATTCTTCCCTCGTCTTCAAAAATCACCCTGGTGGTCAAGCGGGAGACCCGAAGTGGGTCTATCTCTCTTTCAGAAAGCGACCAGGGGCCCCCGTCGGGACGGGGGTTGTGGCCCTGCCTTCTTCCATTCATGACTGGAAGAAGAAGTTCTTCTTCGTTTCCCCTCCCGCGGGCGAGGACTAACCCGTGCCTACAGAGTGGTGTTGGGGTCAAAAGTTGTACCCCGGTTGACCGAGTCAAAGTCAAGGTCAACCCCCAAGCTAGGTGGGCCTAAGCCCAGGTCAAGCGGGCCCATGCCCAAGTCAAGCCCGCGGCCAGCCTCCCCATGCCAACAACAAAATCATGTAATAAATAATTTTTATGTAATTTTTTATACATGAATGTATGCAAAATGGGCATAAAGCCAATATGTTGTAAGCCCGTGGCTTATGTGCAAAAATGAAATGGCACATGAGCCATGGGATAGGCAAAATGCCATTTTGTGAAGCCCAAGGGGCTATATGCAAATATGTAAGCCTATAAAAGGCAACATGATGAATAAAAAAAAGAATACTTTTCATTCTCTCCACAAAAAATTTTAGATCTGAGATCTTTTGTGCCTCCTGCTCCTTCTCCAAGGTTCTAAACCTTCTCATTTCTTTTGAATTAAATCAAGAGTTTTACTCTTTCTTTTCAAAAACTAAGAAGTCTTCCACCACAAAACCCACAAAGGGGAACTTGGATCTACCATTAGATCTCAGAAAGGAGAGATTTTTAGATCTCACATCTCTTGATCATCAAGATCCAGCCAACAGAGGAGGAAGAGGAAGAACCCCTTTCATCAACCAAAACATTTTAGGAGTTTAACTCCATATATTTACATATATATATATATATAATAAATATTTCCTTTCTGAAGCATAGCTTCTGGTTCTGGGACTAAAAGCCCCTTTGTCTCGCCAGCGCCCAGCGCTCGAGCGCAAAACGCCCACGTGCCGACACGTGGCGCGCTTGCGCCTGAGCGCACAGCACTTAGCGCACAGCGCTCAAGGCGCTGGCCCTACGCATCCTTTGGATGCCTTTCCCCCTCTTTCTTTTATATATATATATACATATATACATATATATATATATATACACACATATGTATACATATTTACACATACACATACTCCGCGACACTGTCCCTGTTAGAAAAAAATTTCTAACGGGACGCTGCCCTGCACCCCGCAAGGGGGCTGCTAGCCCTCTTGACCTCCAGCCCGCTATCCGGGTAGCGGGACCCCCGTAAAAACTCTGCGTGGCTCCCGATATATCCAAAACCCCTTCAAAACACAACACTGCACATTGAGTTCGCATGACCAGTTTAACCCGTCAATCGGAGGTTCTCTCGCTCCAAAGGCGAGGGGTAATTAACGGCAGCTTAGTCCGCGGCTGCCGGAGATTCGGATCCCCACAATCATTAAATCCCGGCCTACCCTAGGCAGGGGGAATCTGTAGTATACGCCTGACAAGCGCGCGCGTATTCCCATTTCAATGGGGTGACGAAAAACACCCTACATATTTTGGCACGCCCGGTGGGACCAATCTCTCCTCCCATATTTCGGGTTAAGCGTTCATGCGAACTCAATCAATACACGTACCTGTATTTATACTAAAAATAATGCTTTTTCATGCAGATTTTCAAGAAATCACCTTCCGACGATGTCTTCGATGATGAACTCAGCTCCCGTCTCCTACACGATGAGGATAGACTCTAGGACGGTCCTTCCGGCCAGTCTCGGGAGACAATGGGAGGAGCCGCTGCTACCATTCGGCTCTATTGTGTTCATGCCAGTTGGCGCCATCCCAGCTCCTCAAGCCCCGGTGGCAGACAAACCGGTCTCGAAAGGCAGGAGACCAAATGTGGTGATCTCAAGGGCACCCCAACCCAAACGCAAGTCGGTGTCTGAACGACTTTCCTTGGCCCCAGCTGGGGGCAAGGCCATCAACACCAACAAAGCTACGACGCGTCTCGCGCAAGCCCCAGCGGTGCCTCTGACAACTGCTCGATCGGGTGTCTTCTTTAAGCTCCCCGCTGATCAACTCACCATGGCTTCCCGGGTAGCGGATGCTCGCCAAGCCTTCAAAATCGAGAAGCTGAGGGAGAAAAGGCTCAGATATAGAGCCAACAAAAGGGCTAGGGCTCCTGCCAGGCTGAACCTCATGAGGTTCGAAGAACAGGGTTACCCCGCCGAATATGAGGAAATGGCTGGGTATGTGGTCCACACCGTCTACACGGTGGGCACGCGCAGCAAGAGCAAGGACGGGGCTACCACATCTTAAACCCAATCTGGCTTGAATGTGGCGGCCGCTTCCCAAGAACAGCCGCCTCTGCTGGGTGATGAAGACCCTCTCGATGAGGATGATAGGCAGAAAGACCCTTCGGTCCATGAGGAGTCGGGCTCGGAAAGCGAAGAAGAGCCGGCTTTCCGCCCCAGGACCGCGGAGCAAGAGCTGCTTCAAGAGCTCCGAAAGCAGCTCAGAAACAAAGACAAGGAGATGGCCAAACTCTACTCCAAAATCGACGACTTGACGAATGTCGTGATGCAGCTCACGGCCCGACTTGCTTCTCAGCCGCCCAATCAAGCAGAGGGCTCTGCTCGTGAACCGGGAAGTGGTGTCCCAAAGCAGCCGACGCCTATTCCCTCAAATCCAAAAGTGGGCGAACCGCATGAAAATCAGTCGCATCCTATCTCGGGACATGTCTTGGCTACCGATGACAGTAGCCCGCTAACCCAAGATCAAATCATGGATTTGGTTGCCAGCAAAGTCAAAACACTGGTAGCCGAAGCTGAAGCGCAAAAAGATGTTAGCAGTAGCGGGAGACCATATCCTGCTCAATATGATCTGGTAGAATTTCCTAGCGGCTATGTCATCCCTAAATTCGGAAGATTCGATGGGACGGGAAATGCGAATCAACACATCGCCCACTTCAAAGCCTCATGCGGGAACACTGGGGGCAACGATGCGCTTCTCCTCCGCCAGTTCGTTAATAGCTTGACCGATGTTGCTTTCGACTGGTACGCGAGCATACCGGATGGCTCCGTCATAACTTTTTGTCCAAATGGAGTCTCTGTTTCGGCAGAGGTTCATGAGCGTCAGCGATAAGATTACCATTGCCGAGCTCATAAGGACCAAGCCCAAGAGCGACGAAAGCAACACGGATTTTATAACCCGATGGCGCAATCTCTCCGTCAAATGCGAACCGCCGATAGAGCAGGACCAATCTGTCAGTCTCCTCGTCGGAAATCTCAACAATTGGATGGCCCCGTTTTTATGCACTGCGGGTCTCAAAACATTCCAAGAGCTGACCAGGAAGGTCCAGATGCTGGAGCGCTCAAAACAGGAGTCCTCCTCAGATTCTCAAAATAACAATAAATCCTGGAGAAACCGAAAGGACGATAATCGCAAAGGCGGAAACTCCGATGATTCTTGATCTTTCAACATTTCGGCTAACCGAAATAAGCAAGGGATGAGCGGGCCTAGCGCCAACCAGCCTCGGAAGCCAGTGTTCGGAGAAGGAGGAGAATCTCCACTGAAAGAGAAGCTGGATAAGGTCTATTCCTTCAGAAGGGACAAAATCCGTAAAATATTCAAAGACGCCCTGGAGAACGGTCTACAACTGCCAGAGTCAAAAAGACCGCAGGAAGCGAATAGGACCGACGACCCCAAATACTGCCCCTATCACAAAGTGATAAGTCATGCCATTGAGGACTGCTTCATCTTCAAAGATTGGGTCGAAAAGCAATACAAGGCAGGAGAGATAGAACTGTCCAAAGGCGTGTTAGTAAACAGTCAAGATGCGACCGCCAATTTCATACAAACGGAGACTGAAGTTCTTCGTGAAACGGATTCTCTCAGACATCTGCCTTTCTCTGAAAACAATCGACCACCACGTCATTAAACTGGGAACAGTCGACCTCTAAGTCGTTAAACTGGGAATGTAAAAAAAATGTAAATAAACAAAAAAATGTGTAAATAAAAGAAAAATAAAAGCCGAAATGATGGGACAACTCGCAATAAAAATCAGCGAGTAAAAATAAAGATGAGAATAAAGCCGAAATGATGGGGCAACCGCGAATAAATAGCCGAAATGATAGGGCAATCGCGATCTTCGCGATAAGAAAAGCTGAAATGATAGAGCAATTGCGGTAAAAAAAAAACAAAAACAAAAAAAAACGGCGAATGATGAGTCGCTCCTGGTATCATATTCCAGTGCAGCGATGCAGACGCCAACAAAAATCCAGTTTCCCAAAACTCTCCCGGCCCTACGGTTGGTCCCCAAATTGACTACCGTATACAATCCACGGGCTCAAATAATTCTCATCATACCCATATCCTACCGTAATCACCAGTTACATGGCTGGTCTCCGCCTTTGGAATTATGCTCCATTAAGAAGACCCACTCATGTGTCCTCACGATACATGAGGAGAACAAACCTTTGTGGGATCCTTACGACTCATAAAGGAAAAACACACTTAGGAGTCCTCACGACTCCTAAGGAGAAAATACACCTGCGGGATCCTTATGACTCGTAGGGAGAAAATGCTTTTATGGGACCCTCACGGCCCATAAAATTGAAAAGCCTTAGGTGATAGGGATCTAAACCTGTCTTCTAAGCCATCGCCCCCCAATCCCCAAGCGGGAATGATGAGTCGCTCCTGGTACCATATTCCAGTGCAGTGATGCAGACGCCAACCAATCCCAATCCCTAAATGGCGAATGATGAGTCGCTCCTGGTACCATATTCCAGTGCAGCGATGCAGACGCCAACCAAGTTCTGAATCACATACCCCAACGGCGAATGATGAGTCGCTCCTGGTACCATATTCCAGTGCAGCGATGCAGACGCCGACAAAGTCCCAAATTTTTTATGGCCCTACGGTCTGGATCATACATCCTGCAAAACCGTATACAATCCACGGACGTAAAACAATACTAATCTCGCCAAAAATAATAAAATAAAAAGAAAAAAAAGAAGGTATGTCCACAAGCAAAATGGGCACGGATGAAAACCCGAAAGGGCTCCGTGAGTAAAAACAGCAGGACTGCCGACGAGTTTGTGAAAACCCGAAAGGGCGCAAACTCGTGAAAAAGAGATGAAATGCACTCACAAGGTCCTCTCGACTTTGTGAGGAGAAAATTCCTACGTGAGATCCTTACGACTCACAAAGGAGCAACACACTTGGGAGTCCCCACGACTCCCAAGGAGAAAATACACCTATGGGATCCTTACGACCCGTAGGGAGAGAATGCTTTGTGAGACCCTTACGGCTCACAAAATTGAAAAGTCTTAGGTGATAGGAACCTAAAACCTGTCTCCTAAGCCATCGCTTCCTAATAAGCAAACGCAAATGATGATTCGCTCCTGGTACCATATTCCAGTGTAGCGATGCTGATGCCAAACAAAAAAAAAATCCCAAATCCTCCCATGACAAATGATGATTCGCTCCTGGTACCATATTCCAGTGTAGCGATGCTGATGTCAACCCAAATCAAATCAAACCAACAACCTCTACGGCGGAATCATGCTCCGTCCCAGAATTTACCCCGTGTCGAAATGATGCTTCGCCTCGGGATATCTACCTTCCCTGCCGGAATTATGCTCCGCTTCGGAATCAAATCAACCAACCAGCTCTGCGTCGAAATCAAGCTTCATCTCAGAATGTGCACCCCGTGTCGAAATGATACTTCGCCTCGATGTACCTTCCTTCCCTGTCGAAATTATGCTTCGTCTCGGAATCAAGTCAGCCAACAAGCTCTGCGCCGGAATCATGTAGAGTTCCTAGGCACACTAATGAGGTCTCACAAGGCATCAACCATGCCAATTTCAAATTTTACAAGTGCCGAGAAACCCTAATACGGATCGTTAACTAGATATTTAGGCGAAACAAGCAACTAGTTAACAACTTAACTAAAAGAACGGAAATACAACCTTTGTAGATCCAGTCCTCCATCTACATAGCTCCGCAATGAAGTCTCCTCGCTGTCCAAATCGAATCCCGGGCTCTAGCGTCGGTTTCATCGGAGAAAAAGCGGGCTAGGTCATCGACGACGATGCCGAAGATGATCTACGTCGAGGCATCACAAGATCAAGCTCCACCTTCACCAAGCCATGAAAACTTGTGAAGGAAACACCCTATACTACTTGGCAAGAGGTAGAGGATGAAGAAATAGGAGATGGATTCACTTTAGAATTGGATTTCTCACTCTTTTTCATCAATCACCATTGATGGAAACTTGATTTTCTTCTTGAAGAAGAAGAAGAAGAAGAAGATAATATTATGATGAGTATTTTCCAAAAAGGAAATAAAATGAATACTTATCATAATGTAACCATGGTCAAGTGTAGATAATAGACTAGGGTTAAGTGGAATGGTTAGGGTTAAGCATGAGACAAAATGGTGACTTAGTCAAAGCTTCATGAAGCTTCAAATACAAACAAAGAAAGCCACCATTTTTCCTATTTTCTTTTCCAAAATAAAATAAATGAAATAAATAAATAAATGAATAAGAAAATGAAAACCCTAACCATTACACAACCATGGTTTAATCTTTACACAAACCATAGTGAGCATGTATCATCAAACATGATACAAACTTGTGTACAAAAGTATATCACATATACAATGTGCACAATCCAAGTGAGAAAATCCATTTAAAGTGAACCAATACTAGTTAATGCAAAGTAGTATATCAAATATATAATTATACATTAAATCATTAAATCAACACGTGATTTAACGATCCGGTCATATCGCATATAACCGACTAGTATCCAATGTATCGGCTTATCGAATCAATGCTTGATTCGATAACTAGGTTATATCGCATATAACCAATCGATACATTCATCGCGAGAATGAAATACGATATCACATACACGCATCATTCTCGGTCCTGCACATATCTCATATGCGCTCCTATTTCGTTTCGCTTGAGCCAGGAAACCTCTGTGTAGGACTCTAAAGACTCGTCAATACGCCGGCAGCAGGTGATGATCATATCAAACACCCACAAGCCGCAAGCGGTCTGCTAAACGTAACGGCCACCCGGGTATTGAGCGATCAGAAGAACGACGAGCAAGCCCGCTCACACTCCTGTGAATCCAACCAGTAACACTTACCGTACAATCCGGTCTCGTCGTCTGATATATCGCATATCTCACCTAGGGGTGGTAAACGTCAGACCCCAATAGCTTGATAAGTCGTGTCGATATGAGGTCTATAACTATTCGAGATACTACTGGTAACACTTACCAGTAAATCTCAGCAACCCTGGCCAGGGATTTCCGGTTATAGCCAATCGAACACAGCGCAACATCAACCCCCTATACCGGGAAAGACGAATCCCCTCCTATCGCTCATTACCTCCATGTGACTCGGGACTGTACCCAAAAACCACCGTTTTGCATGCCCTCTTGGACGTGGTAAGGTGGAAATCAAAGCACAGTAGGAACGACACAAGACTCTATGACGATCTCGGGTCAACAGACTACTCTGTACCAGTGTCACCAGAGAACTGCCATCTGACGTAAGGTATAATACCATCTGGGAGTTCTCGGTGAGTCCGTCCAGTGTACCCAGTCTCCACTGAGCACCCGTATATCATCTCTGATGTCAAACACCAATGGATATGGGATCATCCATCGCCCATCTGTATGGGTCGAGAAGGTATACGCTAGTCTACTCTGGTATATCGATGCCCCGTCTCGATACACCCACGACTAGGGACCTTGAAGGATGTACTTATGGTCTACCATGTCCCCACTAGTATGATCCGCATCATAGTCCAGGTAGTCAAGTACACATCTTAAGGGCTTTACCAACATGTAACAGAGAGACAATCAGTGTACACGTTAAGGTAAAGAGCAACCAGATAGCATACTATCATGTCGAGCAAGAAAGTCCTCCCTATATATGTCCAAGCATCCACTACAATATACATCCTATGTATAGTAATGGCCTCTAGGGCATACATATAACTAACAATCTCCCAGTTGCACTAGGGCCATCTTATAGCAGTGGTTGAAGTATCTCATACTCAACCATCCCATAATAGTCTCTCTCTGAGAAAAGGCCTTTGTGAGTGGATCCGCCGTGTTGTCCTTTGAGTCTACTCTCCTAACCTCGATCACCCTGGAGATCAACCATCTCCATGATCAGGTGATACTGCCTTAGAATATATCTGGATCACTGATGGGACTGGCGTTCCTTGGCATAAGCCACAACTCCATTGTCTCACAATGGTTGGAACGTAGTTCATCTCATGAACCAATATACACCCAAACATCCTCTTTGGTAGCATCTTAAGTAGCGATGTATCATGCCTTTATCGTCTAGTTTGCCACGGTATCTAGCTTGGAACTCTTCCAACTTACCGTCCCTTTACTGAGGGTAAAGACAATGCCTGTGACTGATATTCAGTCGTCTTTATCACCCTGGAACCCTTCCAGTGATTCTCCCCAGGATCAACTGATACCATCTCACTACAGCTAGTGAGTATTCTAACACCCAAATAACATCTATCTCATAGATGAAAACTCAGGATTTAGGAGGTATTATCTTGATCCTATGTGGAGAATCATTGTGATAAGCGGAGATTGATCGAGCGTAGCATAGGAAACTCCTTCCCTATCAAGAGTATGTCATCCACGTACTCTACGAGGATCGTCACCATACTCCCTACTACCTTTTTGTTTATACAAGGTTCATCTACCATTTTGATGATGTCAAACTCTTTGACTACCACATCAAAACAGATGTTCCAACTCCGCGATGCCTGCTTTATTACATAAAACATCTTGCACACGTTTCCGCTGCTCCCACTGTCTACGAAGCCCTCTGGCTGTGTACTTATAGACGCACTCTTCTAAAACACCATCTAGAAAAGCAGTCATGGCACCCAACCACCAGATATCGTAGTCATGGTATGTAGCCGTGGCAAGTAGGATCTGGATGGACTTAAGCATAGCCACTTGAAAAGGTTTCATCATTATCCATGCCTGGTCGATGACGAAAACCTTTTAACAAGTCTAGCTTTGAAAGTCTCAATTTTTCCATCTACACCAAGTAATCTTCTCAAGATATACTTGCTCCTGATGGGGATTTAACCCTTCAGATATAGCAACCAAAGTCCATACTTTGTTGGTGTATAAGGATTCCATCTCAGATCACTAAGCATCCAGCCATTCTTACAGAGTCACACTCCTGATGGCCAGCTCGAAACTAGTTGGGTCATCATCTCATGATGCAATCCTCGCTCCCACTGTCATAGAGAAACCGAAGTATCTCTCAGGTGGGTGAGGAACCCTACTAGATCGGCGGAGAGGCTGAGGTTCGTTGGTAACTATTGAATCCTTTGGTTTTATCAAATCATCTGCTGTAGTTTGTATAGCTGGAACCTTTCCAGTTGTACATAACAGACCTTACCTCGAGCTTGTCCGGATTTTGCTTTTAAACATAGCCCGGACAACCTCAAATCTTAACTAACTTAAGATATGGGCTCTTCCCTTTCCATATCACATATGAAGCGGTAGGATACTGATTTGATTGGAACCCTATTCAATAGGTATGCAGCTTCTCAAGCGCATAACTCCCAAAAGGAAATAGGTAACTCAGTAGTACTCGTCACAGAGCACACATTATCATATAGGGTGTGATTGCTCCGCCCCAATATACCATCGTGCTATGGTGTATACGGAGGAGTAATGCTGAGAGAGAATCTCATTCTCCTTTAGAATAGTCCAGGAATTCCGTGCTCAAGTATTCTCCTCCTTGATCTCATCATAGGACATAATACTTATACCCGTGTTTTGGTTTTCTACTTCTAAATCATATTCTGTGAATATCTCAAAAGGTTCGGACTTGTGTTTCAACAGGAACATATGTCTGAATCTTGAGAGATTATCAGAGAACGTAATGAAGTATAAAGAACCAGTCCTGGCATGTGTAGACAGGAGACCTTACATACATCATCATGTATCAGTCCCAAGAGTTCATTAACTCTTTCTCTGTTTCCAATAAACAGAGCTGGTGTCATTATATCTTTGTGACATGACTGGCAAGTTTCACAAGATGTAGATTCAAACTGATTTAAATATGCATCTATATGTAACTTCAGCTAGTCTGGTCATATTGATATGACCTAGTCTACAATGCCTCAAGAAGGATTCGTTCATTTCTGAACTCTTCCTCTTGTGTGTGTTCTATATACTAAAAACTGTAGTTTGATTTAGAACATCAATGCTTTTAGATAACGTGCCTGAACCGATCAACTTTTGATATAGGAAATGTTCAAAACATTATCCAACAATACAAAATTTTATCATTTCTTTAATAATAAAGAGACTGATACGATTTTGTATATCAGGTTCGGTATCTAATAACATTTGTTCAGAATCAATGTATTGGTAATACAGGGTGACAGTGACCAACAGACTTGGCTGCAACACTTGCCCCGTTTTCTGCCTCATGAAACTTATCACCCGTTCTCAGTTCTCTACCTATCTGTAGCCCTATGTAACATATTACATATGCGGGATCCTGATCCGGTATCATATACCCAGGACGTAAAGGACACTGAGAAACAGTTCTATATAATGAACACACCCGAAGGAGATGCATCATATGCACTTTCTTCGTTTGGGCGGCACGGGAAATCTGGTATTCCCCAATTTCCTGCTCTGTCTTATAACAATTATAAGGTAGAGCGGGACCAACGTTCCCCAGCTCAGTATAACAAGCGGGTTCGGTCAATAATCCGTATTATTATCTTGATTAAGGCGTGACATGGTCGCTACCAGGAGAGAGAGAGAAGAAAACACTCAGCGTGCGCTCTTGCAAGAATAGATTGGTTATTATTTTATCTAATCAGGATGGCTCCCACTGCTTTTTATCAAATCTTCCTTCAAACCCTAAAAGGAAAGACTAGCCGAGATTAATTACACACTACAAGTTCGCCAATCTTTCAGCCAGGCCAGTGTCGGTACTTTGAGGGAGGTCCCCCGTGCTTTCGCACGAACCTAATTAATGTAAACCTCGTTTTCCCAGAGGCGTAACCTCGTTAACACCTTTCTAGACACCTACTTGATCTGCTAATTGTAATGTGTAAAACTCTCCCAGGAGTAACTCTTACTCGCAGCGGGTATCGGGATCCAACTATCTCATAGAAGGTATGCAATCTCATTGCAAATTTCAACACTTGAAATTCCCGATAATATTTTGCCCCTAGCGTCCTATGACCTTGACGGAGGCCAAACTACCCATAGTCCGCTAGTCAAGTTCAACCCGTCATTTCCTGATTGAATTAAACCCACCCGCACGACCCTTGACGGAGGCCAAACAACGCCGTACGAATACCCTAATCCAATCGCATCATATGCTAGCAGATAAGCACTAGTTAGCTACCGTACACTACGCCTTGACGGAGGCCAAACTACCGCAGCACGAATACTAACTAGTACTTATCTGAAATGACGGAGGGCTACGACAGGTTTTTCTGAAAACCTATTGCGTAATGAACTTGATATCGTTGTAGAATCAAATGATTTTAAAATGGAGTGTTTTTGAGGCTTTTCTAGTTTTGCTAAAGGAGTCACTCCCGGTGAAGGGATCGTCGGCCCTTTCCTCGTCGAATGAGGTGCGGGATATATCATATATATCACTGTGCAAAGCAAAAACACTTAAAAGCAATCAAAAGACAAACCGAGTATGTAGCATCTGCCAGTTATTGCTAAAGGAGTCACTCCCGGTGAAGGGATCTCGGTCCTTTCCTTATCGAATAAGGTGCAGGATATATCTCATATACCGCTATGCAAAGCAAAAACCTTAGCTACCTGTTTTATTTTTGAAATTCGATTCTACAACATCTTAGGTTTCTTTTATTTCACTAATCATATTAATGAAGTCCCATCATTTAAGTACCTAAACATCACAGATAAATACGACGTATACTTATGCCATCCGTATTCGCCTCGAAGTCCCCTCGTGCACCGTTAGGTTAGGTAACTAACGGCAGAGCAGGGCAGGGCTAGCGTGGGTGTAAAACATAAGTAACATCTATATAATATATCATATATACTATATACAGTATCCATCACAGAACATATCACATGATCACATCACAGATATCGCAGCAGAAGAAACATATGAAATATTGGATATACTAGGACGTCCGTGTTTTCAATACGAGCCAGTATAAAACACGGATTCCACGGTCGCGATGAATAGCCAAACCCACACCCCTAGACCCCTACGAGAGCGGCAAGCAACCCTACCAATTCTAGAGTTAGGAGACCCGGACTCGACTCCTCGAGTTGGTCTCCCACTGGACTCCAGAACCCGGTTACTTGTGCTCCCCTCCTTGGGTCTATCCTAGTGCGGAAAAGTAAATAATATACAAAAGGTGACAACATCCGCAACCTGGAAGTGCCCTAATAAAAGAATATTACATACAGGTTTTTACATGAATGAAAATGAAAAACACTCATCTCACATAAAAACCCCCGGCTATTCAAACACGACGATCCAATGTAACATATCCAGCAACACATAACATCACATGTCATCAACGTAAGTAAATATGCGCATCCCAATTGTCGTTGACATATAGCAACGAAACCGGCGATATCACATATTACACTTACGGTAACAGAAAAGAAAGTGTAAAACTACAACAGTTGGAATCCGCAATCTCTTTAGACATCACATGCCTAATCAAATGAATTACTTAGACATCGCATGCCTAACAATTATAAACCCCGCATTTTAGTCTCAAAATCGAAAACTCTTTTCAATATCAAGTCGGGCAATCCAACAAGATTCCCGACATCCTGATCGAATACTCGTCGCAAACTTTAGTAGGCGGCCGCACCCCCGAAACCATCGACGAAGTGCACCAAGGCGGAACACCGCCACCGCGAGCACCCGAACGGATGCTTTCGGCGACGGGGTTCTCCTACAGTCACTTGGTCGGGGCTATGGGGTGTAGCTGTCTATTAAGTTTACCTGGCGAGTATCCGCGTACGCTACGTGATTGCGACGGACTTTTGATCACATCAAAATTCCGTGGCAGCCGATCAAGTGAGACTAAACCGCTAGATTTATAACATTCATTCAGTTATCTCAGAACTTTTTGTGAATTCCAATTATTGTATCACATTCCGGATAAATAGAAAATGTTAAACTTTCCGATCGAACAGTCAAACACCCAAGTTTTTCCGAAACAGCTCAACACATGAAATAAGTCTAACAACATTCAGTTTGTGCCTCAGTACCAACGGTCCAGCCGTAGAAGGGTCAAGCCAACGCCTCACATGTGGCACGCCGTACTGCCCCAAACCCGAAGGTTCAAAGGGCAGTTCAAGACGGTCACATAATCGAGTTAAGGTTTGTTGTCTTCTAGAGGGTCCATCGCGTTACTTGCACTACTTAGAACGTCGTTAAACTACGGAAAAATCCAACACTTGGAAATTTCCCGACAGGGGAAAAATTGGGTATTTATATCCGGTCGAACTTTTTAACATATTCTAATTATCCGGAAAGCCACAACGACAAAGTCTGATAATCCGATCGAATCATCGAATCCCCAAAACAACCCCAGAAAATTCAACTCTTTAATAAATATTAAAAATTCCCAGAAAAACCAGCACCAGAAAGCATGAATTACTGTGCAAAGATTGAAGGCCAATCAAGTCAAGAGGCCGCGGAACCGCCGCAGAAGGCAGGCTTCTGCCGCGGTTCCGCCGCGTATTAGAGGTATCATGAAAAAATTTTTGCATCGTAATTCTTAGAATTCCCTGCTGGATTTTTTAAGAATTTTTAATCTGGAAAAAACCCAGTTTTTAGAAAAAGTCCAGAGAGCACTTTATGGATTAGGGTTTCGATTCGTTCGGATTTCAAACTCCGTCTAGACTTCGCCTAAGGCTCTAGCTAGGCTCTGATACCACTGTAGGGTTCCTAGGCACACTAATGAGGTCTCACAAGGCATCAACCATGCCAATTTCAAATTTTACAAGTGCCGAGAAACCCTAATACGGATCGTTAACTAGATATTTAGGCGAAACAAGCAACTAGTTAACAACTTAACTAAAAGAACGGAAATACAACCTTTGTAGATCCAGTCCTCCACCTTCATAGCTCCGCAATGAAGTCTCCTCGCTGTCCAAATCGAATCCCGGGCTCTAGCGTCGGTTTCATCGGAGAAAAAGCGGGCTAGGTCATCGACGGCGATGCCGAAGATGATCTACGTCGAGGCATCACAAGATCAAGCTCCACGTTCACCAAGCCATGAAAACTTTGAAGGAAACACCCTATACTACTTGGCAAGAGGTAGAAGATGAAGAAATAGGAGATGGGTTCACTTTAGAATTGGATTTCTCACTCTTTTTCATCAATCACCATTGATGGAAACTTGATTTTCTTCTTGAAAAAGAAGAAGAAGAAGATAATATTATGATGAGTATTTTCCAAAAAGGAAATAAAATGAATACTTATCATAATGTAACCATGGTCAAGTGTAGAGAATAGACTAGGGTTAAGTGGAATGGTTAGGGTTAAGCATGGGACAAAATGGTGACTTAGTCAAAGCTTCATGAAGCTTCAAATACAAACAAAGAAAGCCACCATTTTCCCCATTTTCTTTTCCAAAATAAAATAAATGAAATAAATAAATAAATGAATAAGAAAATGAAAACCCTAACCATTACACAACCATGGTTTAATCTTTACACAAACCATAGTGAGCATGTATCATCAAACATGATACAAACTTGTGTACAAAAGTATATCACATATACAATGTGCACAATCCAAGTGAGAAAATCCATTTAAAGTGAACCAATACTAGTTAATGCAAAGTAGTATATCAAATATATAATTATACATTAAATCATTAAATCAACACTTGATTTAACGATCCGGTCATATCGCATATAACCGACTAGTATCCAATGTATCGGCTTATCGAATCAATGCTTGATTCGATAACTAGGTTATATCGCATATAACCAATCGATACAATCATCGCGAGAATGAAATACGATATCACATACACGCATCATTCTCGGTCCTGCACATATCTCATATGCGCTCCTATTTCGTTTCGCTTGAGCCAGGAAACCTCTGTGTAGGACTCTAAAGACTCGTCAATACGCCGGCAGCAGGTGATGATCATATCAAACACCCACAAGCCGCAAGCGGTCTGCTAAACGTAACGGCCACCCGGGTATTGAGCGATCAGAAGAACGACGAGCAAGCCCGCTCACACTCCTGTGAATCCAACCAGTAACACTTACCGTACAATCCGGTCTCGTCGTCTGATATGTCGCATATCTCGCCTAGGGGTGGTAAACGTCAGACCCCAATAGCTTGATAAGTCGTGTCGATATGAGGTCTATAACTATTCGAGATACTACTGGTAACACTTACCAGTAAATCTCAGCAACCCTGGCCAGGGATTTCCGGTTATAGCCAATCGAACACAGCGCAACATCAACCCCCTATATCGGGAGAGACGAATCCCCTCCTATCGCTCATTGCCTCCATGTGACTCGGGACTGTACCCAAAAACCACCATTTTGCACGCCCTCTTGGACGTGGTAAGGTGGAAATCAAAGCACAGTGGGAACCACACAAGACTCTATGACGATCTCGGGTCAACAGACTACTCTGTACCAGTGTCACCAGAGAATTGCCATCTGACGTAAAGTATAATACCATCTGGGAGTTCTCGGCGAGTCCGTCCAGTGTACACAGTCTCCACTGAGCACCCGTATATCATCTCTGATGTCAAACACCAATGGATATGGGATCATCCATCGCCCATCTGTATGGGTCGAGAAGGTATACGCTAGTCTACTCTGGTATATCGATGCCCCGTCTCGATACACCCACGACTAGGGACCTTGAAGGATGTACTTATGGTCTACCATGTCCCCACTAGTATGATCCGCATCATAGTCCAGGTAGTCAAGTACACATCCTAAGGGCTTTACCAACATGTAACAGAGAGACAATCAGTGTACACGTTAAGGTAAAGAGCAACCAGATAGCATACTATCATGTCGAGCAAGAAAGTCCTCCCTATATATGTCCAAGCATCCACTACAATATACATCCTATGTATAGTAATGGCCTCTAGGGCATACATATAACTAACAAATCATGCTCCGTCTCAGAATATATCCCGTGTCGAAATCAATGCTTCGCCTTGGAATATTTGCCTTCCTTGTCGGAATTATACTTCGCCTAGGAATTTACCTCTGCATCGAAATCATGCTTCGGTCAGAATGTCTGTGGCTTTTCGGAATGATGCTCTGAACCTTGGAATCATGCTCTGTCCTTCGGAATGATGCTCCGATCTCTGGAATTATGCTCTGCTCTTCGGAATGATGCTCCGAATTCTGGAATTATGCTCCGCTCTTCGGAATGATGCTCCGAATTCTGGAATTATGCTCCGCTCTTCGGAATGATGCTCCGAATTCTGGAATTATGCTCCGCTCTTCGGAATGATGCTCCGAATCCTGGAATGATGCTCCGCTCTTCGGAATGATGCTCCGAATCCTGGAATTATGCTCCGCCCTTCAGAACGATGCTCCGACTCTGGAATCATGCTCCGCTCTTCGGAATGATACTCCGAACCCTGGAATTATGCTCCGCTCTTCGGAATAATGCTCCGAATCTTGGAATTATGCTCCGCACTTCGTAATGATGCTCTGAACCCTTGGAATGATGCTCCGCTCTTCGGAATGATGCTCCGATCTTTGGAATCATGTTCCGCTCATCGGAATGATGCTCCGCCCCCGGAATGATGTTCCACCTTGAAGTCCAGCGTCAAGATCCATCAATTTCACGCACACAACTCAAATGGGCGGTGTGCATTTATTGATGGGGG
Organism: Agapanthus africanus; assembly: GCA_030015575.1. Taxonomy (NCBI): domain Eukaryota; kingdom Viridiplantae; phylum Streptophyta; class Magnoliopsida; order Asparagales; family Amaryllidaceae; genus Agapanthus; species Agapanthus africanus. The sequence continues at coordinate 286,374,314 of CM057341.1, read as the reverse complement.
CACTTTGTTGGGGTCAAAAGTTGCACCCCGGTTGACCGAGTCAAAGTCAAAGTCAACCCCCAAGCTAGATGGGCCCAACCTCAGGTCAAGCGGGCCCATGCCCAAGTCAAGCCCGCGGCCAGCCTCCCCATGCCAACAACAAAATCATGTAATAAATAATTTTTATGTAATTTTTTATACATGAATGTATGCAAAATGGGCATAAAGCCAATATTTTGTAAGCCCGTGGCTTATGTGCAAAAATGAAATAGCACATGAGCCATGGGATAGGCAAAATGCCATTTTGTGAAGCCCAAGGGGCTATATGCAAATATGTAAGCCTATAAAAGGCAACATGATGAATAAAAAAAAAGAATACTTTTCATTCTCTCCACAAAAAAATTTAGATCTGAGATCTTTTGTACCTCCTGCTCCTTCTCCAAGGTTCTAAACCTTCTCATTTCTTTTGAATTAAATCAAGAGTTTTACTCTTTCTTTTCAAAAACTAAGAAGTCTTCCACCACAAAACCCACAAAGGGGAACTTGGATCTACCATTAGATCTCAGAAAGGAGAGATTTTTAGATCTCACATCTCTTGATCATCAAGATCCAGCCAACAGAGGAGGAAGAGGAAGAACCCCTTTCATCAACCAAAAAATTTTAGGAGTTTAACTCCATATATTTACATATATATATATATATATAATAAATATTTCCTTTCTGAAGCATAGCTTCTGGTTCTGGGATTAAAAGCCCCTTTGTCTCGCCAGCGCCCAGCGCTCGAGCGCAAAACGCCCACGTGCCGACACGTGGCGCGCTTGCGCTCAGGCGCACTGCGCTCGAGCGCAAAGCGCCCATATGCCGACACGTGGCACGCTTGCGCTCAGGCGCACTGCGCTCGAGCGCAAAGCGCCTACGTACCGACACGTGGCGCACTGCGCTCAAGCGCAAACCGCCCATATGCCGACACGTGGCGCGCTTGTGCTCAGGCGCACTGCGCTCGAGCGCAAAGCGCCCACGTACCGACACGTGGCGCACTGCGCTCGAGCGCAAAGCGCCCACATGCCGACACGTGGCGTGCTGTGCTCAGGCGCACTGCGCTCGAGCGCAAAGCGCCCACGTGCCGACACGTGGCGCGCTTGCGCTCAAGCGCATTGCGCTCAAGCGCAAAACGCCCACGTGCCGACACGTGACGCGCTTGCGCCTGAGCGCACAGCACTTAAGCACACAGCGCTCAAGGCGCTGGCCCCACGCATCCTTTGGATGCCTTTCCCCCTCTTTCTTTTATATATATATATATACATATATACATATATATATATATACACACACATATGTATACATATTTACACACACACATACTCCGCGACACTGTCCCTGTTAGAAAAAAATTTCTAATGGGGCGCTGCCCCGCACCCCGCAAGGGGGCTGCTAGCCCCATTGACCTCCAGCCCGCTATCCGGGTAGCGGGACCCCCGTAAAAACTCTGCGTGGCTCCCCATATATCCAAAACCCCTTCAAAACACAACACTGCACATTGAGTTCGCATGACCAGTTTAACCCGTCAATCGGAGGTTCCCTCGCTCCAAAGGCGAGGGGTAATTAACGACAGCTTAGTCCGCGGCTGCCGGAGATTCGGATCCCCACAATCATTAAATCCCGGCCTACCCTAGGCAGGAGGAATCTATAGTATATGCCTGACAAGCGCGCGCGTATTCCTATTTCAATGGGGTGACGAAAAACACCCTACAAGTGGTCGAGGGAGAAGCACTTGCCGAGGAACCAGTCCAGTGACCCCGCCGCGTGCGAGAGTGGCGTCGTGGGAGCCCATCCCCCGCTATGACGTGCTGTTGTCTGAGAGGGTTCTGAGTTAGGCCGGACTCAGCCCCGTTGAGTTCGTCGGTAAGTTTAGGTTTGCTTTTTTTTTTGCTCGTATATTGCCTGTGTCCCTGACTCCTTTATACTCGGTTTTGTGCAGGACCCATGGATTTGGACTCGCTCAGAATGTCCATGTGCCAGCCGAGGCCGGTCGCAAAGGTCGGGGGCATCGGCTCTTCCCGTTCGCAGCCCTCCCCGGCTCCCTTTCCCCCGGTGGTAGCGCCCCGTGAGCGCTCAGAGGCGGATCCCACCTCGGGGCTTAGCAAAGCGTCGGGTCGGAGGCGGGCTTGGATTCTGGAGGACCCGGCCTCGGAGGAGGAAGCCGGCTCTCCCACAAGGCCGCTCAAGAGGAGGTCTGCCCGGGGGCCGTCTTCGCCGATCACGGTGGAGGAAGGCGGTCTCCAGTTCGCCGTGCCTTCGGGGCTATCCTTCGCGGATAGCCTGCTGCATGAGATAGAGGCGTCGGCTGGGATAGAGTCCATGGGGGGACCTTCAGGTCTCAGCTGGCGTCCATCGCCCAGGAGTCCGTGCAGGTAAGCGTCTGTCTTTCACTACTATTTGAGGATCGGTGCCTCTCTCATTTTCCTGATCTCTCTTCTGCCTTTCAGGTCCTTCAGCACGTCGCCCTCGCCCATGCGTATAGAGGCCGAGGTGGTTTCCCTGGCGATGAAAGCTGCGGGCCAGCTCTCCTCGCTGGAAGAGAGCTCCAAGCGGGAGCTGGATGCGATGAAGGCGGGGGTCGTCGCCCTGGAGGGTGGGGTGGAGGCTGGGAAGAAGGAGGTTGCCCGGCACCGCGAGGCCGCCGCGGTCACTGAGGCCAAGCGTAAGGACGCTCAGGTGCCGGCCGACAATCTGAAGAAGACAGTAAAATCCCTTCGGAAGGATCTGGGGGCGGCGGCCGAGTGGGCGAAGTCGGCCGATCTGAGGGCGGCCAAATTGGACGACTTCTCGGCGGCGAAGGCGGTAGAAGGATACAAGAAGTCGAAAGACTTCTATGATGACTTGGCCGTCGCCACGACCCTCATTTGGCACGGGGCCCTTGACGCTGTTAAGGCCCGAGTGCCGGGGTTCGCCGATGAAGAGCTCCGGGCGTTGTACCTCCTCACGGACACCAGTGGGCAGGGGCAGGAGGTTAATGACAAGGAAGTCGCCGAGGACCCTGCTCTTCTCATGGTGGACGTCGAGGGCCTTGAGGTCTCTCCTGGCCCCGAGGCCTAAAGCCCCCTCTTCCTCCTCTTTTTTTGTTTTGCTGCGCTTAGATCTTTGTAAGCCTCCGGGCATTTCGTTAGGATGGGGAGCCAAGAATACCCTCTGTAAAGACCGCCTTTTAGTAATAAAACTTTTTCTTTCTTTGGTTCTCTTGATTTGCGCTTTTGTCTTTTGTTCATGAAGAACGCTTGTAAATTTTTCTTCTTACGCTATTGGGCCTCCGTGTCAGGTCGGCTGCCTTCCTAGCGATCGCCTGTCGAGTTGATTTATGCGCTGCTGAGGAGAAGGCGTCTCCATGGCCCCGAATTCAAGGGGAGATCGCTCGAGACTTGGATAAACCTGATGCCCTTGGTTGGAAGCTCAGGCCGCCCGTACGTGGTGGGAGGAGGGCTGCCCGCCTTATTTGGACCGAGCAGGGTAGCTTCTCGGTTGCCTCTTGCGAGGGCTTTTGATCCTTCAGGACGGGAACCGAGCAGGGTTACTGCCCAGTGCCTCTTGGCGAGGACCTTGATCCCTGTCGGTTGTGGTAGGAAGCTACCAGCCGGGGATAGCCGAGCAAGGACTCGACTGCCTCTGGGAGGACTTTGATCCTTGGCATGGGGGGCTGTAGAAGCCTACCAAGGACCCTTGTCCGGGAAGGGTTACTGCCCGGTGCCTCTTGGCGAGGGCTTTTGTCCTGAAGGATAGCCGAGCGAGGGATCCTCGGGCTCGACCGCCTCTGGGAAGGCTTTCTGATCCTTGGCGTTGAGGTAGGGAGGCTACCCGCCAGGGATAGCCGAGCGATGGTTGTGCTCGACTGCCTATGGGAGGACTTTTTGATTCCCGGCGTTACGGTAGGGGAGCTACCCTCCACGGGTGACCGAGCAGGGCAGCTGCTAGGTTGCCTCTTGGTGAGGGCTTTGGTCCCTGGCGTTGCGGCAGGGGAAGCTACCCGCCAGGGGTGGAACGAGCAGGGCAGCCGCTGGCTTGCTTCTTGGCGAGGGTTCTGGTCTCCGGCGTTGTGGTAGGGGAGCTACCCGCCGGGGATGACCGACTAGGGCAGCTGCTAAGTTGCCTCTGGGAGGACTTTCCGATCCCTGGCGTTGCGGTAGGGGAGATACCCGCCAGGGATAACCGAGCAGGGCGGCTGCCGGCAGCTGCGGGTCGCCTCTTGGTGAGGCTTTCTGATCCTTGGCGTTGCGGTAGGGGAGCTACCCGCCAGGGATGACCAAGCAGGGTAGCCTCTCGGTCGGATCTCCAAGAGGTTTTGCCCGACCATACGCCTGGGGAACTGGAACGGTTAGCATGCGTATTGAATGCGGGGGGAGGGGGGAGGAGGTGAAGCGCCAGGGCCGCGTCGCTTCGGCTCCGTCGGAGGAGGCTTAGTGACCGCCGCGTGGCAGCAACTCCTTGGACGAGAGTGGGTGACCATTGAATTCCTCTGGGGCGCAGCAGTCTATATAAGGCAGAAGGAGCGCTAGATCTTCCTTCCCTTGCAAACAGAGAGTTGAGAATGCAGGACTTCCCATTCACCATCCTCGACATCATCAATTTCGAAGACGTGTACCTGTATGACTAAAACTGTACCGAGGACACGGTGCAGCTGGTGTACATGAGCATCGAGGACCACTTCGACCAGTTGCTCCCCCGGCGTTCTTCCCTGCTGCAGCTGCTGATGTACTCCATCTGGAGGGGATCGCCGGGGCTCTACAACCCCCTGTTCGAGCAGCTCTACGACGAGGCCGTGGGCAAGTTGCGGTCTTTGAGGTGCTTCGGCCTTATCTCCGCGAACCGGCTGCCTCGCTCGGAGGCGCTCGTCCGCGAGTGCTATGAGCTGAGGCTCGGGATCAACACGCGCGGGGGAACCGAGGGGAGAGGTTGTACCTTGCGAGGCCGCGGCTGGCGGAGATCTTCACCGAGTATCATGAGCAGTGCTCTCTGCACCCCCTTCCCCCGTTGTTGTAATATATTTTTTTTCTTTTTGCATGTACGGCTGAGGAGCCCATAATACCTCTTTTTTTTTTTGAATAAATAAGATCTTTTCTACTTTCTTCGCAATATTCTGTTGATCTTTATTAAATTGACAATAGGCCCTAGGGAGAGTATACATTTCCTCAAAAGAAAAGTACATGCTAATAGATGACCCTATCAGCGTGGCCCGAGCTTCCTGGAAGCTCGCTGGTCTCCGAGCTTGGCACCGGGTACGGGGCTACCCGGGCACCGGGCTGGTCGTTCGAGGAGGCAAGCATGATCTGGCTGATGGTCATCTCTGCTGGGGGTGGACGCTGCTCCTGTTCGCGGTCGGCCTGCCGTTTATCCCTTAAGTAAGCGGCGAGGTGCCCCGATCGGATGCGCTCCTCGATGTAATCCCGGAGTTGCTTGCAGTCCTCAGTGGCGTGGCCCAGCGTCCGGTGGAAGGCGCAGTAAGGGACCCGAGTCCGCTTTGAGGCCGGACGCGGGATTGGAAGGAACTTGAAGAAACCTTCGCCTTGGGCCTCCTCCAGTAACACTGCGAAGGAGACATTGAGTGGGGTGTACTCCTGGAACTTCGGGTGATAGGGCTGTTGACGCTCCGGCCTTTCCTCCCGAGCCCTCTTCTTCTGGTCGGACCGATCTGCTCGGGGGAGGTTCACGCTCACCTCGGACTCTAGCTGGACCTCATGCTCGGTCCACACCTTGACCTCGGTCATGGTCCTACGCTGTGCCAACGCAAAGGAGCGCAGCCACTCCTTGTGCCTCAGACCAGATCTGAGCGCCGTGATGACGGTCTCATCCCGGTGCTCGGGAACCTCGAGAGGGCATTGTAAAAGCGGGTTATGTAAGCTTTGAACGTCTCCTTGTCTCCACTCTTAATTGTGAAGAGGTAGTCGACCGTGCGCTTCTGCCGACGGTTCCCAACGAAGTGGCCGAGGAACTGAGTAGCCAGCTCGTCGAAGGTTGAGATTGAGCGAGGCTCGAGTCCTCGGAACTAGTCCCGATCGAAATGGATGAGGGTGGCTGGGAAGGTCCTGCACTGGGCGGCATCGGAATGGTCCTGGAAGCTCATTCCCGCGGTGAAAGCATCCAAATGGTCTTTGGGGTCGGTTTTCCCGTCGAACAGAGAGACCTTAGGGGGTTTGTTTCACGAGGAGACGTGGACGGCGAGCAGTTCCTCGGTGAACGGTTTGATGAGCGAGTCGGCGGCGTACTCGGCCCCGTCGGCCGAGAGGTGACCTTCCCGGCGCATGCCCTCGATATTCTTCTCAAGGGCGTCGAGTCGGCCGTGGTACCCTGAGGACTCGGCGCCTCGTGATCCCTGGCCCCAGCTATGGGAGACCTGTGTCTGGGCACGGCTCCGGTTCCTCTTGATGAGGTTCCTCAGATCCCTGGGCACGGTGGCTTTCGAGCCGTCGTGGCGAGCCCCTTCTGTGCGACCCCGTCGGGGGAGTGGGTGCCGGCCGTGCCTGCGGGTAGGCGAGGTGACCGACATCTCCTTAGGGGGCAAGGGCCGCGAGGAGGTTCGAGGCGTGGTGCTCCGGCGGCGGACCTTGGGGTGGAGCCGCGAGGTGCCCAACGGGCCTCAGGGAGTATCGGTCAGTGAGATCCGTGGTCGGGAGTCACAGCCAGCCGGCGGTCGGCCGTGCTGACGAGGGCAGAGCATTCAGGATGGGGAGGAGCGGCGAGGTGGGGCCCAGGCCCGGCCGTTTGGGCGCGGACGAGCGCCTCCACGAGGGACTGTAGTCGATCTATTCGGCTGGTGAGGGCGTGGATGATGGTCGCCGGAGGGAGTTCATCCGCGCCTCCAGTGAGGGGGCGGCGGCGGCTGGTACCCGAACCTTCAGGATGGTCGCTTGCCATATGGATGGAGATCGGAAGGCCAACTTTGTTTTTTTCGTGGAGTTTGCGATTCCCACAGACGGCGCCAACTGATGGAGGTCCTTTTCAGATCTCCTTCAGATGTTGTCTCCCGTCGATCTTTCGATAGATTTTGGAGGGGATCCCCTGTTGTGTGTGGGTCTCAATGGGTTTTGAGGAGGTTTGGTGATTGGAGGAGATGGACGCCAAGTACCTGCAAAGAAGTCCCGGGGTGGTTTGACGCCACCGAGGACCCTCCGACAATCAAGTTAGTACTAGATCCGAGTAGCGTAATGGCTAAGTGAGTCAAAAAAATAGCTTCCTTGACCCCTCTGTGATGGGGGTTTATATAGAGGTGGTGGCACGCAACAGCAGGCGCGAGAATCTCGCCGGCAGTTATGCTCCCGACGTCACGCCCGCGTAGAGAGCGGATCGCCCATTAATGGAGATCGCGGAGGCGTAGAACGTGGGAAGTTGCTGGCGGAGATTCCGCGCATGGCGAGATTCGTGGAGCGGCGGTTATGCTTGTGAGTGGTGGAGCTGGTCGGAGGACCGAAGAAGACGGCCTCGGCCGGGGGCTCGGAGACGAGCGAGAACGCCGAGGAGACTTGGTCTTGTGGCAGCTCGGGGCGAGCTGAAGAGCCGAGGAGGCCAATCTGCTGGGAGCCCCGAGGGGGGCTAGCTTGTGATTGCAGGTCGGGTACAGGGGAGGTCTGGTCGTCCTCGGTGGGTCCTTTCTTCCGGGTCATGGGACATGCCATCCGCCACGTGTCCTGATCCCAGGCATCGCCAATATTGAGCATTATAAAGGGGATTAGATTTGCTCACTAATGTATTCAAAAATCCATAATTCACATCACATGTGAGGGTTTAGATTTTTGAAGCAATTGAGGAGGAGGAAGAAGAGAGCTAGAGAGCTCAAGAAGAAGCAAGTATGGAAAAATAGCTAAGTTTTGTATTTCTCTCAACTGCTTAGATATTACAGACAACTGCTTAGATATTATGGACAACAGGTATGGAGGGTTTTTTGATTGGACCAAGAGGATTTTAAACAAGAGCAAAATGTTCAGGGTTTTTTACACAAGTTTGAAGCCAGCTGGAGGCTTTTTGACAATTTACCCTTAATATATTAATGCATGGCCATTTCATATATCTCCCAATACAAGGTGATCTTATTTTTATTAAAAATTAATAGATAATCAAGTATTAATAAAAATCTTATAATCATAGGGATTTTTATTAAAATGGGTATCAGGGAAAGGTTAAGTTGAGATCAATGTAACTAACAATTTTCATGTAAAGATCATCTGCAAGAATAAAGCTAGAGGGTTTGCTGAAATGCTAGAAATAATTACGAGAAAAGAACTTTAGCAATAAAATATATACTTCAATTATACATCAATCCATTAACATGATAATTTTTCTATTAATGTTGAGAGAAAGGTAATAAAACCAAAGAAAAACCATTCTCATCTAATTAAGAGAAAAACCAAACCAAATATCTTCTCATAAAATAACCAGAAAATTTGAGCAAATCATAGACAAGATAGAGTGTACATGTGATGTTGATTTTCCATCAAGATAGTGCTATGATCTTAAATTTGAACCCAAAAGAATTTGATTGAGTTCTCATCTAATGGAAAAAGAAATTAGGGTTTCATAAAAGAAAGATGAAGAAGAGGACATATGAGATTCGAAAAGAAGTATTAAAAAATGAGATTTTCTCATGCTATTTATTGAAAGAGGAAGAGAGGAAAGGAGGTTGTGTTTTTTAGAACAATTTGTTATAGTGAAAAATTAGCGAAATAAAAAAATACAAGTATTCCATTAAAAGAGATTGCCAAATACAAAATCCGAGATACAAGGATTACCAAAGCAATACTCAAGACTTTTGAGCTCCTTCTCAGCTTCCTCCAACATATCATAGCAGCGCCCTTCGCGAAGCGTATCCGTCCACCAATCAGCGCCGTATCCCTTGGTAAAGGAAAACATGATAGCCCGTCGAGCTTGTATATGGCTCATGAAATGAACGGAGCGGTCCCTCCAAAACTTCGTGATCAAGCACGCCCCACTGATAGAATCGACTTTGTTTTCCGCAGTGTTAAGTATCGCCAGAGTCATCTCCGCCGGGTGAGCAATGATGGCAACAAGGATGGTAAGAAAGATCATTCAAATCCAAGACGATCCAAGGGGAAGAGTTGACCCCACGTGGCCCTCGATCTCAGCCAGCCTGAGCTCGCACTAGGCGTGAGCAAGGTTGGTATTCAACAGGCATGCAGTAAAAGGAGGGACGATATCCCTAATGGATACCTCCCATGGCAGCAAAGGGCTATTTGATCCGGTGTTGCAAGCCATTAACTTCTTCTTGCAAATGAAGAAAAGGAATGGACGCTTCTCAATTTATGGGGAAGACACTAGACTCTCGCAGGCAAAACGGTACATCTGGTTTCAAAAGAGAAGGCTTCCAAAGTATGCACCAAGAAGGCTTTAAAGAAGGGGGCAGGCACCCTCTATTCCCCATAGTATAAGGAGGCGGAGTCCCCATGTTAGGGGTATCCAACCCAATGAAAAGATAGCGGCGGATACCCTTAGAAAGGGTATCCGCCCCCTTAAAAAACCCCAAGATTCCCACACACAGACAAAACAAGACAAAATAATAGCTCAAGGAAAAAGAAAAGAGGGAATCTCATTAATAACTGAGATCGGCCACATTCTCAGGAAGACAGGCATACAAAACGATACTCTGTTTTCTCTAATTGCATAAGGAGAAGCTCTAAACGAAGTGTTGCCGGATCTACAGCAGCACCAGGTATCATCGGGATACCATATAGAAATGTTCGCTTCTGGTAAATATGACTTAATACCCGGAAGCTATGATCCCTCAGCCACCCTTCAATTAAGCCCATTCCATGAACAAACCGGATCATCTCTTCAGCATCATAAAGGATCTGACGCGTCATCGTGGCAGGGTACCGTGGGATGGTACAAAGGATGGCAAAGAAAATAAAGGGCAGCAAACTGAAGACAGCTGGATGACATTCCTGACATGGCCCTCTATCTGGGCCAAAACTTCTTCACGCTGGGCTTCTCTAAAACCCTATTGAAAAAGACAAACGGTATCGAGAGGAACAATATCCCTGATAGGGATCATTCCTGATTGAGAAGAACCGACAGACTCGATATTCAACATGATTCCTTCTAAAAATAAAGGGTGAAGGGAGGTACTTCCTAAATTTATAAGGAAAAGAAGTATTAAAAAAGCCTAAAAACGAGGCATGTCATGCAAAGGAGATTCCTAAAGGCATTGACCAAGAGGGCCTCGGTCCCCTCCCAGTGAATACCCCTAGCGGGTACCTCAAAACAAACATCCTCGCTTATGGGTGCTTGCCTAAACAAGCGGTGCCCTGCTCAGGGATGCCCGCCCCTATTAGATATTAGTGCCCTAAAGGCAATTATTGTAATTGTATATGGAACTATATGTATATCAATTTCTTGCACGAGATGATAGTATTGTCATGACCCGTAATTTAGCATGTGACCGACACTTAAATCACGCAATGTCTAAAGGCGTAACGTAATTCAAGTGAGTCGAAACCCAGAAAATCTAAACCGTTTTACAGAAAATAGTAGGGGTGCAGTTTTGAATTAAAGTTATAATGAAAAATAGTAGGGGTGCAGTTCTGAATTAAAGTTATAATGAAATAAAGTTTATCTATAATTGCATACTAATGATATAAGAAAACGCAAGTAGAATATACTAAAGTTGAGAATATCGTTCGTCTTTAAAATTTTGGGCAGCACCTCCCTTATATATTTTGAACCAAAACCACATATACATGACAATAATTAAGACATCCCCAAGCGGGAGCTATCTCTTTGCCAAATGGCGGAATCACAACCACGCAAGCAATGTATACGACACCCAACGGCGAAGATCAACGCAGAAATAAAGCAAGACATTAAATCCACACATAGCGAACATATACCCATCGCTCTAAGTCTCGCAACAACAAGTCCGTCTAAGTCCACTAAATATACAAAATCTAGTTTCTGATTGATGGAGTTTATCTATATACAATAGGAGATAATAAATATAAGAGCGGGCACGATCTAATGTGTCCTACCTACCATAGTAAAACACCCGAATGCAAGATGTGTACCAACGATACCGCTACTGATCCCAAGCGGTCAAACCTGCAAGAACTGTGGCACAACGGGGGTGAGTTGCCAACTCGTGAGTAGAAAACATCAGCAGGTAGAAATCGAATAAAACAACGATTTCCTAGGTCACTATATCAAGAAGGTAATACTATGATATCTAGGATGACCATGTATGCATATATGTCTACAATATAATCAATGCCAATGTCATATACAAATAAACATCTGAATTATATGCATATATGCAGGTGGATATGATCCACGTGTCCATCAATGACACAATCAACATCATGGAACCTGAGTGTCCAACATCTACACTCGTAACATCATGAAAGCATATGATGTATGTATGAGGATATCAACCAACGTGTGTCCATCAACGACACATTAAAATTATGGAACCTGAGTGTCCAACACCGACACTCGAAACATCATGAAACTAGTGTCCAGTATCGACATGTAAATCCTCATATCTCGGGCTCCGTCAGTCCGGATCGGCCCATGGGCTCCGTCAGTCCGGATCGGCCCATATCCATCTCACGACTCCGGTCGGTATCCTCCGGGCCCAAACTATCACCGGTAGGTAGTACCCCCTCTGCCAGGCTCATCGTAAACTGCACAACATACCTTTCTTTCCCTGGGGTACCATACCGGGTCCACCATGTACCCATAAACGGTTCATTCAACTCCTCGAATTGGATTTCGAAATCAAATCTCAGAACCGAGAAAACTCATGATGGACGCATAGAAATATCATATCAAGAGAAACCGGGTTTTTAAAATAATACATATTTTCTTTTGAAGTATAACCACGGTTCTCAAATCCAGAATCTCATGAAAACAGCTTCTCAATGCGTATAATCGTAAAGCATGATGTATACAAATATAGAACAGAAATGTGAGCATATCAGTATATCATGCAATATAGAATAATGATGTGAGTATATCAGTATATCATGCAAATGAGTCATGTGATAATACTAAACAATTAAGAGTAATAGCATGATATAGCAATTTGACTGTGTAAGTGACATAGCAATTACCGATGATGAAAGTGTGAGCCGGCAATCTGTGTAAGTGTAACATACGCATCATCAATAATTGTGCAGGTGTATTAGCCGACAATATCATAACAAATAATGGAAGCATAGGTATACGTAATGCAATGAGAATATCGTAAACGTAGCAGAAATTAAATCGTAAGCGCACTATTATAAGGTATACGTATCTAATCTAACATCTACATAAGAGCTAAACTAAGTAGTGTAGACAGTGATTAACAATATCTATAACATATCTGAGTCGATGAATATATCAATTGGCAGTCCAGCCTCACAGCATCATGTATGGTATAATCCATCGTACGACATCCTCGAGTCAAGGGTATGAATCAATCATTAGGTAAAACTCATCGCGTACGGTAATCCATCGTACGGCGGAATTAAACAAATAGGGATTCTATCAACCTATACAACAATGAGGGTACGGATCTAACGTCCCATACGGTATATCACTCATTATTCTCATAAATATATATTTATCTTATTTTACCGATCTCATAACACATCTATCTCAATCTTATCATATTCATCGATCTCATGTCATATTCTTATAGATCTCGTCTCATATCTTGGAATATGTATTCAATCATTCATATCATCTCCAACTAACACTTTGATCTTATCCATAGTTTCCTAGTATAGGTTTCTCCAACTATATTCTATATATCGGTATCCATTTTATAATTGCGGGGGTGCTATATGCCATCCACCTGATTTCCCTCGTAGATATAAATATGCTCACCTGCAGTACTCCTCGCTAAGCCGTAGTCGATGTGTTTCGTCTTCTCGGAAGTCTACACGAGATACCTACAAATCAACACATATCGCAACGTTATGAAAACCAAGTCCAAAAACCGATACGGCACACGAAGTGCTCATAGGTTAGACCATATAGCTTACGCATGCAACAACAACCAAATAACCCTTGTCATTGACGTACAAATGTCCAAACACTAAATACAATATCAAATACCAAAACCCAAGTTCATAAATCGCAAATACCAAATTCAGCAACATAGAAAATTACTCCCAGATTTCTCCCTAGGTCAAATCAAGACATTTTGCATATAGGGTTGGTCTAGATATAAGATAAGAGAACCATAGACCAAAAATCATCGAATACCACTATAATGTGGCCGCAAATTGTGGCAACAAGCAATAAATCTGCAGCCAGAATAGGTAGGAATGGGCTCGGGTTTCAGGGGTTGCTTTATGGTTGCCTGCACGTCTTACTGTCATGGGAACTTATTTTATAGTGGTCTCAGGTCATCCCAGATTCCCATATACCATCATAGATTTTCAAATAATCAATGTCGGGAAATTCTAACTTCAGGTTTTGGGTTTTAGTCTCTGGTCTTGGCCAATAAAAACAACACTAAGGTCTTACAAACAATCACTACACCACAATTTACCATTTACAAGTCCATACATCCACTAAACTTCAACTAAGAATATTCTAAGATCACAAACCTCACTAAATCGAACTCTAAACTAAACTAGAAAGTTAGGAAACTAATTACAAGGTGGGAAGTGGAAGTTATACCTCTTGAAGCAACTGAAGAAAATTCCAAGATGGTGCAAGTTGCTTAAAATCCAAACTTGAGCTCACTAGGGGGTTTAGGATGAGATTGTGTGCATTTATTGTGAAGGTGGCATGAGGTTTTGAGACGGTTTTTAAGGTGCTTGCCATGGGGTAGTGAGGGTGGAGGATGAGGAGAAGAAAGAGGAAGAAGGAGATGAGGTGAAGAAAGAAGTGAAGTGAAGAATGCATGAGGGAACCATGGTTGACTAAAGACCCCTTTCCCTCGCTCTCTTTCCCATGCTCATTCTCTCTCTTGCCCATACCTTTATGTCTCCCATGTCGTCTTTTCCTTTCCTTTTCTTTTCCTTTTTTCCTCTCTCACAAAATAAAGAAAAGACCAAATACAAATGAAACAAACACAATGGAACAACATGCAAAAAAATTGCAACATGACATGGTGCACTAGTCATGGTTAATTAAAAATACGGATTTGGCATAATCGTGATTAGTAGTGCACTAATCGAGTTTAATTTAAACCTGCATATAATTAATTATAAAAATGCCCAAATTCGATAAATATATTTTTAATATATAAATAATTTTAATTTCCCATTATTTCCCAAATATTGGTATACTTATACCATTTTACGAAAATCCCCTATTAGCAAATCGAATAGTTTTCGTGAAATATATTATTTTAATATTAAATTTCCAAAAATAATATTTTATATTTCTGAAATGTTACAATATTCCCCCCTTAAATAAATTCGGTCACCGAATTTACATTTAAAACCCCAATTACTAAAACATTTCAATAATCTTGTTCAATTCAACGGGCTTCGAAATCACGGGATATATAAAATACCATAGCGCATCATGTGTGCATGTAAACGAGTGTGAAACTCAAAGATCAATCTCCGTCAAGCATCATACAATCATAGGAGTTATAAAGGAGATGCAAATCTCGAAATCTAATGCCATTCTTAAATATGCTATACTCAAAATTTCAATACGTAAATAATACGCATCCCTTTAAATTCCTCTAAAAACTTGATAAAACACATGGAAATCTTTTCCGAATCGCCGTGCAATGCGTATCTCATGGCACAAGTGGCGGACACTCAATTGTAAAGTAGTAAATATATACTTATATATGTTTTGCTCAAATTATACGTTCCGCCTTTTTGAAATATTCTAGAAAGTTTTTCCTTCGTAAAGGTTCGTGTCACTCGTGGACACGTAGGAATTTGCGAGACTATAGCTCCCTTATGAAAACCTCTTCGTACACTTTTATGCATGCAAAAGTACTCAGATACCGTCCTCAGATCAGTCATACTTGGCTACTATATAATATAGTACCCAACATCCAAATATAATGCTCAAGAGCAAAAATCAGCCTCAAAAGGCGTATCCAATCATCACGTGTGTCTGGTGCGCACGGAAATCAAAACCAAATACAAGTGCCACGAATGTGCACAAAAGCCAAACTAGATACAACGGGTGTGCACGAAGCATCTGTCAAATGCAACTGGTGTGCATAATAACAACATCAAGTGGATCTAGAGTGCACGAAAATTTCAACCCAGTGTAACTAACCTGTACGAATGAAAATCTCAATCAAATGCATCCGACATACACGAATAAAATCTAAATCAAGTGCATCCAATATGAACGAATAAATCTCAATCAAGTGCATCCGGTGTGCACAAAATCCCATACCAGGCGTCTAATATGCACAAAAAAATCAAAACCAAGCGTGTCAGGTCCGTATAAAATATCTAGTGCAGTAGCATGTACGATAACGAACGTCAAGTGTAGACGTGCACGAAAACATAAATCTGGTGCAAAAAATGCTCGAAGACTTAAATCGGGTGCAACAAATGTACGGAGTATAAATCTAGTGCAACCAATGCACGAAATACAAATCTAGTGCAACAAATGCACGAAATATCAATCTGGTGCAACAAATGTACGAAATAAAAATCTAGTGCAACAAATGCACGAAATACCAATCTGGTGCAACAAATGTACAAAATAAAAATCTAGTGCAACAAATGCACGAAATACCATCAATATCTCAAATGCGTATAAAAACAACACCGAGTGTACCAAGGTGTATAAAATCATAAACGTGTGCAACTGCATGCACAAAACATATATCAATACACTACAAGCACCTGTGAGCTATACCGAGTGCAAAAATCAAATCGAGTGCGTACCACATGCATAAAATCAAATCAACCGTATGAAATCCACGAAATCATAAATACATGCAGTCAAGGCACAAAAACAATATTAAGTGCAACTGATATGCACAAATTGCAAACCGATGTAGCGGTGTATAAACATAAATCAAATGCAATAACTATGCATAAAAGAAAATATCCAATAGGTGCAGCCATGGTGCACGAAAACATATCATGAAACTCCAATCCAAGCGATAAAAGTGTGATACTCGAATCACGAAACACGAATCGCAATAAATGACACTGAGGTACACCTCCTTCAATTTTGAAATATACCGGTGCGCCCAAAGCTGGCAGATCAAGATCATCTACTTGCCTCCTGCTCACGGTCTGGTATCTTTAGTCTCTGGGTCCTCGTTTACTCTCTGAATTACCAATCTCGCAATATTTCGGCTCGTCGGCCCGGTCAGGTGTACTAGCGGAACAGTCCGCTCTAGCACTCCGCAGATCATCTCTTGGCCAATTATCATGACCACTCGCAAACGGCACGTTACTGATGTCAGTATCTGGCCCTCTGAATACACGCGACACAACCGATCCTGGGTGCAAATCGTATCGCAGCAGTGCCCAGGAAAGAACCTGCTCAAGGTCTCTCCCGATCTTGCCTATGCCGAACTACATGGAGGTTGTCACTCTTTACTCAATCCTTTCTCATTTTCTGGACATTTGCGTTCTCAGCACAGCTTTTCCTCGGGAATTGGCCGTATCCTAACACCTCTGTATACATATCCGACCTCTAATCTCAACGGTGAGTATCAACAGCTCGTTAATATCTCGCACGAACCTCTTATTTCACCCGTCTTCATTATCGTCCACATCGAAATCATGTCTCGCTGTTTTCATACTGCAATTTGTTCTCGGTTACAGTCAATCCGGAGTCTCTCACAAGGACTCGAAATTTCGAACTCGGGTATCTTCACCACTCTGTAGAAGATATCAAGCCGAAACGTTCTCGAGAACTCGTCCAATTTATTAAAGGAAAATATGCTTCATTTGCCCGTTCTTGATCAACTCACAACGCATTTGGGTGAGATCCTCTATCCGAAACTGGTCAACATACTGATCTCCTATCGGAGCATCCAACGAACAACATCCTCTCTTGATCGATATACTCTAGATCTGAGTAAGATTCTCTACACTGGAAATATTCAACTCAACTGAGCATGCGCCGGTGCATCAAATCAGATGAATCATATCAGTCGCTCAACTCGAGGTAGACTAGCTTTCTCCTGTCACATCTCTGCCTGAAAGCTCCAGCGTTTTCAGCTTATAAACTCTGGAAACGACATCCCATCAATCTCAGCAAAAGCTGGGTCATCTGTCTGCACGGTGGACAACATCATGACCTCAGGGGCAGGCTGTACATCAACAGTCCTCTCAATCTGGCAGCCTCTATCAATGGCCCGATCATCCGGTGCAAAACCGAACACTCGCCTCAACGAGAGGTCACAACACAAATACTAAACCGATACATTCCCATGTCACCAGAAAACACGATGGTCAGTCCTCGTCTATGACGAGCTCGTCCTGACCGCATCACTAGCAGCAGCTCAACCTGCGCTCAAACCATGGTGACAGGAACTTCAAGCATGTATCGATGAAGATAGCTCAAAGGAACGAAAGGAATCAACAGATCCAAAATGGATACATGATCATAAGGAAGAACGGAATCAATGAGAGTAAGATCATTGGAATGAATAGAAGAACGGATCTCAAGAATATACAGCCTAAGACCACTTAAGCAGAGTATCGTATCGTAAGTATGCCGTAGAACATACGTACGATACGTTACTCTACTTGAGTTACCTACTCCATCAATCAGCGTCAACCTAAGTAACGAAAGTTCGGGTCTAATACCCCCTATCAAGTCTAAGTTCCGTAACGTTAAGCCTAGATTCCGAAATATATATGACATAGACTCCGCATAGTTAAACCCAGCCTCAAACCAAGGTTAAACCTAACGCTCTGATACCAACTTTGTCACGACCCGTAATTTAGCACGTGATCGGCACTTAAATCACGCAACGTCTAATGGCGTAACGTAATTCAAGTAAACCGAAGCCCAGAAAATCTAAACCTCTTTACAGTAGTGGGGGTGCAGTTTTGAATTAAAGGTATAAATGATATAAGAACACGCAAGTAGAATGTACTAAAGTTGAGAACATTGTTCGTCTTTAATATTTTGGGCACCACCTCCCTTGTATATTTTGAACCGAAATCACATATACATGACAATAATAAAAGGCATCCCCAAGTGGGAGCTAGCTCTTCGCCAAATGGCAGAATCACAACTATGCAAGCAGTGTATACGACGTCCAACGGCGAAGATCAACCCAGAAGGAATAATATGAATAAATCAAGACATTAAATCCACACATAGCGAACATATACCCTTCGCTCTAAGCCTCGCAACCACAAATCTATCTAAGTCTACTAAATATACAAAGACTAGTTTCTGATTGATGGAGTTTATCTAAATACAATAGGAGATAATAAATATAAGAGTGGGCACGATCCAATGTGTCCCACCTACCATAGCAAAACACCCGAATGTAAGCTGTGTGCCAACGATACCGCTGCTGATCCAAGTGGTCAAACCTACAAGAACTGTGGCACAACGGGGGTGAGTTGCCAACTCGTGAGTAGAAAACATCAGTAGGTAGAAATCGATTAAAACAACGATTTCCTAGGTCACTATATCAAGAAGGTAATACTATGAAATCAAGGGTGACCATGTATGCATATATATCAACAATATAATCAATGTCAATGACATATACAAATAAACATCTGAATCATATGCCTATATGCAGGTGTATATCATCCACGTGTCCATCAATGACACAATCAACATTATGGAATCTGAATGTCCAACATCGACACTCGCAACATCATGAAAGCATATGCATGTATGTATGAGGATATCAACCAACGTGTGTCCATCAACGACACATCAAAATCATGGAACCTGAGTGCCCAACACCGACACTCGAAACATCATGAAACCCATGTCCAGTATCGACACGTAAATCCTCATATCTCGGGCTCCGTCTGTCCGAATCGGCCTATGGGCTCCATCAGTCCGGATCGTCCCATATCCATCTCACGACTTCGGTCGGTATCCTCCGATTCCAAACTATCACCGGTAGGTAGTAGTCCCTCTGCCAGGCTTATCGTCTGCTGCACAACATAACTTTCTTGCCCCGGGGTACCATACCGGGTCCATCATGTACCCGCAAACGGTTCGTCTAGCTCCTCGAATCGGGTTTCGAAAACAAATCTCATAACCGAGAAGACTCATGGTGGACGCATCAAAATATCATATCAAGAGAAACCGGATTTTTGAAACAATACATATTTTCTTTTGAAATATAACCACGGTTCTCAAATTCAGAATCTCATGAAAACATCATCTCAATGCATATAATCGTAAAGCATGATGTATGCAAATATAGAACAGAAATGTGAGCATATCAGTATATCATACAACATAGAATAGTGATGTGAGCATATCGGTATATCATGCAAACGAGTCATGTGATAATACTAAACAATTAAGAGTAATAGCATGATATAATAATTTGACTGTGTAAGTGACATAGCAATTACCGATGATGAAAGTGTGAGCCGGCAATCTGTGTAAGTGTAACATACGCATCATCGATAATTATGCAGGTGTATTAGCCGACGATATCATAACAAATAATGGAAGCACAGGTATACGTAATGCAATGAGAATATCGTAAACGTAGCAGAAAGTAAATTGTAAGCGCACTATTATAAGGTATACGTATCTAATCTAACATCTATATAAGGGCTAAACTAAGTAGTGTAGACAGTGATTAACAATATCTATAATATATCCGAGTCGATGAATCTATCAATCGGCAGCTAGCCTCACAGCATCACATACGGTATAATCCATCGTACGGCATCCTCGAGTCAAGGGTATGGATCAATCATCAGGTAAAACTCATCGCGTACGGTAATCCATCGTACGGCGGCATTAAACAAATTGGGATTCTATCAACCTATACAACAATGAGGGTACGGATCTAACGTCTCGTACGGTATATCACTCATTATTCTTATAAATATATATTTATCTTATTTTACCGATCTCATAACACATCTATCTCAATCTTATCATATTCATCGATCTCATGTCATATCCTTATAGATCTCGTCTCATATCTTGGTATATGTATTCAATCATTCATATCATCTCCAACTAACACTTTGATCATATCCATAGTTTCCTAATATAGGTTTCTCCGACTATATTCTATATATCGGTCTCTATTTTATAATTGTGGCTATATGCCATCCATCTGATTTCCCCCATAGATATAATTCTACTCACCTGCAATACTCCTCGCTAAGCCGAAGTCGATGTGCTTCGTCATCTTGGAAGTCCACGCGAGATACCTACAAATCAACACATATCGCAACGTTATGAAAACCAAGTCCAAAAACCAATACGGCACACAAAGTGCTCATAGGTTAGAACTTATAGCTTACGCATGCAACAACAACCAAATAACCCTCGTCGTTGACGTACAAACGTCCAACGACCAAATACAATATCAAATACCAAAACCTAAGTTCATAAATCGCAAAAACCAAATTCAGCAACATAGGAAATTTCTCCCAGATTTCTTCCTAGGTCAAATCAAAGACATTTTGCATATAGGGCTGGTCTAGATATAAGATAAAGGAACCATAGACCAAAGATCATCGAATTCCACCATAATGTGGCCGCAAATTGCGGCCACAAGCAATAAATCTGCGGCCAGAATAGGTAGGAATGGGATCGGGTTTCAGGGGTTGCTTCATGGTTTCCTGCACGTCTCACTGTCATGGGAACTTATTTTATAGTGGTCTCGAGTCATCTCAGATTCCCATATACCATCACAGACTGTCAAATAATCAATGTCGGGAAATTCTAACTTCGAATTTTGGGTTCTAGTCTCCGGTCTTGGCCAGTAAAAACAACATTAAGGTCTTACAAACAATCACTACACCATAATTTACCATTTACAAGTCCATACATCCACTAAACTTCATCCT
This sequence comes from Agapanthus africanus, assembly GCA_030015575.1. Lineage (NCBI taxonomy): Eukaryota > Viridiplantae > Streptophyta > Magnoliopsida > Asparagales > Amaryllidaceae > Agapanthus > Agapanthus africanus. The sequence continues at coordinate 286,353,375 of CM057341.1, read as the reverse complement.
AGAATATTCTAAGATCACAAACCTCACTAAATCGAACTCTAAACTAAACTAGAAAGTTAGGAAACTAATTACAAGATGGGAAGTGGAAGTTTTACTTCTTGGAGCAACTGAAGAAAATTCCAAGATGGTGCAAATTGCTCAAAATCCAAACTTGAGCTCACTAGGGGGTTTAGGATGAGGTTGTGTGTATTTATTGTGAATGTGGCATGAGATTTTGAGACGGTTTTTGAGGTGCTTGCCATGGGGTAGTGAGGGTGGAGGATGAGGAGAAGGAAGAGGATGAAAGAGATGAGGTGAAGAAATAAGTGAAGTGAAGAATGCATGAGGGAACCATGGTTGACTAAAGACCCCCCTCTCTCTTGCCCATTCTCATTCTCTCTCTTGCCCATACCTCTATATCCCTCATGTCATCTTTTCCTTTTCTTTTCTTTTCATTTTTCCCTCTCTCACAAAATAAAGAAAAGTCTAAATACAAATGAAACAAACACAATGGAAAAACATGCAACAAAATTTCAACATGACATGGTGCACTAGCCATACTTAATTAAAAATACGGATTTGGCATAATCGTGATTAGTAGTGCACTAATCGAGTTAAATTTAAACTTGCATATAATTAATTATAAAAATTCCCAAATCCGATAAATATATTTTTAATGAATAAATTATTTTAATCTCCCATTATTTCCCAAATATTGGTATACTTATACCATTTTACGAAAAACCCCTATTCGCAAATCGAATAGTTTTCGTGAAATATATTATTTTAATATTAAATTTCCAAAAATAATATTTTATATTTCTGAAATGTTACAAGTATGTTATCTGGTTTACTTTATCATTATAGTGTACATGTTTTAATTGTTATTACGTATCGCAAATATATAATGATGAAGTCCTTAGAATGTTGCGGGACTACCAGGATTACGATGAGATCATAATAGTGGGGTTTAGTTAGTTGTTGAGCACATTCTTAAATTAATCCAAGTCGTAGGAATGTTGAAGCAAGACATCGGCACTCCAGAGTAGACTAGTGCATGTGTTTCTTGATCCCGAGGAGGGCGAAGGCTGATCCCACAGCCATTGGTGTTTAATACTGTGGATTATATGCAGGTGCTCATTGCGAATGAGTACACTGAACGGGCTCGTCGAGAACTCCTAGATGATATTGTACATATATGTCAAATAGCAGTTCTTTGGTGACAATGGTACATGGTAGTCTTCTGACCTGATACCGTCATAGTACCTTATGTGTGGACCGACTATACATTGACTTCTACCCAACCACGGCTTTAAAGAGCCATGCATATAGTTTTTTCTTGGGTATAGTCCTGAAGCATATAGAGGTAGTGAGCGCTCAAGATGGGATTCGTCTCTCCCGGTATAAAGAGTTGATACCGTACTATGCAGGATATAACTATGACCTGAAGTCCCTGGACAGGGCTATTGAGATAAACTGAAAGGTGTTATCAGTTGTATCTCGAATGGTTATGAGTTTAATATCGGCATGAATTATTGTTAGGATTAGGTGCTAGGGTCACAACACTTGCGGACTGCAGTGAAATAGTAAATAATAAATTTCAAGAACATAACACCAAATACCAATACCAAAACCATTCAAATACAAGTAGTTGTCAAAAACTAGTAAGAAAATAAAGGGGTTTAGGGGGTTACAACCTTTGTAGCGTGTCCACTCGTCTAGTGGAAGACCCAAGATAGATTCCACGTCGTAGGGATCAAGCTTGCAAGCGGACCTCCTTGCCGAAGATGATACACTTCAAAGAAGACCCCAACACAAGCTTCAATTTTACCAAAATCTTCACTTTTGTGAAATAACTTGCTTTCAAAAATTGCTAAAGAATGAGAGGAAGAGATGTAATGAGCTCACTGTTTACTTTTCTTTCTCCCTTTCTCTCTTGAGCTTGCATTTCACTACTCAAAAATGAGGAGAGAGAATGAGCATAAAGGAATGAAGGAGGAAATAGAATGCTTCATCCAAGAATATTCTTTTTTTCATTTAAAAATGAAGTCATACCTCTCTACAACCATACCTCATTTCTTTAATAATAAAAATAAACAAGGTGTTCCTTTCTAAAAGCATACACGTGTATCATATACATAAAATATATGTATCATATACACATACAAGTATTTGTATCAAATACAAAAGTATTTTAGTATATATATCATATACATATACTCGTATTTGTATCACATACAAATAGTAAATGATTCTAGAAGGGTATGCATATCATATACACAAAAAATATTAGTATATGTATCATATATACACACACACACACGTATTTGTATCACATACAAATAGCAAATGTGAGAAAGAGTGAACATAATACAAGAATATATATATATATATATATATATATATATTAAATCAACACTTAATTTAATAATTCGGATATATAATAAATCTTCTTGCATTATCAAACGTTCGATTAATGTATGTGTATCATATACACGTATTTAATCGAATTCCCGCACGTATCAGTATACGCACACTACATCGTTTTGCCTGAGCCGGGAAACATTTTGGGTGGGACTCTAAAGACTCGACAATACGCTGGCAATAGGATATGATAATATCCGATTGAATCTGAAAGAATTTCAGATCAATCCCCTCACGGGTTAAGCCACAAGCACATCGGTGGTACTAGCTGCACGTAACGGCTACCCATGTATTAATCGAAAAGTAGGTCGACAAGCAAGCTCATATGAACCCAACAGAGCCTATCAGTGACAATCACCGTACAGTTCGGTCTCTTCGTCAGAGAGTCACATACCGGGTCTGGGGGTGGATACTATAAAACCCCCAATAACCCAATAAGTCGTGCTGATGTTAAACTCATAGCCATCTAAGATACAACTGATAATGCTTATCAGTTTATCTCAACCAAGAATGACTTCATTAGCTATAATTGTCTTATCATTTCGACCCACATGAATGATATGCAAGTAAAACATATACAACATGTATTATCATCTCGACCAAGAATGTTCTATACATATAGGTCTATATGCAATTACAATAATTGCCTTTAAGGCACCTATATCCAACACTTATTGGGTTATTGGAGTTCTGACAGTGTCCACCCCCCAGACTCGATATGTGATACTCTTTGACAGACAGGATTATACGATAATTGTCACAGATAACCTTTGTTGGGTGCAGATGAGTTTGCTTATTGACCTGCCTTTTGATATATACCTGGGTACCGTTAGATGCAGCTAGCGGCACTAACGTGCTTGTGGTTTAACACGTTCGAGGGATTGACCTGAATTTTTTTAGATTCAATCAGATATGATCCTATTAACTCATTGCCAGCGTATTGTTAAGTTTTTAGAGTCCCATGCCGAAAGTGCCCGCTCAAGTGAAATAATAATGTGGATTTATAGTGTGTGTATAAATGATACGCGTGGGAGTTCGATTAAACACGTGTATATGATACACGCAAATTTTTCAAATGTTTGATATTACTAACCGGCTTAATAAAGAGCCGGATTATTAAGTCAAGTGTTGACTTAATCTTCATATGTGATATGGTTACAAGTATTGTGTATATGATACACACTCTCTCTTGCATATGTATAAGATACATGTGTGTGTGTATACTGTTGGGTTACGGCAGCGCCCCGGCCATCAAACCGTGACCAAATGCGGAACAAAAAATTTCTAAACTGGCGCTACCACAACCCGATGCCTGGATCTACCCTAAACTCTATACTAGTAAGCAATATAAAGAGTTAGGAACGGTTATACCGAATGAACCAAGTCCTTCGGGTCTTCAACCATCATCCCAAGCTCCTAGTGGCCGCGGATCGAATTTGGTTGCCGGTCTTCCTCCATCTACGATGATCCACCCAAGGGAAACGTCGCAAGTTTCAGCCTCACCAAGCGAGGCAACCGACGCTCCAAGGTTGCTAGCAATAGAGAGTGGAGGTGTAGGATTATCTCACTATAATTTTTCTCTCATCAAAATACTCCAAAGAGCAACTCAAGAAGAAGAAGGAGGGGTGATGAAAACAATGGCATGAGCAACCATGGAAAATGGCTATATCTCTCAAGAGAGAAGAGAATCATCAAGTGAAGGAAAAATACTTGGATGGCATGTAAAGAATATGGCTCCAACAATTTACAACCATGCAATGAAAATATCTTCTCCAATTTTCACAATAAACAAATGTGTGACATGCCTCTCTACATGCCAAGCCCATGCTCATGCCAACTCACCCTCCACCTCATTTCCTAAATTGATTTTCTAAAATGAAAATCAAATAATGAGGTGGCCATCTTCTTGAAGCTATTCCGTATAAATACGGAATGCAACCCGGTACACGTATCGAAATACATATACGTATATTCGTACAAAAATACGAATAGCTAAGAGAGAAAATGAATAGTGAACAATAATACTAGAATACATACACACACACACACACACACACACATACATATTTAAATTATTAAATCAAAACCTGATTTAATAATCCAGCTTAATCCTAAACCGCTAGTATTATCAATCGTCCGATTAAAGTCTGTGCATCATGTACACATATTTAATTGGACACCTGTATGTACCAACATACGTCATCTACACCATATCTTCTGAACCGTGAAAACCCTCTGTGTGGGACTTTAAAGACTCGTCAATACGCTGGCAATGGGTTTAACCACAAGCACGACAGTGGCACTAGCTGTACGTAACGGCTACCCAGATATTGAGCGAAAGGAAGGCCGACGATCAAACTCATCCGTACCCCTCCTATCCTGACAGTGACAATCTCCGTACAGTCCGGTCTGTTCGTCTAAGAGTATCGCATATCGAGTCTAGGAGGGTGGATGAAGTCAGACCCCTAATAACGTGATAATTCGTGTCGGTATGAAACCCATCACCACATGAGAAACTACTGATCCTAGATCAGTAATTCTTGACTATCTTGGCCAAGGATTTCTAGTGATGGACACTCATGCACTGCACGACATCAACACCCAATACCGGGAGAGACGAATCCCCGACGATCCGCTCACTGCCTCCATGTGGCTCGGGACTGTACCCAACTAAAACATGTTTGCACGACTCCTTTGAGCCGTGGTAGGATAGTAATCAAAGCACAGTGGGAACTCACACGAGATAAATGACGATCTCAGGTCGACAGACTAACCTGTACACATGTCACCTAGGAACTGCTATCTGACAATAGGTATAATACTAACTAGCATGTTCCCGGCGAGTCCGTCCGGTGTACTCATAACCCAATGAGCACATGTATACTATCTTAGGTGAACAAACTAACACCAATGGCTTGTGAGGCCGGCCACCGCCCCTCGTCGGGGTCTCGATCAGTATACACTAGTCTACTCCGGAGTACTAATTCCTAATCTCGATACTCCTATGACTAGGGACATTTAAGGATGTGCTTATGGACCACCCAGCTCCCATGTATATGATCGCCATCATAATGCTGGTAGTCAAGAAAGAATCGTATGGGCTCTATCAACATGTAATAGTGATCTGTAATTCCACCTAATGCTGTACATGATGATAAAGATAAAGCAGATATCATACTATCATCTCAACTAAGACTGTTCTACCGGTATAAGTCCTCCCTCAATCATCACAATCGCGTGCCTGTGATTCAATAATTGACTTGAGGGCACTATAGCCAACATATACTTATTTGTCATTTAGTGGTAAACATGCATATGGGCTAGTTGGGACCACTTAAGAAAATATCTAGATATTTTCTCAAGCTCTCTCTCTAATATTGATACAAGAGAGATAAAATACTCACATTCTTGTTAATTGTTTTCTCTTTCATGATCCTAGATCAAAAGAGAAAATTTGAGAGAAAAAGAGAGAGAGAGCCTCTTCACATCATCTTTTTCCACTTGCCATTTAGCAATTTGTAAGGTCAAGTTGCTTCACAAAGAAGTGTTCTTTGTTGGAGTTGAAGCTTGAAGTGGGTTGCTTAGTTAACTTTGTTATATGTTTATATACAATGACTAGCTTATGGATAATCTTAGTTTTAGTTTGTGGTGCTTAGTAGAAATTTGTATTCTATGTTTCGTCTCAGTTAGCAAGTATTGCAACCATAGCATTATAAACTTATAGCCCCCACCAAGATGGTGGATAGTCGATGAAAAGACCCACTGCCGAACAAGTATAAGGTGGACGCCGCTAACAAATACGGTGGAAGTAACCCATGCTCCTAAATTATGCCTCCACAAGTACAAGAAAAATAGTGTACTCATGATTATAACTACTATATGTATACAAGACTCATGGAAAATGAAAGGAGGTTCTAACCAAGACCAAAAAAGTTAAAGATTCTTAAGTTCCAAAATCAAGAGAAAACTGCCAAGGGTTATTTACAATTTCCCATAATATTTTAAAGTACAAGGTGAGAACTTGAAAGCAGGTCTCTCTTGCATCCTCAACCCCTTTCGGACCGAAATTTGCCACTTTGAAAACTTAAACAAGTTCTTCTACAAAAAGTGTGTTCTTCACGGTCGAGACCTGAAGGAAACTCCGCGTCCCTTTCTATAGAAATGGGGCGAATCACTTCTTCATGGCATGGAAAATGAACTGAAAAGTCAACCTTCCCATAAACAAGTCTTAAAAGAAGAAGTTTCATAAGGCGATGAAGCGGGCCCATGCAGCGGAAATTCTAAAAGTAGCCAAGGACAGAACTAAATTTTGATAATAAGGCTTATTCTTCGCATATGGAATTATCAACATATAGAACTCAGATAAGGACTAAAACCACCACGATGAACAAAGAAGAAGCATAAACAAACTTAAAACGGCATAAAACCAATAAGTTGCCACTAAAATAGTCGGTAGATACCCAAAAGGGGGGTCCGCTCCTTATAAGTGACGGGGGATACCCAAAATAGGGTATCCGACCCCCATTAGATGGCCGGCGGATACCCTAATAAGGGTATTCGCCTATGTTCCCGGCATGCTTTGTTTGAGCTATTTCATTCCAAAACTTGAGTCTACGAGTAAATGGTTGCACCTTCTATTGTACAATGTAAAAGAAGTCTGCAATTGTATGAGGAAATGTTGTAATATGAAATTTCTTCAATAAACTTGAATTTATCTGTCTTTCATATAAGTATTCATTTCAACTCTCCCCCTCTATGTGATGTGATTCAAACTAGTTTATAAGGTGTCCCTGTCCAGACTCCACCTGAGACCTATATGGAGTAATTAACGGTAAGTGCTAGCGCTTATCGGGAGTTTCAAACCCTCGAATCTTTTGGTTAAAACCGAAAACCTTCGAAGGAAAACCACCACACTTACTATCTTGCTTTTGTTTTTGCACCTCGACCCGCATCTGGCGTTCGTCCGCCACGGGTTTAATAAAAGGATGAACAAAAGATTGGCGACTCCGCTGGGGAAACTTCGATTAACTCTTCCTAAGCTTCTTTGAATCACATCATTTGGCTACTCTGCCCAAGAATCCGTGGTTGATAAAGTCCTGCCGAGAGGAATGAATACTTACTTTAATACCGACCCTGTAAGTTCTCGGTGAGTCCGTTCAGTGAAACTCATTCTCAAATGAGCACCTGTATATAATCTTTTGTGTCAAATACCAATAGATGTAGAACCAGCTATCGCCTTCCAACAGGGTCAAGAAACGTAAACATTAGTCTACTCTAGAGTACTGATACCCAGTCTCGATACTCTCACGAGTAGGAATATTTAAGGATACGCTTATGGACTATCTAGGCCCCATTATTATGATACCCATCATAATCTTAGTAGTCAAGCAGAGATCCTAAGGGCTTTATTAACATGTATTAGCGATACGTAATAGCAAGTAAAGCATATACACATAAATGATAAAGACAAACCAGATAGTATACTACCATCTCGAGCAAGAATGTTCTATCCATATAGGTCCATATGCAATTACAATAATTGTCTTCAGGACACCTATATCCAACAATCTTCCACTTCAGCTTAAATCCAATTATAGCAGTATCACATACCCAACTTCTCTAATAGCAGTTTCACAAATCGTATTTAAGAAACAACCTTGGTGAGTGGATCCGATACAGTGTCTATAATTTCTTCTCTCTTTATCTTAATCTCGCAGAGATTAACTATCTCCCGAATCAAGCGATACCTGTTAGCTATAGTACCTTTAAGGAAATTATTGTAATTGCAAGCAGGCAATTATGTTAATTGTGTTAGGGATATGTATGCCCTAGAGGCCATTATTGTACATTGATATATATTATAGTGGATGCTTGGACACATATATATATAGGACTTTCTTGCTCGACATGATGGTATGCTATCTGGTTACTCTTTATCTTAACATGTACACTTAGTATTTTTATATTGTCTCTCAGATACATGTTAATAAAGCCCTTAGGGTGTAGGCTTGACTACCAGGCCAATGATGCGGATCATACTACTGGGACCTAGGTAGTCCACAATCACATCCTTTAATTATTCCTAGTTGAGGGTATATCGAGACAGGGCATCGATACACCGAGTAAACTAGTGTGTACGTTTCTTGACCCAGTATAGGGGCGATGGTTGATCCCATAACCATTGGTGTTTGACATCAAAGATTGTATACAGATGCTCATTAGAAAATGAGTACAACAAACATGACTCACCGAGAACTCCTAGTTAGTACTATACCTGTCGTCAGATAGCAGTTCCCTGGTGACACTGGTACAGGTTAATCTGTAGACCCGAGATCGTCATAGAGTCTTGTGTGGCTCCCACTGTGCTTTGATTTCCTACCTACCACGGCTCAAAGGAGTCGTGCAAACAGGTGGATTTTGGGTACAGTCCCGAGTCACATGGAGGCAATGAGCGATAGGAGGGGTTTCGTTTCTCCTGGTATTGGGAGTTGATATTGCGCTATGCTCGATTGGCTATAGCAGTAAGTCCCTGGCCAAGGCTGTTGATGAGATTTACTAATAAGTGTTATCGGTAGTTTCTCGAACCGTTATAAGCCATACATCGACATGACTTATCAAGTTACTGGAGTCTGACGTTACCACCCCTAGACTCGATATGCGACATATCAGACGAAGAGACCAGACTGTATGGTAAGTGTTACTTACAAGCTTTATGAGATTTTGGACAAGCTTGCTTGTTGATCTTCTAATCGCTCAATACCTGGATAGCCGTTGCGTCCAGTTAGTACCGCTGACGGCTTGTGGGTGACTGATGTGATCATCACCTACCGCTGGCGTATTGACAAGTCTTTAGAGTCCCATACAGAAGTTTCCTGGTTCAAGCAAAATGAAGTAAAGCGCATATGTTAATATGTGCGGGGGCATGATTAAATACGAGTATGTGATACCGTATTCTAATCTGGCTGTCATTTGTTATCGGTTTGGTTTTATGTGATATAACCAGATTATTAAATCAATTATTGATTTGATAATGTGATATACAGATAGATGATATTAGTCGGTTATATGTGATATAACCGGATTATTAAATCAAGTGTTGATTTAATAATTTGATATATATATTATATTTGATATAATTATATATTAACTAATATTATTAGCTCACTAATCATTCTTCATAATATATATATATATATATATATATATATATATATATATATATATATATATTAAAATGAAGCTTGTCATGGATTTCTATTTTTAGAAAATAGAAATTGAAAAGAAAAATGGGGAGACTTTTGAGAGCATGGGCAAGGCATAGGTTTTTATAATTGTTTATTCATTTGTTTGCACTATTGAAACATGGTGCATTATTTCTATTGCATTTTATTCCATACATCAATAATGTGTGAGCTTGGGGTTTCCATTCTACACTCATTCTTGAGTTGAGCATTTTTTTTTTGCCTTAGCCATTTTTCTTGAGCTCTTGCTCTCTAGCTCTCTCCATTTTTCCTCACCTCACCTCCAAGCTCAATCCCTCACATGAGTTGTGAACCCTTAAGCTTGTGAGAATCCTAGTCAGCAAACTACATCTCTACTTCACCATCCTAATTTGAATTAGCAATTTAAACTAGTGTGTTTTCTTCACTAAAGAGTTTAGTGAAGAGGTAGCTTGGACTAGTGGAATTCGGGTGGATCGTCTTCGGCACGAAGATCACAAAGGGAGCTTGTACCATCTTCAAGTGGAGCCTAGTGGAATCGCGTGGATTACAACCCGGAGCATTTGAAGAGAAAGACACGATCTACAAAGGTTGTAGTTCCGTTCTCTTAGTATAGTTTTTTATGATATCATGTTTAATGCCCTAATATTCTAGTTAGATCGTTGTAAGTGTTCATTAGCACTTATAAAATTTGAAAATTGCATGTGTGATGCCCGTTTTAACCCTATCGTGTTGCTAGTAAACACTTTCATGGTATCAGAGCCAAGCTAGAACATCAGGGAAGGTCTTTACGACGTTAAAGTGTGATCGATTTTCGAAACCTGGAATTTGTGAAGTTTCTGTCGATTTTTCAAAAGTTAAAATTTTGGAGATTAAAAATATGCAGAAAAATTGTGCAGGGTGTTTATTGGAGCCACAAGAAATTTGAAGCCATAATATTGTCAAAGAGTCGCGGAACCGTGGCTAAAACCCCTGTTTGGCCGCGTATCCGCCGCAACTATGGGGTATTTTGGTCTCCGGCTTCGTGTGTTGCTCCAGTATCTTATTTGTCACTTTCTAGATGCTTTTATTGAGACTCAAGTTGTTGAGGTCTCTGGGATTTGTTGGTGTTTGTTAAATCAATCGAAATGTTTAACGTCGTATAGATTTTGATGATATGTGATACAATTTTTATAATCCAAAATAATTGGTTTTGTGAAAACTAGTTAGTATTTTGTAAATCTAGCATTGTAGTCTCTTTTGATCGATTGCCATGAAGTTTCGATTCGGATCGAAACTCCGTCGCAATCGCGTATCGTACGCGAATACTTGCCGAATAACTTTACTAGGTAGCCACGCCCCATAGCCCTGACCAAGTGACTGTAGGAGAACCCCATTTCCAAAATCATCTACTCGGGTGCTCGCGGCCACGGTGTTTCGCCTTAGTGTACTTCGTCGACGGCATCGGGGTGCGTCCATCTACTAAAGTTCCCGACGAGCATTCGATCAAGTAGTCGGGAATCTTGTTGAATTACTCGACAAAGTTATTAAAAAGTGTTTTCGATATGAGACTAAAATGCAAGGTTTATAGGTTAGGAATGAAATTCAGAATATGAGATATTCCGGGTTAATGATGTCTAAGGAAATACGGATTCTTATTATTGTAGTTTTTCATTTCTTTTCTGCGTCCGTAAGTGTTATATGTGGGGTATCCCAAATCTCGTTGCTATATGTTAACAGAATTTGGGATACACATACTTACTTACGTTGATGACATGTGATGTTATGTGTTGCTGATATGTTATATTGGATCGTCGTGAATGAATAGCCGGGGTTTTTATATGAGATGGGAGTTTTTTCAATTTTCATTCATGTAAAATTTGTATATAATATTCTTTTATTGGGATACTTCCGGGTTTAAGATGATGTCACCATTGATATATATTATTTATTTTTCCGCATTAGGATAGACCCAAGACGGGGAGCATAAGTAACCAGTTTCTAGAGTCCAGTGGGGGACCATCTCGAGGAGTCGATATTAGTTATATGTATGCCCTAGAGGCCATTATCGTATATGATTTTATATTATAGTGGATACTTAGACATATATAGAGAGGACTTTCTTACTCGACATGATAATGTACTATCTGGTTGCTCTTTATCTTAATATGTATACTTTTATTGTTATACCGTCTCTCTGATACATGTTGATAAAGCCCTTAGGATGTTAGCTTGACTACTAGGACTATGATGCAGATCATACTAGTGGGATTTGGGTAGTCCGTAAGCACATCCTTTAATTGTTCCTAGTCGAGAGAGTATCGAGACAGGGCATCGATATTCCAGAGTAGACTAGTGTGTACGTTTCTTGACCTTATATGGGGCGATGGATGATCCCAAATCCATTGGTGTTTGACATCAAAGATTGTACACAGGTGCTCATTGGAGAATGGGTACACCGAACATGACTCGCCGAGAACTCCTAGATGGTATTATACCTATCGTCAGATAGCCGTTCTCTGGTGACACTGGTACAGGTTAGTCTGTCGACCCGAGATCATCATAGAGTCTTGTGTGTGTAACAACCCTATTTTTCTTATACACTTTTTCCATACAAATTTTTAAATTGTTTTTTTTCAAAATCCTTAAAGGGGTATTTATTGCCTGAGCACAAGACTTAAGTAATTAATTAGCAATTTAATTACAAGAAGGAGCTTGTAGCTCATTAGTAATACCTTGCACTGCTGAACCAAGCCACCAGAGTTCAAATCCCCTGCCCCACATTATTTTTAATATTTATTTTGTTTTAAATTCTTTGGAAGCCCAACAGTCCACACACAATAACTCCCAAAACTTGAACTGAACCTGAAAAACTAAATATACCAGTGCCTACACCTCGAGACCCCCACCTTCCTGACCCCCGACTCGGCCTGACTCGGCCGAGTCCGCCGGCAGACCGGCCGACTCGGGCCGGCGCCGCCGGCCGGAGTCGGCCGGACGGCCGAGTCGTCAACACCAAAAAGGTGTCTCTTCACCTCCTTAACCCCCCTGTAAACTTCAAATTCCCAGATCGGTTCCAGAGAATTCAGAAAGCCCCATTTACTCCAATTTTTAATACATTTTATATATTTTTATATTTTTTTCAATTAAACTCTTCACCTACCCTAACCCTAGCCTAACCCTATAAATACCACCCCTACCCTCTACCCTCTCACCCCTAACTCTGAACCAACTCTCTAAAAAATTTCCAAGAATCTTGTGCACTTTGAAAACGAGCTCGAGGCGAAGCTCCGACGAATTCCCGACGGAACTTCCGGCGATTGTTCTAGGAACTCCCGGCGACGACGCAACACATCAGTGATTACACTACTACCCTCTCACCCTATTGTGTGTCCTAAAACCCGTAAGTCCCACTTTCTACCTATCTCTTCTATGTAAAATTACGGATTTGCAAAGCCCGACGGAATCGGAACAAATCCGATTTCCGATTCGGTTTCGTATAAAATTCCACTTCTCACTAATACAATCATACTTAAACTTCCTCATGTTGACTATTAAACACCAATCAAACAAATTGATCAAGTTTCATTACATGAAATGATAGCTATTTCCATTCATCGTATTTTTCACTTAAATACCACATTGTTTCAATTATACATTTAACTCCATTAAACTTGCTATACCATTAAAACAGATCACGAGGTAACGATCTACCTCCTCACACACTCATATGCAATATAACACGATACCCTCGAGAACCTAGAATACGAGAAAACAAACATTTTCATTTAAATACCATTGACTTAATAAAACCATTCTAAAAGATTTAGTATTGATACACTTTTAAATAAATACCACTTATTAGGAAAATAGGACAAGATTGTGGACATCAATCGTTTATCTAAACCTGACTTTGTGGTGTCTAGGCTAGGCAAGTGAGAAAAGTAACTTTAAAAGGCCCGTCTCACGGTGATTCGTGAGCGGATCCCTCCTTTCTTCACTTGTGATTACCTGGCCACAATTGACGGTGAAGAGGTGATTTGAGGCATCTTACAACTTGTCGTTTTAGACCAGTTAGGAACAGTCTAGTTGACTTAGGAAACTCTCGAATATAGAATACCGAAAATTTACAGCTTTACAAATAAATACCATTTACTTCATAAAACCGTTTTCTAAAGGATTTAGTATTTATACAAATCTTTGCAAAGCGCCGCTACAACCCACTTTGGGGAACTCGTTCGGGATGGTGCGGATTACCACACATCCTCGGGTTAGTAGTGCGAGATTCAGACCTCCGCAAGGAGCATTCGGTCTCGAAAGATTTAAAATACGACATCTTAAGAAAATGAGATTTTTAAAATATAAAATATTTATTAAAATTATTTTGTATAAATATATGTATATTTATCATCAAAATACCTATTTTGTTATGATATAAATGTAAGTGTATATGCCCTAGAGGCCATTACTGTATCATACTAGTTTGTATATTACTTGATGGAAGCTTGGGATATTTACAGTTGTATAGACAATCTTGCTCGAAATGGTAGTATGCTACTTGGTTTGTTTCTACTTTAATGTGTGCATGTGTTTCTCTTAGCATATCGCCTATACACATTAGTGGAGCCCTTAGGATCTTTGCTTGATTACCAACGTTGTGATGGCAGTCACACTAGTGGGGGCAGGGTAATCTACAAGCACATCCTTATACAGGTCCCTAGTCGTAGGATTATCGGGACGGGGCATCGATACTCCGGAGTAGACTAGCGTATGCGCTTCTCATCTCAGCAGGGAAGATGGTCTGTCCCACAGCCGTCAGTACGTCGTACTTGAGATAGTATGCCGGTGCTCGTTAGGTTACGAGTACACTGGACAGGACTCGTCGGGAACTGTTGGTTGGTACTATACCTATCGTCAGTTATCAGTTCCCAGGTGACATGAGTACAGCTTAGTCCGCTGAGTTGACACTGTCACTTCGCCTCGAGTGTATTCCCACTGTTCTCAGATTGCTACCCTACCATGGCTCAAATGAGTCGTGCAAACAGGTAGCAGTTGGGTGCAGTTCTGAAGCATTTGGAGGCAGTGACGGTTAGACAGGATTCGTCTCTCCCGGTATTGGGGGTTGATATCGCGCTGTGTCTAGGAGAGCTATTACACATAGTCGTCCCTGGCCAGGGCAAACGAGATATACTGGTAGGTTTTCCAGTGTTATCTCAGGGTGTTCTGGGCTACACTCCGACACGACTTGTACCGCTATTAGGGGACTGACGTTTACCACCCCCCTAGACCCGCCATGCGATATTCTCAGACGAACAGACCGGACTGTACGGAGATTGTCACATTCAGGCTTAGTAGGAGTTCGGATGGGTTCACCTCATCAGTCTTCTTATCGGCATCTACCTAGGGACCGTTATGTATAGCTAGTACCACTTGCGGCCTGTGGTTAAACCCACTTCCAGCATAGTGTCGAGTCTTTAGAGTCCCACACAGAGGGCTATTCGCCTTTGGGCAAAACAGAGTAGAGGTCGCATGGTTTTGCGACAGGGTTCGTTCACATCCGCGCACTTGTGCACGTTTGGTGTCCGGGCAGTTATTACTAGCGGGCTTTGGTTTAAGCCAGATCCTAGTATATGTTTTGGGATTGGTTTTATCTCATTGTATTCGTGTTCCTCGGAACACGGATGCGGGTGTGTATGCACAGTTGACAGAGGCAGAGGCAGAGGATTCTCATTAAGGTTGTTGACCGTTGACTTTTTCTAAACCCTAATGAGAATAAGAAATATGATTAATAATATTAATTAAGGATTATTGTGCCATGGTTGAGTTGAACATTTGACTTTTGTTGACTTGTTGACTTTGTTGACCGGTTGACCATTGTGGACTTGTTGACCATCATCATTTCATTTCAATGATGCTTCTTGTTCTTTGCAAAATGCATTAAATGCATGAAATGATAATGGTCATTGAAACTAACCATCACAATTCTTAATTATTATTATTATCATCATTATTCTTACTTTTGTGAGCATGGTTGTAAATTATTATCTCATTCTCACTTGATGACTCTCTCTCATCCAAAGCTCATCCTCTTCCTCTCTCTCAAAGCTCTCATGTCTCATGTGTTGAGAACCATGAGCTATTGAGATAAAACCACTAAAACTCCTCTCTACTCACTCTAGAGTTCTAGGTTTAGCAAGCCAAGCACTTTAGTTGCTTCTCGGTTAAGGTAGGAGCTCAAGGTAGAGGCTTTCGGGTGGATCCTTCTTCGACAAAGAGGAGACCGCGAGGTGGAGCCGTTCAAATCACTCCAAGGAGCAAGAAGAGAAGGAGTTCAAGACCTAGGTATAACCCTCTAACATAGTAGTTAAACTTGTAGTTAGTTTGCAAGGTTTTTGTTTTACAAAGATCTTCTTTTCTAGTCCATGTTGCCTTGTTATAAAAAATCGTTTTTACCGTTTCCGCCTCCCCGTAAGAACTGGGGTGGGCAACGTGGACTTACAGTGGTATCAGAGCCTACCTAAACAACAACTAGCATGTTAGCAAAGTATTTAGAATTTTGATCCGAAAATATCACAAAACACGTCCGAAAACTTAACTTTCTGCCGATTTTAAAATCTGCTCCAAAAATAATTCCACATATCTTAAAAATCGGCTCAGGGTTTTGTAAGAACGTACAGCAAAAACGAGCCACGGACTCAGTCAACGCGCCGTAGAACCGCGGCGAGACTATGCGTCTCGCGGCGGATCCGCGGCCGAGTTAACTCGGCCGCGACTCGGATTTGCTGCAGTATGTTCAGTGTTCTGTTTTAGGATTTTCAAAGTATTTTGTTTCTGCCTAGATTTTCCAGAGAACAAAGTTGTGTTTGGGGTAGTTACAAATCCGTATTTTTGATCGAAGTTCTGTAGAGTTTAGTTAATGGGTTATATCTGTGATGTGATATATGCACTGAACGTCAACTAATCGCTATACGTTGATTAGTGGGGGTTATGCATATCGGTGATCTGTAATATTGATGGATTGTGTACATGAACTCGTTGGATTGTCGCGGATGAATATCCGGGGGTTGTGAGATGAGAGTTTTCTTTATCTTTCATTTGATGTAATATGTAAATTGATGTAATATTATTTCTATGGCCGCACATCCGGGATGAGGTTGTAGCCGCCATTGTATATTATTTCTTTTACTGTTTTTGCTCCTAGGATAGACCCAAGGTGGGATGCACAAACTACCGGGTACCTCGAAGTGCCGAGTGGCCTACTCACGTTGTTGAGGGAGGTTGCTTCAATTCGGGTACTTGGCGGGTAGTTTGCCGCACCCGTAGGGGTCTAGGGTGGGGATTTGGCTATTCATCGCGACCGTGTAATCCGTTTTTCGTTGCAGGCTCGAACGAAACGCGGATTCCTAGTATATCCAATGTGTTCATCTGTGATCTGGAATGACTATCATTGCATATGACGAATGTATATATCTATATATGATATCTAGTAGGTGTTGCTTATGTTTTGCATCCGCGCTAGTCCAGCCCCCGCTCTGTCGTTAGTTAAGTAACCTAACGGGTAATGACGGGGCCCCGTGGTGAATGCGGATGGCATAAGCGTACATCATATTTTCATTGTTTTCTGCAATGGTAGGATTAAATGATGGGACACATTAAATTAATGCAAGAAAATAAACCAAAGTAAAGTCGTTAGAACAATTTCAAAACCACTCGGTTTCTTTTTAAAACAACTTTTAAACGCGGAGCTTAAACCACTCCTTTTAAAAGCTATCACGTTCCATCGATTATATCAAGTTCACTACGTTCACGGTTTCGCCAAAACCTTTCGTAGCCCTCCGTCATTTCATATGGATAGTCAATAGTATTCAAGCTGTGTTTGTTGGCCAAAGTCAAGGCACAGTGATTGGCAGCTATTGGATATTCATATGTAGCATAGATGGATGTGTTTGTTTGGGACAGTCATACTGCCTTGTTGGCCAAAGTCAAGGGTAGGTACGGGTGGGTTCAAATTAACCTGGAAAGTGACGGGTAGAACTTGACATGTGACTTATAATTTGTTGGCCAAAGTCAAGGTCATAAGAGCATGGGGCAAAAATCCTCATCGGGAGTTTCTAAAGAAACTGAAACTTGCTAGTGCTGCATACCATTTGGAGTGTGATGATTCTGGTAGGATTCCTTCAGTTTTACAACACGATGATATTTGGATCCCGATCCTACAGTGAGTATATGCTACTCCTCGGGAACTTTCTCACTTAACGATCAATGCTATAAACCAAGTAGGTGTCTAGAAAGGTGTTAGCGGGGTTACGCCCACAGGGAAAAGAGGTTATTTAATTAAGGAACTTCGCGAAAGCGTTGGAAAACCTCCCTCGAAGTACCAACACTGGCCTGGCTGAACGGTTAAGCAAGTATTATACGGTGAGATTGATCCCGACTAATTCTTCCTTTTTGGTTTGAGGAAGGATTCGAGAAACAGTGGGAGCCATCCTGTTTAGACAAACTAAAAACCACTCTAAACTTGCAAGAGCATCATGCTAAAGTGTTTCTTCTCTCTCTCCTAATTGCAGCGACCAAACGTCATGACCGGACTTAAGTTACTACTAGATAAAAATATACTGACAGGGCCAAACTATAAAGATTGACTCAGGAATGTCAAAATGGCAATCACTTATGACAAGTTGGGGTATCTCCTTACCACCAAAGCTCCCTCTGTCCCAGGTCCCACATCCAGCGTCGCGGATAAGGAAATCCGTAAGACCTGGGAGATTGATTGTGCGAAGGCCAAGTGCCTCGTGCTTACCTCTATGGACAATGAACATCAGAGGAGGCACGAGAATATGGACCTTGAATCCATATTTCTCCATACTAAGGAACTATATGGAGAGCAATCCCGTATCGCCAGATACGAAGTCTCGAAAAAGTTTTTTTCGGCGAGATTGGCCGTCGGATCATCGCTAGCGAAACACGTGCTTAAGATGATTGGCTTTATTGAAGAGCTCGCGGACCTCGGGACCACGTTAGAGAACGAGCTCTATACTGACTTGATTCTCCAGTCCCTCCCTTCCACTTACGCCCAGTTTATCCTGAACTTCAACATACAAGGAAAAGAAGTTGAACTTCCGGAACTCCTCAACATGTTGAGGAGTGCAGAGGGCACCTTACCTTACAGAAAGTAAGGGAAACATCCACTTTGTCTGTTGGAGGACCTTCATCTTCTAGGTCCAAGGCGAAAGCCAAGGGAAAGAAGAAGAAAACCCCCACCAAACCAAAGGGCGGTGTTAGTAAAGTGGAACCCAAGGGAAAGGCAAAGATAGCAAAAGTAGCGGGACAGTTTGTGGGAAAGGAAGAGTGCTTTTATTGTCATAAGAAAGGACACTGGAAGAAAGATTGCAGGGCTTGGAAGGACAAGAACCAGGACCCGAAGCAAGTTGTGGCTTCGGCTTCAGGTGTTTATGTTATTGAAAACTGTCTATCAGTAAACTCTACTTCCTGGGTATTGGATACCGGATTAGGATCTCATATCTGTTATTCTTTGCAGGCACTTAGAAAGTGTAGGGTTTTGAAGGCAGGTGATATGACCCTCAGAGTTGCAAACGGAGCTGGCATGGATGCTGAGTCTGTGGGGGACTATCACTTGGGATTGTCAGATGGACAAGTTTTGGTTTTGCGTGATTGTTATTTTGTACCCAGTACGACTTGTAATATCATATCTGTATCTTTAATGTCTAAAGAAGGTTATGATTTTGCATTTGTAAGCGATATTGTAAACATTCACCTTAATCATGTTCTGATTGGGTCGGGTACATTAAGCAACGATATATACGTATTAAACCAACCACAGATTTTCAATGTCCAGAATACACACAAAAGAAAGTCTCCAGAAATAAATCATGCTTTCTTATGGCATTGTAGACTGAGTCACATCAATGAGACAAGGTTAACTAAGTTGCATAAAGAAGGATATTTGGATCCGTTCGAATATCAATCATATGCAACTTGTCAATCATGTCTCAAAGGAAAGATGACAAAGACTCCGTTCACTGGACACGGAGTAAGAGCGAGCGAGCTCTTGGGACTCGTACACAGCGATGTATGCGGTCCAATGTCTACACATGCGCGAAGTGGTTATTCTTACTTCATTACTTTTATGGATGATTTTTCAAGGTACGTGTATGTCTTCTTAATGAAACATAAATCTGAAGCCTTTGAAAAATTCCAGGAATACAAGAATGAAGTAGAAAAAAAAACAGGCAAAAGTATCAAGACACTGAGATCTGATCGTGGTGGTGAATACTTGAGTGCCGAGTTCCTGGGTTACCTAAAAGAGAATGGAATTCTCTCTCAACTTACTCCTCCATACACCCTACAACATAATGGTGTATCGGAGAGACGGAACCGAACCCTATTGGATATGGTACGTTCCATGATGAGTAACGCTGAGTTGCCGTGATCATTCTGGGGATATGCACTAGAATCAGCTGCATACCTTTTGAACCGAGTTCCAACTAAGACAGTGCCTACCACACCATATCAGATGTGGAGTGGGAAGAAACCCTATCTTAAGCACATTAAGACATGGGGATGTCCAGCTTTTATCAAAAAGCAGCATGCGGATAAACTCGAGGCACGCTCAGTACAGTGCAAGTTTGTGGGATATCCAAAGAACTCCAAGGGATATTTCTTCTATTGCACAGAGGAACAAAAGGTTTTTGTTTCTCGTCATGCCTGCTTCTTGGAAACTGAATTTTTGGAAAATCGAATAAGTGGGAGTGCAATAGAACTGGAAGAAATTCCAGAACCACGAGCTATTACTGAAAGCTTAGTAGAACCAGAGGGTTTGAAAGAATAGGACATTCCTGCGCCGCTCCGCAGGAGTAGTAGGCAGTCTCATCCGCCCGAGAGATACTACGGTTTTCTCATAGACGGGGATAGAGAAGATTGCATCATTGATAATGATGAGCCGACTAGCTTCCAGCAGGCCATTCAGAGCGTTGACTCGGTAAAATGGCTGAATGCAATGCGGACCGAAATGGAGTCCATGTACACCAACAAAGTATGGACTTTGGACGTTGCTCCAGAAGGGGTAAAACCCGTAGGCTGCAAATGGATCTTCAAAAGTTAGATTGGTGTAGATGGACAGGTTGAGACCTATAAGGCTAGACTTGTTGCAAAGGGTTTTTGTCAAAGACCTGGTTTGGACTATGACGAAACCTTTTCTCCAGTGGCTATGATCAAATCTATTCGGATCCTTCTTGCCATTGCTGCCTTCCACGATTATGAGATTTGGCAGATGGACGTAAAGACCGCTTTTCTAAATGGAAATTTAGAGGAGTGTGTCTATATGGACCAGCCAGAGGGTTTCATTCAGAGTGGGAGCAGCGAGAAGGTGTGCAAGTTGCTTAAGTCCATTTATGGACTAAAGCAGGCATCGCGGAGTTGGAACATCTGTTTTGATGAGACGGTCAAAGAATTTGGCTTTATCAAAAATCTAGATGAACCATGCATCTATAGTAAAATTGTAGCACGAACTGTCGTATTCCTCGTTTTATACGTGGATGACATTCTCTTGATAGGAAATGACATTCCTATGCTACAATCTGTCAAAGGGTTCTTGTCACACAGGTTCTCCATGAAAGACCTGGGTGATGCCTCTTACATTCTGGGGATCCGGATCCATCGTGATAGGTCCAAGAGGATATTATGACTTTCACATTTCAGGTACATCGACACCATACTGAAAAGATTCAGTATGGAAGATTCCAAGCGCGGTAATCTACCATCTTGTCACGAGATCACCCTCTCCAAAAAGATGTCTCCCAAGACTGATTTGGAAAGGGATCGCAAGTCTATTATACCCTACGCTTCTGCGGTAGGCTCTATAATGTATGCGATGTTGTGTACCAGACCAGATGTAGCTTATGCACTAAGTGTGGTAAGCCGGTATCAGTCAAACTCTGGGGAGAAACATTGGATAGCGGTAAAGAACATTCTGAAGTACCTGAGAAGGACTAAGGACACGTTTTTGGTTTACGGCGGAAAAGACCTCCAGATGGAGGCCTTTGCTGACTCCAGCTTCAAGAATGACAAGGATGACTCCAAATCCATGTCGGGTTATGTCTTTACCCTCGATAGAGGGGCGGTGTGTTGGAAGAGTTCCAAATAGGAAACCGTTGCAGACTCAACGATGGAAGCGGAATATATCGCTGCATCTGATGCCGCAAAAGAAGCCGTCTGGATGAGGAAGTTCTTGACAGAACTTCAGGTGGTTCCGTCCATTGTTGATCCAATACCTCTGTATTGTGACAACAACGGGGCTATAGCTTTAGCGAAGGAACCCAGGTCCCATCAGAAGTCCAGACACATATTGAGGCGGTATCACTTGATCAAGGAGATCGTGGATCACCGGGAGATCGAGGTTCGGAGGGTTGCTACAGAAGATAACACTACAGATCCATTCACGAAGGCCTTACCCCAGACTCAGTTCGAGCAGCTGATCGAAATGATAGGTCTTCGATACGCCAGTACATGGCCTTAGTGCAAGTGGGAGATTGTTAGTGTATATGCCCTAGAGGCCATTACTGTATCATACTAGTTTGTATATTACTTGATGGAAGTTTGGGATATTCACAGTTGTATAGACAATCTTGCTCGAAATGGTAGTATGCTACTTGGTTTGTTTCTACTTTAATGTGTGCATGTGTTTCTCTTAGCATATCGCCTATACACATTAGTGGAGCCCTTAGGATCTTTGCTTGATTACCAGCGTTGTGATGGCAGTCACACTAGTGGGGGCTGGGTAATCTACAAGAATATCCTTATACAGGTCCCTGGTAGTAGGATTATCGAGACGGGGCATCGATACTCCGGAGTAGACTAGCGTATGCGCTTCTCATCCCAGCAGGGGAGATGGTCTGGCCCACAGCCGTCAGTACGTCGTACTTGAGATAGTATGCGGGTGCTCGTTAGGTTACAAGTACACTGGACAGGACTCGTCGGGAACTGTTGGTTGGTACTATACCTATCGTCAGTTATCAGTTCCCAGGTGACATGAGTACAGCTTAGTCCGCTGACTTGACACTGTCACTTCACCTTAAGTGTGTTCCCACTGTTCTTAGATTGCTACCCTACCACGGCTCAAATGAGTCGTGCAAACAGGTAGCAGTTGGGTGCAGTCCCGAAGCATTTGGAGGCAGTGACGGTTAGACAGGATTCGTCTCTCCTGGTATTGGGGGTTGATTTCACGCTGTGTCTAGGAGAGCCATTATACATAGTTGTCCCTGGCCAGGGCAAACGAGATATACTGGTAGGTTTTCCAGTGTTATCTCAGGGTGTTCTGGGCTACGCTCCGACATGACTTGTACCGCTATTAGGGGACTGACGTTTACCACCCCCTAGGCCCGCCATGCGATATTCTCAGACGAACAGACCGGACTTTACGGAGATTGTCACATTCAGGCTCAGTAGGAGTTCGGATGGGTTCACCTCATCAGTCTTCTTATCGGCATCTACCTGGGGACCATTACGTACAGCTAGTACCGCTTGCGGCCTGTGGTTAAACCTACTGCCAGCATAGTGTCGAGTCTTTAGAGTCCCACACAGAGGGCTATTCGCCTTTGGGCAAAACAGAGTACAGGTCGCATGGTTTTGCGACAGGGTTCGTTTACATCCGCGCACTTATGCACGTTTGGTGTCCGGGCAGTTATTACTAGCGGGCTTTGGTTTAAACCAGATCCTAGTATATGTTTTGGGATTGGTTTTATCTTATTGTATTCGTGTTCCTCGGAACACGGACGCGGGTGTGTATGCACAGTTGACAGAGGCAGAGGCAGAGGATTCTCATTAGGGTTGTTGACCGTTGAATTTTTCTAAACCCTAATGAGAATAAGAAATATGATTAACAATATTAATTAAGGATTATTGTGCCATGGTTGAGTTGAAAATTTGACTTTTGTTGACTTGTTGACTTTGTTGACTGGTTGACCATTGTGGACTTGTTGACCATCATCATTTCATTTCAATGATACTTCTTGTTCTTTGCAAAATGCATTAAATGCATGAAATGATAATGGTCGTTGAAACTAACCATCATAATTCTTAATTATTATTGTTATCATCATTATTCTTACTTTTGTGAGCATGGTTGTAAATTATTATCTCATTCTCACTTGATCACCCTCTCTCTCATCCAAAGCTCATCCTCTTCATCTCTCTCAAAGCTCTCATGTCTCATGTGTTGAGAACCATGAGCTATTGAGATAAAACCACTAAAACTCCTCTCTACTCACTTTAGAGTTCTAGGTTTAGCAAGCCAAGCACTTTAGTTGCCTCTCGGTTGAGGTAGGAGCTCAAGGTAGAGGCTTTCGGGTGGATCCTTCTTCGACAAAGAGGAGACCGCGAGGTGGAGCCGTTCAAACCAATCCAAGGAGCAGGAAGAGAAGGAGTTCAAGACCTAGGTATAACCCTCTAACATAGTAGTTAAACTTGTAGTTAGTTTGCTAGGTTTTTGTTTAGCAAAAATCCTCTTTTCTAGTCCATGTTGCCTTGTCATAAAAAATCGTTTTTTACCGTTTCCGCCTCCCCGTAAGAACCGGGGTGGGCAACGTGGACTTACAATAAATATTCCACTTTTTTCTAAAAATCACAAGAATCAAGTTTACACTAAAATACCATGAATTCCATTTAAACAATATTTACACATAAATACCTTTATATATGGAATTAGGTTATTCTCATTAGAAATATCACAATATAAAATCCACATTCATTACAACTCTAAAGACGAATAATAAATACTTGGGGTGTATCTTGAAAACTATATAAAAGTATTTTTACATAAAACCCTTCAAGTTCTTTAAATTACCCTAAGGACCCTAGTAAATATAGGTTTAAGAAATAATCAAGACTTCGATTTATATTTCTAATTTTCTGACTCGGGTTTGAGTCTGATTATAATCTGACTTGAATATGATTCAAGTACTATCTACAATCTACGATATTACAATTCAACATGAATACATGAATCCATGAATCCAGTTATCAATCTATACAACTTGACCGAACCGAACCATGGATATACATTCCATTTACATGGTTCTCCAGTTATTCCATTTACATGATTCTATGGTTACATCCGTTTACTAATATCATGGTTTCGGTCAGTCTTTCAATTATACATTCAATACAAGTTACAGCACAAAACAATACAAATAAAACACTACGGGGTTTAAGGGGTAGACTGGTACGAAATATGTTAAAGGTGGCACGAGGTGGTCACTTAAGATGTAATTACATCCATGCCGTTGTTCCGTGGTATTATCGACGGAGCCTTGTACTAAAGGTTACTAAAGTCCCCGGTGTAAGTGGGACTCCTCTCATATACACTGGCATCTTCTATACCAAGCTACAAACAATAACGTTAATACAACATTATAACAATATAATACAACTGTAAAAACTACTCTCTCTCTCTTACTCTCTGTCTATTCTATTTCTCCTCTTATCTTTGGGACTTACCGAGCCATCTGTTCGCTGACGACATTCTATTTCTTTCTTCTTTGAATGTCGTCAGGTGATTTGGACCCGTCAGAGACCGAGCCAACTGCAGAAGACATGGATCAGTTTAGTGAAGACCCCGAGCTCTAGTCATTGTACACTTTCTATTTAGTACTTTCATTTCTGTTATGCCATTGTTTAGGTATTGCTTTTTATTCAGTTGTATTTACTTTCCATGTATTGTACAGAAAGAATGTTAATAAATAAACTTGCTGTTCAGTTTATATATTTTGTCTCTTGTGTATTTACCTTTATTGCTTAGTTACGCTTAGCGTATTTCCTTCTGAGTAAATACGTAGCGGACCAGTCGCGTCCCCTTCGCCGTATACCTGGAAGTGGGGCGTGACAGTGTGGTTCCAACTGTGATTTGATTTCCTCCCTACCACGGTTCAAAGAAGTCGCGCAAACAGGTGGATTTTGGGTACAGTCCTGAGTCACATGGAGGCAATGAGCGATAGGAGGAGTTTCGTCTCTCCGGGTATTGAGAGTTGATGTTGCGCTAAGCTAGATTGGATATAACAGGAAGTCCCTGGCCAGGGATGATGATGAGATTTACTGGTAAGTGTTATCAGTAGTTTCTTGACCCGTTATGAGCCTCACATCGGCTTGACTTATCAAGTTATTGGGGTCTAACGATTCTATCCCTAGACTCGATATGCGACATATCAGACGAAGAGACCAGACTGTACGGTAGTGTTACTTATAGGATTCATGGGAGTTTGGACAAACTTGCTTGTTGATCTTCTATTCGTTCAATAACTGGGTAGCCGTTACGTCCAGCTAGTACCGCTGACGGCTTGTGGGTAACTGATATGATCATTTCCTACTGCTGGCGTATTGATGAGTATTTAGAGTCCCACACAAAGGTTTCCTAGCACAAGCGAAATGAAGTAGGACACATACGTGATATGTGCGGGACCTTGATTAATACGTGTATGTGATACCGTATTCTGATATCGCGATATAGGTTATATGTGATATAACCGGATCATTGAATCAAGTGTTGATTCAATGATTTGTTATATGTATATTTGATATACATATAAATGATATTAGTCGGTTATATATGATATAGACGGATTATTAAATCGAGTGTTGATTTAATAATTTAATATATAATTATATATTTGATATATTAGTATATATTAACTAATATTAGCTCACTAAAGAATTTCTTCTCTTGATGTATATATATATATATATATATATATATATGTTGATATATATATTTATGTGATATATATACATTTGTGTGTGTGTGTGTGTGTGTATTACACATACTATTGTGTCATGGTAGATGATACATTAGACATGGGTGTATGAGACTCACACCAAACTAAAGATAATTTGGGTGATTTAATTATTAAGGGATAAACCTAAATTAGGTGGAAATTGGCATGGCTTAAGATAGTTGTGAAAGTATGTAGAAACCTTGACTTAGTCAACTAATTTTGTTTTACTTTAAATATTTATTAACCTAACCATTATTTTTAGCCATGGTTAACTCTCTACAAATATCTATGAGATATTTTCTTCACCAAGGTTCACTACTTGATCATCTTCTTCATCTCATTCTTTTGCTCTCTAGCTTTTCATGAGTTGAAAAAGAGAAAGAGAATCAAAATTCTAAAGTGAGCAAAATTCCTACTTCATCAATCAATACCAAACTAGCCCTTTAGTATAGCTTGTTTACTTCACTAATTCCTTAATTAGTGAAGAGGTAGCTTGAGTTAGAGATTTCTCAAGGTGGATCATCTTCGGCCTCGAAGATCCTTAACCAAGCTTGTTCCTTTCACCTAGTGGAGCCTAAGAAAAGTTTGGGGGACTACTACTTGGAGCTAAGGGACTACTACTTGGAGGTTTAGAAGTGAAGGACCGGTCTACAAAGGTTGCATTCCTTGTTCAATTAGTGTAAAGCTTGTTTACTAGTTTAAAAACCATAATTCTCTAGTTCGATTCTATTATAGCATGCAATAGCACACTAGATTTTTTAAAATTGTATACTTGATGCTTCTAAAAACCTAGTAGTGGTGCTAAGGCATACTTTCATGGTATCAGAGCCAAGCTAGAGTATTAGGAGTGGTCTAGAAGAAGTTAAAGTGTTCGATCGACTTTTCAAAACCCGTAAATCCAAGTTTATAGAAATTTTTTTCAAAAGTTGGAATTTTTGAAATTAATAATATTCAGAAAATCATGCAGGGTTTTTAATCGAGCCCCAAGAAAAACGAGGCCGCGAATCCATAGAACCGCCGCGGAACCGCGGCCCAAACCCCTGTTTGGCCGCTTTTCCGCCGCACTTTCATGGAGTTGTTGGTTCTAATTTCTTGTGTTGCACCATTTTGTTATTTTGCATCTTCTGGAGTGAGTCTCAAGCTGTTGAGATCTCTGGGTTTTCTGGGTGCTTGATAATTTGATCAAAATGTTTAACATTGTCTAGTAGATAATGATCTGTGATACAATATTTAGAATCCACAATAATTAGTTTTGTGAAAACTAGTTAGTATTTTGTAAATCTAGCAATTTAGTCTCTTTTGATAGATTTCCATGGAGTTTCGATTCGGATCAAAACTCCGTCGCACTCTTGTATAGTACGTGAACATTCGCCGGGTAACACTAGTAAATAGCCACGCCCCATAGTCCTGACCAAGTGACTGTAAGAGAACCCCATTGCCAAAAGCATCTGCTCGGGTGCTCGCGGCCGCGGTGTTCCGCCTAAGTGCACTTTGTCGACGACATCGGGGGTGTGACCGTCTACTAATGTTTCCGACAAGCATTCGATTATTAGTTGGGAATCTTGTTAAATTGCCCGACTGGTTATTGAAAAGTGTTTTCAATTTGAGACTAAAATGCCGGGTTTATAGTGCTAGGCATGAAATCCGAAGTATGAGATATTCCGGGTTTATGATGTCTAAGGTGTTGCGGATTCTAATTATTATAGTTTTCATTTCTTTTCTGCGACCGTAAGTGTAATATGTGGTGTATCGCTAATTTTGTTGCTATACGTCAACGAAAATTGGGATACGCATATTTACTTACGTTTGTTGGGTTATGCAAGCACCCCTGCCATTAATCCGTTGCCAAATACGGAACAAAAATTTAAAAATCTGGCACTACCACAACCCGATGCCTAGATCTACCCTAAACCCTATACTAGCAATATGTAAACAAGGAGTTAGATGGTTATACCAAACGGATCGTGTCCTTCGGGTTTTCAACCATCATCCCAAGCTTCTAGCGGTCGCGGATCGAATTTGGTTGCCCGACTTCCTACATCCATGATGATCCACCCGAGGAAAACGGCGCAAGCTCCAGCCTCGCCTAGCGAGCCAACCGACGCTCCAAGGTTGCTAGCAATGGAGAGTGGAGGTGTAGAAATGGCTCACTTTCTTTTTCTCTCATGTGACATGCTCAAATGAGCAATCTAAGAAGAAAGAGAATGGATGTGAGGAAAACAAATGGCATGAGCAACTCAAGAATGGCTAAGTCTCACAAGAGTGTGAGAGTGATCAAGTGAACAAAGAATGAATGAATGGCATGTAAAGAAATTAGTCACCACAATTTACAACCATGCAACCAAAAATATCTCCTCATTTTTATAATAAACAAATGTGTGCCATGCATCTCTACATGCCAAGTCCATGCCCATGCCAACTCACCCCTCCACCTCATTTCTAAATTGATTTCCTAAAATGAAAATCAAATAATGAGATGGCCATCTTCTAGAAGTAATTCCGTATAAATACGGAATACTACCCAGTACACATATCGAAATACACGCGTATTCGTACAAAAATACGAATAGCCAAGAGAGAAAATGAATAGTGAACAATAATACTAGAATACATATATATAAATACATATATAAATTATTAAATCAAAACCTGATTTAATAATCTGGCTTAGTCCTAAGCCGCTAGTATTATCAACTATCCGATTAAAGTCTGTGCATCCTGTACACACATTTAATCGGACACCTGTATGTACCAACCTACATCATCAACACCATATCTCTTAAACCGTGAAAACCCTCTGTGTGGGACTCTAAAGACTCGTCAATACGCTGGCAGTGGGTTTAACCACAAGCACGTCAGCGGCACTAGCTGTACGTAACGGCTACTCAGGTATTGAGCGAAAGGAAGGACGACGAGCAAACTCATCCGTACCCCTACTGAGCCTGACAGTGACAATCTCCGTACAGTTTGGTATGTTCGTCTAAGAGTATCACATATCGAGTCTAGAGGGTGGATAAAGTCAGACCCCTAATAACGTGATAATTCGTGTCGGTATGAAACCCATCACCACCTGAGAAACTATTGATCCTAGATCAGTAATTCTCGACTACCTTGGCCAAGGATTTCTGGTGATGGCCACCCGTGCACTGCACGACATCAACCCCCAATACCAGGAGAGACGAATCCTCGACTATCCACTCACTGCCTCCATGTGGCTCAGGACTGTACCCAACTAAAACCTATTTGCATGACTCCTTTGAGCAGTGGTAGGGTAGTAATCAAAGCATAGTAGGAAATCACACGAGACAAATGACGATCTTAGGTCGACAGACTAACCTGTACACATGTCACCTGGGAACTGCTATCTGACAATAGGTCTAATACCAACTAGCATGTTCCTGGCGAGTCCTTCCAGTGTACTCATAACCCAATGAGCACCTGTATACTATCTTAGGTGAACAAAATAACACCAATGTCTTGTTAGACCTGGCCATCGCCCTTCGTCAGGGTCTCGATCAGTACACACTAGTCTACTCTGGAGTATCGATGCCCAGTCTCGAAACTCCCACGACCAGGGACATTTAAGGATGTGCTTATAGATCACCCAGCTCCCACGTATATGATCGCAATCATAATGCTGGTAGTCAAGCAAGAATCCTATGGTCTCTATCAACATGTAATAGTGATCTATAATGCCACCTAATGCTGTACATGATGATAAAGACAAAGCATATAGCATACTATCATCTCGAGTAAGACTGTTCTACTAGTATAGGTCCTCCTTCCATCATCACAATCGCGTGCTCGCGATTCAATAATTGACTTGAGGGAACTATAGCCAACAACGTTGATGACATGTGATGTTATGTGTTGCTGCGATATATTATATTGGATCGTCGTGTTTGAATAGACAGGGATTTTTGCGTGAGATTAGAATTTTTCATTTTCATTCATGTAAAAATTTGTATGTAATATTCTTTTATTGGGACACTTCCGGTTGAGAATGATCTCACCATTGATGTATATTATTTAATTTTCCGTATTAATATAGACCCAAGGAGGGGAGCACAAGTAACTGGGTTTTAGAGTCCAGCGGGAGACCATCTCGAGGAGTCGAGACTGGGTCTCCTAACTCTAGAATTAGCAAGGTTGCTTGCCGCTCTCGTAGGGGTCTAAGGATGTGGGTTTGGCTATTCATCACGATCTTTGAATCCGTGTTTTTTACTGGCTTGATTTAAAACACGGACCTCCTAGTATATCCTATATTTCATATGTTTTCTTCAGCTGCAATGTTCTGTGATGAGATCATATAAATGCGTGAGACGAATGCTTTATATTATATATATGATATATAATAAATGTTGCTTATGTTTTTCACCCGCGCTAGTCCAGCCCCCGCTCTGCCGGTAATTAAGTAACCTAACGGTGCATGACGGGGCCCCGTGGCGAATGCGGATGGCATAAGCGTACGTTGTATTTTTGTTTCTTTATCTGTGATGTTTAGGAAACATAAATGATGGGACTTCATTAATGAGATTAATGAAAAGGAAAGAAACCTAAAGTTATTATAGAATCAAATTTTCAAAAAGGTAGCTCTAGTTCTTGCTTTGCATAGCGGTATTCTTTATGAATATCCAGCACCTCATTTGATGAGGAAAGAGCCGAGATCCCTTCACCGTGAATGACCTCTTTAGCAAAAGTTGGCAAATGCTAAAACCAACTCGGTTTGTTTTGAACACTATTCGATTTTAAAAAACGGAGCTTAAACCACTCCTTTTCAAATCACTCGATTCTACAACGATATCAAGTTCATTACGCAAAAGGTTTCCTTAAAAACCTGTCGTAGCCCTCCGTCATTTCAGATAAGGACCATTTAGTATTCGTGCTGCATTTGTTGGCCTTCGTCAAGGCGTAGTGTACGGTAGCTAATTAGTGCTTATCTACCGCATACGATGCGATTGGATTAGGGTAGTCGTACGACTTTGTTGGTTTTCGTCAAGGGTCATGCGGGCGGGTTTAATTCAATCACGAAATGTATGGGTTGAACTTGACTAGCGGTCTATGGTTTATTTGCCTTCGTCAAGGTTATAGGACGTTAGGGGCAAAAACAGATATTGGGAATTTCAAGCGTTGAAATTTGCAATGAGATTGCAAACCTTCTATGAGATAGTTGGATCCCGATACCCACTGCGAGTAAGAGTTACTCCTAGAAGAGTTTTGCACTTTACAATTAGCTAATCCAGTAGGTGTCTAAGAAATGTGTTAATGGGGTTATACCCCTGTGGAAACGAGGTTATTTAATTAGTTCCATGCGAAAGCACGGGAAGACTCCCTCGGAGTACCAATACCAGCCTGACTGAACGATTGGCGAACTTGTAGGGTGTAATTAATCCCGGCTAGTCTTACCTTTTAGAGTTTGAAGGATGATTTGATAAAAACGGTGGGAGCCATCCTGATTAGATAAGATAATAACCAATCTAATCATGCAAGAGCATACGCTAAAGTGTTTTATTCTCTCTCTCTCTCCAGGTACCGACCATGACACGCCTTAATCAAGATAATAATATGGATGTATTGACCGAACCCGCTTATTATACTGAACCGGGGAACGTTTCTTCCGCTATACCGAACCCGCTTGTTATACTGTTATAAGTCTGAGCAGGAATTAGGGGAATACCCGGATTCCCATGCGACTCGAACGAGGAATGAGTATGATGATGCATCTTCTTCGGGTGTGTTCGTTATCGAGAATTGTTTCTCAGTTTGTTCTACTTCCTGGGTATTAGATACCGGATCAGGATCCCACATTTTTAATATGTTATATGGGCTAAAGAAAGGTAGAGAACTGGGAATAAGTGATCATTCTCTCAGAGTAGGGAATGGTGCAATGGTTGCAGCCAAAGCAGTTGGCACATATCATCTAGTATTACCTAATGGCAATACATTGATTCTAAACGACTGTTATTACGTACCAGAAATGATGTGCAATATTATATCAGTATCTATATTACATAAAGATGGATATAATTTTGTATTGGAGGATAATGTTAAGAACATTTTCCTAAATCAAGTGTTGATTGGTTTTGGCACGTTAAGTAACGGTATATACGTTGTGAATCAAAATACAGTTCTTAACTTACAGAACACACACAAGAGGAAAAGTTCAGAAATGAACGAATCCTTCTTGTGGCATTGTAGACTAGGTCATATCAATGCGATACGACCAGCTAAGTTATATAAGGATGGATATTTGAATCCATTCGAATTTACATCTTATGAAACTTGTCAGTCATATTTCAAAGGAAAAATGACCAAAACTCCGTTTACTGGACACGGAGAAAGAGCTACCGAACTCTTAGGATTGATACATAGTGATGTATCTACACATGCCAGAAATGGTTTCGCGTACTTTATTACATTCACCGATGATCTCTCAAGATACGGACATGTGTTCTTGTTGAAACATAAGTCTGAATCTTTTGAGAAATTCAAGAAATATAAGTGCGAAGTAGAGAACCAAACGGGTAAAAGTATTAAAATTCTCCGATCCGATCGGGTAGGAGAATACTTGAGCACGGAATTCTGTGACTATTTAAAAGAGAATGGGATTCTCTCTCAGATTACTCCTCCGTATACACCACAGCACAACGGTGTATCGGAGTGGAGAAACCGCACCCTATTAGATATGGCGCGCTCTATGATTAGTACTGTTGAGTTACCTATTTCCTTTTGGGGTTATGCGCTTGAGACAACCGCATACCTATTGAATCAAGTTTCATCAAAATCGGTGCCTAAAATACCATATGAGATATGGAGTGGAAATAAACCATATCTTAAACAAGTTAAGATATGGGGTTGTCCGACCTATGTCAAAAAGCAAAATCCGGACAAACTCGAGGCAAGATCGGTTCTTTGCAAGTTTGTGGGATATCCAAAGAATTCATATGGATATCTATTCTACCACAGTGAGGAAAAAAAGGTGTGTATTGCTCAACATGCCACCTTTTTAGAAAAAGAATTTCTTGTAAAAGAAATTAGTGGTAAAGAGGCAGAGTTGGAAGAAGTTCCAGCTACACAAACTACAGCTAATGATTTGGTGGAGCTGAAGGATTCAATAGTCCCTAACGAACCTCAGTCATTCCACAGATCTAGTAGGGTTCCTCATCTGCCTGAGAGATACTACGGTTTTCTCATTGACGGTGGGAGTGAGAATTGCATCATGGAAGATGATGACCCAACTAGTTTCAAGCATGCCATCACGAGTGGGGACTCTGTGAAATGGCTGGATTCTATGCGATCTGATATGGAATCCATATACACTAACAAAGTATGGACTTTGGATGTTGCTCCTGAAGGGGTAAAATCCATTGGGAGCAAGTGAATCTTTAAGAAGAAACTAGGTGTAGATGGAAAAGTTAATACTTTTAAAGCTAGACTTATAGCAAAAGGTTTTCGTCAACGACCTGGTGTCGATTATGATGAAACCTTTTCTCCAGTGGCTATGCTTAAGTCCATCCGGACCCTATTTGCCATCGCTGCATACCATGATTGCGAAATCTGGCAAACGGACGTCAAGACCGCTTTTCTAAATCGTGATTTAGAAGAGAGCGTGTACATGACACAGCCAGAGGGTTTTGTAGACAGTGGGAGCAGCGGAAAGGTGTGCAAGCTGCTTAAACCAATCTACAGATTAAAACAGGTATCGCGGAGTTGGAACATCTATTTTGATGTGTCATTCAAAGAGTTTGACTTCATAAAAAACGTAGATGAACCATGTATATACAAGAAGGTTGTAAGGAGTAAGATTGTCTTCCTCGTATTGTACATAGATGACATACTCTTGATAGGAAATGATGTTCCTATACTACACTCGGTCAAACTCTACTTATCACAACAGTTCTCCATGAAAGATCTAGGTGATATCTCTTACATCCTGGGGATTAAGATCTATAGAGATTGATCTAAGCGGATGTTGGGATTGTTCTAATCTAGGTACATTGACACCATACTAAAGAGATTTAGTATGGAAGATTCTAAGCGAGGAAATTTATCCATTTTCTCAGGGATCACTCTCTCCAAAGAGATGTCTCCCAAGATTAATTTGGAGAGGGCTCGCATGCAAGGGATACCCTATGCTTCGGCAATCGGGTCTATCATGTATGCGATGTTGTGTACCAGACCGGATATAGTTTACGCACTTAGTGTAGTAGGCAGGTATCAATCGGATCCTGGGAAGAATCACTGGACAACTGTGAAGAACAATCTTAAGTACTTGAGAAGGACTAAACAAATATTCTTGGTGTATGGTAACGGTGAACTCCAGGTGGAGTCCTTTACCGATTCGAGCTTCCAGAGTGATAAGGACGACAGTAAGTCGGTCTCGGGTTTTGTCTTCATCCTTAATAAAGGGGCGATATGTTGGAAGAGTTCCAAGCAAGATACCGTGGGAAACTCGACGATGGAGGCTGAATACATCGCTGCCAACGATGCAGCCAAAGAAGTTGTCTGGATGAAGAAGTTCATAACTAAACTTGGCGTGGTTCCATCCATTGAGCATCCAATACCTTTGTATTGTAATAACAATGGAGCTTTGGCTTTAGCCAAGGAACCTGTAACGTTTTATAAATAAATAAACAAATAAAATCCTTTTGGTGAATTTTCTGATAATCGTTAAAATAAACCGCATTTTTCGTAAAACTTAACTATAATTATTTTTTCAAAATAGACTTAAATATACCTATTTAGGCTATGTAATTGCTAGTAATTAATATTATTTGGTCAGTTATAAATTATTAGTTTACTAAAATATTTTCCGTAATTAATTAAATTCAAATATTAATATAAGCTTTTAATTATACATTAAATTAGTGTAAATTACAAATTGGAGTGGATTAATTTTACAAAAGTGACCCATGACATCTTAGAATTTAGTATGTAGTATGCTTCTCTCTTCTTAATTTGTTTCCAAAATTCTAGAGTTTTCTAGGTTAGAAAATGAAATAATAAGATAATTAAAGAAAAGACTAAAAAGAGGCATTTATTTATGAAGTTTTTACACATCTCCACATTCTTCTCTCTCTCTCTCTCCCTCATTATTTCTGGCCGAAATTTTCCTCCCCTCATTTCTCCAATTCCCCACTTTATTTCCTCTCAAAAACTCTTCAAAAATTCATCCAAAATTAAAACAAAAACCTCACAAATTGCTAATCAAATCTCTACCCATTTTCCATTGACCAATCAAGCATGGATCTTGGAGCAAGTTAGCACTTTGGAGACTAGGTTGCATTTTGGGTTTCTTGTAGTGGAGGTATAATCCTAACCCAAGTGTTTAATTATTGCTATAATACTTAAAATTAAGCTAATTAGAAGTGTAATTATGGTTTTAATTTTTGTGATTCAAAATTCAAGAATGGGTTATTAAATCAAATTAGGGTTTTCATCATTGGATATTGATCTTAATGTGTAGTTTAACATGCTAGGTAATGTTAAACCTAATCTAGAAGCTAAATTGTAAATTTTTAAAATTAATTTGTCCAAATTACTTAATTATTGCAAACTAGGTTTTTGTAATATATATATATATATATATATATATATATATATATATATATATATATATATATGTAAGATAAAATTCTAGTGAGCGTTTTTATCATTAGATTATGATTTTAGTGAGTAGATTAACATGTTAATGGAATGCAAAACCAAATCTAGTTACTAGTTTCAAATTGTTAGTTTAAAATTATGCTAATTATGCTAAATTTTGCTAACTAGATTTTTAGAAATTGATTAAATAATTAGGATAAAAATCTAATTAGGGTATTCATGACATTATTAACATTTTAAATTGTAGTTTAATACTTTAGATCATGCAAAACCAAGCTTAGTTGTCGAATTGTGAATTTTGCTTTAAAAAGTGTTTAAATTGGTTATTTTTGCAAACTAGAATTTTCAATTTAATACAAATTGAAGAGATTAAATTATGGTGATGATTTGTATGACTTAGTTATGATAGTGAATATTATGGCCATTAGTTTCGTTAAAACATCAAGTTTCGAATTAAAACGAAAATTTAGCGCTTTCTAGGATTTTGCGAAATAAAACGATTTGATTAATTTTAAGTTTTTGATGATTTAAACCCTATTTATATTATAATTAGTGAGTTTTGAAACTACGATTTGTACGTTTGTGTTTTATCTCGATCAATCGGCGTTTGTACGCAGATATCGAGAGATATTTGGTTCTGTTGCATGAGCGGGTCATAGATTTTAACCTATGCGAGTTTCGTGCGCCGTTTTGGTTTTATCCGCGATTTCGGTTTACGATATTATATATGTTTGCGTATAGGTACCCTTCACGTGGACTTCGGACTATGAAGAAGAGGATGGTGGCATCGACTTCGGCAGACAAGGACCAGGTGAGTAGATGTATATCTACGGGGGAAGTCGGGTGGATGGCGTATAGCACCCCCGCAAACGTAGAATAGGGATATTACGCACTGTTATTAGGAAGTCGGACATGACCTTAGATTCTTGGCGATTTGGGTCCTATTGAAGACTTTAGGTTGGACTAGACTGATTTAGAAAGACTTAACCATGAGGATGACGGCCTTGGAGAGAATTCATAGGTTTCATGTAGACACACACACACACGCACACACACAAACTTGACTTGGTGTATATGTGTGTATATATATACATATAGAAATGTGTGTGTGTTTGTGTATACACACACACAACATATACATGTGATATGAGGAGGTTATATGATACATGGGGATGAGTCGATATGACTAGGCTTGATGCCGTGATTTATTGGATATATGATCATGTTATGACATGAGATGTGTTATGATAGTAGCGGATCGTTGGGTAATGAGATATATAAAATATATTTATATAAACGATAATATGTGTTGATGACATTGGAATGAACGAGACTCTAGAATAGAACCCAGATTATAATATGTGACTTAATCACGAGATGACATATGACAAGATATTTTAGTGGATCATTTGACGATGGATAATTACACAGACGATGATATATGTTTGATGATATTGGGATGTATGCGATTATAGTATAGTACCCTTGATGATATTGTTTAATGATGATACTATACGAACGATGATGATGTTTATATGATAGTTGACCCGTACCCCGATTTTAGGATGCCGTACGATAGATTTTACCGTACGAGACATAGATGTGATGATTGATCCGCACCCTTGACTTCAGGAAGTCGTACTATGTACGTGACGTTATTTGTTGGAGATAGTGCCCTCAGAGTCAATTATTGGATCACAGGCACGTGATTGCAATGATTGAGAGAGGACCTATACCGTTAGAACAGTCTTACTCAAGATGATAGTATGCTATCTGGTTTATCTTTATCATCGTGTACTGCTTTAGGTGACCTTACAGGTCACTATTGCACGTTGATAGAGCCCCTAGGATTCTTGCTTGACTTCCAGCAGTATGAGGGCGATCATATACGTGGGAGCTGGGGTCTATAAGCACATCCGTAAACGGTCCCTAGTCGTGGGAGTTTCGAGACAGGGCATCGATACTCCAGAGTAGACTAGTGTATACAGTCGAGACCCCGACGAGGGGCGGTGGCCGGTCTCACAAGCCACTGGTGTCAGTTGGTTCACCTAAGATGTATACAGGTGCTCATTGGGTTATGAGTACACCGGACATGACTCGTCGGGAACATGCTAGTTGGTCTTATACCTGACGTCAGATAGCAGTTCTCTGGTGACATGTGTACAGGTTAGTTCATCGACCTGAGATCATCATTTGTCTCGTGTGAGTTCCCACTGTACTTTGATTACTGCCCTACCACGGCTCAAAGGAGTCGTGCAAACAGGTTTTAGTTGGGTACAGTCCCGAGCCATATGGAGGCAGTGAGCGGATCTGCAGGGGTTCGTCTCTCCCGGTATTGGGGGTGAGGTCGCGCTGTGTCTAGGAGAGCCATTACACAAAGCCCTCGGCCGAGGCAGGAGTTTTACTGGTAGGTATTCCAGTAGTATCTCAGGGTGCTCTGGGCTACACTCCGATACGACTTGTACCGCTTTTGGGGGTCTGACTTTTACCAACCCCGTAGGCCCGCCATGCGATTCTCTTAGACGAATGGACCGGACTGTATGGATATTGTCACTGACAGGCTCAGTAGGGTGTCAGGATGAGTTCGCTCATCGACGTCCCTTTTGGTCAATACCTGGTTGCCCGATACGTATGGCTAATACCTCTGACGTGCTAGTGGTTAAATCCACAGCCAAAATATTGACGAGTCTTAGAGTCCCCCACAGACCAGTTTCTCAAGTTTCGGGCGAAATGCTGTAAGGGCCGTATGGAGATATGGCAGGGTTCGATCAGATACGTGCGGTATTGCACGGATCATGATCAGACGGATAATACTAGCGGGCTTTGGTTTAAGCCGGATCCTAGTATTTTACAGTGTAGATTTTGTCTCATTGCATTTGCATTCAGTGGGAATACAAATGCGGATATGTATATACAGTCGCGGGGTTTTCCTGTAATTTATTACGGGATCAGTTTTCTGAAGTTGCCAGTTTGCATTCCGTTTCAGCCAGTTTTCCTTTCTTCCTTTCGTTGGCTGATTATTGATGGAGGGGCTAATTTGCATATTTGCAAATTAGCATTGTGGTGGGGGTTTCTTGTAATTGGGTGTTTATGATAGTTTAAGCATCTTTGCTTTTTCATTCATGATGGTTTTCATTTATGAGATGAGATTTGAAAAGGATTAGATTAGAAATGGATGTGACATTATAACCTCTTTATCATCTCCTTTTTTCTTATGCTCACTCTCCTCCCTCTTGTGCTCACCCCCCCTTTGGATATTTCTCTCTCCAATTTTTGGCCGGCCACACACACTAGAGGGAGGGTGATTTTTTATGGTGGAAAAATGTTCATCTCACATTCCATGCTTGCTACAAAATTCCCAAGTTGATTTTCCATTGTTGTTTCCTCCATCAAATGGCAACTTCAAACCCCAAGAGACAAAGCATTCTACACTTATCCTACAGCACCCTTGGGCACTTCGGCTCGCCAACTTCATGCCCGAGTTGCCTCGGTCCAGAGGTGGGAGCCCGTAAAAGAACCCGGCGATGTGGTGCCCTTTCCGACGAGGAGGTGAAGACCGGAGATTCCGCGAGGAGATCGGAGTGGAGGCCGAAGACCGAAGGACACGGATCGCTCGGTATAGCATTCTACCCCTTCTTTTGATAGCTAGGTATAGGTTAATGGTTACGATCCCGGTTTTCGGATGAGGTAGTGCCGGTTTTAAAGTCAAGAAAATTTTTGTTTCCGCATTCCGGTGTCGGATAGACGGCCGGGGCGCTACCATAGTCCTACATGGTATCAGAGCCACGCCGTTAACTTAGTCTAGGTTGCTCTAACGTGTTTACAAGTTTGATCGAACGGATTTTCCGAAAACCCGATTTCATGTGCATCAGTTTTCTGTCGATTTCTTTTTGGCTCGAAAAATTATTTGGTACATTGCAGAAATACGTACAGGGAATTCTAAGCATTCTGGAAAAATTCGATGCACTGATTTCTTAGTAGGACCGCGGAACCGTGGCGAAACCCATGTTCTGGCCGTGGTTCCGCGGCGGAAAAGTGTAATCATTGCATCAAAATTTTACAGTGGGCTTTTGAGTTGAAAATGGGGTTTTTGGAATATTCTTTTTGGGCCCAGATTTTCTTTGAGTGCTACAGTAGTGCTTGGGGCCCACTTCGGGAAATTTAGTCGATCGAAAATTTTAAACATGTTAGTTCACAGTATTTATATTATATCTGTGACCGTGAATGTCACTTGATCGGTAAATCCTGTCTAACTGCTATAGCCCTTTTAGACGGATTTGCGAACGTGACATTCATGTTGATGTTCTGTGTTGTGCTGTGATGTTGCGGATCTGTCGTGGTGGATAGACTGGATGTAATGTTAGTACAGTTTGGTTATTATGTACATTTGATATTGCGGGACGAGCGTCCGACATGTGGACTGCCTTCACTGCCTGTTTGTATATTATTCTTTTGGGGCATGACCGGGCTGAGGTCGATGTACCCGTTGTATGTATATTTTTACTTTCTGTACTAGGATTACCCCGCGGTGGGGTGCACGGATAGCCGGGTTCTAGAGGGCAACGGGCCTGCATCTCATGGCGTTGAGACGGAGGGGGCTTCGCTCTAGAATTGGCAGGCTATTCGCCACACTCGTAGGGGGTACAGGTTGACCCAAGGAGGGGTGCATAAATTGCCGGATTCCGTGAAGTGCTGGGTGGTCCATTCACGTTGCTGAAGGGGGATGCCTCGCTTCAGGTTTTGGTGGGTAACTTGCCGCGCCCGTAGGGGTCTAGGATATCATTGCACAGGCTATCCACACGACCAGGGGAACGTTGGGTTTCAGTAGCGGCTCTTTGAAACCCGGGGATCCCAGATATCTGTATTGTTCTGTGATACTTATTACATTTCTGTGATGTTGCATTTTATCACGCCTTGAGCGAATATTATATATTGATATATATACTAGTAGATGTTGTATATGTTTTGCATCCGCGCTAGTCCAGTCCCCGCTCTATCATTAGTTAAGTAACCTAACGGGTGATGACGGGACCCAGTGGCCAATGCGGATGGCATATACGTACATCATTATTTTCGTTCTTTATTGGTGTGATCAATTGATGGGACTGCATTGATTCGGATCAATGCAAGCTAAACAAACCTATTCTGATGTTGTTGGAACAATTTTTCAAAAAGCTGTTATTGTAAGGACGTTCTCTTTTGTTTTGCACAGTGGTATTCAGTTATGAATATCCAACACCTCAGTCGACGAGGCAAGGGCCGAGATCCCTTCACCGGGAGTGACCCCTTGGACAGAAGTTTGCGTCAGGGCAATAACTTCACTATAGTCGTTTACTTTTGCTTTGCATCGTGGTATTCAGTTGGAATATCCTGCACCTCATTCTACGGGGAAAGAGCCGAGATCCCTTCACCGGGTGTGACCTCTTTAGCAAAGGTTTTCGTCACTATATTTTTATAAAAACTATGCAGTTCCTTCAACGATATCAAGTTCATTACGTTAAAAGTTTTTCGCCAAAAACTAGACGTAGCCCTCCGTCATTTCTTACGGGTATTATTTAGTATTCGTGCTGCGTTTGTTGACTCCGTCAAGGCGTAGTATACGGTAGCTAAGTGGTGCTTGTCTGTAGCATGGATATGGGATTGGTTAGGACAGTCGTGCGGCCTTGTTGACTCCGTCAAGGGCCCGTACGGATGGGTTTAATGCAATCCAGAAAATGACGGGTTGAACTTGACTGGGACTCTTTGATTTGTTGACTCCGTCAAGGTCACTTGGGTCCTAGGGGTAAAATCACATCGGGAGTTTCTAAAGAAACTGAAACTTGCCAGGCATACACATACC
Source organism: Agapanthus africanus (assembly GCA_030015575.1). Lineage (NCBI taxonomy): Eukaryota > Viridiplantae > Streptophyta > Magnoliopsida > Asparagales > Amaryllidaceae > Agapanthus > Agapanthus africanus. The sequence goes on along the minus strand of CM057341.1, from coordinate 286,311,544 downwards.
TTCTGGAGTGTGGTGACGTGAGTGGATTCCGTCACGTTATCATGCGATGATAGTTGGATCCCGATTCCCACTGATGAGTTGGTTTACTCCTCGGGTGATCCCGACTAATTCTTCTTTCAGGTTTGGAGGAGAATTTGACGTTAGAGTGGGAGGCTTCCTGATTAGATAAAGCGAAAACCATTCTGATCTAGGTTAGAGTGCACGCTGAGTGTTTCTTTTTTCTCTCTCTTTGGCAGCGACCATGGCCCGAACCTTGACTATGACCCAGTGACCAAAATTAACCGAACCTTCTTAAAACACTGGCTTTTGGATTGTCTGAGTTGCATACCTCACTGCCACTCCCATTTTTACCCTTTTTCTCCAGGACACCCCGTATTACTACGAACGTCCACTTCCATTGGATAAAACCATCGTATGGTTATATACGAACTCGAAGGAATTTATTCGAGGATGGTTTCCGGTTCTGGAGAAAACGAATAGGACTATTCAGTTGTCTTTTCCTTTTACCTTCTCTCAGGTTGCGAGTACTCCTAGGATTAGGAGATAGTACACCTATTACGCTTATTGGATAGTCTTCTTCCAAACCTTAGGCTGGTGCCGAACGGTAGGGAATGAAGAAAGCCGATTAGCCTAAGTATAGTGTACAGAAGGTATTAAGTAAAGACAAATAAAGGGATTAGAAGGAGGGCAAACTAAACTGCGACTACTATTCACGACCAAACCAAGTATTTCATTACCACTCCCACTTCACCTTTGTATTTCTCCGAGACACTCCGTATCACTACGAAGATCCACAGTTTATTGGATACTCCATCGTATGGTTATATACGAACTCAAAAGGAACTTGTTCCAGTTCGGGGATGGATTCTGGTTCAGGAGAAATAGGAATATGGTTTATTCATGTGTCTTTTATCTTTACCTTCTCTCGTGTTGCGAGTGCTCCTACGATTAGGACAGTACACCCATTATGCTTATTGGATAGTCTTCTTCCAGACCATAGGCTGGTGCTGAATGGTAGGGAAAGAAGAAAACCATTTGGCCTAAAGGGGTGTACAGAAGGTAATGATTAAAGACATATAACGGGATCTGGAGAGATGGCAAAGAAGTATACGGTTACAGTTGTGAATCTGGATAATGGAAGAGGCATTACTAGGAATACCCGGATACCCCAACGAAACATTTCAATGTTTCAGTTTCACTGTGTACTGTTAAAAGAAAACTGATTTCCCAATTAGTCCTTACTCCAGGGTATGTATTTACTAGGTATGATTCTCACATCTGTATGGTTTTACAGATGATGAGTGGGAGTAAGTTATTGGGAATTAGGTGATCATCCTCATTATATCGGAATTCATTGTAATTGGTGATATTTGAGGAAATCACCTGCGCTGTTTGCCGAACGGCAAATATTTGGTTTTGAATATCCGTTGTTGTGCACCAATTTCAAATTGATATATCTGTACGTCTATTTTTATAGAGTGAGATATACCTTTTTGAAATTATGTCCATGACATTTACCTATATCAGTGGATGGTTAGGTAAGGAGCATTAAACAACGGTGTAATTCTTCTTAACCATAAGTATAGTTTTCAACCTACAGCACACAGGGAATGAGTTATTAGACTCAAGGGACTTAGACAGAGTATTGTATGTTGTCCAGTGTCCATTAGGACAGAGGGGTTGGTACTCGTACTATATTCTGTTTACTTGTAACTTCTCTAGTTCTTAGACATGTGTTTCGTAGAAATACAAGGTCCAAGTTTTGAGAAGTTATAGGTATATGAATAAAGTAGAGAACCAGGTATTGCAAGTATCGGGATTCTTCAAGGTGATCGAACATGTAGATACTTGTGTATGGTATGATTAAGAGAGCTTGCTTCTCTTTCAGATTACTTATAATTGGAAGTACTCCTAAGTTGAGTAATGCTGATCGGCCTCTCTCCATTTAGTTGACATGCACTGGAGATAGCTGCATGATTTGAATCTGGTTCAATTAAATCAGTGCCTCTGTTTCTATATTGGATATAGAACAGTTCATATCTTGACGATGTTAAGGTACGGGGAGTTGTCCGGCTTATGCTTAAAACCAGACTCCGGACAACTCAAAGCGCGTTTCTGTAATGGCTGTTTATGGGTTGACCCGGGCTATGACGAGGATTAACTTTCTACCATCTGGAAGATCAATAGTGATATTGTTCTTGACTCGCCACAGTTTTAATAAAAATGGATTTTTTCATAAAACAGTAGTGGGAGTATGGTAGAACTGGAAGTGATTACAGAACCGCAAACGATTACTGAAAATTTGATATGAACCTAAAGATTCAATCTGGTTTGACATTCCATTGGCCACTCCGCAGATATGGTGGGTAACTTCAGGTACCCGAGAGGTACTCCGGTAGTCTCAAGGACGGTGACAGGGAGGTTCTTGTTTACCCAGACTTGCCATTGCTGTTGTTCCAGACTATGAGACCCGGCAGGAGGATGAGTATAGCGTCGTTCTAAACTGGCTTTAGAAGTGCACGTGTATATGAATCTGCCAGAGGGTTGTCGTAGTCAGTGGGAGCAGCGGAAGCATAGTGGACAGGTAGCTTATGTCTATTTATAGACTAAAGCAGATATAGCGGAGATAGATCATCTATTTCTGATGTGACAGTCATAGGTTTGACTTCATCAGAATAGGGGATGGATCTGTTAAGAAGGTAGTAGGGTGTGATGTCCTGGTATTTGTATGACATACACAAGAGTAGGAAGTGAAATTCCTATACTACGATCGGTTATACTTTGGTTGTCACACAGTGGTTTCTCCATATAGGATATGGATTTTATATCAGACATTCTGGTTACTGGATCTATGATTTTAGATCTAGATTTGGGTAGTTTCCCAATCAGGGTACTTTGACAGCATTCTAAAGGTGCTTTAGAATGGACGACTCCTGGCACGGTAGTGTACCTGCAGGTGATGGAGTTACCCTCTCTAAAGGTGTCTTACAGACTAAAGGGGAAAGGGATGTGCATGATTGGCAGATCACTTACTTAGGCAATTGAGTCAATCATGAGATGTCAAGTACCACACCAGATGTTGTTTTCGCAAGAGATACAATAAGTTGATATTAATCCAATCCTGGAGAAACGATCGGAAGCAGTTTTAGAACATAAGTGGATGCTCTAGGGATTTGACAAGGACAGCCTTTTTCGGGAGACAGTTATCATTCTAGGCTTCCAAGGTGACAAGGATGACAGAGTGACTGTCAGAGTTATAGTTTTCCCTCTGACGAGGGGCAGTATTTTGGACAGGTGGTCTAAGGGGATACTGAGGGAGGCATGGCGCAGGATACTGATTAAGTTCAGTTGACGATACAGTCTAAGAAGTTTGGATTTGGAGTTCATTTATGAGCTAGGTCCCATCAGATATCCAGACATATTCTAAGACAGGTATTGCTCATTTCGGGAGATGGCTTTCTCCGCGAACTTGAGATAAAGAGAGACATAGAAAGAAACATCAGGGCGGATCCACTCACTGAGGCTATTCCTCGAATGCAATAGTGTCACAAGCGAGCTTTGTGAGACTGACTAGTAGAGGAGTTGGATGTTCGGTATCACACGGGCTGTGAGTATGCGACATCGCAATAATTAGCCTTGAGTGCAAGTGGGAGATTGTTAGAGATAATGCCCTCAGAGTCAATTATTGGATCACAGGCACGTGATTGCAATGATTGAGAGAGGACCTATACCGTTAGAACAGTCTTACTCAAGATGATAGTATGCTATCTGGTTTATCTTTATCATCGTGTACTATTTTAGGTGACCTTACAGGTCACTATTGCACGTTGATAGAGCCCCTAGGATTCTTGCTTGACTGCCAGCAGTATGAGGGCGATCATATACGTGGGAGCTGGGGTCTATAAGCACATCTTTAAACGGTCCCTAGTCGTGGGAGTTTCGAGACAGGGCATCGATACTCCAGAGTAGAGTAGTGTATACAGTCGAGACCCCGACGAGGGGCGGTGGCCGGTCTCACAAGCCACTGGTGTCAGTTGGTTCACCTAAGATGTATACAGGTGCTCATTGGGTTATGAGTACACCGGACAGGACTCGGCGGGAACATGCTAGTTGGTCTTATACCTGACGTCAGATAGCAATTCCGTGGTGACATGTGTACAGGTTAGTTCATCGACCTGAGATCGTCATTTGTCTCGTGTGAGTTCCCACTGTACTTTTATTACTACCCTACCACGGCTTAAAGGAGTCGTGCAAACAGGTTTTAGTTGGGTACAGTCCCAAGCCACATGGAGGCAGTGAGCGGATTTGCAGGGGTTCGTCTCTCCCGGTATTGGGGGTGAGGTCGCGCTGTGTCTAGGAGAGCCATTACACAAAGCCCTCGGCCGAGGCAGGAGATTTACTTGTAGGTATTCCAGTAGTATCTCAGGGTGTTCTGGGCTACACTCCGACACGACTTGTACAGCTTTTGGGGGTCTGACTTTTACCAACCCCCTAAGCCCGCCATGCGATGCTCTTAGACGAATGGACCGGACTGTACGGATATTGTCACTGACTGGCTCAGTAGGGTGTCAGGATGAGTTCGCTCATTGACGTCCCTTTTGGTCAATACCTGGTTGCCCGTTACGTATGGCTAATACCTCTGACGTGCTAGTGGTTAAATCCACAGCCAAAGTATTGACGAGTCTTTAGAGTCCCCCACAGAGCAGTTTCTCAAGTTTCGGGCGAAACGCTGTAGAGGCCATATGGAGATATGGCAGGGTTCGATCAGATACGTGCGGTATTGCACGGATCATGATCGGACGGATAATACTAGCGGGCTTTGGTTTAAGCCGGATCCTAGTATTGTACAGTGTAAATTTTGTCTCATTGCATTTGTATTCAGTGGGAATACAAATGCGGGTATGTATATACAGTCGAGGGGTTTTCCTGTAATTTATTACGGGATCAGTTTTCTGAAGTTTCCAGTTTGCATTCCGTTTCAGCCAGTTTTCCTTTCTTCCTTTCGTTGGCTGATTATTGATGGAGAAAACCGCAACGTCTGCAGCTTTTCCACACTTTAGGTATCAAGCACGTCTAGTTCTTTATGATGTTTGGGCGGAACCAAGGCAACTTGCAAACTTTTCTCTTCATCAGCGAATGTTTGTATTGAAGGCCGAACGGAGAATATAGTATGGACCTCATCTTCCGAGTCGCTGCCGAAGATTAACATAGGAGCGGACGGTCCTGGCTTGTTGTACTGGGGTGGCCCTGAATAAACTATCTCTTCCTCTTCCTCGGTATCACTCCCGAAGACCGGAATGGTGGTGATAACTTTGTTCTCTAGTTTGTGGCATCTCTCTGTGTCTTCAAACTCTGGCAAGAAGTATTTTGCATCTTCGTACTAGCGGACTTTATTCATGGAGAATGGGTTTAACTCTCCTGTCACAGTATACTCGAGACCATCCTTGAAGCATTTCATACACTGATGTTGTGTAGAAGGGATGATGTTGTACTGGTGTAACTAAGGCCGGCCGAGCAAAGCATTATAGCAGGTCTTGGCGTCGATGACATGAAATTTAATATCTGTGACAAGTAACCCAAAGCGCAGTGTCAGTATCACAGACCCGAGAGTTCGTGATGACTGAGAGGCGAACCCGGAGATGGTGATTTTATCACAAGCGAGGTGCTGAACGCTCATGCATATTTCCTTCAACACTCGCACGTTGAGGAGATTGACGGAAGACCCATTGTCGACCAGGATTTTGCATATCTTGATATCGTGACAATATCCGGAGACATATAGGGGACGGTTGTGCTCGCACGTCCCAAGGAGGAGATCTTCATCGCCGATGGTAATATCGGTTGTATGTACTTCTTCCAGCTCGTCCTTCATCTTTTCTTCGGGGAGGAAAGCTTGGAATTGCTCTGGCTCTTGCAGCGCCTTGATCAATGAATCTCTTGCTTCTTTTGATAGTAAAAGGGTGTCGAGAATGCTGAGTTGCGAAGGTAACTTCCTGAGGTGCGCCAGGACGTTGTAGTCCACCTTACTTTTCTTTGGCGGGTCCTTGGCGGTCAGCTCTCTCATGACTTGGTCATCTAGGGCGATATCTTCAGAGACCTTCTCTTTTCCTTTATCTTTTATGTTAGCGGGTCTGAGATTCTTTTCTGGAAGTGTACGATTGCGGAGCTGGATATTTTCGCAAGCCTTCGGTTCTTCCTCTTTTCCCAAAGTGGACACTTTAAAGAGAGGGCCAAGAGCCATTTCCTCGTCAGAGTCGCTCCCGAATGTGAGAACTTGTGATCCCCCGGCATTAATCACACGACAATTGCCGGTGGTTCTTTTATGCTCCTCGGTCGTATTTTTTTGCTCCCGACGAGTTTTGCGTTTCATCCGCTTGAAATGCTGCCGGTGAGCGACATACCCTTGCCACCATCTTTTAAAAGCGTTGCACTCTTCGGTGGGGTGCGCAATCTTCCGATGATATAAGCAGTAGCTAGGATGTGTTTCTTCTTCACCAGGGACGTTTCCTTCGGAGGGTGGTAGCTTCATTCCCATCGATATGGCTTTAGCCAACCTTTTCCTCGTCTTGAACTTGTTTTTATCCGCGATGGATATCCTTTGATTTGGCAGAGGTGTTTCAACTCTTTCGTCCATTCTCCGGTTTTTGGCCTTTTCAAATATGGCCATCTCACGCTCCCGATCGGCTTTACTTTTCAGAAGAGCTTCGTTTATGAATGCGTCGATCATCTCGTTTGATGGCCCTGGAAGTTCCGGTTCAGGACATGCCCCCAGTCTCTCAGTGCAAGGAGCTCCTTCATCATTCATTGATGAGTGAGAGATCACATGGCAACTTTCTACATAATCCTCAGATTCATCTGACGAGTCTTCTCCATCATCTCCACCTTCAAGGACGTGGCCGAGGAACTCTTGGAGTGTGATCGGAGTCCGCGCCTTCTGGTTATACTTTCCATCATATCGATCTGTTTCTGCAGGTCCGTGTGCTTGTTGCCAGGCTTCACGAGCTTTTTGGATTTCTTCTTCTTTTTCGAAGATTTCGACGGCTGGGTGTAAGTACTTTGGCTATCAACACCAAACTTTGGAGTTAGGCGCGGCTTCAGCATCCCTTCGATGATCTGGGGTTCCAGCGGATTCTTCTACCTGATTGCCGGGCATGTTTGGAGATCGTTCAGTATCCTTTTGGTTTTGACCGAAAGAGCCACCTCCTATGGAGCTTCCTCAACAAAAGAGCACGTTGCCCACGGTGTGTCCGTCTTCTTAGGAGTGTGCGGTTGTGGTGGGTTTCTTTCCATTTCTCAGACAGCGCAAACTTGCCTTGTAGGTACTGATCCTCGATCCATCCCTTAAAGACGAAGCAATTTTCGATTGGATGGCTTACCGTTTGGTGGTAAGGGCAATAATTGGGATTATTCACTTCACCGGGTTGCGATGGTCGCCTTGGATTCGGCAAATTGATAAGCCTGTTGCGCATCGCCAGCTCGAATAGTCTTTTCGTTTTATCCCGCGGGAATGAGTAAGGGCGCTTCATTTTCTCATTATATTAGCGTCGTCTCTCCTCCAATTGATCCATTAGTCTTGGAGCACTGGGCTGCTGTTGGGTATTTGCAACGAAGGTCGCCTTCCCATTACCTTTTTCGTTCCGCGGCTCCGGCTTCGGAAGAGACGGTCTATGACCCATTTGATCCATCTGGGCTAGCTTGTCGATTAAAGCCTGGAACGTAGTCGGTTTGAAGAACATCATGAACTGTGAAATAGTTGCATGAGGGTCTAGGGTGCTTACGAACATGCCCACCGCTGGTGCTTCTTGGATGCGCTGTTCGAACTTTGACCACAGATTTCGCCATCGGATTGCATATTGAACCCAAGTTTCGCCCGGCTTTACTCTCGCATTGATCAATGCCGTTATTAGATTGCGTTCACTGGCACTCGCAAATCGCTGGGTGAACAGCAACTCCATTTCTGCGAAAGTCTTGACAGAGTCATTTGGAAGTTCAGAGTACCACTCAAACGCCGTTTCCGACAAGCTGCCGACGAATTGACGGAGCAAAAGCTTATCATCGCCCCCGGTGTTGCCGCATAGAGCTTTGAACTGGGCGACGTGCTGGAGGGGATTACCTGTCCCCTTGTATACGTGGAATTTAGGGATCGTGTATCCCGGCGGGTATTTTATCTGGTCATACCAGCGCGGATATGGTCTCCCAGTCTTCACGACCTGGCCAGCCGCTTCATTTGCCTCGTGAACTCGTATTTGTTGAGCAATATAATCATCCAGGGAAGCTTTGGAGATAGTTTCCTCTTTGGCTGTTGAAAGAGCCGGAGGTGGATTTGATGTTTCTCCTCTATCGTCTTCGAGGATAATCGGAGGATCTTCAGCTGGAGGGTCCTGCTGGATCATCATACCCACCATGTCTTGGAACAGAAGAGCCATTTTCTTTATATTGGCCGCTTGTTCCGCAGCCTCCTTATCCTTCTTTTCGAGCATTCTCCGAAGGAATTCAGCATCAGTCTCGTGTTCGTGACGTTGTTCCGATGACGTCTCCGGGCTTTCTTTTGGCCCTATGAGTGCGGCCATGGCAGTCAGCATCTCCTGAAGCTTCTGTTGTTGCTGTTCCTGAGCCCTTGTGATGGATCGGGTGAGCGGTCGGTGGCCCGTCGAAGCGCGGCTATCCTCTTTTCCGGATGCCATGTAAACAGTATGTACCACCATGCCCCCAGACTTGGGGCGTTTGGGCTCGGTGTTCTTGCGGTCTGCCACATTTACAGGGGCTTTCTCTGGCCTCCTCTTCTTATAAGCAGTCGAAGTTGAGGGGGCCATTGTAGTGGGCACCCAGATAGCTTTTCGTGGCTTGGAAGGATGGCTTTCTTCCAATCGGACCTTCAGCTTCTTCTGCAGGCGGGAGTAATCTTGATAACCACTGAGTTCCGGACCTGCCGCCAGACTTTGTAGATCTTGGAGGACAACCGCTGAGGGGACTGTTCTAGCTTTGCTTCCGCAACATTCTCCACCGGAGGAGGAGATCTTTTCAGTATAGCGGTAGGAGAATTCCAACGCACCTTATTCAGCAGCTCGAAGCTGTTCCCGGTTGGAACAGCAGCATTAATTTACGCCGTTGGGGCTGGTGGAGTTAGCCCAGAAGGGGAGTTGCCTCCCGCCTACCTCATTCGACGCCAGTAGCGACGTCGAGCGTGTCGAGCTGATAGAGTTGGCTCGGTGATGGGGATGGTCTTGTCTTGCCCCCTGTTCAGGTGAGGGGCTGTTGCTGGCGTCAGCCTGTCGAAGACTGATGCCCTTTGAGTAGCAGGAGCGGGAGTGGAAGTTGGGACGGTTAGTCCTGTAAAGACTGACCCCTTTACAGGAGAAGCCGCCTTGAAGACTTCAGGAGCAGGGTTGGTTACTATCTTCGGAATAACCTTCTCTGGGATTGCAGGCTTCATTGTGGGCCTACAGGAATTTTGGCCTAATCTGGAGAAGACCGAGGCCCCGGTGCTGGACGACCCGTTGAGAGGGGCCACCGTAGCTGTAAGTTGATCGAAAACCGACTTCTTGGGAGCTTCTGGTACGGGCACGGGAGGGGTGAAGATCGTTGGCGGGAGCATGGTCCCGAAAAACAGCCCTGTGGTGGCTTGAGTGACCTGTTCCACGGGCATCGTGAACAGGGAAGCCGCTTAGGGCCCGTAGGTTATGCCCCCAGTTGAGGCAGGACGTGGGTTGCAGTTGCATGTAGAACACTTTGAGCAGGTGAACGCCATTGATCCCTTGCTTTCTGCACCAAGCAAACGCCAAATCTCAGTTTGAAACCCAAGGGCAACCATTAGCAAACTGCGATTGGTTCGCGAACACGAAACACGAAGTGTGGAGTGGAAAGAGAAAAAGGTCCCACCGGGCGAGCCAGAATGTGTTCCCCTCCGATTCACGGAGAAGCGACCGCGCAGGTCCATCTTGCCTGAAATTCGGGGCAGATGCTAATTGGTGCTATCCGTCCACCTCTCCGAAGATGCCAAGTTGATTTATGGCACCATGTATCGAAGGTTTAGGCGGATGCGGCCGATGTAGCAGACTTCATCAGATTCCCCCTCGCTTGAGGGGTTTTTGATTGTGGGAACGCTCTTCCCTGCAGGCGCAAGCCCCTGTAGTTAATTACGCTACCGCATAGCGGTAACAACTTTCTCCTTCTTCATATGGTCACTTCGTGTCGTGGGTGTTTGTTTTGTGTTTGGTTGCCCGTGGATTGTATACGGAGACTAAGTTATGTTGTCGCCCGTAGGGCGTGGACTAGTCCAAATCCGTATCTTTCTTAGATTTGGGTTTGGGGGGGTTGTGTTTAAGGATACGTTAGCCTTATTTGAGACTAAGATCAACTTAAACGTTTGTTAAGGACACGTTAGTCTAATTTTAGACTAAGATCGACTTAACGGGATCGTTTAGATCCGACAAGAGAGCAACTGGGCTCTATTGTTTAGTTTAATGACATTGCGGTCGATAATTAGTTTAAGGACATTACGGTCCAATGTTAGTTTTAAGACATTGCGGTCGAGCTTAAGGACATCATAGTCCGTGAGTTTAAGGACCTCACAGTCCGGTGTTAGTTTTAAGACATCGCGGTCGAGGTTAAGGACATCATAGTCCGTGGATTTAAGGACTCCACATTCCGATGTTAGTTTTAAGACATCACGGTCAAGGTTAAGGACGTCATAGTCCGTGGATTTGAGGACTCCACAGTCCGATATTAGTTTTAAGATATCACGGTCGAGGTTAAGGACATCATAGTCCATGAGTTTAAGGACCCCACAGTCCGTAGCAATGTGTGGTTGTCGGGACCCGTCACCTCTTTGATGACGTTGAAGGATTACAACGACAGATATCAGAGGAGTAAAGAGATGTACCCTCGAAACGGGTGTAAATTGATTGGAAGAGCAGATGAGCTCAGTTCAATTTAAATTGAGGACTCATGAACAGAATTGGGCTAAGTCCAGTTAAAAAAATGTTTAACATTTTATTTTTGTTCTGCCTGTTAGGCCTTTGTTTGGGCTTTGCCCTTTTAAAAATCTTAAGCATTGGGCTCTGATATTTTGTCTGGTATTAAATGCATAGCATTTATCAGGAACAAAGTATGTTCTGACAGCGCGCCACGTGGCGCATCAGGCGCTTTGCGCCAATTAAAGAGCGCGTTGCACTAGCGCACATGAAGGTGACACGTGTCGCTTAGCGCTAAGCACTGGTTTGTTAGCGCGCCGCGCTTTTAATTTATGAGCGCGCTGCGCTGGTTTGTGGGTGCGCCAGTGAGTGACGCGTGGCGCGCTTGGCGCTGAGCACCAACCCAAGAGCGCAGTGCGCTGTTTTCAGGAGCGCAAAGCGCAAGCTGTGTCTGTGGTTGACACGTGGCATGTTTTGGCACTGAGCGCCGGTCCAAGGAGCGCAAAGGCGAAGTTCATGAGTGCAAAGCACTTTCCAGTAGCGCAAAGCGCATCAGATCAAATTTAAGATCAAAGAACAAGTTTATGTTCTTCAAAAGAGGTCTTGCCTCAAGATCCAAGAACTATAGTTCTTGTTTTTATTAAAAGGCTCTGCCTTTATAGATCAAAAGATCTGTGAATGAAGTAAAATACTTCTTTTTTTTATATTTTTATGATTAGATCTTTAAATCCTTTATGTTTAATCAAAAACTTTGGTCTTTTTTATAGATCTAAGATCTTTTTAGAAGATGTTTCTTCTTTTTACGAGATGATTTCATTTCTGTTGTTCAAGAATTAATTCTTTACCTTTAAATATGAAGAAATGATCTTCTTTCTTCAAAAGCTTGCCTTTCTTTCTCTTTTTGTTTTTTCTCAAAGCTTGCTGAGGTTTTTTTTATGAGAGTTGAAATCTTGGGCCTTTATATAGGGCCAATTGATTTGTTAAATTAATTGAAGAGATCTTTCTCTGATTGATTTGGGAATATTTCCCACCGTTGGATTTTTGATCTTAAGGCTTCTGTTTTACAGAAAATAATCTTTTTGTTTTAATAAGATTGGAAAATCTTTCCATAACAGAATTTTAATTCTGATTAATTAATAATTTATTAGATCTTTTAATCTAACGGTGGGGAATTCTTTTAATTCCAGCACTGGCGCACTTAGCGCTAGCGCACCTACGTTTGACACGTGGCGCGCAGCGCAGAGCGCAGCGCAACTGCGCTAGCGCGCCTGTGTTTGACACGTGGCACACAGCGCAGAGCGCTGGATCTGAAGCGTTGCTTCAACTTTTAAAATTTGAATTTTGAAACAGACCTTCGCTCTGATTGGGTGCGCTGCCTAGGGCGCAGCGCTCTTGGCGCTGGCGTGTCTACTTTTGACACGTGGCGCGCAGCGCACGGGATTTGAAACGTTGCTTCAATTTTGAATTTTGAAATTCAAAATAGAGCTTTGCTCTGATTGGGGGAAACAACACTGACACGAGCACTGAGCATTACACTTACGCATAGATTATTACCCTGCCATTACTAGATGACTAGTGATATATTAAGTATATTATTATCAGCTAGGAGAGCGTCGTGCATGCAATTTCTACTCGCAGATGTCTTCTACTCACGATTTGGCAACTCACCCCCATTGTGCCAAATTTTCTTACAGGTTTCGATGTACAGGTTTCCTTGGCAGCTTGCTGGCACATCATTTCATTCAGGGTGATTTGTTTGGTAGGTTGGTTCATTTGTATCAGAACCGCCGCTGTACTTTTATTATTTCATTTGTATCTTGTAAGCTCCATCAACCAGACTTGTATTGCTTGATAATTTAGTAGACCAGTTGCTTATTCTTTCGACCTTAGAGTCGCGCTTGTACTATTATGGTTTTCTGGTGGTTTGGTTTTCTTTTGTGTTTTGAGCCTCGCCCTTCGGCGTTGTATATTATAGTGTATTGTGTGGTTGTTTCCGCCTTTTGGCGTAGAGCTAGCTCCCGCTTGGGGATGCCTTTTTATTATTGCATATGTATATATTCTTATTTATACCTGTTTGGGGCCAGATTTTACAAAGGAGACTCTGCCGAAATTTTTGAGAAATTTGATGTTGTTTTTAAAACATGTTTTACTTTACTTCTTCTTTTAAATGGTTTAGATTTCGGGGCTTCGGCTTGCTAAGATTACGATACGCCTCTAGACGTTTCGTAATTTAAGTGCCGGTCACGTTCCGTACCTTCGGGTCGTGACAAAGTTGGTATCAGAGCGCTAGGTTTAACCTTTGTCCGAGTCTAGATTGACCTTGGTTGATGGAGTAGGTGACTTAGGTAGAGTGACGTACCGTGGGTATGATCCGCGGCATACTTACGAAACGCTACTCTGCTTAGAAAACCTTAGGATGTACATTTTTTTGCATCGTATTCTATTCGTTCCTATGATCTATCTTCGTCAATGTTGGATGGTGGTTTCTGTTACCACGGTCGCACGGGCAGAGGGAGCTGCGGTTCGAATGCGATGACCGTTAGGGTACTATCTATTCTGGAGGGTTGAATCATTGTTTAGCGTGCGGATGAAGGGTATTCACATGTCGTCCAGACGAAGTTAAAAGGTTCGAACGAATGTCAGAAACCCATTTTCCCAAGTTTAAGGTATTCGGAAGAACATGCAGGTAATTCTATGGACCCTCTAGAAGAATGAAACCCTAACTCGACATAATGACCATGAGAACGCCTTTGATCCTTAGGGTTTACGGCAGTTCCGCGGTGCCACTAATGAGGCTTGGGTTTGCCCTTCTACGGCTGGACCGCAGATACTGTGGCATGTACTGGATATTTTTAACACGGCAATTTCCCTTCGTATTGGACTTTGATATTGTATTCTCACCATAACTCCGATGATTGCGTTATGCTTGACGGAGTTTTGATTTGAGTTATGTACTTGTTTTTTAAGCGTGATCAGTCGAAAATACTGCATTTTTAACACGGCAATTTCCCTATCATTTGCACTCATCTAGAAGTGTTCGGTATTCATATTGCACATATTAGTAAAACATCTCTGAAATACCAGATTGCATGTGTTATACTCTAAAACCGACATTTCTAAGGGAATTGACTGTCTATCATGGCATCGCATCATTCTTGTATAGCGCAACACTTGTTTCGGAGGTTGTGCAGGAAATCTTAAGAGAAAGGCCAAAATTGTCAAAGTGCTGATCAAAAATTACGCCAACTCAAAAGATACGGATCTGGTATTAATACAGATGGAATTATACAATTCAGAATATCAGAGAATAGCCCAAATGTTAAAAGAAGAATTACCAGAAAAGATCAAGCAGTGGGGCCCACAAAGGACCGCGGATCTGCGGCGGTTCTGCCACGTCAGCACTTAATTTTTAGTGCATAACTCTTCTCTCAAGTCCAGTATCTCTTCAAGCCACTGCAATTTCTATAAGACTCTCGAAGCTTCTGCCAGATCTGCCAGATCAGCAAGGATCATTAAATCAATGCTAATCTTGATTAAGCTAATCAAGCTCCTAACAAACTAGTTCTAGAAGCTCCCTCCCAACTAACTACTTCTAGAAGCCTCTCTTGCTAACAAACTTTTGGAGTGACCTGTTTTACAGAAGATAATCTTCTTATTTTAATAAGATTGGAAAATCTTTCCATAACAGAATTTTAATTCTGATTAATTAATAATTTATTAGATCTTTTGATCTAACGGTGGGGAATTCTTTTAATTCCAGCGCTGGCGCACTTGGCGCGAGCGCACCTATGTTTGATACGTGGCGCGCAGCGGAACTGCGCTAGCGTGCATGTGTTTGACACGTGGCGCGCAGCGCAGAGCGCTGGATATGAAGCGTTTCTTCAACTTTTAAAATTTGAATTTTGAAACAGAGCTTTGATCTGATTGGGGTGCGCTGCCTAGGGCGCAGCGCTCTTGGCGCTGACGTGTCTGCTTTCGACACGTGGCGCGCAGCGCACGGGATCTGAAGCGTTGCTTCAATTTTGAATTTTGAAATTAAAAACAGAGCTTTGCTCTGATTGGGGGAAACAAATGCTCCCCACCGTTGCGCTCACGTGGCGCACACGTGAGTGCAGTGGTGGTAACATCTGAGCTTTTGGATCAACTCAGAAGTTGAGGAGGCGGTTCAGCGCCTATAAATAGGACCTTTTGGTCCTCAGATTATTTTCATCTTCTTCTTAAGAATTTTATTCAGAGCTTTGCTCTTTTTTTCAAGAACTTTCAAGTGTTAAAACTCTACTAAATTTAGGTAAAACTAAATTAAATTAATTAGGGTTTTTTACCCATTAACAGAGCCTTGCTCTTCATAGATCTTTTGATATAAAGAAAACCCCTTTAGGGTTTCATAAATAGAGCCTTGCTCTCATGAACCCATAGATCTAAACAGATCTTTTCTTAGGGTTTCTTAGCCCATGAGTCAGAGTTCTGCTCTCTTGACAATATCTCTTAAGAGTTTTTTCATGGATCTTTAAGATCCTAGAATTTTAATTCTCAAGAATTAATTTTCATTAATCTTTGATGGATTTTCCATCATCATTACAGAGCTAGGCTCTTTAAGGAATTTTATTCCCTCGTGACCAGAGTTTGACAAGTGTCACTCTGTTATAGGGCTTTGCTCTGAAAGGGAGATTTTCTCTTTCTCCCGAGGGATTTCTCATTCAATGAGAATATTCTTTGAGGATTTCCTCATTAATTGACAGTCTCATCCAATGATGAGGCTGTCTTATTAATTGATGCATTGTTATCTGGATTTTGTGGGTCTCCCTTTGGTCCCCTCTCCACTGCATTGCAGTGTGGTACAGATTTTAAAGTACCGAGCGTCGGGATTTTTTTAAAATTAATCGAATTTCGTTCTTTCTTGCAGGCGACCTGTCTTCTGATCTTTCTTTCCTGTTTTTCCGCTCAGAGGGAGGATTCCCTGAAGCACCGGTAGACCGGGAGGTTCTTGCGCTTATTAGGGACTATAACTCGGAATACAAAAACCTTCACCTGTGGGGTAGGTGGTACGACCAAATAATCAAAGGTCGCCGAAGCTTCTCTTGTGCGACGCCATCGGATCCGATCTCATCGATCTCGTATGCAAATGTACCCCCGGTGAACTATGCCGTGGAGGTCATTAATTGGACTTCGGAGGGTCTTCTTCAAACTTCGATTGCTGCCATACCCATGCAGCTGCCGGCAACTTTGGATATTTTGGGGCGGCGCATATGCCAGGGCGAGTCGCGCCCTTGGGGACAACCCTACAACATCTTGTTGACCCCTCGACATTCGGCCGGGTATCTGCAGTGGGCCAGGCACATTTTGTCAGCGAAGAAGGTGCACCTGCTGAAGATCGGTCTATACCGTGCGGTTTACGCCTCGTTGTTCCAGTATTCTGCTCCTCCGACATGGTGGATTAAGGCGTTCGTGGAGCAATGGAACATCCCCACCCATACCTTTCATCTAATGGACAGAGAAGTTTCCATCTCTCTAGAAGAATTTGCTGAGATTTCTGGTCTGCCGGTGAGGGGGGAGCACTATGAGGAGCTGCTTCCTCCGGATGAATACGTTTTTGCCACCAAGCCGTTGGTGATGGACCTAACGCCAGAGAACGCTATTCAGCACCAGTTTCCGAGTCTGATAAAGGTGCTGAATATGTACGAGAGTCTTTTCTTGGAGTCCGGAGGCCAGGGAGTTAGTTTCGCAGACTTCATTACCCGTTTTCTTCGACCGGAGATTCTATCGCAACGGGGCGAAAAATTTGCCAAGCTCGATGATCCCTTCGGCTTTGGCTTAGATCGTCGACCAGTACTGGAAGATGATCAAAAAGGCTTTTATCTCCCCGATGCCGCGATCATTCCTCTGTCAGAAATCGCTGCTCCGGGCATCGACGAGGAAACTTTCTTTCTCGGATTTCTGGGGCTATGGTTGTGCTGGTTCACGCTCCCCATACACCCTCGCTATATGAGGCCGTCAGTCTTTTACCCAGCACATCGAATGGTGGCTGGCATACAATTGGCCATCGGGATTGCCGGGCTGGCCCACCTGTACCATGGTCTTAGCGTGGCGGCTGACACAACTGAACCGGGGGTGCAAGCTGCCAATTTCCCGATGCACTACTTTACTTCGTGGATGGAAATGCACGTGCTCGGGGTGTTTGGTATTCATAAAAGACCCTTGTTTTACGAGAAGTACAGATTCCCGAGAATTATGCAGCTAATCGACGCTTCTATCGTGAATCCGCCTCAGCGGGAGGCTAAGGTGTTGCTTCTTCGTCCGCGCACGGTCGGAGCGGGTATGTCTTTCACGGATAAGGTCCTGACAATCGGCCAGGAAATTTCCAAGACTGTGCTGGCGTTGCGCGACAATTTCAAGGACGGGGCCTCCGTGTTGAAAGCTCGAGAGATTCTACATCTATACTCCATCAGGCCGGGTTTCCTCGTATTCAGGCAAAATGATGCGGCACTTTTTATGAGATACAACCCCCATCGTTTTGCCCAGCAGCTAAGTTATAACCAGGGGGTCCTACTGGAGGCGTTTTTGGAAGAGCCTGCGGTCACCAGAGAGGGAATACGGAGTGCACTGCATCATTTTATTCGGTTAAATACGGGATCCCACTTCTTCATTAGCGAGCCGAGTTGCATTCCAAGGGCCCTCAACGTATACGGGGCCTGGTATTAACACGCGATGGGCGCTGTCATCAGGGAAGAGAAGCGGGTGCTGCTCGATCCCAAGAGTGCGCCCCCCGCCAGCGATCGCAACGTCCCTTTAAAGCGAAGGACCCCTGTCCCTCCTCCACTAAGAGGAGATGCTGTAGTTGAGCCTCCACGCGTGCTAAGCCCCATGAATGGATTTCCCCGTGATCCTGTAGACGTGCCATCAGCGCCCCGTGCTCCCATGGAGATGGTAAACGTAGTTTCACCTGAATCCGGCGTGGGCTCAGATATCGGGACCCGCTGTCCCAAAGTGCCCACGAAGCGTAAGCTGATTTTGGCTGCGACCGGAGTTCGCGCGCAGAAGAGGAAGAAGAAATCGATCCTCTCTGCTGACGTTGTATTGGGTCAGGAACCTCATGCTCCTTATAGCGAGGGCTTGAGTGAGTACGGGACCAACGACGGCCTATTTATGCCGCCAGATGACACTGATCTGGCGGCTGCCATCGCAGCTTCCGAGCGATTGGCAAGACGCGACGAGTGGTTGGCTAAACTCGCGCAATCAAGTAATCATTAGTTGTATTTTTCGTCATTGCATCATACCTCTATCATTGTCTTTGACTAATGCTTTTTCTTCTTTAATAGGCATTTCTACCGAAGAAGCTCTCGCTGCTTCTCTCAAGACTTTCGAGGAGGAGGAACGACTTAGAGCATCCTTAGGCCTTGGTACATTTCGGTTTGCTATGTTTCTTCTTCCATTTCTTATGACTAATCTGACCCTCTCTTTGTCTTATCGCAGGGACCATAAGGCCTATCCCGCAAGCTGATGTGGAAATTCTCCCCGGGCCAGATACCGAAGTCCCGGCCTCTTCAGCATTGCCGCAAGAGGCCTTACTTAAAAAACCGAAGATGGAAGCCTTGACGGCTCTGGAGGTAATCCTGAATGCGGACGACGACGCCTTGCTGAAGGAGGCCTTTAAAATGTCCGTTGTGACAGCCCGGGAGGAAAGGAAGCGCCCGAGACGCGCTGCAAGGGAGCTTAGTGCTGCTTTAGCTGCGGGAGCAGGTTCAAGCGCCGTTACTCCCACTGCTACTCCTTCAGAGGGGCTCCCGGTTGCCTTGTCTACTGCTCATAGACGGGCGGCACGTGCAGCTCGGGAAGCCAACGGTAAATCAACCTCAGGTAATGTGTTTTAAGGCATCGTTGTCAAAACTCTAAACTATCAGTTCTTATATATCTTGTCCTGCAGGGCCGAGCCTTACTGAAGGAGTGGCGGCGACCGTTGAGCCTGAAGGGGCGGTGAAGGAGGTAGCTGCTGAACCCGAGGCGGCGGTAGGCGATGTAACCATAGTTGCCGGGCCCGAGATAGTGGCTGACGAGACAGTCACGACTGCTATGCTCGAGATGGCTACCAATGCCGAGTCTGAGGTGGCGGCGGGTGAGACGGCTGCTACGGCCGAGCCTGAGGCAGCAGTGGACGAAACGGCTGCTACGGACAAGCCTAAGGCAGCTATGGACGAGACGTCTGTGACCACTGAGCCCGAGGTGGTAGCGGGCGAAACGGGTACGATCGCTGGGCACGAGATGGCCGCTCTTTCTCAAGAGTCGGGCACCGCTCCGATTATCGCTCTCCGTGCCTATGGTTCCTTGTTGTCTCCTGGCGTCGCGAGTGTGACAACGGCTCCTGTGGAGTCAGGGGACGAGGCGACAGGAGGTGAGACCACCCTAATGGAGGTAGGAGACGCCACCGTTGCATCAAGTGACGCCCTCGTCACGGCTCCGGCTGGCGACTCATCAGGTAAATTTTGGGTCACCGCCCTTCTTTTTATTCTGCAATCTTTCCTAATAAAGTTTATCTTGCTTCTAATGCAGGTACAACTGGTGCTGAAATCAAGCTACTCGAGATAGCGCCGTCAGTTACCGCCCTGACGGTGACGACCTCTCTGCCTTCTCTCGCACCGTCGCAAATGCTGGAAGGTATGGATTTGTAACCCATCAGTCTTATCCCTTGGGCATATAATTCATGTACTGACGTTGCGTTATCGCGTTTTTGCAGGAGTCCTTTTTGACGACCTGTACCGGGTGCTGCATCCCCACTTCTCCTTCCCGTCGGAGATTGCTTCATCCAGTGGCGCTGGTGAATATAGCTTTCAATTAATGCTCTTTCTTTTACCGATAATGAAATTATTTCAGATATCTCTTTTCCCTGATTGCAGTGCTACAGATTGAAGGAGGAGATGTGAAATCAGTTGCGCCACCGGTCCTCCCGGCTTTGCCACCTGCTGCAGCTGGTATAGTAAATTCCATTGTTCATGAATCTCTTATATTTCTAGATCCGTCGTCTGATTGTGACTTGTTTTGCAGCGGTCGCTTCAACTCCAGCCTCTTTCGAATCTCGCCTTATGATGCCGGCAGGTCCCTTCTCCAGACGTCCATCCTCAAAGGGTGCTGTGATGAGTCTGCGCATGTTGAGCGAATACGTCGAGAAGCTTGACGCGGAAGCTCCTACATCTGCCGCAAATTTCGCTGCCGAGGTCAATCCAATGCTGGCGACGTTTGTAAATTTCGATAATGAAGGCGTCGTCGAGTCTTGGGTTAGTCACTGCAGGAAGATCAAAGCCTGTCTCCATCAACTTGAACTTATGCGTCTTGCCCCTGAGACTCAGGCTTTGAACTCACAGCGGGCCGCATGGGTCGAGCAGAGTGCGTCTTTCCTCCGCCATTTCGAACAAGAAGCGACCTTAAGGCGGAAGGAATGCGAGGAGGCTTCCGCCGAGTCTATCCAGTTGCGTACCCAGGTCGAAGCGAACGTTGCACAACTGAGAGCCGCCTTTGACACCTTGCAGCAATGTATCTCGGACGGGCTTGTATTGAGACGGAAGCTCCACTCTATCGAGCGGGTTACGCAGAGTCGCGAAGCTTCCTAGCGGGAAATTGATGAGAAGATTTCATCATGCTTGCAGCAAAGGACTCGAATCGAAGCAGAGCTAGCCGCGGCGGCTGATCATGAGAAGGCACTGAAAGAAGCGCGAGAGCAGCTTGCGGACTTGTTGAAAACGCTTCCTTCTCAGTAGCTGCCTTTGTATCATACACTTGTAATCTCTGAATAATATGTATCTATTTTTTTTTATTCCTTTATACGATGTAACTTGTATTCAATTGAGTTTCATGAATAAAGACATTCTTTTTTTATACTGTTGCTTTCTTCTTCTTTCTGTGTTGTTGCAATGTGATTTTAGCAAGTGCGATCTGTAGATAGCATATAACTGTCAATTTTGGATTCTTTGTAGAGTGGTGATGGCTTAGAAAATAGGGTTAGGATCTGTCACCTAAGACTTTTCGACTTTATGAGCCGTGAGGGTCTCATAAAGAATTTTCTCCCTACCGGTCGAGAGGATCCCGTAAGGGTAATTTCTTCTTAAGAATCGTGAGAATTCCTAAGTGTGTTTTCTCTTGAAAGTCGTAAGGATCTCACAAGAGAATTAACTCCCTTACGAGTCGTAAGGACCCGCAAGTGATGGGTGAAGTTGTCTTTATCCGCATTTCACAGAGTCAGGGGTTGCTCTGGATGCTTCCCACGGGTTCATTGCCGTGTTTGGCGAGGTCCAGGCTCCGCTCTGGACTTTTTCCAGAATACCGTAGTTTAAAGATATCGCGGTCGAGGTTAAGGGCGTCATAGTCCATGAGTTTAAGGACCTCACAGTCCGATGTTAGTTTTAATACATCACGGTCGAGGTTAAGGACATCATAGTCCGTGGATTTAAAGACTCCACAATCCGTCATTAGTTTTAAGACATCACGGTCGAGATTAAGGACATCATAGTCCATGAGTTTAAGGACCTCATAGTCCAATGCTAGTTTTAAGACATCACGGTCAAGGTTAAGGACATCATAGTCCATGAGTTTAAGGACCTCACAGTCCGATGTTTGCTCTGGATGCTTCCCACGGGTTCACTGCCGTGTTTGGCGAGGACCAGGCTCTGCCGTGGATGCTTCACACGGGTTCACTGCCGTTCTCTGCGAGGACCAGGATCCGCTCTGGACGTTTTCCACGGGGTCAGAAGTGACATAATCCGCGCTCCACGTAGCCAGGAATTTTGCTCTAGATGCTTCCCACGGATTCACTGCCGTGTTCGGCGAGGACTAGGCTCCGTTCTGGATGCTTCACACGGGTTCACTGCCGTGCTCTGTGAGGACCAGGATCCGCTCTGGACATTTTCCACGGGGTCAGAAGTGACGTTATCCGCGTTCCACGTGACCAGAAATTTTGCTCTGGATGCTTCCCACGAGTTCACTGCCGTGTTCGGCGAGGACCAAGCTCCGCTCTGGATGCTTCACACGGGTTCACTGCCGTGCTCTGCGAGGACCAGGATCCGCTCTGGACGTTTTCCACGGGGTCAGAAGTGACGTTATCCGCATTCCACGTAACCAGGAATTTTGCTCTAGATGCTTCCCACGGGTTCACTGCCGTGTTCGGCGAGGACTAGACTCCACTCTGGATGCTTCACACGGGTTCACTGCCATGCTCTGCGAGGACCAGGATCCGCTCTGGACGTTTTCCATGGGGTCAGAAGTGACGTTATCCGCGTTCCACGTGACCGGGAATTTTGCTCTGGATGCTTCCCAAGGGTTCACTGCCGTGTCCGGCGAGGACCAGGCTCCGCTCTGGATGCTTCATACGGGTTCACTGCAGTGCTCTGACAGGACCAGGATCCGCTCTGGACGTTTTCCACGGGGTCAGAAGTGACGTTATCCGCGTTCTACGTAATCAGGAAATTTGTTGATTATATCCGTATTTCACGGAGTTGGGATTTGACTCTCGGTCATTTGTACACCGCCGAGTCATGGAACTGGGAGTTGCCGCTGTTCCGCTTTGCTTGATGTTGTGTCTGTTGTAATGAGACGAATGTTGAGATGATCTCTAGGCTATCTGTGACCCGTCGAGATTTGGCTTCTTCTTCTGATGAAACCTGTGGAGGAGGAGTGTGATTCCTTATTTGTTTGTGCCCCTGGATTGTATACAGGGATTGATGTAATATCACCTGTAGGGCATAAATTTAATATTTATTTTTATTTTATTTCTTTCCGTGATGCTCTATCATTTCAGCTTTTATATAGCGAAGGTCGCGATTGCCCCATCATTTCGGCTATTTTTCGCGGTGCCCAATCATTTCGGCTATTTCGCATGCATACATTTTTTTTACTTGTTGCTTTTGTTGCAAGTTGCCCCATCATTTCGGCTATTTCGTATGCATGTGTGGCTCGCTATGTTTTTGCCGCAAGTTTGGTATTAGACACTGATTTCGGCATCAGCACCGCTACAACTGGGATATTGCCAGGAGCGAATCATCATTTACCTCTGTCGATATCGAACAAAGGTGGCTTAGCGAACAGGGTAAGGATCCTGTCGACTAAGGCTTTTGACTTCATGAGCCGTAAGGGTCTCACAAAGGTATTTCTCCCTGCGAGTCGTGAGGATCTCGTAGGTGTGTTTTCTCCTTAGGAGTCGTGAGGACTCCCAAGTGTATGATCTCTTGTAAGTCGTCAGGATCTTACAAGAGAGTTTTCTCCTTATAAGTCGAAGGGACTCACAAGGGTTGTTCACCGTGCGAATATATCCCTAGTCACGGGTGGGACTTGGTTAGGGAAATGTTTATTCGTGCCCGTGGATTGTATACAAGGGTCAGCATTGAGCCACTTATAGGGCAGTATTGGAGGTTGTGGGGGCTTCTTAAGAACAGATTCAGGTCTCTGTAATTTAAGACTTTTGAATCTTATGAGCCGTGAGGGTCCCATAAGAGGGTTCTCCCTACGGGTCGAGAGGATCCCGTAGGTGTAATTTCTCCTTAAGAATCGTGGGGATCCCTAAGTGTGTTACTCCCTTGTGAGTCGTAGGGATCTCACGTAGGTAGATTCTCCTTACAAAGTCGAGAGGACCTTGCAAGTGTCTTTTAACGAGATTGCGTCCTTTCGGGTTTTCACAAAACTCGCCGGTAGCCCTGCTGTTTTTTCTCACGGAGCCCTTTCGGGTTTTCATTCGTGCCCATTTTATTTATGGACATATCGTTTTCCTTTTTTTTTATTCTAACGAGGTTGCGCCCTTTCGGGTTTTCACAAGACTCGCCGGTAGTCCTGCTGTTTTTACTCACGGAGCCCTTTCGGGTTATCATCCGTACCCATTTTGCTTATGGACATACCGTTTTTCCTTCTTTTTTTTTATTCTAACGATGTTGCGCCCTTTCGGGTTTTCACAAGACTCGCCGATAGCCCTGCTGTTTTTACTCACGGAGCCCTTTCGGGTTTTCATCCGTGCCCATTTTGCTTATGGACATACCGTTTTTCCTTCTTTTTTTTCCCTTCTTTTTTTTGTATCAGCTTTGGGATGCTGTAATCCACCGTAGTTTCTCGACATCTCGGTCAACAACTAGTTTTAGAACATAGTGGTCCGTCGTTAGTTTAAGGACGTTTCGGTCCGCTGTTAGCTTAAGGATATTTCGGTCCGCTGTTAGTTTAAGGACGTTTCGGTCCATCGTTAGTTTAAGGACGTTTTGGTCTGCCGTAAAGGAAGCCGGTTACTACTGACAGAGTTTGGGCTTAGGAAGATAGCGAGTGGACATAGTCGTCGTCATCTATCATTGACCTAGGCCATGACTCGTCAAGCGTAGTATTTCTTCAGGAAGTAACCGTTTATTGGCCTGAAAGTTCTTTCACCATGCATGTCCATGAGTAAATAGGCTCCACCCTGGTAGACCTTGTCTGTGATGTACGGGCCTTCGTAGTTCATCTCGAATTTTCCCCGCTTGGCGCGATTGGGGATCATAGGTCTTTTGACCACTAGTACGAGTTCGCCTTGGCGGAATTTCCTCAGCCTAGTCAATATTTTGTAAGAGCGCATCATCTTTGCTTTATAAGCCTCCAGATTTTGCTGCGCTATGAGCCGGGTTTCATCAAGGGCATCGAGCTCCTCAAGCCGAAGGTGAGCATTCTCTTTGTCCGTTAGCTCGTAATGAACTGCCACTCATAGAGAGGGTAGCTCTATCTCGAGGGGGAGTACCGCTTCTGTACCGAATACCAACGCGTACGGCGTTGTGTTCGTGGCCGCCTTGAACGTAGTTCGATACGCCCAGAGAGCTTCTTGCAGTCTCTCATGCCAGTCCTTCTTATTTCGGGACACCGTCTTCTTCACGATCTTTGTCAGGGTCTTGTTAAAAGCTTCAGCTAGACCGTTGGCTCAGGGATTATAAACTGAGGAGTATCTCCAGTCTATGTTGTGCGCAGCGGCTGATCTTGTGGTTTCTGTAAGCTAGCCCATTATCGGAGATGATCCGTCGCGGAGTTCCAAACCGATAAATGACGTGCGTCTTGAAGAAATGGAGGATATTATCCGTCTTCACTTCCCTCAGCGGTATTGCTTCTGCCCATTTGGAGAAGTAATCGGTAGTCGCTAAAATGAAACAATGTCTTCTGGACGATGCCGGTTCGATGGGGCCGATTATGTCAGTTCCCCACATTTCAAACGGCCAGCTAGCCACTGTCGGGTGTAACAGGTTTGGATGCTGATAGATGAAGTCCCCATGGATCTGGCATGAGTGGCATTGCTTCGCATATTCGAGGCAATCCTGAATCATCGTGGGCCAGTAGTAGCCCATCCGTTTAATCTTCAACTTCATCTTTGGGCCTGCTTGGTGAGAACCGCAGAGTCCGTCGTGAACTTCTTGGACGACTCTTTTTGCCTCTTCAGGTCCCAGGCATCTCAGCCATACAGAATCAAGTGACCTCTTGTACAGAGTATCATTGACGAAAGCGAAAGACAGAGCTCGTTTCATAAGCTGTTGTCTTGAGAACGCATCTTCAGGCGTTCGACGGGATTTGAAGTAGTTTATAAAGACTTCTCTCTAATCCTCAGCCTTTTCCTGGTCTTTTATTTGCATAGCCATTTGCTCAGTCGCTCCTTTTTCTTCAAACAATCCCGGAGATATTTCTGCCGGTGCAAGAACCCTACGGCTTTGCACAACGATTCTCACATCATCGAGGTTCTCGTCGGCCAGTTCTTTAGCGAGCTTAGCTAGTGCATCCGCTTTGCTATTTTCTGTACGCGGTATGCTTTCCAAGATGTAGGAAAGGATTTGAGTCAGCAGCTGCTGTACTTTCTCGCCGTACTTTACCAACTCTGGTTTGCACGTTTGGTAGTCGCCAGTTACTTGACTGACGACCAGCTGGGAGTCTCTGTATATGAGGAGGTTTTCAATTCCCATATCGATGGCGATCTCGAGGCCTGCTATCAAAGCTTCGTACTCAGCTTCATTGTTTGTCCTCGGCTCTATCAAGGAGAAGGCGAAGCGCATTATCCCTCATTGTGGGGTCATGAAGATAAGGCCTACCCCTGATTTGATTATAGGCATGTTCTGTTTGCGCTTCTTCATGGAAGACGCTCCATCAAAATAAAGTTCCCATCGGGTATTACCACCATCGATCGCATCAAACGCATGTTCGTCTGGAAGTTCGCAATTCAAAGGGGAATCGGCCGGTATCGGATGCTCAGCGAGGAAGTTGGCGATGGCCTGGCCTTTCACTGCCTTAAGAGGCTGATAAGTTATTGAGAACTCCATCAAGAGCAGGGCCCATTTAGCGAGTCGCCCCGTTAGTATGGCCTTTGACATTAAATATTTGAGGGGATCCACCTTTGATATGAGACGGACTTCATGCGCCAACGCATAGTGCCTAAGCTTCGTTATCGCGAAGATCAATGCCAGGCAGTGTTTTTCGATGGGAGAATAATTGCTTTCTGCCCCCAGTAGAACTCGACTCAAATAATAGAGGGCTCTCTCCTTCCCATGGTCGTTCTCTTGTGCCCATAATACGCCTAAGGAACCTTCGAGGGCTGTTGTATAAATAATAATGGGCTTTCTTTTGACCGGAGCAGCCAGCACTGGCGGGTTTTACAGATACTGCTTTATTTCGTCCATCGCGCCTTGGCATTTGTGATCCCAGACGAACGGGGTTCCTTTTTTCATCAAGTGACTGTAGGGACGGCACTAGCCAGAGAGATTGGCTATAAATCGCCGGATATACGCGAGTTTCCCTTGGAGAGACCGCAATTGCTTAAGAGTTCTTGGCGGAGGCATTTCCATAATCGCTTTGATCTTTGACGGATCTATCTCGATGCCTCGGTGTCGGACAATGATTCCTAGGAATTTGCCCGAGGAAACTCTGAATGCGCATTTGAGAGGGTTCATCTTCAAGTTATATTGCCGAAGGCGTTGAAATACGATCTTCAGATGCTCGAGATGTTCCTCGTATGATTTGCTTTTCACCACGAGGTCGTCGATATAGCATTCGACGATTTCATGTATGAGGTCGTCGAAAATCTTCGTCATGGCCCTCTGATAGGTGGCACCGACGTTCTTTAGACCGAAGGGCATCACCTTGTAGCAGAATATACCTAAAAGGGTCCGGAAAGCGGTGTGCTTCTGGTCTTCGGGATGCATCTTTATCTGATTATATCCTGATGAGCCGTCCATGAAGGAGAACTTCGTGAGTGGATGTGTTATCTATCATCAGCTCAGTGACCGGTACTGGGAAATCGTCCTTCGGCCAGGCTTTATTGAGATCCCGAAAGTCTACGCAGATGCGCACCGTCCCATTTTTCTTCATTACCGGGACGATGTTGGCGATCCAGTCAGGGTATGAACCTCTTGGATGAAGCCAGAGTCGATTAGCTTCTTGACATCGGCGTTGATACTCATCTCAAGCTCAAGACGCATTCTTCTTGGTGCTTGTTTGATTGGCTTAACGTCCGGGGATATCGCCAATTTGTGGACAGCAATTTCTAGATCTAGTCCTGGCATCTCGGAATAGTTCCATGCGAAGCAATCTCTATGCTGCATAAGCGCGTCTTTTAGCGCAGCCACCCTTTCTTCAGATAACAGCTCACTAACGAATGTCGGTCGCGGGTCGTTCGCCGTCCCCAAATCAATTTTCTTGAGGTTATCTGCAGTGGTATGTATTCCATCCTCCAGCTCTTTTTGTTAGTTGTATGTATGCCCTAGAGGCCAGTATTGTACAGATGATGTATATTATATTGGATGCTTGGACATATATAGAGATGACTTTCTTGCTCGATATGATAGTATGCTATCTGGTTACTCTTTGTCTTAACATGTACACTAGTCTCTTTAAACTGTCATATAGTTACATGTTGATAAAGCCCTTAGGATGTGTACTTGACTACCTGGACTATGATGCAGATCATACTAGTGGGGACATGGTAGTCCATAAGTACATCCTTCAAGGTCCCTAGTCATGGGTGTATCGAGACAGGGCATCGATATACCAGAGTAGACTAGCGTATACGCTTCTCAACCCATGAGATGGGCGATGGATGATCCCATATCCATTGGTGTTTGACATCAGAGATGGTATACGGGTGCTCAGTGGAGACTGGGTACACTGGACGGACTCGCCGAGAACTCCCAGATGGTATTATACCTCACGTCAGATGGCAGTTCTCAGGTGACACTTGTACAGGTTAGTCTGTAGACCCGAGATCGTCATAGAGTCTTGTGTGATTCCCACTGTGCTTTGATCTCCACCTTACCACGTCCATGAGGGCGTGCAAAACGGTGGTCTTTGGGTACAGTCCCGAGTCACATGGAGGCAATGAGCGATAGGAGGGGTTTCGTCTCTCCCGGTATTGGGGGTTGATGTTGCGCAGTGCTCGATTGGCCGTAACAGGGAAGTCCCTGGCCAGGGCTGATCAGAGATTTGCTGGTAAGTGTTACCAGTAGTTTCTTGACCCGTTATGAGCCTCAAATCGGCACGACTTATCGGTTATTGGGGTCTGACGTTTACCACCCCTAGACTTGATATGCGACATATCAGACGAACAGACCGGACTTGTACGGTAAGTGTTACTGGTTGGATTCACAGGAGTGTGAGCGGGCTGGCTCGTCGATCTTCTGATCGCTCAATACCCGGACGGCCGTTACGTTTAGCAGACCGCTTGCGGCTTGTGGGTGCTTGATATGATCATCATCTGCTACCGGCGTATTGACGAGTCTTTAGAGTCCTACACAGAGGTTTCCTGGCTCAAGCGAAACGAAATAGGAGCGCATATGAGATATGTGCGGGACCGAGAATAATGCGTGTATGTGATACCGCATTTCATTCTCGCGATAAATGTTTCGATTGGTTATATTCGATATGACCTAGTTATCGAATCATTGATTCGATAAGCCAATACATTGGATACTAGTCGGTTATATGCGATATGACCGGATTATTAAATCAAGTGTTGATTTAATGATTTAATGTATAATTATATATTTGATATACTACATTGCATTAACTAGTATTGGTTCACTTTATATGGATTTTCTCACTTGATGTGCAAGAAGTATATGTGATATACTTTTGTGCACATATTTGTATCATGTTTGATGATACTTGATCTTGTGATTAAGTGTAAAGGATTAAACCATGGTTAAGAGATGATTAGGGTTTTGCTTTTTCATTTATTTATTTGTTTATTTATTTGGAAATGATTTAGATAAGAATGGTGGCTTCTTTTGTTTCTAGTTGAAGCTTCATGAAGCTTTGACTTATGCAACCATTCTTGTCATCATGCTTAACCCTAACCCTCTCAAGTGACCATGGTTTATTCTCTACACTTAACCCTAGTTAGATTATGATAAGTATGAATTTTTCTTTTCATTTTAAATAACTTATCATAAACTAGCTTCATCTTCTCCTTCTTCTTCAAGAGAGAAAACTAGATGCCATCAATGGCAACTTGAGCAAAAGTGAGTGAAATCCAATTCTAAAGTGAACCCACCTCCTATTTCTTCACCCTCTACCTCTTGCCAAGTTGTTTTGGGTGTTTTCTTCACAAGTTTCACAACTTTGTGAAGTCGGAGCTTGAACTTGTGATGCCTCGACGTAGATCGCCTTTGACACGAAGCCGACGACCAAGCTCGCTCGTTTCTCCGATGAAGCCGACGATTGAGTTTGGGATTCATGATGGACAGCGAGAGGACACCCACGTGGAGCTAAGGAAGTGGAGAACCGGATCTACAAAGGTTGTAGCATCTAACTTTTAGTTAAAGTGTTAACTAGTTTATAGTTTCGTCTAGAAATCTAGCCGACGATCCGTATTAGGGTTTCTCGGCACCCATAAAATTTTAAATTGGCATGTTCGATACCTTGTGAGACCTCTATAGTGTGCCTAGGAACCCTACAGTGGTATCAGAGCCAAGCTAGAGCCTTAGGCGAAGTCTAGACGGAGTTTGAAGTCCGAACGAACCCGAAACCCTAAAACCCATGAGCTCTCTGGACTTTTTCCAAAAATGGGGTTTTTTCCATATTAAAAATATGCAGAGAAATCAGCAGGAGATTGTAAGATTTACTGTGAAATTCGATGGTGTAATTCAATTAAACTGCCGCGGTTCCGCGGCACGAGCATGGCTCGTGCGGCGGTTCCGCGGCCGTACGGCCCCACTGTTCAAAAATTTTCACACAGTAATTCTTACTTTGCAGTGCTGGATTTTCTGGGAATTTTTAATATTTATTCAAGAGTTGAATTTTCTGGGATTGTTTTGGGGATTCGGTGTTTCGATCGGAGTATCAGATTTTGTCTATGTGTCTTTCCGGATAAATTTTAGAATATGTTAAGTTCGACCGGATATAAATACCCAATTTTTCCCCTGTCAGGAAATTTCCAAGTGTTGGATTTTTCCGTAGTTTAACAACGTTCTAAGTAGTGCAAGTAACGCGATGGACCCTCTAGAAGACAACAAACCTTAACTCGATTATGTGACCGTCTTGAACTGCCCTTTGAACCTTCGGGTTTGGGGCAGTACGGCGTGCCACATGTGAGGCGTTGGCTTGACCCTTCTACGGCTGGACCGTTGGTACTGAGGCACGAACTGAATGTTGTTAGACTTATTTCATGTGTTGAGCTGTATCGGGAAAACTTGGGTATTCGACTGTTCGATCGGAAAGTTTAACATTTTCTGTTTATCTGGAATGTGATACAATAATTGGAATTCACAAACAGTTATGAGATAACTGGATGAATGTTATAAATCTAGCAGTTTAGTTTCACTTGATATTGAAAAGAGTTTTCGATAATGAGACTAAAATGCGGGGTTTATAACTGTTAGGCATGTGATGTCTAAGTATTTCATTTGATTAGGCATGCGATGTCTAATGAGGTTGCGGATTCCAACTGTTGTAGTTTTACATTTTCTTTTCTGTGACCGTAAGTGTAATATGTGATATCGCCGGTTTCGTTGCTATATGTCAACGACAATTGGGATGGACATATTTACTTACGTTGATGACATGTGATGTTATGTGTTGCTGGATATGTTATATTGGATTGTCGTGTTTGAATAGCCGGGGGTTTTTATGTGAGATGAGTGTTTTTCATTTTCATTCATGTAAAAACTTGTATGTAATATTCTTTTATTTGGGGCACTTCCAGGTTGCGGAAGTTGTCACCCTTTGTAAATTATTTACTTTTCCGCATTAGGATAGACCCAAGGAGGGGAGCATAAGTAACCGGGTTCTAGGGTTCAGTGGGAGACCATCTCGAGGAGTCGAGTTCGGGTCTCCTAACCCTAGAATTGGCATGGTTGCTTGCCGCTCTCGTAGGGGTCTAGGGGTGTGGGATTGGCTATTCATCACGACCGTGGAATCCGTGTTTTATACTGGCTCGTATTGAAAACACGGACGTCCTAGTATATCCAATGTTTCATATGTTTCTTCTGCTGCAATATCTGTGATGCGATCATGTGATGTTCTATGATAGATACTTTATATAGTATATATGATATATTATATAGATGTTACTTATGTTTTGCACCCGCACTAGCCCTGCCCTGCTCTGTCGTTAGTTACCTAACCTAACGGTGCACGAGGGGACATCGAGGCGAATGCAGATGGCATAAGTGTACGTCGTATTTATCTGTGATGTTTAGGTATTTAAATGATGGGACTTCATTAATGTGATTAATGAAAGAAAAGAAACCTAAGATGTTGTAGAATCAGATTTTAAACAAAACAGGTAGCTACAGTTCTTGCTTTGCATAGCGGTATATATGATATACCCTGCACCTTATTCGATGAGGAAAGGACCGAGATCCCTTCACCGGGAGTGACTCCTTTAGCGATAACTGGCAGATGCTACACACTCGGTTTGTTTTTGATTGCTTCTATAGTTTCTGCTTTGCACAGTGATATATATGATATATCCCGCACCTCATTCGACGAGGAAAGGGCCGACGATCCCTTCACCGGGAGTGACCCCTTTAGCAAAACTAGAAAAGCCTCAAAATCACTCCATTTTAAAACTTCATTTGATTCTACAACGATATCAAGTTCATTATGCAATAGGTTTTCAGAAAAACCTGTCGTAGCCCTCTGTCATTTCAGATAAGAACTGTTTAGTATTCGTGCTGCGTTTGTTGGCCTTTGTCAAAGCGTAGTGTGCGGTAGCTGAATAGTGATTATCTGCTTATGCATACGATGCAGATTGTTTCAGGGTAGTCGTGCGACCTTGTTGGCCTTTGTCAAGGGCCGTGCGGATGGGTTTGATTCAATCAAGAAATGACGGGTTGAACTTGACTAGCATGCTATGATTTGTTGGCCTTT
The DNA here is from genome assembly GCA_030015575.1 of Agapanthus africanus. Lineage (NCBI taxonomy): Eukaryota > Viridiplantae > Streptophyta > Magnoliopsida > Asparagales > Amaryllidaceae > Agapanthus > Agapanthus africanus. Next base: position 286,279,307 of record CM057341.1, on the reverse strand, counting down.
GTCAAGGTCATAGGACGCTAGGGGCAAAATATTATCGGGAATTTCAAGTGTTGAAATTTGCAATGAGATTGCATACCTTCTATGAAATAGTTGGATCCCGATACCCACTGCGAGTAAGAGTTACTCCTGGGAGAGTTTTACACATTACAATTAGCCGATCAAGTAGGTGTCTAGAAAGGTGTTAACGAGGTTACGCCTATGGGAAAACGAGGTTTACATTAATTAGGTTCGTGCGAAAGCACGGGGGACCTCCCTCAAAGTACCGACACTGGCCTGGCTGAAAGATTGGCGAACTTGTATTGTGTAATTAATCCCGGCGAGTCTTTCCTTTTAGGGTTTGAAGGAAGATTTGATAAAAACAGTGGGAGCCATCCTGATTAGATAAGATAATAACCAATCTGATCTTGCACGAGCTTACGCTAAAGTGTTTTCTTCTCTCTCTCTCCAGGTAGCGACCATTTCATGCCTTAATAAAGATAATAATATGGATGTATTGACCGAACCCGCATGTTATACTGTGCTGGGGAACGTTGGTTCCGTTCTTACCTATAAGAGTTATAGGACTGAACAGGATATAGGGGAATACCAGGATTCCCATGCCACCCGAATGAAGAAAGTACATGTTGATGCATTTTCTTCGGGTGTGTTCGTTACAGAGAACTGTTTCTCCATTTGCTCCACGTCCTGGGTATTAGATACCGGGTCAGGATCCCATATATGTAATCAGTTACATGGGCTTAGAAAAGGTAGAGAACTTGGAGAAGGTGATAAAGACATTAGAGTTGGAAATGGTGCAATTGTTGCAGCTAAGACTGTCGGGGAATATCACCTTGTATTACCAACTGGTAATACATTGGTTCTGAACGAATGCTATTACATGCCGAACCTGATATGCAACATTATATCGGTTTCTTTATTAAGTAAAGAGGGATATAATTTTGTATTACAGGATAATGTTATGAACATTTTCCATAACCAAAAGTTGGTTGGATCAGGCACGTTGTGCAATGGCATTTATGTTCTAAATCAATCAACAGTTCTGAACATAACAAACACACACAAGAGGAAGAGTTCTGAACTGAACGAATCCTTCTTGTGGCATTGTAGACTGGGTCACATCAATGCGACACGACTAGCTAAGTTGCATAAAGATGGATATTTAAATCCGTTTGAATTTTCATCCTATGACACTTGCCAGTCATGTCTCAAAGGCAAGATGACCAAAACTCCGTTTACGGGACACGAAGAAAGAGTTACTGAACTCTTGGGACTGATACATAGTGATGTATGCGGTCCCATGTCTACACATGCCAGGGATGGTTCTTCATACTTCATTACATTCACTGACGATCTCTCTAGGTTCGGGTATGTATTCCTGATGAAACACAAATCAGAAGCTTTTGAGAAATTTAGGGAATATAACCAAGAAGTTGAGAACCAAACCGGAAAAAGTATTAAAATCCTACGATCTGATCGAGGAGGAGAATACTTAAACAATGAATTCCTGGACTTCCTAAAAGAGAATGGGATTCTCTCTCAGCTTACTCCTCCTTATACACCACAGCACAACGGTGTTTCGGAGCGGAGAAATCGCACCCTATTAGATATGGTGCACTCTATGATGAGCACAGCTGAGTTACCTATTTCCTTCTGGGGATATGCGCTGGAAACAGCAGCATACCTATTGAATCAAGTTCCATCTAAATCTGTACCTACCACACCATATGAGATATGGAGTGGGAAGAGACCATGTCTTAAACGAGTTAAGATATGGGGTTGCCCGGCCTATGTCAAAAGGCAAAATCCGGACAAACTCGAGGCACGGTCAGTTCTATGTAAGTTTGTGGGATATCCCAAACATTCACATGGATATCTTTTCTATCATACAGAGGAACAAAAAGTGTTTGTTTCTCGACATGCCACCTTTTTAGAAAAGGAATTTCTTGCAAAAGAAATTAGTGGGGATATGGTAGAACTGGAAGAAATTCCGGCTACACAAACTCAAACTGAAGATTTAGTGGAACCAGAGGATTCAGTAGTACCCGACGAACCCCAGTCTCTCCGCCGATCTAGTAGGGTTCCTCGCCAACCTGAGAGATACTACGGTTTTCTCATGGACGGTGGGAGCGAGGATTGCATCATGGAGGATGATGACCTAACTAGCTTCGAGCAGGCCATCACGAGTGGGGACTCAGTGAAATGGCTGGATGCTATGCGGTCCGAGATGGAATCCGTGTACACCAACAAAGTATGGACTTTGGAAGTTGCTCCTGAAGGGGTAAAACCCATTGGGAGCAAATGGATCTTCAAGAAAAAACTTGGTGTAGATGGGAAAGTGGAGACTTTCAAAGCTAGACTTGTAGCAAAGGGTTTTCGTCAAAGACCAGGTGTGGACTATGACGAGACTTTTTCTCCAGTGGCTATGCTTAAATCCATCCGGATCATGCTTGCCATCGCTGCATATCATGATTACGAAATCTGGCAAATGGATGTTAAGACCGCCTTTCTAAATGGTGATTTAGAAGAGTGCGTGTACATGACTCAGCCAGAGGGCTTCGTATATAGTGGGAGCAGCGGGAAGGTATGCAAGCTGCTTAAATCCATTTATGGATTAAAGCAAGCATCGCGGAGTTGGAACATCTGCTTTGACGTCGTTATCAAAGAGTTTGATTTCGTCAAAAATCCGGATGAACCTTGTATCTACAAGAAGGTAGCAGAGAGTAAGGTTGTATTCCTCGTATTGTACGTGGACGACATACTCTTGATAGGAAATGATATTCCTATGCTGCAATCGGTCAAGCTCTTCTTATCACAAAGATTCTCAATGAAAGATCTTGGTGATGCCTCCTGCATATTGGGAATCAGGATCTATAGAGATAGATCCAAACGGATATTGGGATTGTCCCAATCCAGGTACATTGACACCATACTAAAGAGGTTTAGTATGGAAGAATCCAAGCGTGGGAACTTGCCCACGATCTCTGGACTCACTCTCTCCAAAGAGATGTCTCCCAAGACTGATTTGGAGAGAGCTCGCATGCAAGGGATACCCTATGCTTCGGCAGTAGGCTCTATCATGTATGCGATGCTATGTACCAGACCCGAGTTGCATACTCACTAAGTGTAGTGAGTCGGCATCAAGCAGATCCTAGAGAGAGTCACTGGACAGATGTGAAGAACATTCTCAAGTACTTGCGAAGGACTAGAGATATGTTCTTGGTGTATGGTAACGGAGAACTCCAAGTGGAGTCCTTTACCGATTCGAGCTTCCAGAGTGATAAGGACGACTCTAAGTCGTAGTCGGGCTTTGTCTTTACCCTTTACGGAGGGGCGGTTAGCTGGAAGAGTTCCAAGCAGGAAACCGTGGCAAACTCGACGATGGAGGCTGAATACATCGCTGCCAACGATGCTGCTAAAGAAGCTGTCTGGATCAAGAAGTTCATTTCTGAACTTGGAGTGGTTCCATCCATTGAGCATCCAATACCTTTGTATTGCGATAACAATGGAGCGGTGGCTTTGGCCAAGGAACCCAGGTCCCATCAGCGATCCAGGCATATTCTGAGGCGGTATCACCTGATCCGGGAGATAGTTGATCGCCGGGAGATCGAGGTCAGGAGGGTTGACACGAAGAACAACACGGCGGATCCACTCACGAAGGCCATTCCCCAGATACAGTTTGAGAGACTCTTCAGGATGCTCGGTATGCGATACTACAGCAGCTGGCCTTAGTGCAAGTGGGAGATTGTTAGTTGTATGTATGCCCTAGAGGCCAGTATTGTACAGATGATGTATATTATATTGGATGCTTGGACATATATAGAGATGACTTTCTTGCTCGATATGATAGTATGCTATCTGGTTACTCTTTGTCTTAACATGTACACTAGTCTCTTTAAACTGTCTTATAGTTACATGTTGATAAAGCCCTTAAGATGTGTACTTGACTACCTGGACTATGATGCAGATCATACTAGTGGGGACATGGTAGTCCATAAGTACATCCTTCAAGGTCCCTAGTCGTGGGTGTATCGAGACAGGGCATCGATATACCAGAGTAGACTAGCGTATACGCTTCTCGACCCATGAGATGGGCGATGGATGATCCCATATCCATTGGTGTTTGACATCAGAGATGGTATACGGGTGCTCAGTGGAGACTGGGTATACTGGACGGACTCGCCAAGAACTCCCAGATGGTATTATACCTCACGTCAGATGGCAGTTCTCAGGTGACACTTGTACAGGTTAGTCTGTAGACCCGAGATCGTCATAGAGTCTTGTGTGATTCCCACTGTGCTTTGATCTCCACCTTACTACGTCCATGAGGGCGTGCAAAACGGTGGTCTTTGGGTACAGTCCCGAGTCACATGGAGGCAATGAGCGATAGGAGGGGTTTCGTCTCTCCCGGTATTGGGGGTTGATGTTGCGCAGTGCTCGATTGGCCGTAATAGAGAAGTCCCTGGCCAGGGCTGATCAGAGATTTGCTGGTAAGTGTTACCAGTAGTTTCTCGACCCGTTATGAGCCTCACATCGGCACGACTTATCGGTTATTGGGGTCTGACGTTTACCACCCCTAGACTTGATATGCGACATATCAGACGAACAGACCGGACTGTACGGTAAGTGTTACTGGTTGGATTCACAGGAGTGTGAGCGGGCTGGCTCGTCGATCTTCTGATCGCTCAATACCCGGATGGCCGTTACGTTTAGCAGACCGCTTGCGGCTTGTGGGTGCTTGATATGATCATCATCTGCTACCGGCGTATTGACGAGTCTTTAGAGTCCTACACAGAGGTTTCCTGGCTCAAGCGAAACGAAATAGGAGCGCATATGAGATATGTGCGGGACCGAGAATAATGCGTGTATGTGATACCGCATTTCATTCTCGTGATAAATGTTTCGATTGGTTATATTCGATATGACCTAGTTATCGAATCATTGATTTGATAAGCCGATACATTGGATATTAGTCGGTTATATGCGATATGACCGGATCATTAAATCAAGTGTTGATTTAATGATTTAATGTATAATTATATATTTGATATACTACATTGCATTAACTAGTATTGGTTCACTTTATATGGATTTTCTCACTTGATGTGCAAGAAGTATATGTGATATACTTTTGTGCATATATTTGTATCATGTTTGATGATACTTGATCTTGTGATTAAGTGTAAAGGATTAAACCATGGTTAAGAGATGATTAGGGTTTTGCTTTTTCATTTATTTATTTGTTTATTTATTTGGAAATGATTTAGATAAGAATGGTGGCTTCTTTTATTTCTAGTTGAAGCTTCATGAAGCTTTGACTTATGCAACCATTCTTGTCATCATGCTTAACCCTAACCCTCTCAAGTGACCATGGTTTATTCTCTACACTTAACCCTAGTTAGATTATGATAAGTATGAATTTTTCTTTTCATTTTAAATAACTTATCATAAACTAGCTTCATCTTCTCCTTCTTCTTCAAGAGAGAAAACTAGATGCCATCAATGGCAACTTGAGCAAAAGTGAGTGAAATCCAATTCTAAAGTGAACCCACCTCCTATTTCTTCACCCTCTACCTCTTGCCAAGTTGTTTTGGGTGTTTTCTTCACAAGTTTCACAACTTTGTGAAGTCGGAGCTTGAACTTGTGATGCCTCGACGTAGATCGTCTTTGACACGAAGCCGACGACCAAGCTCGCTCGTTTCTCCGATGAAGCCGACGATTGAGTTCGGGATTCATGATGGACAGCGAGAGGACACCCACGTGGAGCTAAGGAAGTGGAGAACCGGATCTACAAAGGTTGTAGCATCTAACTTATAGTTAAAGTGTTAACTAGTTTATAGTTTCGCCTAGAAATCTAGCCGACGATCCGTATTAGGGTTTCTCGGCACCCATAAAATTTTAAATTGGCATGTTCGATGCCTTGTGAGACCTCTATAGTGTGCCTAGGAACCCTACACTTTTGGCGCCGGTGGAAACTCTGAGATCACCACGTCATCATTATTTTCGAAGCACCTGGCGAGGTCACCCTTATCCTCAGGCTCTTCTTTTGATAGTGTTATCATATGACAAGTACGAGCTCGCTTCCAAGACCGATGTTGTTCTGGTTCTACTCTCGCGTCTTTAGGTTCATGCTTCTGCAGCGGTGTTACCCTCCAACTGCTGGATAGAGCGAATTTGCAAAGCTGATATTGATCTTCGACCCAGTTCTTGAAGGTGAAGCAGTCTTCGAGAGGGTGTCCTATTGCTCGGTGATAAGAGCAATAGTCTGGGTGAGAGACCTCGTTAGCTTGCTCGGGGTGCTTGGGCTCCGGAAGCATGATCATTTAATGTCTTATGACAAATCCGGACCGCTCGATTCCCGATCGCGTGACTTCTTGGTCCCGCTTTGTCGCTGTCGAACGCCTTTTCTGCTCTTTGACTTGTTTCTGCCTCTGCGTCGGGCCTTTTGTACAACAGGTTGACAGGGAGGGGCATTTTCATCTTTCGCAGCCTGTTGAAGAAGGCGTTGCATCCTGGCTTTCTCGTAGATGGCCATTTCACGATTATGGTCGTCTCGTACTTTTTGACCAGCTTCCCTTATAAACTTGTCCATTTGTTCTTCGAACGACGGACTGGGCAATTTCACGTCGGGGGCTCTTTCTGGTTCAGGTTTATCATTCTCCCATTGAGCATCTCCTTCTTTGTCAAAGTCATGTACGACGTAGTAGTCGCGGAGTAGCTCCCATTTCTTGGACCGAACACATCCAAGCCCGATCGCTTCCATTCTCCCGTTGGGCAACTTGCGCTGAGTTCCGGGAACGTTCCAGATCCTGTCATAGAACTTAGCTTTTCGAGCGGTTTGTTTGAAGGGTATCCCTTGGCGCTTCAATAGCCTTTTCAAGCCTTCTGTGTAATATCTGGGCAGACGGATGGGCTGGAGCTTGTCAAGTGTAGAATCCACGCCGTGCCAGATTTCTTTCTCCACTTTGGTTTCCCCAGAGAGGTAGAATAGGATCACCTTTTCGCCTTCTCGCCTAGGAGGGACATAGAACGTCTGCAGCTCTTCCACACTGTAGGTATCAAGCACGTCTAGTTCTTTATGATGTTTGGGCGGAACCATGGCAACTTGCAAACTTTGCTCTTCATCAGCGAATGTTTGTATTGAAGGCCGAACGGAGAATATAGCATGGACCTCATCTTCCGAGTCGCTGCCGGAGATTAATATAGGAGCGGACGGTCCTGGCTTGTTGTACTGGGGTGGCCCTGAATAAACTATCTCTTCCTCTTCCTCGGTATCACTCCCAAAGACCGGAATGGTGGTGATAGCTTTGTTCTCTGGTTTGTGGCATCTCTCTGTGTCTTCAAACTCTGGCAAGAAGTATTTTGCATCTTCGTACTAGCGGACTTCATTCATGGAGAATGGGTTTAACTCTCCTGTCACAGTATACTCGAGACATCCTTGAAGCATTTCATACACTGATGTTGTGTAGAAGGGATGATGTTGTACTGGTGTAACTAAGGCCGGCCGAGTAAAGCATTATAGCAGGTCTTGGCGTCGATGACATGAAATTTAATATCTGTGACAAGTAACCCAAAGCGCAGTGTCAGTATCACAGACCCGAGAGTTCATGATGACTGAGAGGCGAACCAGGAGATGGTGATTTTATCACGAGCGAGGTGCTGAACGCTCATGCATATTTCCTTCAACACTCGCACGTTGAGGAGATTGACGGAAGACCCATTGTCGACCAGGATTTTGCCTATCTTGATATCGTGACAATATTCGGAGACATATAGGGGACGGTTGTGATCGCACGTCCCAAGGAGGAGATCTTCATCGCCGAAGGTAATATCGGTTGTATGTACTTCTTCCAGCTCGTCCTTCATCTTTTCTTCGGCGAGGAAAGCTTGGAATTGCTCTGGCTCTTGCAGCGCCTTGATCAATGAATCTCTTGCTTCTTTTGATAGTAAAAGGATGTCGAGAATGCTGAGTTGCGAAGGTAACTTCCTAAGGTGCGCCAGGACGTTGTACTCCACCTTACTTTTCTTTGGCGGGTCCTTGGCGGTCAGTTCTCTCATGACTTGGTCATCTAGGGCGATATCTTCAGAGACCTTCTCTTTTCCTTTATCTTTTCTGTTCGCGGGTCTTAGATTCTTTTCTCGAAGTGTACGATTGCGGAGCTGGATATTTTCGCAAGCCTTCGGTTCTTCCTCTTTTCCCAAAGTGGACACTTTAAAGAGAGGGCCAAGAGCCATTTCCTCGTCAGAGTCTCTCCCGAATGTGAGAACTTGTGATCCCCCGGCATTAATCACACGACAATTGCCGGTGGTTCTTTTATGCTCCTCGGTCGTATTTTTTTGCTCCCGACGAGTTTTGCGTTTCATCCGCTTGAAATGCTGCCGGTGAGCGACATACCCTTGCCACCATCTTTTAAAAGCGTTGCACTCTTCGGTAGGGTGCGCAATCATCCGATGATATAAGCAGTAGCTAGAATGTGTTTCTTCTTCACCAGGGACGTTTCCTTCGGAGGGTGGTAGCTTCATTCCCATCGATATGGCTTTAGCCAACCTTTTCCTCGTCTTGAACTTGTTTTTATCCGCGACGGATATCCTTTGATTCGGCAGAGGTGTTTCAACTCTTTCGTCCATTCTCCGGTTTCTGGCCTTTTCAAATATGGCCATCTCACGCTCCCGATCGGCTTTACTTTTCAGAAGAGCTTCGTTTATGAATGCGTCGATCATCTCGTCTGATGGCCCTGGAAGTTCCGGTTCAGGACATGCCCCCAGTCTCTCAGTGCAAGGAGCTCCTTCATCGTTCATTGATGAGTGAGAGATCACATGGCAACTTTCTACGTAATCCTCAGATTCATCTGACGAGTCTTCTCCATCATCTCCACCTTCAAGGACGTGGCCGAGGAACTCTTGGAGTGTGATCGGAGACCGCGCCTTCTGGTTATACTTTCCATCATGTCGATCTGTTTCTGCAGGTCCGTGTGCTTGTTGCCAGGCTTCACGAGCTTTTTGGATTTCTTCTTCTTTTTCGAAGATTTCGACGGCTGGGTATAAGTACTTTGGCTATCAACACCAAACTTTAGAGTTAGGCGCGGCTTCAGCATCCCTTCGATGATCTGGGGTTCCAGCAGATTCTTCTACCTGATTGCCGGGCATGTTTGGAGATCGTTCAGCATCTTTTTGGTTTTGGCCGAAAGAGCCACCTCCCATGGAGCTTCCTCAACAAAAGAGCACGTTGCCTACGGTGTGTCCGTCTTCTTAGGAGTGTGCGGTTGTGGTGGGTTTACTTTCCACTTCTCAGACAGCGTAAACTTGCCTTGTAGGTACTGATCCTCGATCCATCCCTTAAAGACGAAGCAATCTTCGATTGGATGGCTTACCGTTTAGTGGTAAGGGCAATAATTGGGATTTTTCACTTCACCGGGTTGCGATGGTCGCCTTGGATTCGACAAATTGATAAGCCTGTTGCGCATCGCCAGCTCGAATAGTCTTTTCGTTTTATCCCGCGGGAATGAGTAAGGGCGTTTCATTTTCTCATTATAATAGCGTCGTCTCTCCTCCAATTGATCCATTAGTCTTGAAGCACTGGGCTGTTGTTGGGTATTTGCAACGAAGGTCGCATTCCCCTTACCTTTTTCATTCCGCGGCTCCGGCTTCGGAGGAGACGGTCTATGACCCATTTGATCCATCTGGGCTAGCTTGTCGATTAAAGCCTGGAACGTAGTCAGTTTGAAGAACATCATGAACTGTGAAATAGTTGCATGAGGGTCTAGGGTGCCTACGAACATACCTACCGCTGGTGCTTCTTCGATGCGCTGTTCGCGCTTTGACCACAGATTTCGCCATCGGATTGCATATTGAACCCAAGTTTCGCCCGGCTTTACTCTCGCATTGATCAACGCCGTTATTAGATTGCGCTCACTGGCACTCGCAAATCGCTGGGTGAACAGCAACTCCATTTCTGCGAAAGTCTTGACAGAGTCATTTGGAAGTTCAGAGTACCACTCAAACGCCGTTTCCGACAAGCTGCCGACGAATTGACGGAGCAATAGCTTATCATCGCCCCTGGTGTTGCCGCATAGAGCTTTGAACTGGGCGACGTGCTGGAGGGGATTACCTGTCCCCTTGTATACGTGGAATTTGAGGATCGTGTATCCCGGTGGGTATTTTATCTGGTCATACCAGGGCGGATATGGTCGCCCAGTCTTCACGACCTGGCCAGCCGCTTCATTTGCCTGGTGAACTCGTATTTGTTGAGCAATATAATCATCCAGGGCAGCTTTGGAGATAGTTTCCTCTTTGGCTGTTGAAAGAGCTAGAGGTGGATTTGATGTTTCTCCTCTGTCGTCTTCGAGGATAATCGGAGGATCTTCAGCTGGAGGGTCCTGCTGGATCATCATACCCACCATGTCTTGGAACAGAAGAGCCATTTGCTTTATATTGGCCGCTTGTTCCACAGCCTCCTTGTCCTTCTTTTCGAGCATTCTCCGAAGGAATTCAGCATCAGTCTCGTGTTCGTGACGTTGTTCCGATGACGCCTCCGGGCTTTCTTTTGGCCCTATGAGTGCGGCCATGGCAGTCAGCATCTCCTGAAGCTTCTGTTGTTGCTGTTCCTGAGCCCTTGTGATGGATTGGGTGAGCGGTCGGTGGCCCGTCGAAGCGCGGCTATCCTCTTTTCCGGATGCCATGTAAACAGTATGTACCACCATGCCCCCAGACTTGGGGCGTTTGGGCTCGGTGTTCTTGCGGTCTGCCACGTTTACAGGGGCTTTCTCTGGCCTCCTCTTCTTATGAGCAGGCGAAGTTGAGGGGGCCATTGTAGTGGGCACCCAGATAGATTTTCGTGGCTTGGAAGGATGGCTTTCTTCCTGTCGGACCTTCAGCTTCTTCTGCTGGCGGGAGTAATCTTGATAACCACTGAGTTCCGGACCTGCCGCCAGACTTTGTAGATCTTAGAGGACAACCGCTGAGGGGACTGTTCTGGCTTTGCTTCCGCAACATTCTCCACCGGAGGAGGAGATCTTTTCAGTATAGCGGTAGGAGAATTCCAACGCATCTTATTTAGCAGCTCGAAGCTGTTCCCGGTTGGAACAGCAGCATTAATTTACGTCGTTGGGGCTGGTGGAGTTAGCCCAGAAGGGGAGTTGCCTCCAGCCTACCTCACTCGACGCCAGTAGCGACGTCGAGCATGTCGAGCTGATAGAGTTGGCTCGGTGATGGGGATGGTCTTGTCTTGCCCCCTGTTCAGCTGAAGAGCCGTTGCTGGCGTCAGCCTGTCGAAGACTGATGCCCTTTGAGTAGCAGGAGAGGGAGTGGAAGTTGGGACGGTTAGTCCTGTAAAGACAGACCCCTTTACAGGAGAAGCCGCCTTGAAGACTTCAGGAGCAGGGTTGGTTACTATCTTCGGAATAACCTTCTCTGGGATTGCAGGCTTCATTGTGGGCCCACAGGAATTTTGGCCCAATCTGGAGAAGACCGAGGCCCCGGTGCTGGACGACCCGTTGAGAGGGGCCACCGTAGCTGTAAGTTGATCGAAAACCGACTTCTTGGGAGCTTCTGGTACGGGCACGGGAGCGGTGAAGCTCATTGGCGGGAGCATGGTCCCGAAAAATAGCCCTGTGGTGGCTTGAGTGACCTGTTCCACGGGCATCGTGAACAGGGAAGCCACTTGGGGCCCATAGGTTATGCCCCCAGTTGAGGCAGGACGTGGGTTGCAGTTGCATGTAGAACACTTTGAGCAGGTGAACGCCATTGATCCTTTGCTTTCTGCACCAAGCAAACGCCAAATCTCAGTTTGAAACCCAAGAGCAACCATTAGCAAACTGTGATTGGTTCGCGAACACGACACACGAAGTGTGGAGTGGAAAGAGGAAAAGGTCCCACCGGGCGAGCCAGAATGTGTTCCCCTCCGAATCACGGAGACGCGACCGCGCAGGTCCATCTTGCCTGAAATTCGGGGCAGATGCTAATTGGTGCTATCAGTCCACCTCTCCGAAGATGCCAAGTTGATTTATGGCACCATGTATCGAAGGTTTAGACGGATGCGGCCGATGTAGCAGACTTCATCAGATTCCCCCTCGCTTGAGGGGTTTTTGATTGTGGGGACGCTCTTCCCTGCAGACGCAAGCCCCTGTAGTTAATTACGCTACCGCATAGCGGTAACAACTTTCTCCTTCTCCATATGGTCACTTCGTATCGTGGGTGTTTGTTTTGTGTTTGGTTGCCCGTGGATTGTATACGGAGACTAAGTTATGTTGTCGACCGTAGGGCATGGACTAGTCTAAATCCGTTTCTTTCTTAGATTTGGGTTTGGGGGGGTTGTGTTTAAGGATACGTTAGCCTTATTTGAGACTAAGATCAACTTAAACATTTGTTAAGGACACGTTAGTCTAATTTTAGACTAAGATCGACTTAACGGGATCGTTTAGATCCGACAAGAGAGCAACTGGGCTCTATTGTTTAGTTTAATGACATTACGGTCGATAATTAGTTTAAGGACATTACGGTCCAATGTTAGTTTTAAGACATTGCGGTCGAGCTTAAGGACATCACAGTCCGTGAGTTTAAGGACCTCACAGTCCGGTGTTAGTTTTAAGACATCGCGGTCGAGGTTAAGGACATCATAGTCCGTGGATTTAAGGACTCCACATTCCGATGTTAGTTTTACGACATCACGGTCAAGGTTAAGGACGTCATGGTCCGTGGATTTAAGGACTCCACAGTCCGATATTAGTTTTAAGACATCACGGTCGAGATTAAGGACATCATAGTCCATGAGTTTAAGGACCCCACAGTCCGTAGCAATGTGTGGTTGTCGGGACCCGTCACCTCTCTGATGACGTTGAAGGATTACAACGACAGATATCAGAGGAGTAAAGAGATGTACCCTCGAAACGGGTGTAAATTGATTGGAAGAGCAGATGAGCTCAGTTCAATTTAAATTGAGGACTCATGAACAGAATTGGGCTAAGTCCAGTTAAAAAAATGTTTAACATTTTATTTTTGTTCTGCCTGTTAGGCCTTTGTTTGGGCTCTGCCCTTTTAAAAATCTTAAGCATTGGGCTCTGATATTTTGTTTGGTATTAAATGCATAGCATTTATCAGGAACAAAGTATGTTCTGACAGCGCGCCACGTGGCGCATCAGACGCTTTGCGCCAATTAAAGAGCGCGTTGCACTAGCGCACATGAAGGTGACACGTGTCGCTTAGCGCTAAGCACTGGTTTGTTAGCGCGCTGCGCTTTTAATTTATGAGCGCGCTGCGCTGGTTTGTGGGTGCGCCAGTGAGTGATGCGTGGCGCGCTTGGCGCTGAGCACCAACCCAAGAGTGCAGTGCGCTGTTTTTAGGAGCGCAAAGCGCAAGCTGTGTCTGTGGTTGACACGTGGCATGTTTTGGCACTGAGCGCCAGTCCAAGGAGCGCAAAGGCGAAGTTCATGAGTGCAAAGCACTTTCCAGTAGCGCAAAGCGCATCAGATCAAATTTAAGATCAAAGAACAAGTTTATGTTCTTCAAAAGAGGTCTTGCCTTAAGATCCAAGAACCAGAGTTCTTGTTTTTATTAAAAGGCTCTGCCTTTATAGATCAAAAGATCTGTGAATGAAGTAAAATACTTCTTTTTTTTATATTTTTATGATTAGATCTTTAAATCCTTTATGTTTAATCAAAAACTTTGGACTTTTTTATAGATCTAAGATCTTTTTAGAAGATGTTTCTTCTTTTTACGAGATGATTTCATTTCTGTTGTTCAAGAATTAATTCTTTACCTTTAAATATGAAGAAATGATCTTCTTTCTTCAAAAGCTTGCCTTTCTTTCTCTTTTTGTTTTTTCTCAAAGCTTGCAGAGGTTTTTTTTTATGAGACTTGAAATCTTGGGCCTTTATATAGGGCCAATTGATTTGTTAAATTAATTGAAGAGATCTTTCTCTGATTGATTTGGGAATATTTCCCACCGTTGGATTTTTGATCCTAAGGCTTCTGTTTTACAGAAAATAATCTTCTTGTTTTAATAAGATTGGAAAATCTTTCCATAACAGAATTTTAATTCTGATTAATTAATAATTTATTAGATCTTTTGATCTAACGGTAGGGAATTCTTTTAATTCCAGCACTGGCGCACTTAGCGCAAGCGCACCCACGTTTGACACGTGGCGCGCAGCGCAGAGCGCAGCGCAACTGCGCTAGCGCGTCTGTGTTTGACACGTGGCACACAGCGCAGAGCGCTGGATCTGAAGCGTTGCTTCAACTTTTAAAATTTGAATTTTGAAACAGACCTTTACTCTGATTGGGGTGCGCTGTCTAGGGCGCAGCGCTCTTGGCGCTGGCGTGTCTACTTTTGACACGTAGCGCGCAGCGCACGGGATTTGAAGCGTTGCTTCAATTTTGAATTTTGAAATTCAAAATAGAGGTTTGCTCTGATTGGGGGAAACAACACTGACACGAGCACTGAGCATTACACTTACGCATAGATTTTTACCCTGCCATTACTAGATGACTAGTGATATATTAAGTATATTATTATGAGCTAGGAGAGCGTCTTGCATGCAATTTCTACTCGCAAATGTCTTCTACTCACGATTTGGCAACTCACCCCCATTGTGCCAAATTTTCTTACAGGTTTCGATGTACAGGTTTCCTTGGCAGCTTGCTGGCACATCATTTCATTCAGGGTGATTTGTTTGGTAGGTTGGTTCATTTGTATCAGGACCGCCGTTGTACTTTTATTATTTCATTTGTATCTTGTAAGCTCCATCAACCAGACTTGTATTGCTTGATAATTTAGTAGACCAGTTGTTTATTCTTTCGACCTTAGAGTCGCGCTTGTACTATTATGGTTTTCTGGTGGTTTGGTTTTCTTTTGTGTTTTGAGCCTCGCCCTTCGGCGTTGTATATTATAGTGCATTGTGTGGTTGTTTCTGCCTTTTGGCGTAGAGCTAGCTCCCACTTGGGGATGCATTTTTATTATTGCATATGTATATATTCTTATTTGTACCCGTTTGGGGCCAGATTTTACAAAGGAGACTCTGCCGAAATTTTTAAGAAATTTGATGTTGTTTTTAAAACATGTTTTACTTTACTTCTTCTTTTAAATGGTTTAGATTTCTGGGCTTCGGCTTGCTAAGATTACGATACGCCTCTAGACGTTTCGTAATTTAAGTGCCGGTCACGTTCCGTACCTTCGGGTCGTGACAAAGTTGGTATCAGAGCGCTAGGTTTAACCTTTGTCCGAGTCTAGGTTGACCTTGGTTGATGGAGTAGGTGACTTAGGTAGAGTGACGTACCGTAGGTATGATCCGCGGCATACTTACGAAACGCTGCTCTGCTTAGGAAACCTTAGGATGTACATTTCTTTGCATCGTATTCTATTCGTTCCTATGATCTATCTTCGTCAATGTTGGATGGTGGTTTCTGTTACCACGGTCGCACGGGCAGAGGGAGCGGCGGTTCGAATGCGATGACCATTAGGGTACTGTCTATTCTGGAGGGTTGAATCATTGTTTAGCGTGCGGACGAAGGGTATTCACATGTCGTCCAGACGAAGTTAAAAGGTTCGAACGAATGTCAGAAACCCATTTTCCCAAGTTTAAGGTATTCGGAAGAACATGCAGGTAATTCTATGGACCCTCTAGAAGAATGAAACCCTAACTCGACATAATGACCATGAGAACGCCTTTGAACCTTAGGGTTTACGGCAGTTCCGCAGTGCCACTAGTGAGGCTTGGGTTTGCCCTTCTACGGCTGGACCGCAGATACTGTGGCATGCACTGGATATTTTTAAACTGTACTGGAGTGTTGAGCTCTCGGGGAATTATGGGATTTTGATGAATCGATCGAAAAGTTTAACGTAGTCGAGATATCAGTTGAAGGGATAGATTACGTGGGAGACTCTAGATATGAGCATAGCCGTTTGTAGCGCAGTCAGCACAGCTATGAGGAGACGAGTCCGAATCAGTCGACATTAGCAAAGGCGCACATTGACGATAGTGTTTACGATTGCGATTTGGTGATTTGAATTTCATATTTCCATCGTTTGGATTTTGGTATTTTGATGATTTCGTTTTATGATTGGTATTTCCTATGTGTACATTCATTACACTCTATTCGTGTTTCATATATCAGTTGTATTGATGTTGTTTTGTGCATACCTAGTGCACTCGATTTGGTTTTATACATTTTGAGATATTGATTTGATTTCATGCATATGGGCTGCACATGATTTTGACGTATGCTTCGGCATAGTTTTCATGCACTTTCGTACTGTGATTTCGATTTTGAAATTCGGTATATGTTTTCGTGCACCATATGCACTTGATTGAGATTCTTGCGCACATTTGGTGCACTTGATGCGATTTTGTGCACACCAGATGCACTAAATCGGTATTTTGTGCAGATTAGATGCACCTGATATTTTTGTCGTGCACGCCCGTTGCACTTGACAGATGTTTTTGGTGCACGCCCGTTGTACTCAGTTTTGTTTCTGTGCATATTCGTGGCTTCTGTAATTGGTTTCGATTTAAGTGCGCACTGGACGCACGTGGTACCTTGTATACTGTATTTGAGATTGATATCATTTTGAGCAGTACGTTGTTATGATATTTAATTTGGTTTAGTAGCTGAGCAGGACTGTTCCGAGGACAGTACCTAGGATTTTGATGTATATCATGTTGGTTTTCGTATTGGACTTTGATATTGTTTTCTCACCATAACTCCGATGATTGTGTTATGCTTGACGAAGTTTTGATTTGAGTTATGTACTTGTTTTTCAAGCATGATCAGTCGAAAATACTGTATTTTTAACACGGCAATTTCCCTATCATTTGCACTCATCTAGAAGTGTTCGGTATTCATATTGCACATATTAGCAAAACATCTCTGAAATACCAGATTGCATGTGTTATACTCTAAAACCGACATTTCTAAGGGAATTGACTGTTTATCATGGCATCGCATCATTCTTGTATAGCGCAACACTTGTTTCGGAGTCTGTGTAGGAAATCTTAGGAGAAAAGCCAAAATTGTCAAAGTGCTGATCAAAAATTACGCCAACTCAAAAGATACGGATCTGGTATTAATACAGAGGGAATTAGACAATTCAGAATATCAGAGAATAGCCCAAATGTTAAAAGAAGAATTACCAGAAAAGATCAAGCAGTGGGGCCCACAAAGGACCGCGGATCCGCGGCCCAAACCCACTTGGCACCGCGGATCCGCGGCGGTTCTGCCACGTCAGCACTTAATTTTTAGTGCATAACTCTTCTCTCAAGTCCAGTATCTCTTCAAGCCACTGCAATTTCTACAAGACTCTCGAAGCTTCTGCCAGATCAGCAAGGATCATTAAATCAATGCTAATCTTGATTAAGCTAATCAAGCTCCTAACAAACTAGTTCTAGAAGCTCCCTCCCAACTAACTACTTCTAGAAGCCTCTCTTGCTAACAAACTTTTGGAGGGAAATTCAAATTTTGATTCCTAGATCTAGGGTTTTGGATGGTCTATAAAAGAGAGCCTCGATCTAGGGTTAAAGGTTGTTCATTAAATCTCTAATTCATCCCATCTCTTAATCTTCCACCTACAAGTTGAGTGACACGACTTGTGCGAAACCCTAACCCCAATTCAAAATCAAGATCAAGATCCCGAGTACCATTCAAGCAAGAGAGCCTTCAACCTTTAGAAGCGACGCCGGATTTCAACGGAGCAAGAGATCCAAGCCGATCCGCGACTCAAGGAGCCGAGCGAAGCCGAAATCGACGATCTAGTTCCTTCCTTTTGTAAATTCAAGAGAGTTGTAACGAAATTTGTCTATAAATAAAGGTGAAATTTCCATATCTTGCTTATCTTTTGATTCAACATTATGATTCGATCTCAATTTGTGATTGCGTTTGATATTATGATGTTTGAGTAAACTCCGCTCGTATAGGAGTTGTGACGATCAATAGAATGATGATGATTTAGATCTTTTTACAATTCTTAAATCCTATAACAATTGTAAATTCTTGTGAATCAATTGATCAATGACCTAGTTTCGGGATGTTCCTTTCTTGATTGTGTTTACTCGAGACTAGGGAACAACGATTGATCATTTGATTAACTAGAAGCTAGAATTTGAATGAGATTCGTTGAAAGGATAAAGGATAAGATGAGGAAACCCTAGCTTCTTCGCAAAATCCTTAACCTCGATGAATTCTCATCGATCTAGTATCAATTTGTTAAAGGATAAGAACATGAAATCATTAGATCTCATCACATCTATAGATCCGATCTACTCCTACGAGCCGCACTTCAATTCTTGATTGTTTGTTTGGAAATCAAAACAAATTCTCAATTCTTGATTTTATCGTTTCTTGATTTAGACTAGATTTTTCTAATTCTTGAAATTCAAATTACAAATCATGAATTGTTTTGTTTTCTTTTCTTTAAAGTTTCAATTCATCTAATTCGAAACACGAACGATTACACTTTCCCTGTGGACGATCCGCACTTACTAACGCACTACAATTCAACACCGTTATTGATTGCGGTCAAATATTTTTGGTTGTGATTTCTACATAATTTTCATAAACATACACAATCGGAAATCGTATTCAATCAAAGCGCATGCATTGTGCTAGGATGTGTTTTATGTATTGATGATTTCGGAGCCACGACGATTTGAGTGTTTTGCTAAATGTTTTAGTATTTGGGGGGAGTTTCAATTTAAATTTGGGGATCGAATTTCTTTAAGGGGGGAAGATTGTAATGTTTTAAAAATAAATAAATAAATAATTAGATAAATAAAATCCTTTATGTGAATTTTCTTATAATCGGTAAAATAAACCGCATTTTCCGTAAAACTTAACTATAATTATTTTTTTCAAAATAGACTTAAATATACCTATTTAGGCTATGTAATTGCTAGTAATTAATATTATTTGGTCACTTATAAATTATTAGTTTACTAAAATATTTTCCGTAATTAATTAAATTCAAATATTAATATAAGCTTTTAATTATACATTAAATTAGTGCAAATTACAAATTATAGTGGATTAATTTTACAAAAGTGAACCATGACATCTTAGAATTTAGTATGTAGCATGCTTCTCTCTTCTTAATTTGTTTCCAAAATTCTAGAGTTTTCTAGGTTAGAAAATGAAATAATAAGATAATTAAAGAAAAGACTAAAAAGTGGCATTTATTTATGAAGTTTCTACACATCTCCACACCCTTCTCTCTCTCTCTCTCCCTCATCATTTCTGGCCGAAATTTTCCTCCCCTCATTTCTCCAATTCCCCACTTTATTTCCTCTCAAAAACTCTTCAAAAATTCATCCAAAATTAAAACAAAAACCTCACAAATTGCTAGTCCAATCTCTACCTATTTTCCATTGACCTATCAAGCTTGGATCTTGGAGCAAATTAGTACTTTGGAGACTAGGTTGCATGTTGGGTTTCTTGTAGTGGAGGTATAATCCTAACCCAAGTGTTTAATTGTTGCTATAATACTTCAAATTAAGCTAATTAGGATTGTAATTATGGTTTTAATTTTTGTGATTCAAAATTCAAGAATGGGTTATTAAATCAAATTAGGGTTTTCATCATTGGATATTGATCTTAATGTGTAGTTTAACATGCTGGGTAATGTTAAACCTAATCTAGAAGCTAAATTGTAAATTGTTACAATTAATTTGTCCAAATTACTAAATTATTGCAAACTTTGTTTTTGTAATATATATATGTGTGTGTGTGTGTGTGTGTAAGATAAAATTCTAGTGAGGGTTTTTATCATTAGATTATGGTTTTAGTGAGTAGATTAACATACTAATGGAATGCAAAACCAAATCTAGTTACTAGTTTCAAATTGTTAGTTTAAAATTATGCTAATTATGCTAAATTTTGCTAACGAGATTTTTAGAAATTGATTAAATAATTAAAATAAAAATCTAATTAGGGTATTCATGACATTATTAACATTTTAAATTGTAGTTTAATACTTTAGATCATGCAAAACCAAGCTTAGTTGTCGAATTGTGAATTTTGTTTTAAAAAGTGTTTAAATTGGTTATTTTTGCAAACTAGAATTTTCAATTTAATATAAATTGATGAGATTAAATTATGGTGATGGTTTGCATGACTTGGTTATGATATTTTGTGAATATTATGGCCATTAGTTTCGTTAAAACATCAAGTTTCGAATTAAAACGAAAATTTAGTGCTTTCTAGGATTTTGCGAAATAAAACGATTTGATTAATTTTAAAGTTTTGATGATTTAAACCCTATTTATATTATAATTAGTGAGTTTTGGAACTACGATTTGTACGTTTTTGTTTTATCTCGATCAATCGGCGTTTGTACGCCGATATCGAGAGATATTTGATTCTGTTGCATGAGCGGGTCATAGGTTTTAACCTATGCGAGTTTCGTGTGCCGTTTTGGTTTTGTCCGCGATTTCGGTTTACGATATTATATATGTTTGCGTATAGGTACCCCTCACGTGGACTTCGCACGATGAAGAAGAGGATGGTGGCATCGACTTCGGCAGACAAGGACCAGGTGAGTAGATGTATATCTACGGGGGAAGTCGGGTGGATGGCGTATAGCACCCCCGCAAACGTAGAATAAGGATATTACGTACTGTTATTAGGAAGTCGGATGTAACCTTAGATTCTTGGTGATTAGGGTCCTATTGAAGACTTTATGTTGGACTAGACTGATTTAGAAAGACTTAACCATGAGGATGACTACGTTGGAGGGAATTCATAGGTTTCATGTAGACACACACACACGCACACACATAAACTTTACTTGGTGTATATGTGTGTGTGTATATACATATAGGAATGTGTGTAGATATATGTATGTACACACACACACACACAATATATACATGTGATATGAGGAGGTTATATGATACATGGGGATGAGTCGATATGACTAGGCTTGATGCCGTGATTTATTGGATATATGATCGAATTATGACATGAGATATGTTATGATAGTAGCGGATCGTTGGGTAATGAGATTATATAAAATATATTTATATAAACGATAATATGTGTTGATAACATTGGAATGAACGAGACTCTAGAATAGAACCCAGATTGAAATATGTGACTTAATCACGATATGACATATGACATGATATTTTAGTGAATCATTTGACGATGGATAATTACACAGACGATGATATATGTTTGATGATATTGGGATGTATGCGATTATAGTATAGTACCCTTGATCATGATATTGTTTGATGATGATACTATACGAACGATGATGTGTATATATGATAGTTGACCCGTACCCCGATTTTGGGATGCCGTACGATGGATTTTACCGTACGAGGTATAGATGTGATGATTGATCCGCACTCTTGACTCGAGGAAGTCGTACTATGTACGTGACGCTATTGAGGCTGGAACGCCGACTACTAGAGATATCGACTCAGACTTTAGGTGGATTCTTATTTCCTATCGACTAGTTTCTTTAGTTTAGTTCCTTAGTGGGTTAGATAAATACTAGTTTAGGCTCGAGTCATATAGTTTGTAGTTAGATATGTATATTCTAAATGAGCGGTTAATACACATTCACCCTTATATTCAGATTGTAATCATCGCATTGCATGTTCATACATATGTTTCTTTAGGTAATATGAAACTCTGCCTGTTAGGACACCAGCACCATTACTGATGATGCGCAAGATCCACGTACACTTATTTGCCGGCTCACACACATCATCATCGGTAATTGCCATGTCACGTACACTTTAGAACATATTATCTTTTATTGATAGAATCAGCTAAAACCTAGATCAATATAATATTATGTGATTACTCTCATGTGCTATTTTAGACATTGCATTTATTACTTAGACATTTCATGCATTCACATTTTCATGTTATCATGCAGTATTGTGGGGCTTATGCCGATACTCATTATTTACTTACTCATGATTTTGGGATTTTGGATTTCTATGACATTTCTGGATTTTGGGGGAAAACCGCTAAAATATATATAAAAACTTCTCTCTCTCGCTCTCTCTCATTTTAAAATACAAGTTGCGGTTTTCTCGTGATGTATGTGTCGTCCACCATGAGATTTCATGTTTTCTGTTGGATTTCGAGAACCGATTCGAGAAGTGGATGAACCGTCTTGGGTACATGGTGGGCCCGGTATGGTACCCCGGGGCAAGAAGCTCGAGTTGTAGACGATGAGCCTGGCAGGGGAAGACTACCTACCGGTGATGTCTAGCGCGGCGGATATCCGGAGGATACTGACCGTTGTCGTGAGATTTGATGATATGGGCAGATCCGGACTGACGGAGCCCGAAATATTGAGACTATGAGGTATTGAGACTTTGAGATTTACATGTTTTGTGTCGATGCTTAATACGGATTTCCATGGATTTCATTGATGATGTTTCGGGTTACCATACAAATTTTACTATGATAAAAGTTACAGATTTCTTATACAGATATATCCAGATTTCATGGTTGATTGTTTTATATTCATGGTGCATGCATACTCATACACATGACGTGTTACTACTTGAGGCACTGACACGAGCACTGAGCATTACACTTACGCATAGATTATTACCCTGCCATTACTAGATGACTAGTGTTATATTAAGTATATTATTATGACCTAGGAGAGCGTCGTGCATGCGATTTCTACTCGCAGATGTCTTCTACTCACGAGTTGGCAACTCACCCCCGTTGTGCCAAATTTTCTTACAGGTTTCGATATATAGGTTTCCTTGGCAGCTTGCTGGCACATCATTTCATTCAGGGTGATTTGTTTGGTAGGTTGGTTCACTTGTATCAGGACCGCCGTTGTACTTTTTGTTAGTTATATGTATGCCCTAGAGGCCATTATTGTACATATATATTACAGTGGATGCTTGGATATATATAGATGACTTTCTTGCTCGACATGATAGTGTGCTATCTGGTTACCTTTATCTTAACATGTAGACTTGTATTGTGATACTGTCGTGCTCTCACGTGTTGATAAAGCCCTTAGGATATGTACTTGACTACCAGGACTATGATGTAGATCATACTAGTGGGGCCAGGGTTGTTCACAAGTACATCCTTCAATTGTTTCTAGTCGAGAGAATATCGAGACAGGGCATCGATATTCCAGAGTAGACTAGCGTATACGCTTCTTGACCCATATGATGGGCGATGGATGATCCCACATCCATTGGTGTTTGACATCAGAGATGGTATACGGGTGCTCAGTGGAGACTGGGTACACTGAACAGGACTCACCGAGGAGTCCTATATGGTAGTATACCTATCGTCAGATAGCAGTCCTCTGGTGACACTGGTACATGTTAGTCTGTAGACCCGAGATCGTCAAAGAGTTTTGTGCGGCTCCCACTGTGCCTTGATTTCCTCCCTACCACGCTCAAAGGAGACGTGCAAACAGGTGGATTTTGGGTACAGTCCCGAGTCGTATGGAGGCAATGAGCAATATGAGGGGTTTCGTCTCTCCCGGTATTGGTGGTTGATGTTGCGCTATGTTCGATTGGCTATAACTGGAAGTCCCTATCCAGGGCTGCTGCCGAGATATACTGATAAGTGTTATCAGTAGTTTCTCGAACAGTTATAGGCCAGACATCGACATGACTTATCACGTTATCGGGGTCTGACGATTTTCACTCCTAGACATGATATGCGACATATTAGACGAAGAGACCGGACTGTACGGGAGTGTTGCTGATAGGCTTCATGGAGACTGTGGACAGGCTTGCTTGCTGATCTTCATATCGCTCAATACCCGGGTAGCCGTTACGTCCAGCTAGTACCGCTGACGGCTTGTAGGTGACTGATATGATCATCACCTACTGCCGGTGTATTGACGAGTCTTTAGAGTCCCACACAGAAGTTCCCTGGTTCAAGCGAAACGAAGTAGGACACATATGTGATATGTGTGGGCCTGATTAAATACGAGTATGTGATACCGCATTATAATCTGACAGTCATCTGTTATCGGTGCGGTTATATGTGATATAACCAGATTGTCGAATCAAGTGTTGACTCGATAATGTGATGTATAGATAAATGATATTAGTCGGTCATATATAATATAACCGGATTATTAGATCAAGTGTTGATTTAATAATGTAATATAAATTATATGTGATATAATTATATATTAACTAATATCATTAGCTCACTAATTAATCTTCATTAAATATATATTAATATATATGATATATATATATATATATATATATATATATATATATTATAATGAAGCATGGCATTTTCTTTTCTATTTTGTGAAAATAGAAATGAGGTGTAAAAGTTGAAGCATGGTTGCAAGTATGGTGTTTTATCTTCTTTATTCATTCTTGACTCACTATTCAAGCATGGTTGCAATTTAATATTGCATAATTCCATGCTTGAATGAGTGAGGGGTCAAGACTTATCATTCATTCTTGTTCATTCCAAAAAAAGACTTAGCTATTTTTTGCTCTCATGCTTGCTCTTGCTTCTTCTTCCTCCTCTTGCTTTTCCTCAAGCTTCAACCCTCACATGTGATATGAATCATGAAGCTTGAGCATAAATTAGTGAGCTCCTAACATCCCCTACTTCATCATCTCACACCATTTTAACAAATTAGTGTGATGTGTTTCATACACTAAAGGGTTTAGTGTAGTGGTAGCTTGAACTAGTAGGAGCTTCGAGGTGGATCATCTTTGGCACGAAGGCAACGAAAGAAGCTTGTTTAAAGTCTTAAGAGAAGCCTTGTGGAGTCGCGGGACTACTACACGGAGCATATTGAAGAGAAGGACTTGGTTCTACCAAGGTATAAATATCTTTCCTTCTCTCTAGTTTACATATCATCTAAAGAAAACCCTAATAATCTAGTTAAATATCTTGTTAGTCTAGCTTAGCACCAAGAAAAATTAGAATTTGGCATGCTAGATACTTCTATAACCTCATCATGGTGCTAAGGTAGTCCTTCACTTTTATTATTTCATTTGTATCTAGTAAGCTCCATCAACCAGACTTGTATTACTTGAAAATTTAGTAGACCAGTTGCTTATTCTTTCGACCTTAGAGTCGCGCTTGTACTATTATGGTTTTCTGGTGGTTTGGTTTTCTTTTGAGTTTTGAGCGTCGCCCTTCGGCGTTGTATATTATAATGCATTGTGTGGTTGTTTCCGCCATTTGGCGTAGAGCTAGCTCCCGCTTGGGGATGCCTTTTTATTATTGCATATGTATATATTCTTATTTGTACCCGTTTGAGGCCAGATTTTACAAAGGAGACTCTGCCAAAATTTTTGAGAATTTTGATGTTTTTAAAACATGTTTTCCTTTACTTCTTCTTTTAAATGGTTTAGATTTCTGGGCTTCGGCTTGCTTAGATTACGATACGCCTCTAGACGTTTCGTAATTTAAGTGTCGGTTACGTTCCGTACGTTCGGGTCATGACAGAACCTCGGTCCCATCAGCGATCCAGACATATTCTTAGACGGTATCACCTGATCCGGAAGATAGTTGATCGCCGGGAGATCGAGGTAAGGAGAGTTGACACGAAGAATAACATGGCGGATCCACTAACGAAGGTCATTCCTTAGACACAATTTGAGAGACTTTTTGGGATGTTGGGTATGCGATACTACAACAACCGGACTTAGTGCAAGTGAGAGATTGTTAGTTATATGTATGCCCTAGAGGCCATTATTGTACATGATTGTATATTATAGTGAATGCTTAGACATATATAGAGAGAGCTTTCTTGCTCGACATGATAGTATGCTTTCTGGTTGCTCTTTATCTTAACATGTATACTTGTATTGTTATACTATCTCTCTGATACATGTTGATAAAGCCCTTAGGATGTTAGTTTGACTACCAGGACTATGATGCAGATCATACTAATGGGGCTTGGGTAGTCCGTAAGCACATCCTTTAATTGTTCCTAGTCGAGGGAGTATCGATACAGGGCATCGATATTCCAGAGTAAACTAGTGTGTACGTTTCTTGACCTTGTATGGGGCGATGGATGATCCCACATCCATTGGTGTTTGATATCAAAGATTGTATATAGGTGCTCATTGGAGAATGGATACATCGAACAGGACTAGCCGAGAACTCCTAGACGGTATTATACCTATCGTCAGATAGCAGTTCTCTGGTGACACTGGTATAGGTTAGTCTGTAGACCCAAGATCGTCATAGAGTCTTGTGTGGTTCCTTCTGTGCTTTGATTTCCTCCCTACCATGGCTCAAAGTGTTAGTTATATATATGCCCTAGAGACCATTGTTGTACATAAGATGTATATTATAGTGGATGCTTGGATATATATAAAGAGGGCTTTCTTGCTCGATATGATAGTATGCTATCTGGTTGATCTTTGTCTTAACATGTTGACTTGTATTATGTTACTGTCTTGCTCTCACATGTTGATAAAGCCCTTAGGATATGTACTTGGCTACTAGGACTATGATGGAGATCATACTAGTGGGGCCAAGGGTAGTCTAAAAGTACATCCTATAACTGTTTCCAGTCGAAGGTGTATCGAGACAAGGCATCGATACTCCAGAGTAGACTAGCGTATACACATCTTGACCCATATGGTGGGCGATGGATGATCCCACATCCATTGGTGTTTGACATCAAAGATGGTATATAGGTGCTTAGTGGAGACTGGTTACACTGAATGGACTCGCCGAGAACACCTAGCTGGTATTATACCTATCGTCGCATAGCAGTTCTTACACTGGTACAGGTTAGTCTGTAGACCCGAGATCGTCATAGAGTCTTATGTGATTCCCACTGTGCTTTGATTTCCACCTTACCACATTCATGAGAACGTGAAAAACGGTTGCTTTTGGGTACAGTCCCGAATCACATGGAGGCAATGAGCGATAGGAGGGGTTTCGTCTCTCCCGGTATTGGGGGTTGATGTTGCGCTGTGCTCGATTGGCTATAACTGGAAGTCTCTGGCCAGGGCTGCTATAGAGATCTACTGGTAAGAGTTATCAGTAGTTTCTTGACCCGTTATGATTCTTACATCGGCACGACTTCTCAGTTACTGGGGTCTGACGTTTACCACCCCTAAACTGGATATGCGACATATCAGATGAAGAGACCGGACCGTACGATATTGTTTACTGATTGGATTCACAGGAGTATGTACAGGCTTGCTTGTTGATCTTCTGATCGCTCAATACCCGGGTGGCTGTTACGTTTAGCTGACTGCTTGCAGCTTGTGGGTGTTTGATATGATCATCACTTACTGCCGGCGTATTAACAAGCCTTTAGAGTCATACACAGAGGTTTCCTGGCTCAGGCAAAACGGAGTAGGAGCACATATGTGATTTGTGCGGGACCGAGATTAATACGATATGTGATACCGTATTCTATTCTCGTAACATGTGGCACTGGTCGGTTTTATGTGATATAGCCGGGTTATCGGATCAAGTGTTGATTCGATAAATTGTTGCATTCGATATTAGTCGGTTATATGTACTATAGCCGGATTATTAAATTAAGTGTTGATTTAATAATTTAATGTAGAATTATATATATATATATATATGATATATTAAATTACATTAACTAATATTAGCTCAATTAAGAATTACTTTTTCTCACTTGATAATACATTGATATATATGTGATATATGTTAATTGTATTATTTTCTTTTGTTACAAAAATTATATATATCTGATATGTATAATTGTAACATGTTAGGTTATATACGCACCTAGGGTTTATGAGAATTATACCATGGTTGTTATTATGGTTGGATTTATATTTATTTTGGTAATTCAAAATTGAATGGATCAAGTCATGGATGAGCTTTGAAGAAACTTCAAGATGCTTTGACTAAGTCCACCAATTTTGTCATTGCTAAGATATTTATTAACCTAACCCTAATCACTTATTGCGATGGTCAATTCTCTACATGAGTTAGCCATGACACATATTAACCCAAGGTTGCATTTCTAACCTCATCTCATTCATTCATCTTCCTCCTCCTTCATCTCCTTCAAGCTCTCTCTCTAGGTTTTGAAAAGGAGAAGAAAAATTGTGAGAAAAAGAAAACTAAAGAGTGTAAAATTCCTACTTCATCATCCTCGTCTATACTAGTAATATAGATTATTGTGTTAGCTTCACTAATCCTTAATTAGTGAAGAGATAGCTTGGGTTTGTGTCTCCTCAAAGTAGATCATCTTGGATTGTGAAGACTTCAAGCAAGCATGGATCATTCACCTCATGGAGCCTCTCTAAAGTTCGGGAGCTTGATGATCGCAGCGAAGGGACTACAACTTGGAGCTTATGAAGCGAAGGAACGGACTACAAAGGTTGTAATCCCTAATCACTTAGATGTTAAGTTGTTAACATGTAGTTTTGTTTAAATCTCTAGTTTAAGATTCATGGTTTGGGTTATCTAGAACGGCAAAATTTTTAAATTGGTATGGACGATACCTCCCGAAACCTTGTTGCCGTGCTATACAACCCTACAGTGGTATCAGAGCCTCGCTAGAGAATTAGGCAGATATTGTAGGATTACGAAACCGAAATGAATCCGTAACTTGAAACCCTAAACTTGGTCTCTGTTGATTTTTAAAATGTGCTCGAAAATTTTTTTAAACAATTGCAGAATGTTATATATGATATAACACGAACACCACTAAAATTAGAGGCATTTTTAACTGATTCTGGCCGGCCACATCCCATGAAAATCCAGTGTGCTCGGATGAGTTGTGGGTTTTTGGCTTCAAATTTTGATGGTGTTCCAGTCTCTCGGTTTTAGGGTTTCAGGTGTTGTTTGTTTTAGCTAAAATTGCATGTGATGTTAATTTTCTGCAGAGGCAATTCAGAGTGTTTCGTATTCATAATTCTAGTTTGTTTTCGGATTAATTTAGACGGTGTTAAAAAGTTCGAGCGGATATCAATAACTCACTTTTTCCCTTGCTGGAAATTTTTCCAAGTGTTGGATTTTTCTTTAGTTTAAAACTTTCAGAAAATCATGCAAGCGATTCTGTGGACCCTCTAAAAGAACGAAACCTTAACTCGATTATGTGACCATCAGAACCGCCACTAAACCCTAGAGTTTGTAGTAGTTCAGCGGTGCCACATGTGAGGCATTGGTTGACCCTTCTACGGCTGGTTCATAGGGGCCGTGTCATGTTCTGGGACCTTTTAAAATCCGCTCAAATGTTGAGCTATTTGGGAAATTTTGGGTGTTTGTTTATTCGATCGAAAAGTTTAATATTGTCTAGTTATCTGGAATGTGATACAATATGTGGAATTCATATAGTTAGGCATGAAATTCGTAATATGTGATATTTCGGTTTTATGATGTCTATGGTGATTGTGGATTCCAAATGTTGTAGTTTTTCACTTTCTTTTCTGCGACCGTAAGTGTAATATGTGGTGTTTTGCCGATTTCGTTGTTATACATCAACGACAATTGGGATACGCATATTTACTTGCGTTGATGACATGTGATGTTATGTGTTGCTTTGATATGTTATATTAGATCGTCGCTTTTGAATAGCCGGGGTTTTATGTGAGATAAGAGTTTTCATTTTCATTCATGTAAAATTCAATGTATATAATATTCTTTTATTGGGGAACTTCCGGGTTGAGGATAATATCATTATTGTATATTATTTACTTTTCCGCATTAGGATAGATCCAAGGTGGGGAGCACAAGTAACCGGGTTCTAGAGTCCAGTGGATGACCAACTCGAGGAGTCGAGTCTGGGTCTCCTAACTCTAGAATTGGTAGGGTTGCTTGCTGCTCTCGTAAGGGTCTAGGGATGTGTCTTTGGCTATTCATCGCGACCGTAGAATCCGCGTTTTATAAAGGCTCAAAATAAAACACGGACCTCCCAGTATATCCAATATTTCATATGTTATCTTCTGCCGCTGATATTCTGTGATGTGATCATTTTATATGTGTGAGACGAATGCTTTATTATTGTATATATGATATATAATAAACGTTGCTTATGTTTTGCACCCGCGCTAGTCCCGCCCTGGTATGCCGTTAGTTAAGTAGCCTAATGGTGCATAACGGGACACTGTGGCGAATGCGGATGGCATAAGCGTACGTTGTATTTTCGTTTCTTCTGTGATGCTTAGGAAGCATAAATGATGGGACTTCATTAATGAGATTAATGAAAGAAAAAGAAACCTAAAAGATTTTGTGGAATCAAATTTTAAAAAGGGTAGCTCTAGTTTTTTCTTTGCATAGCGGTATTCCTTGTAGAATATCCAGCACCTTATTCGATAAGGAAAGAGCCGAGATCCTTTCACCGGGAGTGACCTCTTTAGCGAAAATAGCATATGATACAACTCACTCGATTTTGTTTTTGATTGCTTCTACAGTTCTTGCTTTGCATAGCGGTATTTGTGAAATATCCTGCACCTTATTCGATAAGGAAAGAGCCGAGATCCCTTCATCGGGAGTGACCTCTTTAGCGAAGCTAGTAAAAGCCTCAAAAACACTCATTTTCAAAATCACTTGTTTCTACAACGATATCAAGTTCATTACGCTCATAGTTTTCTAAAAAACCTGCGCAACCCTCCGTCATTTCAGATAAGTACTACTTAGTATTCGTGCTACGTTTGTTGGCCTGTGTCAAGGCGTAGTGTGCGGTAGCTAACTAGTGTTTATCTGTAACATAAGATGAGATTGGATTAGGGTAGTCGTGCGACTTTGTTGGCCTGCGTCAAGGGTCGTGCGGGTGGATTTAATTCAATCAGGAAATGACGGGTTGAACTTGACTAGCGGACTATGGTTTGTTGGCCCGCGTCAAAGTCATAGGACGCTAAGGGTAAAAAGTATTATCGGGAATTTCAAGTGTTGAAATTTGCAATGAGATTGCATACCTTCTATGAGATAGTTGGATCCTGATACCCACTGCGAGTAAGAGTTACTCATGGGAGAGTTTTACACATGACAATTAGCCGACCAAGTAGGTGTCTAGAAAGGTGTTAAAGGGGTTACGCCCCTGGGAAAATGAGGTTTATTCTAATTAGGTCCGTGCGAAAGCACGGGGAACCTCCCTCAAAGTACCAACATTGGCCTGGCTGAAAGATAGGCGAACTTGTAAGATGTAATTAATCATGGCTAGTCTTACCTTTTAGGGTTTGAAGGAAGATTTGATAAAAACAGTGGGAGCAATCCTGATTAGAAAAGATAATAACCAATCTAATCTTGCAAGAGCATACGCTGAAGTGTTTTCTTCTCTCTCACCACGTAGCGACCATGTCATGCCTTAATCAAGATAATAATATGGATGTATTGACTGAACCCGCTTATTATACTGAGCAGGGGAACGTTGGTTCCGTTTTTTCTTATAATTGTTATAAGACTGAGCAGGAAATAAGGACATATCCAGATTCTCACGCCGCCCAAACGAAGAATAAGCATGTTGATGCATCTTCTTCGGGTGTGTTAGTTATCGAGAACTGTTTCTCAGTTCACTCTACATCCTGGGTATTAGATACCGGATCGGGATCCCACATATGTAACACGTTACCTGGCCTAAGGAAAGGTAGAGAACTGGGAGAGGGTGATCATTCTATAAGAGTAGGGAATGGTGCAAATATTGCAGCCAAAGCAGTTGGTAAATATCACCTTGTATTACCAAATGGTAATATATTGATTCTGAACAAATGCTATTACATCCCGACCCTGATATGCAATCTTATATCAGTTTCTTTATTGAGTAAAGAAGGATATAATTTTGTAGTACAGGATAATGTTATGAACATCTTCCTGAATCAAAAATTGATTGGATCAGGCTCGTTAAATAATGGCATATACGTTCTAAATCAAACTACAGTTCTTAATGTGCAAAACACACACAAGAGGAAGAGTTCAGAAATGAACGAATTCTTCTTGTGACATTGTAGACTAGGTCATATCAATGCGACACGACTAGCTAAGTTACATAAGGATGGATATTTGAATCCGTTCGAATTTTCATCTTATGACACTTGCTAGTCATGTCTCAAAGGAAAGATGACCAAAACTCTGTTTAGTGGACACGGAGAAAGAGTTACAGAACTCTTGGGACTAATACATAGTGATGTATGTGGTCCAATATCTACACATGCCAGGAATGGTTTCTCATACTTCATTACATTCACTGACGATCTTTTACTATACGAACATGTGTTCCTGTTGAAACACAACTCTGAAGCTTTTGAGAAATTCAAAGAATATAAGCACGAAGTCGAGAACCAAACGGGTAAAAGTATTAAGATCCTTCGATCTGATCGAGGAGGAGAATACTTGAGCATCGAGTTCCTGGACTATCTAAAAGAGAATAGGATTCTCTCTCAGCTTACTCCTCCGCATACATCACAGCACAACGGTGTATCGGAACGGAGGAATTGCACCCTATTAGATATGGTGCGCTCTATGATGAGCACTGCTGAGTTGCATGTTTCCTTTTGGGGATATGAACTGGAGACAGCTGCAGACTTATTGAATATGGTTCCCACCAAATCTGTGCCAACCACTCCATATGAGATATGGAAAGGAAAGAGACCATATCTTAATTATGTTAAGATATGGGGTTGTCCAGCATATGTGAAAACACAGAATCCGGACAAGCTCGGGGCAAGGTCTTTTATGTGTAAGTTTATTGGATATCCCAAACATTCGCGTGGGTATGTCTTCTACCACACCGAGGAACAAAAGGTGTTCGTTTCTCGATATGCCACCTTTTTAGAAAAGGAATTTCTTGAAAAAGAAATTAGTGGCAATGAGGTAGAACTGGAAGAAGTTCCATCTGCACAAACTGCTACAGAAGATTTGGTGGAACCAGAGGATTCAGTAGTTCCCAACGAACCCCAGCCTCTCCGTCGATCTAGTAGGGTTTCTCATCCACCTGAGAGATACTACGGTTTTCTCATTGATGGTGGGAGCGAGGATTACATCATGGAAGATGATGACCCGACTAGCTTCGAGTAGGCCATCATGAGTGGTGACTCTGTGAAATGGCTGAATGCAATGCGATTTGAGATGGAATCCATGTACACCAACAAAGTATGGACTTTGGAATTTGCTCCTAAAGGGGTAAAACCCATTGGGAGAAAATGGATCTTTAAGAAGAAACTTGGTGTAGATGGAAAAGTTGAGACTTTCAAAGCTAGACTTATTGTAAAGGGTTTTCGTCAACGACCAGTTGTGGATTATGACGAAACCTTTTCTCCAGTGGCTATGCTTAAGTCCATCCAGATCCTACTTTCCATTGCAGCATACCATGACTACGAAATCTGGCAGATGGATGTTAAGACCGCCTTTCTAAATGGTGATTTAGAAGAGTGCGTATACACCATTCAGCCAGAGGGCTTCGTAGACAGTGGGAGCAGCGGAAAGGTGTACAAGCTGCTTAAATCCATCTACGGGTTAAAACAGGCATCGTAGAGTTGGAACATCTGTTTTGATGTAGTAGTCAAAGAGTTTGACTTCATCAAAAATGTAGATGAACCTTATATATACAAGAAGGTGGCAGAGAGTAAGGTTGTCTTCCTCGTATTGTACGTGGATGACATACTCTTGATAGGAAATGATGTTCCTATACTGCACTTGGTCAAGCACTTCTTATCACAAAGATTCTCAATGAAAGATCTAGGTGATGTCTCCTGCATCTTGGGAATCAAGATCTATACAGATAGATCTAAACGGATACTGGGATTGTCCCAATCCAGGTACATTGACACCATACTAAAGAGGTTTAGTATAGAAGAATCCAAGCGTGGGAACTTACCCACGATCTCTGTACTCACTCTCTCCAAAGAGATGTCTCCCAAGACTGATTTGGAGAGAGCTCGCATGCAAGGGATACCCTATGCTTCGGCAGTAGGCTCTATCATGTACGCGATGCTATGTACCAGACCCGATGTAGCATACTCACTAAGTGTAGTGAGTAGGTATCAAGCAGATCCTGGAGAGAGTCACTGGACAACTATGAAAAATATTCTCAAGTACTTGAGAAGGACTAAAGAGATGTTCTTGGTGTATGGTAACAGAGAACTCCAAGTGGAGTCCTTTACCGATTCGAGATTCCAAAGTGATAAGGACGACTCTAAGTCGCACTCGGGATTTGTCTTTACCTTAATGGAGGGGCGGTTTGTTGCAAGAGTTCCAAACAGGAAACCATTACAGACTCGACGATGGAGGCTGAATACATCGCTGCCAAAGAAGCTGTCTGGATGAAGAAGTTCTTAACTGAACTTGGTGTGGTTCCGTCCATTGAGCATCCAATACCTTTGTATTGCGATAACAATGGAGCTGTGGCTTTAGCCAAGGAACCCAGGTCCCATCAGAGATCCAGGCATATTCTGAGGCGGTGTCACCTGATCCGGGAGATAGTTGATTGCCGGGAGATCGAGCTCAGGAGAGTTGACATGAAGGACAACACTGCGAATCCACACACGAAGGCCATACCCCAGATACATTTTGAGAGACTCTTCGGGATATTGGGTATGAGATACTACAAAAGCTGGCCTTAGTGCAAGTGGGAGATTGTTAGTTATGTATATGCCCTAGAGGCCATTGTTGTACATATGATATATATTATAGTGGATGCTTGGATATATATAGAGAGGACTTTCTTGCTCGATATGATAGTATGCTATCTGGTTGCTCTTTGTCTTAACATGTTGACTTGTATTGTGTTACTGTCTTGCTCTCACATGTTGATAAAGCCATTAGGATATGTACTTGACTACTAGGACTATGATGGAGATCATACTAGTGGAGCCATGGGTAGTCTAAAAGTACATCCTATAACTGTTCCTAGTCAAGGGTGTATCGAGACAGGGCATCGATACTCCAGAGTAGACTAACGTATACACATCTTGAACCATATGATGGGCGATGGATGATCCCACATCCATTGGTGTTTGACATCAAAGATGGTATGCGGGTGCTCAGTGGAGACTGGGTACACTGAACGGACTCGCCGAGAACTCCTAACTGGTATTATACCTATCATCAGATAGTAGTTCTTTGGTGACACAAGTACAGATTAGTCTGTAGACCCGAGATCGTCATAGAGTCTTATGTGATTCCCACTGTGCTTTGATTTCCACCTTACCACGTTCATGAGAACGTGCAAAACGGTGGATTTTGGGTACAGTCTCGAATCACATGGAGGCAATGAGCGATAGGAGGGGTTTCGTCTCTCCCGGTATTGGGGGTATGTTGCGCTGTGCTCGATTGGTTATAACTGGAAGTCTCTGACCAGGGCTGCTATGGAGATCTACTGGTAAGAGTTATCAGTGATTTCTCGACCCGTTATGAGCCTCACATCGGCATGACTTATCGGTTACTGGGGTCTGACGTTTACCACCCCTAGACTGGATATGCGACATATCAGACGAAGAGACCGGACTGTACGGTAGTGTTTACTGATTGGATTTGCAGGAGTATATACAGGCTTACTTGATGATCTTCTGATCGCTCAATACCCGGGTGGCTGATACTTTTAGCTGACTGCTTGTAGCTTGTGGGTGTTTGATACGATCATCACCTACTGCCGGCGTATTGACGTGTCTTTAGAGTCCTACACAGAGGTTTCCTGGTTCAGGCGAAACGAAGTAGGAGCACATATATGATATGTGCGGGACCGAGATTAATACGATATGTGATACCGTATTCTATTCTCGCAACATGTGGCACTGGTCGGTTATATGTGATATAGCCAGGTTATCGGATCAAGTGTTGATTCGATAAATTGTTGCATTCAATATTAGTCGGTTATATGTACTATAGCCAGACTATTAAATCAAGTGTTGATTTAACAATTTAATGTAGAATTATATATATATGATATATTAAATTATATTAACTAATATTAGCTTACTTAAGAATTACTTTTTCTCACTTGATAATACATTGATATATATGTGATATATGTTAATTGCAATATTTTCTTTTGTTACAAAAAATTATATATATGTGATATGTATAATTGTAGCATGTTAGGTTATACAGGCAACTAGGGTTTATGAGAATTACACCATGGTTGTTATTATTGTTGGATTTATATTTATTTTGATAATTCAAAATTGAATGGATCAAGTCATTGATGAGCTTTGAAGAAACTTCAAGATGCTTTGACTAAGTCTACCAATTTTGTTATTGCTAAGATATTTATTAACCTAACCCTAATCACTTATTGCCTTGTTCAATTCTCTACATGAGTTAGCCATGACACATATTAACCCAAGGTTGCATTTCTAATCTCATCTCATCTCATTCATCTTCTTCCTCCTTTATCTCCTTCAAGCTCTCTCTCTAGGTTTTGAAAAGGAGAAGAAAAATTGTGAGAAAAAGAAAACTAAAGAAAGTAAAATTCCTACTTCATCATCCTCTTCTATACTAGCCATATAGATTAGTGTGTTAGCTTCACTAATCTCTAATTAGTGAAGAGATAGCGTGGGTTTGTGTCTCCTCAAAGTAGATCATCTTGGATTGTGAAGACTTCAAGCAAGCATGGATCATTCAACTCATGGAGCCTCTCTAGAGTCCGCGAGCTTGATGATCACAGCGAAGGGATCACAACTTGGAGCTTATGAAGCTAAGGAGCGGACTACAAAAGTTGTAATCCCTAATCACTTAGATGTTAAGTTGTTAACATGTAGTTTTTTTTAAATCTCTTGTTTAAGATTCATGGTTAGGGTTATCTAGAATGAAATTTTTTTTAAATTGGCATGGACGATGCCTCCCGAAACCTTGCTGCCGCGCTATACAACCCTACACAAAGGAGTCATGCAAATAGGTGGATTTTAGGTACAGTCCCGAGTCACATGGAGGCAATGAGCGATAGGAGAGGTTTCGTCTCTCCCGGTATTGGGAGTTGATGTTGCGCTATACTCGATTGGCTATAACAGGAAGTCTCTGGCCAGGGCTGATGATAAGATTTACTGGTAAGTGTTATCAGTAGTTTCTCGACCCTTTATGAGCCTCACATTGGCATGACTTATCAAGTTATTGGGGTCTGACGATTCCACCCCAAGACTCGATAGGCGACATACCAGACGAAGAGACCGGAATGTACGGTAGTTTTACTTGTAGGATTCATGGGAGGTTTGGACAAGCTTGCTTATTCATCTTCTATTCGCTCAATACCTGGGTAGCTGTTACGTCCAGTTAGTACAGCTGTCGGCTTGTGGGTAACTGATATGATCATTACCTACTGCTGGTGTCACGACCCAAAGTTTGGCCCGTGACCGGCACTTAACCACGTGACGTCTACAGGCGTAACGCGACTAAGTAAGCCGAAACCCAGAAATCAAAACCATTAAAAGTATTGAGTGTTTAAAACATTTATTAGAACATTTGTTAAAGTATTTAGAAAACTTTAAGTTGTTCAGTAAAATTCTTTAAGGTTCAAATTATTATCTTAAAAAAAATTGGCAGCATTTCCTTTGTAAAAACTAGCCCCGAAATCGGGTACAACACAATATATGAGTAAAATGACATACAATAAGGATAAGGCATCCCAAACGGGAGCAATCATGCCCAACGGCAGAAACAATCACCACAAAGATAATATACGACACCGTAGCGAAGAATGAGCAATATAAGTGAAAACAAAAATCATGAAAGATAAAGCCGCATAAATAAAGTCGGCTCACAACGAGCTCCACACCAGAGTACAAATAATATACATCGTCCTCACAACTGGTCTCTAAGTCAATACATAAGTAGTAGATGGAGAGTACTAGATACAATAGTATGTATAACTGGAAATAACGGATACCGCACAAAAACCCACCTATCAGCAAAAGGGCTAGTACGCCAACTGCAGTGGTATCTGTGTCAGAAGATGTAAGAAAGCAGCCTTCTACGACTACTCGGAGGGGCAACCTGCAAACACTGTGGCACAACGGGGGTGAGTTTCCAACTCGTGAATAGTAGATAACATATAAAGGTAATCGCGAGTATGCACGTGCTGCGATACTCTAACCTATGCCAACAGATAACATCTATATGATGAACTAGATGAGCAATAATCATGCAACAAGTGCGATCTAATGATATCTCTATATGATGAGCAGGGTATGCAATAGTCGTGCATAATAAAAGCAATCTAACAACATCTATATAGAGTGAGCAGGTATACAATAATCGTGCATAGCAAATGCAATCTAACAACATCTATATAGAGTGAGCAGGTATGCAATGATCGTGCATAGCAAATGCAATCTAACAACATCTATATAGAGTGAGCAGGTATGCAATAATCGTGCATAGCAAATGCAATCTCACAACATCTATATAGAGTGAGCAGGTATGCAATAATCGTGCATGTCATATGTACTCTATCAGGCACTACAGATATAGGATGAGATGTAAAATACGGAATGCTGAGCATGGGAATAAATAATATCTACACGGAATGTCAACGTGGAAATAATCGGTGTCCATTAATACACCCAAATCCCAGTAAAACTCAGGCGCTGTCATCCTCATCGGCTCTCAAATCCTGTAAATCTCATAGAATCGTGAGTGCCCAACATCGGAAGATGTCACCGTTGATGTATATTATTTACTTTTTCGCATTAGGATAGACCCAAGGAGGGGAGCATAAGTAACCGGGTTCTAGGGTCCAGTGGGAGACTATCTCGAGGAGTCAAGTCCGGGTCTCCTAACTCTAGAATTGGTAGGGTTGCTTGCCGCTCTCGTAGGGGTCTAGAGGTGTAGGATTGGCTAATCATCACGACCGTGGAATCCGTGTTTTATACAGGCTCAAAATAAAACACGGACGTCCTAGTATATCCAATATTTCATATAATACTTTCTGCTGCGTTATCTGTGATGTGATCATGTGATTTGTTCAGATAGATATTGTATATAGTATATATGATATATTATATAGACGTTGCTTATGTTTTACACCCGCGCTAGCCCCGCCTCGCTCTGGCGTTAGTTACCTAACCTAACGGTGCAGACGGGACATCGAGGCGAATGCGGATGGCATAAGCGTACGTTATATTTATCTGTGATGTTTAGGTGGACTTAAATGATGGGACATTCATTAATGAGATTAATGAAAGAAAATAAACCTAAAAGATGTTGTGGAATTGAATTTCAAAAATCAGGTAGCTCTAGTTGTTGCTTTGCATAGCGGTGTTCCTTGTAGAATATCCAGCACCTTATTCGATGAAGAAAGAGCCGACGATCCCTTCACCGGGAGTGACCTCTTTAGCAATAATTAGCAGATGCTACAACCCTCGGTTTGTCTTTTGATTGCTTCTATAGTTTTTGCTTTGCACATCGGTATATATGATATATCCTGCACCTTATTCGATGAGGAAAGGGCCGACGATCCCTTCACCGGGAGTGACCCCTTTAGCAAAACTAGAAAAGCCTCAAAAAAAACACTCCATTTAAAAACCATTTGATTCCGCAATGAGATCAAGTTCAAAGCGTTAAAGGTTTTCATAAAAACCATCCGCAACCCTCCGTCATTTTAGGAAGTAGAGTACTTAGTATTCGTGCTGTGTTTGTTGACCATAGTCAAGGCATAGTGTACGGTAGCTAAGTGATGTCTTCCTACACTGCATATGATGCGATTAGTTAGGACAGTCGCGTGACTTTGTTGACCTTAGTTAAGGGTCATGTGGGTGGGTCTAATTAGTCACGAAATAAATGGTAGAACTTGACTAGTACTTATGATTTGTTGACCATAGTTAAGGTCATAAGTGCTAGGGGTAAAAACCATTATCGGGAATTTCAAGTGTTGAAATTTGCAATGAGATTGCATACCTTCTATATGATAGTTGGATCCCGATACCCACTGCGAGTAATTGTTACTCCTGGAAGAATTTTGCACTTTGCAATTTGCCGATCAAGTAGGTGTCTAGAAAGGTGTCAACGGGGTATGCCCCTGGGAAAACGAGGTTTATTTTAATTAAGTCCGTACGAAAGCACGGGGAACCTCCCTCAAAGTACAGACACTGGCCTGGCTGAAAGATTGGTGAACTTGTAGAGTGTAATTAATCCCGGCTAGTCTTTCCTTTTAAGGTTTGAAGGAGGATTTAATAAAAACAGTGGGAGCCATCCTGATTAGATAAAATAAATAACCAATCTAATCTTGCAAGAGCGCACGCAGAGTGTTTTCTTCTCTCTCTCTCCAGGTAGCGACCATATCACGCCTTAATCAAGATAATAATATGGATGTATTGACCGAACCCGCTTGTTATACTAAGCTGGGGAACGTTGGTCCCGCTCCAATTTATAATTGTTATAAGATAGAGCAGGAATTAGGGGAATACCAGATTTCCCGTGCCGCCCAAACGAAGAAAGTGCATGATGATGCATCTTCTTCGGGTGTGTTCATTACAAAGAATTGTTTCTCTGTATCCTCTACATCCTGGGTATTAGATACTGGATCAGGATCCCATATATGTAATCTGTTACATGGGCTACAGAAAGGTAGAGAACTGAGAACGGGTGATAAGTTTCATAAGACAGAAAACGGTGCAAGTGTTGCAGCCAAGTCTGTTGGTCACTGTCACCCTGTATTACCAATACATTGATTCTGAACGAATGTTTTTAGATACCGAACCTGATATACAAAATCATATCAATCTCTTTATTTATTAAAGAAGGATATAATTTTGTATTGTTGAATATTGTTTTAAACATTTCAAAAGTTGATCGGTTCAGGCACGTTATCTAAAAGCATTAACGTTCTAAATCAAACTACAGTTCCTAGTATACAGAACACACACAAGAAGAAGAGTTCAGAAATGAACGATTCCTTCTTGAAGCATTATAGACTAGGTCATAGCAATGTGACCCGACTAACTAAAGTTACATTTAGATGCATATTTAAATTAGTTTGAATTTACATCTTATGAAACTTGCCAGTCATGTCACAAAGATAAGATGACCATAGCTCTGTTTACTCGAAACAGAGAAAGAGTTAGTGAACTCTTGGGACTAATACATAGTGATGTATGAATGGTCCCCAGTCTACATATGCCAGGACTGATTCTTTGTACTTCCTTACATTCACTGATGATCTCTCAAGATTCGGACACATGTTCCTGTTGAAACACAAGTCCGAAACTTTTGAGATAATCACAGAATATAAGTTAGAAGTAGAGAACCAAAAACGGGTATAAGTATTATGTCCTTTGATGTGATCAGGGAGGAGAATACTTGAGCACGGGATTCCTGGACTATTATAAAGGAGAATGAGATTCTCTCTCAGCATTACTCCTCCGTATACACCACAGCACGTCGGTGTATCGGGGCGGAGCAATCACACCCTATATGATATGGTGCGCTCTATGATGAGTACTACTGAGTTACCTATTTCCTTTTGGGGGTTATGCACTTAAGAAGCTGCATACCTATTGAATTAGGTTCGAATCAAATCAGTTGCCTACCACTTCATATGTGATATGGAAAGGGAAGAGCCCATATCTTAAGTTGGTTAAGATTTGTGGTTGTCCGGCCTATGTCTAAAAGCAAAATCCGGACAAGCTCGAGGCAGGGTCTGTTATGTAGAACTGGAATGATTCCAGCTATACAAACTGCAACTGATGATTTGACAGAACCAAAGGGTTCAATAGTCCCCGACGAACCTCGGCCTCTCCGCCGATCTGGTAGGGTTCCTCATCTTCCTGAGAGATACTTCGGTTTCTCGATGACAGTGGGAGCGAGGATTGTATCATGAGATGATGACCCAACTAGTTTCGAGCAGGCCATCGAGAGTAGGGACTCTATAAGAATGGCTGGATGCTTAGCGATCTGAGATGGAATCCATGTACACCAACAAAGTATGGACTTTGGTTGCTATATCTGAAGGGTTAAATCCCCATCAGGAGCAAGTATATCTTGAGAAGATTACTTGGTGTAGATGGAAAAGTTGAGACTTTCAAAGATAGACTTGTAAAAGGTTTTCGCCATCAACCAGGCGTGGATAATGATGAAACCTTTTCCAGTGGCTATGCTTAAGTCTATCCGGATCCTACTTGACATTGCTACATACCATGACTACGATATCTGGTGGTTAGGTGTCATGACTGCTTTTCTAAATATTGATTTAGAAGAGAGCGTCTATAAGTACACAGCCAGAGGGCTTCGTAAACAGTGGGAGCAGCGGAAACGTGTGCAAGATGCTTTACAGAATAAGCAGGCATCGCGGAGTTGGAACATCTGTTTTGATGTGGTAGTCAAAGAGTTTGACTTCATCAAAATGGTAGATGAACCTTGTATATACAAAAGGGTAGTAGGGAGTATGGTGGTCATCCTCGTATTGTACGTGGACAACATACTCTTGATAGGAAAAGAGTTTCCTATGCTGCGCACGGTCAATCTCCTCTTATCACAAGGATTCTCCATATAGGATCTATGTGATACCTCCTAAATCCTAGATTTTATATCTATGAGATAGATCTAAATGGATATTAGGATTCTCACTAGGTGTAGTGAGATGGTATCAATCGATCCTGGGAAGAATCACTGGAAAAGTTCCAGGGTGATAAGGACGACTGAATGTCAGTCGCAGGCATTGTCTTTACCCTCAGTAGAGGGACGGTATGTTGGAAGGGTTCCAAGCTAGATACCGTGGCAGACTAGACGATAAAGGCTGGTGACATCGCTATCAAAGATACTACCAAAGAGGCTGTTTGGGTGTATATTAGTTCATGAGATGAACTAGGTTCCTACCATTGTATGACAATGGAAGTGTGGTTTTGGCCCAGGAACCCTGGTCCCATCAGTGACCCAAACATATACTAAGGCAGCATCACCTGATCATGGAGATAGTTGATCTCCAGGGTGATCGAGGTTAGGAGAGAAGACCTAGAGGACAACACAGCGGATCCACTCACAAAGGCTTTTTCCCAGAGAGAGACTTATATGGGATGGTTGAGTATTAGATACTGAAACCACTGCTACAGATGGCCCTAGTGCAAGTGGGAGATTGTTAGTTATATGTATGCCCTAGAGGCCATTACTGTACATAAGATGTATATTGTAGTGGATGTTGGGACATATATAGGTAGGACTTTCTTGCTCGACATGATAGTACGCTATCTGGTTGCTCTTTATCTTAACATGTATACTTGTTGTCTCTCTATTACATGTTGATAAAGCCCTTAGGATATATGCTCGACTTGCAGGACTATGATGTAAATCATACTAGTGGGGCCTGGATAGTCCATGAGTACATCCTTCAATATTCCTAGTCGTGGGAATATTGAGACGGGGTATCGATATTCCAGAGTAGACTAGCGTATATCTTCTCGACCCATGTGATGGGCGATGG
The DNA here is from genome assembly GCA_030015575.1 of Agapanthus africanus. Taxonomy (NCBI): domain Eukaryota; kingdom Viridiplantae; phylum Streptophyta; class Magnoliopsida; order Asparagales; family Amaryllidaceae; genus Agapanthus; species Agapanthus africanus. The sequence goes on along the minus strand of CM057341.1, from coordinate 286,236,052 downwards.
ATGATCCCATATCCATTGGTGTTTGACATCAGAGATGGTATGCGGGTGCTCAGTGGAGACTGGGTACACTGAACGGGCTCGCCGAGAACTCCCAGATGGTATTATACCTTACATCAGATGGAAATTCTCTGGTGACACTGGTACAGCTTAGTCTGTTGACCCGAGATCGTCATAGAGTCTTGTGTGTCTCCCACTGTGCTTTGATTTCCACCCTACCACGGCTCTACTGAGTCGTGCAAACATGTGGTTTTTGGGTACAGTCCCGATTCACATGGAGGCAATGAGCGGTAGGAGGGGATTCGTCTCTCCCGGTATTGGGGGTTGATGTTGCGATATGCTCGACTGGCCATAACAGGAAATCCCTGGCCAGGGTTGCAGTGATATGCTGGTAAGAGTTATCAGTAGTTTCACGCTTGTTATGAAACTTACATCAGCATGACCTATCAAGCTACTGGGGTCTGACGTTTACCACCCCTAGGCGAGATATGCGACATATCAGACGAACAGACCGGACTGTACGGTAAGTGTTACTGGTTGGATTCACAGGAGTGTGAGCAGGCTTGCTCGATGATCTTCTGATCACTCAATACCCGGGTGGCCGTTACGTTTAGCAGACCGCTTGCGGCTTGTGGGTGTTTGATATGATCATCACCTACTGCTGGCGTATTGACGAGTCTTTAGAGTCCTACACAGAGGTTTCCTGGTTTAAGCGAAACGAAATAGGAGCGTATATGAGATATGTGCGGGACCGAGAATAATACCAGTATGTGATACTGAATTCTATTCTCGTGATTTGTATCATCGGACGGTTATATAAGATATAGCCGGGTTACCGAATCAAATGTCGATTCGATATATTGATACACTTGATATTAGTCGGTTATATGCAGTATGACCGGATCATTAAATCAAGTATTGATTTAATAATTTAATGTATAATTGTATATTTGATATATTACTTTACATTAACTAGTATTTGTTCACTTAAGATGGATTTTCTCACTTGATGTGCACAAGTTGTATATGTGATATATTTTTGTGCACTTGTTTGTATCATGTTTGATGATACATGCAAACTTAGGTGTGTGTATGCTTTACACCATTGTTTAGTTAATGGTTAGGGTTTTATTTTCTTTATTTATTTTATTAAAAACTAAATGGTGGCTTTTCTTTCTTTGATAGAAGCTTCATGATGCTTCAAGCATCTTGGAAAAGTCTTAACCATTTTGTTTTTTTTTCTTTTGACCCAACCATTACCTAAACTATGGTTTGCTCTCTACATGAGTTAACTTCACCCATGGTTGCATTATGATAAGGCTTCACTTGATTTTCTATTATTCATAATTCATTTTCTTTTCTTCTTCTTCTTCTTCAAGAAGTGAAGAAACCTTTCTTGAAAATTTTCAAGTGATGAAATTAAGTGAGAAATCCAAATCCAAAGTGAACCCACTTCCTATTTCTTCATCCTCTACCACTTGCCATGTTGTATAGGGTGTTTTCTTCATAAGGTTCACGACCAAGTGAAGATGGAGCTTGAGTTTGAGTCGCCTCGATGTAGATCATCTTCGGCACCGAAGTCAACGACCTAGCCCGTTCATTTCTCCGATGAAACCGACGCTAGAGTCCGGGATCCCGATGATCGCAGCGGAGGGACGTCATCACGAAGCTAAAGAAGTGGAGGACCGGATCTACAAAGGTTGTAATCCCTTTCACTTGTAGTTAAAGTAGTTAACTTGCTATGTTTCGCCTTACCTCTAGTTAACGATCTAGCATTAGGATTTCTCGGCACATGGAAAATTTGATTTTGGCATGGTTGATCAGTTGTAGAACCTCATGAGTGTGCCTAGGAACCCTACACCTCGACCAATAGGGCTGCATCTACATCTGCTGCATACGTCTCGCAATGCTGGGCACTGATCGCAAGGAACAGTGGTGTAAGCAAACCTTGGACAAATCTCTTGACTCGCATCTCCTCAGTCGCCACTAGTTATGGGGCATAAACGGATAGCTCGGTGAACAGTACATCGTACTCTGCCACTGTCATTTCTGGCGTCTGGCGTAAGGACTCGAATCTGCGTGCTCGGGCATCCCTGACACTCTGGGGAAGGAAGCGGGCTAGAAATACCGTCACAAACTCGGTCCAGGTCATAGGAGGAAGACCTGCTGCTCTTCCCTTCTCAACCGATTCACACCATTTCTGCGCAAGACCTTCCAGGCGAAAGCTCGCGAACTCTACCCATCTCGCATCTGAGCATCTGAGCAAACGACATATCCGGGCCATCCTATCAATGAAAGACTGTGGGTCCTCGGCTGCATCGGTGCCTGTGAAGACCGGAGGCTTCAGCCTCATGAACTCTGATAGCGATACTGTAATAACCTCCGTGGCTGCAGGGGCAACTGCCTGTACTGTAGGTACCATCGCGGTCCCCATGACGGGTGGAGCTACCTCTGGTCGCTGCGCCCGAAGTGTCTCGACTAAAGACCCTATCATCTGGCGCATCTCCTGCATACCAGCCCCTAGCATAGCGATCTGATCTGTCGTAGGAGGAACGGTCTGCTCTGGTACAACATGGGTACTACCCGGATCAGTCCTCGTCTCGGACGAGTCAACTCGAATCTCAGCTCTCGCGGCCGCTCTCTGCACCCTCATAGTCTTTGGCGGCATATTGGCTGAAAAGAAAGTAGGATTCGATGAGGATACGAAAATCGAATCACAAGAATGTATACAATCATGAAGGAATTTCAATCAATAAGTCCTAAGGTCGCTTAGGCGGAGTACCGTATCGTGAGTATGCCGCGGAACATACGCACGCTTCGCCACTCTGCTTCAGCTACCTACTCCATCCTACCGGTCATCCTACACTCCGAAGGTAAAACCTACGCTTTGATACCAACTTTGTCACGACCCAAAGTTCTGCCCGTGACCGGCACTTAACCACGTGACGTCTACAGGTGTAACGCGACTAAGTAAGCCGAAACCCAGAAATCAAAACCATTAAAAGTATTGAGTGTTTAAAACATTTATTAGAACATTTGTTAAAGTATTTATAAAACTTTAAGTTGTTCAGTAAAATTCTTTAAGGTTCAAATTATTATCTTAAAAAAAAATTGGCAGCATTTCCTTTGTAAAATCTAGCCCCGAAATCGGGTACAACACAATATATGAGTAAAATGACATACAATAAGGATAAGGCATCCCAAACGGGAGCAATCACGCCCAACGGCGGAAACAATCACCACAAAGATAATATACGACGCCGTAGCGAAGAATGAGCAGTATAAGTGAAAACAAAAATCATGAAAGATAAAGCTGCATAAAAAAAGTCGGCTCACAACGAGCTCGACACCAGAGTACAAATAATATACATCGTCCTCACAACTGGTCTCTAAGTCAATATATAAGTAGTAGATGGAGAGTACTAGATACAATAGTATGTACAACTGGAAATAACGGATACCGCACAAAAACCCACCTATCAGCAAAAGGGCTAGTACGCCAACTGCAGTGGTATCCGTGTCAAAAGATGTAAGAAAGCAGCCTGTCGCGACTACTCCGAGGGGCAACCTGCAAATACTATGGCACAACGGGGGTGAGTTGCCAACTCGTGAATAGTAGATGACATATAAAGGTAATCGCGAGTATGCACGTGCTGCGATACTCTAACCTATGCCAACAGATAACATCTATATGATGAACTAGATGAGCAATAATCATGCGACAAGTGCGATCTAATAACATCTCTATATGATGAGCAGGGTATGCAATAGTCGTGCATAGCAAAAGCAATCTAACAACATCTATATAGAGTGAGCAGGTATGCAATAATCGTGCATAGCAAATGCAATGTAACAATATCTATATAGAGTGAGCAGGTATGCAATGATCGTGCATAGCAAATGCAATCTAACAACATCTATATAGAGTGAGCAGGTATGCAATAATCGTGCATAGAAAATGCAATCTAACAACATCTATATAGAGTGAGCAGGTATGCAATAATCATGCATGTCATATGTACTCTATCAGGCACTACAGATATAGGATGAGATGTAAAATACGGAATGCTGAGCATGAAAATAAATAACATCTACACGGAATGTCAACGTGGAAATAATCGGTGTCCATCAATACACCCAAATCCCAGTAAAACTCAAGCGCCGTCATCCTCATCGGCCCTCAAATCCAGTAAATCTCATAGAATCGTGAGTGCCCAACATCGGCACTCGAAATATCATAAAATCGTCGTGTCTAGCATCGACACGCAAATCCTCAAATATCAGGCTCCGTCAGTCGGATCGGCCCACGGGCTCCGTCTGCGGAATCGGCCTTCGGCCCCAGCAGTATGCGTCATCCCGTATCCATCTATCGACTCTGGTCGGTATCCTCCGGATAATCGCCAGGTCTAACCAATCACCGGTAGATAGTAGTCCCTCCGCCGGGCTCACCGTCTAACAATACGAGTCTTCTTGTCCCGGGGTACCGTACCGGGTCCCCCATGTACCCGCAATCGGTGCCTACCGCTCCTCGAATCGGGTATACTCACACAATCTCTCGGAACCGAGAAAACTCATGGTGGACGCACTGAAATATCATATCAAGAGAAACCGGGTTTTTAAAACAGTGCGTATTTTCTTAAAATAATACCACGGTTCTCAAATCTAGAAATCCCATAAATCCAAACTCAATGCGTAAATCCATGCAAGGTGTCGTATGACACTAAGAGTGAAAAAGGGAAAAACCGCTCTTTAAAAAGAATCCGGTTTTGAAAATATCTCATGCGGTCCCTATTTTTCATGAAATCAAATCAATACCATCCATGTATGTAACATATATATGTATGTAGGTATGGATGTGCAAATGGATATATACGCGAATATGAGGATAGCACTACTATGGAACTACAGTGTGCATGTGCGCGGATTTGAAGATATCAATATATGTGTGCACTGGTATGAATATACAGTGTGCATGTGCGCAGGTATGAAGATATCAATATATGTGTGCACTGGTATGAATATACAGTGTGCATGTGCGCAGGTATGAAGATATCAATATATGTATGCATTGGTATGAATATACAGTGTGCATGTGCGCGGGTATGAAGATATCAATATATGTGTGCACTGGTATGAATATACAGTGTGCATGTGCGCACGTATGAAGATATCAATATATGTGTGCACCGGTATGAATATGCAGTGTGTATGTGCGCAGGTATGAAGATATCAATATATGTGTGCACTGGTATGAATATACAGTGTGCATGTGTGCAGGTATGAAGATATCAATATATGTGTGAACTGGTATGAATATACAGTGTGCATGTGCGCAGGTATGAAGATATCAATATACGTGTGCACTGGTATGAATATGCAGTATGCATGTGCGCAGGTATGAAGATATCAATATATGTATATGCCAAAATGCGATAAGTCATGACAATCATCAATGATGCGGCAATCAAACGATATGTAATTCGTAGCAATCATATAATGTAAGTGTCATAGCAATCACTAACGGTGTGAGTGTAACATACAAATGGGGCCTGTGCAGCTTTAACCGTTAGTGACAGTGCAGTGTTCTATATCTACCATTTCTATATGCAATAAGGGAGGTATGCTACACTAATACACATGAACATCTACGACTAAATATCCAATCACGCCCTGACGCTTAACGCCATACGGGAGATTTCCCCGTAGATGTTAAATCTACTCAGCTGGTCGCGTGCTACACGTAGCCGACCACCTGCTTCCCCTTCTTTGCGGCGTCCGACGTACCCGTCTGCGAACCTGGAATTTACACAAGGAATCCATAAATAAGCAAACTATCTCGCAAAACGCGATATCGAAATCAAACGAGAAACTCGCGTCGCGAACCATACGCACGTGTGTCCGATACGCTAGATCGTGTGTACGCGTCTAAAACTACCCCGATACGCCGCGACACGCTGGATCACAGAACCCACTCACGTACCGCGCAAACAAAACATAATTGAAAAACGATATATTGTTCCAGATTCTACCCAGGTGAAAAACTTACAAAATTGCATATGCCAAAACACTGGAATATGCAGCAGACTCCTATAGCCAAAACCCTAACACCTAGCTCCCTCATCTGGCCGCAATTTGCGGCCAGAAAGAATAAATCGACGGCCTGGGTGTGGGGTTAGGGGTTCGTGCTTGGTGTGTGTAGTCTAGACCTAGTATACATGCTCCAGTTGCTCAGATTTTCTCTAAAGGAGCCGGGTCACAAGTAGATCACAGATAGGCCAAGTTTTGCTTAAAAACGATATAATTTGCACAAAATGAAACCCTAGGGTAATTTTGTGAAATCTACGGTTTATCTAGGTTTAAGTGGCCCTAATAACACTTAACTAGGCTAAGCTAACCAGTAAAATCATCACTTAGCCAAAAGTCCACATTAAACACCATATTAGCACTAAATCTCACATTTTACACTAAACGAAGCTACTAAACACATAAGTTTAGCAAACAAAAGAATGAGTTCAGAGATTATACCGCCTAGGAATCCTACGTGCAAGAAGAAGGAGAAGAAGAGGAGGAAAAGAGCTGCTGCTGCTGCTGCTGCCTGCTATGCTGTTGCTGATGCTGGAGCTGCTGCTGCTGTGCTGATGCTGGAGCTGTTGCTGATGCTGGAGCTGCTGCTGATGGTGCTGTTGGTGCTGCTGCTGCTCCCTCTGCTGCTGCTGTGGGGTTGTGTGTGTGTGTGAGTGAGAGAGTGAGAGGAGTTGTGAGAATGAAATGAGTGTAGTAACAAAACAAATGGGAGTTAAGCTAGTCAACCCCCATCTCTCTCTCTTTATTTAATGCAAGCATGGCACTTGCCATGATGCCCACTCTCTCTCTCTCTCTCTCCCCAAGTCAACACAAAAGAAAATTCAAATCCTTTTCCATTTAAAAAGAAAAACAACCATGCTAAATTAAAACCCAAAACCAAATAACTTAATTAAAATGGGTTAACCCACCATGGTTGCTAATCATGGTTTTAACCCCAATTAAGCCCTAGTTTACATGCACATGTGTGTGCAAGCTTAGAAAAATTCTACTAAAATATTCATTAAATTTAATAAAATATTTGAAAATCAATTTGGTAAACTTTTTATTAAAAACCATATATTAAAATAAACTTAGCCACTAAACACATCCTAAGGTGTTACAGTTGGCGTATTGACGAGTCTTTAAAGTCCCACAGAGTGGTTTCCTAGCTCAAGCGAAACGAAGTAGGGCACATATGTGATATGTGCGGGACCTTGATTAATACTTGTATGTGATACCGTATTCTGATCTCGTGATATCGGTTATATATGATATAACCGGATTATTGAATCAAGTGTTGATTCAATGATTTGTTATATGTTTATTTGATATATATATATATATATATATATATATATATATGATATCAGCCAGTTATATATGATATGGCCGGATTATTAAATCAAGTGTTGATTTAATAATTTAATATATAATTATATATTTGATATATTAATATATATTAACAAATATTAGCTCATTAAAGAACTTCCCTTGATGTGTGTGTCTCTGTGTGTGTGTGTTGATATATATATATGTGTGTGTGTGTGTGTGTGTGTGTGTGTGTGTGTGTGATATATATACATTTGTATATATCTATTACATATACTATTGTGTCATGGTAGATGATACATTGGACATGGGTGTATAAGACTCACACCAAACTAAAGATAATTTGAGCGATTTAATTATTAAGGGATAAACCAAAATTAAGTGGAAATTTGCATGGCTTAAGATTCTTGCGGAAGTATGTAGAAGCCATGACTTAGTCCACTAATTTTGTTTTACTCTAGATATTTATTAATCTAACCATTATCTTTAGCCATGGTTAACTCTCTACAAATATCTAACCAAGGTTCACTACTTGACCATCTTCTTCATCTCATTCTTTTGCTCTTTAGCTTTTCATGAGTTGAAAAAGAAAAAGATAATCAAAATTCTAAAATGAGCAAAATTCCTACTTCATCAATCTATACCAGACTAGCCTTTTAGTATAGGTTGTTTACTTCACTAATTCTTTAGTTAGTGAAGTAGTAGCTTGAGTTAGAGATTCCTCAAGGTGGATCATTTTCGTCCTCAAAGATCCTTAAGCAAGCTTGTTCCTTTTGCCTAGTGGAGCCTAAGAAGAGTTCGGGGGACCACTACTTAGAGCTAAGGGACTACTACATGGAGTTTTAGAAGTGAAGGACCGGTCTAAAAAGGTTGTATTCCTTATTCACTTAGTGTAAAGCGTGTTTACTAGTTTAAAAACCTTAATTCTCTAGTTCGATTCAAGGATAGCATTCAATGGCACACTAGATTTTTTAAAATTATATACTTGATGAAGAAAAAGATGAAGAAAGAATATGATAAGTGTTCAAACATAATTGAAAAAGAATTGATTCGTATCATATTCTAACCTTAGTTAAGTGTAGAGAATAGACTAGGGTTAGTTTAAATGGTTAGGGTTAAGGATGAGAACAAAAAGGTCATTTAGTCAAAACTTCATGAAGCTTCAACTAAAAACAAATCAAGCCACCATTCATTTATCTTTCAATTTATTCAAAATGAATAAATAAATAAGATAAATGAATAAGTAAAACCCTAATCAACAACTTAACCATGGTTTAATTCTTTACACTTAACCAAAAAAGCATGTATCATCAAACATGATACAAACTTATGCACAAAAATATATCACATTGTTAGTTATATGTATGCCCTAGAGGCCATTGCTATACATAGGATGTATATTGTAGTGGATGCTGGGACGTATATAGGGAGAACTTTCTTGCTCGACATGATAGTATGCTATCTGGTTGATCTTTACCTTAACGTGTACACTGATTGTCTCTTTGTTATATATTGGTAAAGCCCTTAGGATGTGTACTTGACTACCTGGACTATGATGTGGATCATACTAGTGGGGACATGGTAGTCCATAAGTACATCCTTCAAAGTCCCTAGTCGTGGGTATATCGAGACGGGGCATCGATATACCAGAGTAGACTAGCGTATACCTTCTCGACCCATACAGATGGGCGATGGATGATCCCATATCCATTAGTGTTTGACATCAGAGATGATATATGGGTGCTCAGTGGAGACTGGGTACACTGGACGGACTCGCCGAGAACTCCCAGATGGTATTATACCTTACGTCAGATGGCAGTTCTCTGGTGACACTGGTACAGAATAGTCTGTTGACCCGAGATCGTCATAGAGTCTTGTGTGGTTCCCACTGTGCTTTGATTTCCACCTTACCACGTCTAAGAGGGCGTGCAAAACGGTGGTTTTTGGGTACAGTCCCGAATCACATGGAGGCAATGAGCGATAGGAGGGGATTCGTCTCTCCCGGTATTGGGGGTTGATGTTGCGCTATGCTCGACTGGCCATAACAGGAAATCCCTGGCCAGGGTTGCAGTGATCTACTGGTAAGTGTTATCAGTAGTTTCACACATGTTATGGACCTCACGTCGGCATGACTTATCGAGCTATTGGGGTCTGACGTTCACCACCCCTAGGCGAGATATGCGACATATCAGACAACGAGACAGGACAGTACGGTAAGTATTACTGGTTGGATTCACAGGAGTGTGAGCGGGCTTACTCGTCGATCTTCTGATCGCTCAATACCCGGGTGGCCGTTACGTTTAGCAGACCGCTTGCGGCTTGTGGGTGTTTGATATGATCATCATCTGCTGCCGGCGTATTGACGAGTCTTTAGAGTCCTACACAGAGGTTTCCTGGCTCAAGCGAAACGAAATAGGAGCGCATATGAGATATGTGCGGGACCGAGAATAATGCGTGTATGTGATACCGCATTCTATTCTCGCGATGAATGTATCGAATGGTTGTATGCGATATAACCTAGTTATCGAATCAAGGATTGATTCGATAAATCGATACATTGGATATTAGTCAGTCATATGCGATATGACCGGATCGTTAAATCAAGTGTTGATTTGATGATTTAATGCATAATTATATATTAGATATATTACTTTGCATTAACTAGTATTGGTTCATTTTAAATGGATTTTCTCACTTGAAGTTCACAAGTTGTATATGTGATATACTTTTGTGCACTTGATTGTATCATGTTTGATGATACATGTTAACTTGAGTTTTTGTAAAGATTAAACCATGGTTATATGAGTGGTTAGGGTTTTGTTTATTTACTTATTCATTTATTTATTTCTTTTGTTCATTTTGGCAAAAGAAAATGATAAAGAGAAAATGGTGGCTTTCTTTGTTTGATATTGAAGCTTCATGAAGCTTTGACTAAGTCACCATTTTGTCTCATGCTTAACCCTAACCATTCCACTTAACCCTAGTTCATTCTCTACACTTGACCATGGTTGGTTTATGATAAGTATTCTTTTTATTTTCCTTTTTGAAAAAGACTTATCATAATATACTTCATCTTCTTCTTCTTCTTCTTCTTCTTCAAGAAGAAGCTTGCCTCCATCAATGGTAACTTGAGAAAATGAGTGAGAAATCCAATTCTAAAGTGAACCCACCTCCTATTTCTTCATCCTCTATCTCTTGCCAAGTAGTATAGGGTGTTTTCTTCACAAGTTTCATGACTTGGTGAAGTGGGAGCTTGATCTTGCGATGCCTCGACGTAGATCATCTTCGGCATCGTAGTCGATGACCTAGCCCGCCCATTTCTCCGATGAAGCCGACGCTAGAGTCCAAGATCAGATTTTTACAGCGGAGGGACATCATTGCGGAGCTATGGAGGTGGAGAACCGGATCTACAAAGGTTGTATTTCCGTTCTTTTAGTTAAGTTGTTAACTTGTTTCTCTTATCGCCTAGACATCTAGTTAACGATCCGTATTAGGGTTTCTCGGCACTTGTAATTTTTGAAATTGGCATGGTTGATGCCTTGTGAGACCTCATTAGTATGCCTAGGAACCCTACAGTGGTATCAGAGCCTAGCTAGAGCCTTAGGCGATGCTTAGACGATGTTAGAAACCCGATCGAACCGAAACCCTAAACCCAATATTGCTCTCTGTACTTTTTTCAAAAACTGGGTTTTTTCCAGATTAAAAATTGCTAAAAAATTCAGCAGGGAATTCTAAGAATTACGATGCAAAAATTTACCCATGATATGTTTATAGTGCGGCAGAACCGCGGCAGAAGCATGGCTTCTGCGGCGGTTCCGCGGCCAAATGAAGGGAGTTGCCTGTAGTTTTTGCACAGTAATTCATTTTTCCAGGTGCTGAATTTTCTGGGAATTTTTAATTTGCACTCAAGTGTTGAGCTTTCTGGGTTGTTTTAGAGCCTCGATGATTCGATCGGTAATTTCAAACTTTGTTTATGTGTTTTCTGGATATTTTTGAATATGTTAAAAAGTTCGACCGGATATAAATACCCAATCTTTCCCTTGCCGGAAAATTTCCAAGTGTTGGATTTTTCCGTGGTTTAAAGACATTCTAAGTAGTGCAAGTAACGCGATGGACCCTCTAGAAGACAACAAACCTTAACTCGATTATGTGACCATCTTGAACTACCCTTTGAACCTTAGGGTTTGGGGCAGTACGGCGTGCCACATGTGAGGCGTTGGCTTGACCCTTCTATGGCTGGACCGTTGGTACTGAGGCATGAAGTGAATGTCTTTGAACTTATATCATGAGTTGATCTGTATCGGGAAAACTTGGGCGTTTGAATGTTCGATCGGAAAGTTTAACATTTTCTATTTATCTGGAATGGGATACAATAATTGGAATTCACAAGTAGTTATGAGATAACTGAATGAATGTTATAAACATAGCACTTTAGTCTCACTTGATCGGTTGCTACGGAATTTTGATGCGATCAAAAGTCCGTCGCAATCACGTAGCGTATGCGGATACTCGCCGGGTAAACTTAATAGACAGGTACACCCCATAACCCCGACCAAGTGACTGTAGGAGAACCCCGTCGCCGAAAGCATCCGTTCGGGTGCTCGCGGCAGCGGTGTTCCACCTTGGTGCACTTCGTCGACGGCGTCGGGGGTGCGGCCGCCTACTAAAGTTTGCGACGAGCATTCGATCAGGATGTCGGGAATCTGTTGAATTGCCCGACTTGATATTGAAAAGTGTTTTCGATAATGAGACTAAAATGCAGGGTTTATAATTGTTAGGCATGCGATGTCTAAGGAATTCATTTGATTAGGCATGCGATGTCTATGCAGGTTGCGGATTCCAACTGTTGTAGTTTTACACTTTCTTTTCTGTGACCGTAAGTGTAATATGTGATATCGCCGGTTTCGTTGCTATATGTCAATGACAATTGGGATGCGCATATTTACTTACGTTGATGACATGTGATGTTATGTGTTGCTGGATATGTTATATTGGATCGTCGTGTTTGAATAGCCGAGGGGTTTTTATGTGAGATGAGTGTTTTTCATTTTCATTCATGTAAAAACTTGTATGTAATATTCTTTTATTGGGGCACTTCCAGGTTGCGGAAGATGTCACCTTTTGTATATTATTTACTTTTCCGCACTAGGATAGACCCAAGGAGGGGAGCACAAGTAACCGGGTTCTGGAGTCCAGTGGGAGACCAACTCGAGGAGTCGAGTCCGGGTCTCCTAACTCTAGAATTGGTAGGGTTGCTTGCCGCTCTCGTAGGGGTCTAGGGGTGTGGGTTTGTCTATTCATCGCGACCGTGGAATCCGTGTTTTATACTGGCTCGTATTGAAAACACGGACGTCCTAGTATATCCAATATTTCATATGTTTCTTCTGCTGCCATATCTGTGATGTGATCATGTGATGTTCTGTGATAGATACAGTATATAGTATATATGATATATTATATAGGCGTTACTTATGTTTTACACCCGCGCTAGCCCTGCCCCACTCTGCCGTTAGTTACCTAACTTAACGGTGCACGAGGAGACATCGAGGCGAATGCGGATGGCATAAGTGTACGTCGTATTTATCTGTGATGTTTAGGTACTTAAATGATGGGACTTCATTAATGTGATTAATGAAATAAAAGAAACCTAAAGATGTTGTAGAATCGAATTTCAAAAATAAAACGGGTAGCTACAGTTCTTGCTTTGCATTGCGGTGTTCATTATAGAACATCCTGCACCTTATTCGATGAGGAAAGGACCGAGATCCCTTCACCGGGAGTGACTCCTTTAGCAAAAACTGGCAGATGCTACACACTCGGTTTGTCTTTTGATAGCTTTTAAGAGTTTTTGCTTTGCACAGTGATATATATGATATATCCCGCACCTCATTCGACGAGGAAAGGACCGACGATCCCTTCACCGGGAGTGACTCCTTTAGCAAAACTAGAAAAGCCTCAAAAGCACTCCATATTAAAATCATTTGATTCTACAACGATATCAAGTTCATTACGCAATAGGTATTCAGAAAAACCTGTCGTAGCCCTCCGTCATTTCAGATAAATGGTAGTTAGTATTCGTGCTACGTTTGTTGGCCTGCGTCAAGGCGTAGTGTGCGGTAGCTAACTAGTATTTATCTGCTTATGCATATGATGCAGATTGGATTAGGGTAGTCGTGCGACTTTGTTGGCCTGCGTCAAGGGTCGTGCAGGTGGGTTTAATTCAATCAGGAAATGACGGGTTGAACTTGACTAGCGCACTATGGTTTGTTGGCCTGCGTCAAGGTCATAGGACGCTAGGGGCAAAATATTATCGGGAATTTCAAGTGTTGAAATTTGCAATGAGATTGCATACCTTCTATGAGATAGTTGGATCCCAATACCCACTGCGAGTAATTGTTACTCCTGGGAGAGTTTTACACATTACAATTAGCCGATCAAGTAGGTGTCTAGAATGGTGTCAACGGGGTTATGCCTCTGGGAAAACGAGGTTTACATTAATTAGGTTCGTGCGAAAGCACGGGGGACCTCCCTCAAAGTACCGACACTGGCCTGGCTGAAAGATTGGCGAACTTGTAGTGTGTAATTAATCCCGGCTAGTCTTTCCTTTTAGGATTTGAAGGAAGATTTGATAAAAACAGTGGGAGCCATCCTGATTAGATAAAATAATAACCAATCTGATCTTGCAAGAGCGCACGCTGAGTGTTTTCTTCTCTCTCTCTCCAGGTAGCGACCATATCACGCCTTAATCAAGATAATAATACGGATGTATTGACCGAACCCGCTTGTTATACTGAGCTGGGGAACGTTGGCCCCGCTCCAACTTATAATTGTTATAAGACAGAGCAGGAAATTGGGGAATACCAGAATTCCCGTGCCGCCCAAACGAAGAGAGTGCATGCTGATGCATCATTTTCGGGTGTGTTCATTATACATAACTGTTTCTCAGTATCCTCCGCATCCTTGGTATATGATACCGGATCAGGATCCCAGATATGTAATCTGTTACATAGGGCTACAAAAGAGTTGAAAAACTGAGAACGGGTGATAAGTTTCATGAGACAGAAAACGGGGCAAGTGTTGCAGCCAAGTCTGTTGGTCACTATCACCCTGTATTCCAAATACATTGATTCTGAACGAATGTTATTAGATACCGAACCTGATATACAAAATCATATCAGTCTCTTTATTAGTAAAGAAAGGATATAATTTTGTATTGTTGGATAATGTTTTGAAAATTTCCTATATCAAAAGTTGATCGGTTCAGGCACGTTATCTAAAAGCATTGAAGTTCTAAATCAAACTACAGTTCCTAGTATACGGAACACACACAAGAGGAAGAGTTCAGAAATGAACGGATCCTTCTTGAGGCATTGTAGACTAGGTCATATCAATGCGACCCGACTGGCTGAAGTTACATTTAGATGCATATTTAAATTAGTTTGAATTTACATCTTATGAAACTTGCCAGTCATGTCACAGAGATAAGATGACCATAGCTCCGTTTACTGGAAACAGAGAAAGAGTTAGTGAACTCTTGGGATGATACATGTTGATGTATGAAGGTCCCCTGTCTACATATACCAAGACCGGTTCTTTGTACTTCATTACATTCTCTGATGATCTTTCGAGATTCAGACCTACGTTCCTGTTGAAACACAAGTCCGAACCTTTTGAGATATTCACAGAATATAAGTTAGAAGTAGAGAACCAATACGGGTATAAGTATTATGTCCTTTGATGAGATCAAGGAGGAGAATACTTGAGCACGGAATTCCTGGACTATTCTAAAGGAGAATGAGATTCTCTCTCAGTATTACTCCTCCGTATACACCATAGCACGATGGTATATCGGGGTGGAGCAATAGCATCCTATGTGATATGGTGTGCTCTATGGTGAGTACTACTGAGTTTCCTATTTCCTTTTGGGAGTTATGCACTTGAGAAGCTGCATACCTATTGAATAGGGTTCCGATCAAATCAGTTGCCTACCACTTCATATGTGATATGGAAACGGAAGAGCCCATATCTTAATTTGGTTAAGATTTGGGGTTGTCCGGGCTATGTCTAAAAGCATAATCCGGACAAGCTCGAGGCAAGATCTGTTATGTAGAACTGGAAATGTTCCAGCTATACAAACTGCGGCTGATGATTTGAAAGAACCAAAGGATTCAATAGTTACCAACGAACCTCAGCCTCTCCGCCGATCTAGTAAGGTTCCTCACCCGCCTGAGAGATACTTCGGTTACTCTATGACAGTGGGAGCGAGGATTGCATCATGAGATGATGACCCAACTAGTTTCGAGCTGGCCATCAGGAGTAAGACTCTGTAAGAATGGCTGGATGCTTAGTGATCTGAGATGGAATCCATGTACACCAACAAAGTATGGACTTTGGTTGCTATATCTGAAGGGTTAAATCCCCATCAGGAGCAAGTATATCTTGAGAAGATTACTTGGTGTAGATGGAAAAGTTGAGACTTTCAAAGCTAGACTTGTTAAAGCTTTTCGTCATCCACCAGGCGTGGATAATGATGAAACCTTTTCAAGTGGTTATGCTTAAGTCCATCCAGATCCTACTTGCCACGGCTACATACCATGACTACGATATCTGGCGGTTGGGTGTCATGACTGCTTTTCTAAATGATGTTTTAGAAGAGAACGTCTATAAGTACACAGCCAGAGGGCTTCGTAGACAGTGGGAGCAGCGGAAACGTGCACAAGATGCTTTATAGGTTAAAGCAGGTATCGCGGAGTTGGAACATCTGTTTTGATGTGTTAGCCAAAGAGTTTGACATCATCAAAATGGTAGATGAACCTTGTATATACAAAAAGGTAGTAGGGAGTATGGTGATGATCCTCGTAGAGTACGTGGATGACATACTCTTGATAGGGAAGGAGTTTCCTATGCTACGCTCGATCAATCTCCGCTTATCACAATGATTCTCCATATAGGATCAAAATGATACCTCCTAAATCCTGGGTTTTGGATCTATGAGATAGATCTAATTGGATGTTAGGATTCTCACTAGTTGTAGTGAGATGGTATCAATCGATCCTTGGGAGAATCACTGGGAGGGTTCCAGGGTGATAAGGACGACTGAAAGTCAGTCACAGGCATTGTCTTTACCCTCAGTAAAGGGACGGTATGTTGGAAGAGTTCCAAGCTAGATACCGTGACATACTAGACGATAAAGGCAGGATACATCGCTACTTAAGATGCTACCAAAAAGGCTGTTTGGGTGTATATTGGTTCATGAGATGAACCATGTTCCTCCCATTGTGTGACAATGGAGTTGTGGCTTATGCCAAGGAACGCAGGTCCCATCAGTGATCCAGACATATTCTAAGGCAGTATCACCTGATCATGGAGATGGTTGATCTCCAAGGAGATCAAGGTTAGGAGAGCAGACTCAGAGGACAACACGGCGGATCCACTCACAAAGGCCTTTTCCCAGAGAGAGACTATTATGGGATGGTTGAGTATGAGATACTGCAACCACTGCTATCAGATGGCCCTAGTGCAAGTGGGAGATTGTTAGTTATATGTATGCCCTAGAGGCCATTGCTATACATAGAATGTATATTGTAGTGGATGCTGGGACGTATATAGGGAGGACTTTCTTGCTCGACATGATAGTATGCTATCTGGTTGATCTTTACCTTAACGTGTACACTGATTGTCTCTCTGTTACATGTTGGTAAATCCCTTAGGATGTGTACTTGACTACCTGGACTATGATGCGGATCATACTAGTGGGGACATGGTAGTCCATAAGTACATCCTTCAAAGTCCCTAGTCGTGGGTATATCGAGACGGGGCATCGATATACCAGAGTAGACTAGCGTATACCTTCTCGACCCATACAGATGGGCGATGGATGATCCCATATCCATTGGTGTTTGACATCAGAGATGATATGTGGATGCTCAGTGGAGACTGGGTACACTGGACGGACTCACCGAGAACTCCCAGATGGTATTATACCTTACGTCAGATGGCAGTTCTCTTGTGACACTGGTACAGAGTAGTCTGTTGACCCGAGATCGTCATAGAGTCTTGTGTGGTTCCTACTGTGCTTTGATTTCCACCTTACCACGTCCAAGAGGGCGTGCAAAACGGTGGTTTTTGGGTACAGTCCCGAATCACATGGAGGCAATGAGCGATAGGAGGGGATTCGTCTCTCCCGGTATTGGGGATTGATGTTGCGTTATGCTCGACTGGCCATAACAGGAAATCTCTGGCCAGGGTTGCAGTGATCTACTGGTAAGTGTTATCAGTAGTTTCACACATGTTATGGACCTCACGTCGGCATGACTTATCGAGCTATTGGGGTCTGACGTTCACCACCCCTAGGCGAGATATGCGACATATCAGACGACGAGACCGGACTGTACGGTAAGTGTTACTGGTTGGATTCACAGGAGTGTGAGCGGGCTTGCTCGTCGATCTTCTGATCGCTCAATACCCGGGTGGCCGTTACGTTTAGCAGACCGCTTGCGGCTTGTGGGTGTTTGATATGATCATCATCTGCTGCCGGCGTATTGACGAATCTTTAGAGTCCTACACAGAGGTTTCCTGGCTCAAGCGAAACGAAATAGGAGCGCATATGAGATTGTGTGGGACCGAGAATAATGCGTGTATGTGATACCGCATTCTATTCTCGTGATGAATGTATCGAATGGTTGTATGCGATATAACCTAGTTATCGAATCAAGGATTGATTCGATAAATCGATACATTGGATATTAGTCAGTCATATGCGATATGACCGGATCGTTAAATCAAGTGTTGATTTGATGATTTAATGCATAATTATATATTAGATATATTACTTTGCATTAACTAGTATTGGTTCATTTTAAATGGATTTTCTCACTTGAAGTTCACAAGTTGTATATGTGATATACTTTTGTGCACTTGATTGTATCATGTTTGATGATACATGTTAACTTGAGTTTGTGTAAAGATTAAACCATGGTTATATGAGTGGTTAGGGTTTTGTTTATTTACTTATTCATTTATTTATTTCTTTTGTTCATTTTGGCAAAAGAAAATGATAAAGAGAAAATGGTGGCTTTCTTTGTTTGATATTGAAGCTTCATGAAGCTTTGACTAAGTCACCATTTTGTCTCATGCTTAACCCTAACCATTCCACTTAACCCTAGTTCATTCTCTACACTTGACCATGGTTGGTTTATGATAAGTATTCTTTTTATTTTCCTTTTTGAAAAAGACTTATCATAATATACTTCATCTTCTTCTTCTTCTTCTTCAAGAAGAAGCTTGCCTCCATCAATGGCAACTTGAGAAAATGAGTGAGAAATCCAATTCTAAAGTGAACCCACCTCCTATTTCTTCATCCTCTATCTCTTGCCAAGTAGTATAGGGTGTTTTCTTCACAAGTTTCATGACTTGGTGAAGTGGGAGCTTGATCTTGCGATGCCTCGACGTAGATCATCTTCGGCATCGTAGTCGATGACCTAGCCCGCCCATTTCTCCGATGAAGCCGACGCTAGAGTCCAAGATCCGATTTATACAGCGGAGGGACATCATTGCGGAGCTATGGAGGTGGAGAACCGGATCTACAAAGGTTGTATTTCCGTTCTTTTAGTTAAGTTGTTAACTTATTTCTCTTATCGCCTAGACATCTAGTTAACGATCCGTATTAGGGTTTCTCGGCACTTGTAATTTTTTAAATTGGCATGGTTTATGCCTTATGAGACCTCATTAGTGTGCCTAGGAACCTTACACTTGATTCTTCTAAAATCCTAGTAGTGGTGCTAAGGCGTATTTTCAGTCGAGACCGGGTCTCTTAATTCTAGAATTGGCAGGATTTCTTGCCGCTCTTGTAGGGATCTAGGGATGTGGGTTTGGCTATTCATCACGACCGTGGAATCCGTGTTTTTCATTACTGGCTGAATTTAAAACACGGACCTCCTAGAATATCCAATATTTCATATGTTTTACTTCTGCTGCTTGGTTCTGTGATGTGATTATATTACCGTGTGAGACAAATGCTATATAAATATGATATATATAATAAACGTTGCTTATGTTTTGCACCGTGCTAGTCCATCCCCTGCTCTGCCGTTAGTTAAGTAACCTAACGGTGCATGACGGGGCCCCGTGGCGAATGCGGATGGTATAAGCGTACGTTCTATTTTCGTTTCTTTTTCTTGATGTTTAGGAAACATTAAATGATGGGATTTCATTAATGAGATTAATGGAAAGAAAAGAAACCTAAATATGCTGTAGAATTAAAAGTTTTTAAAAAGATAGCTCTAGTTCTTGCTTTGCATAGTGGTATTCCTTGATGAATATCCAGCACTTCATTCGATGAGGAAAGAGTCGAGATCCCTTCACCGGGAGTGATCTCTTTAGCAAAAATAGCAAATGCTACTGCCCACTTAGTTTTGTTTTAATAGTTTCTCTAGTTCTTGTTTTGCATAGTGGTATTCCTTGATGAATATCCAGCACCTCATTCGATGAGGAAAGAGCCAAGATCCCTTCACCGGGAGTGACCTCTTTAGAGAAACTAGCCAAAGCTACAAAAACACTCCTTTTCAAATCACTAGATTCTACAATGATATCAAGTTCATTACACTAAAGGTTTTCTTAAAAACCAACGTAGACCTCCGTCATTTTAGATAAGTGCTATTTAGTATTCATGCTGCGTTTTTTGACCTTGTCAAGTCGTAGTGTGCGATAGCTGATTAGTGCTTATCTGCCGCATGTGATGCGATTGGATTAGGGTAGTCGTGCGGTTTTATTGACCTTGTCAAAGGTCGTGCTGGTAGGTTTAATTCAATCAAGAAACGAATAGATTGAACTTGACTTGTGGTTTATGATTTGTTGAACTTGTCAAGGTCATAAATCGTATGGGGTAAAAACAATATTGAGAATTTCAAGTGTTGGAATTTGCAATGAGATTGCATACCTTCTATATGATAGTTGGATCCCGATACCCACTGCGAGTAAAAGTTACTCCTGGAAGAGTTTTCCAATTTAAAATTAGCTGATCAAGTACGTGTCTAAAAAAGGTGTTAACGGGGTTATGCCCCTGCGGAAACGAGGTTATTTAATTAGTTCCATGCAAAAGCATGGGGAGACTCTCTCGGAGTACCAATACCTGCCTGGCCGAATGATTGGCGAACTTGTAGGGTGTAATTAATCCTGACTAATCTTACCTTTTATGGTTTGAAAGAAGATTTGATAAAAACAGTGGGAGTCATCCAAATTAAATAAGATAATAACCAATCTAATCTTGCAAAGAGCGCACGCTAATGTGTTTCCTTCTCTCTCTTTCCAGGTAGCGACCAATGACACGCCTTAATCAAGATAATAATATGGATGTATTAACCGAACCCATTTATTATACTGGGCTAGGTTCCGCTCTATCTTATGACAGTCATAAGTCTGAGCAAGGAATAGGGGAATACCCGGATTCCCGGGCCACCCGAATGAAGAATAAGCATGTTGATGAATCGTCTTCAGGTGTGTTCGTAACCGAGAACTGTTTCTCAGTTTGCTCTACGTCCTGGGTATTGGATACCAGATCAGAATTCCACGTATGTAATTTGTTGCATGGGCTGAAAAGAGGTGGAAAACTGGGAAATGGTGATAAGTCTCTAACAGTAGAGAATGGAGCGATTGTTGTAGCCAAAGCAGTTGGCGAATATCACCTAGTGTTACCATCTGGTAACACATTGATTCTGAACGACTGTTACTACGTACCAAAGATGATGTGCAACATTATATCAGTTTCTTTGCTAACTAAAGAAGGATATAATTTCATATTAGAGGATACTATTATGAACATTTTTCTAAATCAAGTGTTGATTGGTTTTGGTACGTTATGTAATGGTATATACGTTCTAAATCAAACGACAGCTCTAAACGTACAGAATACACACAAGAGAAAGAGTTCAGAAATGAACGAAGCCTATTTGTGGTATTGTAGACTAGGTCATATCAATGCGACAAGACTAGCTAAGTTACATAAAGATGGATATTTGAATCCGTTCGGATTTACATCTTATGAAACTTGCGTGTCATGTCTCAAAGATAAAATGTCCAAAACTCCGTTTACTGGACACGGAGAAAGAGCTACTAAACTCTTGGGACTGATACATAGTGATGTATGCGGTGCTATGTCTACGCATGCCATGAATGGTTTCTCGTACCTTATTACATTCACCGATGATCTCTCAAGATACGGACATGTGTTCCTGATGAAACACAAATCTGAATCTTTTGAGAAATTCAAGGAATATAAGTGCAAAGTGGAAAACCAAATGGGTAAAAGTATTAAAATCCTTCGATCTGATCGGGGAGGAGAATACTTGAGAATGGAATTCCTTGATTATTTAAAAGAGAATGGGATTCTCTCTTAACTTACTCCTCCGTATACACCATAGCACAACGGGGTATCGGAGCGGAGGAATCGCACCCTATTAGATATGGTGCGCTCTATGATGAGTACTGCTGAATTACCTATTTCTTTTTGGGTTATGCGCTTGAGACAACAGCTTACCTATTGAATCAAGTTCCATCAAAATCTGTGCCTAAAACACCATATGAGATATGGAGTGGAAAGAGACCGTATCTTAAACGAGTTAAGATATAGGATTGTCCGGCCTATGTCAAAAAGAAAAATCCGGACAAGCTCGAGGGAAGGTCAGTTCTATGTAAGTTTGTAGGATATCCAAAGAATTCGCATGGATATCTCTTCTACCATTTTGAGGAAAAAAGGTGTTTGTTGCTCAACATGCTACCTTTTTGGAAAAGGAGTTCCGGCTATACAAACTGTAACTGACAATTTGATGGAACCGGAGGATTCAATAGTCCCCAACGAACCCCAGCCACTCCGCAAATCTAGTAGGGTTTCTCATTCACCTGAGAGATACTACGGTTTTCTCATTGACAATGGGAGCGAGGAATGCATCATAGAAGATGATGACCCAACTAGTTTCGAGCAGGCCATCACAAGTGGGGACTCTATGAAATGGCTGGATGCTGTGCGATCCGAGATGGAATCCATGTACACCAACAAAGTATGGACTTTGGAAGTTGCTCCTGAAGGGGTAAAACCCAACGGGAGCAAATGGATCTTTAAGAAGAAAATTGGTATAGATGAAACAATTGAGACTTTCAAAGCTAGACTTGTTGTAAAAGGTTCTCGTTAATGAACTGGTGTCGATTGTGATGAAACCTTTTCTCCAGTGGCTATGCTTAAGTCCATCAGGATCTTACTTGCCATTGCTTCATACCATGAATATGAAATCTGGCAGATGGACGTCAATACCGCTTTTCTAAATGGTGATTTCGAAGAGAGCGTGTACATGAATCAATTAGAGGGCTTCGTAGACAGTGGGAGTAAAGGAAGCGTGTGCAAGCTACTTAAATCAATCTACGAATTAAAATAGGAATCGCGGAGCTGGAACATCTGTTTCGATGAAGCTGTCAAAGAGTTTGACTTCATCAAAAACGTAGATGAACCTTGTATATACAAGAAGGTTATAGAGAGTAAGGTTGTCTTCCTCGTATGTACGTGGATGACATACTCTTGGTAGGAAACGATGTTCCTATACTACACTTGGTCAAACTCTTCTTATCACACAAGTTCTCCATGAAAGATCTAGGTGATGCCTCCTACATCCTGGGGATTGAGATCTATAGAGATAGATCTAAATGGATGTTGGGATTGTCCCAATCCAGATACATAGACACCATACTAAACAGGTTTAGTATAGAAGATTCTAAGCGTGGTAATTTACCCGCTTGGTCAGGAATCACTTTCTCCAAAGAGATATCTCCCAAGACTGATTTGGAGAGGGCTCGCATGCAAGAGATACCCTATGCTTCGGCAGTCGGGTCAATTATGTATGCGATGTTGTGTACCAGACCGGATGTTGCTTACTCGCTAGGTATAGTGAGTAGGTATCAATCAGATCCTAGGGAAAACCACTTGACAGCTATAAAGAACATTCTTAAGTACATGAGAAGGACTAAAGAAATGTTCTTGGTGTATGGTAATGGTGAACTACACGTGGAGTCCTTTACCGATTCGAGCTTCCAGAGTGATAAGGACGACAGTAAGTCGGTCTCGAGTTTTGTTTTTACTCTCAATGGAGGGGCAGTATGTTGGAAGATTTCCAAGCAAGATACCTTAGCAAACTCGATGATGGAGGCTGAATACATCGCTACCAACGATACTGCCAAAGAGGCTGTCTGGATGTAGAAGTTCATATCTGATCTTGGTGTGGTTCCATCCA
Source organism: Agapanthus africanus (assembly GCA_030015575.1). Lineage (NCBI taxonomy): Eukaryota > Viridiplantae > Streptophyta > Magnoliopsida > Asparagales > Amaryllidaceae > Agapanthus > Agapanthus africanus. Next base: position 286,212,389 of record CM057341.1, on the reverse strand, counting down.
TTGAGCATCCAGTACTTGTGTATTGTGATAACAATGGAGCTGTGGCTTTGGCCAAGGAACCTCAGTCCCATCAGAGATCCAGACATATTCTTAGGCGGTATCACCTGATCCGGGACATAGTTGATCGCCGGGAGATCGAGGTCAGGAGAGTTGACACGAAGGACAACATAGTGGGTCCACTCACGAAGGCCCTCCCCCAGACGCAATTCGAGAAACTATTTAGGATGTTGGGTATGAGATACTACAAAAACTGGCCTAGAGGCCATTATTGTACATTGATGTACATTATAGCGGATGCATGGATATATATATAAATGACTTTCTTGCCCGACATGATAGTATGCAATATGGTTACTCTTTATCATAACATGTACACTTAGTATTTTTATACTATCTCTCAGATACATGTTGATAAAGCCCTTAGGGTGTAGGCTTGACTACCAGGACTATGATGCGGATCATACTACTGGGACCTGGGTAGTCCACAAGCACATCCTTTAATTGTTCCTAGTCGAGGATATATCGATACAGGGCATCGATACACGAGAGTTGACTAGTGTGTACGTTTCTTGACCCTGTATGGGGGCGATGGTTGATCCCATATCCATTGGTGTTTGACATCAAAGATTGTACACAGGTGCTCATTGGAGAATGGGTACACCGAATAGGACCCGCCGAGAACTCCTAGTTGGTACTATACCTATCGTCATATAGCATTTCTCTGGTGACACTGATACAGGTTAGTCTGTAGACCCGAGATCGTCATAGAGACTTGTGTGGCTCCCACTGTTCTTTGATTTTCTCCCTACCAGGGCTCAAAGGAGTCGTGCAAACAAGTGGATTTTAGGTACAATCCTGATTCACATGGAGGCAATGAGCGATAGGAAGGGTTTCGTCTCTCCCGGTATTGGGAGTTGATATTGCACTATGCTCGATTGGTTATAACAGTAAGTCCATAGCCAGGGCTGTTGATAAGATTTACTGATAAGTGTTATCAGTAGTTTCTCGAACCGTTATGAGCCATATATCGGCATGAATTATCAAGTTACTGGGTCTGAGGTTACCACCCCTAGACTCGATATGCGACATTTCAGACAAAGAGACCGGACTGTACGGTAAGTGTTACTTATAGGATTCATGAGATTTTAGACAAGCTTTCTTGTTGATCTTCTAATCGCTCAATACCTGGGTAGCCATTACGTCTAGCTAGTACCGCTGACGGCTTGTGGGTGACTGATGTGATCATCACCTACTGCTGGTGTATTGACGAGTCTTTAGAGTCCCACACAGAAGTTTCCTGGTTCAAGCGAAACGAAGTAGGGCGCATATGTTGATATGTGCGGGGGGCTGATTAAATATGAGTATGTGATACCATATTCTAATCTGACAGTCATTTGTTATCGGTTAGGTTATATGTGATATAACCGGATTATTGAATCAAGTGTTGATTTAATAATGTGATATACAGATAGATGATATTAGTCGGTTATATGTGATATAACCAGATTATTAAATTAAGTGTTGATTTAATAATATGATATATAGTAGATTTGATATAATTATATATTAACTAATATTATTAGCTCACTAATCATTCTTCATAATATATATATATATATATATATATATATATATATATATATTAAAATGAAGCATGGCATGGATTTCCTATTTTTAGAAAATAGAAAATGAAAAGAAAAATGGGGAGACTTTTGAGAGTATGGGCAAGGCATGGGTTTTTATATTTGTTTATTCATTTGTTTGAACTATTGAAGCATGGTGCATTATTTTTATTCCATGCTTCAATAATGTGTGAGCTTGGGTTACCTTTCTACACTCATTCTTGAGTTGAGCGTTTTTTTGCCTTAGCCATTTTTCTTGAGCTCTTGCTCTCAAGCTCTCTCCATTTTTCTCCACCTCACCTCCAAGCTCAATCCCTCACATGATTTGTGAACCCTTGAGCTTGTGAGAACCCTAATGAGAAAACTACATCCATACTTCACCATCCTACTTTGAATTAGCAATTTAAACTAGTGTGTTTTCTTCACTAAAGAGTTCAGTGAAGAGGTAGCTTGGACTAGTGGACTTCACGTGGATCGTCTTCGGCACGAAGATCACGAAAGGAGCTTGTACCATCTTCAAGTGGAGCCTAGTGGAGTCGCATGGACTACAACCCGGAACATTTGAAGTGAAGGACACGATCTACAAAGGTTATAGTTTCGTTCTTTTAGTATAGTTTTTATGATATCATGTTTAATACCCTAATATTCTAGTTCAATCATGGTAAGTGTTCATTAGCACCTCTAAAATTTGAAAATTGCATGTGTGATGCCCGTTTTAACCCTACCGTGGTGCTAGTAAACACTTTCAAATTGAGGGAGGACCTATACGGGTAGAACAGTCTTGCTTGAGATGATAGTATGCTATCTGATTTGTTTTTATCATTCATATGTATATGTTTTACTTGTTATTACAGGACGCTAATACATAATGATAAAGCCTTAGGATCTTTGCTTAACTACCAATATTATAATGGCGATCATACTTGTGGGAACTGGGTAGTCCTTAAACACATCCTTAAATATCCCTAGTCGTGGTAGTATCGAGACTGGGCATCGATATTCCAGTGTAGACTAGTGTATACATTTCTTGGCCCCGATGAGAAGCGATGGCCGGTCTCATAGCCATTGGTGTTTGACACCGAAGATTGTATATAAGTGCTTATTGGGTTATGAGTTACACTGGACGGACTCGCCGAGAACTCATAGATGGTATTATACCTATCATCAGATAGTAGTTCTCTGGTGACATGAGTACAGGATAGTCTGTTGACCTTAGATCGTCATTTTTCTTGTGTGGGTTACCACTGCACTTAGATTACTACCCTACCACAGCTCTACTGAGTCTGTCAAGCCCCGCTTCCCAGTGTATGGAGAAGTAGACGTGACGGGCCGCGAAAGTATTTACTCAGAAGTAAATACGCTAAGCGTAAATAAGTAATATATAAATAAATGCACAAGAATGACAAGAGATGTAATATAAACAACAAATTTTATTAACATTCATTCTTTACATTACAACTGATTTTGAAAAGGAAAGTACAAGGATGTAAGCAACGCCTAAACAGTGGCATATGAACTGAAAAGTAAATAAGTACAAATAAGCTAGTAGTCGTGTTGCTCGGGTATCTGCTCCAAGTACTCCTGGCTGGGCTTGGTCTCCTGAGAGTCGGGTCATCCTGACGAACATTCCAAAGAAAAAAGAGACATGAATATCGTCAGCGAACTGTGCTCGATAAGTCCCAAAAGAAAGAATGGAATAGACAAGTAAAGAGAATAGAACTGGTAATTGATACAAGTATATGTTTGTTACACTAACGTAATTGTTTGTAGCTTGGTACATAATGTATCACTGTATACGAGAGGAGTCCAACCATCCCGTGGACTATGGGAACAGGAAAGTACAAGGCCCCATCAAAACCCACGGACAACGGCAATGGGTGTTAATCTAATGTCTTTTAATGTCCATCATCGTGCCACTTTTAATACATTCCATACCAATCTACCCCGTTAAAACCCCATAATGTATATTATATTGATTTGTAGTTATTAGACTTGCCGAGACCATAGATATAAGTTGTTCATGTAAACAGGTTCAGGATGTAAACAAGTAGTCAGGTAATCAAGTCAAGATATAGCCATGGTTCGGTCAAGTCAAGTTATGTTTGCATGTTGATATTGTTCTGGTATTCAGGTTCAGGTTAAAGTATACATGTTATAGTTTGGATTCATGTTGAATTTGATTCATGTTTGGATTGGATTCATATTTGGATTGGATTCAGATTGAGTTAGACTCGGATTGATTTAGACTCAGACTTGAGTCAGACACTTTAAATAGATTTGGATCCTGAATTAAGTTCGGGAGTCATCGATAACTGCTGCACATGGACGACAGGATTTGTGTTTTCTTCAAGACAATTACCATTTATAACACCACTAAGTTTTTCTACCTTAAATAGGAAAGCAATTACTTTCTCCGACTCCCTGAGGCTCAACATAATTGATCCCGCTTAAACTTATATTTACTAAAGTCCTTAAATGTAATTTTATATAACTCGAGGGGGTTTTAGGAAAAATATTTTATATACTTTCAAAATAAATCTCGAGTATTTATTTATATTATTTAAGTTTTTCATGGAGGTTAATTTTAAAGAGTGAGGTATATTAGTGAATATATGCATAGCTTGAATTGTTCAAGGTATTTTAGTGTAAGACTTGTCTTGCATTGATTCTTGATGGTATTTTAGTGAAACTTGTCATTCTTTTTATTTTTAGAAAAACATGGAATTTTATTATAACTTGAAAATATATGGTTTGACAATATTTATATAATTATTAAAAATTAATTTTTATTATTAAATAGAAAATCTCGTTTTTCTTTAAAAACGTATTAAAATTCTTTCAAGACCGAATGCTCCGTGAGGAGGTCTGCATCTCGCTCTACTAGCCCAAGAATGTGCGATAATCCGCACCATCAAATAGCAGGTTCCCCAAAATGGGTTGTAGAGACATAATCGCAAAGAGTTTGAAATACAATTCTAAAGAAAACCGGTTTTTTTTATAGTTCATGGTATTTTAATGAAAAGTTGTAATCGTCATAAAAATATATTTCAAAGAGTATCGTGCTACGTAAACATGTGTATGTGAGGGGTAGGTCATTACCCCGTAAAGTTTTCTAAAGATAATAGTAAGAAAAACAATTAAATATGGTCGATACAAAGTTCATGGTATTTAAATGTAAAAATCAATTTAAAGTTATTTAGTATGATGATTTAGGGTGAAAGTTATTTATAATTATTAATTTCATGATTAACCATTAAGGTGTAGAATATGAATGAGCAATGCTTAAGAAAAGATGTATTTTCAAGGGTTTTAGAATCAAATGTCGGTATAACTCCATACCTACATATATTGGAAAAAATGATCATTTTAAAAAGAAAAAGTAGAATGGGGAGGGACTTACGAGCTAGAAGTGTAGGAAGGAGGTAGATGAAGATGTGGTAGCCTTCGTGGAGTCACGAAGTCACCAGAACTTGCTTAATTCCTCGCTGGAAGTTGATCTTGGGCTAACTCCACTTCTACTCCACATGTACTTAGAAAATTTTGATAATTTTTTGCTAGAGATTTCAGAATAAGAAAGGCTAGGGTATGGGGTTGTATTTATAGTGTGAAATTAGGGTTTTGGAATTGAAAATTTGAAATAAAATACATTAAAAATGGATTAATTGTGGAAATTGAATTCTCTGTTTAAATTCAGAGTAAACAAATAGTGCATGGATAATGGGGGTAGGGGAAACGACAAGTGTGCAAAGCCCGGGTACTTTTGCTCATGAGGGACCCGTCGCCACCGGCCGTTTGGCTGATCTCGCCGGTTCAAAGGTGGGTAGGGGCCGTCGGATCTTTGCCACATGTTCACTTCTGTATGCACAGCATTTTGCACATGTTTGTTTTCCCTGAATTTTCATTTTTGTGTGCTGTGCACGTATAAACTTTTGGGCTTCCAAAAAGTTTAAAAGAAAAATCAAGAAAAATAATATGTGGCTGATGGGATTCGAACACATGGGCTATGTCATAGCAGTGCAAGGCTTTACCAATGAGCTACAAGTGCTTTCTTGCAATTCTTAAACAAGAATAACTTTTAAATTGTGCTCAGGCTTGCAAACTCCTTTCTGTACTTTAAGAAGGAAAATTTTGTACAGAAAATTCAGGGTCATTACATTTTACCCTCCTTATAAAAATTTCGTCCTCGAAATTTATAGAAGGAAGTTGTAACTGATCCAAGAAAATTTGATTACAGTGGTGGTGAAAAGAACTACTGATATAGTACTGAAAGTGCCAGAAAAAAAAATATTTGAAAGAACGAAAGGATGCAAGAGTAGTTTTCAAGAAAGCTGCGGGCATGCAATCATATAGAAGAAACGTAAATTAGAATTGGATTGTCAAGAATGTTACAAAGACAAAAATGATAATCAAATAAAAATCAGGAAAGGGATATAAGTTAACAAAGAAGATATGGTTCGATAATATACGGTAAAACATAACTAAATTAAGAGGAATAAGAATTAAAGGCAGAATTCTAAGTCACTCAAGTAGAGTACTGCATTGTAATTATGCTACAGTTCATAATTACAATCTCATAACTCCATTTAAATCATCCAAATCCTAACATCAGAGTCAAGGTAATAAGGTTTAAAAAACAATCAAGAAAAATCAAAAGAAGATCAAGAATTTGTAGTTTCGTGTTACGTCGAGACAAGATTATCAGGGAAAACAAGAAAAGATTCCAAAGGAATGCAATCATGTTGCAGGCGTTACAGTCTGCCTTCCTTAAAAGAATTTCGACCATGAAATTCTCTTAAGTTGCGACATGAAGTATGGTGACGCTCCAATGTCGAACAGTGCAAGTGCAGGAATAGTGCTACTAGTATAGTGCTTAAGTTGTGTGGGGTTAGTTTTAGATACAGGGAAAAATATAAAGGTATACAAGGGTTTGAAAAGATGAAAGGTTTAGGAATTACCGGTGATAACTTGGCCAGTGGTTTCAGCTTCTCCAACAGGCATCGTGGATGGATGGCCTCCTGGCACTTTTCTCTGTGCCTGCCGGTACATTTTGGACTAACGAGGTAAAGGTGGTCCTCGCGAAGGTGGTGCAGTAATAGGAGTTTGTATAGTCAGCCTTGGCGTGGGGTTTGTGTCTGCTCTGTACTTTGAGCATGCCCTTAGAGTGTGTTCAGGTGATCCACAAATCATACAAAAACCATTAGCTCGCCTACAGTCCTTTATTTCATGTCCGAGTTTCTTACAATAATAGCAAGTCCTTACTGGCGGCGTCCTTTTCTTCTTCTTTATATAACCCTGAGTTACCTTCAAGGCTACCTTAGTGTGAACTAATCCTTGGTGAAGGAGAGCGGCCTACTCCTGCTGTCCCTCAACTAGACACCTGGTTGGTTCAAGGAACGCCATTGATCTTATCAGTAAGTCATCAACGGTAATGGGTGGTGGTGTAGGTGGTGGAGTGTTGTCGTTCACGTTGATGCTCGTGTTGTTGAAAGGATCCATAATCTTGATGGAAAAGAAAGGGTTAGGACAGATTCAAGGAATTTTTAATGTGAAGAATGTATAGTTGCTGATTCTTATAATTCTTATGATATATATTGCTTAGGATTTCATGCAGAACTGACCTGCATGGGCCGCCAACAAAACATGTCACGCCCCGCTTCCCAGTGTACGGAGAAGTAGACGTGACGGGCCGCGAACGTATTTACTCAGAAGTAAACACTATAAGCGTAAATAAGCAATATATAAATAAAATGCACAAGAATGACAAGAGATGTAATATAAACAACAACTTTTATTAACATTCATTCTTTACATTACAACTGATTTTGAAAAGGAAAGTATAAGGATGTAAGCAATGCCTAAACAGTGGCATATGAACTGAAATGTAAATAAGCACAAGTAAGCTAGTAGTCATGCTGCTCGGATATCTTCTCCAAGTACTCCTGGCTGGGCTTGTTCTCCTAAGAGTCGAGTCATCCTGACGAACATTCCAAAGAAAGAAGAGAGAGGAATGTCGTCAGCGAACTAGCGCTCGGTAAGTCCCAAAAGAAAGAATAGAATAGATAAATAAAAAGAATAGAACTACTAATTGTTAGTTATATGTATGCCATAGAGGCCATTACTGTACATACGATGTATATTGTAGTGGATTCTTGGACATATATATGGAGGACTTTCTTACTCGACATGATAGTATGCTATCTGGTTGCTCTTTATCTTAACATGTACACTGATTGTCTCTATATTATATGTTGATAAAGCCCTTCGGATGAGTACTTGACTACCAGGACTATGATACAGATCATACTAGTGGGGACAGAGTAGTCGTTAAGTACATCTTTCAAATGTTCCTAGTCGAGGGTGTATCGAGACAAGGCATCGATATACCAGAGTAGACTAGCGTATAGCTTCTCGACCCATGTAGATGGGCGATGGATGATCCCATATCCATTGGTGTTTGATATCAGAGATAGTATACGGGTGCTCAGTGGAGACGGGTACACTGAACGGACTCGCCGAGAACTCCCAGATGGTATTATACATAACGTCAGATGGCAGTTCTCTGGTGACACTGGTACAGCTTAGTCTGTAGTCCCGAGATCGTCATAGAGTCTTGTGTGATTCCCACTGTGCTTCGATTTCCACCTTGCCACGTTCAAGAGAACGTGCAAAACGGTGGATTTTGGGTACAGTCCCGAATCACATGGAGGCAATGAGCGATAGGAAGGGTTTCGTCTCTCTCGGTATTGGGGGTTAATGTTGCGCTGTGCTCAATTGGCTATAACAGGAAGTCCCTGGCCAGAGATGCTTCAGAGATATACTGGTAAGTGTTATCAGTAGATTCTCGACCCATTATGAGTCTCATATCGACACGACTTATCGAGTTACTGGGGTCTGACGTTTACCACCCTAGACGAGATATGCAACATCAGATGAAGAGACCGGACTGTACGGTAGTGTTACTGATTAGATTCGCAGGAGAGTGAGCAGGCTTGCTTGTTGATCTTCTGATCGCTCAATACCCGGGTGGCCGCTACGATTAGCAGACCGCTTGCGACTTGTGGGTGTTTGATATAATCATCACTTACTGCCAGCGTATTGATGAGTCTTCAGAGTCCTACACAGAGGTTTCCTGGCTCAAGCGAAACGGAGTAGGAGCATGATTTAGAGAGATTTCATCGATCAAAAATATATTACCGCAATCAAGAACGGCGTCGCTTGGTAGCTAGCCGGTGAGTACGGGTCGGTCCACAGGGATGTTGTAAATTTTCTAAATGTTCTTATGAGCTAATTCCAAAGGGTGTTGGATCTTTTAATTAAATCTAAAAACTAAGTTGTGTTATACTAGGATTAGGAAACTTGCTAGGATTAGGTTTAGGTAAAGTTTGGTAAATAAAGATCTACACCTCTTTCAATGTCTTAAATTAGATATCATATTAGGGGTTATGGTAATTATTAATAAAGGGGATTAGGATGATTGGGAAGATGTTTCTTCCTCTAGATCCTTGTCCTTCCTTTCTTAATCTTTACCCTAACCTCCATGGAAAACTTACAGATCCGGTCTTTTATACTACGGTATCACCGTTACCTCGTGGGCAGAGTGTCGTAGGGAGCGGAATAAGAAAGTATGCATGGAGTCCTAATTGTTCATAAGAGATTGGCAAAGAAAGAGATGAGAGATCTTCATCTCTCAAACCCTTCCATATTCCTAACCCTGACAAGCGAGGAAACTACTCGCTCATTGAGGGATCTACGAAAGACATAATTTTTATTTTGTTTTGATTTAGGAGATGAAAGATCTACTGCAAGTTAATAAAAATTCTAAACTAGATTAAACTAGGGCAAGAAAAGAAATTACCTAGGGCAGAAATTAAAACTAAAACTAGAGCAGAAATTAAACCTACTTACAAATTGATGCTCTCCAAACTTCAAAGGAAATCTGAAATTTTATTGATGAAAAGAGGCCTGGAAAAATACAATGAATTGGGTCTCTATTTATAGGACATAGAAAACCTAGGTTTACAATTGCCGCACGTCTGCATTTACAAAAATACCCCTTAGGAAGACTATTCAGCGCCGCAACAACAATTGGTAAAATTTTCTAACACCACGGGAACTAGATGGTCGCGGAACCGCAGCCGCGGTAGGGGTTGGGCCGCGGTTCCGCAGCCCAATATTGGTCTTGAATGCTGAAATTTTCTGGGCTTGTTCTGGGCTTTTTATTCTTCCTATTTCTTTAGTACTTTTATCAAAATGGCTTCTAGGTTTCTTCCAGATCTTCCAGTGAATACTTGTAGTGGACTTTTAACCATTCGCTTTGATATCTTGGACCTTGCGTTGCCTTGTACTGATCTTTTGTATAGGCTGGATTAAGATCCTTCTATTTATTGGTCAAAGTCTCTCTTTTGTATCGTCTTTTATCTTTTTCACTGTTTTTGCTCCAAGAACCTGTAACCTGTACTGTGTATCAGACATAGGTCAAAAGCACCTGTTTATTTGTAAAATGCATAAGAATGGGGAATATAATAATGCAAGAATATGATATGAACAAATACCCCCAAACTTATCTTTTGCTCGTCCTCGAGCAAATCTAGTTTTATTCTCGACAAAAACCTAACCTCACTTTCGCAGGGAAACGCGATTGCACTGAGCTCGTTCAACAAGCCGTTAAACCTCTAGGTGTCCCTAGTAGGAGGAGTGTTGTCTCCTGAGGGTTTTCAGCGGATACTACCCACAAAATCCTATCAATTCGGCTTTTCGACTTTTGCTCTTCAATTAGGTTTTCTAACAAGGAATTCTATTATCGTCGACTTATAAATTATCCACCCATATTCTTCACAATTTCTCATCATTTAACTTAAGATTATATGCGTTCTGCAGACCTATTTGGCTTTCGGCATTTCTTAAGTTTTCCTTCTAGGTTTCCATCTCCACTTAGGAATTTTTATCAACTTTACTAAAGATACAAGTTCTATTCTTCACTCCTTTCTCTTATCTAAACTCCAATCACATACCCCTACGTGTGTGTGTATATCACCCCTACACTTGGAAATTCAAATCAAGCAATCATACTCTTGTCCGTTGTCCAAAGTACTTATTAATTGGTGAATTTTTAATTGAATTTTGCTTACACATCTTTCATGCGACCGTTAATACGTCTTGAGGTACCAACGACCGATTACAAAATGCGTTTGCACTTTAAAGCGTAATTCCTAGTCTTGCAGCACCCAAGGCTTTAGCAGTGACTCCCAAACCAGTTGGTCTAAGGCACTGGGTGATGAAGCACCCTTGCTAAATATTTTTCTATTTTTTTAGCCTTAAGTAATCACAAAAACCAGTGTTCATTTTTTTCTTTATTCACACTTGTATTTTTTTCATTTTTTTCGTACTAAGGACTTTAGACAAGAGTATTTCAAGGTCTCCTCTACTATTCCAAGTTTCAAGGTGCGTGTTGGTGCAATTTGTAGGGTATACAATTTCAGAATCTAGACTTATACTAGGAATTATTTTTCAAACTTATACTCTAATAAAAATATCAATACTTTTCCTTTGTTTCGACTTAGCCCAAGAAGTGAACCCAAAATTTGCCTATTTCTAAATAAACTACAAAGACATATACTTTCTACCGTTAAACTTTAAGAAAGGTTATTTTTAAGGTTTTTAATTTACTAAGTCTAAGATCTAGTTTTTCCTAGCCAGTTGACCTATTTGTCAAATTTAAGTCAAATATTGCCAAAATTGAATACATTAATTTTTATAATTTTTTGAAATTTTCAATTTTTTATAGGTTTTTCTTTTTCTATTTTTTTCAAATTTTTCAAATTTTTCAAATTTTTATGATTTTTATATAAGGATGCAAATGCAAAAATATACATATGAATGCGAAGGAAGAAAACTTACCGAGCATACCCCCAAACTTAAATTGGACAGTGTCCTCACTGTCGTGCTGCACCAAGTGGGTCGATAATGTCGGCAATTTTCGTGCTTATTAACATATTTACAAATGATACACCCCCCAAACTTATTTGAAATAAATTTTTGGAAAAATTGATTGGAAATTCGGGGGTGAAAGTGGAGGAGATTTAATTGGTGTAAAGCGGCTCCTGCAAAAACAGGAGCTCCTCCGATGGGTCCGCTGTGAGGAACGGTTTTAATCGATGTCCATTTACTTTGAATAAAGTACCGTCTTCCGGATTTTCAAGATCAACCGCACCGTGCGGATAAACGGTGCGAACTACAAATGGCCATTTCCACCTAGAGCGTAGCTTGCCGGGGTGATAATGTAACCGAGTGTCATAGAGTAAAACCTGTTGACCAGGTTTAAATGTTTTTCGCAGAAGGTGTTTATCATGGAACACCTTGGTTCGGTTTTTAACAATTACGGCATTATCATATGCCTCATCCCGCAGCTCTTCTAGTTCATTTAATTCCAGCTTTTGATTGCTGCCCGCATCTCCTAATGATAAATTCAACTCTTTGATAGCCCAAAGTGCCTTATGCTCAATCTCTACTGGGAGGTAGCAAGCCTTCCCGTAAACAAGCCGGTATGGAGACATACCAAGATCGGTCTTGTATGTAGTACGGAAAGCCCATAGTACATCGATCAGTTTGAGTGACCAATCCTTACGGTTTTTAGAAACCGTTTTCTCCAAGATTTGCTTAATTTGCCGATTCGAGACCTCGGCTTGCCCACATGTTTGGGGATGGTATGGCGTTGACATCTTGTGGGTAATAGAATATTTGCGCATTAAGGACTCAAAATTCCTATTGCAAAAGTGAGAACCATTATCACTTATAATCGCTCGAGGGTGCCCAAATCGAGAAAAGATGTGTTCTTTAAGAAATCAAACGACAACCTTGTTGTCATTCGTTCGGCTAGGCACATCCTCGACCCACTTTGATACGTAGTCAACAGCCAAAAGAATATATACATTTCCAAAAGAATTAGGAAATGGTCCTATGAAGTCAATTCCCCAAACATCAAAAACATCTACAACAAAAATTGGTTGGAGCGGCATTTCGTTTCTCCGCGATATCCGGCCTAAGTGTTGGCACCGGGAGCATGTCTTGCAGTATTCATATGCATCCTTAAAGAGTCGTGACCAATAGAAACCACACTGCAAGATTTTCTCGGCTGTCTTCTTTAGGCCAAAGTGCCCGCCACATGCTTGATCGTGGCAAAAAGACAGCACACTCTTAAACTCGTTTTCCGGTACACACCGACGAATGATTTGGTCGGAGCAGTATTTAAAAAGATAAGGTTCATCCCAGTAAAAATGCTTTACTTGGGACAAGAATCGAAGTTTATCCTATTTCGACCAATCTTTAGGTATCAAGCCGGTGGCTAAGTAGTTTACTATATCAGCGAACCATGGTTCGCAAGAAACGGTTAAGAGTTGCTCATCGGGAAAGACGTCTTTTATTGGAATTTCAAGTGTAGGCGAAGAAGGAAGTTGTGAAAGGTGATCGGCCACTACGTTTTCACATCCTCTTTTGTCCCTTATGACAAGGTCAAACTCTTGTAGCAAGAGGATCCAACGTATTAGCCTCGATTTAGCATCCTTCTTCGCAAAAAGGTGGCGAAGAGCTGAATGGTCCGTATACACAATAACTGGAGAGCCGATTAAATAAGGCCGAAATTTTTCAAGTGCAAACACAACTGCTAAAAACTCTTTTTCTGTTGTTGTGTAGTTTAGTTGGGCCTCATTTAATGTACGGCTAGCGTAATAAATCACGTGCTGCATTTTATTAATGTGTTGTCCAAGAACAGCACCAATGGCAAAATCTGATGCGTCGCACATAATTTCGAACGGATGCGTCCAGTCTGGAGATGAAAGAATAGGCGCAGAAATGAGAAAGTGTTTCAATGACTCGAACGCTTCCATGCAAGTTGAGTCAAAATCAAATGTTGTGTCCTTGGCCAATAAGAGAGTCAAGGGTCTAGCAATCTTGCTAAAATCCTTGATGAACCGTCTATAAAAACCGGCGTGGCCAAGGAAAGCTCGGATGTCTTTGACGCATTTAGGAGGAGGAAGATTAGAAATGACTTCAATTTTGGCTCTATCAACCTCTATGCCGTTTTGCGAGATGACATGGCCTAAGACAATGCCTTCTCGTACCATAAAGTGGTACTTCTCCCAATTTAAAGTTAGGTTCTTATCCCTACAGCGGTTAAGAACAGCGTCAAGGTGTAGCAAACACTCGTCGAAGGAGTCACCAAAAATGGAGAAATCATCTATAAAGATCTCCAAAAACTTTTCAACCATGTCTGAAAAGATCCCCATCATACACCGCTGAAATGTAGCGGATGTATTGCATAACCCAAAGGGCATGCGACGATAAGCAAAAGTGCCAAAAGGACAAGTAAATGTGATCTTGTCTTGATCCTATTTGGCTATGGGGACTTGGTTATAGCCGGAATAGCCATCTAAAAAGAAGTAGAACTCGTGCCCAGCCAATCGTTCTAGCATTTGGTCAATGAAAGGTAAAGGAAAGTGGTCTTTCTTTGTCGCGGCATTGAGTTTTCTATAGTCGATGCAAACTCGCCACCCAGTTTGGGTGCGAGTAGGAATTAACTCATTTGCCTCATTGGTAATGACCGTGATGCCCGATTTCTTTGGCACAACATGAATGGGGCTAACCCATTGGCTATCCGAGATAGGGTAAATGATACCACTATCAAGACATTTAACAATCTCCTTCTTGACAGCCTCTTTCATTATGGGGTTGAGGCGTCTTTGTGGATCCCTTACCGGATTGGCATCATCCATCAAGTGTATATGATGTTCAACTATGAGGGACTAATCCTCTTGGTGTCCGCCATAGACCAGCCGAAAGCTTGCTGATTATTTTGTAAGACCATTAAAAGGGCCTTCTCTTGCTCAAGAGCTAGAGAGGCAGATATGATAATGGGTAAGGTCTCATTCTCACCTAGATAAGCATATTTTAGGTGCGACGGCAAAAGCTTTAGTTCGAGTTTAGGAGGTGAAACAATTGATGGTAACAATGGTGTAACTGTTTCAAACTCGAAGGATTCCATCAAAGGTTTAAATCGAGTGTACGCAACCGAGTCGGATGGTTCAACTAACTCATCCGAAAAAGCAAAAGACTCAAACTCGGGTGGTGAGTCTTCAAAATCGTCTACAAAGGTGAAACACTCATAATCGTTGTCCGCCGTGAAAGCCGTGTCGGATTCTAGGAGGAACGCACTAATGGCGTCAACACTGCTGTGATCAAACATAAAATTTTCGAATTCACAGTCCTCCTCCGCGATCTCATTGATCAAGAAAACATCAAGTACGCTAGAATTAGGCTCGGCAGGCTGATTTCCCAACTTAAAAATACTGAGTTCAATTGTCATATTGCCAAAAGATAGATTCATTGAACCGTTACGACAATTGATCACCGCGTTAGAAGTCGTAAGGAATGGTCGACCAAGTATCACCGGAATTTGACTCTGGGGGTTAGCGAAAGGTTGTGTATCCATAACAATAAAGTCAACAGGGAAAATGAAATCCCCTACTCTAATTAACACATCCTCCAACTCTCCCCTAGGATGGGTGATGGATCGGTCGGCCATTTGGAGAGTATAATGAGTGGGCTTAAGCTCTCCAACGCCTAATTGCTCATACACAGAATAAGGTAGAAAAATTGACACTAGCACCAAGATCTAATAGTGCTCTATTGATGTTCTTGTCCCCAATTGTTATCGAAATAGTAGGACAACCGGGGTCCTTGTGCTTTTGGGGTAAAGATTGGACAAGAGCATCGCTAACAGCATTAGCCACGAAAACTTTCTTTGGTACTTGTGACTTCCTCTTTTTGGTGCATAAGTCCTTTAAGATTTTTGCATATGAAGGAACTTGTTGGATTGCATCCAAAAGAGTGATATTTATGCTAACCTGTTTGAACAACTCTACAATCTTCTCCATTTGTGGAGTTGGTTTATTGGATATCAACCGGTTTGGAAAAGGAACATTTTGAAAAGTTGTCGAGTCTAATTTTTGCGGATCAGATTGTGGAGTTGGAACGGATCCCCGTGTAGATGTGTTCGTGTTGTGAGAAGTGGGTCCGTTCGAGCTAGAAGAAGTAGATCCTTGTGAAGGATGGAGAATAGGCTCTAACGAAGAAGAAGAAGAAAAAGGTGAAGAAGATGAAGAAGGACCACCGGCGGGGGTGTCATTGTTAATACCCACATTATTTTGCAACACTTTTCCGGATCTCAACGTGGTCACAGCATTTACATTATGATTTTGCTGTTGATATGCAGCATGTGCGTGACCGGGATTTGGCAGTGGTTGAGATGGAAGCTTTCCTTTTTCTCGCTCGCTCAACGCAGCATTGAGTTGTGCAATTTGTGCCTCAATAGATTTGATGCTTTGATCGTGTGAGGCACTGTTTTGCACCAAAGATTGAATAGAAGTTTCTAACCTTGCTGCGGATTGTGTAGATTGCTTTATGAATGCATCTAGACTTCTTTCGAGCGAGTTAACCTTGTCATTCTGAGGTGGAACAAAATTGTTTGGCGGGTAAGAAGTGTTAGGCACAAAATTGTTCACTTGATTAGGGTAAGGTTTCTGTTGGAAAGGTTGTTGAAATTGAGTTTGTGGAGGTGCTTGTTGTTGTGGAGGAGGAGGCCTTTGAAAATTGTTGTTTCCTTGGAATTGTTGATTTTAGTTCCAAGCGAAATTTGGGTGACTCTTCCAACCCGGATTGTTTGTCGAAGAGTATGGATCATTTCTTTGTCGTTGCTGAAAGGCAGTATTGACTTGATCATGTCCTTGAGTAGATGCATTGTAATGACACTCTTCGGTGAGATGTGATGGATCCGAACAACAAGCACAAACAGTTCGCGGAGGCACAACAGGGGCAGGAGAAGGCGATGAGATTTTGGTCTCAATCGCTTCTAGCTTTTTCGTAAGAGCGGCCATCTCGGCCTTCATAGCAATCGACATATCTAAGTGATGTATGCCTGCCCTAGACTGACCAATAGAAGAAGATGATGATGTGGTCTTGGTGCTCTCCCACTGAATTGTTTGTTCACTAAGATCCTCAAGAAACTGCCACGCTTCCTCACTAGATTTGGTTAGAAAGTGACCGTGACAAATGGTTTCTAGCAACTGCTTCGTTGCCAGGTTCAATCCCTCGTATAATGTTTGGCAAAGTTGCCAATTTTCGATCCCATGGTGAGGGCATTGAACGAGTAGGTTTTTGAATCTTTCAAAACACTTCCAAAATGGTTCGGAAGGAAGCTGTGAAAATTGTATAATCTCATTACGGATTCTAGCAGTCTTGTGATGAGGATAGAACTTTTTAAGAAAGGCTTTCACAAACACTTCCCAATTCTTAATAGAATGCGACGCGGTGCTGTATAGCCACTTCTCGGCTAAATCACATAAGGTGAAAGGAATGACCCTTAGCATTATAGTATCGTCGGATAATTGGGTTGTTTTCATCATAGGGCAAACGTTTTGGAATTTGTTGATAAAGATATATGCATCTTCGGATTCCAAACCATGAAACTTAGGCAGCATATTGATGAAGTGGGGTTTGATCTCGAAATTGTCCCCATTAGCCGGTGGGAGTGAAAGACAAGTAGGTAGGGCGGTGCGGATTGGGTAGAAAAGATCCCGGAGCGCTACTCGTTGGGGCGCTTCAACAGGCGGGTGATTCGGGTTATTCGCACCTAACGGAGGTGGAATCGGTCCCATCGGTAAGGTGTTGTTAGGATTGTATCCCGACATACCTTCGGAAGAAGAATTTGCAGGCGAAAGTGAAGAAGTGGAAAGGATTTCGACTTCGGAGTCGAAAGGTTCGTCGGTCGGTACCAACGAAACACGGACTAATCGGGCGCTAGTGTCCCTAGTCCAACCGGACATACACTAAAGGGGTAGTGTAGTCAAAAAGGTGAAAGACAAAATGTGAAGGTAAGGAAACGTCAATGAGAGGAAGTGGTGTAAGTGAAGTGCAAAGATTTCTTTAGCGACAAGTTGCAAGTTTTTGAAAAGATTTTTCCTTTTTCTTTTTATGTGGAGCTTTTGCAAAAAGATTTTTGAAAAGAGACTCGTGACACAAATGCAATCAACCACAAATGCACAATCAGGCCTAAATCTAAGGTCACCTAGGTCAGCTAGATAGCTCCTAACTGTTCCAAAGGGCTAGAAATAGAACCTCAAACCGCCTCTTCACCGCCAATTGCGTCCAGGTAAGTGCCAGGTGAGAGGGAAGCTCCCCACTACAAGTAGTGGTCCTAATTAAGTAACCACTCGCCTTCGACACACTTGCCTAGACACCGCAAAGTCAAGTTAGGATAAACGGCCAATGCCTATAATTAGTCCTCTGTCCTATTGAGCGTAACGTCCTTAGGGCTGAGTCTAGTATTTTTTAATTAAGAATGGTCAATGCAAATGCTGTAAGTGATTTTTGGGGTCCTGGGAAGGGTGATGAAATCCCCACCCAATCTGAATTGGTCAAAAGCCCCTTAAAGTCCGATTAAAATATGCAAAGCAGTAAATCACTTGCAATCAATTTTCTTTTAAGCGTGGCGCAAAGAATCCTGCAGAAAATCAATTATTGGAAGGGAGAAGATTTTTTTAGCGCAAAGAATCCTGCAGAAGATTTGGCAAAAGATATATGGGGGTTGGCAGAAGAGGGAAATAGAAAACAAACAGAGCAAAATTTGCGCGCTGACGTCACGTCGGGACCGTGGATCCGCGGCTTTAGGAGGCTTGTGCGGCGGAAACGCAGTGCTATGGTGGATCCAGGGCTCTGGAAAAATTCTGGTGGTCTGTTGTTCCAATCTCTTTCTGTTATGATGTACCTTTTTCTGTTTAGCACTATGGATTTTTCCAGATCCGTCGATCCTGCAAAGATTCACACACGAAACCCTTTAAACAATAAAAGATGATAGAATTTTTATATTTTTGATTTTTTCAATTTTTATGGTTTTTATATTTTATATTAACCCGAAATTACAAAAAGGAAATTTTACGCCATCCCCGGCAACGACGCCATTTGATTTAGAGAGATTTTATCGATCAAAAATATATTACCGCAATCAAGAACGGCGTCGCTTGGTAGCTAGCCGGTGAGTACGGGTCGGTCCACAGGGATGTTGTAAATTTTCTAAATGTTCTTACGAGCTAATTCTAAAGGGTGTTGGATCTTTTAATTAAATCTAAAAACTAAGTTGTGTTCTACTAGGATTAGGAAACTTGCTAGGATTAGGTTTAGGTAAAGTTTGGTAAATAAAGATCTACACCTCTTTCAATGCCTTAAATTAGATATCATATTAGGGGTTATGGTAATTATTAATAAAGGGGATTAGGAAGATTGGGAAGATGTTTCTTCCTCTAGATCCTTGTCCTTCCTTTCTTAATCTTTACCCTAACCTCCATGGAAAACTTACAGATCATGTCTTTTATACTACGGTATCACCGTTACCTCGTGGGTAGAGTGCCGTAGGGAGCGGAATAAGAAAGTATGCATGGAGTCCTAATTGTTCATAAGAGATTGGCAAAGAAAGAGATGAAAGATCTTCATCTCTCAAACCCTTCCCTATTCCTAACCTGACAAGCAAGGAAACTACTCGCTCATTGAGGGATCTACGAAAGACATAATTTTTATTTTGTTTTGATTTAAGAGATGAAAGATCTACTGCAAGTTAATAAAAATTCTAAACTAGATTAAACTAGGGCAAGAAAAGAAATTACCTAGGGCAGAAATTAAAACTAAAATTAGGGCAGAAATTAAACCTACTTACAAATTGATGCTCTCCAAACTTCAAAGGAAATATGAAATTTTATTGATGAAAAGAGGCCTGGAAAAATACAATGAATTGGGTCTCTATTTATAGGACATAGAAAACCCTAGGTTTACAATTGCCGCACGTCTGCATTTACAAAAATACCCCTTAGGAAGACTATTCAGCGCCGCAACAATAATTGGTAAAATTTTTTGACACCACGGGCACTAGATGGCCGCGGAACCGCGGCCGCAGCAGGGGTTGGGCCGCGGTTCCGCGGTCCAATATTGGTCTTGAATGCTGAAATTTTCTGGGCATGTTCTGGGCTTTTTATTCTTCCTATTTCTTTAGTACTTTTATCAAAATGGCTTCTAGGTTTCTTTCAGATCTTCCAGTGAATACTTGTAGTGGACTTTTAACCGTTCGCTTTGATATCTTGGACCTTGCGTTGCCTTGTACTGATCTTTTGTGTAGGCTGGATTAAGATCCTTCTATTTGTTGGTCAAAGTCCCTCTTTTGTATCGTCTTTTATCTTTTTCACTGTTTTTTCTCCAAGAACCTGTAACCTGTACTATGTAGCAGACATGGGTCAAAAGAACCTGTTTATTTGTAAAATGCATAAGAATGGGGAATATAATAATGCAAGAATATGATATGAACAAAGCACATATGTGATATATGCGGGACCGAGATTGATACGATATGAGATACCGTATTGTATTCTCGTGATTTGTGACATCGGTCGGTTATATGCGATATAGCCGGGTTATCGGATCAAGTGTTGATTCGATAAGTTGTTACATATAAATATTAGTCGGTTATATGTGATATAGCCGGATTATTAAATCAAGAGTTGATTTGATAATCTAATGGATAATTATATATTTGATATATTAATTTACATTAACCAGTATTAGCTCACTTATGATTTCTTTTCTCACTTGATGTGCACATTGTATATATGTGATATGTATATTTGTGTACATGTTTGTGTCATGCTAGGTTACAAATGCAACATTGTATGAGACTTATGCCATGCTAGGGTTTAAGCTAGGGTTTTATTTGTTTTAAGCAAATAAAACATTTGGATTTAGTCAAGGTTAAGCTTGAAGAAGCTTGTAGAACATTGACCAAGTCCACTTGTTTGTCATGCTTAAGATATTTCTTAACCCAAGCCTTAACCTTAGCCCTTGGTTTATTCTCTACATGAGTTAGGCATGAGAGGATAACTCACCATGGTTGCATTTCTAACCTGATGATTTATTCATTCATAACTCTCTCTTCATCTTCTTCTTCAAGAGCTCAAGAAAAGAGTTTTCTAGGGTTTGGGTTTGTGATGAAAACTTGTGAGAAAAATAAAACTAAAGTGAGCACACTTCCTACTTCATCATCCTCTACTACTTTCCATTTAGTATAGGTTGTTTGCTTCACTAATTCCATAATTAGTGAAGAGATAGCTTGGGTTGGTGTCTCCTCGACGTAGATCATCTTCGGCCTCGAAGACTTCGAAGCTAGCATGTTCGTTTCTTCACGGGAGCCTCTCTAGAGTCCGGAGTATACGATCGCAGCGAAGGGACTACTACACGGAGCTATTGAAGTGAAGGACCGGTCTACAAAAGTTGTATTCCTAGCTCTCTTTACTTGCAAAGTGTTTGCATTTACATTTCCGTCGATTTCTAGTATACGATTCTAGGGTTAGGGTTAGCTAGAACGGCAAAAATTTGAATTTGGTACAGACGATGCCTCCCGAAACCTTGTTGCCGTCCTAGGGAACCCTGCAGTGGTATCAGAGCCATGCTAGAAATTTAGACGGATTTTTTAAGATTATGAAACCGAAATACTCCGAAACTTGAAACGCAAAAATGAAGTTTATGTCGATTTTTAAATGTTGTCAAAAAAAATTTTAAACAAGTACAGAGTGATGTATGAGATATATCAAGAACACCATAAAAAATTCAGGGGGTCTGCTCGGTTTTGGACCGAGATCATGCATGTAGGGGCCGACCACTTTGTCATAGAATTGCCTGAAATTTTTTTTGTGTTCCAGTGACTTAGTTTTGATGTTTCAGGTGTTGTTTGTTTTTTCTAATTTTGCATGTGATGTAATCTTACACTATAAGCAATTCGGAGTGTTTCGTATTCGTAGTTTTAACATT
Source organism: Agapanthus africanus (assembly GCA_030015575.1). NCBI lineage: Eukaryota > Viridiplantae > Streptophyta > Magnoliopsida > Asparagales > Amaryllidaceae > Agapanthus > Agapanthus africanus. The sequence goes on along the minus strand of CM057341.1, from coordinate 286,190,871 downwards.
GTTTCGGGTTATTCGCATGTTGTCTAGGCGATGTTAAAAAGTTCGATCGAATGTCAAAACCCATTTTTTCAAGTTTAACGTATTCGAAAAAATATGCAAGTAATTTTATGAACCCTCTAGAAGAATGAAACCCTAACTCGACTTTTTAGATCGCGGAACCGCGGTCAAACCCTAAGATTTGCCGTAGTTCCGTGGCAACATGAGTGAAGCTTGGGTTTGCCCTTCTACGGCTGGTGCATAGATACTGTGGCATATTATAGGTATTATTGAACTGTGCTCAAGTGTTGAGCTGTCGGGAAATTGTGGGACTTTGATAAATCGATCAAAAAGTTTAACTTCATCCGGATATCATGTGATAGGATACAATATTTGGAATCCAAAAAATAGTTATGAAATAACTGGTTTGAATGTTATAAATCTAGCAATTTAGTCTCATTTGATCGGTTGCCACGGGATTTTTATGTGATCAAAAGTCCGTCGCAATCACGTAGTGTACACGGATACTCGCCGGGTAACATTATTAGATAGCCACGCCCCATAGCCCCGACCAAGTGACTGTAGGAGAACCCCGTCACCAAAAGAATCCGTTTGGGTGCTCGCGGCATCGGTGTTCCTCCTTAGTGCACTTAATCGACGGTATCGGGGGTGAGGCAGTCTATTAAAGTTTCCGACGAGCATTCGATCAGGATGTTGGTAATCTTGTTGAATTGTCCGACTTGATATTAAAAAGTGTTTTCGATATTGAGACTAAAATGCAGGGTTTATTATTGTTAGGCATGCGATATCTAAGGAATTCATTTGGCTAGGCATGTGATGTCTAAGGTGGTTGCGGATTCCAACTGTTGTAGTTTTTCACTTTCTTTTCTACGACCGTAAGTGTAATATGTGGTGTATCGCCGGTTTCGTTGCTATATGTCAACGACAATTGGGATACGCATATTTACTTACGTTGATGACATGTGATGTTATGTGTTGCTGAGATATGTTGTATTGGATCGTCGTGTTTTGAATAGCCGGGGGTTTTATGTGGGACGAGAGTTTTTCATTTTCATTCATGTAAAATTCATTGTATGTAATATTCTTTTATTGGGGCACTTCCGGGTTGAGGATGATGTCACCATTGTATATTATTTACTTTTCTGCATTAGGATAGACCCAAGGCGGGGAGCACAAGTAACCGGGTTTTAGGGTCCAGTGGGAGACCTTCTCGAGGAGTCGAGACCAGGTCTCCTATCTCTAGAATTGGTAGGGTTTCTTGCCGCTCTCGTAGGGTTCTAGGGATGTGGGTTTGGATATTCATCACGACCATGAAATCCGTGTTTTATACAGGCTTAATTTAAAACACGGAAATCTTAGTATATCCAATATTTCATATGTTGTTTTCTGCTGCGATAACTGTGATGTGATCATTTGATATATTGATGAGATGAATACATGATATAGTATATGTGATATATTATATAGACGTTGCTTATATTTTACACCCGCGCTAGCCCTGTCCCGCTCTGTCGTTAGTTACCTAACCTAACGGTGCATGAGAGGACATCGAGGCGAATGCGGATGGCATAAGCGTACGTTGTATTTATCTGTGATATTTAGGTAAATTAAAATTATGGGACTTCATTAATGAGATTAATGAAATAAAAGAAACCTAAAGATGTTGTGGAATCGAATTTTCAAAAAAAAACAGTTCACTCTATTTCTTGCTTTGCATAGCGGTTTCCTTGTAGAATATCCAGCACCTTATTCGATAAGGAAAGAGCCAAGATCCCTTCACCGGGAGTGACCTCTTTAGCGAAACTAGCAGATGCTATACACTCGGTTTGTCTTTTGATTGTTTCTATAGTTTTTGCTTTGCATAGTGGTATTTGTGAAATATTCTGCACCTTATTCGATAAGGAAAGAGCTGAGATCCCTTCACCGGGAGTGACCTCTTTACCAAAACTAGTAAAAGGCTCAAAAACACTCCATTTAAAGTTCACTCGATTCTACAACAATATCAAGTTTAGTACGCAAAAGGTTTTCTTAAAAAACTGTCGTAGCCCTCCGTCATTTCAGATAAGTACTACTTAGTATTCGTGCTGCGATAGTTTGGCATTCGTCAAGGCGTAGTGTACGGTAGCTAACTAGTGCTTATCTGCTAGCATATGATGTGATTGGATTAGGGTATTCGTACGGCGTTGTTTGGCTTTCATCGAAGGTCCTGCGGGTGGGTTTAATTCAATCAGGAAATGTACGGGTTGAACTTGACTAGCGAACTATGGGTTGTTTGGCATTCGTCAAGGTCATAGCACATTAGGGGTAAAATATTATCGGGAATTTCAAGTGTTGAAATTTGCAATGAGATTGCATACCTTCTATGAGATAGTTGAATCCCGATACCCACTGCGAGTAAGAATTACTCTTGGGAGTGTTTTACACATTACAATTAGCGGATCAAGTAGGTGTCTAGAAAAGTGTTAACGGGGTTACGCCCCTGGGAAAACAAGGTTTATTTTAATTAGGTCCGTGCGAAAGCACGGGGAACCTCGCTCAAAGTACCAACACTGGCCTGGCTGAAAGATTGGCGAACTTGTAAGGTGTAATTAATCCCGGCTAGTCTTTCCTTTTAGGGTTTGAAGGAAGATTTGACTAAAACAGTGGGAGCCATCCTGATTAGATAAATTAATAACCAATCTAATCTTGCAAGAGCATACGCTGAGTGTTTTTTTCTCTCTCTCTCCAGGTAGCGACCATGTCACGCCTTAATCAAGATAATAATATGGAAGTACTGACCGAACACGCTTGTTATACTGAACTGGGGAACGTTGGTCCCGCTCCAACTTATAATTGTTATAAGACCGAGCAGGAAATAGGGGATTATCTGGATTCCCGTGCCGCCCAAACGAAGAAAGTGCATGCTGATGCATCTTCTTCACGTCTGTTCATTACCGAGAACTGTTTCTCAGTATCCTCTACGTCCTGGGTATGAGATACCGGATCAGGATCCCGCATATGTAATATGTTACATGGGCTACAGAAAGGTAGAGAACTGGGAATGGGTGATAATTTTCAAGAGTTGGAAACGGTGCAAGTGTTGCAGCCAAGTTTTTTAGCAGTTATCACCCTGTATTATCAAATACATTAATTCTGAACGAATGTTATTAGATACCGAACCTGATATACAACATCATATCAGTCTTTTTATTTAAAGAAGGATATAATTTTGTATTGTTGGATAATGTTTTGAACATTTCCTATATCAAGAGTTGATCGGTTCAGGCACATTATCTAAAAGCATATACGTTCTAAATCAAACCACGGTTCTTAACGTACAGAACACACACAAGAGGAAGAGTTCAGAAATGAATGAATCCTTCTTGAGGCATTGTAGACTAGGTCATATCAATGCGACCCGACTAGCTAAGTTACATAAAGATGTATATTTAAATCAGTTTGAATTTACATCTTGTGAAACTTGCCAATCATGTCACAAAGATAAGATGGCCATATCTCCATTTATTGGAAACAGAGAAAGAGTTAGTGAACTTTTGGGATTGATACATGATGATGTATGTAGGTCCCCTGTCTACAAATGCCAGGACTGGTTCTTTGTACTTCATTACATTCACTCATGATCTCTCAAGATTCAGACATATGTTCCTATTGAAATACAAGTCTGAACCTTTTGAGATATTCAAAGAATATAAGTTAGAAGTAGAGAACCAAAAACGGGAATAAGTATTATGTTCTTTGATGAGATCAGGGAGGAGAATACTTGAGCATGGAATTCTTGGACTATTCTAAAGGAGAATGAGATTCTCTCTCAGCATTACTCCTCCGTATACACCACAGCACGTCGGTGTATCGGGGCGGAGCAATCACACCCTATGTGATAAGGTGTGCTCTATGATAAGTACTACTGAGTTTCCTATTTCCTTTGGGGGGTTATGCTGAGAAGCTGCATACCTATTGAATAGGGTTCCAACCAATTCAGGTGCCTACCACTCCATATGTGATATGGTATGGGAAGAGCCCATCTCTTAAGTAAGTTAAGATTTGGGGTTGTCCGGCCTATGTCTAAAAGCAAAATCCGGACAACCTCGAGGCAAGGTCAGTTCTGTGGAAGTTTGTTGGATATCCTAAGCATTCGCAAGGGAATATCTTCTACCACACTGAAGAGCAAAAGGTATTTTGTTTCTCAGCATGCCACCTTTGCGAAAGGGAATTTCTTATGAAGAAATTAGTGGTAATGAGATAGAACTGGAAGGAGTTCCATCTATACAAACCGCAGCTGATGATTTGGTAGAACCAAATGATTCAATAGTTCCCGACGAATCTCAGCCTCTCCGCCGATCTGGTAAGGTTCCTCACCCACCTGAGAGATACTTCGCTTTTCTCTATGACAGTGGGAGCGAGGATTGCATCATGAGATGATGACCTAACTAGTTTCGAGCAGGCCATCAGAGTGGTGACTCTGTGAGAATGGCTGGATGCTAAGCGATCTGAGATAGAATCCATATACACCAACAAAGTATGGACTTTGGTTGCTTTATCTGAAGGGTTAAATCTCCATCAGAAGAAAGTATATCTTGAGAAGATTACTTGGTGTACATGGAAAAGTTGAGACTTTCAAAACTAAGACTTGTTGCAAAAGGTTCTCGTCATCGACCAGGTGTGGATAATGATGAAACCTTTTCTAGTTCCTATGCTTAAGTTCAACCGGATCCCACTTGCCATTGCTACATACCATGACTACGATATCTGGCGGTTGGGTGTCATGACTACTTTTCTAAATGATGATTTAGAAGAAAGCATCTATAAGTACACAGCCAGAGGGCTTCATAGACAGTGGGAGAGGTGGAAATGTGTGCAAGTTGCTTTATGAGTTAAAGCAACTTGCATCGTGGAGTTAGAACATCTGTTTTGAAGTGGTAGTCAAAGTGTTTGACTTCATCAAAATGGTAGATGAACCTTGTATATACAAAAAGGTAGTAGGGAGTATGGTGGTGATCCTCGTATTGTACGTGGATGACATACTCTTAATAGGGAAGGTGTTTCCTATGCTACACTCGGTCAATCTCCTCTTATCACATTGATTCTCCATATAGGATCAAGGTCTAGGTTTTGGATCTATGAGATAGATCTAAATGGATGTTAGGATTCTCACTGGGTGTAGTGAGATGGTATCAATCAATCCTGGGGAGAATCACTGGATAGCTTCCAGGGTGGTAAGCTCGACTGAATGTCAGTCACAGGCATTGTCTTTACCCTCAATGAAGGGACGGTATGTTGGAAGAGTTCCAAGCTAGATACCGTGACATACTAGACGATAAAGGCTGGATACATTGCTACCAAGGATGCTACCAAAGAGTCAGTCTGGATGTATATAAGTTCATGAGATGAACTTCGTTCCTACCATTGTGAGACAATGGAGTTGTGGCTTAGGCCTAGGAACCCCCGTCCCATCTATGATCCAGACATATTCTAATACAGTATCACCTAATCTTGGAGATGGTTGATCTCCAGGGAGATCTAGGTTAGGAGAGTAGACTTAGAGGTTAATACGGCGGATCCACTCACAAAGGCCTATTCCTAGAAGAGACTTTTATGGGATGGTTGAGTATGGGATACTACAACCACTGCTGATTATTGGGTATGGGATACTACAATAGATGGCCCTAGTGCAAGTGGGAGATTGTTAGTTATATGTATGCCCTAGAGGCCATTACTGTACATATGATGTATATTGTAGTGGATGCTTGGACATATATATGGAGGACTTTCTTGCTCGACATGATAGTATGCTATCTGGTTGCTCTTTATCTTAACATGTACACTGATTGTCTCTATATTATATGTTGATAAAGCCCTTAGGATGAGTACTTGACTACCAGGACTATGATGCAGATCATACTAGTGGAGACAGAGTAGTCGTTAAGTACATCCTTCAAATGTTCCTAGTCGAGGTTGTATCGAGACAGGGCATCGATATACCAGAGTAGACTAGCGTATAACTTCTCGACCCATGTAGATGGACGATGGATGATCCCATATCCATTGGTGTTTGACATCAGAGATAGTATACGGTTGGTCAGTGGAGACGGGTACACTGAACGGACTCGCCGAGAACACCCAGATGGTATTATACCTAACGTCAGATGGCAGTTCTCTGGTGACACTGGTACAGGTTAGTCTGTAGACCCGAGATCGTCATAGAGTCTTGTGTGATTCCCACTGTGCTTTGATTTCCACCTTGCCATGTTCAAGAGAACATGCAAAACGGTGGACTTTGGGTACAGTCCCGAATCACATGGAGGCAATTAGCGATAGGAGTGGTTTCGTCTCTCCCGGTATTGGGGGTTGATGTTGCGCTGTGCTCGATTGGCTATAACAGGAAGTCCCTGGCCAGGGCTGCTTTAGAGATATACTGGTAAGTGTTATCAGTAGTTTCTCGACCCGTTATGAGCCTCATATCGACATGACTTATCGAGTTACTAGGGTCGGACGTTTACCACCCCTAGACGATATATGCGACATATCAGATGAAGAGACCGGACTGTATGGTAGTGTTACTGATTGGATTCGCAGGAGAGTGAGCAGGCTTGCTTGTTGATCTTCTGATCGCTCAATACCCGGGTGGCTGTTACGTTTAGCAAACTGCTAGCGGCTTGTGGGTGTTTGATATGATCATCACCTACTGCCGGCATATTGACGAGTCTTTAGAGTCCTACACAGATGTTTCCTGGCTCAAGCGAAATGGAGTAGGAGCACATATGTGATATGTGCAGGACCGAGATTAATAAGATATGAGATACCGTATTGTATTCTCGCGATTTGTGATATCGGTCGGTTATATGCGATATAGCCGGGTTATCGGATCAAGTGTTGATTCGATAAGTTGTTACATATAAATATTAGTCGGTTATATATGATATAGCTGGATTATTATATCAAGAGTTGATTTAATAATCTAATGGATAATTATATATTTGATATATTAATTTACATTCACTAGTATTAGCTCACTTATGATTTCTTTTCTCACTTGATGTGCACATTGTATATATGTGATATGTATATTTGTGTACATATTTGTGTCATGCTAGGTTACAAATGCAACATTGTATGAGACTTATGCCATGCTAGGGTTTAAGCTAGGGTTTTATTTGTTTTAACCAAATAAAACATTTGGATTTAGTCAAGCTTAAGCTTGAAGAAGCTTGTAGAAAATTGACCAAGTCCACTTGTTTGTCATGCTTAAGATATTTCTTAACCCAAGCCTTAACCTTAGCCCTTGGTTTATTCTCTACATGAGTTAGGCATGAGAGGATAACTCACCATGGTTGCATTTCTAACCTGATGATTTATTCATTCATAACTCTCTCTTCATCTTCTTCTTCAAGAGCTCAAGAATAGAGTTTTCTAGGGTTTGAGTTTGTGATGAAAACTTGTGAGAAAAATAAAACTAAAGTGAGCCCACTTCCTACTTCATCATCCTCTACTACTTGCCATTTGGTATAGGGTGTTTGCTTCACTAATTCCATAATTAGTGAAGAAATAGCTTGGGTTGGTGTCTCCTCGATGTAGATCATCTTCGACCTCGAAGACTTCGAAGCTAGCATGTTTGTTTCTTTACGGGAGCCTCTATTGAGTCCGGAGTACACAATCGCAGCGAAGGGACTACTACGCGGAGCTATTAAAATGAAGGACCGGTCTACAAAGGTTGTATTCCTAGCTCTCTTTACTTGCAAAGTGTTTGTATTTACATTTCCATCGATTTCTAGTATACGATTCTAGAGTTAGGGCTAGCTAGAACGGCAAAAATTTGAATTTGGCATAGACGATGCCTCCCGAAACCTTGCTTCCGTCCTAGGGAACCCTGTAGTAATTGGTACAAGTATATGTTTGTTACACTAACGTAGTTGTTTGTAGTTTGGTACAGAATGTATCAGTGTATACGAGAGGAGCCCAACTATCCTATGGACTATGGGAACAGGAAAGTATAAGGCACCGTCAAAACCCACGGGACAACGACAATGGATGTTAATCTAGTGTCTTTTAGTGTCCATCATCGTGCCACTTTTAATGCATTCCGTACCAATCACTACTATAATAAGGTGTTGCTCCTACAGTTATAGGAATCCATAGGGGCAACATTTTATTGCTCCTACAGATTAATCCGTAGGTCCCCATGGTTGACCCTACGGTGCCCTACGGATTAATTTAAAAATATTAAAACATAATTTATTATTTGGCCATACGGAGCCGCAAAAGAAGACCTTACGGATTAATCCGTAGGGGCATATATGGGTTATTTATAAAAAAAATAGAGCCCAGAAATTTCCTCGTTCCCAAAATTTCCTCGCTCTCACCCGTCTCCCGTGCGCGCCTCGTCGCCACCACACTCCTGCGCGAGCCTCGTTGCCACTTCACTCCCGTGCTTGCCTCATCGTCACCGACATCATCGTCGACGGTAGGAACTCTCTCGTCGCCGATCTCCCCCATGCGTCGTCGGGACAATAGAATTGCTGGGTTAAGGTTAGTAAATTTCATTTTTTAACTTCTAATTATTAATTTATTTGTGTTATTGTTGATTATTGGGTTGCTAATAAGGCTTAGATTTAGTGTTCGGTCTAGGGTTTGGGCTAGGGTTTGGGTTAATTAGTTAGGATTAGGGTTAGGGTTCAGTGTAGGGTTAGGGTTCAGTTCAGGAATAGGGTTGGGCTCGGTTCAGCTCAGGTTAGGGTTAGGGTTAATTAGTTAGGTTTAGGGTATGGGTTAGGGTTTGGGTTAATTAGTTAGGATTAGGGTTAGGGTTCAGTGTAGGGTTAGGGTTCAGTTCAGGAATAGGGTTGGGCTCGGTTCAGCTCAGGTTAGGGTTAGGGTTAATTAGTTAGGTTTAGGGTATGGGTTAGGGTTTAGTTTAGGGTTAGGGTTCGGTTCAGGGTTAGGGTTAGAGGCTAGGGTTAATTAGGTAAAATAGAGTGTATTTGTGTTAGGGTGTTGATTAGGGTTAATTGGGTTAATTAGTGATAATTTGAAGGGTTAGGGTGTTGATTAGGGTTAATTTGGGTTAATTCGGTTAATTAGGATTAAGTTTGGGTTAATTAGGGATAATTTGTGTTGGGGTGATGATTAGGGTTAATTAGGGTTAATTTGGGTTAATTAGGGTTAGGATTTAGGATGCACTAGTTTCATCAGCAGGATACTCGATGATAACGTAAACGTATAATTTTACCGTAAACGCAAGAAAATTTTACCCTAAACTTGAAACTTCGTACTCTTAATAACGAAACGTAAACGTAAAACCTATTCATGTTAAATGTTCAAGTTAAAACCAATATATGATACTCGATGATAATATGAAACTTTCATATTCCCATCGATACTCATATGTGAAAATCAAAGCGCGACTTAGTCCCCGTCTATCAGTTAACATAGGTTCGATGTTCGTCGTGATATAGAACTATACGAAGGTTGTTAAATATCGGACGGTATAGTTCGATACTAATAACCGTCGTGTAGTCTATGTGACAAGAAGATTCAATCGTATGATAACCGATAGATTTGTCCAGTGTGGACAAGTTAGGAATGTATAAAGCAAACACCTGCATTCATTTGTGTTTTCATTCGTTTCGAGTTATTTCGGCGGTACTTTTCCGCTGGTTCTCCATGTACAAAGATAGATTAGATGCTCATTTTAACGTTGTTTCACTGCTTTGGAATGATTATTTATTCTATTACAGTGTACTCGGAGAATAGCGGGGAGGTGCTGCCGAAATTTACTCGAAACGGTTGAAAGCACAAGCGAATGGATGTCTGCTCTATACATTCTTAATGGGATAGAAGCCTTACCCCCAACAGCCGAAACACACGCATACAACACGAATACACAACAAATGCACACACAACACATACACACTAACAACCCTATACTTAAGAGAAATCATAAATTGAAACAAACATATACAGAATACAACCCATACTTGGCTATCCTCAAATCTAACTTTGTTTATCTATAATTTATTCATTTCAACGACAAACGCACGCACAAAGCACATACACGGATTTTCTCCTTTGTCAGTAACCATCCCGTTCTAAAATTTTCAAATATATTCATCATAACTTACAATTTATATGTTATACAGTCTAACATGGCCCATGAGTACATCAGAGTTAAGGACTGGATGTATGTAGATTGGCAACAACGTATACAACCTAAGTTTGTCGCAAGAGTTGCTGCTTTCATTGAATTTGCACGCGCACATAATAAGATCGTGTTAGAGAAGATTCTCTGCCCGTGCGATAGATGTAGGAATAAGTACTGGCAGAAGGTAAAATTCGCAGAGCTTCATATCGTTAAATATGGTTTTACTAGACTTTATACAACTTGGCTATATCACGAGGAAGGAGAAGAAGACAGTAATGCGGCAGAAGAAGAAAGAGAAGACAGTAATGCGGCAGAAGAAGAAGACGGTAACTTCTTTCCAGGAGAAGAGATGGAGGATATGGTAGAGGCTGCCTTAGGTGAATCTATTCGTAACGAAGATAACATTCCTTCCGGTCAAGGACCGCGTGCGGATAAGTATGAAAATTTCATGAATGATGCTAGAAAACCAATTTATGAGAATGCAAAGTATTCCACCCTCTCATGGTTCGTCCAACTTTTCCAGATTAAATGCCTAAATAGATTGAGCAACAAGTCATTTACAATGCTTTTGAAGTTCTTGAAAGATTATATGCCTTCGGGAAATAACGTGCTCGACAGCTGGTACAGAGCCCAGAAGATGATGTCTGATTTGGGTCTGAAGTGTGAGAAGATTCAAGCATGTCCCAAAATTGCGTGTTGTACCGGAAAGAGAATTCAGATTTGAAAGAGTGTCCAACATGCGGAGAGGCCAGGTATAAGCTAAAAGATTCTGATAAGAAGCCCAATATACCTGTCAAGATAGCACGATACTTTCCCATAACACAGAGGCCGCTAAGGCTATTCAGATGCAAGAAATAGCCGAGGTATGATTTGGCATCGCCGTGCTCCTCCAAGTGAAAATGGAAAAATGAGTCATCCAAGAGATTCACCGGTATGGAAGGATTTCGATAGGAGGAATGAAATATTCAGTAGCGATCCTCGTAATATCAGGATCGGACTCGCTAGTGATGGCTTCTTCCCCATTCAACTATATGGCTGGAAGCCACAGCACATGGCATGTTGTAATGATAGTTTATAATCTGTCGTCCTGGTTGTCTATAGATAAATCATACTTTATGATGCCTCTTCTTATCGACGGACCAAACTCAGCGGAAAAAAATATCGACATCTATCTCCGACCTCTGATTGATGAGTTAAAATCTTTATTCATTGATGGTGTAGAGACTTACAATGCAAATACAAATACAACCATCATACTGGGTGCGGTTTTAATGTGGACAATTAATGACTCTCCTGCGTATGGAATGCTATCAGGTTGGTCCGTACATGGTCACAAAACATGTCTTTATTACCATCAACATACAACATCGAAATTCTTGAATTTTAGCAGGAAGGTTTGTTATTACGGCCATCGACATTTCCTGCCTCTAGACCATCCCTACAGTTAGACGTTGTTCACTTTGATGGTCATCAGGAGTTTCTTGGACCTCCAGCCCCACTATCCGGAGAGGACGTGACTGCTCAGTGGGATAGTTACAATAATGTGACCTTCGGGATAGATCCAACAAAACATGTCAAACCACCATTCTCGAACAAGTTAAGCATTTTCTTCGAGCTTCCGTACTGGTCAACAAATTTAGTGCGTCATTGTCTGGACGTCATGCACATAGAGGAGGGAGTATCCGAGCACGTACTCAACTTACTTCTTTGTAAAGACGAAAAATCGAAAGACAACCTCCATGCTCGGATGGATCTTCAGGATTGGGGAATTAGAAGTGCGTTGCATCCTAAACCGATAGCGGGTAAATCAGGCAAGTTTGTAATTCCCAATGCCGCGTATCATATGTCACAACCGGAGAAGAAAAAAATCCTGCAGGTGTTGCATGATTTGAAAGTTCCCACAGGTTTCTCAGGATCATTTAGCAAGAAAATAAAAATTGTGAAAGGCAAGATCGATGGGCTGAAATTTCATGATCACAATGTTATTATGGAGCACCTTCTTCCATTAGCCCTCAGGACTCCCCTTCCCCAATCGGTTGGTCTAGTAATCAATGACCTATGTTGTTTCTGTAGAGAATTATACGTTAAAACCCTGGATGTTGTGACCCTGAAGATCGATTGCTATTCCCTGTGGATGGCGACCCTTGAGACAGAGGGAGCGGCTCTCCTACATACTCTGGCCTTTGCGAGAGTCGACATAGATACATGGCCTCTCTTGTGCCAATATTTCGACTCTCAGCGCAAACAGGTTTGTAATTTAAATGTAATTAATTGTTTAGTATATAATTTATTTTTTTGTGTTTTTTAATTAGAAAACTAAATCTGAATATGTTGTGCAGAAACATACCGATCAAAATAAAGAGAATAGGATGTCGGCGAAGAGGGGTCGCCCGACTTATACAGGTGGCTCGAGGAATATTACTCGTGCCAAGGAGGTATCGGTAAATTATGTTAGTTATATGTATGCCCTAGAGGCCATTACTGTACATACGATGTATATTGTAGTGGATGCTTGGACATATATAGGGAGGACTTTCTTGCTCGACATGATAGTATGCTATCTGGTTGTACTTTATCTTAACATGTACTCTGATTGTCTCTATATTACATGTTGATAAAGCCCTTAGGATATGTACTCGACTACTGGGTCTATGATGAGATCATACTAGTAGGGCCACGGTAGTCGACGAGTACATCCTATAACTGTTCCTAGTCGAGGGTGTATCGAGACAGGGCATCGATACACCAGAGTAGACTAGCGTATACGTATCTTGACCCATATGATGGGCGATGGATGATCCCATATCCATCGGTGTTTGACATCAAGGATGGTGTACGGGTGCTCAGGAGAGACTGGGTACGCTGGACGGACTCGCCGAGAACTCCCAGATGGTATTATACCTCACGTCAGATGGCAGTTCTCCGGTGACACTAGTACAGGTTAGTCTGTAGACCCGAGATCGTCATAGGGTCTTGTGTGATTCCCACTGTGCTTTGATTTGCATCATACCACGTCCAAGAGGGTGTGCAAAAAGGTGGCTTTTGGGTACAGTCCCAAATCACATGGAGGCAATGAGCGATAGGAGGGGATTCGTCTCTCCCGGTATAGGGAGTTGATGTTGTGCTGTGTTCGATTGGCTATAACTGGAAATCCCTGGCCAGGATTGCTGAGATTTACTGGTAAGTGTTATCAGTAGTTTCTCGAACTGTTATAGACCTCATATCGACATGACTTATCAAGCTACTGGGGTCTGACGTTTACCACCCCTAGGCGAGATATGCGACATATAAGACGAAGAGACCGGACTGTACGGGAGTGTTACTGATTGGATTCGCAGGAGAATGTATAGGCTTGCTTGTTGATCTTCTGATCGCTCAATACCTGGGTGGCTGTTACGTTTAGCTGACCGCTTGCAGCTTGTGGGTGTTTGATATGATCATCACCTACTGCCGGCGTATTGACGATTCTTTAGAGTTCTACACAGAGGTTTCTTGGCTCAGGCAAAACGGAGTAGGAGCACATATATGATATGTGCGGGACCGAGAACAATACGTGTATGTGATACCGTATTAGATTCTCACGATATGAGATATCGGCCAGGTATATGAGATATAACCGGGTCATCGGATCAAGTGTTGATTTGATGAACTGATACAGATTATATTAGTCGGTTATTTGTGAAATAGCCGGATTATCGGACCAAGTGTTGATTCGATAATTTAATGTATAATTATATATTTGATATATTAAATTACATTAACTAACACAGGCTCGCTTTATTGATTCATTTTCTCATCGGGTAATACATTGATATATATGCGATATATGTTAATTGTATTATTTTATTTTGTTACAATAAATATTATATATGTGATATATAATATTGTAACAAGTTATGATTATAATGCAACATGATTAGTGGAGATTAAACATGGTTAGGGTTTGATTTGGGTTAATGTTTTCTAGAAGCTTCTAGAAGTTTTTACTTTGTTTCTTGCAAAGATATTTGTGTTGATATTTTGTAAGATATTTCCAAACCCAGCCCACACCCTTTAACCCTAGTTAACTCTCTACATATGTTAGCCTTTTCTTTGGTCAACCATGGTTGCATTGTGTAGTTATCATAACAATTCATTATTCATCACAAAAGGATGATTGATTCTTCTTCTTCTTCCTCCTTGCAAAGCTTTCTAGCTTTGGATTTAGTGATGGATTAGTGTGAGATTATGATAACAAATGAGAGATAAAATCCTACTTCATCATCCTAATCTATCCTAGCCATTTAGATTAGGGTGTTCACTTCATTTAGTGAGTGAGAGCTTGTGTTATAGAAACTTCAAGGTAGATCATCTTAGTTATCGAAGATCGGAAGCAAGCTTGCATCTTTCTCTTCGTGGAGCCTCTCTAGAGTCCGGGAACATGATGATCGCAGTGAAGGGACTTCAACACGGAGGTTTAGAACTGAAGGACCGGACTACAAAGGTTGTAATCCCAAACTCTTAGATGTTAAAGTGTTTAACATGCTTTGTTTCGCCTAATCTCTAGTTTAAAGATTTTGGTTAGGGTTTTTCTGCACGTCTAAATTTTAAATCGGGCATGGTTGATGCCTTGTAGACCCTTGTGAGAGTGCCTAGTAACCCTACAGTGGTATCAGAGCCAAGCTAGAGCTTTAGGCGAAGTCTAGACGAAATTTAAAGTCCGATCGAACTCCGAATACCCGTAAAACCCTAGTTTCTGGAAATTTTTCAAAAATGTGATTTTTTCTTCATTAAAAATACTCAAAAAAATCAGCAGGGAATTCTAAGGATTTATGTAAAAAAACGAACCATTAATTCTCTTAAAGCGCCGCGGAACCGCGGCCGTACCATGGCTTGTGCGGCGGTTCCGCGGCGCTACAGTGGCATTAGGGTTTGAATTTTGTACAGTAAAATCCGTAGCTAATTCCTGATACTTCTGGGTATTTTTGATTTTACTCAAGTGTTGAGTTTTCTGGGTTGTATTGGGAGCTCGTTGATTCGATCGGAAAGTTTAACTTCGTTTAATTTTTTCCGGATAATTTTAGAACGTGTTAAAAAGTTCGAACGGATATCACTTTTTCCCCTGTCGGAAATTTTTTCAAAAGTTGGATTTTTTTCTCGAGTTTGAAACTTCCGGAAAATCATGCAAGTAACGCGGTGGACCCTCTAGAAGACAACAAACCTTAACTCGATTATGTGACCGTCTTAACCGCCTCTAAACCTTAGGGTTTGGGGCAGTACGGCGTTGCCACATATGAGGCGTTGGCTTGACCCTTCTACGGCTGGACCATTGGTACTGTGGCATGTGTGGATGTTTTAAAACTAATTTCAAGTGTTGAGAACTTTTTGGGAAATCTTGGGTGTTTGTTTATTCGATCGGAAAGTTTAACATTGTCTATTTATCTAGAATGTGATACAATATTTGGAATCCACAAGTAGTTATGAGATAACTAATTTGAATGTTATAAATCTAGCAGTTCGGTCTCAATTGATCGGTTGCCACAGAATTTTGATGTGATCAAAAGTCCGTCGCAATCACGTAGCGTACGCGGATACTCGCTGGGTAAACTTAATAGACAGCTACGCCCCATAGCCCCGACCAAGTGACTGTAGGAGAACCCCATCGCCAAAAGCATCCGCTCGGGTGCTCGCGATAGCGGTGTTCCGCCTTAGTGCACTTCGTCGACGGCATCGGGGGTGCGGCCGTCTACTAAAGTTTGCGACGAACATTCGATCAGGTTACCGGGAATCTTGTTGAATTGCCCGACTTGATATTGAAAAGAGTTTTCGATAATGAGACTAAAATGCGGGGTTTATAATTGTTAGGCATGCGATGTCTAAGGAATTCATTTGGTTAGACATGCGATGTCTAAGGAGGTTGCGGATTCCAACTGTTGTAGTTTTACACTTTCTTTTTTGTGACCGTAAGTGTAGTATGTAGTTGTATCGCCGGTTTTCGTTTCTATACATCGACGACAATCGGTGTATGCATACTTACTTACGTTGATGACATGTGATGTTATGTGTTGCTGTGATATGTTGTATTGGATCGTCGTGTTCTGAATTGCCGGGGGTTTTATGTGAGATGAGAGTTTTTCTTTTTCATTCATGTAAAATTCATTTGTATGTAATATTCTTTTATTGGGGTACTTCCGGGCTGAGGATGATGTCGCCATTGTATTTTATTTACTTTTCCGCATTAGGTAGACCCAAGGCGAGGAGCACAAGTAACCGGGTTCTAGGGTCCAGTGGGAGACCATCTCGAGGAGTCGAGACCGGGTCTCCTAACCCTAGAATTGGCAGTGTTCCTTGCCGCTCTCGTAGGGGTCTAGGGTGTGGGTTTGGCTATTCATCGCGACCGTGGAATCCGTATTTTATACAGGCTCGTATTAAAACACGGACGTCCTAGTATATCCAATATTTCATATATGTTCTTCTGCTGCAATGTTCTGTGATGAGATCATATTACTGCCTGAGACGAATGTTTATATTATATATATGAGATATATGTTATATTGCAGATTTCGTTTCAAAAGTGATGCTTATGAAGCATAATAAAATGGGACTTCATTAATGAGATTAATGAAACTAAAAGAAACCTAAAGATGTTGTAGAAATTTGTTTAAAAACTGGTAGCTCTAGTTCTTACTTTGCATAGCGGTGTTCCTTGTAGAACATCCAGCACCTTATTCGATAAGGAAAGAGCCGAGATCCCTTCACCGGGAGTGACCTCTTTAGCGAAACTAGCAGATGCTACAAACTCGGTTTGTCTTTTGATTGCTTATATAGTTTTTGCTTTGCATAGTGATATTTGTGAAATATCATAATCCTTATTCGATGAGGAAAGAGCCGACGATCCCTTCACCGGGAGTGACCTCTTTAGAAAAACCAGAAAAGGCCTCAAAAACATTCCTTTTAAAAATCACTCGATTCTACAACGATATCAAATTCATTACGCAAAGGGTTTTCTTAAAAACCTGTCGTAGCCCTCCGTCATTTCAGAAAAGTAACAGTTAGTATTCGTGCTGCGTTTGTTGACCTTGTCAAGGCGTAGTGTGCGGTAGCTGATTACTGCTTATCTGCATAAGCATATGATGCGATTGGATTAGGGTAGTCGTGCGACTTTGTTGACCTTGTCAAGGATCGTGCAGGTGGGTTTAATTCATATCAGGAAATGACGGGTTGAACTTGACTTGCGGTCTATGGTTTGTTGACCTTGTCAAGGTCATAGATCGCTCGAGGTAAAATATTATTGGGAATTTCAAGTATTGAAATTTGCAATGAGATTGCATACCTTCTATGAGATAGTTGGATCCCGATACCCGCTGCGAGTAAGAGTTACTCCTGGGAGAGTCTTACACATTACAATTAGCTGATCAAGTAGGTGTCTAGAAAGGTGTTAACGGGGTTACGCCCCGGGGAAAACGATGTTTACTTTAATTAGGTCCGTGCGAAAGCACGGGGAACCTCCCTCAAAGTACCGGCACTGGCCTGGCTGAAAGATTGGCGAACTTGTAGGGTGAAATTAATCCCGGCTAGTCTTTCCTTTTAGGGTTTGAAGGAAGATTTGACTAAAACAGTGGGAGACATCCTGATTAGATAAATTGATAACCAATTTAATCTTGTAAAAGAGCACGCTGAGTGTTTTCTTCTCTCTCTCTAGGTAGCGACCATATCACGTCTTAATCAAGATAATAATACGGATGGATTGACCGAACACGCTTGTTATACTGCGCTAGGGAACGTTGGTCCCGCTCCAACTTATAATTGTTATAAGACAGAGCAGGAAATAGGGGATTATCAGAATTCCCGTACCGCCTAAACGAAGAAAGTGCATGTTGATGCATCTTCTTCGGGTGTGTTCATCACACAGAACTGTTTCTCAATATCCTTTACGTCCTGGGTATTTGATACCGGATCAGGATCCTACATATGTAATTTGTTACATGGGCTACAAATAGGTAGATAACTGAGAACGGGTGATAAGTTTCATGAGATAGAAACGGTGCAAGTGTTGCAGCCAAGTATGTTGGTAGTTATCACCCTGTATTACCAGAATACATTGATTCTGAACGAATGTTATTAGATACCGAACCTGATATACAACATCATATTAGTCTCTTTATTAGTAAAGAAGGATATAATTTTGTATTGTTGGATAATGTTTTGAACATTTCCTACATCAAGAGTTGATCGGTTCAGGCACGTTATCTAAAAGCATAGACGTTCTAAATCAAACCACAGTTCTTAATGTACAGAACACACACAAGAGGAAGAGTTCAGAAATGAACGAATCCTTCTTGTGGCATTGTAGACTATGTCATATCAATGCGACCCGACTAGCTGAAGTTACATAAAGATGCATATTTAAATTAGTTTGAATTTACATCTTGTGAAACTTGTCGGTCATGTCACAAAGATAAGATGACAAAAGCTCTGTTTATTGGAAACAGAGAAAGAGTTAGTGAACTCTTGGGATTGATACATGTTGATGTATGAAGGTCCCCTGTTTACACATGCCAGGACCGGTTCTTTGTACTTCATTACATTTACTAATGATATCTCAAGATTCAGACATATGTTCCTGTTGAAACACAAGTCTGAAACTTTTGAGATAATCACAGAATATAAGTTAGAAGTAGAGAACCAAAAACCGGGTATAAGTATTATGTCCTTTGATGAGATCAAGGAGGAGAATACTTGAGCACGAAATTCCTGGACTATTCTAAAGGAGAATGAGATTCTCTCTCAGCATTACTCCTCCGTATACACCACAGCACGTCGGTGTATCGGGGCGGAGCAATTACACCCTATATGATATGGTGTGCTCTATGATGAGTACTACTGAGTTACTATTTCCTTTTGGGAGTTATGCACTTGAGAAGCTGCATACCAATTGAATATGGTTCAAATCAAATCAGTTGCCTACCACTTCATATGTGATATGGAAAGGGAAGAGCCCATATTTTAAGTTTGTTAAGATTTGGGGTTGTCCGGCCTATGTCTAAAAAGCAAAATCCGGACAAGCTCGAGGCAAAGTCAGTTCTGTGGAAGTTTGTTGGATATCCCCAAGCATTCGCAAGGGAATATCTTCTACCAAACCGAGGAACAAAAGATGTTTTGTTTCTCAACATGCCACCTTTGTGAAAGGGAATTTCTTGTGAAGAAATTAGTGGACATGAGGTAGAACTGGAAGGAGTTCCAGCTATACAAACTGCAGCTAACGATTTGGCAGAACCAAAGGATTCAGTAGTTTCCAACGAACCTCGGCCTCTCCGCCAATCTAGTAGGGTTCCTCACCCACCTGAGAGATACTTCGGTTTCTCTATGACAGTGAGAGCGAGGATTGCATCATGAGATGATGACCCAACTAGTTTCGAGCTGGCCATCAGGAGTGGGACTCTGTAAGAATGGCTGGATGCTTAGTGATCTGAGATAGAATCCTTATACACTAACAAAGTATGGACTTTGGTTGCTTTATCTGAAGGGTTAAATCCCCATCAGGAGCAAATATATCTTGAGAAGATTACTTGGTGTACATGGAAAAGTTAAGACTTTCAAAGCTATGCTTAAGTCCATCCAGATCCTACTTGCCACTGCTACATACCATGACTACGATATCTGGTGGTTGGGTGTCATGACTGCTTTTCTAAATGATGTTTTAGAAGAGAGCGTCTATAAGTACACAACCAGAGGGCTTCGTAGACAGAGGGAGCAGCGGAAACGTGTGCAAGATATTTTATGTGATAAATCAGGCATCGCGGAGTTGGAACATCTGTTTTGATGTGGTAGTCAAAGAGTTTGACTTCATCAAAATGGTATATGAACCTTGTATATACAAAAAGGTAGTAGAGAGCATGGTGGTGATCCTCGTAGAGTACGTGGATGACATACTCTTGATAGGGAAGGAGTTTCCTATGCTACGCTCGGTCAATCTCCGCTTATCAGAATGATTCTCCATATAGGATCAAGGTGATACCTCCTAAATCCTGGGTTATGGATCTATGAGATAGATTTATTTGGATGTTAGGATTCTCACTAGTTGTAGTGAGATGGTATCAATCGATCCTGGGGAGAATCACTGGAAAAGTTCCAGGGTGATAAGGACGACTGAATGTCAGTCGCAGGCATTGTCTTTACCCTCAGTGGAGGGACGGTATGTTGGAAGAGTTCCAGGGTACATACCGTGACATACTAGACGATTAAAAGCAAGATACATCGTTACCAAGGATGCTACCAAAGAGGCAGTCTGGATATATATAAGTTCATGAGATGAACTTCGTTCCTGCCATTGTATGACAATGGAGTTATGGCTTCGGCCTAGGAACCCCCGTCCCATCAGAAATCCAGATATCATTCTTAGGCAGTATCACCTGATCATGGAGATGGTTGATCTCCAGGGAGATCGAGGTTAGGAGAGTAGACACAAAGGACAACAGCACGGATCCACTCACAAAGGCCTATTTCCCAGTTGAGACTTTTATGGGATGGTTAAGTTGTAGGGTTCCTAGGCACACTAATGAAGTCTCACAAGTGATCAAACATGGCTAATTCAAATTTTACATGTGCCTACGAACCCTAATACGGATCGTTAACTAGATTTGTAAGCTATGTGATGCAAGTTAACAACTTAAATGCTAAAGGAAAGGAGCTACAACCTTTGTAGATCCGGTCCACCACTTCCTAAGCTCCGCGATGATGTTCCTCCGCTGTCCAAATCGGATTCCGGACTCTAGCATCGGCTTCATCGAAGAAATGGGCGGGCTTGGTCGTCGGCTTCGATGCCGAAGATGATCTATGTCGAGGCATCACTAGATCAAGCTCCCACTTTACCAAGTCATGAAACTTATGAAGAAAACACCCTATACTACTTGGCAAGAGGTAGAGGATGAAGAAATAGGAAGTGGGTTCACTTTAGAATTGGATTTCTCACTCATTTTGTCTAGTTGCCATTGATGTAGAAAGCTTTTCTTTCTTGCTCATGAAGAAGAAGAAGAAAGAAAATGAATATGATAAGTATTTTAAAAAGAAAATAAAATGAATACTTATCATGTATTCAACCATGGTTTAGTGTAGAGATTTAACTAAGGTTAGATGAATGGTTAGGGTTAGAGAAGAGACAAAAATGGTGGACTTGTTCAAAGCTTCAAGAAGCTTCAAATAAAAACAAAACTAGCAACCATTCTTTTCTCTTTATCTTTTCTAAATGAAATAAATAAAATAAATAAATAGATAAATGAATAAGAAAAAGAAATGAAACCCTAACCACTAACTAACCATGGTTTAATTCTTTACACAAAACCAAGCTAGAATGTATCATCAAACATGATACAATCATGTGCACAAAAAATATATCACATATACAATGTGCATTTCAAGTGAGTAAATCCATTTAAAGTGAACCAATACTAGTTAATGCAAAGTAATATATCAAATATATAATTATACATTAAATCATTAAATCAACACTTGATTCAATGATCCGGTTATGTCGCATATAACCGGCTAGTATCCAATGTATCGGCTTATCGAATCGATCCTTGATTCGATAACTAGGTTATATCGCATATAACCAATCAATACATTCATCGCGAGAATGGAACACGGTATCACATACACGAATTATTCTCGGTCCCGCACATATCTCATATGCGCTCCTATTTCATTTCGCTTGAGCTAGGAAACCTCTGTGTAGGACTCTAAAAACTCGTCAATACGCCGGCAGCAGATGATGATCATATCAAACACCCACAAGCCGCAAGCGGTCTGCTAAACGTAACGGCCACCCGGGTATTGAGCGATCAGAAGATCGACGAGCAAGCCCGCTCACACTCCTGTGAATCCAACCAGTAACACTTACCGTACAGTCCGGTCTGTTCGTCTGATATGTCGCATATCTCGCCTAGGGGTGGTAAACGTCAGACCCCAGTAGCTCGATAAGTCATGCCGACGTGTGGTCCATAACATGTGTGAAACTACTGATAACACTTACCAGTAGATCACTGCAACCCTGGCCAGGGATTTCCTGTTATGGCCAGTCGAGCATAGCGCAACATCAACCCCCAATACCGGGAGATTCGAATCCCCTCCTATCGCTCATTGCCTCCATGTGAATCGGGACTGTACCCAAAAACCACCTGTTTGCACGACTCAGTAGAGCCGTGGTAGGGTGGAAATCAAAGCACAGTGGGAGACACACAAGACTCTATGACGATCTCGGGTCAACAGACTAAGTTGTACCAGTGTCACCAGAGAACTGCCATCTGACGTGAGGTATAATACCATCTGGGAGTTCTCGGCGAGTCCGTTCAGTGTACCCAGTCTCCACTGAGCACCCGTATACCATCTCTGATGTCAAACACCAATGGATATGGGATCATCCATCGCCCATCGCATTGGTCGAGAAGATATATGCTAGTCTATTCTGGAATATCGATGCCCCGTCTCGATATTCCCTTGACTAGGAACATTGAAGGATGTACTCATGGACTATCCAGGCCCCACTAGTATGATCTGCATCACAGTCCTGGAAGTCGAGTACACATCCTAAGGGCTTTATCAACATGTAACAGAGAGACAGAAAGTATACACGTTAAGATAAAGAGCAACCAGATAGCGTACTATCATGTCGAGCAAGAAAGTCCTATCTATATATGTCCCAGCATCCACTACAATATACATCCAATGTACAGTAATGGCCTCTAGGGCATATATATAACTAACAATCTCCCACTTGCACTAGTGCCATCTGTAGCAGTAGTTGTAGTATCTAATACTCAACCATCCCCTAAAAGTCTCTCTTTGGGAAAAGGCCTTCGTGAGTGGATCCGCCGTATTGTCCTCTGAGTCTACTCTCCTAACCTTGATCACACTGGAGATCAACTATCTCCATGATCAGGTGATGCTGCCTCAGAATATGTCTGGGTCACTGATGGGACCAGGGTTCCAGGGCCAAAGCCTCACTTCCATTGTCACACAATGGTAGGAACCTAGTTCATCTTATGAACCAATATACACCCAAACTACCTCTTTGGTAGTATCTTAAATAGCGATGTTACCAGCCTTTATCGTCTAGTTTGCCACGGTATCTAGCTTGGAACTCTTCCAGCATACCGTCCCTTTACTGAGGGTAAAGACAATGCCTGTGACTGACATTCAGTCGTCTTTATCACCCTGGAACCCTTTCCAGTGATTCTCCCCAGGATCGATTGATACAATCTTACTGTACCTAGTGAGAACCCTAACATCCCTTTAGATCTATCTCATAGACCCAAATCTCAGGATTTAGGAGGTATCATCTTTATCCTATTGGAGAATCCATGTGATAAGAGGAGATCGACCGATCGTAGTATTGGAAACTCTTTTCCTATCAAGAGTATGTTGTCCATGTACAATACGAGGACGGCCACCTTACTCTCTACTACCTTTTGGTATATACAAGGTTCGTCTACTATTTTGATGATGTCAAACCGTTTGACTAACTCACCAAAACAGATGTTCCAACTCCGCGATGCCTGCTTCATCACATAAAACATCTTGCACATGTTTCCGCTGCTCCCACTGTTTACGTAGCCCTCTGGCTGTGTTCTTATAGACGTTCTCTTCTAAATCATTATTTAGAAAAGTAGTCATGGCACCCAACCACCAGATATCGTAGTCATGGTATGTAGCCGTGGTAAGTAGGATCCGGATGGACTTAAGCATAGGCACTGGAAAAGGTATCATCATTATCCACGCCTGGTTGATGACTTAAAACCTTTAACAAGTCTAGCTTTGAAAGTCTCAACTTTTCCATCTACACCAAGTAATCTTCTCAAGATATACTTGCTCCTGATGGGGATTTAACCCTTCAGATATAGCAACCGCAGTCCATACTTTGTTGGTGTATAAGGATTCCATCTCAGATCGCTAAGCATCCAGCCATTCTTACAGAGTCCCTACTCTTGATGGCCTGCTCGAATCTAGTTGGGTCATCATCTCATGATGCAATCCTTGCTCCCACTGTCATCGAGAAACCGAAGTATCTCTCAAGCAGGTGAGGAACCCTGCTAGATCGGCGGAGACGCTGAGGTTCGTCGGGAACTATTGAATCCTTTGGTTCTGTCAAATCATCAGCTGCAGTTTTGTATATCTGGAACCTTTCCAGTTCTACAGAACTGACCTTGCCTCGATCTTGTCCGGATTTTGCTTTTGACATAGGCCGGACAATCCCAAATCTTAACTTACTTAAGAGATAGGCTCTTCCCATACCATATCTCATATGGAATGGTAGGCAGTGATCTGATTCGAACCTAATTCAATAGGTACGCAGCTTTTCAAGCGCATAACCCCAAAAGGAAATAGGTGACTCAGTAATACTCATCATAGAGCACACGATATCTAATATTGTGTGATTGCTCCGCCCCGATACACCGTTGTGCTGTGGTGTATTCAGAGGAGTAATACTGAGAGAGAATCTCATTTTCCTTTAGAATGGTCCAGGAATGCCATGCACAAGTATTCTCCTCCCTGATCTCATCATAGGTCATAATACTTATACCCGTATTTTGGTTCTCTACTTCCAACTTATATTCTGTGAATACCTCAAAAGCTTCGGACTTATGTTTCAACAGGAACATACGACTGAATCTTGAGAGATTATCAGAGAATATAATGAAGTATGAAGAACCAGTCCTGGCATGTGTAGACAGGAGACCTTACATACATCAACATGTATCATCCCAAGAGTTTACTAACTCCTTCTCTGTTTCCAGTAAACAGAGCTATGGTCATATTATCTTTGTGACATGACTGGCGAGTTTCACAAGATGTAAATTCAAACTAATTTAAATATGCATCTTTATGTAACTCCAGCCAGTCGGGTCACATAGATATGACCTAGTCTACAATGCCTTAAGAAGAATTCGTTCATTTTTGAACTCTTCCTCTTTTGTGTGTTCCATATACTAAGAACTGTAGTTTGATTTAGAACATCAATACTTTTAGATAACGTGCCTGAACCGATAAACTTTTGATATAGGAAATGTTCAAAACATTATCCAACAATACAAAATTTTACCGTTTCTTTACTAACAAAGAGACAGATATGATTTTGTATATCAGGTTCGGTATCTAATAGCATTTGTTCAGAATCAATGTATTGGTAATACAGGGTGACAGTGACCAACAGACTTGGCTGCAACACTTGCCCCGTTTTCTGTCTCATGAAACTTATCACCCGTTCTCAGTTTTTCTACCCTTTTGTAGCCCTATGTAACAGATTACATATCTGGGATCTTGATCTGGTATCAAATACCCAGGATGTAGAGGATACTGAGAAAACAGTTCTGTATAATGAACACACCCGAAGGAGATGCATCATATGCACTTTCTTCGTTTGGGCGGCATAGAAATTCTGGTATTCCCCTAATTCCTGCTCTGTCTTATAACAATTATAAGTTGGAGCGGGACCAACGTTCCCCAGCTCAGTATAACAAGCGGGTTCGGTCAATATCCGTATTATTATCTTGATTAAGGCGTGATATGGTCGCTACCTGGAGAGAGAGAGAAGAAAACACTCTGCGTGCGCTCTTGCAAGATCAGACTGGTTATATATTTTATCTAATCAGGATGGCTCCCACTGTTTTTATCAAATCTTCCTTCAAACCTTAAAAGGAATAACCAGCCGGGATTAATTACACTCTATAAGTTCGCCAATCTTTCAGCCAGGCCAGTGTCGGTACTTTGAGGGAGGTTCCCCATGCTTTCGCACGGACCTAATTACAGTAAACCTCGTTTTCCCAGAGGCGTAACCCCGTTGACACCTTTCTAGACACCTACTTGATCGGCTAATTGCAAAGTGCAAAACTCTCCCAGGAGTAACAATTACTCGCAGTGGGTATCGGGATCCAACTATCACATAGAAGGTATGCAATCTCATTGCAAATTTCAACACTTGAAACTCCCGATAATGGTCTTTACCCCTAGCACCTATGACCTTGGCTAAAGTCAACAAATCATAGGTACTAGTCAAGTTCTACCCGTCATTTCGTGATTAATTAGACCCATCCATATGACCCTTGGCTAAGGTCAACAAAGCCACATGACTGTCCTAACTAATCGCATCATATGCTGTGTAGGAAGACATCACTTAGCTACCGCACACTACGCCTCGGCTATGGTCGACAAACGTAGCACGAATACTAAGTACTCTACTTCCTAAAATGACAGAGGGTTGCGAATGGTTTTTAAGAAAACCTTTAACGCTTTGAACTTGATCTCGTTGTGGAATCAAATGGTTTTAAAATGGAATGTTTTTTAGGCTTTTCTAGTTTTGCTAAAGGGGTCACTCCCGGTGAGGGGATCGTCGGCCCTTTCCTCGTCGAATGAGGTACGGGATATATCATATATATCACTGTGCAAAGCAGAAACTATAGAAGCAATCAAAAACAAACCGAGTGTGTAGCATCTGCCAGTTATTGCTAAAGGAGTCACTCCCGGTGAAGGGATCTCGGTCCTTTCCTCATCGAATAAGGTGCAGGATGTTCTACAAGGAACACCGCGATGCAAAGCAAGAGCTGTAGCTACCTGTTTTTATTTTGAAATTCGATTCCACAACATCAATTAGGTTTATTTTCTTTCATTAATCTCATTAATGAATATCCCATCATTTAAGTCCACCTAATCATCACAGATAAATATAACGTACGCTTACGCCATCCGCATTCGCCTCGATGTCCCGTCTGCACCGTTAGGTTAGGTAACTAACGCCAGAACGAGGCAGGGCTAGCGCGGGTGTAAAACATAAGCAACGTCTATATAATATATCATATATACTATATATAATATCTGTCACGGAACATCACATGATTACATCACAGATAAATCACAGCAGAAGATACATATGAAATATTGGATATACTAGGACATCCGTGTTTTCAATACGAGCCAGTATAAAACACGGATTCCACGGTCGCGATGAATAGCCAATCCCACACCCCTAGACCCCTACGAGAGCGACAAGCAACCCTACCAATTCTAGGGTTAGGAGACCCGGACTCGACTCCTCGAGTTGGTCTCCCACTGGACTCCAGAACCCAGTTACTTGTGCTCCCCTCCATGGGTCTATCCTAGTGCGGAAAAGAAAATAATATACAAAGGGTGACATCTTCCACAACCTGGAAGTGCCCCAATAAAAGAATATTACATACAAGTTTTTACATGAATGAAAATGAAAAACACTCATCTCACATAAAAAAAACCCCGGCTATTCAAACACGACGATCCAATATAACATATCCAGCAACACATAATATCACATGTCATCAACGTAAGTAAATATGCGCATCCCAATTGTCGTTGACATATAGCAACGAAACCGGCGATATCACATATTACACTTACGGTCACAGAAAAGAAACTGTAAAACTACAACAGTTGGAATCCGCAACCTCTATAGACATCGCATGCCTAATCAAATGAATTCCTTAGACATCGCATGCCTAACAATTATAAACCCCGCATTTTAGTCTCATTGTCGAAAACTCTTTTCAACGTCAAGTCGGGCAATTCAACAAGATTCCCGACATCCTGATCGAATACTCGTCGCAAACTTCAGTAGGCGGCCGCACCCCCGACGCCGTCGACAAAGTGCACCAAGGCGGAACACCGCTGCCGCGAGCACCCGAACGGATGCTTTCGGCGACGGGGTTCTCCTACAGTCACTTGGTCGGGGCTATGGAGCGAGGCTGTCTATTAAGTTTACCCGGCGAGTATCCGCGTACGCTACGTGATTGCGACGGACTTTTGATCACATCAAAATTCCGTGGCAACCGATCAAGTGAGACTAAACCGCTAGATTTATAACATTCATTCAGTTATCTCATAACTTATTGTGAATTCCAATTATTGTATCACATTCCGGATAAGATAGAAAACGTTAAACTTTCCGATCGAACAATCGAACACCCAAGTTTTCCCGACACAGCTCAACTCATGAAATAAGTTCAAAGACATTCACTTCGTGCCTCAGTACCAACGGTCCAGCCGTAGAAGGGTCAAGCCAACGCCTCACATGTGGCACGCCGTACTGCCCCAAACCCTAAGGTTCAAAGGGCAGTTCAAGACGGTCACATAATCGAGTTAAGGTTTGTTGTCTTCTAGAGGGTCCATCGCGTTACTTGCACTACTTAGAACGTCTTTAAACCCCGGAAAAGTCCAACAATTGGAAATTTCCCAACAGTGGAAAACTTGGGTATTTATATCCGGTCGAACTTTTTAACATATTCAAAAATATCCGGAAAGCCACATAGACAAAGTCTGATAATCCGATCAAATCTACGATTCCCAATACAACCCCAGACCACTCAACTCTTGAGTCAAATTAAAAATTCCCAGAAAATACGGCAATAAGATTTAAGAGTTGCTGTGCAAAAATTACTGGGAGAAGGGACAAAGTTGCCGCGGAACCGCCGCATTAGCCATGCTAATGCCGCGGTTCCGCCGCAAGGTTGTGGAATCATGGGTACGGGCTTCACAGTAATTCTTACAATTACCTGCTGAATTTTCTGCATATTTTTAATGTGGAAAAATCCCCGAAATTGAAAAATGTACAGAGAGCAATATTGGGTTTAGGGTTTCAGTTCGATCGGGTTTCAAACTTCGTCTACGCATCGCCTAAGGCTCTAGCTAGGCTCTGATACCACTGTAGGGTTCCTAGGCACACTAATGAAGTCTCACAAGTGATCAAACATGGCTAATTCAAATTTTACATGTGCCTACGAACCCTAATACGGATCGTTAACTAGATTTGTAGGCTATGCGATGCAAGTTAACAACTTAAATGCTAAAGGAAAGGAGCTACAACCTTTGTAGATCTGGTCTACCACTTCCTAAGCTCCGCGATGATGTCCCTCCGCTGTCCAAATCGGATTCCGGACTCTAGCATCGGCTTCATCGAAGAAATGGGCGGGCTTGGTCGTCGGCTTCGATGCCGAAGATGATCTACGTCGAGGCATCACTAGATCAAGCTCCCACTTTACCAAGTCATGAAACTTGTGAAGAAAACACCCTATACTACTTGGCAAGAGGTAGAGGATGAAGAAATAGGAAGTGGGTTCACTTTAGAATTGGATTTCTCACTCATTTTGGCTAGTTGCCATTGATGTAGAAAGCTTTTCTTTCTTGCTCATGAAGAAGAAGAAGAAAGAAAATGAATATGATAAGTATTTTAAAAAGAAAATAAAATGAATACTTATCATGTATTCAAACATGGTTTAGTGTAGAGATTTAACTAAGGTTAGATGAATGGTTAGGGTTAGAGAAGAGACAAGAATGGTGGACTTGTTCAAAGCTTCAAGAAGCTTCAAATAAAAACAAAACTAGCAACCATTCTTTTCTCTTTATCTTTTCTAACTGAAATAAATGAAATAAATAAATAGATAAATGAATAAGAAAAAGAAATGAAACCCTAACCACTAACTAACCATGGTTTAATTCTTTACACAAAACCAAGCTAGAATGTATCATCAAACATGATACAATCATGTGCACAAAAAATATATCACATATACAATGTGCATTTCAAGTGAGTAAATCCATTTAAAGTGAACCAATACTAGTTAATGCAAAGTAATATATCAAATATATAATTATACATTAAATCATTAAATCAACACTTGATTCAATGATCCGGTTATGTCGCATATAACCGGCTAGTATCCAATGTATCGGCTTATCGAATCGATCCTTGATTCGATAACTAGGTTATATCACATATAACCAATCAATACATTCATCGCGAGAATGGAACACGGTATCACATACACGAATTATTCTCGGTCCCGCACATATCTCATATGCGCTCCTATTTCATTTCGCTTGAGCTAGGAAACCTCTGTGTAGGACTCTAAAGACTCGTCAATACGCCGGCAGCAGATGATGATCATATCAAACACCCACAAGCCGCAAGCGGTCTGCTAAACGTGACGGCCACCCGGGTATTGAGCGATCAGAAGATCGACGAGCAAGCCCACTCACACTCCTGTGAATCCAACCAGTAACACTTACCGTACAGTCCGGTCTGTTCGTCTGATATGTCGCATATCTCGCCTAGGGGTGGTAAACGTCAGACCCTAGTAGCTCGATAAGTCATGCCGACGTGTGGTCCATAACATGTGTGAAACTACTGATAACACTTACCAGTAGATCACTGCAACCCTGGCCAGGGATTTCCTGTTATGGCCAGTCGAGCATAGCGCAACATCAACCCCCAATACCGGGAGATTCGAATCCCCTCCTATCGCTCATTGCCTCCATGTGAATCGGGACTGTACCCAAAAACCACCTGTTTGCACGACTCAGTAGAGCCGTGGTAGGGTGGAAATCAAAGCACAGTGGGAGACACACAAGACTCTATGACGATCTCGGGTCAACAGACTAAGCTGTACCAGTGTCACCAGAGAACTGCCATCTGACGTGAGGTATAATACCATCTGGGAGTTCTCGGCGAGTCTGTTCAGTGTACCCTGTCTCCACTGAGCACCCGTATACCATCTCTGATGTCAAACACCAATGGATATGGGATCATCCATCGCCCATCGCATGGGTCGAGAAGATATACGCTAGTCTATTCTGGAATATCGATGCCCCGTCTCGATATTCCCTCGACTAGGAACATTGAGGATGTAATCATGGACTATCCAGGCCCCACTAGTATGATCTGCATCACAGTCCTGGAAGTCGAGTACACATCCTAAGGGCTTTATCAACATGTAACAGAGAGACAGAAAGTATACACGTTAAGATAAAGAGCAACCAGATAGCGTACTATCATGTCGAGCAAGAAAGTCCTACCTATATATGTCCCAGGATCCACTACAATATACATCCAATGTACAGTAATGGCCTCTAGGGCATACATATAACTAACATAAGTATGAGATACTTCAACCAAAGCTAATTGTTGGGTATGTGATACCACAACAGATGGCCCTAGTGTAAGTGGGAGATTGTTAGTTATATGTATGCCCTAGAGTCCATTACTGTACATACGATGTATATTGTAGTGGATGCTTGGACATATATAGAGAGGACTTTCTTGCTCGACATGATAGTATGCTATCCGGCTGTACTTTATCTTAACATGTACTCTGATTGTCTCTATGTTACATGTTGATAGAGCCCTTAGGATATGTACTCGACTACTGGGACTATGATGAGATCATACTAGTGGGGCCACGGTAGTCGACGAGTGCATCATATAACTGTTCCTAGTCGAGGGTGTATCGAGACAGGGCATCGATACACCAGAGTAGACTAGCGTATACGCATCCTGACCCATATGATGGGCAATGGATGATCCTATATCCATCAGTGTTTGACATCAAGGATGGTGTACGGGTGCTCAGTAGAGACTGGGTACGCTGGACGGACTCGCCGAGAACTCCCAGATGGTATTATACCTCACGTCAGATGGCAGTTCTCTGGTGACACTGATACAGGTTAGTCTGTAGACCCGAGATCGTCATAGAGTCTTGTGTGATTCCTACTGTGCTTTGATTTCCATCATACCACGTCCAAGAGGGCGTGCAAAAAGGTGGCTTTTGGGTACAGTCTCGAATCACATGGAGGCAATGAGCAATAGGAGGGGATTCGTCTCTCCCGGTATAGGGAGTTGATGTTGTGCTGTGTTCGATTGGCTATAACTGGAAATCTCTGGCCAGGGTTGCTGAGATTTACTGGTAAGTGTTATCAGTAGTTTCTCGAACTGTTATAGACCTCATATCGACATGACTTATCAAGCTACTGGGGTCTGACGTTTACCACCCCTAGGCGAGATATGCGACATATCAGACGAAGAGACCGGACTGTACGGGAGTGTTACTGATTGGATTCGCAGGAGAATGTACAGGCTTGCTTGTTGATCTTCTGATCGCTCAATATCTGGGTGGCTGTTACGTTTAGCTGACCGCTTGCAGCTTGTGGGTGTTTGATATGATCATCACCTACTGCCGGCGTATTGACGATTCTTTAGAGTCTTACACAGAGGTTTCTTGGCTCAGGAAAAACGGAGTAGGAGCACATATATGATATGTGCGGGACCGAGAAAAATACGTGTATGTGATACCGTATTAGATTCTCATGATATGAGATATCGGTCGGGTATATGAGATATAACCGGGTCATCGGATCAAGTGTTGATTTGATGAACTGATACAGATTATATTAGTCGGTTATTTTTGAAATAGCCGGATTATCGGATTAAGTGTTGATTCGATAATTTAATGTATAATTATATATTTGATATATTAATTACATTAACTAATATAGGCTCTCTTTATTGATTCATTTTCTCATCGGGTAATACATTGATATATATGCGATATATGTTAATTGTATTATTTTATTTTGTTACAATAAATATTATATATGTGATATATAATATTGTAACAAGTTATGATTACTAATGCAACATGATTAGTGGAGATTAAATATGGTTAAGGTTTGATTTGGGTTAATGTTTTCTAGAAGCTTCTAGAAGTTTTTACTTTGTTTCTTGCAAAGATATTTGTGTTGATATTTTGTAAGATATTTCCAAACCCAACCCATACCCTTTAACCCTAATTAACTCTCTACATAGGTTAGCCTTTTCTTTAGTCAACCATGGTTGCATTTTGTAGTTATCATAACAATTCATTATTCATCACAAAAGGATGATTGATTCTTCTTCTTCTTCCTCCTTGCAAAGCTTTCTAGCTTTGGATTTAGTGATGGATCAGTGTGAGATTATGATAACAAATGAGAGCTAAAATCCTACTTCATCATCCTAATCTATCCTAGCCATTTAGATTAGGGTGTTCACTTCATTTAGTGAGTGAGAGCTTGTGTTATAGAAACTTCAAGGTAGATCATCTTAGTTATCGAAGATCGGAAGCAAGCTTGCATCTTTCTCTTCGTGGAGCCTCTCTAGAGTCCGGGAACATGATGATCACAGTGAAGGGACCTCAACACGGAGCTTTAGAAGTGAAGGACCGGACTACAAAGGTTGTAATCCCAAACTCTTAGATGTTAAAATATTTAACATGCTTTGTTTCGCCTAATCTCTAATTTAAAGATCTTGGTTAGGGTTGTTCGGCACGTCTAAATTTTAAATTGGGCATGGTTGATACCTTGTAGACCCTTGTGAGAGTGCCTAGTAACCCTACAAATTACAGTAGATCTACTCTAATATAATGTAATATTAAGAGTTATTTTATAATATATGTAATTTTTTTGCGAATTGCAGAGAGCTCAGACCCTAGCGCAAGGTAGTACACCGAGCGTGTTATCCGCGTATCTTGCCGTCCACGGCACCTCGACAGATCCTGCCACGGGCGAGCTTCGATTCCCCGACACCGCTAATCAGGAGTATTACGTAAGTGTTAATATATATTCTAACAGGTTTGAAACTTTTGTTTTGAAAAGTTCAAATTTAAATGATATACTTATATTTTAATGGTTAATGTGGGTGTAGGCGCGGGTGGTGGAGCAGGTGGAGGTATCGGGGATCGATTTTACTGGACAGAACAATCCGATGCTGCTGACCGCAATTCTAGACACCGCACATGGAGGGCATTACGGGGGTAGGGAGAGAGGCCGGGGACTGGGTCCTAGCAGGGCCCATATGAGGTTGGACTCCACTCCGGCGGTTACTTCCCCTACCCCCCGTAAGCGACGCCTAGAGCATGATGTTGCCACCTTGAAGACCACCGTCGAGAAGTTGAAGGGGATGTTGGTACATATACTACTTAATAGTAAAATATTATATCACATTATAGATAGTAACATATGCAATATTAGTAGCACGAGCTTATTTGGTTGTAAACTTAGTTTTGATTAATCATACTTACATAAAACTTTCTAATTAAAATAAACTATGGTTTTCCAAACTAGATATCCAAACGAGGCCTAAATTCCTAAGTATTCTTAGATTGGGGTTTCGCAATAACCTGATAATGATACGAATTCGACTAAAATCTAATACACAATTCTTACTCGTTTATTACACACAAAATTGAACAGATGCGACAGGCCGCTTCGGCTGTGGCTCCACATGCATCTCCTTCGGCTGCGGCTCCGCAAGCCACTTCCTCAGCTGCGGTTGCGCAGACCACTCCTGCAGCTCCACAGTCCGCTCAGACTCCCGCACAGTCCGCTCCTTCATTGGTCGAGTTTTTGATGACTCAAGGCTGCACCAAGGAGCAGATGCGTCAGATTACGGCGTTTATCAAAGGTGGAGGAGCTGGACCGATCTAGGGTAGCCTTTTTTTATATTTTAAGCATGTATGTACTTATATGATACATATTGTATATATTTTGGACGATATTGGTGTTGTTTGCGTGTTCACGATGATTTAGATTGATATCGTATTTTGTTTGTTTATTTCTTTTATATATTATGCATGAGATGTTGATTATGAATACTGCAGTATTTGGTTATATGATGTATATATTATTCTGCATAGGGCAGGTAAAAAATAGGAAGCCCGTTTCTAAAAAAACCTGATATTTTGTCCCTATGGATTAATTCGTAGGGCCAACTGTTGCCCCTACGGATTAATTCATAGGTCCAACGTTTGCCTCTACACAGTTAGCCGTAGAGGAAAAATATCAGGATACCTGATATTTTGCCCCTATGGACTCAATAACAGGCGTTAAAGTTGCCCCTATGCATGTATCCGTAGGGGCTTCTATCTGGACCTACGGAGAACTCCGTAGAGGCATGTTCAGGCCCTACATAGTTGTCCGTAGGGGCAAGTATTTTATTTTATAAACTAATAAATTAAATAAATAATTTGTCCATATGGACTTACGAATAAATCCGTAGGGACTTCTATCTGGACCTACGAAGAACTCCATAGTGGCATATTAAGGCCTTACGAAGTTATCCGTAGGGGCAAGTATTTTATTTTATAAACCAATAAATTAAATAAATATTTTGTCCCTACGGTGTAAGCCGTAGGGAAATATGTCCCTACGGAGGAAAGCGTAGGTGCAATTATTTCTCCGTAGAGGCATGTTCAGGGAGAAGACTTGCACCTGCGGCCTTTACACCTACAGTGTATTTTTGTGCCCCTACGAATATATCCGTAGGGGCAGTGCTTTACCCCTACGGTTTTATCCGTAGGGGCAACCCCTTATTGTAGTAGTGAATCTACCTTGTTAAAACCCAGTAATGTATATTGTATTGATTTGTAATTATCAGACTTGCCGAGACCATGAATACAAGTTGTTCATGTAAACAGGTTCAGGATGTAAACAAGTAGTCAGGTAATCAAGTCAAAATATAGCCATGGTTCGGTCAAGTCAAGTTATGTTTGCATTTTGATATTGTTCTGGTATTCAGGTTCAGATTCAAGCATACATGTTATAGTTTGGATTCATTTTGAATTTGATTCATATTTGGATTGGATTCTGGTTGGATTCAGATTGAGTTAAACTCAGACTTGAATCGGACACTTTAAACAGATTTGAATTCTGAATTAAGTTCGGGAGTCATCGGTAACTGTTGTACATGGACGGCAGGATTTGTATTTTTTTCCAAGACAATTACCATTGATAACACCATTAAGTTTTTCTACCTTAAATAGAAAAGCACTCACTTTCTCCGGCTCTCTGAGGCTCAAGAGAATTGATCCCGCTTAAACCTATATTTACTAAAATCCTTAATGTAATTTTATATAACTCGAGGGGTTTTATGAAAAATATTTTATATACTTTCAAAATAAAGCTCGAGTATTTATTTATATTATTTAAGGTTTTCATGGATGTGAATTTTAAAGAGTGAGGTATATTAGTGAATATATACATAGCTTGAATAGTTCAAGGTATTTTAGTGTAAGACTTGTCTTGTATTGATTCTTGATGGTATTTTAGTGAAACTTTTCATTCTTTTAATTTTTAGAAAAACATGGAATTTTATTATAACTTGAAAATATGTGGTTTGACAATATTTATATAATTATTAAAAATAAATTTTTATTATTAAATATAAAATCTCGTTTTTCTTAAAAATCGTATTAAAATTCTTTCGAGACCGAATGCTCCGTGAGGACGTCTGCATCTCTCTCTACTAGCCCGAGGATGAGCGATAATCCGCACCATCTAAGAGCAGGTTCCCCAAAATGGGTTGTAGAGACATAATCGTGAAGAGTTTGAAATACAATTCTAAAGAAAACCGGGTTTTTATAGTTCATGGTATTTTAATGAAAAGTTGTAATCGCCACAAAAATATGTTTCAAAGAGTATCATGCTATGTAAACATGTGTGTGTATGGGGTAGGTCATTACCCCGTGAAGTTTTCTAAAGGTAATAGTAAGCAAAACAATTAAATATGGTCGATACAAAGTTCATGGTATTTAAATGTAAAACTCAATTTAAAGTTATTTAGTATGATAATTTTGGATGAAAGTTGTTTCTGATTATTAGTTTCATGATTAACCATTAAGGTATAGAATATGAATGAGCAATGCTTAAGAAAAGATGTATTTTTAAGGGTTTTAGAATCAAATGTCGGTATAACTCCACTTACCGACATATATTGGAAAAAATATCATTTTAAAAAGAAAAAGTAGAATGGAGAGGGACTTACTAGCTAGAAGTGTAGGAAGGAGGTAGATGGAGATGTGGTAGCCTTCGTGGAGTCGCGGGGTCGCCAGAACTTACTTGAATCCTCGCCGGAAGTTGGTCTTGAGCTAACTCCACTTCTACTCCAATTGTACTTAGAAAAATGTGATAATTTTGGCCACGAATTTCAGAATGAGGAAGGCTGGGGTATGGGGTTATATTTATAGTATGAAATTAGGGTTTTGGAATTGAAATATTGAAATAAAATGCATTAAAAATGGATTAATTGGGGAAATTGAATTCTCTGTTTAAATTCATCGTAAACAAACAGTGCATGGACAATGGGGGTAGGGGAAACGACAAGTGTGCAAAGCCCAGGCACTTTTGCCCACGGGGGACCCGTCGCCGCCTGCTGTTTGGCTGATCTCGCCAGTCCAAAGGTGGGTAGGGGCCGTCGGATTTTTGCCACGTGTTCACTTCAGTATACACAATATTTTGCACATGTTTGTTTTCTCTGACTTTTCATTTTTGTGTGCAATGCACGTGTAAACTTTTGGGCTTCCAAAAGGTTTAAAATAAAAATTAGGAAAAATAATATGTGGCTGATGAGATTCAAACACGGGGGCTATGTCACAGCGGTGCAAGGCTTTACCAATGAGCTACAAGTGCTTTCTTGCTGTTCTTAAACAAGAATAACTTTTAAATTGTGCTCAGGCTTGCAGACTCCAATCTGTACTTTAAGAAGAAAAATTTTGTACAGAAAATTCAGGGTCGTTACAGAGTCATGCAAACAAGTTTTAGTTGGGTACAGTCCCAAACCACATGAATGCAGTGAGCGGATTGAGGGGATTCATCTCTCCCGGTATTGAGAGTCAATGTTGCACTGTGTGCGATTGGCTATAACCATAAGTCCTTAGCCATGGCGGATGAGATTTGCTGATAGAAGATCAGTATTTTCTAGGTTGGTTATGAGATTTTCTTCAGCATGAATTATCGGGTTATTAGGGATCTGTCTGACAGATTCTACCCCTAGACCCGGTATGCGACACTCTTAGACGAAAAGACCGGACTGTACGGTGACAGACACTGATAAACTTTGTCGGGTACGGATGAGCTTGCTCGTCGACCTGCCTTTATCTTGATCATACCTGGGTAGCCGTTACGTACAACTAGTGCCACTGACGAGCTTATGGTTTATGGATGTGATCCAGTAACCCACTGCCATCGTATTGACAGGACTTTAGAGTCCCGCAACGAAAGTGCCCGCCAAAACGAAATGGTGATGTGGCGTGCATATTGGATACGTGCATGCATTCAATTAAATACGTATATTGGATATACGTGATTTAATCGGACGAACGGAATACTAGCCGGTTTATTTATAAGTCGGAATATTAGGTCAAGTGTTAACTTAATAACCGTGTTTTCTTATGGTTTCTAGTATTGTACATACACTCTCTTCAGTATATGATACCGTTATGATACGAATGGCGTATCGGGTATTTGATACATGATATATATGTGTATTAGATACACATACTTCTCTTTATGTTTAATATATATATGATATATATTAATCCCCTCTCATAATTGTTATATATATATATATATATAATCATGTGAAGGTGGGGGCCCACCCCCTTTCTCTCTCTTTGTATGACAACAAAGAGGAGAGAGAGTGGGAATGAGACATGTCTCATGTTTCATTATTAAAAGAGAAAGAAAGGAGAAAATTTTCTTTTTCAAGCCATTCATTTTTCCATCTTCGTCTTCCTCAAGCTCAAGAGCTTGCCTTCTAAAAAAATGGCAAGTCCTAAAATAGAAAGAGAGAGAGAAAGAAAAATTGAGTGTTTTTATGGATCACGTCACCTTCCTCTACACCTAGAAAGTCACTAATGGAAGTTTCTCTACTTGGAGATGGAGCTTTGGGCCAGTTCTTTTCACCGCAGATCAACTACGGTGAGGCGGTCGGCTTATACACTCAAATAGGAGCTCACGGGTCTAGCTTGGTTCTTCTGATAGGCGATCAGATAGACTACAAAGGTTGTAGCCCCTTTAGTCTCTTGCATGTTCTCTATGGTTATTCAAGATTAATGTTTAGATTCGATTGCTAGGGTTTGGATGCTTGTGGTTGCTTTGTAAATTTTTGTTATATATGTTTTTTCGCTTCCGCTGTGTACTAGCATCCCTATAATGGAATCAGAGCCAGTCCATGCATCTAAGCTAGCTTTAATGACTTTAAAATTCATCATAAAACCCATTTCAAAACATGTGGTTTTCATCCTGAACGGCCGTTGTTTTTCGATTTAAAACCGAACTTTTCTTACATAAACTCGATCCCTAGAGCTCCTATTTTAGAACGGGAACTCCGTAGAGGACCGAGGGAGACCCGTAAAGTCTCGGGGATCCTTTTTAAAAACCATTTTAAAAATTTGTGGCTGTTGATGGTGGTTGAATTCTGTTTTATAAATCTGTTCGAAATCCATCATTTTTGCATGTTTTACAATCCTCACGTGGTCTAGGTTCGAACCAAGACCGGCGGAAAGGATCGGTGGTACCTCGGGGAGTCCCCGGGGTCCTAGGATGGGCAAAATGATGGGTTTTCGATTAATGTAGTGCGCTTGATTTTCGTCGTTTGGAATTTCGAGTGTTCACTTCGCGTGTGATGAATTCTATAGTCATGGTTTCCAAGATATGTGATATTATGATGTTGGTTTGGATATATATATATTTTGATGGTTTAGCCGGATTGTCGTGTTGGATATCCCCTCGTGTAATGATGTATGTGCCATATGGTTTATTTGTTTATTCATGAGCGGCCGGTTTGTGGCTGTCATTGCCACTTGATGTATATTCATTTATTGGGACACGTCCAGGATGCAAGCGTAGTCACCATTGTATATATTTTCATTACTGTACTAGGATTAACTCACGGATAATTCCTCGAGTAGCCAGGTTCTGGAGTGCGGAAGGTGTTCGTTTAATGATGTTTGAGACTGGGCTGCCTCACTCTAGAATTGGCGGATTTCTCGCCGCACTTTCAGGGTTCTTGGATAGACCCAAGGCGGAGCGCTCAAGTTGCTGGATTCTAGAAGTGTCGGGTGGCTCACTCATGTCACTGAGTACGGGTTTCCCTATTTCTACGATTGGCGGTAGCTTGCCGCGCTCATAGGGGTCTAGATTCGGTGTTGTACGAGCTATCCACACGACCGAGGAATGACACATTTCATTTGTGGCTCAAATAAAACGCGGGGCTCCTAATTTCTCCTCACTGCTTCTGTCCTGCCGTAAGTTAAGTAACCACACGTTGAAGAACAGAGGCCCTGTGGTGAATGCGAATGGCATATATGTGCGTTCTATTTTCTTTTTTTCTGGTGTGATAGGCTTAAATGATGGGAATGCATTGATTTGGATTAATGCAAGGAAATAAACCCAAACTGATGTTGTAGGAACCAGCACTTTTAAAAAAAACTATAGCCGTATTCTTTTGCTTTGCATAGTGGTATTTGGTTAGGAATATCATGCATCCCATTCGATGAGGTAAGAGCCATGATCCCTTCTCGGGAAATCCACACTTATGTAAAAGTTTATGTTACAATATACCACTCGGTTTTTTTCAAAACCACTCATTTTAAAAATGGAGCCTAAACCACTCTTTTTCAAAACTGCTCGGTTCCTTCAACGTATCAAGTTCATTATGTTCGGGGTTTTTCATAAAAATCATCTGTAGCCCTCCGTCATTTCAGATGAGTGGTACCTAGTATTCGTGTTGCATTTGTTGTCCTATGTCAAGGCGTAGTGTGCGGTAGTTAGGTGTTGCTTGTTTGTGCATAGAAACGTGATTATCTAGAACAGCCGTATAGCCTTATTGACCTTTGTCAAGGGCTTATAAGGGTGGGTATAAATTAATCAAGATAATGACGGGTTGAACTTGACCAGCGACTTATACTTTGTTGGCCTTTGTCAAGGTCATAAGCCGTTAGAGGTAAAAATCATATTGAGGGTTTTAAATATAAGAAAGACTTGCCAAGTATGCGCATACCTTCTGGAGTATGGTGAATTTGGTTGGCTTCCATCAAAATTATCATGCGATGATAGTTGGGTCCTGACTCCTACTGATGAGTAGGTATTACTTCCGGGTGATTTTCAGATGATCTCGACTAGTTCTTCTTTTAGGGTTTGAAAGAGAATTCGAGAAAACAGTAGGAGCCATTCTGATTAGATAAATTAATTCACTAATTTAATCTTGATAGAGTGCACGCTGAGTGTCTCTCTCTCTCTCTCTCTCTCTCTCTCTCTCTCTTGCAACGACCATGAATGACCTTAAACTAAAACTCGTAAACAAAGTTAACCAAACTTTTTTACGTATGGCTTTGAATTGTCATGATCCGCGACGAAGTTTCATGTGTCCCTGCCACTCATACTACCCCTTTACATTTCTCCAAAACATTTTGTATTACTATGAAGATTCATATTGCTTGGAATGGTCATCGTATAGTTACATACGAACTCGAAGAAAATTGTTTCAGTCCGAGAATGGCCATCGGTTGTGGAAAAATTGAATTGTAAAATTCGGTTGTCTCTCTCCGTTACCTTCACTCTAGTTGTGAGTTTCTTGTATTAGTAGAGTGTAGGGTTCCTAGGCACACTAAAGAGGTCTCACAAGGCATCAACCATGCCAATTTCAAATTTTATGGGTGCCGAGAAACCCTAATACGGATCGTTGACTAGAAGTTTAGGCGAAATATGAATCTAGTTAACAACTTAACTAAAGATAAGAAGCTACAACCTTTGTAGATCCGGATATCCACTTCCTTAGCTCCATGTAGACGTCCTCTCGCTGTCCGTCTCGAATCTTGGACTCAATCATCGGCTTGATCGGAGAAATGGGCGGACTAGGTCGTCGGCTTCGTGCCGAAGATGATCTACGTCGAGGCATCACAAGTTCAAGCTCCGACTTCACAAAGTTGTGAAACTTGTGAAGAAAACACCCAAAACAACTTGGCAAGAGGTAAAGGGTGAAGAAATAGGAGGTGGGTTCACTTTAGAATTGGATTTCTCACTTTAGAGCTCAAGTTGCCATTGATGGCATCAAGCTTTCTCTCTTGAAGATGAAGAAGAAGATGAAGCTAGAATTATGATAAGTGTTGTTAAAAGAATAATAAAAATGAATACTTATCATCTTCTAACCTTGGTTAAGTGTAGAGAATAGACCATGGTCATGTGAGAATGGTTAGGGTTAAGGATGATGACAAAATGGTCACTTTAGTCAAAGCTTCATGAAGCTTCATCAAGCTTCATGAAAGAAACCATTTTGTTATCTTTTATTTATTTAAAAAGAATAGATAAATAAATAAGTAAATAAATCAAAACCCTAACTATTATCATAACCATGGTTTAAGACTTAACACAAAACCAATTTACATGCATCATCAAACATGACACATTGTAGTGCACAAAAGTATATCGCATATACAACTTGTGAACTACAAGTGAGAAAATCCTATTAAAGTGAACCAATACTAGTTAATGCAAAGTAATATATCAAATATATAATTATACATTAAATCATTAAATCAACACTTGATTCAATGATCCGGTCATGTCGCACATAACCGACTAGTATCCAATGTATCGACTTATCGAATCAATCTACGATTCGATAACTAGGTTATATCGCATATAACCAATCGAAACATTCATCGCGAGAATGAAATACGGTATCACATACACGCATCATTCTCGGTCCTGCACATATCTCATATGCACTCCTATTTCGTTTCGCTTGAGCCAGGAAACCTCTGTGTAGGACTCTAAAGACTCGTCAATACGCCGGTAGCAGATGATGATCATATCAAGCACCCACAAGCCGCAAGCGGTCTGCTAAACGTAACGGCCATCCGGGTATTGAGCGATCAGAAGATCGACGAGCTAGCCCGCTCACACTCCTGTGAATCCAACCAGTAACACCTACCGTACAGTCCGGTCTGTTCGTCTGATATGTCGCATATCAAGTCTAGGGGTGGTATACGTCAGACCCCAATAACCGAAAAGTCGTGCCGATGTGAGGCTCATAACGGGTCGAGAAACTACTGGTAACACTTACCAGCAAATCTCTGATCAGCCCTGGCCAGGGACTTCCCTGTTACGGTCAATCAAGCACAGCGCAACATCAACCCCCAATACCGGGAGAGATGAAACCCCTCCTATCGCTCATTGCCTCCACGTAACTCGGGACTGTACCCAAAGACCACCGTTTTGCACTCCCTCATGGACGTGGTAAGGTGGAGATCAAAGCACAGTGGGAATCACACAAGACTCTATGACGATCTCGGGTCTACAGACTAACCTGTACAAGTGTAACCTGAGAACTGCCATCTGACGTGAGGTATAATACCATCTGGGAGTTCTCGGCGAGTCCGTCCAGTGTACCCAGTCTCCACTGAGCACCCGTATACCATCTCTGATGTCAAACACCAATGGATATGGGATCATCCATCGCCCATCTCATGGGTCGAGAAGCGTATACGCTAGTCTACACTGGTATATCGATGCCCCGTCTCGATACACCCACGACTAGGGACCTTGAAGGATGTACTTATGGACTACCATGTCCCCACTAGTATGATCTGCATCATAGTCCAGGTAGTCAAGTACACATCCTAAGGGCTTTATCAACATGTAACTATAAGACATTTTTAAGAGACGAGTGTACATGTTAAGATAAAGAGTAACCAGATAGCATACTATCATATCGAGCAAGAAAGTCATCTCTATATATGTCCAAGCATCCAATATAATATACATCATCTGTACAATACTGGCCTCTAGGGCATACATACAACTAACAATCTCCCACTTGCACTAGGGCCAGCTGCTGTAGTATCGCATACCGAGCATCCCGAAGAGTCTCTCAAACTGTATCTGGGGAATGGCCTTCGTGAGTGGATCCGCCGTGTTGTTCTTCGTGTC
Organism: Agapanthus africanus; assembly: GCA_030015575.1. Lineage (NCBI taxonomy): Eukaryota > Viridiplantae > Streptophyta > Magnoliopsida > Asparagales > Amaryllidaceae > Agapanthus > Agapanthus africanus. Next base: position 286,147,166 of record CM057341.1, on the reverse strand, counting down.
AACTCTCCTGACCTCGATCTCCCGGTGATCAACTATCTCCCGGATCAGGTGATACCGCCTCAGGATATGCCTGGATCGCTGATGGGACCTGGGTTCCTTGGCCAAAGCCACCGCTCCATTGTTATCGCAATACAAAGGTATTGGATGCTCAATGGATGGAACCACTCCAAGTTCAGTAATGAACTTCTTGATCCAAACAGCCTCTTTGGCAGCATCGTTGGCAGCGATGTATTCAGCCTCCATCGTCGAGTCTGCCACGGTTTCCTGCTTGGAACTCTTCCAGCTAACCGCCCCTCCGTAAAGGGTAAAGACAAATCCCGACTGCGACTTAGAGTCGTCCTTATCACTCTGGAAGCTCGAATCGGTAAAGGACTCCACTTGGAGTTTTCCATTACCATACACCAAGAGCATCTCTTTAGTCCTTCGCAAGTACTTGAGAATGCTCTTCACAGCTGTCCCTCTCCAGGATCAACTTGATACCTGCTCACTATACTTAGTGAGTATGCTACATCGGGTCTGGTACATAGCATCGCATACATGATAGAGCCTACAGCCGAAGCATAGGGTATCCCTTGCATGCGAGCTCTCTCCAAATCAGTCTTGGGAGACATCTCTTTGGAGAGAGTGACTCCAGAGATTGTGGGCAAGTTCCCATGCTTGGAATCTTCCATACTAAACCTTTTTAGTATGGTGTCAATGTACCTGGATTGGGACAATCCCAATATCCGTTTGGATCTATCTCTATAGATCCTAATTCCCAATATGCAGGAGGCATCACCAAGATCTTTCATCGAGAATCTTTGTGATAAGAAGAGCTTGACCGATTGCAGCATAGGAATATCATTTCCTATCAAGAGTATGTCGTCCACGTACAATACGAGGAAGACAACCTTACTCTCTGCCACCTTCTTGTAGATACAAGGTTCATCTGGATTTTTGACGAAATCAAACTCTTTGATAACGACGTCAAAGCAGATGTTCCAACTCCGCGATGCTTGCTTTAATCCATAAATGGATTTAAGCAGCTTGCATACCTTCCCGCTGCTCCCACTGTCTACGAAGCCCTCTGGCTGAGTCATGTACACGCACTCTTCTAAATCACCATTTAGAAAGGCGGTCTTAACATCTATTTGCCAGATTTCGTAATCATGATATGCAGCGATGGCAAGCATGATCCGGATGGATTTAAGCATAGCTACTGGAGAAAAGGTTTCGTCATAATCCACACCTGGTCTTTGACGAAAACCTTTTGCAACAAGTCTAGCTTTGAAAGTCTCCACTTTCCCATCTACACCAAGTTTCTTCTTGAAGATCCACTTGCTCCCAATAGGTTTTACCCCTTCAGGAGCAACTTCCAAAGTCCATACTTTGTTGGTGTACATGGATTCCATCTCGGACCGCATAGCATCCAGCCATTTCACTGAGTCCCCACTCGTGATGGCCTGCTCGAAGCTAGTTGGGTCATCATCTTCCATGATGCAATCCTCACTGCCACCATCAATGAGAAAACCATAGTATCTCTCAGGTGGTCGAGAAACCCTACTAGATCGGCGGAGAGGCTGGGGTACGTCGGGCACCACTGAATCCTCTGGTTCTATTAAATCATTAGTTGCAGTTTGTGGTGCTGAAACCTCTTCCAGCTCTATCTCTTTGCCATTAATTTCTTTTGCAAGAAATTCCCTTTCCAAAAAGGTGGCATGTTGAGTAACAAACACTCTTTGTTCCTCAGCTTGGTAGAAAAAATATCCTTGAGAATTCTTAGGATATCCCACAAACTTGCAAAGGACTGATCATGCCTCGAGTTTGTCCGGATTTTTCTTTTTGACATAGGCCGGACAACCCCATATCTTAATTCGTTTAAAATATGGTCTCTTCCCACTCCATATCTCATATGGTGTGGTAGGTACAGATTTAGACGGAACCAGATTCAATAGGTATATGGCTGTCTTAAGCGCATACCCCCAAAAGGAAATAGGTAACTCAGCATTGCTCATCATTGAATGCACCATATCTAATAGGGTGCGATTCCTTTGCTCCGATACACCGTTGTGCTGTGGTGTATAAGGAGGAGTAAGCTGAGAGAGAATCCCATTCTCTTTTAGATAATCCAGGAATTCACTGCTTAAGTATTCACCTCCTCGATCAGATCGAAGAATCTTAATACTTTTGCCCGTTTGGTTCTCTACCTCGTGCTTATATTCTTTGAATTTCTCAAAAGCTTCAGACTTGTGTTTCAACAGGAACACATGCCCGTATCTAGAGAGATCGTCAGTGAATGTAATGAAGTAGGAAGAACCATTTCTGGCGTGTGTAGACATAGGACCGCATACATCACTATGCACCAGTCCCAAGAGTTCAGTAACTCTTTCTCCGTGTCCCGTAAACGGAGTTTTGGTCATTTTTCCTTTGAGACATGAATGGCAAGTGTCATAAGATGATAATTCGAATGAATTCAAATATCCATTCTTATGCAACTTAGCCAGTCGTGTCTCATTGATATGGCCAAGTCTACAGCGCCACAAGAAGGATTCGTTCATTTCTGAGCTTTTCCTCTTGTGTGTGTTTTGTATATTGAAGACTGTATTTTGATTGAGAATGAATATGCCATTATGTAGCGAGCCTGATGCAATCAACTTTTGATCTAGGAATATGTTCATAACATTATCCTTTACTACAAAATTATATCCTTCTTTACTTAATAAAGAAACTGATATAATGTTGCACATCATGTTCGGTATATAATAGCACTCATTCAGGACTAGTGTATCACCATTTGGTAATACCAGGTGATATATGCCAACTGCTTTGGCTGCAACATTTGCCCCATTCCCTACTTGAACGGAATGATCACCTTTTCCCAGTTCTCTACCTTTTCGTAGCCCATGTAACTGCTTACATATATGGGATCCTGATCCGGTATCTAATACCCAGGACGTAGGGTGAACTGAGAAACAGTTCTCAATAACAAACACACCCGAAGAAGGTGCATCATCATGCACGTTCTCCGTTTGGGCGGCGTGAGAATCTAGATATTCTCATGTTTCCTGTTCAGTCTTATAACATTTATAAGATAGAACGGGTCCAACGTTCCCCTGCACAGTATAACATGCGGGTTCGGTCAATACATCCATATTATTATCTTGTTTAGGGCATGACATGGTCGCTACCTGGAGAGAGAGAGAAGAAAACACTTTAGCGTAAGCTCGTGCAATATCAGATTGGTTATTATCTTATCTAATCAGGATGGCTCCCACTGGTTTTTATCAAATCTTCCTTCAAACCCTAAAAGGAAAGACTAGCCGGGATTAATTACACACTACAAGTTCGCCAATCTTTCAGCCAGGCCAGTGTCGGTACTTTGAGGGAGGTCCCCCGTGCTTTCGCACGAACCTAATTAATGTAAACCTCGTTTTCCCAGAGGCGTAACCTCGTTAACACCTTTCTAGACACCTACTTGATCGGCTAATTGTAATGTGTAAAACTCTCCCAGGAGTAACTCTTACTCGCAGTGGGTATCGGGATCCAACTATCTCATAGAAGGTATGCAATCTCATTGCAAATTTCAACACTTGAAATTCCCGATAATCCTTTTGCCCCTAGCGATCTATGACCTTGACTAAGTCAACAAACCATAAATCGCAAGCCAAGTTCAACCCGTACATTTCCCGATTGAATTAAACCCACCCGTACGACCCTTGACTGAGTCAACAAGGCCGTGCGAATGCTCTAATCCAATCACATCTCATGTTGTTACAGATAAACATAATTTAGCTACCATACACTATGCCATGACTAAGTCAACAAATATAGCACGAATACTAAATAATATCTATCTGAAATGACGGAGGGCTACGCGGGTTCTTTCAGAAAAAACCATGAGCGTAATGAACTTGATATCGTTGTAGAATCAAATGAAGTTTTGAAATGGAGTGATTTTGAGGCTTTTCTAGTTTTGCTAAAGGGGTCACTCCCGGTGAAGGGATCGTCGGCCCTTTCCTCGTCGAATGAGGTGCAGGATATATCATATATATCACTATGCAAAGCAGAAACTATATAAGCAGTCAAAAGCAAACCGAGTGTGTAGCATCTGCCAGTTATTGCTAAAGGAGTCACTCCCGGTGAAGGGATCTCGATCCTTTCCTCATCGAATAAGGTGCAGGATATATCACATATACCGCTATGCAAAGCAAGAACTGTAGCTACCTGTTTTGTTAAAAATTTGATTCTACAACATCTTAGGTTTCTTTTCTTTCATTAATCACATTAATGAAGTCCCATCATTTAAATACCTAAACATCACAGATAAATACGACGTACACTTATGCCATCCGCATTCGCCTCGATGTCCCCTCGTGCACCGTTAGGTTAGGTAACTAACGACAGAGCAGGGCAGGGCTAGTGCGGGTGCAAAACATAAGTAACGTCTATATAATATATCATATATACTATATACTGTATCTATCACAGAACATCACATGATCATATCACAGATATCGCAGCAAAAGAAACATATGAAATATTGGATATACTAGGACGTCCGTGTTTTCAATACGAGCCAGTATAAAACACGGATTCCACGGTCGTGATGAATAGCCAATCCCACACCCCTAGACCCCTACGAGAGCGGCAAGCAACCCTGCCAATTCTAGGGTTAGGAGACCCGGACTCGACTCCTCGAGATGGTCTCCCATTGGACCCTAGAACCCGGTTACTTGTGCTCCCCTCCTTGGGTCTATCCTAATGCGGAAATGTAAACAATATACAAAAGGTGACAACTTCCGCAACCTGGAAGTGCCCCAAATAAAAAGAATATTACATACAAGTTTTTACATGAATGAAAATGAAAAACACTCATCTCACATAAAAAAAACCCGGCTATTCAAACACGACGATCCAATATAACATATCCAGCAACACATAACATCACATGTCATCAACGTAAGTAAGTATGCATACCCCAATTGTCGTTGACGTATAGCAACGAAACCGGCGATATGAACATACTACACTTACGGTCACAGAAAAGAAAGTGTAAAACTACAACAGTTGGAATCCGCAACTTCTTTAGACATCAAATGCCTAATCAAATGAAATACTTAGACATCACATGCCTAACAGTTATAAACCCCGCATTTTAGTCTCATTATCGAAAACTCTTTTCAATATCAAGTGAAACTAAACCGCTAGATTTATAACATTCATTCAGTTATCTCATAACTGTTTGTGAATTCCAATTATTGTATCACATTCCAGATAAACAGAAAATGTTAAACTTTCTGATCGAACAGTCGAATACCTAAGTTTTCCCGATACAGCTCAACACATGAAATAAGTCTAACAACATTCAGTTCGTGCCTCAGTACCAACGGTCCAGCCGTAGAAGGGTCAAGCCAACGCCTCACATGTGGCACGCCGTACTGCCCCAAACCCGAAGGTTCAAAGGGCAGTTCAAGACGGTCACATAATCGAGTTAAGGTTTGTTGTCTTCTAGAGGGTCCATCGCGTTACTTGCACTACTTAGAACGTCGTTAAACTACGGAAAAATCCAACACTTGGAAATTTCCCGACAGGGGAAAAATTGGGTATTTATATCCGGTCGAACTTTTTAACATATTCTAAAATTTATCCGGAAAGCCACATAGACAAAATCTGATACTCCGATCGAAACACCGAATCCCCAAAACAATCCCAGAAAATTCAACTCTTGAATAAATATTAAAAATTCCCATAAAACTCAGCACGAGAAAAGAGGAATTACTGTGCAAAAATTATTGCGCATTGTGAACAGTAGGCGGCGGAACCGCGGCAGAAGCCATGCTTCTGCCGCGTTTCCGCGGCGGTTTAGACGCATCATGAGCTCGTTTTGCACCATAATTCTTATATCTTCATGCTGATATTTTTAAGAATTTTTAATATGGAAAAATCCCATTTTTTAGAAAAAGTCCAGAGAGCAATATTTGAGTTGGGGTTTCGGGTCGATCGGACTTCAAACTCTATCTAGACTTCGCCTAAGGCTCTAACCTGGGCTCTGATACCACTGTAGGGTTCCTAGGCACACTAAAGAGGTCTCACAAGGCATCAACCATGCCAATTTCAAATTTTATGGGTGCCGAGAAACCCTAATACGGATCGTTGACTAGAAGTTTTGGCGAAATATGAATCTAGTTAACAACTTAACTAAAGATAAGAAGCTACAACCTTTGTAGATCCGGATATCCACTTCCTTAGCTCCATGTAGACGTCCTCTCGCTGTCCGTCTCGAATCTTGGACTCAATCGTCGGCTTGATCGGAGAAATGGGCGGACTAGGTCGTCGGCTTCGTGCCGAAGATGATCTACGTCGAGGCATCACAAGTTCAAGCTTCGACTTCACAAAGTTGTGAAACTTGTGAAGAAAACACCCAAAACAACTTGGCAAGAGGTAGAGGGTGAAGAAATAGGAGGTGGGTTCACTTTAGAATTGGATTTCTCACTTTAGAGCTCAAGTTGCCATTGATGGCATCAAGCTTTCTCTCTTGAAGATGAAGAAGAAGATGAAGCTAGAATTATGATAAGTGTTGTTAAAAGAATAATAAAAATGAATACTTATCATCTTCTAACCTTGGTTAAGTGTAGAGAATAGACCATGGTCATGTGAGAATGGTTAGGGTTAAGGATGATGACAAAATGGTCACTTTAGTCAAAGCTTCATGAAGCTTCATCAAGCTTCATGAAAGAAACCATTTTGTTATCTTTTATTTATTTAAAAAGAATAGATAAATAAATAAGTAAACAAATCAAAACCCTAACTATTATCATAACCATGGTTTAAGTCTTAACACAAAACCAATTTACATGCATCATCAAACATGACACATTGTAGTGCACAAAAGTATATCACATATACAACTTGTGAACTACAAGTGAGAAAATCCTATTAAAGTGAACCAATACTAGTTAATGCAAAGTAATATATCAAATATATAATTATACATTGAATCATTAAATCAACACTTGATTCAATGATCCGGTCATGTCGCACATAACCGACTAGTATCCAATGTATCGACTTATAGAATCAATCTACGATTCGATAACTAGGTTATATCGTATATAACCAATCGAAACATTCATCGCGAGAATGAAATACGGTATCACATACACGCATCATTCTCGGTCCTGCACATATCTCATATGCACTCCTATTTCATTTCGCTTGAGCCAGGAAACCTCTGTGTAGGACTCTAAAGACTCGTCAATACGCCGGTAGCAGATGATGATCATATCAAGCATCCACAAGCCGCAAGCGGTCTGCTAAACGTAACGGCCATCCGGGTATTGAGCGATCAGAAGATCGACGAGCTAGCCCGCTCACACTCCTGTGAATCCAACCAGTAACACCTACCGTACAGTCCGGTCTGTTCGTCTGATATGTCGCATATCAAGTCTAGGGGTGGTATACGTCAGACCCCAATAACCGATAAGTCGTGCCGATGTGAGGCTCTTAACGGGTCGAGAAACTACTGGTAACACTTACCAGCAAATCTCTGATCAGCCCTGGCCAGGGACTTCCTGTTACGGCCAATCAAGCACAGCGCAACATCAACCCCCAATACCGGGAGAGACGAAACCCCTCCTATCGCTCATTGCCTCCACGTGACTCGGGACTGTACCCAAAGACCACCGTTTTGCATGCCCTCATGGACGTGGTAAGGTGGAGATCAAAGCACAGTGGGAATCACACAAGACTCTATGACGATCTCGGGTCTACAGACTAACCTGTACAAGTGTCACCTGAGAACTGCCATCTGACGTGATGTATAATACCATCTGGGAGTTCTCGGCGAGTCCGTCCAGTGTACCCAGTCTCCACTGAGCACCCGTATACCATCTCTGATGTCAAACACCAATGGATATGGGATCATCCATCGCCCATCTCATGGGTCGAGAAGCGTATACGCTAGTCTACACTGGTATATCGATGCCCCGTCTCGATACACCCACGACTAGGGACCTTGAAGGATGTACTTATGGACTACCATGTCCCCACTAGTATGATCTGCATCATAGTCCAGGTAGTCAAGTACACATCCTAAGGGTTTTATCAACATGTAACTATAAGACAGTTTAAAGAGACGAGTGTACATGTTAAGATAAAGAGTAACCAGATAGCATACTATCATATCGAGCAAGAAAGTCATCTCTATATATGTCCAAGCATCCAATATAATATACATCATCTGTACAATACTGGCCTCTAGGGCATACATATAACTAACATAGAGTACACCAATTATTCTTGTTGGATAGCGTTCTTCTAAAGTATAGGCTGGTGTTGAAAGGTATGGAAGAAAGAAAACCAACTAGCCTAAAGATGGTGTACAGAACGTAAGTTATAGAAACATATAAATAGGTTGAAATGAGAGCAATTGAAATTGCAACTAATGTCATGAGACTGGATTGTGAAAGAGGTATTATTAGGAATACCCGGCCACCCCTTGAAACATTTTTATGTTGCAGTATTCTTGTGCGGTTGTAATTGAAAACTGTTTCTTAATTAATTCTGACTCCTGGGTATTTGGATACCGAATAAGAATCTCATATCTGTAGGACGTTATAGATTCTAAGGAGTAGAATATTTGGAATGGGTGATTTGATCCTAAATGTCAGAGTTCGTAGCAGATGGTGTTATTTGAGGAAAATCACCTAGTTTTGCCTAAACGTAAATATTTGGTTTTGAGCAACTGTTATTATTGCACCAATTTTAAACTAATGTATCTGTTTCTTTATTTTTATAAATAGAGATTTTTTAAATCATGTTTAGAACATTTACTTTTATCAGTTGATGATTAGGTAAGGTGCATTGAATAACGGTATAGACATTCTTAACCAAAATACGGTTCTCAACTTACAACACACAGAGTTTGATTTAGCATACTCATAAGACTTATACAAAGTACTGTATGTTGTTCGATGTCCATTTCGACAAGGGGTTGGTGCTTGTACTATATTCTGTTTACTTATAACTTCTTTGGTTTTAGACACGCATTTTGTTGAAATGTAAAGTCCAATGATTTTGAGAAGTTTATAAGTAGAAGAATAAAGTAGAGAACCGGACGTTGGAAGTATCAAGACTTTTTGAAGTGATCGAAGATGAGGAAACTTATGTTAGGTGTTCCTTAATAGTATAATTAAGAATTTGATTCTCTCTCAGATTACTCATCCGTGGGTGCGCTCCTTGATGAGTAATATTAAATAGACTTTTTCCATTTATGGGATATGAACTGAACACGGCTGCATAACGTTTGAATCTGGTTCTATCTAAATTAGTGCATGTGATTCTATATCGGAAATAGAATGATATCATATCTTAATATTATTAAGGTATATGGAGTAATCCAGATCATTTTGAAAGCATAATCCGTATATACTCAAGACACGTTTCAGTAATAGCAGTTTGTTGGTTATCCCAAGTATTCGCAAGGGTTTAACTTCTACCATTTTCAAGATTAATAGTTTTTTGGTTCTTGACTCGTCACATTTTTAGAAAATGAACTTTTTTGCAAAAGAAATTAGTAGGAGTAAGCTAGAACTGGAAGTGATTCCAAAACCACAAACGGTTACTGAAAATTTAGCAGAATCTGGAGATTCAACTGGAACTGACAATCCATTAGCCACTCCACGGATTTTAATGAGTGGCCTCAGCCATCAGAGAAGTACTTCGGTTTTCTCGTAAACGGTGACATGGAGGTTTACACCATGGTGATGATGACCCTACTTTCTACTGTTGTTATTCATGACTATGAGATCTGGCAGGTGGATGACTATAACGTTTTTCTAAATTGGAATTTATAAGTGCACGTTTATATGACTCTGCTAGAGAGTTGTTATAATCAGTGGGAGCAGCAGAAGGTGTGCAAGTTGCTTATGTATATTTATAGACTAAAGCTGGCATAGTGGAGAGGGATCATCTGTTTTTGATGTACAAGTCAAGGTGTTTGACTTCATCATAATAGCATATGAACCTGGTAAGAAGGATGTGGAGAGTACTGTCCTGGCATTTGGATGGCATATTTTGGATAGGAAATGGTTTTCTTATACTACAATCAGTGAAACTATGGTTATCACACATGGAAGCAGTAGATAACATATGAGAATGTTCTTGGTATGTGGTAATGGCAGCCTTCTACAGGAGGCAGTTACCGGTTCTGGCTTCCAATGTGACCTGGATGATATAGTGGTTGTCACGAGTTATAAGTTTACCCTCTTCTGAGGTGCAGTATGTTGGAAAGAGTTCCAAGCGGGATACTGAGCTAGTCATGGTGTTGGATGCTGATTATGACTCAGCGGAGGATACACCCTAAGAAGTTGTTGGATAAAATTTATTCATTTATGAACTTGGTCCCATCATCTATCTAGCAAGTTCTAAGGCAGGTATTTCTCAGATCGGGAGATATTTGATCTCCATGAAGTTGAAATATAGAGAGATAAAGTTAGAAACATTGTAGTGGATCCACTCGCTGAGTCTGTTTCTCGAACACGGTAGTTTCGCAAACAGGCATTGCGAAACTGTTAGTAGAGAAGTTGGATACTCGGTAGAACACGAGACATGTGGATATACGATACCGCAATAATTGGCTTTAAGTGCAAGTCGGAGATTACTGGTTATAGTATCCTCAAGACAATTATTGTAATTGTAGGCAGGTAATTATGATAATTGAAGGAGGACCTATACAGATAGAACAGTCTTACTCGAGATGATAGTATACTATCTGGTTTGTCTTTATCATTCACGTGTATACGTTTTACTTATTATTGTGTGTCGCAAATACATAATGATAAAGCCCCTAGGATCCTTGCTTGACTACCAGTATTATGATAGCGATCATACTTGTGGGAACTGGGTAGTCTATAAGCACATCCTTAAATGTCCCTAGTCGTGGGAGTATCGAGACCGGGAATCGATATTCCAGAGTAGACTAGTGTATACGTTTCTTAACACCGATGAGAAGCGATGGTCGTTCTCACAGCTATTGGTGTTTGACACTGAAGATTATACAGAAGTGCTCATTGGGTTATAAGTTACCCTGGACGGACTCGTCGAGAACTCCTAGATGATATTATACCTATCGTCGGATAGAACCTCTCTAGTGACATGAGTACACGGTATTTTATTGACCTGAGATCATCATTTGTCTTATATGAGTTCCCACTGTACTTAGATTACTACCCTACCACAACTTTACTGAGTCGTGTAAACAGGTTTTAGTTGGGTACATTCCCGAGCCACATGGATGCAGTGAGAGGATTAATCTCTCCCGGTATTAGGAATCGATGTTGCGTTGTGTGCGATTGGCTATAACCATAAGTCCCTGGCCAGAGCGGATGAGATTTGTTGATAGGAGATCAGGAGTTTCTCGGTTGGTTATGAGCTTCACATAGGCCTGACTTATCGGTTTATTAGGGGTCTAATATATCCCACCCCCTAGACCCGGTATGCGATACTCTTAGACGAAAAGACCGGACTGTACGCTCTCTGTCACTGGTAGACTTTATTGGGTCTAGATGAGTTTTCTCGTCGACCTGCCTTTATTTTGATCATACCTGATAGCCGTTATATACAGCTAGTGCCACTGACGATCTTGTACGTTATGGATGTGATCCAGTAACATACTGCCAGTGTATTGATAGGTCTTTAGAGTCCCGTAATGAAAGTGCCCGCCCGGGCGAAATGGTGATGTGGCGTGTGTATTAGATACATGCATAAGTTCGATTAAATACATATATTGGATATACGTGATTTAATCGGACGACCGCAATACTGGCTGGTTTATTTATAAGCCGGAATACTAAGTCACGTGCTGACTTAATAATCGTATTTTCATATGGTTTCTGGTATTGTACATACACTCTATTCAGTATATGATATTGATATGATACGGCTGGCTTATCGTGTATTTGATACATGATATATATATATATATTAGATACACATGATATAAGTCGATGTCACACACGCCACAAGGTTTGTGGGGAGGCGGAATTTACAGAAAACGATTTTAAGAAAAGTAATATCGACTAAACTTCCAAGATCATTTAGAAATCTTAACTAACTGTACTCACAAGGTTCTAAACTACTATGATAGTGTTTTATACCTTGATGATTCTAGTCCTTCGGGTCTTCTTCTCCTCTTCTTGAGCTCCTAGAAGGTACGGATCATGCATGATCGTCGGCCTCCTCGTATTAAATTCGATCCACCCGAGAGTCTATGGTTCAAGCTCTAACTTCAAGAGTGAAGTGACTAAAGTACCTAGTTTGCTAATCTAGGTAGCTTAGAAGATGTAGAGAGTTAATTGGACTATTTTATCTCAAAGAAGCCTAGGATTCACAACACATGTGATGGTTAGGGTTTGAGGAAGAAGAATGTGAGGAAAATGGATAGAGAATGCCAAGTGTAGAATGATGATAGAATGAGCAAGTGAAGAATGGCTAAGTATTTTTCCAAGAATCAAGCATGCGATATTTTTCCATAGAAAAATGCAGCCATGCTTGAATAGTAAAGTCAAATGAATAAATAAAAGAATAAGCCATGCTTCAAATCATGCCACAAATATCTCTATTTTCCACCTCATTATCTATTTTACCAAAAATAGATATAACCAAAATGAGGTGTCCCCTTCTAGAAGCATATCTAGTAAAATTACAAGAATGCCCTTACCGTATATATATACCCGTATTCGTACTGCAAAAAATACGAATACCAAGAGATAAAGATAATCCAGTAATATAATACTAGAATGCAGCTTAATCCTAAACCCGCTAGTATTATCCGTCCAAACAACATCCGTGTAGCTAGTACACGTATATGATCAGAAGCCTGCACGTATAACAATACGGCCTCTACATCGTTTCGCCTGAACTAGAGAAACCCTCTGTGAGGGACTCTAAAGACTCGACAGTACGCTGATAGTGGGTTTAACCACAAGCCCGTCAGTAGCACTAGCTGTACGTAACGGCTACTCAGGTACCTGTCGAAAAGAAGGCCGACGAGTAAACTCATCTGAACCCCTACTGAGCCTGTCCGTGACAATCTCTGTACATTCCGGTCTGTTCATCTGAGAGGATTGCATGCCAGGTCTAGGGGGTGGATCACGTCAGACCCCTGATAATCTGACAAGTCGTGCCGATATGGCTCAAGACCATCCGATAATCTACTGGTCTAACTACTAGTAATTCTCAATCCGCCCTGCCCAAGGACTTAAGGTGTTGGCCAACCGAACACAACGCGACATCGACTCCCTATATCGGGAGAGACGAATCCCCAACAATCGCTCACTGCCTCCATGTGACTCGGGACTGTACCCAACTAAAACCTATTTGCACGACTCAGTAGAGCCGTGGTAGGGTAGTAATCAAAGCACAGTGGGAACTCACATGAGAAAAATGATGACCTCAGGTCGACAGACTATCTGCACTCATCTCACCAGAGAACTGCTATTTGACGTTAGGTATAATACCATCTAGCCAGTTCTCGGCGAGTCCATCCAGTGTACTCACCCCCAATGAGCACCTGTATACAATCTTAGGTGCACCTCACCAATGGCTATGGGACCAACCATCGCCCTTCGTCAGGGTTTAGATATGTATAAACTAGTTTACTTTGGAGTATCGATGCCCAGTCTCGATACTCCCACGACTAGAGACATTTTAAGAATGTGCTTATCAACTACCCAGCTCCCACAAGTATGATTGCCATTATAACACTGGTAGTCAAGCAAGGATCCCACAGGTTTTATCAACATGTATACGAGATATGAAATAATAAGTAAAGAATATCACATATTAAGTTAAAGACAAACCAAATAGCATACTATCATATCAAGCAAGATTGTCCTGTACATACATATCCCTAGCATCATATACAATGAAGGCCTCTAGGGAATACATATCCAACAATCTTCCAATTGCACTAAGGCATATAATTAGTGTATTAAGTACCCAACGTCTGCACTAAATCCAGTTGCTGGCGTACTGCATACCCAACATTTCGAACAGTCTCTCGAACTGGACTTGAGAAATGGCCTTGGTGAATGGATCTGCCGTGTTGTCCTTTGTATCTACTCTCCGCACCTCGATCTCCAGGCGATCCACGATCTCCCATCAGGTGATACCGCCTCAAGATATGTCTAGATTTCTGATGGGACCATGGTTACTTTGCCAAAGCCTCCATTGTTATCGTAATACAAAGGTATTTGATTAGCAATGGATGGAACCACCTGAAGTTCAGAAACGAACTTCATCATCCAAACTACCTCTTTTGCGGCATCGTTAGCAATGATGTACCCTGCCTCCATCGTTGAGTTTGCTACGGTATCCTGTTTGGAACTCTTCCAACAGACCACCCCTCCGTTGAGAGTAAACATATAACCTGAGACGGATTTAGAATCATCCTTGTCACTTTGGAAGCTGGAGTCGGTAAAACCCTCGATCTGGAGGTCCCCTTTACCGTACACCAAGAACATCTCCTTAGTCCTTCTCAGGTACTTAAGAATGTTCTTTACCGCTATTCAATGTTTCTTACCAGGGTTGGACTGATACCTGATTACGACGCTAAGTGCGTAAGCTGCATCTGGTCAGGTACATAACATCGCATACATTATCAATCCTACCGGCGAAACGTAGGGTACTATGCTCATGCGAGCCCTCTCCTCATCAGTCTTGGAAGACATCTTTTTGGAGAGGGTGATTCCGTGACAAGCGGATAAGTTACTGTGCTTAGAATCTTACATACTAAATCACTTTAGTACGGTGTCTATATACTTCGACTGTGAAAGTTCCAATATTCTTTTAGATCTATCACGATAGATATTAATCCCCAGAATGTACGAGGCACCACATCGGTCTTTCATAGAGAACTTCTGTGACAAAAACAACTTGGCCAATTGTAGCATAGGAATATCATTTCCTATCAGGAGAATGTCATCCACGTATAAAACGAGGAATACCACAGTTCTCCTTACAATCTTCATATAAATGCTAGGTTCATCTTCATTTTTGATAAAATCAAATTTCTTGACCGTCTCATCAAAGCAGATGTTCCAACTCCGTGATTCCTTCTTTAATCCATAAATGGATTTAATTAACTTGCACACATTTCCGCTGCTCTCACTGTTTACGAAACTCTCTAGTTGATCTATGTAAACACACTCTTCAAAACTTCCATTTAGAAAAGCGGTTTTAACTTCTATCTACCAGATGTCATAGTCATGGAAGGAAGCAATGGCAAGTAGGATCCGAATGGATTTAATCATAGACATTGGTGAAAAAGATTCATCATAGTCCAATCCTGGTCTTTGACGAAAATCTTTAGCAACAAATCTTACTTTGTAGGTTGTTACCTGTCTATCTACACCAATCTTCTTTTTGAAGATCCATTTGCATCCTACTGGTTTTACCCCAGTAGGAGCACAATCTAAAGTCCATACTTTGTTTGTGTACATGGATTCCACCTCGGATCACATAGCATCCAACCACTTCATCGAGTCTCTACTCGTGATAGTTTGCTGAAAATTAGTCGGCTTATCATCATCGATGATGCAATCCTCTCGATCTCTGTCTATGAGAAAACCGTAGTATCCCTCGGGCGGATGAGACAGACTACTAGATCTGCGGAGTAGCGTAGGTATGTCCGGTTCCATTGAAATCTCAAGTTCTACTAATTTTTCAGTAATAGTTTGTGGTTCTGGAATTTCTTCCGGCTCTATTGCGCTCGCACTTATCTCCTTTTAAAGAAATTGAGTTTCCATGAAGCGGGCATGATGAGAAACAAAGACCTTTTGTTCCTTAGTGTAATAGAAATAATACTCCTAAAATTCTTGGGGTATCCCACAAATTTACACAATATTGAACGTGTCTCGAGCTTGTCCGGATGAACTTTTTTGACAAAAGCAGGACAACCCCATATCTTTAGATACTTAAGATAAGGTTTCTTCCCACTCCACATTTCATATGGAGTGGTAGGCACAGACTTAGTTGGAACCTTATTCAATAGGTATGCAGCAGATCCTAGTGCATAACCCAGAAGGAGGGCGGCAACTCAGTATTACTTATCATGGAACGCACCATATCAAGTAGGGTGCGATTCCATCTTTCTGATACACCGTTGTGTTGAGGTGTGTATGGAGGAGTAAACTAAAAGAGAAATCCATTCTCTTTTAGATATTCCAGGAATTCGGCATTTAAGTATTCAACACCCCGATCAGATCGGAGCATCTTGATACTTTTGCCGGTTTGCTTTTCCGCTTCATTCTTATACTCCTGGAATTTCTCAAAGGTTTCGAATTTATATTTCATCAAGAATACATGTCCATACCTCGAGAAATCATCGGTGAAAGTAATGAAGTAGGAATAGCCACTTCTTTCATGTGTAGACATTGGCCCACACACGTCGCTGTGTATGAGTCACAAGAGCTCAGTAGTTCTTTTTCTGTGTCCAGTGAACGGAGTTTTTGTCATATTTCCTCTGATACATGATTGACAAGTTGCATATGATTGATACTTAAACGGATCTAAGTATCCTTCTTTATGTAACTTAGTCAGTCGTGTTTCATTGATATGACCAAGTCTACAATGCCATAAGAAAGCTTGGTTTGATTCTGAAGTCTTTCTTTTTACTGTGTTTTGGACGTTGAAAACTTGATGTTGATTGAGAATATATATTTCGTTTTTAAGTGTAACCAACCCAACCATTTCATGATTTTGGATAATGTTTGTGACATTGTTTTCAAGTGCAAAATTGTATCCTTAATTTGATAACAAAGATACAGATAATATTACACATCATACTGGGTACACAAAAGCAGTTACGCAATAACAAAATATGTCCACTCGCCAACTCTAGGTGATATTCTCTTACTGCAACAGTATCCACACTGGTTCTGTTGCCAACCCTGAGGGTCATATCACCTTTCCTCAAAACTCTATGGCTTTTCAGGGCCTGCAATGAATTACAGATATGAGATCCTGATCGGGTATCCAATACCCATGAAGTAGTGTTTATAGAGAAACAGTTTTCAATCACGAACACGCCTGAAGCCGAAACCACAACTTACTTCGTGTCCTGATTTTTGGCTTTTAGGGCCCGGCAATTCTTCTTCCAATGTCCCTTTTTCCGACAATAGAAGCATTCTTCCTTTGTGACTGCTCCCCCTTCCTTTTCCTTTCCTTTTCCCTGCACCTTCTGCACATCTCCCTTCAGTTTAGTGGGGGCCTTCTTCTTCTTTTCCTTAGCCTTAGCCTTGGATCTAGCAGAAGAAGATTCCCCAAAAAATATAGCGGGTGTTTCCTTGGATTTCTTCAAGTTGCCTTCTACCACCCTCAACATGTTGAGGAGCTCAGGAAGTGAAACTTCCAGCTTTTGCATACTGAAGTTCGATATGAATTAGGCATAGGTGGAGAGAAGGGACTGTAGAATTAAGTCGGTATACAACTCATTCTCCAACGTAGTTCCTAGGTCCGCGAGCTCTTCAATAAGAGAAATCATCTTAAGGACGTGGTCCCCAACAGATGATCCGACAGCCAATCTTGCCTGAAACAATTTCTTCGAGATCTCATATCTTGCGATACGAGATTGCTATCCATATAAATATTTGGTATGGATGAAAATGGAAGTAAGGTCCATCTTCTCATGCCGCCTCTGATATTCATTATAGGCCAGCACGAGGCACTTGGCTTTCGCGCAATCAAGATCCCAGGTCTTACAGACCTCAATGTCCATGACCGAGGATGCTGGACCGGGAACAAGGGAATTTCACCGTGAGGACGTATGCAACCTTATCATATGTAAGGGCCATATGGACGTTCCTCAGCCAGTCTTTATAATTTACCGCAGCGAGTTTATTTTTATCTAATAGTAGCTTAAGTCCCATCATAGTCGTTGCAATTAAGAGAGAGAGAAAAGAAACACTCGGTATATGCTCTTGGAAGTTTAGATTGGTTTTTAGTTTATCTAAACAGGATGGCTCGCACTGTTTCCTCGAATTCTTCTTCAAACCCTAAAAGAAAAATTAGTCTGGATTAATCACACCCTATAAGTTCGCTTATCTTTCGGCCAGGCCAGTGTTGGTACTTCGAAGGGAGGTGCCCCGTGCTTTCGCACGGACCTAATTAAATAACCTCGTTTTCCCAGAGGTGTAGCCCCGTTAACAACTTTCTAGACACCTACTTGATTAGCTAATTGCAAAGTGAAAGATTCTCCCAAAGAGTAGCGGATACTCACAGTAGGATCGGGACCCAACAATCATTGTGTGATAATTTGGAAGGAAGCCTACCAAAAATACCACACTCCAGAAGGTATGCAAAACTAGCAAGTTTCCTGTATGTTTGAAACCCCCGATGTGATTTTTGCCCCGAGCGCTTATAACTTTGACGAAGGTCAAAACATGATAAGTGGCAAGTCAAGTTTAACCCGTCATTGTCCAGATTAATCAAGACCCATTCGTACAAGCCTTTGATGAAGGTCAAAACAGCTGTACGCCTGTCCTAGATTAATGCATCTATCTATACTACAGATAAATATCCACTGGCTACCAAACACTATGCCTTAGCGAAGGTCAAAACACATAGAATGAATACTAGTAGATACCTATCTGAAATGACGAAGGGCTATGACTGGTTTTGGCGAAAACCCTTAACATAATGAACTTGATATAGTCGTAGGAACCGAATAGATTTTTAAAAGGAGTGGTTTAAGCTCCGCTTTTAAAAGTTATTTTTGAAGAAAACCGAGTGGTTTTGCAATTTTTCCAACGACGTCAGATTTCAGATTTATTACTTTACATTAATCAATATTAATGTGGTCCCATCAATTAACCTTATCAAAACACAAAAAGAACGAAAATATAATGTACGTATATGCCGCCCACATTCGCCATGGGGCCCCGTCATGCACTGTTAGATTACTTAACTAACGGCAGAGCGGGGGCTGGACTAGCACGGATGCAAAACATATACAACATTTATTTATACATACATTCATACATATACATATACATATATATATATATATCCATCACAGACATGATAAGCAACATCACAGAAAAGTAATAAGCAACAAGAATAGCGGATAATTTTGGAGCCCCGAGTTTCATTTGAGCCATAAATGAAACTCAACGTTCTCTGTCGTGTAGATAGCCTGTGCAATGAAGAACCTAGACCCCTACAAGCGCGGCAAGTTACCCGTCAATCTTGGAAGTGAGGCAACCCCAATCAACAAAGTGAGTGGGCCACCCAGTACTTCACGGAATCCGGTAACTTGAGCAACCCTCTGTGGGTCATCCTATACCCCCTATGAGTGCGGCGAGTAGCCCACCAATTTTAGAGTAAGACATCCCGGTCTCAGCGCCATAAGATGGGGGCCCATTGCCCTCTAGAATCCGGCTACTCGAACACTCCTCCGCTGGGTAATCCTAGTACAAAAAAAGAAAATATATACAACGGTGACATCGACCTCAACCCGGATGTGCCCCGATAATAAAATATACAAACGGACGGAAACGGCAGTCCACATGTCGGACGCTCGCCCCGAAATAATGAATATACATATGAATCAACACTATACTAGAACCATTGCACAATAGACCATCCACCATGATAAATTATCAATAACAACAGCGCAACACAGAACATCAACGCGAATATCATGTTCGTAAACCTGTCTGATTGTACATATAGCAATCAGTCGGGTTATACCGTTCAATGATATTCACGGTCACAGAAACAAATACACAAATAAGAAAGAATTTAGAATTTCGATCGATTAAATCCTTCTGCATTTACCCCATGTACAAACCAGTACACAAACAAATCTGGGTAAAAACCAAATGTACCAAAAATCACATTACCATGAACCTGGACCCCATGAAAAAATTGGAGCATGTTAGACACAATTAGGCCACGGATCCACAGCCAAATGACCTATTTGGCCACGAACTAGCGGTCTAATTATGAGCACGTGTGCTCATATTTTTTTATTGGTTCTAGAAAAGCCTGCACATAATTTTAAGGTCACTGAAAATATTTTTTGAACAACTTTAAAAAACGAACAGCAAGCTTGTAACGGAGATGCGATTCGGATAATTTCTGCCGATCAAAGTTCTAAATACGTGCTAGCTAGCTACTTAAGGTTTTAGTAGGCTCTGATACCATTGTAAGTCGATGTCACACACCCCCACAAGATTTGTGGGGAGGCGGAATTTACAAAAAACGATTTTAAGACAAGTAACATCGACTAAACTTCCAAGATCATTCAGAAAGCTTAACTAACTATACTCACAAGGTTCTAAACTATTATGATAGTGTTTTATACCTTGATGATTTTAGTCCTTCGGGTCTTCTTCTCCTCTTCTTGAGCTCCTAGAAGGTACGGATCGCGCTTGATTGTCGGCCTCCTCGTGTCAAAGACGATGTACCCGAGATTCTATGGTTCAAGCTCTAACCTCAGCTTAGAAAATGTAGAGAGTTAATTGGACTATTTTATCTCAAAAAATCCTAGGATTTACAACACATGTGAGGGTTAGGATTTGAGGAAGAAGAAGGAGAGGAAAATGGAGAGAGAATGCCAAGTGTAGAATGCTGATATAATGAGCAAGTGAAGAATGGCTAAGTCTTTTTCCAATAATCAAGCATGCAATATTTTTCCATAGAAAAATGCAACCATACTTGAATAGTAAAGTCAAATGAATGAATAAAAGAATAAGCTATGCTTCAAACCATGCCACAAATATCTCTATTTTCCACCTCATTATCTATTTTACCAAAAATAGATATAACCAAAATGAGGTGTACCCTTCTAGAAGCATATCTAGTAAAATTACAAGAATACCCTCATCGTATATACATACACGTATTCGTACTGCAAAAAATACGAATACCAAGAGATAAAGACAATCCAGTAATATAATACTAGAATGCGGCTTAATCCTAAGCCCACTAGTATTATCCGTCCGAACAACATCCGTGTAGCTAGTACACGTATATGATCGGAACCCTGCACGTAAAACCATACGACCTCTATATCGTTTCGCCTGAACGAGAGAAACCCTCTGTGTGGGACTCTAAAGATTCGACAGTACGCTGGCAGTGGGTTTAATCACAAGTCCGTCAGTGGCACTAGTTGTACGTAAAGGCTACCTAGGTATCTGTCGAAAAGAAGGCCGACGAGCAAACTCATCTAAACCCCTATTGAGCATGTCCGTGACAATCTCTGTACAGTCTGGTCTGTTCATCTGAAAGTATCGTATGCCGGGTCTAAATGGGTGGATTACGTCAAACCCCTAATAACATGACAAGTCGTGCCGATGTGGCTCAAGACCATCCGAGAATCTACTGTTTAACTACCAGTAATTCTCAATCCGCCCTGGCCAGGGACTTATGGTGTTGGCCAACCGAACACAGCGCGATATCGACTCTCTATACCGGGAGAGACGAATTCCCAACAATCGCTCACTGCCTCCATGTGGTTCGGGACTGTACCCAACTAAAACCTATTTGCATGACTCAGTAGAGCCGTGGTAGGGTAGTAATCAAAGCACAGTAGGAACTCACATGAGAAAAATGGCGACCTCAGGTCGACAGACTATCTGCACTCATGTCACCAGAGAACTGCTAT
The DNA here is from genome assembly GCA_030015575.1 of Agapanthus africanus. NCBI lineage: Eukaryota > Viridiplantae > Streptophyta > Magnoliopsida > Asparagales > Amaryllidaceae > Agapanthus > Agapanthus africanus. The sequence continues at coordinate 286,125,520 of CM057341.1, read as the reverse complement.
CTGACGTTAGGTATAATACCGTCTAGCCAGTTCTCGGCGAGTCCGTTCAGTGTACTCATCCCCAGTGAGCACCTGTCTACAATCTTAGGTGCACCTCACCAATGGCTGCGGGACCAACCATCGCCCCTCGTCAGGGTTTAGATATGTATACACTAGTCTACTCTGGAGTATCGATACCCGGTCTCGATACTCCCACGACTAGGGACATTTTAAGGATGTGCTTATCGACTACCAAACTCCCACAAGTATGATTGCCATCACAACGCTGGTAGTCAAGCAAGGATCATACGGGCTTTATCAACATGTATACGAGATGTGAAATTAAAAGTTAAGCATATCACATGTTAAGATAAAGACAAACCAAATAGCATACTATCATATCGATCAAGATTGTCCTGTACATATATATCCCTAGCATCCTATACAATGAAGGCCTTTAGGACATACATATCCAACACATACTTCTCTTTTATGTTTAATATGTATGTGATATATATTAATCCCATTCTCATAATTATTATATATAAATATATATAACCATGTGAAGTTAGGGCCCCACCCTCCCTCTCTTTATGTGACAACAAAGAGGAGAAAGAGTAGGAATGAAACATGTCTCATGTTTCATAATTAAAAGAGAAAGAAAGGAGACTAATTTCTTTTTCAAACCATTCATTTTTCCATCTTCTTCTTCCTCAAGCTCAAGAGCGTGCTCCCTACAAAAATGGCAAGTCCCAAAATAGAGAGAGAAAGAAAAAGAGAGTGTTTTATGGATCACATCACCTTTCTCTACACCTAGCAAGTCACTAGAGGAATTTTCTCCACTTGTGTATGGAGATGGAGCTTCGGGCAAGTTCCTTTCACTGTGGATCATCTACTGCAAAGCGGCCGGCTTGTACACTCACCTAGGAGCTCACAATTTTAGTTTGGGTCTTCCGATTGGCGATCAGACATATTACAAAGGTTGTAGCCTTTCTAGTCTCTTGCATGTTCTCTTTGGTTATTCTAGTTTAGTATTTAGATTCGATTGTTAGGTTTTGGATGCTTGTGCTTGCTTTGTAAATTTTTGTTAAATATGTTTTTCTCTTCTGATGCGCACTAGCATCCTTATAATACTTGGCTTAGAATTTTTCTGGATTGGGACCAAGTTCAAAAATGAACTTATTTACCTAAACTGCTTCTTAGGCTGCATCTTTTGCTGAGTCATACTCAGCATCCAGTATCATGTCTATCTCAGTATCCTGCTTGGAACCCTTCCAATAAACCGCTCCTCAAAAGAGGATAAACTTTTAACCCAAGAAAGACATTCTGTCACCCATGTCACTTTGGAAGCTCAAATCGATAAATACCTCTAACTTGAGGTCACTTTTACCGAAAACCAAGAACAACTACTAAGTGCTTCACAAGTACTTGAGTATGTTCTTTGTAGCTCTCACTAGTTTTCTTGAGATTGGATTGATATCTGCTTTCTACTGTAAGTGCATAAGTTACATCTAGTCCGGTACCTGACATCACATGATTAACCCTAGTGCCGAAGCATGTAGAATGCCATACATGCGAGTTTCTATGTTCATCAGTCTAAAACACATCTCTTTAGAGAGGGTGACACCATGATATAATGGTACATTACCGCGCTAGTAGTCTTCCATTCTAAACCCTTTAGAATGGAGTCAAAGTATCCGGATGGTGTCAAAGTATCCGGATTGGGAAATTCCCTAAATCCTACTAGACCCTATCTCTATAGATCTAGTCACCAGAATGATAGATGTGTTACCCATCCTATATGAAGAAACCTTTGTGGCAACCATAGTTTGAACGAATTGTAGCATAGGAACATCATTTTCTATCAGGAGGATACCATCCACATACAATATGAGAAATGTGACAATACTCTCTACAGCCTTCTTACAAATACTTGGTTCATCTATAATTTTTATGAAGTCAAACATTTTGATTGTTACATCAAAACAGATAATCCATCTCTGCGATGCCTGTTTTAGTCCATAAATAAACTTAAGCTACTTTCACGCCTTTCCGCTACTCCCACTGACTACAAGGCCCTCTGGAAGAGTCATATACACGTACACTTCTAAATCTCTATTTAGAAAGACGTTGACATCCACCTGCCAGATCTTATAGTTATGAAAGGAAGCAGTGGAAAGTTATATCCGAATGTACTTCAGCATAGACCCTGGAGAAGTGGTTTCATCACAATTCACACTGGGTATTTGAAGAAAGCCCTTTTTCGTAAGTCTAGCTTCATTAGGTAACTACCTTTCCATATGCACCGATCTTCTTTTGGAAGTTCTATTTTCTCCTAATGGGTTTTACCCCTTCAGGAGCATCCAGCAAGGTTCATACTTTGTTGGAGTGCGTAGAATCCAATTCGGATATCTTGGCATCCATTCATCAGTTGGAATTTACTACTTTCTATGACATGCTGATAACTAGTAGCGTCATCATCAATCATGATGCATACCTCCCTGTCTCCGTTTATGAGGAAACCATAGTATCTCTCAGGTGGCTGAGATCACCTACTAGATCTGTAAAGTGTCTATAATTTTTCGGGCACAATTGAATTCTCAGGTTCTACTAAATTTTCAGTAATCGTTTGTGGTTCGGTAATCTCTTCCTGCTCTACCATACTCCTACTAATTTATTTTGCAAGAAATTTCTTTTCTAAAAAGGTAGCGTATCAAGAACAAAACAACTTTTGATCCTGACTATGGTAGAAGTTAAACCCTTGCGAATGCTTGGGATAACCAATAAACTGCAAATTACTGAAACATGCCTTGAGTTTGTCCGGATTCTACTTTCAAAATAAGCCGGACAACTCCATATCTTAACAATCTTAAGACATGGTCTCTTTCCATTCTATATCACATATAGAATCTTAGGCACAGATTTAGTCGGAATATATTCAATTGGTATGCAGCTGTTTAAAGTGCATATCTGTAAAAAAAAAAGAGGAAACTCAGCAATACTCATTATAGAGCGCGCCGTGTCTCATAGGGTGCGAGTCCTCCTCTTCGATACTTCATAGTACTATGGTATATACAGAGGAGTGGGCTGAGCGAGAATCAGATTCTCAATTAGACAACTACAGAATACTGATCTTAACTATTCACATCCTCGATCATATCGAAAAATCTTGATACTTCCGATGTTTGATTCTCTATTTCATTCTTATACTCTATTAACTTCTCAGTAGCTTCGGACTTTGTGTTTCAATAAGAACACTCGTCCAAAATTTGAGTACTCATAGGTAAATGAAATGAAGTATGAGTACTCATCCCATGTCCGTATAGACATTGGACCACATATATCATTGTGTATAAGTCCTAAGAGTTTAATAACTCATACCCCGTGTGTTGTAAGTTGAGAACTATGTTTTAGTTAAGAATATATATACCGTTATCATATGTGCTCAATCAACATTTGATGTAGGTAAATGTTCACAACATTATTTTCAAAATTTGTTTATATCTTTTTTATCAAATAATGAAACGTATATAATTTTTAAAAGTAAATTTGGTGCACGATAACAGTTATTCAAAACCAAAAGCTTGCCGCTAGGCAAAACCAGGTGATTTTCCTCAATATCAACATTTGCTCCGATTTCCGATTCTGAGAATCAAATCACCATTTTCTAATACTCTACTCCATCTCAGTATCTCTAACATCTTACAGATGTGGGGTTCTAATCTGGTATCCATATACTTAGGAGTCGGAGTTATTTAAGAAACAGTTTTCAAATAACACACCAGAGGACAAACTATCATTATACTTCAAGGGGTGGCCAGGTATTCCCAGTAATGACTCTTCCACTGCCCAGGCTTATGACAGCAATTGCAATCTCCTTTCCCTTCAACTGTTACCCCTATATATATCTTCACGTCTTACCTTCTGTACACCATACTTAGACTGGTTGATTTTCTTCCTTCTCTTCCTTTCAGCTTCAGTTTTAGGTTTGGAAGAAGACTATCCAACAAGCGTAACTGGTGTATTCTCCTTATTGTAAAAGCTCTCAACTTGAGAGAAGGTGAAGGGTAGAGACAATAGAAATATATCAATATATAATTCATTTCTTTTAGATCCAGTAGTCATTCTTGGACTGAAACATTTTTTTCGGGTTCGTATATAACTATACGAGATGGTCTTCCATGCAATATGGATCTCTGTGTCTGACACAGAGTGTTCTGGAGAAGGTAAAGGTGATGTAGGAGCGCAACGACATATGTGACTTCGTCGTGAATTAGGGCAATCTTGACATTCTTGAAAGTTTATCCTAGCACCACCACAAGGTTAAAACCGGCATCAAGCATGCAATTTTCATGGTGCTAAGCTACACCATCCGAACATCTAACTAGATTATTAGGGTTTAAAGCATGATATAATAAAAACCACACTAAGAGATGGAGACTAAAACTTTTGTATACCAAGTCTTTCTTTTCTATAGCTTCGGGTAGTGGTCCCTATGACTCCTCTAGATTCCACTTGAAAAACGGATCGAGCTTGCTTCGTGACCTTCGTATCGAAGATGATCCACCCGAAGCTTCACTAATCCAAGTTATCTCTTCACTAATATTTCTTTGGTGAAGCAAACACCATATTTTAAAGTGCTAATCTAAACTAGGATGATGAAGTAGGGGTTCTAAGCTCTCTTAGGTTTATCTTAAGCTTCAGGGTTCACAACTCATGTGAGGGTTAGAGCTTAAGCAAGAGGAGGAAAATGGAGAGAGCTAGAGAATGAACTAAGGCAATGAGCTCATATAAGTGAATAATGAAGAGTGGCTCAAATAAAACCCTCACTCATTGAAGCATGGAATATCACTCAATAATAAAATGGAACCATGCTTCAATAGTGCAAGAAAACCAATAAAAAAAATGGCCAAGCCATGCCTCACCATTTCACAAATATCTCCCCATTTTTCCACCTCATTTCTATTTTCCAAAAATAGAAATTTTATGCTTCGTAATATATATATTTACATATATCAAATATATATATATATATATATATATATTAATATATATATTAAGAAAATAATTAGTGAGCAATAATATTAGTTAATATATAATTATATCAAATATAAATATATATCATATTATTAAATCAACACTTGATTCAATAATCCGGTTATATCACATATAACCGACTAATATCATTTATCTGTATATCACATTATCAAATCAATACTTGATTCGATAATCCGGTTATATCACATATAACACGATCTATATCAAATAACCGCCAGATTAGAATATGGTTTCGCATACCCGTATTTAATCAGCCCCCCCCCCCCCGCGCGCACATATCAGCATATATGCCTTACTTCGTTTCACTTGAATGAAACTTCTGTATGGGCTCTAAAGACTCGTCAATACACCAGCAGTAGATGATGATAACATCAGTCACCCACAATCCGTCAGTGGTACTAGCTGGACACAACGGCTACCCAGATATTGAGCAATTAGAAGATTAACAAGCAAGCTTGTCGAAACTCCCGTGAAGCCTATAAGTAACACTCCGTACATTCCGGTCTCTTCTTCTCATATGTCGCATATCAAGTCTAGGGGTGGAATCGTCAGACCCCGGTAACTTGATAAGTCATGTCGATGTATGGCTCATAACAGTTCGAGAAACTACTGATAACACTTACCAGTAAATCTCATCATCCTAACCAGGGACTTACTGTTATAGCCAATCGAGCATAGAGCAACATTAACTCCCAATACCGGGATAGATGAAACCCCTCCTATCGCTCACTGCCTCCATGTGACTCGGGACTGTACCCAAAATTTACCTATTTGCACGACTCCTTTGAGCCATGGTAGAGGGGAAATCAAAGCACAGTGGAACCACACAAGACACTATGACGATCTCGGATCTACAGACTAACATGTACCAGTGTCACCAAAGAACTGCTATCTGACGATAGATATGGTACCATCTAGGAGTTCTCGGCGAGTCCTGTTCAGTGTACCCATTCTCTAATAAGCACCTGTGTACAATCTTTGATGTCAAACACCAATAGATATGGGATCAACCATCTTCCCCTACAGGGTCAAGAAACATACACACTAGTCTACTCTGGAATATCGATGCCTTGTCTCGATACTCGCTCGACTGGGAACAGTTAAAGGATGTGCTTGTAGACTACAAAAGTCCCAGTAGTATGATCCACATCATAGTCCTGATAGTCAAGCAAACATCATAAGGGCTTTATCAACATGTATCAGAGAGACAGTATAGTAATACAAGTGTACATGTTAAGATAAAGAGCTACCAGATAATATACTATCATGTCGAGCAACAAAGTCCTCTATATATGTCCAAGCATCCACTATATCATACAATAATGGCCTCTAGGGCATACATATTCCTAACAATCTTCCACTTGCACTAAGGCCGGATGTTGTAGTATCTCATACCCAACAACCGAAAAAGTCTCTTAAACTGCGTCTGGGGAAGGGCCTTCGTGAGTGGATCCGCTACGTTGTCCTTCGTATCAACTCTCCTGACCTCGATCTCCCGTCGATCTACTATTTCCCGAATCAGGTGATGCCGCCTAAGAATATGTCTGGATCGATGATGGGACCGGGGTTCCTTGGCCAAAACCACAGCTCCATTGTTATCACAATACACAGGTATTGGATGCTCAATGGATAGAACCACACGAAGTTCAGCAATGAACTTCTTCATCCAGACAGTCTCTTTGGCAGCATCGTTGGCAGCCTCCATCGTCGAGTCTGCTACGGTATCTTGCTTGGAAACCTTCCAACATACCGCCCCTCCATTGAGGGTGAAAACAAGACCCGAGACCGACTTACTGCCGTCCTTATCACTCTAGAAGCTCGAATCGGTAAAGGACTCCACCTGGAGTTCACCGTTACCATACACCAAGAACATTTCTTTAGTCCTTCTCAAGTACTTAAGAATGTTCTACACAGCTGTCCGGTGCTTTTTCCCAGGATCTGATTGATACCTACTCACTACACCTGGTGAGTAAGCTACATCCGGTCTGGTACATAACATCGCATATATGAAAGACCCAACTGCCAAAGCATAGGGTATCCCTTACATGTGATCCCTCTCCAAATCAGTCTTGGGAGACATCTTTTTCGAGAGAGTGATTCCTGAGCAAGCGGGTAAATTACTACGCTTAGAATCTTCCATACTAAACCTCTTTAGTATGGTGTCTATGTACCTAGATTGGGACAATCCCAACACCGTTTAGATCTATCTCTATAGATCTTAATCCCCAGAATGTAGGAAGCATCACCCAGATCTTTCATGGAGAACTTGTGTAATAAGAAGAGCTTGACCGAGTGCAGCATGGGAACATCGGTTCCTATCAAGAGTATGTCATCCACGTACAATACGAGGAAGACAACCTTACTATCTACAACCTTTTTGGATATACAAGGTTCATCAAAATAGATGTTCCAGCTCCGTGTTGCCTGCTTTAATCTGTATATTGATTTAAGCAGCTTGCACACACTTCCGCTGCTCCCACTGTCTACGAAGCCCTCTGGATGTGTCATGTACACGCTCTCTTCTAAATCACCATTTAGAAAAGCAGTCTTGACGTCCATCTGCCAGATCCCATAGTCATGGTATGCAATAATGGCAAGTAGGATCCTGATGACCTTAAGCATAGCGACTGGAGAAAAGGTTTCATCATAATCAACACCGGGTCGTTGACGAATACCATTAGCAACAAGTATAGCTTTGAAGGTCTCAACCTTTCCATCTACACCAATTTTCTTCTTAAAGATCCACTTGCTCCCGATGGGTTTTACCCCTTCAGGAGAAACTTCCAAAGTCCATACATTGTTGGTGTACATAGATTCCATCTCAGATCGCATAGCATCCAGCCATTTCACAGAGTCCCCATTTGTGATGGCCTGATCGAAACTAGTTGGGCCATCATCTTCCATGATGCAATCCTCTCTCCTACCGTCTATGAGAAAACCGTAGTATCTCTCAGGTTGTTGAGGAACCATACTAGATCTACGGAGTGGCTGAGGTTCGTCGGAGACTATTAAATCCTCCGGTTCTACCAAATCGCCAGTTATAGTTTATGTAGCTGGAACTTCTTCCAGCTCTACCTCATTACCACTAATTTCTTTTACAAGAAATTCCTTTTCTAAAAAGGTGGCATGTTGAGAAACAAACACTTTTTGTTCCTCAGTGTGGTAGAAGATATGCCCTCGCGAATGTTTGGGATATCCTACAAACTTGCACAGAACTGACCTTGCCTCGAGCTTTTCCGGATTTTTCTTTTTGACATAACACGGACAACCCCATATCTTAATATAATTAAGACATGGTCTCTTCCCCTCTCATATCTCATATGGAGTGGTAGGTACTGATTTGGTTAGAACCCTATTCAATAGGTATGCAGCTGTCTCAAGTGCATAAGCCCAAAAGGAAATCGGTAACTCAGCATTAATCATCATAGAGCGCAACATGTCTAGTAGGGTGCGATTCCTCCGCTCCGATACTCCGTTGTGCTGTGGTGTATACAGAAGAGTAAGCTAAGAGAGAATCCCATTCTCTTTTAAATAGTCTCGAAACTCCGTGCTCAAGTATTCTCCTTCCCGATCAGATCGTAGGACTTTAATACTTTTACCCATCTGGTTCTCAACTTCGTACTTATATTCCTTGAATTTCTAAAATCTTCAGATTTGTGTTTCAACAAGAACACATGTCCGAATCTTGAGAGATCATCGGTGAAAGTTATAAAGTACGAGGAACCATTCCTGGCATGTGTAGACATAGAACCACATACATCACTATGTATCAGTCCCAAGAGTTCAGTAGCTCTTTCTCCGTGTCCTGTAAACAGAGTTTTGGCCATCCTGCCTTTGAGACATGACTCGCAAGTTTCACAAGATGTAAATTCGAACTGATTCAAATATCTATCTTTATGCAACTTAGCTAGTCTTGTCGCATTGATATGACCTAGTCTACAACGCTATAAGTGGGCTTCGTTCATTTCTGAACTTTTCCTCTTGTGTGTGTTATGTATGTTTAGAACTGTCGTTTGATTTAGAACGTATATACCAATACATAACGTACCAAACCCAATCAACACTTGATTTAGGAAAATGTTCATAACATTATCCTCCAATACAAAGTTATATCCTTCTTTATGCAACAAAGAAACTGATATAATATTGCACATCATATTTGCTACGTAATAACAATCATTTAGAATCATTGTATTACCATTTGGAAATACTAGGTGATATTCGCCAACTTCTTTGGCTGCAACAATTGCTCCATTCCTTACTTTTAGAGATATATCACCTTTCCCAGTTCTCTACCTCTTCTTAGCCCATGTGACAAATTACAAACGTGGGATCCTGATCTGATATCCAATATCCAGGACGTAGAGCAAACTGAGAAACAGTTCTCGGTAACGAACACACCTGAAGAAGATGCATCATCATACTCATTCTTCGTTTAGGTTGCATGGGAATCCTGATATTCCCTATACCTTGCTCAGACTTATGACAATCATAAGAAAAAGTGGAACCAACGTTCCCCAGCTCAGTATAATAAGCGAGTTCGGTCAATACATCCATATTATTATCTTGATTAAGGCGTGTCATGGTCGCTACCTGGAGAGAGAGAAGGAAACTCTTTAGCGTGCGCTCTTTGCAAGATTAGATTGGTTATTATCTTATCTAATCAGGATGGTTTTCACTGTTTTTATAAAATCTTCCTTCAAACCATAATCAGGATGGTTCTCACAAGTTCGCCAATCGGTCAGCCAGGCAGGTATTGGTACTCCGAGGGAGTCTCCCCATGCTTTTGCATGGAACTAATTAAATAATCTCGTTTCCGCAGGGGCATAACCCCGTTAACACCTTTCTTAGACACCTACTGAATCAGCTAATTGTAAAGTGGAAAACTCTCTCAGGAGTAACTCTTACTCGCAGTGGGTATCGAGATCCAACTATCTCATAGAAAGTATGCAATCTCATTGTAAATTTCAACATTTAAAATTCCCAATATCTGTTTTTACTCCTAACGACCTATGACCTTGACGGAGGTGAACAAACCATAGGCCGCTAGTCAAGTTCAACCCGTCATTTAGTGATTGAATTAAACCCATCTACACGATCCTTGGCGGAGGTCAACAAGGCCATACGACTACCCTTATCCAATCGCATCATATGCAGCAGATAAGCACTAATCAGCTACCGCAAAATACGTCTTGACAGAGGCCAACAAATGCAGCACGAATACTAAATAACACTTATCTGAAATGACGGAGGGCTACAACTGATTTTGAAGAAAACCTTTAACGTAATGAACTTGATATCGTTGTAGAATCTAGTGTTTTGAAAAGGAGTGGTTTTGTAGCATTTGCTAGTTTTGCTAAAGAGGTCACTCCCGGTGAAGGGATCTCGGCTCTTTCCTCATCGAATGAGGTGCTGGATATTCATCAAGGAACACCACTGTGCAAAGGAAAAACTAGTGAAGCTATCAAAAAAAAACCGAGTGGGTTGTAGCATTTGCTAGTTTTGCTAAAGAGGTCACTCCCGGTGAAGGGATCTCGGCTCTTTCCTCATCGAATGAGGTGCTGGATATTCATTAAGGAATACCACTATACAAAGCAAATTCTAGAGCTACCTTTTTAAAAAATAATTGATTCTGCAATATCTTTAGGTTTCTTTTCTTTCCATTAATCTCATTATTGAAGTCCCATCATTTATGTTTCCCTAAATATCACAGAAAAGAAACGAAAATAGAACGTACGCGGCCCCGTCATGCACCGTTAGGTTACTTAACTAGCGGCAGAGCAGGGGCTGGACTAGCGCGGATGCAAAACATAAGCAACGTTTATTAAATATATCATATATATATATATAGCATTCGTCTCACACAGTTATATGATCACATCACAGAACTTAAGCAGCAGAAGTCAACATATGAAATATTGGATATACTAGGAGGTCCGTTTTTTAAATGTAGCCAGTAATGAAAAACACGGATTCCACGGTAGTGATGAATAGCCAAACCCACATCTCTAGACCCCTACGAGAGCGGTAAGAAACCCTGCCAATTCTAAAGTTAGGAGACCCGGTCTCGACTCCTCGAGATGATCTCCCACTGGACTCTAGAACCCGGTTACTTGTGCTCCCCGCCTTGGGTCTATCCTAATTTGGAAAAGTAAATAATATACATCAATGGTAACATCATCCTCAACCCGGAAGTGTCCCAATAAAAGAATATTAAATACATTTTTACATGAATGAAAATTAAAAAACTCTCATCTCACACAAAACCCCCCGGCTATTCAATCACGACGATCCAATATAATATATCACAACAACACATAACATCGCATGCCATCAACGTAAGTAAATATGCGCCTCGAATGTCGTTGACATAGCAACGAGATCAGGGATACACCACATAATACACTTACGGTCACAGAAAAGAAATGAAAAATTATAATAATTAGAATCCGCAAATTCCTTAGACATTATAAACCCGGAATATCTCATATTCCGAATTTCATGCCTAACCCTATAAAACTTGTATTTTAGTTTCAAATTGAAAACTCTTTTCAATAAGCAGTCGGATAATTCAACAAGATTCCCGACTAGTTGTTCGCGTACTATACGCGATTGCGACGGAGTTTTGATCCGAATCGAAACTCCGTGGCAATCGATCAACCGAGACTAAAACACTAGATTTATAAAAATACTAACTAGTTTTCACAAAACTAATTATTGTGGATTCCAAATATTGTATCATATATCATCATAATCTTGACGATATTAAACATTTCGATCGATTCATCAAACACCCACAAATCACAGAGAGATCAACAACTTGAGTCTCATTAAAAACACCCAGAAAGTGCCAAATAAGAAAATGGAGCAGCACAAGAAGAACAACCCATAATCCCACAAACATGTAGAGGAACCGCGGCCAAACTGAGGGTTGGGCCACGGTTCCATGGCGCTTTGAAGGGATTAGGGCTTCGAATTTCTTGGGGCTCCATTAATACCCTGCACAATTTTCTGACTATTTTTAATCTGAAAAATTCCAACTTTTGAAAATCTGGACAGAAACTATGGAAATACGGGTTTTGAAATTTCGATCGAATTCTTTAACATCGTAAAGACTTAACCTGATGTTCTAGCTTGGCTCAAGCAGCCACCCCATCCAATGGGGTCGCCGTGGCACCTACAGATCCCTCAGCAGCTACGTTTTACGCATGCCCCCTCGCGAAGACTACAACCTGCCAGAACACCTTCCAGTCTTGGGACACCCAGGGGGTAAGAGCCTATGCTTCGCCACACTGTCACACAGTGAAAACCCCCCATAGGTCGACATCCAATGCGTAGTAGCTCTGATACCATGAAAGTTTATCCTAGCACCACCACAAGGTTAAAACCGGCATCAAGCATGCAATTTTCAAACTTTCATAATGCTAAGCTACACTATCCAAAGATCTAACTAGATTATTAGGTTTAAAGCATGAAATAATAAAAACTACACTAAGAGATGGAGACTACAACCTTTGTAGACTAAGTCCTTCTCTTCTATAGCTCCGGGTAGTAGTCCCTACGACTCCTCTAGGCTCCACGCTCCGTCAGTTCCTTCCTGCGCTCCACTCGTTCACTTGCCTATCCATTCCGCTGCGCTTCACTGAATTGACGAGGCGAGGTGCGCCCTCAATCGGCGGGGCCTACCCTCAATCGGCGGGGCCTATGCGCCACCCGGTCCGTCCTTGGGTCGATCGCTTCGCTCTCTTACCGGAACCTGAAAAACCGTGCACATTCAAAGCCCTCATCGACCTCAAAATCACGAGTTTTTCGAATGTTTATTCTTTACGGGAACTGGAGAAAACCAAGTAAGCAAGTATTCACTACCTTACGGGGGGCGTCGGCGGGCTACCACTACCACAGCTGGCAAAGCCCGCATGAGCCGCCCAGCCTTATAAGCCTAAGTTGGTTAAGTAGTCCCTACCGGTTGGATGAAATGAAACTTTGAAAAATGGATCGAGCTTGCTTCGTGACCTTCGTATCGAAGATGATCCACCCGATGCTTCACTAATCCAAGCTACCTCTTCACTAATCTTTCGTTAGTGAAGCAAACATCTTAATTTAAAGTGCTAATCTAAACTAGGATGAAGAAGTAGGGGGTTTAAGCTCACTTAGGTTTATCCTAAGCTCTAGGGTTCACAACTCATGTGAGGGTTAGAGCTTAAGCAAGAGGAGGAAGAAGATGGAGAGAGCTAGAGAATGAACTAAGGCAACGAGCTCATATAAGTGAATAATGAAGAATGGCTAAAATAAACACTCACTCATTGATGCATGGAATATCTCTCAATAATAAAATGGAACCATGCTTCAATGGTGCAAGAAAAAACAATAAAAAAATAACCAAGCCATGTCTCACCATCCACAAATATCTCCCCATTTTTCCAACTCATTTCTATTTTCCCAAAATAGAAATTCTATGCTTCATAATATATATATTTATATATATCAAATATATATATATATATTAATATATATATTAAGAAAATAATTAATGAGCAACAATATTAGTTAATATATAATTATATCAAATATAAATATATATCATATTATTAAATCGACACTTGATTCAATAATCCGGTTATATCACATATAACCGATTAATATCATTTATCTGTATATCACATTATCAAATCAACACTTGATTCGATAATCCGGTTATATCACATATAACCTGATCGATATCAAATAACCGCCAGATTAGAATACAGTATTACATAGTCGTATTTAATCAGGCCCCTGCACATATCAGCATATGTGCCCTATTTCGTTTCTCTTGAACTATGAAACCTCTGTGTGGGACTCTAAAGACTCGTCAATATGCCAGCAGTAGATGATGATCACATCAGTCACCCACAAGCAGTCGGCGGTACTAGCTAGACGTAACGGCTACCCAGGTATTGAACGATTAGAAGATCAACAACCAAGCTTGTCCAAACTCCTGTGAAGTCTATTGTTCACACTAGAATATTACATTTAATACCGCCCATTCTTATACTCGTTTGTTTATAGGTAGGTGCTTTTAATCCGTGTTTGCTACATATTTACAGTCTACAGGTTCCTAGTCCAAAATAACGCAAATGATACAAAATTTCCACTGTTACGCCAAAATCCAGAACATCTGTTGCCAGTAGATAAAAGCCAGGTTCCGATCATCCGTATCCGTCCAGTGCCGCGTACCAGTTCCAGAGACAAGACAAATGACAGTGGTCAATCGTGTCTCGGACAAGCACAAAGCACGAGGGAGGCAGCACAAGAATCAATGGGTGCGCGGAGCTCGAAATAGAAAGATCAAATCAATCAAAAGTGAAGCTATGTTTGGACTGTGCAGATCTGAAGAAATTGTGAAGGCATTTTGCAATTTGGGACATGTAGAATATCATAAGATAGCAACACAAGAAAACCCAGAAAATCCGAGATCCCAACTCCACAAAACCGCGGCGGAACGGCCGCCAAATGTAGGTTTTCGCGGCAGATCCGCCGAGGTTTCGTGTCATCATATGACCAAATTTTAGGGGTAGTTGGGTAATTACATTTAGGGCCAGAATGTTGCCCTAGGGTTTCAGAACGCAGCCTATAAATAGCCCAGTTTTGTGCCAAGCCAAGAGTCTTCTTCATGTCTTCTTTTTCCACCTCTTTTTGTTAGGATTTAGTTTAGCTTCTTCTTCTTCTTCATTCTTTCCTCCATGAAAATTGTAGTGAGAGCTTTTTGAGTGGATAATGAAATGACGATGAGGGTTATTTTTCTTATCTTGTATTTTTATTTCATTGTATTGTAATTTAATTTCTAGTGTAACTTTATTATTTGTTGTTAACTAGTTATTGTTATTTCTTTTCTTGTTCTCTTTTCTTTTCTTCTTTTATCCGTATTTTCAAGCGATAATACTCGACGGAGTTCCTTGCTAAGGTGAGGACCCAAGAGTTAGCTTGCTTCACTTGTAAAACCGTATTTTTCTCTTTTCTTCCTTCTTGTTTTGTTTTCTTTTCTTTTATGATGTGTGAATAATTTTCTCCTTGTTAAGGCTAAGGAAGGTGGTATGAGGGATGGAGAAATCCATTGTGCTTCTCTTCGCCAAACATCTTGAAACAAACCCCGACCAAACGAAGCAACCCCCTCACTTAGGCGCGCTATACGTAACATATAGCCGCGACCTAAGTCGAGAAGTCCTTTAAGCGCACTACAACGTGACATGTAGTTGTGACTTAATTGGATACATGGTTGCGGGTGTTTGGCCGAGAGTTGGAAATAAGCGTATTTAGCGGACGGACAAGGGTAACTAGGAATGGATTTAGCGTTGGAAAGCTTGCTTAAACTCACAAATCCCATTCCTATGTTATCCTAATCCCCGCTACTTTCGATTATCCCAACACCGTTTTAAGAATGGCAACAAACAAGCACAAGACTAATCCTAACTCTACTAACCGACCTTAACCTTAACAAGCTTACTTGAACATAAATACGAACACTTAGGATAGATTTGAACAAACATATACACATTCTTTATTGACTCGTCTAAAACTCGAACGGACATACAACCATCTCCCTGTGGATCGACCCGTGCTCAACCGGCTAGCTGCATAGCGACACCGTCCTGATCGCGGTTATAACTTTAGAACTTTGAACTCCGACACGCCAAAAGCGTGCGATCATCTATAAGTAACACTTACCGTACAATCCGGTCTCTTCGTCTGATATGTCGCATATCAAGTTTAGGGGTGGAATCGCCAGACCCCAGTAACTTGATAAGTCATGCCGATGTATGGCTCATAACGGTTCGAGAAACTACTGATAACACTTACCGGTAAATCTCATTAGCCCTGGCCAGGGACTTACTGTTATAGCCAATCGAGCATAGCGCAACATCAACTCCCAATACTGGGAGAGACGAAACCCCTCCTATCGCTCACTGCCTCCATGTGACTCGGGACTGTACCCAAAGTCCACCTGTTTGCACAACTCCTTTGAGCCGTGGTAGGGAGAAAATCAAAGCACGGTGGGAACTACACAAGGCACTATGAAGATCTCGGGTCTACAGACTAACATGTACCAGTGTCACCAGAGAACTGCTATCTAACGATAAGTATGGTACCATCTAGGAGTTTTCGGGGAGCCCTGTTCAGCGTACCCATTCTTGAATGAGCACCTATGTACAATCTTTGATGTCAAATACCAATGGTTATGGGATCAACCATCACCCCCTACAGGATCAAGAAACATACATACTAGTTTACTCTGGAATATCGATGCCCTGTCTCGATACTCTCTCGACTAGGAACAGTTAAAGGATGTGCTTGTAGACTACACAAGTCCCAGTAGTATGATCCGCATCATAGTCCTGATAGTCAAGCAAACATCCTAAGGGCTTTATCAACATGTATCAAAGAGATAATATAGTAATACAAGTGTACATGTTAAGATAAAGAGCAACCGGGTAGTATACTATCATGTCGAGCAAGAAAGTCCTCTATATATATGTCCAAGTATCTACTATATCATACAATAATGGCCTCTAGGGCATGCATATTCCTAACAATTCTAAAGTCAATGATTATAAAAAAAAGTACAGTTAACTTGGTTTAATGAGTTTTAGTTTAAGATCAGTCATGGTCGCTGCAAGTAGAGAGATAAAAGAAACACTCGGCGTGCGCTCTTACAAGATTAGATTGGTTTATTAATTTATCTAATCAGGATGGCTCCCACCGTTTCGTCGAATTCTCCTTCAACCCCTAAAAGGAGAACTAGCCGGGATCTTGTACACCCCATAAGTTTGCTAACCGGTCGGTGATTGATCTGTTTTAAAGATGAAGTGTGTTGTAAATAAAGTAACCGCAATCAAGACGGTATCGCTAGTAGCTAGCCGCGATGAGTATGGGTCGTCCGCAGGGAAACATGAACCTTTTTCTTGCTTCAGACAAGTTGATTTAAAGAAAGGTTGATTGGTTGTTTGTAGATCCATTTTAATACGGATGTAAATTTTATAAAAAAGAGACTTGTATGGTTCATATGACTTAATAGTGATGGATGACTAATTAAAAATGACTCATTTTATCTTTTAATAGTTTAAAACTAGATCGATAGTGATGAATGTGGATTAGGGTTCTTGTGGAAGTAACTAGGGTTTCCTCTCTCTTAACCCTTGTCCTTGCATTGATCTCTATTCATGTCTAGCATTTACCAAAACAAGTGTTAAGCAGATCTCGAATCGTGGTCGTGACTAACAATAAATTGGTAGCGCGCCCGATTAGGATGTTAATATTTATTTTGCTAAAATTTATAAACTTTAAATGTATAAAAGGAGTTAAATGATTTTATCATCCATTGATCTACCCTAACCTACGAACCCTAGCAAGCTAGAATTACTCGCTAATGGTTTGAGATAAAAGAAAGGATGAAGAAGAAAATATGATTAAGATGCAGAAATTAAATGCAAAAAGTAAATGCGAAAAGACTAATAAAAAGACTATCTTTATTAATCAACTATTGCATACAACTCTCCGTACAAAGTAGATTATAAAGAACCCTAATTTTTGCTCTCGCTCTCTCTTGTTGGAGGTAGATGAACAGCTGATGATCACCTGGATGCGTAGATCGCTTTGGACCTCTTGATCACTTCGGTTTTATTCTCTTCAAAGTGAAATTCTCGGTCCCTTAAATAGTCACAGAAACTAGGAATTCTATTTGCCAGATGTTAGGATATGCTGATACGATCACACCAAAAAATACCAAATCCTAGGGCCATAAGGAGGCCGTGGATCCGCCGCATATCATAGGGTTTGGCCACCCAACCGCGGCTCTTTGGTGAGATCGAGTTCTGGGATTTTTGTGAAGTCTTCTGTTGACATGTGTAAATTTCTTCGATGTCTGGATTTTAGAAATCTTACTCTGAGTCTCTGTCGTTGTTAGATCTTATATTTTCCCTCAATATTTCGGCAAATTTGATTCCGACATCTCAGATCTTTTGATCTATAGATCTAAGCTAATATCTGCACAATATCTCAAATTATAGTGTTAGTAATATTTGTTATTATTTTGAGATATTATCCTAACCATTTGTATGATACAATATTTTAAGAATATTGATTAGAATTATTTGATATGATATGCATATTTTAATTACTAATATTTTATATAAATATTATAGGCATGTATTTTCCCTCATTATATTAATTATGATGTAGAAACATATAATAATAAACTTTTTACACATAAACTCTCATATGTTCTATAATTACAATAAACACCTTTTAGAACTTAACAATAGTGGGGAAAATAATCATTCAAATGTGCAATATTTCAGACTAATCAATCGGCCAGGCCAGTATAAGTACTTCAAGGAAGGCTCCCCGCACTTTCGTACGGACATAATTAAATAACCATGTTTCCTTATAGGAATAATCTCGTAAACACCTTTTTAGACACCTAATGGGTCGGCTAATTATGAAGTGAAAATCTCCCGAGAGTAACTATTACTCCCAGTGGGAATCGGGATCCAACTATCACATAGAAGTTATGCAATCACATTGCAAGTTTTAACACTTGAAACTCCCGATATGGTTTTTACCCCTGACGACTTATGACCATGACGGAGGCCAACAAACCATAAGCTGCTAGTCAAGTTCTACCCGCCATTTCGTGATTAATTCAGATCCACCCACACCACACCATCCCTTGATGGAGGCCAACAAAGCTGTGCAATTGTCCCGACTAATCACATCGTAAGCCGCAGAAAATCATCATTTAGCTACCGTACACTACGCCTTGACGGAGGCCAACAAATGCAACACGAATACTAAGTACTCAACTTCTCTGAAATGATGAAGGACCACGGCTGGTTTTGAAGAAAACCTTTAACTTAATGAACTTGATATCATTAAAGGAACTGAGTGTTTTGAAATTCAACTTCAGTTTACAGTAACATAAACTTTTGCTCAAGAATCGAATTCCCCGTGAAGGGATCAGCACTTTCCTCATGAAATGAGGTGCAGGATATTCTTAATTGAATATCTTTATCAAAGCATAAGAATATGGATGTAGTTTCTTTTGAAAAAATGGTTCCAACGATATCGATTTAGGTTTATTTTCTTTACATTAATCATATTAATATAGTCCCATCACTTACCATCTATCACACCCAAAAAACATGATAGGAAAAAGAAAATAGAATATTTTTCTATGCCATTCGTATTCGTCACGGGGCATCGGGTCTTCACCGTAAGGTTACTTAACTTACGGTAGGGCGGACGCAGGGCTAGCGCGAATGTAAAACATATAAAACCACTTACACACACACACACATATGTTAAAACTGCGGAAGCCTACAACAACAGTCCTAGAGGGGGTGAATAGAACTATGCTACCAATATGCCAAAATTAAAAATTCTATACTACACTTGCTAATACAAATCACAATTGCAAAGTTTAACAAAGGATATACCAATATGATAAGTGGCTAAGCAAACCACAATTATGAAACATAAACATATAGAAAGAGATATAGCAATATTAAGAACAAGTAATGAGCATATAGAGCAAGGAAACAAGAGCAAGCATGCAATTTCTATCTAAGAAATTGAAATAAAAAGCAAAAGAGAAAGAGAAATTGCAAACGCAAACAAAAGTCGTTTTTATAGTGGTTCGGGAGATCCCCTAGTCTAATTTCTTTGAGCGATCAAGCTCGTTCCACTAAATACGTCTTTCTTTTAGAGACAAACATATTGCCTGCAAACAACACACAACCCCACTTTCGGTGGAGGCCAAAACTTACAACACGTCTCCTCAAAAGACCACACGTTGCTCGACACACGAGCAATACCTCTCTCTTACAAGCTCATCTCGCTTCTCTTATCAATACAAGCACTTCTCTCTTACAAAAGCACTCTTGCACTCACGAATTCTCACTCAAAGAAAGAAAGCAAATTACATTCTTAAGATACTCTTAAAAGAATTTTACAATGAAGCTCACTAATACTCAAGAAGATGGCAATATCAAATTTAGCTCTTGAGTGTGTGTGTGTGTGAATGGATAAGCAATTGAATGTACACTCTAAACTCTCACAAGAAATGAGATTTTTCTCTCTTAATCACTTAGGAATATTGCAAACTGAAATATTGAGTGATTGGGGCTCAAAAAATCCAACACAAAACATATATATAGCCCCCCACAAAAAACTAGCCGTTTTAAATGATGTCATCAAAATTCAGCAGGGCCAGACGTTTGAAGATGTATGCGGCAGACATCATAAGGTTAAAAATAAAATCCCAACGGCTATATTTTTCAAATCTTTTCTTCAGCAAACGTCTTACAGAATGAGTATCAAACGTTTGATAATACTATCCGGTTTATTATAAAGCCGGATTATTAAATCAGATGTTGATTTAATAATAATAAATATATATTGATATGTATTCTAGTATTATGTTTACTCTCTCTCTCTCTCATTTGTTATTTATATGTTATACAAATACATGTATATGTATATAATACATATACCAAAATATTGTGTATATGATACACTTTAACTTCTAGAAGTGATGATAAGTACGGGAGTTCGATTAAATACGTGTATATGATACTCGTACATTAATCGGACGTTTGATAATACTAGCTGGTTTATTATAAAGCCGGATTATTAAATCAGGTGTTAATTTAATAATAATACATATATTGATTTGTATTCTAGTATTATGTTTACTTCTCATTTGCTATTTGTATATGTTACAAATACTTGTATATGTATATGATACATATACTATGTGTATATGATACACTTGAATGTTTCTGGAAAGGGACACCTCATTTTTTTATTTATTAATAAAGAACTAAGAATCTTGTAAAGAGGTATGGTTACTAGAAATAATTATTATTCTATACATGGTTACCTCTCCTTTTTACTAGCTCATTCATTCATCCTCTTTCACTCTCTTCATTTTTCCAAGAGAAAAAGAGAGAGAGAAATAGAGAGAGTGATCACTACATCTCTTTCTCTTATCTTCTAGCAAATTTTGAGAGCAAGTTACTTCACAAAAATATAGCTTATAGTGAAATTGAAGCTTGGGTTGAGGTTTTCTTCGAAGTGGGTAATCTATGACGAGGAGATCCGCTTGCAGGCTCGATTCCTACAATGCGGGCTCTAGTTTGGGTGTTCCACTAGACTAGTGGACAAGATACAAAGGTTATAGCCCACTCAAAATCCTATTTATTACTCTCTAGTTTGTTACAACTATTAGTATTTGGATGATTTTGGGATATGTGCTTGGTGTTATGTTCTAAAAAAATTTTGTTCACTATTCCGCCACGATCCGCAAGTGTTGCGACCCTAACACCAAGTACTAAATATTTCACTCTTTCTGCGGATTAATACCACAATATTTTTCTCTGCACTTAAATAGCACAATATTTAGAATTCTCTAACGGTGTTAAAGTTACAAAATGACAAACCACCCCTAATTGTATTTAGATTTTAAAAAAAAATAACCATAATCCTAATTATTTAGCCCTAACCCTCACCCTAATTAGATAACTCTAACCCAAACTCATGGTCACCACCTCCACCGCAATATCGCCACCTCCGCGCCAGCTATGGCTGCCTCAGCCTCTATCTCGTCCCATGGCCACCACCGCTCCGCTCCATAGCCGTCTTAGCCTCCATCTTGCCTCGATAGCCGTTGCATCCTCTTATTCTTCCCCTTCCTATCACTATTCCCCCCATTGACACTATCAACCCTCAATGGCCGCCACCTCCTCCGCCTCTTCCCCATCGCCGCCACTACCTCTACCTCCGCCTCCACCGCCATCGCCTCCACCTCCACCGCTTTCTCCCTATCGCTCTCATGGCCACCTATCAATCTCCTTCTCGCCTACATAGCCACCATCACCACCACCTCCTCCACCTTCGTCCTCATCATCACCATCTTCTCCACCTTCGCTCCTTTCACCATCGCCTCCTCCCCATCACTCCTATAGCCACCGCTTCCTTCACCTCTGCCCTTTTCATTGTCGCTTCCTCTCCATCACTCCCATGGCCGCCATCTTCACCTCTGCCCCTTCTTCACTATCAACGACCCCATCTTCCCATTACTAGATCTCAACAAGCTAGAGAGTGGAAGAAGATGGGTTAATATTAGGGTTAGGTTTTTTTTAAGCTTTGGTCTTTTTTGAATTAAAAGAGACAGTGGCAAAATTGTCCAAAAATGCCCACGTGCAAGACACGTGAGCAAATTTTCTAACGGTTGATTAACGGAAGGTATCATATTGCTAACGAAGCAAAATACAATGGTATTTAAGTACAGGAAAAAAACATTGTGGTATTATTCTACAGAAATGGTGAAACATTTTGGTGTTATTAAGCAATTAACCCATGAATAATCCATACATAGCCTCTTAAATAGCTAAGTAGGCAGCTTTCAATATGCATGTGTATCTTAAGCTTCATCTTTTTGGGATAATGCATCTGTAATGATCAACTTGTTGCTCTCATTCTAGATAAGTTTGGGAAGATGGGAGAAGTCCACAGTAGGCAAGTCTTGCTTGGTGAGACATATATAGCTTTAATTTTAGGCTGCCTTTGGAATTCAAACTCACTCTTCGAGTTCATGTCCGAACCTTTGTTTTGTTGTAATAAGAAAAACTTTCAAGGAAAATTTGCAATAATTGTGTTTTTAAGAAACTTAGTGAAGTTAAAGTGCCTTATAACTTCTCTATAATTATATGGGTAACATATCCAAAAGAAAAATATTTCGTAGAGAAAAATAAAACTTATCGACCTAATTAGTTATTCAATTTTTTGAATTTTAATTTCAATTTCATCTTCTTTAATAGATTATTAGCCCTTTCAAAAACAATAATTTTGCATTGGAAATTAATGATCTGCTAGTTCAAACGATGTATTTGTCTGTACCTACCGAAACTTATGATATTTGATCCAACATGCGTACCACAAGTCAAAAGCCAGTCCCTAACTATAACCTAAGAATACATAGTATATGTAATAGTTTATTCCAAAAAACATATATATGTAGTAAGATTAGATTTATATTTTATACAAATATGTAGGTGGTAGCTATTAGACCGTGACTCACTTTGCTTAGTAGTTACAAAGGCATCAAGGACAAAGTCTTTCACATGCTATTTATATTTAGGAAAATTGAGTGGGCTTCACTATATTTTATTTTAATCAAATAAAGGACAAATTCAGCTATTTTCTATGTTGGGCCCAAACATGGAGCTGCTAATATTTTAAAATTAAGCAATATTTTAATCACTGCACCACTCCCAAATCACATGGTATTCTCACTTTGTTTATCATAAAGTTCACTTGCTTTCTGAAAGGTAATAACATTAATGGTAAAATAATGATGGGGGCACCCACATCAAATCTTCTGTAGCCACCAAGTTCTTCAGTTGGAAAACCGAAAATATAATTTATTTTAATGATGCAAGTGGTTCTTTTTCATCACTATGGTTCATAATCAGGATTAATTCATGTGAAGATATAATGTATACAACCGACCAAGGGAACAATGACACAAACTTTTTAACAAAAGAGGTATTATTTCTTAAACAACTAGGATTAAGATAATGGTGATGCATCTAATTATAATTGTTGAGTGATTGATTGATCCATTGACAGAGAGATCTAATTACAATTGTCGAGTGAGTGATAGGTAGATAGATTCTAGCAATGTGTAGAAGGCACTATTACAACAAATATTAAATAAATTAAGTTCACTTTGGGAAGACCAAAGGCCACAAAACGAGGAAGCATCTTCATCTCTATCTTCATGTATTACGTAGGTATGTCATTTTTGCCATTGACGGGAATGATTGCAAAATTAACGATTTTCTAATAATAAAGCATTTCATAACGTTAAACTTAAATACCAAAGAGTATCAAACCGATAGAGAACTTGTTGTATCAATATGGCCGATGCTAATGGTAAACAAACATCGACCGATGGCTGAACTTCAGAGGCACGAATATATGAAATTTATACTATGACAATGTATACTCCACGCATGTCCTCAAATATAAATGGATACCGCCTCGTGCTTGGGTGAGGCTGGGGCTGGGGTTGGAGACTATATATGACCCAACAAAATTTATTCTGGTTAAGAGAAATTATTCGTTGTGCCGAGTGTAATACATCCAAGCATGAGAAAGGGGAAGAAATGGAAAATTTCCGGCATCTTTCGGACAACTTGGTGAGATCGATGTTATATCTTTCTCTCTCATGACGAGCGTATAAGGTCGGCACACCGAAGAATTTTTCCTTTCTGCTAGCTCTTATTGTCGTTCGTCCAATCTATTGCCTTTGATTATTTTATGAAAGGTTTTAATTCGAAGGAATAAGCTAAGATTAATTAGAAGGAAAAAAGAATAAATATTACCATGAGCCAATTCTAGATGGAATTGGAAAAGTACTATTTATTTGAAGATTTTATCATCAAATACAATCGTGCTTCTTTCAATAATTTTAGGCTTGTTTCAATATAGAACTTTCAGAAGGTTGCATAGGTTTGTTGCAGACTAGCAAAAAACTCATAATGTCCAAATAACTGCCATAAGTAACCACCTCATATTAGTACTAATGATGTCAACTCAGTACTATATTAGTGTTGCTTATAATGTCCTCAAGTCAATTATTGAATCACAGACACGCGATTGTGATGAGTGAGGGAGGACCTATACCGGTAGAACAGTTTTACTCGAGATGATAATATGCTTTCTGGTTTGTCTTTATCATCACTATTACATATTGATAGATCCCATAGAATTCTTGCTTGACTACCAACATTATGATGACGATCATATATGTGGGAGCTGGGAGTCTATAAGCAAATCCTTAAATGTCCCTAATCGTGGGAGTTTCGAGACTGGACATCGATACTCCAGTGTAGACTAATGTATATTGATCGAGACCCTGACGAGAGACGGTGGATAGGTCTCACAAACCATTGGTGTTAGTTTGTTCATCTAAGATAATATACAGGTGCTCATTAGGTTATGAATACACTGGACGGACTCGCGGGGAACCTGCTAGTTGGTATTATACATATTGTCAGATAGCAGTTCTCAGGTAACATGTATACAGGTTAGTCTGTCGACCTGAGATCGTCATTTGTCTCATGTGAGTTCCCACTATACTTTGATTACTACCCTACCACGGCCCAAAGGAGTCGTGCAAACAGATTTTAGTTGGGTGCAGTCCTGAGCCATATGGAGCTAGTGAGCGGATCGTCTGAGATTCGCCTCTCCCAGTATTGGGGGTTGATGTCGCGTTGTGCACGGGTGGCCATCACCAGAAATCCTCGGCTAGGGTATACAAAAATTACCGATTCAGAATCGATAGTCTCTCAGGTGGTGATAGGTTTCATACTGACACGAATTATCGCGTCAGTAGGGGTCTGACTTTATCCACCCCTATAGACTCGATATGCGATACTCTTAGATGAACAGACCGGACTGTACGGATATTGTCACTGTCAGGCTCAGTAGAGGTTTGGATGAGTTTTCTCGTCGGCCTTCCTTTCACTCAATATCTGGGTAGCCGTTACGTACAGCTAGTGCAGCTGACGTGCTTGTGGTTAAACCCGCTGCCAGCATATTGACGAGTCTTTAGAGTCCTACACAGAGCGTTTTCACGGTTCAGGCAATATGGTGTAGATGACGTATGTTGGTACATACAGGTATCCGATTAAATATGTGTACAGGCTGCACAGATTTTAATCGGACGGTTGATAATACTATCAGCTTAGGATTAAACCCGATTATTAAATCAGGTTTTGATTTAATAATTTATATATATGTATTTATATATATGTATTCTAATATCATTGTTCACTATTCATTTTCTCTCTTGGTTATTCGTATTTTCGTACGAATACGCGTATATGTATTTTGATACGTGTACCAGGTTATATTCCATATTTATACGGAATTGATTCTAGAAGATTGGACATCTCATTTGTATGATTTCCTTTTATAGAAAATCATTTATTTTACAAATGAGGTGGAAAGGTGAGTTGGCATGAGCATGGACTTGGCATGTAAAGAGGTATGGTTTGCATTATTTCATTGAAAAAGGAAATGAGATTTTTTGTGTGCATGATTGAGAGAGAGGAAGCAGCCACCACTTCTTGAGTTGCTTTGCTCATTTTCTTCACTTCACTCAATGGCTTGCTCATTGGTTTTCTACACTTGCTTCATCACTCTCATTCTCACTCACTTGGAGACATAGCCACATTTTCTTTAGTTGCTCATGCCACATGTTTTCTCACCTCCTCTTCATCTTCTTGAGTTGCTCATGGAGTATTTGTGATGAGAGAAAAATTATAGTGACATATTCCGACACCTCCACTCTCCATTGCTAGCAACCTTGGAACGTCGGTTGCCTCGCTTGGCGAGCCTGAAGGTAGCACCGTTTCCCTCAGGTGGATCATCGTAGATGGAGGAAGACCGGCAACCAAACTCGATCCGCGACCACTAGGAGCTTGTGGATGATGGTTGAAGACCGAAGGATACGGATCAACTCGGTATAACCATTCTTAACTCTTTATATTGCTTGCTAGTATAGGGTTTAGGGTAGATCCGGGCATCGAGTTGTGGTAGCGCCAGTTTAGAAAATTTTTGTTCCGCATTTGGCCATGGTTTGATGGCCGGGGCACTGTCGTAACCCAACATGGTATTAAAGCCAACTCGTAAACCCCTTACTAGCAGTTTTAAACAATATTAAAGTATCGAAATCGAAACAACTCCAAATCAATACCCTGAATATTCCAGTTGTTGTCGAATTTTAAAAGTCTTCAAAAAAATTATTTAAGAAATTGCAGCAGACTATTTAGATGACCACTAGACCACACCCCAAAAATGAGCCAGTTTCACCCGTATTCGACCGGCCACAATGCTATAAAATCCGAGCTCGCCGGCCAGATGATTGAGTTTGGGCTTCGTATTTTGGATGTGGTCTGGTCTCTGAAATATTGGTTCAGTGGTATTGCTTATTTTGCCCAGTTTGGATATAGTGTTGTCTTTTGTTCAGGGGCAATTCGGGGTGTTTCGAAGTCGATAATTTAACACTGTTTAAATGTTTATAGTACATGCATTACTATCTGCGACCGTGAATGTCATTCGAGTGGTAGAACTCGTCTAATTGCTATATATTCTTTTAGACGGGTTTGCGAACGTGACATTCACGTTGATGTTCTGTGTTGTGCTTGTTGGAGATAGTGCCCTCAGAGTCAATTATTGGATCACAGGCACGTGATTGCAATGATTGAGGGAGGACCTGTCCCGGTAGGACAGTCTTACTCGAGATGATAGTATGCTATCTGATTTATCTTTATCATCGTGTACTGCTTAGGTGGCCTGACAGGTCGCTATTACACGTTGATAGAGCCCCTAGGATTCTTTCTTGACTACCAGCAGTATGAGGGCGATCATATAAGAGGGAGCTGGGGTCTATAAGCACATCCTTAAAAGGTCCCTAGTCGTGCGAGTTTCGAGACAGGGCATCGATACTCCAGAGTAGACTAGTGTATACAGTCGAGACCCCGACGAGGGGCGGTGGCCGGTCTCACAAGCCACTGGTGTCAGTTGGTTCACCTAAGATGTATACAGGTGCTCATTGGGTTATGAGTACACCGGACAGGACTCGCCGGGAACATGCTAGTTGGTCTTATACCTGACGTCAGATAGCAGTTCCCTGGTGACATGTGTACAGGTTAGTTCATCGACCTGAGGATCGTCATTTGTCTCGTGTGAGTTCCCACTGTACTTTGATTACTACCCTAGCACGCTCAAAGGAGACGTGCAAACAGGTTTTAGTTGGGTACAGTCCCGAGCCACATGGAGGCAGTGAGCGTATCTTCAGGGGTTCGTCTCTCCCGGTATTGGGGGTGAGGTCGCGCTGTGTCTAGGAGAGCCACTACACAAAGCCTTCGGCCGAGGCAGGAGATTTACTGGTAGGTAGGTATTCCAGTAGTATCTCAGGGTGTTCTAGGCTACACTCCGACACGACTTGTACCGCTTTTGGGGGTCTGACTTTACCAACCCCCTAGGCCCGCCATGCGATGCTCATAGACGAACGGACCGGACTGTACGGATATTGTCACTGACAGGCTCAGTAAGGTGTCAGGATGAGTTCGCTCATCGACGTCCCTTTTGGTCAATACCTGGTAGCCCGTTACGTATTGGCTTATACCTCTGACGTGCTAGTGGTTAAATTCACAACCAAGGTGTTGACGAGTTTTTAGAGTCCCCCACATTCAGTTACTCAAGCTTTCGGGCGAAAAGCTGTAAAGGCCGTATGGAGATATGGCAAGGTCCAATCAGATGCGTGCGGCATTGCACGGATCAGGATCGGACAGTTTGTACTACAGGCCGTATGGATATATGGCAGGGTTCGATCAGATACGTGCGGTATTTCACGGATCAGGATCGAACGGATATTACTAGCCGGTTTTGGTTTAAGCCGGATCCTAGTATAGTACTGTGTAGACTTTGTCTCATTACATTTGTATTTCGGTCAGAATACAGATGCGGGTGTGTATACACAGTATCGGGGTTTTCCTGTAATTTATTACAGGACCAGTTTTCTGGAGTTGCCAGTTTGCTTTCCGTTTCGGCCATTTTCCTTTGTATCGTTCATTGGCCGAAGATTCGTGGAGGAAGGCTTATTTGCATTTGTGCAAATAAGTATTTTGGAAGGGGGTCTTTTGCATTTTGTTGCATCATGATGGGTGGACCATACTTTGACTTTCCTTGGTTCATGATTGCTTGACTTTGTGAGCAATCATGGTTGTAGTTGATGGGTTTTTGGAGTGGGGTTTTGGTTAAAATGATTCTTGATCATCATATCCTTTCTCTCTCTCCTTTTTGGATGATAGTTTTTTTCCCCCACTTGTTTTTCTTTCTCTCTTATAGGGTTCCTAGGCACACTAATGAAGTCCCACAAGTGATCAAATATGGCCAATTGAAATTTTACAAGTGCCGAGAAACCCCAATACGGATCGTTAACTAGATTTATAGGCTATGCGATGCAAGTAAACAACTTTAACATAAAGGAAAGAAGCTACAACCTTTGTAGATCCGGTCCTCCACCTCCTAGGCTCCGTGATGACGTCCCTCCGCTGTCCAAATTGAATCCATGACTCTATCATCGGCTTCATCGGAGAAAAGGGCGGACTTGGTCGTCGGTTCGATGCCGAAGATGATCTACGTCGAGGCATCACAAGATCAAGCTCCAACTTCACCAAGCCATGAAAACTTGTGAAGGAAACACCCTATACTACTTGGCAAGAGGTAGAGGATGAAGAAATAGGAGGTGGGTTCACTTTAGAATTGGATTTCTCACTCATTTGCTCAAGTTGCCATTGATGGTGGCATAGTTTCTTCATGTTGAAGAAGGAAGAAGAAGAAGAAGATGATAATATGATATATTTTCTAAAATAGAAAATCATATGAATACTTATCATATAGCAACCATAGTTAGGTGTAGAGAATAAACTAAGGTTAGTTGAATGGTTAGGGTTAAGCATGAGACAAGAATGGTGGACTTGTTCAAAGCTTCAAGAAGTTGCAACAAACAAACAAAATAAGCCACCATTCTTTTCTTTATCATTTCAAAAAGAATAATAAATAAATAAATGAATAAGTAAATAAACAAAACCCTAACCACTCATATAACCATGGTTTAATTCTTTACACTAACCCAAGTGAGCATGTATCATCAAACATGATACAATCTAGTGCACTAAAATATATCACATATACAATGTGCATTTCAAGTGAGAAAATCCATTTAAAGTGAACTAATATTAGTTAATGCAAAGTAATATATCAAATATATAATTATGCATTAAATCATTAAATCAATACTTGATTTAACGATCCGGTCATATCGCATATAACCGACTAATATCCAATGTATCGACTTATCGAATCAATCCTTGATTCGATAACTAGGTTATATCACATACAACCATTCGATACATTCATCGCGAGAATAGAATACGGTATCACATACACGCATTATTCTGGGTCCCGCACATATCTCATATGCGCTCCTATTTCGTTACGCTTGAGCCAGGAAACCTCTGTGTAGGACTCTAAAGACTCGTCAATACGCCGGCAGCAGATGATGATCATATCAAACACCCACAAGCCGCAAGCGGTCTGCTAAACGTAACGGCCACCCGGGTATTGAGCGATCAGAAAATCGACGAGCAAGCCCGCTCACACTCCTGTGAATCCAACCAGTAACACTTACCGTACAGTCCGGTCTGTTCGTCTGATATGTTGCATATCTCGCCTAGGGGTGGTAAACGTCAGACCCCAATAGCTCAATAAGTCATGCCGACGTGAGGTCCATAACATGTGTGAAACTACTGATAACACTTACCAGTAGATCACTGCAACCCTGGCCAGGGATTTCCTGTTATGGCCAGTCGTGCACAGCGCGACATCAACCCCCAATACCGGGAGAGACGAATCCCCTCCTATCGCTCATTGCCTCCATGTGAATCGGGACTGTACCCAAAAACCACCTGTTTGCACGACTCAGTAGAGCCGTGGTAGGGTGGAAATCAAAGCACAGTAGGAGACACACAAGACTCTATGACGATCTCGGGTCAACAGACTAAGCTGTACCAGTGTCACCAGAGAACTGCCATCTGACGTGAGGTATAATACCATCTGGGAGTTCTCGGCGAGTCCGCTCAGTATACCCAGTCTCCACTGAGAACCCGTATACCATCTCTGATGTCAAACACCAATGGATATGGGATCATCCATCGCCCATCGCATGGGTCGAGAAGATATACGCTAGTCTACTCTGGAATATCGATGCCCTGTCTCGATATTCCCTCGACTAGGAACATTGAAGGATGTACTCATGGACTACCCAGGCCCCACTAGTATGATCTGCATCATAGTCTTGGAAGTTGAGTACCCATCCTAAGGGCTTTATCAACATGTAATCAGAGAGACAGAAAGTATACATGTTAAGATAAAGAGCAACCAGATAGCGTACTATCATGTCGAGCAAGAAAGTCCTACTTATATATGTCCCAGCATCCACTACAATATACATCCAATGTATAGTAATGGCCTCTATGGCATACATATAACTAACAATCTCCCACTTGCTCTAGGGCCATCTGTAGCAGTGGTTGTAGTATCTAATACTCAACCATCCCCTAACAGTCTCTCTTTGGGAAAAGGCCTTCGTGAGTGGATCCGCCGTGTTGTCCTCTGAGTCTACTCTCCCAACCTCGATCACCCTGGAGATCAACTATCTCCATGATCAGGTGATGCTTCCTCAGAATATATCTTGGTCTCTGATGGGACCAGGGTTCCTTGGCCAAAGCCATAGTTCCATTGTCATACAATGGCAGGAACCTAGTTCATCTTATGAACCAATATACACCCAAACTGCCTCTTTGGTAGTATCTTTAATAGCGATGTTACCAGCCTTTATCGTCTAGTTTGCCACGGTATCTAGCTTGGAACTTTTCCAACATACCGTTCCTTTATCGAGGGTAAAGACAATGCCTGCGACTGACATTCAGTCGTCCTTATCACTCTGGAACTTTTCCAGTGATTCTCCCCAGGATCGAGAAGGTATCACCTTTATCCTATTTGGAGAATCCATGTGATAATAGGAGATTGACCGATCGCAGTATAGGAAACTCTTTTCCTATCAAGAGTATGTTGTCTACATACAATACGAAGATGACCACTTTACTCTCTACTACCTTTTCGTATATACAAGGTTCGTCTACCATTTTGATGAAGTCAAACACTTTGACTATCACATCAAAACAGACGTTCCAACTCCGCGATGCCTGCTTCATTATGTAGAGCAACTTGCACATGTTTTCGCTGCTCCCACTATTTACGAAGCCCTCTGGCTGTGTACTTATAGACTTTCTATTCTAAATCAGTATTTAGAAAAGCAGTCATGACACCCAACCACCAGATTTCGCAGTCATGGTATGTAGCAATGGTAAGTAGGATCTGGATGGACTTAAGTATAGTCCCTGGAAAAGGTTTCATCATTTTCCACTCTTGGTCGATGACGAAAACCTTTAACAAGTCTAGCTTTGAAAGTCTCAACTTTTCCATCTACACCAAGTAATCTTCTCAAGATATACTTGCTCCTGATGGGGATTTAACCCTTCAGATATCGCAACTAAAGTCCATACTTTGTTGGTGTACATGGATTCCATCTCAGATTGCTAAGCATCCAGCCATTTTTACAGAGTCCCTACTCTTGATGGCCTGCTCGAAACTAGTTGGGTCATCATCTCATGATGCAATTCTCGCTCCCACTGTCATCGAGAAACCGAGGTATCTTTCAGGCAGGTGAGGAACCCTACCAGATCGGCGGAAAGGCTGAGGTTCGTCGGAAACTATTGAATCCTTTGGTTCTGTCAAATCATTAGCAGTTTTGTACAGCTGGAACCTTTCCAGTTCTACAGAACTGATCTTGCCTCGATCTTTTCCGGATTTTGCTTTTGACATAGGCCGGACAATCCCAAATCTTAACTTACTTAAGAGATAGGCTCTTCCCATACTATATCTCATATGGAATGGTAGACAGTGATCTGATTCGAACCTAATTCAATAGGTACGCAGCTTCTCAAGCGCATAACCCCAAAAGGAAATAGGTAACTCATAATACTCATCATAGAGCACACGATATCTAATATTGTGTGATTGCTCCGCCCCGATACACCGTTGTGCTGTGGTGTATTCAGAGGAGTAATACTGAGAGAGAATCTCATTTTCCTTTAGAATAGTCCAAGGATTCCATGCACAAGTATTCTCCCCCCTGATCTCATCATAGGACATAATACTTATACCCGTATTTTGGTTCTCTACTTCTAACTTATATTCTGTGAATATCTCAAAAGGTTCAGACTTGTGTTTCAACAGGAACATATGTCTGAATCTTGAGAGATTATCAGAGAATATAATGAAGTATAAAGAACCAGTCCTGGCATGTGTAGACAGGAGACCTTACATACATCATCATGTATCAATCCCAAGAGTTCACTAACTCTTTCTTTGTTTCCAATAAACAGAGCTATGGTCATTTAATCTTTGTGACATGACTGGCAAGTTTCACAAGATGTAAATTCAAACTGATTTAAATATGCATCTAAAATGTAACTTCAGCCAGTCGGGTCGCATTGATATGACCTAGTCTACAATGCCTCAAGAATGATTCGTTCATTTCTGAACTCTTCCTCTTGTGTGTGTTCTGTATACGAGGAACTGTAGTTTGATTTAGAACGTCAATGCTTTTAGATAACGTGCCTGAACCGATCAACTTTTGATATAGGAAATGTTCAAAACATTATCCATCAATACAAAATTTTATCAATTCTTTACTTATAAAGAGACTGATATGATTTTGTATATCAGGTTCGGTATCTAATAGCATTTGTTCAGAATTAATGTATTAGTAATACAGGGTGATAGTGACCAACAGACTTGGCTACAACACTTGCCCCGTTTTCTGTCTCATGAAACTTATCACCCGTTCTCAGTTTTTCTACCCTTTTGTAGCCCTATATAACAGATTACATATCTGGGATCCTGATCCGGTATCATATACCCAGGATGCAGAGGATACTGAGAAACAGTTCTTTGTAATGAACACACCCGAAGGAGATGCATCATATGCACTTTCTTCGTTTGGGCGGCATGGGAATCCTGGTATTCCCCTAATTCCTGCTCTGTTTTATAATAATTATAAGTTGGAGCGGGACCAACGTTCCCCAGCTCAGTATAACAAGCGGGTTCGGTCAATATCCGTATTATTATCTTGATTAAGGCGTGATATGGTCGCTACCAGGAGAGAGAGAAGAAAACACTCTGCGTGCGCTCTTGCAAGATTAGATTGGTTATATATTTTATCTAATCAGGATGGCTCCCACTGTTTTTATCAAATCTTCCTTCAAACCTTAAAAGGAAAGACTAGCCGGGATTAATTACACTCTACAACTTCGCCAATCTTTCAGCCAGGCCAGTGTCGGTACTTTGAGGGAGGTTCCCCGTGCTTTCGCACGGACCTAATTACAGTAAACCTCGTTTTCCCAGAGGCGTAACCCCGTTGACACCTTTCTAGACACCTACTTGATCGGCTAATTTGTAAAGTGCAAAACTCTCCCAGGAGTAACAATTACTCGCAGTGGGTATCGGGATCCAACTATCACATAGAAGGTATGCAATCTCATTGCAAATTTCAACACTTGAAACTCCCGATAATGGTTTTTACCCCTAGCACCTATGACCTTGGCTAAGGTCAACAAATCATAGGTACTAGTCAAGTTCTACCCGTCATTTCATGATTAATTAAACCCACCCACATGACCCTTGGCTAAGGTCAACAAAGCCACATGACTGTCCTAACTAATCGCATCATATGCGGTGTAGGAAGACATCACTTAGCTACCGCACACTACGCCTCGGCTATGGTCGACAAACGTAGCACGAATTCTAAGTACTCTACTTCCTAAAATGACGGAGGGTTGCGAATGGTTTTTGTGAAAACCTTTAACGCTTTGAACTTGATCTCGTTGCGGAATCAAATGGTTTTTAAATGGAATGTTTTTTAGGCTTTTCTAGTTTTGCTAAAGGGGTCACTCCCGGTGAAGGGATCGTCGGCCCTTTCCTCGTCGAATGAGGTGCGGGATATATCATATATATCACTGTGCAAAGCAGAAACTATAGAAGCGATCAAAAGACAAACCGAGTTTGTAGCATCTGCCAGTTATTGCTAAAGGAGTCACTCCCGGTGAAGGGATCTCGGTCCTTTCCTCATCGAATAAGGTGCAGGATGTTCTACAATGAACACCGCGATGCAAAGCAAGAACTGTAGCTACCTGTTTTATTTTTGAAATTCGATTCCACAACATCAAATAGGTTTATTTTCTTTCATTAATCTCATTAACGAATATCCCATCATTTAAGTCCACCTAAACATCACAGATAAATATAACGTACGCTTATGCCATCCGCATTCGCCTCGATGTCCCGTCTGCACCGTTAGGTTAGGTAACTAACGCCAGAGCGAGGCAGGGCTAGCGCGGGTGTAAAACATAAGCAACGTCTATATAATATATCATATATACTATATATAATATCTGTCACAGAACATCACATGATCACATCACAGATAAAACACAGCAGAAGAAACATATGAAATATTGGATATACTAGGACGTCCGTGTTTTCAATACGAGCCAGTATAAAACACGGATTCCACGGTCGTGATGAATAGCCTATCCCACACCCCTAGACCCCTACGAGAGCGGCAAGCAACCCTACCAATTCTAGGGTTAGGAGACCCGGACTCGACTCCTCGAGATGGTCTCCCACTGTACCCTAGAACCCGGCTACTTATGCTCCCTTCCTTGGGTCTATCCTAATGCGGAAAAGTAAATAATATACAAAATGTGACATCTTCCGCAACCTGGAAGTGCCCCAATAAAAGAATATTACATACAAGTTTTTACATGAATGAAAATGAAAAACACTCATCTCACATAAAAAAAACCCGGCTATTCAAACACGACGATCCAATATAATATATCCAGCAACACATAACATCACATGTCATCAACGTAAGTAAATATGCGCATCCCAATTGTCGTTGACATATAGCAACGAGACCGGCGATATCACATATTACACTTACGGTCACAGAAAAGAAAGTGTAAAACTACAACAGTTGGAATCCGCAAACTCTTTAGACATCGCATGCCTAGCCAAATGAATTCCTTAGACATCGCATGCCTAACAATTATAAACCCCGCATTTTAGTCTCATCATTGAAAACATTTTTCAATATCAAGTCGGACAATTCAACAAGATTCCCGATATCCTGATCGAATGCTCGTCGCAAACTTTAGTAGGAGGCCGCACCCCCGACGCCGTCGACGAAGTGCACCAAGGAGGAACACCGCTGCCGCGAGCACCCGAACGGATGCCTTCGGCGACGGGGTTCTCCTACAGTCACTTGGTCGGGGCTATGGGGTGAGGCTGTCTATTAAGTTTACCCGGCAAGTATCCGCGTACACTACGTGATTGCGACGGACTTTTGATCACATCAAAATTCCGTAGCAACCGATCAAGTGAGACTAAAGTGCTTGATTTATAACATTCATTCAGTTATCTCATAACTACTTGTGAATTCCAATTATTGTATCCCATTCCAGATAAACAGAAAATGTTAAACTTTCCGATCGAACATTCAAACACCCAAGTTTTCCGAAACAGATCAACACATGAAATAAGTTTAAAAACATCCAGTTCATGCCTCAGTACCAACGGTCCAGCCGTAGAAGGGTCAAGCCAACGCCTCACATGTGGCACGCCGTACCGCCCCAAACCCTAAGGTTCAAAGGGCAGTTCAAGACGGTCACATAATCGAGTTAAGGTTTGTTGTCTTCTAGAGGGACCATCGCTTTACTCTCACTACTTAGAACGTTATTAAACTACGGAAAAATCCAACACTTGGAAATTTCCCGGCAGGGGAAAAAGTGGGTATTTATATCCAATCGAACTTTTTAACAGTTTCTAAAATATCCGGAAAAACATAAACGAAGTTAAATTATCCGATCAAATTAACGAATCCCCAATAAAATCCTAGAAAACTCAACACTTGAGTGGAATTAAAAAATTCACATAAAAAATTGCCAAGAAAGGACCTAAGAATAAATATATGAAGTTTGAGGGACTAAGTCCAAATTTGGGCCGCGTAAGCGCCGCCAAACCCCTGGTTTGGCCGCGGTTCCACGGTCTAATTATGGAATTAGGAGCCCAAACTTCACAGTAATTCTTAGTTTTTCCTGCTTATTTTTCTGCATATTTTTAATTCACAAAATTCAACAGTTTTGAAAAATGTACAGAGAGCAATTTTGCAATGGGGTTTCGGTTCGATCGGATTTCTAACTCCGTCTACGCATCGCCTAAGGCTCTAGCTAGGCTCTGATACCACTGTAGGATTCCTAGGCACACTAATGAAGTCCCACAAGTGATCAAACATGGCCAATTGAAATTTTACAAGTGCCGAGAAACCCCAATACGGATCGTCAACTAGATTTATAGGCTATGCGATGCAAGTAAACAACTTTAACATAAAGGAAAGAAGCTACAACCTTTGTAGATCCGGTCCTCCACCTCCTAGGCTCCATGATGACGTCCCTCCGCTGTCCAAATTGAATCCATAACTCTAGCATCGGCTTCATCGGAGAAAAGGGCGGACTTGGTCGTCGGTTCGATGCCGAAGATGATCTACGTCGAGGCATCACAAGATCAAGCTCCAACTTCACCAAGCCATGAAAACTTATGAAGGAAACACCCTATACTACTTGGCAAGAGGTAGAGGATGAAGAAATAGGAGGTGGGTTCACTTTAGAATTGGATTTCTCACTCATTTGCTCAAGTTGCCATTGATGGTGGCATAGTTTCTTCATGTTGAAGAAGGAAGAAGAAGAAGAAGATGATAATATGATATATTTTCTAAAATAGAAAATCATATGAATACTTATCATATAGCTACCATAGTTAGGTGTAGAGAATAAACTAAGGTTAGTTGAATGGTTAGGGTTAAGCATGAGACAAGAATGGTGGACTTGTTCAAAGCTTCAAGAAGTTGCAACAAACAAACAAAATAAGCCACCATTCTTTTCTTTATCATTTCAAAAAGAATAATAAATAAATAAATGAATAAGTAAATAAACAAAACCCTAACCACTCATATAACCATGGTTTAATTCTTTACACTAACCCAAGTGAGCATGTATCATCAAACATGATACAATCTAGTGCACTAAAATATATCACATATACAATGTGCATTTCAAGTGAGAAAATCCATTTAAAGTGAACTAATATTAGTTAATGCAAAGTAATATATCAAATATATAATTATGCATTAAATCATTAAATCAATACTTGATTTAACGATCCGGTCATATCGCATATAACCGACTAATATCCAATGTATCGACTTATCGAATCAATCCTTGATTCGATAACTAGGTTATATCACATACAACCATTCGATACATTCATCGCGAGAATAGAATACGGTATCATATACACGCATTATTCTGGGTCCCGCACATATCTCATATGCGCTCTTATTTCGTTTCGCTTGAGCCAGGAAACCTCTGTGTAGGACTCTAAAGACTCGTCAATACGCCGGCAGCAGATGATGATCATATCAAACACCCATAAGCCGCAAGCGGTCTGCTAAACGTAACGGCCACCCGGGTATTGAGCGATCAGAAGATCGACGAGCAAGCCCGCTCACACTCCTGTGAATCCAACCAGTAACACTTACCGTACAGTCCGGTCTGTTCGTCTGATATGTCGCATATCTCGCCTAGGGGTAGTAAACGTCAGACCCCAATAGCTCAATAAGTCATGCCGACGTGAGGTCCATAACATGTGTGAAACTACTGATAACACTTACCAGTAGATCACTGCAACCCTGGCCAGGGATTTCCTGTTATGGCCAGTCGTGCACAGCGCGACATCAACCCCCAATACCGGGAGAGACGAATCCCCTCCTATCGCTCATTGCCTCCATGTGAATCGGGACTGTACCCAAAAACCACCTGTTTGCACGACTCAGTAGAGCCGTGGTAGGGTGGAAATCAAAGCACAATGGGAGACACACAAAACTCTATGACGATCTCGGGTCAACAGACTAAGCTGTACCAGTGTCACCAGAGAACTGCCATCTGACGTGAGGTATAATACCATCTGGGAGTTCTCGGCGAGTCCGTTCAGTGTACCCAGTCTCCACTGAGCACCCGTATACCATCTCTGATGTCAAACACCAATGGATATGGGATCATCCATCGCCCATCGCATGGGTCGAGAAGATATACGCTAGTCTACTCTGGAATATCGATGCCCCGTCTTGATATTCCCTCGACTA
Organism: Agapanthus africanus; assembly: GCA_030015575.1. Classification (NCBI taxonomy): domain Eukaryota; kingdom Viridiplantae; phylum Streptophyta; class Magnoliopsida; order Asparagales; family Amaryllidaceae; genus Agapanthus; species Agapanthus africanus. The sequence goes on along the minus strand of CM057341.1, from coordinate 286,086,486 downwards.
AGAACATTGAAGGATGTACTCATGGACTACCCAGGCCCCACTAGTATGATCTGCATCATAGTCATGGAAGTCGAGTACACATCCTAAGGGCTTTATCAATATGTAATCAGAGAGACAGAAAGTATACATGTTAAGATAAAGAGCAACCAGATAGCGTACTATCATGTCGAGCAAGAAAGTCCTACTTATATATGTCCCAGCATCCACTACAATATACATCCAATGTACAGTAATGGCCTCTAGGGCATACATATAACTAACATCTCTCACCATTCCAATGCCCTGGCCGGCCATTCCTCTTAGTGGGCTGTCCAAAATTTGAGAGAAGAAAATTGTGTCTCATTCCCATGCCAAAAATCCCTTTGTTCATCCAAAGAAATATATGGTTCATTTCCTCCACCAATGGAAATTCCCACAGCCCCATATGAGACTTGAGTACTACACATTCTATAGCAAATCTTGGGCACGTCGACTAGCCAGCTTCGTGCCCGAGTTGCCTCGGCATAGAGGTGGGAGCCCGTAAAAGATGTAGGCGATGTGGTGCACTTCCGGCGACGAGGTGGAGACAGGACATTCCGCGGGAGATCGGGACGACGACGAGAAGACCGTAGGACTCGGATCTGTCGGTATATCTCTATTCCCTTCTTGTAGTTAGCTAAAACTAGTTAATGGTTCGATCCGGGTGTTTAGTGCGCGGTGGTGCCGGTTTGCTAGTTTGCAAAATTAAAGTTTTTTTTCGCTTCCGCATTTGGCCTCGGGATGGAGGCCGGGGCACCGCCGTGCACTTACAGTGGTATCAGAGTCTCGCCATTAATTTAGTCTAGCTTTGTTTAATGTGTTTACATTTCCGATCGACCAAAATTCCAAAATCCGCGTTTTCTTCACATCAGTTTTCTGTTGAATTTTTTCTTGCTCGAAAAATTTTTCAGGTTGCAGAAAAGTGATGAACTGGAAATTCTAAGAACACTGTAGAAATTCGATACAGTGACTCCACAGTGGGAGCGCGGAACCGCGGCCAAAAACCCCTTTGGGCCGCGGTTCCGCCGCACTCTGTTGAGATCACTGCATCAAATTTCTGCAGTTGCTCTCTGGGATGATTGTAGGGTTTTTGGAATATTAATTTTGGGCCCAGAATTTCTTGATGTGCTACAGTAGTACTTGGGGGCCCACTTGATAAAATTTGATCGATCGGATATTTTAAACACATTATTTCACAGTATTTACATTATATCTGCGACCGTGAATGTCACTCGATCGGTAAATCCTGTCTAACTGCTATAGCCCGGTTAGACGGATTTGCGAACGTGACATTCACGTTGATGTTTTGTGATTTTGCTGTGATGTTGCGGATCGGTCGTGGGGGATAGCCTGGATGCAATGCTAGTACAGTTGTGGTTGTATTATGTACATTTGATATTGCAGGGCGAGCGTCCGACATGTGGACTGCCGTCACTGCCAGTTTGTATTATTATTTTGGGGCACGACCAGGTTGCGGTCGATGTACCCGTTGTATGTATATTTTACTTTCTGTACTAGGATTGCCCCGCGGAGGGGTGCACGGATAGCCGGGTTCTGGAGGGCAACAAGCCCGCATCTCATGGCATTGAGACGGAGGGGGCTTTACTCTAGAATTGGCGGGCTATTCGCCGCACTCGTAGGGGGTATAGGTTGACCCAGGAGGGGTGCCCAAGTTACCGGATTCCGTGAAGTGCTGGGTGGTCCATTCACAGAGCTGAAGGGGGCTGCCTCGCTTCAGGTTTTGGCGGGTGACTTGCCGCGCCCGTAGGGGTCTAGGATTTCATTGCACAGGCTATCCACACGACCAGGGGAACGTCGGGTTTCAGTAGTGGCTCTGTGAAACCCGGGGATCCCAGATTTCTGTACTATTCTGTGATGCTGTACATTTCTGTGATGTTGCATTTTTATCACGCCTTGAGCGAAATATAATATATTGGTATATATATTAGTAGATGTTGTATATGTTTTGCATCCGCGCTAGTCCAGTCCCCGCTATGTCGTTAGTTAGCTAACCTAACGGGTAATGACGGGACCTAGTGGCGAATGCGGATGGCATATACGTACATCAGTATATTTTCATTCTTTGGGGTGTGATCAATTGATGGGACTGCATTGATTCGGATCAATGCAAGTTAAAAACAAACCTAATCTAATGTTGTTGGAACACTTTTAAAAAAGCTGTTATTGCAAGGACGTTCACTTTTGTTTTGCATCGTGGTATTCAGTTGGAATATCCTGCTCCTCAGTCGACGAGGCAAGGGCCGAGATCCCTTCACCGGGAGTGACCCCTTGGACAAAAGTTTGCGTCAGGGCAATAACTTCACTATAGCCGATTACTTTTGCTTTGCATCGTGGTATTCAGTTGGAATATCCTGCACCTCATTCTACGGGGAAAGAGCCGAGATCCCTTCACCAGGAGTGACCTCTTTAGCAAAGGCTTTCGTCACTATATTTTTCTTAAAAGCTATCCGTTCCTTCAACGATATCAAGTTCACTACGTTAAAGGTTTTCGCCAGAAACCATTCGTAGCCCTTCGTCGTTTCATATGGATGGTCAATAGTATTCAAGCTGTGTATGTTGGCCAAAGTCAAGGCACAGTGATTGGTAGCTATTGGGGTATTCATATGCAGCATAGATAGATGCGTTGGTTTGGGACAGTCGTACTGCCATTTTGGCCAACGTCAAGGGTAGGTACGGGTGGATTCAAATTAACCTGGAGAATGACGGGTAGAACTTGACATGTGACTTATGATATGTTGGCCAAAGTCAAGGTCATAAGAGCATGGGGCAAAAATCACATCGGGAGTTTCAAAAGAACTGAAACTTGCCAGATATGCGCATACCTTCTGGAGTGTGATAGCATGAGCGGATTCCGTCACGTTATCATGCGATGATAGTTGGATCCCGATTCCCACTGATGAGTTAGTTTACTTCTCGGGTGACCCCGACTAATTCTTCTTTCAGGTTTGGAGGAGAATTTGACGGTACAGTGGGAGGTTTCCAGATTAGATAAATTGGAAACCATTCTGATCTAGGTTAGAGTGCACGCTGAGTGTTTCTTTTCTCTCTCTCTCTTCGGCAGCGACCATTGACCCGACCCTAAGACTATGACTCTGTAACCAAGTTGACCGAACCTTCTTAAACACTGGCTTTTGGATTGTCAGAGTTGCGAACCTCATTGCCACTCCTACTTTTATCCTTTTCTCCAGGACACCCCGTATTACTACGAACGTCCACTTCCATTGGACAAAACCATCTTATGGTTATATACGAACTCGAAGGAATTTATTCGAGGATGGTTTCCGGTTCTGGAGAAAACGGATAAGACTATTCAGTCGTCTTTTCCTTTTACCTTCTCTCAGGTTGCGAGTACTCCTTGGTTTAGGAGATAGTACACCTATTACGAAAATTGGATAGTCTTCTTCCAAACCTTAGGCTGGTGCCGACTGGTGGGGAATGAAGAAAACCAATTAGCATAACGATGGTGTGCAGAAGGTATTAAGTTAAGACAAAGCAAGGGATTAGTAAGAGGGCAAAGTAAATTGAAACTGATATTCATGACCAAACCAGGTATTTCATTACCACTCCCAAATCACCTTTGTATTTCTCCAGAACACTCCATATCACTACGAAGATCCACAGTTTATTGGATACTCCATCGTATGGTTATATACGAACTCGAAAGGAACTTGTTCCAGTTCGGGGATGGATTCTGGTTCAGGAGAAATAGGAATAAGGCTTATTCGGTTGTCTTTTATCTTCACCTTCTCTCGCTTTGCGAGTGTTCCTAGGATTAGGACAGTACACCCATTATGCTTATTGGATAGTCTTCTTCCAAACCATAGGCTGGTGCCGAACGGTAGGTGTTTCCTGATTTAAAATCAGGAAAGCTTATGGAAAAAGCTTCAGAAGAGGATCATGTGCTTACACGTGACCAGCAGTCACGTGTTGGCACGTGACATCCAAAAGTACCGGCAAAGCAAGTGCAGTTTCCCAACTACATCAAAGAGAGGGGCTTCAGTGAAGGTCACGTGCTCCCACGTGACCTGGATCACGTGTCGGCACGTGACATTTAAAAGCAGCAGCAAAGACCCAACGCTTCCTGATCAAATCAAGGAAAAAGCTTCAGAAGAGGTCACGTGCTCCCACGTGACCAGGGTCACGTGTTGGCACGTGACGATCAAAACATCAGAATTGTTCTCCAGTTAAATCAAGAAAAAGAGTTCAGACAAGGGTCACGTGCTCGCACGTGACCAGGGGTCACGTGGTGGCACGTGACGGTTAAGCAGCAACCAGAAGACAGAGCGCAGAAAGAAAGAAGAAGGCTCATTCCAAAGGGGGTCACGTGCCCACACGTGACCATGGGTCACGTGGTCACACGTGACCGGCTTTCAAAGCCCATTTCGTTGACAGAATTAAATTCTGAAAGAGATTCGAATCTTTCCAAAGGAAAGCGATTACCTGGAACCAATCGAATTAAAAATTTAAAGATGATTGAATATCATTTATCTATGGGAAAATCTCGGGTTTGGAAAGATTTCCCCTTTAAATCTAACCGAAATAACAAAGGAGAATCCCGGGACTTGAAATCCAATGGTGAATAAAATTCACCCAATAATCCAAAGATCAAAAACGAATGATGGATGCAAATCAAATCTCTCGATGAAGATTCGTCAAAAACTAATTGACTCGGCTGCTTCTCCTATAAATAGGAGCCAAGAGATACAAAAAAAAAACATATACGCAGAGGAAAGAAAAGGGAGAGATCCTGGGTACTTCGAGGAACTTGGATCTTCTGCAAAAGAAAACCCTAGGTAAGAAAGGGAAGGCTCCTTGAAAGAAAAGAGAATTTAATTCTCAACAGAGTTTAACTCTGATATATAAAACGGAAGAACATATTTCTTCTCTCTTTGATAGAGGCTCTGCAAAGTGCACATCTCCCCTTGAAGTTGAGAATTTAATTCTCAATGGGTCGAGATCCTGCCATGCAGATCCAAAACATAGAGAGGGAATGGAAGCACGAGAATTTAATTCTCACAAAACTATAGGAATTTAATTCCTTTAAAATAAAACTAGGGCTTGACCCTGTGTTATGGGAATTTAATTCCTTCAGAACAAAAAGAAACAGGGTTTAACCCTAATTAAGAACCTAGTTCTGTTGGAACAGCAGGGATTTAATTCCCTTGATCATAATTTAATAGAGAGTGGGAATTTAATTCCTTAAGAGCTTTTATTAGGATTTAACCCTATTCAGTTCTTCACATATATGAAGAATTTAATTCCTACGGAAAATTCCGGGTCCAACCCTATTCAGAATATAAATCTTCAAAAGGAAATAGGAATTTAATTCCTCTGAAATTACTGTCAGGGTTTAACCCTACGAGGAATTTAATTCCTGGAAAAGATTCTCTAAACAACATACATAGAGGCAGGGTCACGTGTCACCACGTGACCCCCCCAAGAGATCTACAGAAAGCCCCTTTGAGGCAGCACCCCACGTGACCCACGTGACCCTCGAACACACAAGCATTTGAATGCCCATCACGTGATGGCACGTGATGCTCTGAAAGATGCGATAATCTCAGCAGAATAAATAAAGGGAGGGCGCTCTCACGTGCTGCCACGTGACCCCTCTTGCCTTAGTGTTTAACACTAAACTGAAACTCCCGAACCTAGTGTTAAAACACTGTTAGGCCTTAGTGTTCAACACTAATCAAAAAACTTTATTTGCAGTGTTCAACACTGATTACCTTAATATTTAACACTGATCTGAGATCTCCATTGCCAGTGTTCAACAATGATCTGTTTTAGTGTTTATGATAATTTGATAGCCTTGTTGCTGGTGTTTAACACCAATTATCTTTTAGTGTTAAACACTAACTTATCAACCTCATTCCCAGTGTTCAACACTGATTGCTCTATAGTGTTTAACACTAGGCTTCCAATTGGCTAAATGGATATAGGCAAAGCCTCTCCCTCAATGGACCAACAAGAAGCCAATATTCCAGACCTGATTGGACTTAGCCCAAGCTGGCCATAAGTCCTCAATTCGTAATTAACTAGGCTAATGGGCTCATAACATAATTAATCGGTCTTGATCCCAAATTGGGTCAAGGACTATTTAAGCCATTCCGGTTCTAGGGTACATCTCTTCACTCCTTTGATACTTGGCATTGTAATCCCTCAATGTCTTCAAAGAGGTGACGGGTCCCGACGACCACACATTGATATGGACTGTGGGGTCCTTAAACCCGTGTCTAATGCAAAATTCCTGGTTACGTGGAACGCGGATAACGTCACTCTTTGACCCCGCGGAAAACGCCCAGAGCGGAGCCTAGTCCTCGCCGAGCACGGCAGTGAACCCGTGTGAAGCATCTAGTGCAAAATTCCTGGTTACGTGGAATGCGGATAACGTCACTCTTTGACCCCGCAGAAAACGCCCAGAGCGGAGCCTGGTCCTCGCCAAGCACGGCAGTGAACCCGTGTGAAGCATCCAGAGCACATACCGGACTGTGGGGTCCTTAAACCCATGGACTACGACGTCCCTAACCTCGACCGAGATGTCTTAAAACTAACAATGGACCACAACGTCCTTAAACTACCCATGGACCGCAATGTCCTTAAACTACCCATGGACCGCAATGTCCTTAAACTAGAACAATAGAGCCCCGCATGCTCTTTTGTCGGATCTAAACGGTCCCGTTTAAGCTGATCTTAGCCTTAAAGATGGCTAACGTATCCTTAAACCTTCAAACAGACTGGACTATGAATCCCCCCAATTAACTCTGGCTCAAGGGTACATCTCTGAACTCCTCTGACATCTGTCGTTGTAATCCTTCAACGTCGTCAGAGAGGTGATGGGTCCCGACGGCCATACATTTAATGGACCACTAGGTCCCTAAACTGGAACAATAGAGCCCCCAAATGCTCTTTTGTCGGATCTAAACGATCCCGTTAAGTTGATCTTAGTCTCAAAGTTAGGCTAACGTATCCTTAACAAACGTTTGAGTTGATCTTAGCCTCAAGTATGGCTGACGTATCCTCAAACCAAACCCCCAAACCCAAATCTAAGATAATACGGATTTGGACTAGTCCACGCCCTACGGGCGACGACATAACTCAGTCTCCGTAAACAATCCACGGGCAACAAAACACAAAACAAACACCCACGACACGAAGTGACCATCTGGAGAAGGAGAAAGTTGTTACCGCAATGCGGTAGCGTAATTAACTGCAGGGGCTTGCGCCTGCAGGGAAGAGTGTCCCCACAATCAAAAACCCCTCAAACGAGGGGGAATCTGACGAAGTCTGCTACATCGGACGCATCCGTCTAAACCTTCGATACATGGTGCCATAAATCAACTTGGCATCTTCGGAGAGGTGGACGGATAGCACCAATTAGCATCTGCCCCGAGTCTCAGCGCCAAGACATCGCAGTCCTGCGCGCCGCCATTCGGAGGGGAACAGATTCTGGCATGCCCGGTGGGACCTTTTCCTCTTTCCACTCCACACTTCGTGTGTTGTGACTCGCGAACCAATCGCGGTTCGCTATTGGTTGCCCTTGGGTTTCAAGATACTAAAACTTGGCGTCTTGCTTATTGTAGAAAGCGAAGGATCGATGGCTTCTACTTCTGCGAAATTCTCCAATTGCTCGGACTGCAATTGCCACCAACGCTCTGCCTCGCCAGGAGGTATAGCCTACGGACCCCAAGCTGCTTCGTTATTCACAATGCCCGTGGAACAGGTCGCTCGCGCCACCACAGGATTGTTCTTTGGGACCATGCTCCCGCCGACAGGCTTCACCGCTCCAGTGCTGACAACGGAAGCTCTCAAAAAGTCGGTCTTTGATTGTCTTACCCCTGTCGCGGCCCCTCTCAACGAGGCGCCCAACGTCAACGCCTCGGTCTTCTCTAGATTGGGCCAGAAATCCTGCGAACTCATCATGGGGCCTACAATCTCAGAGAAGGCTGCTTCTAAGAAGGTGGCCGCTCCTGCCCCCGAAGTCATCAAGGCAGCTTCTCCGGCCAAAAGGTCGGTCTTTACAAGATTGACGGCTTCAGCTCCCGCTCCTGCTGCCCAAAGGACATCGGTCTTTGACAGGCTAATACCAACAGCGACCCCCCACCCAGACAGGGGGCAAGACGAAACCATTCTTACCGCTGACCCTACGCCGCCCGCTCGACAGGCTCGACGTCGTCATTGGCGCCGAGTAAGGAAGGCTGGGGGCAACTCCCCCTCCGGATTGACTTCATTAGCCCCGATGGCAGAAGTTAATGCTGCTGTTCCAACTGGGAACAGCTTCGAAATGCTAAATAAGGTGCGAAGGAATTCTCCTACTGCAGTGCTGAAGAGGTCTCCTCCCCCATTAAAAAAGGTTGTGGAAATAAAACCAGAACAGCCCCGATCCCCTCAACGGCTGTCTTCCAAAATCTATAAGGTTTGGCAGCAGGCCCGAGACTCGATCATCGATCCAATCTTCTCCCGCCAGCACAAGAAGCTGAAAATCCAACCGGAAGCTGGTCACCAGGCTAAACCCCAAAAGGTTGTTGATCAACTGGCTCATAAAAGGAGGAGGCCGGAGAAGACCCCCCAGCATGCAACGACGACTGAAAGCATTGAGCCCAGACGCCTTAAGTCTGGGGGCATGGTGGTGCACACTGTTTACATGGCCTCTGGAAAGGAGGAAAGCCGCACTTCTGCGGGCCACCGACCGCTAACCCGATCCGTGACGAAAGCCCAGGAGCAGCAACAAAAGCTTCAGGAAATGATGAACGCTATGGCCGCACTTACTGGGCCAAAAGAAAACCCAGAAACGTCCTCAGACGCGCGCCAGGAGGAAGAAACCGACGCTGAATTCCTTCGCCGGATACTGGAGAAAAAGGACAAAGAGGCTGCTGAACAAGCGGCCAACATACAACGTATGGGCCTTCTCTTCCAAGATATGATAGGAATGATGATCCAGCAGGACTTACCCGCCGAGGATCCCCCAATCGTTATTGAAGACGACCGAGGAGAAACGTCGAACCCACCACCAGCCCTCTCAACGGCCAAGGAGGAGGCAATCTCTAAGGCTGACTTGGTTGACTACATAGCCCAGCAAATCCAGGTTCATCACGCGACTGAGGCAGCTGGTCAAGTCGTGAAAACGGGGCGGCCGTATCCAAGCTGGTACGACCAAATCAAATACCCGCAAGGCTATACGATACCAAAATTCCACGTGTACAAGGGGACCGGCAACCCCCATCAACATGTCGCTCAGTTCCGGGCCCTCTGCGATAACACCGGCGGTGATGATAAACTGTTGCTCCGCCAGTTTGTGGGCAGCTTATCAGAAACTGCGTTCGAATGGTATTCGGAACTCCCGAACGATTCTATCAAAACGTTCCCTGAAATGGAGTTGTTATTCACTCAGCGATTCGCAAGTGCCAGCGAACGCACTCCAATAACTGCACTGATTAACGCCAAGGTAAAACCAGGCGAAACCTGGGTCCAGTATGCTATACGCTGGCAGAACTTGTGGTCGAGATGTGAACAACGCATTGAGGAGGCACCCGCAGTGGGCATGTTCGTGGGAACCCTAGACCCCCACGCAACTATCTCCCAGTTTATGATGTTCTTTAAGCCAACCACATTCCAGGCTTTAATCGACAAGTTGGCTCAGATGGACCAGATGGGTCATAGACCACCTCCCCCGAAGTCGGAACCTCAGAATGACAAGGATAAAGGAAGGGCAACCTTTGTTGCGAATGCCCAACAGCAACCTAACGCCCCGAAACCGGCAGATCAACTGGAGGAAAGACGTCGGTATTATAATGAGAAGATGAAGCGTCCCTACTCGTTCCCACGGGATAAGACGAAACAGTTATTCGAGCTGGCAATACGCAACAGACTTATAAACCTACCAAATCCAAGGCGACCGCCGCAACCCACCGAGGTGAATAACCCTAACTATTGCCCTTACCATCAAACGGTAGGCCATCCGATTGAAGATTGCTTCGTCTTCAAAGGATGGATTGAAGACCAGTACCTCTAGGGGATGTTTGTACTGTCCGAAAAGTGGAAGGTGAACCCACCACAACCGCATACTCCTAAGAAAGCAGATACACCGGGGGCAACCTGCTCCTTTATTGAAGAAGCTCCATGGAAGGTCGTGCTATCAACTAAAACCAAAAGAATGCTGAGAGACCTTCATGCGTGCCCTGCGATCGAATGGAAGGACCCTCTTGAACCTCAAATTATCGAAGGGATGCTAAGGCGCCACCCAACTACGAAGACTCGCGATAAGAGCCCAAATACTCATGCCCAACCGTCAAAATCTTCGAAGAAAAAGAAGAAGAAATCCAAGAAGTCCGTGAAGCTTGGAAACGAGCACACGAACTTGCAGAAGCAAATCGACGCGCTGGAAGAGTACAATCAAAAGGCGCAAACTCCCGTCATACTGCAAGAGTTCCTCAACCACATTTTTCAAGAGGAAGATGATGGAGAGAGCTCGTCGGATGAATCCGAAGGATATGTGGCGAGTTGTAACGTAATCTCCCACTCGTTTACCAATGATGGGAAAACTCCTGGCACTAAGAAGCTGGAGGCAGAGCCTGTACCAGAGCGTGCATGGCCAACAGACGAAATGATCGACGCTTTTCTAGACGAGATTTGTCTAAAAAGTAAAGCGGATCAGGAGCGTGAGATGGCAGCGTCAGAAGAAACCAAATGCAGGCGACTGAACGGAAGAGTTGAACTACCCCCGCCAGAGCGAAAGGCATCCGAAGTAGACAAGAAGATATTCAAGACGAGAAGAAGGTTTGCCAAAGCCATGTCAATGGGGATGAAGCTACCGCCCTCGGAAAGAAACACACACGATGGGGTGGAAAGGCATCCTGATTATTGCGCATATCACCGGAAAATATCGCACCCCACGGAGGAGTGCGACGCCTTTAAGATATGGTGGCAAGGATATGTTGCTCGTCGGCGACATTTTAAGCGCATGAAACGCAAGATCTGTCGGGAGCGAAGAAGTACCGTCGATGGGCACGACAGAACTACTGGCAGCTGTTACATGGTTAACGCCAGGGGGTCACAAGTTCTCACCTTTGGGAGCGACTCTGATGAAGAAATGGCTCTGGGCCCTCTCTTTAAAGAATCCGCTTCAGGGAAAGAGGAGAAATCGGAGATCTGCGAGAACATTCAGCTGCGCAATCGCACACTCCCAGAAAAGAATCTCGGGCCCGTAAGTAAAAAGGATAAGGGAAAGGAAAAGGTCACTGAAGATATCACTTTAGATGACCAAGTCATGAGAGAGCTGGCTGCCAAAGACCCTCCTAGAAAGGGTAAAGTGGACTATAACATCCTAGCGCACCTAAGGAAGCTACCTTCTCAGCTTAGCAATCTCGATGCCCTCCTATTATCAAAAGAGGCGCGAGACTCACTAATTAAGGCGTTATAAGAACCTGAGCAATTCCAAGCCTTCCTCGCCACTGAAAAGATGAAGGATGAACTGGAGGAAGTGCATACGGCCGACATCACTTTCGGTGATGAAGACCTCCTTCTCGGGACGTGCGACCACAACCGTCCCCTATATGTCTCCGGATACTGCCATGACATCAAGATAGGCAAGATCCTGGTGGATAATGGATCCTCCGTCAATCTCCTTAATGTTCGGGTGTTGAAGGAAATCTGCATGAGTGTGCAACACCTCGCTCGTGACAAAATTACTATCTCCGGTTTCGATTCACAATCGTCACGGACTCTCGGATCTGTGATACTAACATTACGCTTTGGACTTCTCGTCACGGACATCAAATTCCATGTCATTGACGCCAAGACCTGCTACAACGCCTTGCTCGGTCGTCCTTAGTTACACGAATACAACATCATCCCTTCTACACAACATCAGTGTATGAAGTACTTTAAGGATGGTTTCGAGTATACCGTAACAGGTGAGTTAAACCCATTTTCCGTGAATGAAGTCCGCAAATACGAAGATGCGAAGTACTTTTTGCCAGATTTCGAGGATACAGAAAGGTGTCGCAATCCGGAGGAGAAAACCGCCGCCACCATCCCTGTTTTCGGGAGCGATACCGAAGAAGAAGAAGAGATAGTTTATGCAGGGCCATCTCAACGCAACAACCTGGGGACGCCCGCCCCCATGTTGGTCTTCGGAAGTGATTCAGAAGATGAAGTTAATGCCGTGTTCTCCAATCGGCTGTCAATACAAGCACCCCCTGGCGATGACCATAGTTTGCAAATCACCATGGTACCGCGAGAACACTACAAGGATCTCGACACGCTTCAGGCTCATAATGTGCAGGACCTGCAAACATTTTACGTCCCTCCCAGGCAAAGAGGTGAGAAGGTGATCCTATTCTACCGATCCTCAGAGTCGAAAATAGAGAAAGAGATCTGGTATGGCGCGGATGCTACACTTGACAGGCTCCAACCCATCCGTCTGCCCAGATACTATACAAATGGATTAAAGAAGCTATTGAAGCGCCAAGGAGTACCCTTAAAACAGACCGTTCGGCAGGCTCGGTTCTACGACAGGATTTGGGATGTCCCCGGGACTCAACGCAAATTGCCCAACGGGAAAATGGAAACACTCGGGCTTAGATACGCAAGAGCCGGAAAACGGGACCGGGCTCACAGCAGCTACGCTATATATACCTTTGATGAAGAGGAGGACACCCTGTCAGGAGATGCTAACCCCCCATCAAAACTAGACCCCGCGATTAAAGCGCCGAGTCCGTCGTTTGAAGAACGAATGGGCAAGCCTATCAGGAAAGTGGGTCAGAAAGCTCGGGAAGACCACAACCGCGAAATGGCCATCTACGAGAAGGCCAGGACGCAATGTCTATTTTAACATGTTGCAAAAGACAAATACGCTTATCCTCGTCAATCCGTTGTACGAAAGGCCCGACCCAGAGACGGAAACAAATCAGGAAGCGGAAAGAGGAGCCGACAACAACGACGCAGGATTAGAGAGTTACGTGGTCGGGTGTTGCACGGCTCGGATTTGTCCCTCATGAAGAAGATGAGTCGAGCGTACTCCTTCCCCCGAGACAAGACGGAGAAGTTACTCAAGCTCGCTATAAAACATCAAATGATCGCGCTTCCAGAGTCTAGACATCCTGAGCAAGCTAACAAGGCTTCTCATCTGAGCTATTGCTCTTATCACCGAGCCATAGGACACCCTACCGAAGACTGCTTCACCTTCAAGAACTGGGTCGAGGACCAGTACCAACAGGGCAGATTCGCTTTATCCGACGGCTGGAAGGTAACGCCGCCACAAAAGCATGAGCCCAAGGCAGCAAGAGCAGAACCGGGTCCATCTCAGTCCGGGGAGCAGGTTCGCACCTGTTATACGATTACGATATTAGGAGAAGAGCCCGAGAACGTAGGTGACCTTCCCCGGTGCTTTGAGAACAGCGATGATGAGGTGATCTCAGAATTTCCGCCCGCTCCGAAAGAACTGGAAGATGGTATACATACTACTGCAGATAACCTCAAGGAGATTGAGTTGGGATCGGCAGACGACCCGCGACCGACATTTGTCAGCGAGCTGTTATCCGAAGAAATGGTGGCTGCGTTAAAGAGCGTGCTTCTACGGCATAAAGACTGCTTCACATGGAACTACTCCGAGATGCCAGGATTAGATCCGGAGATTGCTGTGCATAAATTAGCAATATCCCCAGATATTAAGCCAGTCAAGCAGGCGCCAAGGAGGATGCGACTCGAGCTTGAGATGAGCATCAACGCCGAAGTCAAGAAGCTGATCGATTCTGGATTTATCCAAGAAGTCCAATATCCCGACTGGATCGCCAATATCGTCCCGGTAATGAAGAAGAATGGGACAGTACGCATATGCGTGGATTTCAGGGATCTCAATAAAGCCTGTCCAAAGGATGATTTCCCAGTACCAGTAACCGAGCTAATGATAGATAACATGTCCACTCACGAGGTTTTCTCCTTTATGGATGGTTCGTCAGGATACAATCAGATAAAGATGCATCCCGAAGACCAAAAGCACACCGCCTTCCGGACCCCTTTGGGTATATTCTGCTACAGGGTTATGCCCTTTGGTCTAAAGAACGCTGGCGCTACCTATCAAAGGGCCATGATAAAGATCTTTGATGACCTCATACACGACGTCGTCGAATGCTATATCGATGACCTCGTAGTAAAGAGCATGTCATACGAAGATCATTTAGAGCATCTGGAGACTGTATTTCGACGCCTTCGGCAATATAATTTGAAAATGAATCCCCTCAAATGCGCGTTTGGAGTCTCCTCGGGCAAATTTCTGGGATTCATCGTTCGACACCGAGGTATTGAAATAGATCCGTCAAAGATCAAGGCGATCATGGAAATGCCACCCCCAAGGACTCTCAAACAGCTGCGGTCTCTCCAGGGGAAGCTCGCGTATATCCGGCGGTTTATCGCCAACCTGTCAGGCAAATGCCGTCCTTACAGTCACCTGATGAAGAAAGGAACCCCGTTCGTCTGGAACCAAAAGTGCCAGAGCGCGCTAGATGAAATCAAGCAGTACCTGCAGAACCCGCCGGTGTTAGCTACGCCGGTCAAGGGAAAACCCCTCATTCTTTATACGACCACCCTCGAAGGTTCCTTGGGCGCGTTATGGGCACAAGAGAACGATCAGGGGAAAGAGAGGGCACTCTACTGCTTAAGTCGAGTTCTACTGGGGGCAGAAAGCAACTACTCTCCCATTGAAAAACATTGCTTGGCGTTAATCTTCGCGATAACAAAGCTCAGGCACTATGCGTTGGCACATGAAGTCTGTCTCATTTCAAAAGTGGATCCCCTTAAGTACTTGATGTCGAAAGCCATATTGACGGGACGACTCGCTAAGTGGGCCCTGCTCTTGATGGAGTTCTCGATAACATATCAACCTCTTAAGGCAGTGAAAGGCCAGGCCATTGCCGATTTCCTCGCTGAGCACCCGATACCGGCCGATTCTCCTCTGAACTGTGATTTGCCGGACGAGCATGCATTTGATGCGATTGGCGGCGGAAGCACCCGATGGGAACTCTATTTCGATGGAGCGTCCTCCGTAAAGAAACAGAAACAAGGTATCCCAATGACCAAATCGGGGATAGGCCTCGTCTTTGCAACTCCACAAGGAGGGATAATGCGCTTCGCCTTCTCCTTAACAGAGCCGAGGACAAACAATGAAGCTGAATACGAAGCTCTGATAGCAGGCCTCGAAATCGCCATCGACCTGGGAATTAGAGACCTCCTTATATACGGGGATTCTCAACTGGTCGTTAGTCAAGTAAAAGGTGACTACCAAACGTGCAAACCGGAGTTGGTGAAGTACGGCGAAAAGGTGCAACAACTATTGACCCAAATTCCCTCCTATACTTTGGAGAACATACCGCGCGCGGAAAACAGCAAAGCAGACGCGTTGGCTAAACTTGCTAAAGAACTGGCTGACGAGAACCTCGATGATGTCAGAATCGTGGTACAAAGCCGTCGAGTGCTCGCCCCGGCGGAAATACCTTCAGAATCACCCGAAGAGAAGGGAGTGACTGAGCAGACGACCCTACAAATAAAAGACCATGAGAAGGCCGAAGACTGGAGGGAAGTCTTCATAGACTACTTTAAGTCCCACCGAATGCCCAAAGAAGCGTCCTCAAGACACCAGCTCATGAAACAAGCTCTATCTTTCGCTTTCGTCAACGATATTCTATACAAGAGATCGTTTGATTCTCTATGGCTGAGATGCTTAGGACCTGACGAAGCAGAAAGAGTCATTCAGGAAGTTCATGACGGACTTTGCGGTTCTCACCAAGCAGGCCCAAAGATGAAGTTCAAAATTAAACGGATGGGTTACTACTGGCCCACGATGATCCAGGACTGCCTCGAGTATGCGAAGCAGTGCCACTCATGCCAGATTCATGGAGACTTCATCCACCAACATCCGAATCCACTGCACCCAACGGTAGCTAGCTGGCCGTTCGAAATGTGGGGGACTGACATAGTCGGCCCCATTGAGCCAGCATCATCCCGGGGACACCGTTTTATCCTGGCGACAACTGATTACTTCTCCAAATGGGCAGAAGCAGTACCACTGAGGGAAGTGAAGACGGAGAATATCCTCCATTTCTTCAAGACGCACGTCATCTATCGGTTCGGAACTCCACGGCGGATTATCTCCGATAATAGGCCGGCCTACCGAAGCCATAAGATTAGCCGCTTCGCACAGCAGCAGAATATAGACTGGAGATATTCTTCGGTTTACAATCCATGAGCTAACGGTCTGGCCGAGGCCTTCAATAAGACCTTGACGAAGATCATAAAAAAGACCGTTTCCAGGAATAAGAGAGACTGGCACGAAAGGCTGCAAGAAGCCCTTTGGGCTTATCGAACTACGTTCAAGACGGCCACGAACACGACGCCGTACGCGTTGATATTTGGGATGGAAGCAGTGCTCCCCCTCGAGATAGAGTTACCCTCTCTACGAGTAGCAGTCCACCACGAGCTGACGAACGAAGAAAATGCTCACCTTCGGCTTGAGGAGCTTAATGCCCTCGACGAAACCCGGCTCATAGCGCAACAACATCTAGAGGCCTACAAAGCAAAGATGACGCGCTCGTACGAAAGATTGACCAGGCCGAGGACATTCCGCCAAGGCGAACTCGTACTAGTGGTCAAAAGACCTATGATCCCCAATCGTGCCAAGCGAGGAAAATTTGAGCCAAACTATGAAGGCCCGTACATCATAGACAAGGTCTACCAGGGTGGAGCCTATCTACTCATGGACATGCACGGTGAAAGGCCTTTCAGGCCAATAAACGGCCGCTTCTTAAAGAAATACTATGCTTAGTAAGCCACAGCCTGGGTCAATGATAGATGACGACGACTATGATGTACACAGGGTCCGAATTTTGAGAAGTTTTAGGTATTTGAATAGAGTAGAGAACCAGGTGTAGCAAGTATCGGGATTCTTCAAAGTGATCGAAGATGTAGATACTTGTATATGGTATTCAGTTGATAGTAATGGTTAAGAGAACTTGCTTCTCTTTCAGGTTACTCATAATTGGAAGTATTCCTAAGTTGAGTAACGCTGATCGGCCTCTTTCCATTTGGTTGACATGCACTGGAGACAGCTGCATGATTTGAATCTGGTTCAATTAAATCAGTGTCTCTGGTTCTATATTGGATATAGAACAGTCGTATCTTAACGATGTTAAGGTATGGGGAGTTGTCTGGCTTATGCTTAAAACCAGACTCTGGATAACTCAAGGCAAGTTTCTGTAATGGCTGTTTGTGGGTTGACCCAGGCTATGACGAGGGTTGACTTTCTACCATCAGGAAGATCAATAGCGATATTGTTCTAAACTCGCCACAGTTTTATTAAAAATGGATTTTTTCAGAAAACAGTAGTGGGAGTATGGTAGAACTGGAAGTGATTCCAGAACCACAAACGATTACTGAAGATTTGATAGGAACCTAAAGATTCAATCTGGTTTGACATTCCATTGGCCACTCTGCAGATACGGTGGGTAACCTCAGGCATCCGAGAGGTACTTCGGTATGCTCAAGGACAGTGGCAGGGAGGTTCTTGTTTACCCAGGCTTGCTATTGCTGTTGTTCCAGACTGTGAGACCCGGCGGGAGGATGAGTATAGCGTCGTTCTAAACTAGCTTTAGAAGTGTACGTGTATATGACTCTGCCAGAGGGTTGTCGTAGTCAGTGGGAGCAGCGGAAGTATTGGTGGACAAGTGGCTTATGTCTATTTACAGACTGAAGCAGATATAGCGGAGATAGATCATCCATTTCTGATGTGATAGTCATAGGTTTGACTTCATCAGAATAGGGGATGGATCTGTTAAGAAGGTAGTAGGGTGTGATGTCCTGGTATTTGGATGACATACACAGAGTAGGAAGTGATATTCCTATACTACAATCGGTTACACTTTGGTCGTCACACAGTAGTTTCTCCACACAGGACTTGGACATTATATCAGACATACTGGTTACTAGATCTATGGTTTTAGTTCTAGATTTGGGTGGTTTCCCAATTAAGGGTACTTAGACAGCATTCTAAGAGTATTTAGAATGGACGACTCCTGGCACGGTAGTGTACCTGCAAGTGATGGAGTCACCCTCTCTAAAGGTGTCTTATAGACTAAAGTAGAGAGGGATGTGCATGATTGGCAGATCATTTGCTTAGGCAATTGAGTCAATCATGAGATGTCAAGTACCACACCAGATGTTGCTCTTGCACTAGATGCAATAAGTTGACATTAATCCAATCCTGGAGAAACAGTTGGAAGCAGTTTTAGAACATAAGTGGATGTTCTAAGGATATGATAACGACAGGCTCTTTCGAGAGACAGTTATCATTCCAGGCTTCCAAGGTGACATGGACGACAAGGAGGTTGTCAGAGTTATAGTTTTCCTTCTGACGAGGGGCAGTATTTTGGACAGGTGGTCCAAGGCAATACTGAGGGAGGCATGGTGCAGGATACTGATTAAGTTCAGTTGACGATACAGTCTAAGAAGTTTGGATTTGGAGTTCATTTATGAGCTAGGTCCCATCAGACATCCAGACATATTCTAAGACAGGTATTGCTCATTTCGGGAGATAGTTTTCTCCGCGAACTTGAGATATAGAGAGACATAGAAAGAAACATCAAAGCGGATCCACTCACTGAGGCTATTCCTCGAACGCAATAGTTTCGCAAACGAGCTTTGTGAGACTGACAAGTAGAGGAGTTGGGTGTTCGGTATCACACAGGCTGTGAGTATGCGACATCGCAATAATTAGCCTTGAGTGCAAGTGGGAGATTGTTGGAGATAGTGCCCTCAGAGTCAATTATTGGATCACAGGCACGTGATTGCAATGATTGAGGGAGGACCTGTCCCGGTAGGACAGTCTTACTCGAGATGATAGTATGCTATCTGGTTTATCTTTATCATCGTGTACTGCTTAGGTGACCTGACAGGCCGTTATTACACGTTGATAGAGCCCCTAGGATTCTTGCTTGACCACCAGCAGTATGAGGGCGATCATATAAGTGGAAGCTGGGGTCTATAAGCACATCCTTAAAAGGTCCCTAGTCGTGCGAGTTTCGAGACAGGGCATCGATACTCCAGAGTAGACTAGTGTATACAGTCGAGACCCGGACGAGGGGCGGTGGCCGGTCTCACAAGCCACTGGTGTCAGTTGGTTCACCTAAGATGTATACAGGTGCTCATTGGGTTATGAGTACACCGGACAGGACTCGCCGGGAACATGCTAGTTGGTCTTATACCTGACGTCAGATAGCAGTTCCCTGGTGACATGTGTACAGGTTAGTTCATCGACCTGAGGATCGTCATTTGTCTCGTGTGAGTTCCCACTGTACTTTGATTACTACCCTACCACGCTCAAAGGAGACGTGCAAACAGGTTTTAGTTGGGTACAGTCCCGAGCCACATAGAGGCAGTGTGCGTATCTTCAGGGGTTCGTCTCTCCCGGTATTGGGGGTGAGGTCGCGCTGTGTCTAGGAGAGCCACTACACAAAGCCCTCGGCCGAGGCAGGAGATTTACTGGTAGGTATTCCAGTAGTATCTCAGGGTGTTCTGGGCTACACTCCGACACGACTTGTACCGCTTTTGGGGGTCTGACTTTACCAACCCCCTAGGCCCGCCATGCGATGCTCATAGACGAACGGACCGGACTGTAACGATATTGTCACTGACAGGCTCAGTAGGGTGTCAGGATGAGTTCGCTCATCGACGTCCCTTTTGGTCAATACCTGGTAGCCCGTTACGTATTGGCTTATACCTCTGACGTGCTAGTGGTTAAATCCATAACCAAGGTGTTGACGAGTCTTTAGAGTCCCCCACATTCAGTTACTCAAGCTTTCGGGCGAAAAGCTGTAGAGGCCATATGGAGATATGGCAAGGTCCGATCAGATACGTGCGGTATTGCACGGATCAGGATCGGACAGTTTGTACTACAGGCCGTATGGATATATGGCAGGGTTCGATTAGATATGTGCGGTATTGCACGGATCAGGATCGAACGGATATTACTAGCCGGTTTTGGTTTAAGCCGGATTCTAGTATAGTACTGTGTAGACTTTGTCTCATTACATTTGTATTTCGGTCGGAATACAGATGCGGGTGTGTATACACAGTATCGAGGTTTTCCTGTAATTTATTACAGGACCAGTTTTCTGGAGTTGCCAGTTTGCTTTCCGTTTCGGCCAATTTCCTTTGTATCGTTCATTGGCCGAAGATTGGTGGAGGAAGGCTTATTTGCATTTGTGCAAATAAGCATTTTGGAAGGGGGTCTTTTGCATTTTGTTGCATCATGATGGGTGGACCATACCTTGACTTTCCTTGGTTCATGATTGCTTGACTTTGTGAGCAATCATGGTTGTAGTTAATGGGTTTTTGGAGTGGGGTTTTGGTTAAAATGATTCTTGATCATCATATCCTTTCTCTCTCTCCTTTTTGGATGATAGTTTTTTCCCCCACTTGTTTTTCTCTCTCTCACCATTCCAATGCCCTGGCCGGCCATTCCCCTTAGCGGGCTGTCCAAAATTTGAGAGAAGAAAATTGTGTCTCATTCCCATGCCAAAAATCCCTTTGTTCATCCAAAGAAATATATGGTTCATTTCCTCCACCAATGGCAATTCCCACAACCCCATATGAGACTTGAGTACTACACATTCTACAGCAAATCTTGGGCACGTCGACTAGCCAGCTTCGTGCCCGAGTTGCTTCGGCATAGAGGTAGGAGCCCGTAAAAGATGTAGGCGATGTGGTGCACTTCCGGCGACGAGGTGGAGACAGGACATTCCGCGGGAGATCGGGACGACGACGAGAAGACCGTAGGACTCGGATCTGTCGGTATATCTCTATTCCCTTCTTGTAGTTAGCTAGGACTAGTTAATGGTTCGATCCGGGTGTTTAGTGCGCGGTGGTGCCGGTTTGCTAGTTTGCAAAATTAAAGTTTTTTTTTCGCTTCCGCATTTGGCCTCGGGATGGAGGCCGGGGCGCCGCCGTGCACTTACAGTGCTGTGATTGTGGTTGGATCGTCATGGTGGATAACTTGGGTGTAATTTTAGTACAGTTTAGTCTCATTTGTACATTTGATATTGCGGGGCGAGCGTCTGATATGTGGACTGCCGTCACTGCAAGTTTGTATGTTATTTGTTTGGGGCACGACCGGGTTGTGGTCGATGCCACCCTTGTACATATTATTTTCTTTTCTGTACTAGGTTTACCCCGCGGTGAAGTGCACGAATAGCCGGGTTCTAGAGGGCAACGAGTCCGCATCTCATGGCGCTGAGACGGAGGGGAACTTACTTTAGAATTGGCAGGCTATTCGCCGCACTCGTAGGGGGTATAGGTTAACCCACGGAGGGGTGTCCAAATTACCGGATTCCGTAAAGTGCTGGGTGGCCCATTTACGTTGTTGAAGGGGGTTGCCTCACTTCTGGTTTTGGCGGGTAACGTGCCGCGCTCGTAGGGTTCTACGTTTTCATTGAACAGGCTATCCACACGACAGGGGAACGTCGGGTCTCATTTGCGGCTCTAGTGAAACCCGAGGCTCCAGGATTATCCACCACTCTGTGTTGCTTGGCTGATTTTCTGTGATACTTCTGTGATGTTACTTATATCATGCCTGGGACGACTGTTATATATATTTATATATATATACTAGTAGATATCATATATATTTTGCACCCGCGCTAGTCCAGTCCCCGCTCTGTCCTTAGTTAAGTAACCTAACGGTGACGACGGGACCCGGTGGTGAATGCGGATGGTATATACGTACATTTTATTTTTCGTTCTTTTATGGTGTGATATGTTAATTGATGGGACTGCATTGATTCTGATCAATGCAAGGAAAACAAACCTATTTAAGGTTGTTGGAACCAAGTTTTTTAAAACTGACATTACAGACGTTTTCTTTTGCTTTGCACGGTGGTATTCGGTTATGAATATCCAGCACCTCAATCGACGAGGTAAGAGCCGAGATCCCTTGTCACGCCCCGCTTCCCAAAATACGGAAAACGAGTGATGACTAGGCCAGCCATGCTCCTACGGTCAAGGAATCATCCCGCCGTAGTCACACTTCGGCTTCTAGCATTACATGGTAATCAGTAAATAAGCACAGTAGTAAAGGAATCACATCACTAATTTATTACATTAAAATCCATTGTTCACAAATTATAAATAACAAGAACAGTTACTAACCAAGTTCAATTTCACGATCTCTTTTATGGAATGCAATAAAGAAAGAAAGTACACCAGACTAGATTTCCGTGAACTCGAAAGATAGATCCGTCTCCTGCGCTGGTCCTTCCACGGAATCCGAGCATGCATACTCAGGTCGTCAGAGCGACACAATAACAATATTATTATAATAAGTTGAAACAGGTAAAAGAGGTAATACTAGTGAAAGTACAATACGAGTAATCACTATGTCACTATATGATGCAAAATATGATCTGTGTCCCTATCGGTCTCTAGGTCATGTTTGAAATCGCATAGTGGAAAGGAGGATCATGTTTAACAGGAGTCTCGTACATATCCGAGACAACGGCCCACATGCCCGGAACATAACCCTGTCAGCCGGATCGCTAGATCCTCCCTAATATATATATCGCTACTCGAATGATCATCTTCTAAAACACGGTCCCGCTAAATACGATTCTCTTTCTACTTCGATTTCCCCTTTTTCTCTAGGTTTACATTATTTATGATCTTGATTTAGTCGTGTACAAGTATACCAATGGCACGGTTTCATCACTGTTCACTGTATCAATCACTGTCACGAATATTCACTTCCCATTGGTGTACTCGTCACTCCTAAACCAACATCAATCACGCACGATAATGCAATGTCCACTGACTCTAACACGCACTAACACTAAGTATATGGCAAATGGGGTATGGTATATGTATGTATGCCATCAATAAGCTAAGTTTGTTATGAACCAATATGCACGTCATTAACTTACAAAAATTGCATAAATTCATATGTTTAGAATTCAACGAAATGATACAAATACGATAAATAGAACACTCAGTCAAAAATTCATCAAAATTAGTTTCAGTTCAATCGGGTTTCCGGTATTCAAGATACAGCTGTTTCATTTTAAGTGCTCGCGGCTGGTAATTCAGTTTCTGAACTGAACGTCCGTTTCGCGACATGAATTGCACCCAGTTGGGTTCAGAATTTAGCGATGCTACAGTTGAATAAAATCTAGGGTTTTCAATAGGGTATTCAACACAATAGACGGATCCTCAATCGCGTCTGTATGTCGAAAGTTATAACCAGTTTAACATTAGTATGTCACTTCTGAATCTGTTCTGGACAGTTATACGTTCTGCCCTTTTTATTTACAAATTAAATAGCAAACGGCAATGAAACGGAATGAAACCACTTGTTTTGTTTAGATAACAGATCCATATTTAATCCACTACAGAGTTCCGTAACATACGAATTCAGGAAACAAAGTGACACACATTTTGGGACAGTAAACAGTAATCAGAGTCGCTCTGGACTGCAGTCCAGAGTCGCACTCGGATCTAAACATCGTCGCAGTTACAGTACAGAAAACATTAGAAGTTTACATAGAGTTAAAGTTAGTCGAGTCGGCTTCGATTTAAGCCCCCGAACGCATCTTTCCAGTATGTACATAATTTACAGTAATTTTAATCATTATCAGATACGGGAAATTTCTAGTTTTATCGGTATATTTGGGGGAATTCATTTTTGTCACTAACAGTCGTATTTTCCAGTGAGATTTATACACGATATTCGTCACTACATGGGCCAACAGAAACAATCCATTTCCGTCAAATTAAGTGAGTATTTTCATTGGGATCACGCATCGAACAGGTATGTCGCATAATATATCGGAAATCGGTAAATTATAATCTATATGATTTAAGTTTGTATCACAATTATATTAGCATGTGGCAAGTAAAACACTTGCCTGGAAATGTCTCGGGGTTGCACGACAGCAGCGGCGTCACGAACGCGCGATGTACGGCGTGAAACGATTTGCGCGAGCTTGGCTCGCGATACGGATTTGGCGTCGGAGTTTCCCGGAGTTATCTTGTGCTCGCTGGAAGCGTGAACGAGGCTCTGTGGATCTCCCGGGTGCGCTGGGGTCGACGACGGTCGGCGGCGGCGCTCCGGCGATGAGCAAGAAGGTGTCGGGCATTGTATTTTTTTTTTGAGGAAAAAGAGAGAGAGAAAGAGGGGGGCTCGGGTGTGTAAATCTTTGGGTGTTGGTGATGATGCCGACGATGAGGCGAGAAGCTCACCGGCGTCGAGGGCAGGTGGTGGTCGAGCTCGGGTGTAGTGGGTGGGAGTGCAGGGGAGTCGATTGGTGGACGCAAGGGCTCGTGAGGAGTGAGTTGAGTGTGAGGGAGGAAGTATGAGGTCGCCGAGGGGGTTGTCGTCGTCGGAGAGGTCGAGCGGAGTTGGGTGCTCGGCGGGTTCGTGAGTTTTCGAGAGGGAAAGAGATGAGGAATTTTTGAAAATGAGAGAGAGGTGAGGATGTGAGGGAGATAGGAAGCGACGAGGGGAGGAGATTAAGGGGATTCGCGAGGGGTAACGGCAAGGCGTGGCGAGGGCGTGGGCGGGAGCTGCGGCGGAGGAAGTGGGTCGGAGGAAAAGTTACTGTTGGTGAGGATGATGGGAGGAGAAGCGGGTCGGGTTGGTGTGGGTGTGGGTTGGGCTAGGTGACGGGCTGGGCTGAGGGTTTTAAAAAGAATTCATTTTAAATTTTAATTTGGTGTGTGGGCTGAGGAGGGGGGACGGGCTGGGCCGAGTAAAAATTTATTCATTTGAAAAGAGAAATTATTGGCTGAGGGTAGAATGCTGGGCCGGGCTTAAGAAATATTTTGTTAATTTAAATTTGATTTTTGGTTGTTGGGCTGGGGGTTTAAGTATAGTTTGGGTTTGGATTTATTAATATATTTTTGGCTTTAGTTTGGTTTTAATTGGTTTTAAATTTTGGGTTTTCAGTTTTACGGTTTGGGAAATTTTAAATATTGGAATTTAAGCAAATAATTTCCCCACAAAATTTTACGAGGGGAAAAGAAAAGAACAACTCAGGAATTTAGGAAAAATTAGAAAACTTTTATTGAGATGGGAACGGGGATTTACATCATACCCCCCCCCCCCAGCAAAAAATTTCATCCTCGAAATTTAGCAAAGATGCAAGGAAACAATGTACTAAACAAAGAGATGTGGATAACGAGCACGGATATCTTCCTCCCGCTCCCAGGTGGATTCTCCTGGGGAACGACCGCCCCAAGACACTCGGACTAACGAAATGACCTTATTCTTCAGCACTGTCTCTCTACGGTCGAGGATGGTAGTGGGTTGTTCTTCGTATGACAGATCGGTACCCAAAACTAGCTCCGAATAGTCCAGGACATGGTTCTCATCCCGAACATAACGCCGCAACTGTGACACGTGGAAGGTATTGTGCACACCCGCTAGCGACGGAGGCAAGGCAAGTCGATAGGCCACCTCTCCTACTCGCTCTAGCACCTCAAAAGGTCCGATAAAACAGAGACTAAGCTTTCCCCGGCCTCCGAACCTGATAACTCCACGGGTAGGAGAAATCTTCAAGAACACGTGATCTCCGACTTCAAATTCTAGTGCCCTCCTGCTGGTATCTGCCCAACTCTTCTGTCGATCTTGAGCCGTCTTAATGCGCTGCCTGATCTTTTGGACCTTGTCGGCTGTCTGAACAATGAGTTCAGGGCCCAGTAATCTTCGTTCTCCCACATCATCCCAACATACTGGGGATCGACAGTTCCGTCCGTAAAGTGCTTCAAAAGGAGCTGATTGGTAGATTTTCCGTTGTGTTTGTAGAAAATTGTAAAGAAATCACAACCAAAAATTATTTTGACCGCAATCAAACTACGGTGTCAATTGTAGTTTATGAATGAGTACGGATCGTCCACAGGGATTGCACGATTCATTTATATCTTTGATATGTTTGAATTGAAAAGTTAAGTAAAGATAAACGAAAACATGATTCAAGAGTATTGATTTTCAAGTGTCACTATTCTATTCAAGAATCAAGAAAAAGATAAACAATCAAGAATCGGTGTATCGATGATATTTCCAATCAACAATCAAGAATCTAAAAGAGGCTCGTAGGAATCGATAGGATCAATAGACGTGATGTAATCTAAAGATATCGTGTTCTTGTCCTTCGAAAGATTGATACTAGATCGATGATCATCGACGAGAGTTAGGGCTTTCTTGATGAAACTAGGATTCATCTTTTAACCCTTGTTCTTTCGTCGATATCATTCCTTTTCTAGCCTCTACCAAATTCAAGAAACGATCGTAACTCCCCAATTTCGATCGATGTCAATCAAGAAAGCATCGAAACGAAATGGGTCGTCGTTTCTTGAACTTGCTAGGGTTTACAAAACTCGTAGGACTCGAGAATCGATTAAAGCTATGTTACATCATCATTCTATAGACCGTCTCGACTCCTCGACGAGCGGAGTTTTATTCACACATCACCACACAGAAAAGATTCACAAATTGTAAAGATATCATGATGCAGAATTTAAAGAAAACAAGATAAAAGAATATCACCTTTATTTAACTCAACACTTTGATTACAATCGCTCAAGAACTACAAGAGGAAGAATCTAAGTTGTTGAATTGGCGTCGCTCGGCTCCGTGAGTCGCGGATCGGCTTTAACCACTTGCTCCGTTGAAGATCGGCTCGACTCATAAAAGGTTGCAAGGCTTCTTGCTTGATGGGTACTCGGGATCTTGGCTTTTTGATTGGAATTTAAGGTTAGGGTTTCACACAAGCCTTGTCACTAGACTTGTGGAAGAAGATGAAGAAAGAGATAGAATGGCTCTAGTTTGATACTAGATTGGGGATCCAAGATTCTTTTACAAGTGAGCCTAGGGTCTTATTTATAGAGCTCCCAAACCCTAGGTTTAGGTTTGAAATGGTAGTTCCCTCCAAAAGTTTGTTGAGTCTTCTAGAAGGTAGTTTGTTAGGAGCTAGCTTAGGGTTTAAGCAAGGTTTAATTAGGCTTGGAAACCCTTGTTTGCTGATCTGGCAGAAACCCCTGGAGTCTTCTGGAAACTGAGATATATTTCTGAGCAGTGGGCCCTGAGTCAGGAGTTTTGCACCAAAATTGAGGAGGTAATTCCCTTGTTCAACCGCGGATCCGCGGCATTAGCAAGCCCCTGCCGCGGATCCGCGGCCATGTTGGAGGCTTGGGCCTTGATTCTTTTGGTGATGCTTTGTACTGTATTTTAGGGCTTCTTCTGATATGTTGATTTGTGATTGCTCCTTTGGATTGATACCAGATCTGAAATTAGTGAGTTGACGTATCTTTTGAGCGGTGTAATGTTCGAGCAAACTTCCCTTTTCCTGCACAGACTTCGAAACACGGGTTGCGACATATAGAAATATTGCGATGCCATGCAATGCAGTCAATTTCCCTAGAAATGCCGGTTTTAAGGTCTAATACATGTAATCTTATAATCTGTGATAGATTTGCTAATATGTGAAATACGGATATCGAACACTTCTATATGAATGCAAATGATGAGGAAATTGCCGGCTAAAATATGCAATATTTTCGACTGATCAAATACCCCCAAACTTAATTTCGATCGTCTCGAGCGAATGTTTTATTAAAAAGAGAAGGAGAAAATAAAGAAAGAGAAAAACTAGCTAGCACACTTTCGTAGGCAACACGATTGCACTGAGCACGTGCAACAAGCCTTTAAACCTCTAGGTGTCCCTAGTAGGAGGAGTGTTGTCTCCTGAGGGTTTTCAGCGGATTGCACCCACAAAATCCAATAATAAAAGCAAGATCATGAATATTACATTTAAAGAAGAGAATCGTAAAAGAAAAGCTTTGAAAATTAGGGTTTCCAACTAAGCTAGCTTTTCGGTTGTCATGAGCCCTATCTTAATGGTCATGAAAAGATGTTAGAAATCACGTCCTCCCTCAATAAAACATCGTCTTATTCTTCATTCCTATCTTTCTTCCAAACATCGATCATATAACCCTACGTGTGTGTAAAGGACATCCCTACACCCGGAGAATTCAATTCAAGCTATCATACTCTTGCCCATCAGCCTCAGTACTTTTTAATTAATGAATATTTAGATGAGATTGCTCACACACTTTCATGCGACCGTTAATACTTCTTGAGGTACTAACCGACCGATTACTCATGTGCTTTCTTATTTGGTGTATTTTCCTCGTCTTGCACCACCTCAGGCATAGCAGTGACTCCCAGACCAGTTGGCCTTAGGGCACTAGGTGAAGAAGTACCCTCGCTATACATTTTTTATTGCCCTTGGTGATAACAAAACCAGTGTCCATTTTTCTCACCACTTTATATTTTTTTATTCACTTTTTTCTTTTTATTTCCTTCATACATTGGCTTTAAGACAAGAGCATTTCAAGGTATCCTCTACTATCCCAGGCTTCAAGACGTGTGTAAGTGCGAATAGCAGGGTAGCAACGTTCAAAATGTTTGGCTTCCAGAATAGAAACTATTTTTCAGACTTATTTTTATCCTCAGATTAGTGACATCTTTCATCTTACTAACCCTTGGGACAACGGCTCATAACTATTTATTACTAGTTCGTATAAGAAAACTTCTAATTTTCTTAGTTTTCTAAAATTTTTCTAATCTCATGGATGTAATTTTTCACTATCTAAACTTTTATTATCTTATTTATATACAAAAAAGTGTAAATATTAAAATTATTTTTATATTTGAAAATTTTTCAATTTTTATGAGTTTTGAAAATTTTTCAATTTTTTTATAGATTTTTCTAAAAGAAATGTTTTGTGCTTATGCAGATGATATGCAAATGATGCAAAAATAAACACAAACCTCCCCCAAACTTGTTTTCAACAGTGTCCTCACTGTTGCCAAATACTATACCTACAAAACTGTAAGCCTGGGGGGAATTATTAGTGGGGGCAAAATATATAAGTGAAGAACTTCCCCCAAACTTACTCTTTTCACTCACCTTCATTCAAAAAAAATGATGCAATGATATACAGTATATGAAAGTGAGACGGAGGAATTTTAATCCAAATAAACTGGCTCTTGTAAGAACAAGAGCTCCTCCGTGGGGTCAGTGGAATAATACGGCTTTAATCTATGTCCATTTACTTTGAAAACAGTGCCGTTTTTAATATTTTCAACTTCTACCGCCCCGTGCGGGTATACAGACCGCACAACAAAAGGTCCCTTCCATCGAGATCGGAGCTTTCCCGCATGAAGGTGTAATCGTGAATCATAAAGAAGGACTTGTTGACTAGGTAAAAATGTTTTCCTTAAAATGCTTTTATCGTGAAAAACCTTAGTCCTATTCTTTGTGATTACAGCATTATCATAAGCTTCATCGCGGAGTTCGCTTAGCTCGTTAAGTTGCAGCTTCCGAAAGTTGCAAGCAAGGTTTAGATCAAAATTTATTTCCTTTATAGCCCACAATGCTTTATGCTCTATCTCGACAGGTAAATGACATGCTTTTCCAAACACTATCCTATATGGAGACATTCCTAGGTCGGTCTTATATGCAGTCCTGAATGCCCAAAGAGCATCCGTCAATTTGGTCGACCAGTCTTTTCTATTTTTAGCAACAGTTTTCTCCAGGATAAGTTTGATTTGTTTGTTTGAGATTTCAGCCTGCCCGCTTGTTTGGGGGTGATAGGGTGTAGAATGTCGGTGGTTGATTGAGTATTTTCGCATCAGAGTCTCGAAAGATCTGTTGCAGAAATGTGTCCCATTATCGCTAATGATAGCGCGTGGGTGTCCAAATCGCGAAAAGATATTCTCTTTTAAGAACTTAATGACAACTTTCTTGTCATTAGTGCGACATGGAATGGCTTCTATCCATTTTGAGACATAATCAACCGCCAGCAATATGTACAGATTCCCAAAGGAGTTGGGAAAAGGACCCATAAAATCTATGCCCCAAACATCAAATATTTCAACAACCAAGATGGGTTGCTGAAGCATTTCATTCCTCTGAGATATTCTACCCGTATACTGACATTGTGTACAGGTTTTGCAATACTCAAATGCGTCCTTGAATAAGGTCGGCCAATAAAATCCACATTGCAAAACCTTTTCCGCTGTCTTTCTAGGACCAAAGTGACCCCCACAGGCCTGATCATGACAAAAAGAAAGAACACTCTTGAACTCTTCATTTGGGACGCACCGGCGAATGATCTGATCAGGACAATATTTAAACAAATAGGGCTCGTCCCAGTAAAAGTGTTTTACTTGGGAAAGAAAACGATATTTGTCCTGTTTTGACCAATCGCTCGGTATAAGTCCCGTGGCATGATAGTTCACAATATCCCTGAACCATGGTTCAGCTGATATGCTCAAGAGTTGTTCGTCAGGGAACGAGTCATTAATCGGCAGGGTCACAGGGGAAGAAATGATGCGTGAAAGGTGGTCAGCTACTACGTTTTCACATCCTTTCTTATCTTTGATAACAAGATCGAATTCTTGTAACAGAAGGATCCAACGTATTAGTCGATCTTTTGCATCTTTCTTCGCCAGAAGATATTTTAAAGCGGAATGGTCAGTATACACAACTATAGGTGAGCCGATTAAGTAAGGCCTGAATTTTTCTAATGCAAATACAACCGCTAAGAGTTCTTTTTCTGTGGTTGTATAATTGATTTGCGCATCATTCAGGGTCTTACTAGCATAGTAAATCACGTGTGGCATCTTTTCGATGTGCTGTCCTAAGACTGCACCTACTGCAAAATCAGATGCGTCACACATCAGCTCAAAGGGGTAGTCCCAGTTTGGTGATGATAAAACGGGGGCTGAAGTGAGTGAGTGTTTAAGTGAGTCGAAAGCTGTCTCGCAATCCGAGTCAAAATGGAAGGTCGTATCCTTGGCTAGGAGTAGTGTTAAAGGTCTAGCAATTTTGCTAAAATCCTTAATGAATCTCCTATAAAAGCCTGCATGGCCAAGGAAAGAGCGAATATCTTTGACGCTTTTGGGATGAGGGAGGTTTTGAATGACATCTACTTTAGCTCTGTCGACCTCAATGCCTTTCTGTGAAATGACATGTCCAAGTACTATTCCTTCTTGGACCATAAAATGGCATTTTTCCCAGTTCAAAGTCAAGTTCTTCTCTTTGCAACGAGTAAGAACAGCATCAAGATTCGCTAGGCAATCAGAAAAAGAATCTCCAAAAATCGAGAAATCGTCCATAAAGATCTCCAAAAAATTCTCTACCATATCAGAGAATATCCCCAGCATACACCGCTGAAAGGTAGCGGGAGCATTGCATAACCCAAAGGGCATGCGACTGTAAGCAAAGGTACCAAAAGGACAAGTAAAAGTGGTTTTATCTTGATCCTTTTTGGCGATGGGGACCTGATTATAGCCTGAGTATCCGTCCATAAAACAATAATACTCTCGTCCCGCTAAGCGTTCCAGCATCTGATCAATGAATGGTAGAGGAAAATGATCTTTCCTCGTGACAGCGTTGAGTTTTCTATAATCGATGCATACACGCCACCCAGATTGGGCGCGTGTCTGAATCAACTCATTCGCCTCATTTGTGATAACTGTGATGCCGGATTTCTTAGGAACGACATGTATAGGACTCACCCACTGGCTATCGGAGATGGGGTATATAATACCATTATCTAAGCATTTGACGATTTCTTTCATGACCGCTTCCTTCATGACGGGATTCAACCGTCTCTGTGGTTCTCGGGTCGGTCTGGCATCATCCATCACATGTATATGATGTTCAACTATCGAGGGACTAATCCCTTTGATGTCCGCCATACTCCAACCAAACGCCTCTTTGTTAGATCTCAATACCGATAAAATTGCATTCTCTTGCTCTGATGCAAGAGAAGCGGATATTATAACCGGTAAAGACTCATTCTCACCTAGATATGCATATTTCAGGTGAGAAGGTAAAATTTTGAGATCTAACTCAGGCGGAGAAATGATAGAAGGAGGGATCATTGAGTGATTTTTGGATCTACAAAGAAGCTCAGAGCCTGTGAAAGATACAGACTCGGGTGGAGAAAAGTCAGAAGTGCAGGACTCAAGTGTAGAGAAAGTGTCCTCACTAAGATCATGTGTGAAATCAAACAGAGATGTGGTAATGTCATCGAGATCAGTAAAGCAAAGTTCCTCGGCTCCACAACTATCGGGAGCGATCTCATGGACAGAGCACACATCTAAAATATGAGCAGAGGGTTCTGATGGCTGACTTCCAACTTTGTAGATATTTAGTTCAATGGTCATATTTCCAAATGATAAGTTCATTGAACCGTTTCTACAGTTTATAACAGCGTTGGAAGTGGCAAGGAAAGGACGACCTAAAATCACCGAAATTTGGCCCCGGGGGTTTGCTACAGGATGTGTGTCGAGCACAATGAAGTCTACATGGAAAACAAATTCCCCGACCTTTATCAACACATCCTCTAATTCACCCCTTGGTTTGGTGATAGATCGGTCTGCCATCTGGAGAGTGCAATGAGCAGGTTTCAGCTCTCCAATCCCTAATTGCTCATAGACAGAATAAGGGAGCAGGTTAACACTTGCGCCAAGGTCTAAAAGAGCACGATTTATGTTTTTACCCCCAATCGAAATCGATATTGTAGGACAACCTGGGTCCTTTCTTTTTTTTGGTAGCTGGGGAATAAAAGCAGTGCTGATATTATTAGACATGAAGACCTCCTTCGGCACTTGAGTCTTCCTCTTCCTAGTGCACAAGTCCTTAAGAATTTTCGCATAAGCGGGGACTTGTTGAATCGCATCTAGGAGAGGGATATTGATGTTAACCTGTTTGAACATTTCTATAATTTTCTCCATATGAGGACTCGTTCTGTTAGCCCTTAGCCGGTTCGGGTAAAGAGCTTTCGCAATAAGCGTAGGGTCCATCATAGGAGAAGGAAGAGGGGGTAGACGTGGTCCCAAAAGAGGTGTGGGGACCGTCTGTGGAGAACTATAAGGGTTGGGAGAAGGTGTCGAGCCTAGAGGGAAATGGAGAATAGGCTCGCTAGAAGGTGGTTTGGTAGAAGAAGAAGGATCAGAAGGAGAAGTGTGTGGAAAGGTCTCAGCCGGGGTGTTGATATGATTTTCAGTATTATCAATACCTTCCCCGACATTATTATTCAGCACTCTTCCCGATCTCAACGTTGTGACGGCATTTACATTGTAATGCCCAGGATTCTGTAGGGGTTGAGAGGGAAGTTTCCCTTTTTCTCTCGCACTCATTTCGGCTTTAAGTCGTGCGATTTCAGCTTCCATCGTTCTGATACTCTCAGTTTAGGACGCTGAGTTTTTCTTTATATCACCGACGGAAGATCTAACCTCAGCCGAAACCTCTATGAAATTTGACAAAAGTGATTTCATGGTTTGAGTGAATTGAGAGAACTCGTCAGAACAGGACTGCATAGGATTAGACTGTGCAGGAGTGTTGACCTAATTTTGGAAATTTTGTGACTGATAGGGGTGCTGAGTGAGTTGAAGGGGTTGCTGTTGTGGTGGAGGAAGAACCCTTTAAAATTGATTCGTGTTTGGAACCGTGTTTTGAGATTGGTTTTGGTTCCAAGCAAAATTCGGGTGATTCCTCCAACCCTGATTGTACGTGGAAGAATATGGATCGTTTCGAGGTCTTTGAAATGCGGCATTAGAATGCTCGTGACCTTGAAACGCAGAGTTTAATGGACATTCTTCCGTTAAATGTGACGGATCAGAACAGCACCCACAAACAGTTTTGGGGAGTGACACTGGGTTTAGGGAGGCTGCTGCAAATTTGTGTTCCATAGCGTCGAGCTTCTTTTGCATAGCTGCCATTTCAGCTCGAACACCTATGGACACATCTATTTGGTGAACGCCACCCCTATTCAATGGTTGGGTTCCACTCTCCCACTGTAGTGATTTTTCAGCGAACTCTTCTAAGTACCTCCAAGCTTCCCCATCATCCTTAGTCATAAATGTACCTTGACACATGTTTTCAAGGCTCTGTTTAGTGTTAGGGTTACTGCCCTCATATATGATTCGGCAAAGCTCCCATCTCGGGATGCCGTGATGAGGACATTGAACCAATAGATCCTTGAAACGTTCAAAGTATTTAGAGAATGGTTCAGCAGGGAGCTGGGCAAATTGGTTCAGTTCGCTACGGATTCGAGCTGTCTTTTGGTGTGGGTAGAATTTCTTAAGGAATGCAGCGACGAATTCTTCCCAATTTGTAATAGAATGTGCGGTAGTGTTATATAGCCACTTCTCAGCTATATCGCACAATGTAAATGGAAGAAGTCGTAGACGCATCGCATCCACTGAAAGTTGTGACGTACCCATCATTGCGCATACGTTTTCAAATTTGGTAATGAAAATGTAAGCGTCCTCAGTCTCGAGTCCGTGGTATTTGGGTAAAAGATTGATATACTGGGGCTTAATTTCAAAGTTATCCCCATTGGCTGGTGGTGTGGATAAGCAGGTCGAAAGAGGACCTCTATGTGGATAGCATCTTTCCTGGATAGAAATGTGGGGTGGATTCTGCGCACCAACGGACGGTGGCAGATTAGGGTTAAAGAAGTTTGATGGATTCGGATCCATCGGTGTGGGTGTGGTAGTGGGTAAAGAAAAGGTAAATGGAGAAATATCGA
This sequence comes from Agapanthus africanus, assembly GCA_030015575.1. NCBI lineage: Eukaryota > Viridiplantae > Streptophyta > Magnoliopsida > Asparagales > Amaryllidaceae > Agapanthus > Agapanthus africanus. Next base: position 286,051,806 of record CM057341.1, on the reverse strand, counting down.
CTTCGGAGTCGATAAGGGGTACGCGGACTAAACGGGCACTAGAATCCCGTGTCCAGCCTGTCTTGTACTAAAAAGGGTTAGTACAAGTGGCAGCGTTGGCTTATAATTAGGGGTAAATGAATGCGGTGTTTGCTTTGAAAAAGGGTCGGATTTTTGAAAAAATGATGCGACAAAACAAATGCAGCACACAAACCCTAGAATCTAGTGGTCACCTAGGTCCGGTTCTAGACCGCTCCTAACTGCCAAAAGACAAGTCGCAGGATAGAATCCTCCACTGCCTCTTTGTCCCCCTGTGGCCGGATAAGTGCCAGGTAAGTGGGAAGGTACTCCACTACGTAAGTAGTGGGCCTAATTAAAAACCACTAGCCTTAGACACACTCGCCTTAGGCACCACAAGAAAACGCGGATAGGCAATGAATTACCCACGGCCTTCTCTTGGCCTAATTGAGCGCGACAGTCCTTAGAGTCTTCTCTAGATTTCTTTTAGTTAATGAGGGTAATGCGGATGCAAGTTTTGCGATTTTTGGGGCCTAGGAAGGGTAATGAAATCCCCACCTAATTTGGATTTGGCCGTGCCCCTTAATTTTCTGTATTATAATGCAAACAACCAAGAAATCAAAATCACGCACAATTTTAATTTGCAATTTGCGGCGCTACGATTATTTGCAAAGAATCCTGCAGCAAAGTGTTAGTTGGAGCTAAAAAGAGGAGAGGGAAGAGACCAAGAAGTCACCTGCACTAAAAATTTTGCAGAGAACCCCCAAATGCGCGGCGGTTCCGCCGCAAATGGTAGGCAATGGCCGCGGAAACGCGGTCCTCAGGTGTGATCTCTGCACCAAAATTCACTAGGAAGCTCCTGTTGCTTCCCTCTGTTCTCTGGTATATTCCAAAAAAAATTTCCACAGCACAGAATGCTCCAGATCACCTTGCAATCAATCACAACACACGTATAAGAGTTTGTACGAATTTTGATTTCAAGAAGTAGAATGTAATAATTCTTTCACTTCAAACTAAAAATGTAAATGAATTAGTGCGCGTCCCCGGCAACGGCACCATTTTGATTGGTAGATTTTCCGTTGTGTTTGTAGAAAATTGTAAAGAAATCACAACCAAAAATTATTTTGACCGCAATCAAACTACGGTGTCAATTGTAGTTCATGAATGAGTGCGGATCGTCCACAGGGATTGCACGATTCATTTATATCTTTGATATGTTTGAATTAAAAATTTAAGTAAAGATAAACGAAAACATGATTCAAGAGTATTGATTTTCAAGTGTCACTATTCTATTCAAGAATCAAGAAAAAGATAAACAATCAAGAATCGGTGTATCGATGATATTTCCAATCAACAATCAAGAATCTAAAAGAGGCTCGTAGGAATCGATAGGATCAATAGACGTGATGTAATCTAAAGATATCGTATTCTTGTCCTTCGAAGGATTGATACTAGATCGATGATCATCGACGAGAGTTAGGGCTTTCTTGATGAAACTAGGATTCATCTTTTAACCCTTGTTCTTTCGTCGATATCATTCCTTTTCTAGCCTCTACCAAATTCAAGAAACGATCGTAACTCCCCAATTTCGATCGATGTCAATCAAGAAAGCATCGAAACGAAATGGGTCGTCGTTTCTTGAACTTGCTAGGGTTTACAAAACTCGTAGGACTCAAGAATCGATTAAAGCTATGTTACATCATCATTCTATAGACCGTCTCGACTCCTCGACGAGCGGAGTTTTATTCACACATCACCACACAGAAAAGATTCACAAATTGTAAAGATATCATGATGCAGAATTTAAAGAAAACAAGATAAAAGAATATCACCTTTATTTAACTCAACACTTTGATTACAATCGCTCAAGAACTACAAGAGGAAGAATCTAAGTTGTTGAATTGGCGTCGCTCGGCTCCGTGAGTCGCGGATCGGCTTTGACCACTTGCTCCGTTGAAGATCGGCTCGGCTCATAAAAGGTTGCAAGGCTTCTTGCTTGATGGGTACTCGGGATCTTGGCTTTTTGATTGGAATTTAGGGTTAGGGTTTCACACAAGCCTTGTCACTAGACTTGTGGAAGAAGATGAAGAAAGAGATAGAATGGCTCTAGTTTGATACTAGATTGGGGATCCAAGATTCTTTTACAAGTGAGCCTAGGGTCTTATTTATAGAGCTCCCAAACCCTAGGTTTAGGTTTGAAATGGTAGTTCCCTCCAAAAGTTTGTTGAGTCTTCTAGAAGGTAGTTTGTTAGGAGCTAGCTTAGGGTTTAAGCAAGGTTTAATTAGGCTTGGAAATCCTTGTTTGCTGATCTGGCAGAAACCCCTGGAGTCTTCTGGAAACTGAGATATCTTTCTGAGCAGTGGGCCCTGAGTCAGGAGTTTTGCACCAAAATTGAGGAGGTAATTCCCTTGTTCAACCGCGGATCCGCGGCATTAGCAAGCCCCTGCCGCGGATCCGCGGCCATGTTGGAGGCTTGGGCCTTGATTCTTTTGGTGATGCTTTGTACTGTATTTTAGGGCTTCTTCTGATATGTTGATTTGTGATTGCTCCTTTGGATTGATACCAGATCTGAAATTAGTGAGTTGACGTATCTTTTGAGCGGTGTAATGTTCGAGCAAACTTCCCTTTTCCTGCACAGACTTCGAAACACGGGTTGCGACATATAGAAATATTGCGATGCCATGCAATGCAGTCAATTTCCCTAGAAATGCCGGTTTTAAGGTCTAATACATGTAATCTTATAATCTGTGATAGATTTGCTAATATGTGAAATACGGATACCGAACACTTCTATATGAATGCAAATGATGAGGAAATTGCCGGCTAAAATATGCAATATTTTCGACTGATCAGGAGCCATCTGAATACTAGCCTGATAACTATTGTTATAAGAGAACTCGACTAGATGCAGATGGTCCTCCCACGAACCCTGAAAGTCCAACATACAGGCTCTCAGCATATCCTCGAGTGTCTGAATCGTACGCTCGGATTGTCCATCCGTCTACGGGTGATAAGCTGTGCTGAATTTGAGACGGGTACCCAAGCTCTCCTGTAGGCTCCTCCAAAAGTGCGACAAGAATCTGGTGTCTCGGTCTGACACAATGCTGACTGGAACACCGTGAAGTCATACAATCTCCTGCATATATCTCTCTGCCAGTGACTCTGTCGACTGTCCCACTCGGAATGGTATGAAGTGTGCAGCTTTCGTGAGGCGATCGACGATAACCCAAATGGCGTTATTGCCCTAGGGCTCCGTGGTAAGGCCGTCACGAAATCCATGGTAATGTGCTCCCACTTCCATTCTGGTATCGGCAGTAGTTGTAACAATCCTGCTGTTCTCTGATGCTCCGCCTTCACCTGCTGGCATACCAAGCACCTGGATACGAACCTTGCAATTTCCTGCTTCATTCCGTTCCACCAAAAATGCTGCTTTAGGTCCTGATACATTTTTGTACCTCCCGGATGCACAGAATAAGATGAACTGTATGCTTCAGCTAAAACTTCTTCTCGAACATCTCCCTTGGGTACGCAGAGTCTGCTACCGAATCTCAGAGAGCCATCTTCATGTATAATCAAATCCGTTCTCAGTCCGGCTTCCACTTGCTCTCTGAACTTTTGCAATCGGGGATCATCCACTTGTGCAATCTTGATGCGATCCACCAGGGAAGATTGCACCTGTAGTTGCCAAAGTTGACTCAGTGCGTTCGGCGTAACGACTTCAAGCTCGAGTCTCTGGAAGTCCTCAATAATGTTCCTCTGACCGGTCAACATCATGACCGCTGGCTTGCGACTGAGCGCATCTGGTACAACATTCACCTTCCTCGGGTGATACTGAAGGTCCAAGTCATAATCTGCCATCAGCTCTAGCCATCGGCGCTGTCTCATGTTTAGTTCCTTCTGAGTGAAGACATACTTCAAACTTTTATGATCTGTGTATACCTCCACTTTCTCGCCCAATAGATAGTGCCTCCAAATCTTCAATGCAAAGACTACCGCAGCTAACTCCAAGTCATGCATAGGGTAGTTCTTCTCGTGATTTCTCAGTTGTCGAGAGGCGTAAGCAACCACTCGGCCGTGCTGCATCAGAACACAACCTAATCCCTTCCCTGAGGCATCACTGTGTATCACCAAACCATCGAAATCATCTGGTACTGTAAGAATAGGTGCCGTGGTTAACTTCTGCTTCAGTGTGTCAAATGCCTGAGTGCACTCCTCTGTCCACGTAAACGGTACGTCCTTCCGTGTCAGCCTCGTCAATGGTTCAGCGATTCTTGAGAAATCTTGGACGAATCTCCGATAATAACCTGCCAATCCCAGAAAACTCCTGATCTCGGTCACTGACTTCGGCGTTGGCCAATCTCTGATAGATTCTATCTTTGCCGGGTCCACCGAGATGCCTTCGCCCGAAACGATATGTCCCAAAAACTGAACCTTGTCGAGCCAGAATTCACACTTGCTTAGCTTTGCATACAACTTCTCTTCCCGAAGAATTTGTAGGACCGTGCGCAAATGTTCAGCGTGCTCTTCCCTGGTCTTCGAGTAGACAAGTATGTCGTTGATAAACACAACGACAAACGTGTCCAAGTACTTTGCGAACACCCTGTTCATCAAGTCCATGAATATTGCTGGGGCATTGGTAACACCGAACGGCATCACAAGGAACTCGTAATGTCCGTATCGGGTCCTGAAAGCCGTCTTGCATACATCCTCGGCTGCTACTCTGATTTGATGATATCCAGAACAGAGGTCCAACTTCGAGAATATCTTGGCTCCACTTAGCTGATCGAATAAGTCATCAATGCGCGGTATTGGGTACTTGTTCATTATTGTGACTCTGTTCAGCTCCCGATAATCAATACACATTCGCAGCGATCCATCCTTCTTCTTTACTAATAGAACCGGTGCACCCCACGGTGAAGCGCTTGGCCTAATAAATCCCTTCTCCAATAGTTCTTCAATCTGCTTCTTCAATTCCGCCAACTCAACTGGTGCCATTCTGTATGGGGCTTTGGATACTGGGGCCGTACCTGGAGTCAAATCAATCGAGAACTCCAAGATTCGAGAAGGTGGTAGACCTGGTAGATCTTCAGGAAATACGTCCAGAAAGTCCCGAACAATTACTGGGACTGGGCTCTCATCAATCTCCATAGCTGTCAGCTCCTTGGGCTTGGCTCTGTACTTGGCTGGCTCCAAAGATTCGCTTCCTCCCTTGAAAATAAACTCCGGGTGATTGGGAATGCAGAAGATCACATTCCTTGCACGACAATCGATAACTGCATGGAAAGTGCTCATCCAATCCATCCCGAGAATTGCGTCGTAACTGCCTGTCCCAATCAGAAGGAAATTCGCATAGAATTCCCTGCTACACACTACAACCGGACATGATCTACATTCTCAACTAGATATTATAATACCATTACCCGTATGTATTTCCCATCCCTTGGTTAGTGGCTCATGTGGTATGGAGTGTGTATCAGCAAAATGTTAAGACAAGAAACAGTGCGATGCTCCAGAATCAAATAGTACTCTAGCTGGCAAGGAATGTACGAGCATAGTATCTGTAACCACGTCTCCTGACGCCTCTGCCTGCTCGGCGGTCAAGGTGAAAGCCCGTCCCTGACCGCGACCTGTAAAGGGTTGCCTCTGCTCCTGTGGCCTCTGCTGTGGCGGTCCAGAACCTCCCTGTATCTCTGCTCGCTCAGGGCAACCGCTAATCCTGTGCTGACTGGATCCGCAAATCAAGCACTGTCCCTTGCCACGGCGACAGTCCTTCTGGGTAAGCCCACCTCTACTGCAATAGCCGCAAACTACGCTCTGTCTCTGGGGGCGATGCTGTGGTACGAACGGGCGCTTCATTTGTGTCGTTCCAGGCCTGTGAACCGGTATGGCTCCTCGAGAAGGTGCGTGGGTACGTGCTGGAACGACTGGGGGTCTCCTGAACTTGTTAATCAATTGCTCCTGAACTCTCGCTGCGTTGAGTACCTGTGCGAAAGTCTGCAAATCCAGCGATGCAATCAACTGCTGCAACTTGAAATCTAGCCCCTGAAGGAAGCGTCTGGCCCTGGTGGCCTCTGAGACGACCATGTATGGAGCAAAACGGCTCAGACGGTTGAACTCTGCCGCATATACGTCCACTGGGCATCCATTCTGCTTCAAAAGAATAAACCTTTCCTCCATTTCCGCCTTGGCCGTGGAAGGAAAATAATGATCTAGGAAGCACTCCTTAAATTTGCCCCATTCAATCGGCCCGTCTAGCCTGCTTTCTTCCACCGACCACCATGTACGGGCTTCATTTTCCAATTGGATTTTTATCACGTCCACCCTATCTTCCTCTGGAACCATAGCGGCTGTCAGTAAGTTCTCCATGTTCACCAGCCATTGCTCGGCCTCAAGGGGTTCAGCTAGCCCTGTGAATGCAGCTGGATGCAACCGTCGGAAGTCTGATACGGTACCAGCCCTAGCATGATAAGCTGGTGGGGTAACGCCCTCGGAAGCGGTAATGAGTGCGGAGGGTCCTCCTGCGGTGGTAATCGCCCTGAGTCCCTCAGCGAGTAAGTCTGTCTTCCTCTCCTGAGCTTCCGCGAGAGTGGTCAGTGCACTAAGTATTCTTTCCGTGCGGTCCTGAGAGCGGGAGTCCGAGGAGGGGTCGTTCGGGGACGTCATATCACTGGAAGATTCAAAAGGATAAGATCAGATTCAGGGATGAAAATCAAGAGTAGTGAAACGAGAATAACGTAATACAGTATAGTTAATGTTATCCCTTGATACTAAACACGGCTCTGATACCAACTAAACCATGTCATGCCCCGCTTCCCAAAATACGGAAAACGAGGGATGACTAGGCCAGCCATGCTCCTACGGTCAAGGAATCACCCCGCCGTAGTCACACTTCGGCTTCTAGCATTACATGGTAATCAGTAAATAAGCACAGTAGTAAAGGAATCACATCACTAATTTATTACATTAAAATCCATTGTTCACAAATAACAAATAACAAGAACATTTACTAACCAAGTTCAATTTCACGATCTCTTTTATGGAAAGCAATAAAGAAAGAAAGTGCACCAGACTAGATCTCCGTGGGCTCGAAAGATAGATCTGTCTCCTGCGCTGGTCCTTCCACGGGATCTGAGCATGCATACTCAGGTCGTCAGAGCGACACAATAACAATATTATTATAATAAGATGAAACAGGTAAAAGAAGTAATACTAGTGAAAGTACAATGCGAGTAATCACTATGTCACTATATGATGCAAAATATGATCTGTGTCCCTATCGGTCTCTAGGTCATGTTTGAAATCGCATAGTGGAAAGGAGGATCATGTTTAACAGGAGTCTCGTACATACCCGAGACAACGGCCCACATGCTCGGGACATAACCCTGTCAGCCGGATCGCTAGATCCTCCCTAATATATATATCGCTGCTCGAATGATCATCCTCTAAAACACGGTCCCGCTAAATACGATTCTCTTTCCACTTCGATTTTCCCTTTTTTCCCAGGTTTACACTATTTATGATCTTGATTTAGTCGTGTACAAGTATACCAATGGCACGGTTTCATCACTGTTCACTGTATCAATCACTGTCACGAATATTCACTTCCCATTGGTGTACTCGTCACTCCTAAACCAACATCAATCACGCACGATAATGCAATGTCCACTGACTCTAACACGCACTAACACTAAGTATATGGCAAATGGGGTATGATATATGTATGTATGCCATCAATAAGCTAAGTATGTTATGAACCAATGTGCACGTCATTAACTTACAAAAATTGCATAAATTCATATGTTTAGAATTCAACGAAATGATACAAATACGATAAATAGAACACTCAGTCAGAAATTCATCAAAATTAGTTTCAGTTCAATCGAGTTTCCGGTATTCAAGATACAGCTGTTTCATTTTAAGTGCTCGCGGCTGGAAATTCAGTTTCTGAACTGAACGTCCGTTTCGCGACACGAATTGCACCTAGTTGGGTTCAGAATTTAGCGATGATACAGTCGAATAAAATCTAGGGTTTTCAATAGGGTATTCAACACAATAGACGGATCCTCAATCGCATCTGTATATCGAAAGTTATATCCAGTTTAACATTAGTATGTCACTTCTAAATCTGTTCTGGACAATTATACTTTCTGTCCTTTTTATTTTCAAATTAAATAACAAACGGCAATGAAACGGAATGAAACCACTTGTTTTGTTTAGCTAACAGATCCATATTTAATCCAATGCAGAGTTCTGTAACATACGAATTCAGGAAACAAAGTGACACACATTTTGGGACAGTAAACAGTAATCAAAGTCGCTGTGGACTGCAGTCCAGAGTCGCACTCCGATCTAAATATCGTCGCAGCTACAGTACAGAAAACATTAGAAGGTTACATGAGTTAAAGTTAGTCGAGTCGGCTTCGATTTAAGCCCTCGAACGCATCTTCCCAGTATGTACATAATTTACAGTAATTTTAATCATTATCAGATACGGGAAATTTCTAGTTTTATCGGTATATTTGGGGGTATTCATTTTTGTCACTAACAGTCGTATTTTCCAGTGAGATTTATACACGATATTCGTCACTACATGGGCCAACAGAAACAATCCATTTCCGTCAAATTAAGTGAGTATTTTCATTGGGATCACGCATCGAACAGGTATGTCGCATAATATATCGGAAATCGGTAAATTATAATCTATATGATTTAAGTTTGTATCACAATTATATTAGCATGTAGCAAGTAAAACACTTGTCTGGAAACGTCTCGGGGTTGCACGGCAGCAGCGGCGTCACGAACGCGCGATGTACGGCATGAAACGATTTGCGCGAGCTTGGCTCGCGATACAGATTTGGCGTCGGAGTTTCCCGGAGTTGTCTTATGCTCGCTGGAAGCATGAAGGAGGCTCTGTGGGTCTCCCGGGTGCGCTGGGGTCGACGACGGTCGGCGGCGGCGGTCCGGCGATGAGCAAGAGGGTGTCGGGCTTTGTATTTTTTTTTTTTAGGAGAGAAAGAGAGAGAGAGAGAGGGCTCGGGTGTGTAAATCTTTGGGTGTTGGTGATGATGCCGATGACGAAGGAGTTCAGAGGCGCCGACGATAAGGCGAGAAGCTCACCGGCGTCGAGGGCAGGTGGTGGTCGAGCTCGGGTGTAGTGGGTGGGAGTGCAGGGGAGTCGATTGGTGGACGCAAGGGCTCGTGAGGAGTGAGTTGAGTGTGAGGGAGGAAGTATGGGGTCGCCGAGGGGGTTGTCGTCGTTGGAGGGGTCGAGCGAAGTTGGGTGCTCGGTGGGTTCGTGAGTTTTCGAGAGGGGGAAAGATGAGGAATTTTTGAAAATGAGAGAGAGGTGAGGGTGTGAGGGAGATAGGAAGCGACAAGGGGAGGAGATTGAGGGGATTCGCGAGGGGTAACGGCAAGGCGTGGCGAGGGTATGGGCGGGAGCTGCGGCGGAGGAAGTGGGTCGGGGGAAAAGTTACCGTTGGTGAAGATGATGGGAAGAGAAGCGGGTCGGGTTGGTGTGAGTGCGGGTTGGGCTTGGTGACGGGCTGGGCTGAGGGTTTTAAAAAGAATTCATTTTAAATTTTAATTTGGTGTGTGGGTTGAGGAGGGGGGACGGGCTGGGCCGAGTAAAAATTTATTCATTTGAAAAGAGAAATTATTGGCTGAGGGTAGAATGCTGGGCCGGGCTTAAAAAATAATTTGTTAATTTAAATTTGATTTTTGGTTGTTGAGCTGGGGGTTTAAGTATAGTTTGGGTTTGGATTTATTAATATATTTTTGGTTTTAGTTTGGTTTTAATTGGTTTTAAATTTTGGGTTTTGACTTTTAGGGTTTGGGAAATTTTAAATACTGGAATTTAAGCAAATAATTTCCCCACAAAATTTTACGAGGGGAAAAGAAAAGAACAACTCGGAAATTTAGGAAAAATTAGAAAACTTTTATTGAGATGGGAACGGGGATTTACATTCCTTCACTGGGAGTGACCCCTTGGGAAGAAATTTGTGTCAGCGTAACAACTTCACTATAGTCGATTCTTTTTCTTTGTATCGTGGTATTCGGTTTGGAATATCCTTCACCTCATTCGACGAGGAAATTGCTCGATCCCTTCACCGGGAGTGACCTCTTTAGCAAAAGTTTTCGCCACTATACATTTATAAAACCACTTGGATTCCTTCAGCGATATCAAGTTCATTACGTTAAAGGTTTTTCGCCAAAAACCAGCCGTAGCCCTCCGTCATTTCAGATTAGTGTAACTTAGTATTCATGCTGCGTTTGTTGACCTCGTCATGGCGTAGTGTGTGGTAGCTCTGTAATACTTTTCTGTCATATGGATATATGGATTGGTTAGGACAGTCGTTCGACCTTGTTGACCTCGTCAAGGGTCGGTGCGGGTGGGTCTAATGCAATCAAGATAATGACGGGTTGAACTTGACTAGGACCCTTTGACTTGTTGACCTCGTCAATGTCACTTGGATCCTAGGGGTAGAAACACACATCGGGAGTTTCAAACATACAGGAAACTTTTCGGGCATGTGCATACCTTCTGGAGTGTGGTGACTTGAGTGGCTTCCATCAAGTTATCATGCGATGATAGTTGGATCCCGATTCCCACTGATGAGTAGGATTACTCCTCGAGTGATTTTAGATGATCCCGACTAATTCTCCTTTTAGGTTTGGAGGAGAATTCGAGGAAACGGTGGGAGCCATCCTGATTAGATAAAGTGATTAACTATTCTGATCTAGGTTAGAGTGCACGCTGAGTGTTTCTTTTCTCTCTCTATCTGGTTGCGACCATGGACCAACCCTAGATTAAAACTCATGAACCAAGTTAACCGAACCTTCTTAAAACACTTTGGCTTTTGGAATGTCACGGTGTCGCATAAATCATTGTCACCTCTATATCACCTTTGTGTTTCTCCAGAACACCCCGTATCACTACGAAGATCGCACTTATTGGATAAATCTATCGTATAGTTACATACGAACTTGAAGGAACTTGTTCCAGATTCGAGAATGGATTCTGGTTCTGGAGAGATTGAATATGATTATTCGGTTATCTTTTCTCTTTACCTTCTCTCAGGTTGTGAGGGATCGTAGGATTAGGAAAGGGTACACCTATTGAGCTTATTGGATAGTCTTCCTCCAGACCATAGGTAGGTGCCGAAGGGTAGGGAAGAAAGAAAACTAATTAGCCTAAAGAAGGTGTATATAAGGTAATAAGTAAAGACATATAAAGGGGTTAGAATAACGACAAAGAAAATTACGACTGCTATCATTCACGACAAAACCGTGTATGCCCCTGCCACTCCCACATCCACTTTGGATTTCTCCAGAACACTTCATATCACTACGAATGTCTATAATGCTTGAACATGCCATCGTATAGTTACATACGAACTCGATAGAATTCGTTCCAGATTCGAGAATGGTTTTCGGTTCAGGAGAAATAGAATAGGATTATTCATATGTCTTTTCCCATTACCTTCTTTCAGGTTGCGAAGGCTCCTGACATAAGGAGTGTACACCTATTACGCTTATTGGATAGTCTTCTTCCAAACCTTAGGCTGGTGCCGAAGGGTAGGGAAGGAAGAAAACCAATTAGCCTAAAGAAAGTGTACAGAAGATAATAAGTAAAGACATAATAAAGGGATTGAAGTGATGGCATGTAAGTATATGGTTACTATCACGAATCAGGATAGTGGAAGTGGCGTTACTAGGAATACCAGGTTAATCCCTTCGAAACATTTTCATGTTTCAGTCCGACTGTGCGATATTAATTGAAAACCGTTTTCCCAATTGGATTCTAACTACCAGGATATGTATTTACCAGATTCGTTTCTCATATCTCTATGTTATTACAGATGCTGAGTGAGAGTAAGATATTGGGAATTGGGTGATTAGATCCTCATTATATCGGAATTCGTTGTAATTGGTGATATTTGAGGAAATCACCTGGGTTTTGCCGGATGGCAAATTTTTGGTTTTGAATATCCGTTGTTATGCACCAATTTCCTGATATATCTGTAGGTTTATTTTATAAAGTGAGATATAACTTTTTGAAATTATGTCTGTGACATTTACCTATATCAGTTGGTGGTTAGTGTTCAGTCGAAAATATCGCACTTTTGATATGACATTTTCCTTACTTTTCTTAAATATCTAAAGGTGTTTATTATAAATATGACACATATGAGGGTTTATCTGTAAAAATACAATTTTCATATGTTTATATATTATAATTAACATTATAAAGGAAAATAAATGCATATAATATTTATATAATATTTTGATAATTTAAATATGCATATCATATCAAATATCCTTAATCAATATTCTTAAAATATAATATCATATCAAATTGGTTAGGATAATAGCTCAAAAATACCAAATATTACTGTAACATTTCAGAAAAATAAAAATATTATTTTTAGGAATATTTATAATTAAATAATAAATATATTGAATATTTTATTAGTGCGGTATAATTAAATACCGATAAATTGGGAAAAATTTGGAAAATTTTAGAAATTACTAAAAAGAGAGTGTTTTATATGAATTAAGCAATTTTAAGTTGGTATCAGAGACTGTTACTAACATTATTCTTTGAGATATGGTGCAAGTTTTGGCTCAGGTCAGGAGATCGAGATGTTGAGATGTCGGAAATAAAAAATCTACCGAAATATTAAAGAAAATCGAAGAATCAATACTGGCAGAGACTCAAGAAATATTTTCAAGTTCCAGACATCAACTAAATCTCTATGTGTCACAAGAATAAAGCCCTAGAAATTTGCACCCAAGATCTCACCAACAAACCGCGGATCCACGACCAAACCATGCAATATACGGCGGATCCGCGGCCGATTCACCGAATTAGGAGTTAGGATTTTCAGGTTGGATTTGCTACAACTAACTCTAATTCTGGGGATCTTTGGTTTCTGATTTTATGGCTATATAAAGGACCGAGTGATAAACTTAGAAATTATCAATCTTTTACACAAGCTAATCACCGTCAAAGAACAAGTGATCAAAGACAGATCCAAGATTTGACATGATAAAGCAACGTGAGATTCGATGGAATATCTACATCCGACAAGGCAGAGATCGAGAGCAATTTCTTCTTCCTCTTGTAATCTAAACTTGAAGTTTTTACTTGTGAAGTTGATTAATAAAGGTAGATCCGTAGTTTAATTAGCTTAACTATTTAGTTACATTATGAATTTCATCTCTATCTGTTCTTCTATCTCCATCATACGCAAGTAATTCTCCGCTTGATAGGGTTCGTAGGATTATGGTAGATCAATAGATGAGAAAATATTTTAACTTCTTTTACATCTTATGAAATTTATAAACTTTAGCAAAAGAATCGTTAACATCCTTATCGGGCGCGCTACCAATTTATTGCTAGTCTCGACCGCGATTTGAGATCAGATTAACAATTTTTTTGTTAAGGGCTATACATGAATAGAGATCAATGAAAGGACAAAGGTCAATAGTGTGGAAATCCTAATTTCTTCCAAGAACCCTAATCCTCATTCATCACTATCAATCTAGTTTTAATCTATCAAAAGATAAAATGAGTCATATATATTAGTCATCCAAGATTACTAAATCCTAACGAACCCTACAAGCCCTCTTCTGATATAAAATCTACATCCGTCTTTATACTAAATATATATTCTACATCCGTGTTTAACGTAGATCTAGATTTTATAACTATTCTTAACTATTATCTATTTTCTTCCTCTTCCTAATCAAAACATCTAAAGAAATATTAAAAGATTCAACATATCCCTAAGGACGACCCATACTTATCTCGGTCTAACTACACGCGACACCGTTATTGATTGTGTTAGTTATATGTATGCCCTAGAGGCCATTACTATACATGGGATGTATATTGTAGTGGATGCTTGGACATATATCGGGAGGACTTTCTTGCTCGACATGATAGTATACTATCTGGTTGATTTTTACCTTAACGTGTACACTGATTGTCTCTCTGTTACATGTTGGTAAAGCCCTTAGGATGTGTACTTGACTACCTGGACTCTGATGCGGATCATACTAGTGGGGACATGGTAGTCTATAAGTACATCCTTCAAGGTCCCTAGTCGTGGGTGTATCGAGACGGGGCAACGATATACCAGAGTAGACTAGCGTATACCTTCTCGACCCATACAGATGGGCGATGGATGATCCCATATCCATTGGTGTTTGACATCAGAGATGATATACGGATGCTCAGTGCAGACTGGGTACACTGGATGGACTCGCCGAGAACTCTCAGATGGTATTATACCTTACGTCAGATAGCAGTTCTCTGGTGACACTGGTACAGGTTAGTCTGTAGACCCGAGATCGTCATAGAGTCTTGTGTGATTCCCACTGTGCTTTGAATTCCACCTTACCACGTCCAAGAGGGCGTGCAAAACGGTGGTTTTTGGGTACAGTCCCAAATCACATGGAGGCAATGAGCGATAGGAGGGGATTCGTCTCTCCCGGTATAGGGGGTTGATGTTGCGCTGTGTTCGATTGGCTATAACCGGAAATCCCTGGCCAGGGTTGCTGAGATTTACTGGTAAGTGTTGCCAGTAGTTTCTCGAACTGTTATAGACCTCATATCGACACGACTTATCGAGCTATTGGGGTCTGACGTTTACCACCCCTAGGCAAGATATGCGACATATCAGACGACGAGACCGGACTGTACGGTAAGTGTTACTGGTTGGATTCACAGGAGTGTGAGCGAGCTTGCTCGTTGATCTTCTGATCGCTCAATACCCGGGTGGCCGTTACGTTTGGCAGACCGCTTGCGACTTGTGGGTGTTTGATATGATCATCACCTGCTGCCGGCGTATTGACGAGTCTTTAGAGTCCTACACAGAGGTTTCCTGGCTCAAGCGAAATGAAATAGGAGCGCATATGAGATATGTGCGGGACCGAGAATAATGCGTGTATGTGATACCGTATTCTATTCTCGCGATGAATGTATCGATTGGTTATATGCGATATAACCTAGTTATCGAATCGAGGATTGATTCGATAAGTCGATACATTGGATATTAGTCGGTCATATGCGATATGACCGGATCATTAAATCAAGTGTTGATTTAATAATTTAATGTATAATTATATATTTGATATATTACTTTAGATTAACTAGTATTGGTTCACTTAAGATTATTTTCCCACTTGAATATGCACATTGTATATATGATATAGTTTTGTGCACTAGTTTGTATCATGTTTGATGATACATGCAAACTTGGGTGTGTATGCATTAAACCATGGTTTAGGTTAATGGTTAAGGTATTATTTTCTTTTCTTTATTTATTTTTGGAAAAACAAAATGGTGGCTTTTCTTATTTTGGAAAGAAGCTTCATGACTTTTCTAGCATCTTTGAATAAGTCTTACCATTTTGTTTTATTCCTAAACCCTAACCATTCTGCTTACCCTAGTTTATTCTCTACATGAGTTTATCTCACCCATGGTTGCAATATGATAGATATCACTTGGATTTTCTTTTTGCAATAATTCTTTTTCTTTCTTCTTCTTCATCTTCTTCAGGAGGTGAAGAAAGCTTACTTGAAAATTACAAGTGATGAATCCAAGTGAGAAATCAAAATCCAAAGTGAACCCACTTCCTCTTTCTTCATCCTCTACCACTTGCCATGTAGTATAGGGTGTTTTCTTCACAAGTTCCATGACCTAGTGAAGGTGGAGCTTGAGTTTGAGTCGCCTCGACGTAGATCATCTTCGGCATCGAAGTCAACGACCTAGCCCGTCCATTTCTCCGATGAAACCGACGCTAGAGTCCGGGATCCGATGATCGCAGCGGAGGGACATCATCACGGAGCTAAGGAAGTGGAGGACCGGATCTACAAAGGTTGTAGTCACTTTCACTATCTAATTAAGTTGTTAACTTGCATGTTTCGCCTAATCTCTAGTTAACGATCTAGCATTAGGGTTTCTCGGCACAAGAAAAATTTGATTTTGGCATGGTTGATGCCTTATGGAACCTCTTGAGTGTGCCTAGGAACCCTACAGTGGTATCAGAGCCTAGCTAGAACCTTAGGTGATGAGTAGACGAAGTTAGAAACCCGATCGAATCCCGAAACCCTAGATTTCATCCTTATCTGTACATTTTTGAAAACAGTGGATTCTTCCATATTAAAAATATCCAAAAAATACAGCAGGGTTTTCTAGGAGTTACTGTGAAGCACGTACACCTAACTCGACTAAAGCGCCGCGGAACCGCGGCCCCACCCTGGCATATGCGGCGGTTCCGCGGCCATTTAGGAGCATCTTGTCATTTTCTTTGCACAGTAATTCCTATCTGTTAGTGCTGTATTTTCTGGAAATTTTTAAATTTTGCTCAAGAGTTGAGTTTTCTGGGTTGTATTGGGAGTTCGTAGATTCGATCGGATTGTATAATTTTGTCTATGTGTTTTTCCGGGTAATTTTAGAATATGTTAAAAAGTTCGACCGGATATAAATACCCACTTTTTCCCCTGCCGGGAAATTTCCAATTGTTGGATTTTTCCGTAGTTTAAGAACGTTCGAAGTAGTGCAAGTAACGCGATGGACCCTCTAGAAGACAACAAAGCTTAACTCGATTATGTGACCGTCTTGAACTGCCCTTTGAACCTTAGGGTTTGGGGCAGTACGGCGTGCCACATGTGAGGTGTTGGCTTGACCCTTCTACGGCTGGACCGTTGATACTGAGGCATGAAATGAATGTTTTTAAACTTATTTCATGTGTTGAGCTGTTCTGGGAAAACTTGGGTGTTTGATTGTTCGATCGAAAAGTTTAACATTTTCTATTTATCTGGAATGTGATACAATATGTGGAATCTACAAGTAGTTATGAGATAACTAATATGAATGTTATAAACATAGCACTTTAGTCTCACTTGATCGGTTGCCACGGAATTTTAATGTGATCAAAAGTCCGTCGCAATCACGTAGCGTACGCGGATATTCGCCAGGTAAACTTAATAGACAGCCACGCCCCATATCCCCGACCAAGTGACTGTAGGAGAACCCCGTCGCCGAAAGCATCCGTTCGGGTGCTCGCGGTAGCGGTGTTCCGCCTTGGTGCACTTCGTCGACGGTATCGGGGGTGCGGCCGTCTACTAAAATTTGCGACGAGCATTCGATCAGGATATCGGGAATCTTGTTGAATTGCCCGACTTGATATTGAAAAGTGTTTTCGATAATGAAACTAAAATGCGGGGTTTATAATTGTTAGGCTTGCGATGTCTAAGTAATTCATTTGATTAGGCATGCGATGTCTAAGGAGGTTGCGGATTCCAACTGTTGTAGTTTTACACTTTCTTTTCTGCGACCGTAAGTGTAATATGTGATATCGCTGTTTTCGTTGCTATTTATCAACGACAATTGGGATGGGCATATTTACTTACGTTAATGACATGTGATGTTATGTGTTGCTGGATATGTTATATTGGATCTTCGTGTTTGAATAGCCGGGGGGTTTTTATGTGAGATGAGTGTTTTTCATTTTCATTCATGTAAAAACTTGTATGTAATATTCTTTTATTGGGGCACTTTCAGGTTGCGGAAGATGTCACCATTTGTATATTATTTACTTTTCCGCACTAGGATAGACCCAAGGAGGAGGGCACAAGTAACCGGGTTCTGGAGTCCAGTAGAAGACCAACTCGAGGAGTCGAGTCCGGGTCTCCTAACTCCAGAATTGGTAGGGTTGCTTGCCGCTCTCGTAGGGGTCTAGGGGTGTGGGTTTGGCTATTCATCGCGACCGAGGAATCCGTGTTTTATACTGGCTCGTATTGAAAACACGGACGTCCTAGTATATCCAATGTTTCATATGATTCTTCTGCTGCGATATCTGTGATGTGATCATTTGATATTCTGTGATAAATACTGTATATAGCATATATGATATATTATATAGGCGTTACTTATGTTTTACACCCGCGCTAGCCCTGCCCCGCTCTGCCGTTAGTTACCTAAGCTAACGGTGCACGAGGGGATATCGAGGCGAATGCGGATGGCATAAGTGTACGTCGTATTTATCTGTGATGTTTAGGTGTTTTAAATGATGGGACTTCATTAATGTGATTAATGAAAGAAAAAGAAACCTAAAGATGTTGTGGAATCGAATTTCAAAATAAAACAGGTAGCTACAGTTCTTGCTTTGCATCGCGGTATATATGATATATCCTGCACCTTATTCGATGAGGAAAGGGCCGACGATCCCTTCACCGGGAGTGACCCCTTTAGCAATAACTGGCAGATGCTATAACTCTCGGTTTATCTTTTGATTGCTTCTATAGTTTCTTCTTTGCACAGTGATATATATGATATATCCCGCACCTCATTCGACGAGGAAAGGGCCGACGATCGCTTCACCGGGAGTGACCCCTTTAGCAAAACTAGAAAAGCCTCAAAAACACTCCATTTCAAATTCATTCGATCCTACAACGATATCAAGTTCATTACGCAATAGGTTTTCAGAAAAACCTGTCGTAGCCCTCCGTCATTTCAGATAAGTTGTATATAGTATTCATGCTACATTTGTTGGCTTTCGTCAAGGTGTAGTGTGCGGTAGCTATATGCTGCTTATCTGCTGTATACGATGCGATTGGATTAGGGTAGTCGTACGGTTTTGTTGGCTTTCGTCAAGGGTCGTGCGGGTGGGTTTAATTCAATCAAGAAATGTACGTGTTGAACTTGACTAGCGGGCTATGGTTTGTTGGCTTTCGTCAAGGTCATAGCACGTTAGGGGCAAAATTATCGAGAATTTCAAGTGTTGAAATTTGCAATGAGATTGCATACCTTCTATATGATAGTTGGATCCCGATACCCACTGCGAGTAATTGTTACTCCTGGGAGAGTTTTGCACTTTACAATTAGCCGATCAAGTAGGTGTCTAGAAAGGTGTCAACGGGGTTACGCCTCTGGGAAAATGAGATTTACATTAATTAGGTGCGAAAGCACGGGGAACCTCCCTCAAAGTACCGACACTGGCCTGGCTGAAAGATTGGCGAACTTGTAGAGTGTAATTAATCCGGGCTAGTCTTTCCTTTTAGGGTTTGAAGGAAGATTTGATAAAAACAGTGGGAGCCATCCTGATTAGATAAAATAATAACCAATCTATTCATGCAAGAGCGCACGCTGAGTGTTTTCTTCTCTCTCTCTCCAGGTAGCGACCATATCACGCCTTAATCAAGATAATAATACGGATGTATTGACCGAACCCGCTTGTTATACAGAGCTGGGGAACGTTGGTCCCGCTCCAACTTATAATTGTTATAAGACAGAGCAGGAAATTGGGGATTACCAGAATTCCCGTGCCGTCCAAACGAAGAAAGTGCATGCTGATGCATCATCTTCGGGTGTGTTCATTATAAAGAACTGTTTCTCAGTGTTCTCTACGTCCTAAGTATTAGATACCAGATCAGGATCCCGTAAATGTAATCCGTTACATGGGCTATGAAAGGTAGAGAACTGAGAACGGGTGATAAGTTTCATGAGACAGAAAACTGGGCATGTGTTGCAGCCAAGTCTGTTGGTCACTGTCACCCTGTATTACAAATACATTAATTCGGAACAAATGCTATTAAATACCGAACCTGTTATACAAAATCATATCAATCTCTTTATTCGTAAAGAAAGGATATAATTTTGTATTGTTGGATAATGTTTGAACATTTCCTATATCAAAAGTTGATCGGTTCAGGCATGTTATCTAAAAGCATTGACGTTCTAAATCAAACTACAGTTCTTAGTATACAGAACACACACAAGAGGATGAGTTCAGAAATGAACGAATCCTTCTTGAGGTATTGTAGACTAGGTCATATCAATGCGACCCGACTAGCTAAAATTACATATAGATGCATATTTAAATTAGTTTGAATTTACATCTTGTGAAATTTGCTGGTCATGTCACAGAGATAAGATGACCATAACTCTGTTTAATGGAAACAGAGAAAGAGTTAGTGAACTCTTGGGATGATACATGTTGATGTATGTAAGTCCCCTATCTACACATGCCAAGACTGGTTCTTTGTATTTCATTACATTCTCTGATAATCTCTCAAGATTCAGACATATGTTCCTGTTGAAACACAAGTCCGAACCTTTTGAGATATTCACAGAATATAAGTTAGAAGTAGAGAACCAAAACGGGTATAAGTATTATGTCCTTTGATGTGATCAAGGAGGAGAATACTTGAGCACGGAACTCCTGGACTATTCTAAAGGAGAATGAGATTCTCTCTCAGCATTACTCCTCCGAATACACCATAGCACGATGGTATGTCGGGGCGGAGCAATAACACCCTATATGATATGGTGTTCTCTGTGATGAGTACTACTAAGTTTCCTATTTCCTTTTGGGCGTTATGCACTTATGAAGTTGCATACCTATTGAATAGAGTTCAAATCAAATCAGATGCCTACCACTTCATATGTGATATGGAAAGGGAAGAGCCCATCTCTTAAGTCAGTTAAGTTTTGGGGTTGTCCGGCCTATGTCTAAAAGCAAAATCCGGACAAGCTCGAGGCAAGATCTGTTATGTAGAACTGGAAATGTTTCAGCTATACAAACCGCAGCTGATGATTTGGTCGAACCAAAGGATTCAATAGTTACCAACGAACCTCAGCCTCTCCGCCGGTCTAGTAGGGTTCCTCACCCACCTGAGAGATACTTCGGTTTCTCTATGACAGTGAGAGTGAGGATTGCACCATGAGATGATGACCCAACTAGTTTCGAGCTGGCCATCAGGAGTAAGACTCTATAAGAATGGCTGGATGCTTAGTGATCAGGGATGGAATCCTAATACACCAACAAAGTATGGACTTTGGTTGCTTTATCTGAAGGGTTAAATCCCCATCAGGAGCAAATATATCTTGAGAAGATTACTTGGTGTACATGGAAAGGTTGAGACTTTCAAAGCTAGACTTGTTAAAGGTTTGCATCGTAGACCAATTGTGGCTAATAATGAAACCTTTTCTGGGACCTATGCTTAAATCCATCCAGATCCTACTTGCCACGGCTACATACCATAACTACGATATCTGGTGGTTGGGTGTCATGACAGCTTTTCTAAATAATATTTTAGAAGAGGGCGTCTATAAGTACACAGCCAGAGGGCTTCGTAGACAGTGGGAGCAGCGGAAACGTGCACAAGTTGCTTTATAGGTTAAAGCAGGCATCGCAGAGTTGGAACATCTGTTTTGATGAGATAGTCAAAGAGTTTGACATCATCAAAATGGTAGATGAACCTTGTATATACAAAAAGGTAGTAGGGAGTATGGTGGTGATCCTCGTAGAGTACGTGGATGACATACACTTGATAGGGAAGGAGTTTCCGATGCTACGCTCGATCAATCTCCGCTTATCACAATGATTCTCCACATAGGATCAAAGTGATACCTACTAAATCCTGGGTTTTGGATCTATGAGATAGATCTAAATGGATGTTAGGATTCTCATTAGTTGTAGTGAGATGGTATCAATTGATCCTGGGGAAAATCACTGGAAAGGTTCCAGGGTGATAAGAACGACTGAATGTCAGTCACAGGCATTGTCTTTACCCTTAGTAAAGGGACGGTATGTTGGAAGAGTTCCAAGCTAGATACCGTGGCATACTAGACAATAAAGGCAGGATACATCGCTACTTAAGATGCTACCAAAGAGGCTGTCTGGGTGTATATTAGTTCATGAGATGAACTTTGTTTCTCCCATTGTGTGACAATGGAGTTGTGGCTTATGCCAAAGAACGATCGTCCCATCAGTGATCCAGACATATTCTAAGACAGTATCACCTGATCATGGAGATGGTTGATCTCCAGGGTGATTGAGGTTAGGAGAACAGACTCAGAGGACAACACGGTGAATCCACTCACAAAGGCCTTTTTCTCAGAGAGAGACTTTTATGGGATAGTTGAGTATGAGATACTACAACCACTGCTATCAGATGGCCCTAGTGCAAGTGGGAGATTGTTAATTATATGTATGCCCTAGAGGCCATTACTATACATGGGATGTATATTGTAGTGGATGCTTGCACATATATAGGGAGGACTTTCTTGCTCGACATGATAGTATGCT
Source organism: Agapanthus africanus (assembly GCA_030015575.1). NCBI lineage: Eukaryota > Viridiplantae > Streptophyta > Magnoliopsida > Asparagales > Amaryllidaceae > Agapanthus > Agapanthus africanus. The sequence continues at coordinate 286,029,705 of CM057341.1, read as the reverse complement.
ATCTGGTTGATCTTTATCTTAACGTGTACACTGATTGTCTCTCTATTACATGTTGGTAAAGCCCTTAGGATGTGTACTTGACTACCTGGACTATGATGCGGATCATACTAGTGGTGACATGGTAGTCTATAAGTACATCCTTCAAGGTCCCTAGTCGTGGGTGTATCGAGACGGAGCATCGATATATCAGAGTAGACTAGCGTATACCTTCTCGACCCATACAGATGGGCGATGGATGATCCCATATCCATTGGTGTTTGACATCAAAGATGATATACGGGTGCTCAGTGCAGACTGGGTACACTGGACGGACTCGCCGAGAACTCCCAGATGGTATTATACCTTACGTCAGATGGCAGTTCTCTGGTGACACTGGTACAGGTTAGTCTGCAGACCTGAGATCGTCATAGAGTCTTGTGTGATTCCCACTGTGCTTTGATTTCCACCTTACCACATCCAAGAGGGCTTGCAAAACGGTGGTTTTTGGGTACAGTCCCGAATCACATGGAGGCAATGAGCAATAGGAGGGGATTCATCTCTCCCGGTATAGGGGGTTGATGTTGCGCTGTGTTCGATTGGCTATAACCGGAAATCCCTGGCCAAGGTTGCTGAGATTTACTGGTAAGTGTTACCAGTAGTTTCTCGAACTGTTATAGACCTCATATCGACATGACTTATCGAGCAATTGCGGTCTGACGTTTACCACCCCTAGGCAAGATATGTGACATATCAGACGACGAGACCGGACTGTACGGTAAGTGTTACTGGTTGGATTCACACGAGTGTGAGCGGGCTTGCTCGTTGATCTTCTGATCGCTTAATACCCGGGTGGCCGTTATGTTTGGCAGACCGCTTGCGGCTTGTGGGTGTTTGATATGATCATCACCTGATGCCAGCGTATTGACGAGTCTTTAGAGTCCTACACAGAGGTTTCCTGGCTCAAGCGAAACGAAATTGGAGTGCATATGAGATATATGCGGGACCGAGAATAATGCGTGTATGTGATACCGTATTCTATTCTCGCGATGAATGTATCGATTGGTTGTATGCGATATAACCTAGTTATCGAATCGAGGATTGATTCGATAAGTCGATACATTGGATATTAGTCGGTCATTTGCGATATGACCGGATCATTAAATCAAGTGTTGATTTAATGTATAATTATATATTTGATATATTACTTTACATTAACTAGTATTGGTTCACTTAAAATTATTTTCTCACTTAAATGTGCACATTGTATATATGATATGGTTTTGTGCACTAGTTTGTATCATGTTTGATGATACATGCAAACTTGGGTGTGTATGCATTAAACCATGGTTTAGGTTAATGGTTAAGGTATTATTTTCTTTTCTTTATTTATTTTTGGAAAAACAAAATGGTGGCTTTTCTTATTTTGGAAAGAAGCTTCATGACTTTTCTAGCATCTTTGAATAAGTCTTACCATTTTGTTTTATTCCTAAACCCTAACCATTCAGCTTAACCCTAGTTTATTCTCTACAGGAGTTTATCTCACCCATGGTTGCAATATGATAGATATCACTTGGATTTTCTTTTTGCAATAATTCTTTTTCTTTCTTCTTCTTCATCTTCTTCAAGAGGTGAAGAAAGCTTACTTGAAAATTACAAGTGATGACTCCAAGTGAGAAATCAAAATCCAAAGTGAACCCACTTCCTATTTCTTCACCCTCTACCACTTACTATGTAGTATATGGTGTTTTCTTCACAAGTTCCATGACCTAGTGAAGGTGGAGCTTGAGTTTGAGTCGTCTCAACGTAGATCATCTTCGGCATCGAAGTCAACGACCTAGCCCGCCCATTTCTCCGATGAAACCGACGCTAGAGTCCGGGATCCGATGATCGCAGCGGAGGGACATCATCACGGAGCTAAGGAAGTGGAGGACCGGATCTATAAAGGTTGTAGTCACTTTCACTATCTAGTTAAGTTGTTAACTTACATGTTTCGCCTAATCTCTAGTTAACGATCTAGCATTAGGGTTTCTCGGCACAAGAAAAATTTGATTTTGGCATGGTTGATACCTTGTGGAACCTCTTGAGTGTGCCTAGGAACCCTACACATTGCGATTACTACACACACGAATAGAATATCACCAATCAAATAGCGTCGTTGCCAAGGATACGTGCGTAATTTTTTATTCTTACTATTCGTGTTGAATTCTTATTCGATCTATATCATAAAACAAACCAAACCGCATCTTGCATATTTAACGATTAGTGTGCGATTTTTGCGAGGGAATCTGGAGTCACTGTAGCGAGGAGATAAGGATTCAGAGATATTCATCGAGACCCAGAGAAACAAGGGAGGCCGCCGCAGCAAAAAGTTTTCAAAGAACTCTCAACACCATGGCGGAACCGCAGCAAGAAGTGCATTTTGGCGGCAGAACCGCGGTGGTATTGGTGAGTTAGGGCTTCAATTTTCTCTGGTATCTTTTCTCTCTCTCTTTCTCTCTCCTCTGAAAAATCCAATAATATATTTTCTGCAGGATTCTTTGCAAAATATCACCGCTCAAAAATCTTTTTGCGAGTTTTGTTTTGCGGTTTGTTTTTGCATATTTTAATATGAATATTAAGGGGCAAAGACCAAATTCAGATTAGGTGGGGATTTTATCGCCCTTCCTAAGCCCAACAAATTACAAAACGAGCATCCGCATCACCCTATATTAATTTAAAAATATCTAGACAAAGACTCTAAAGTCCGTCGCGCTCAATAAGGACAGAGGAAGGTCGTGGGTAATCTATCGCTTATCCGCATTACTTTTATGGTGTCTAGGCAAGTGTGTCTAAGGCAATTGGTTACTTAATTGGACCCTCTATTTTCGGTGATTCATATAGCGGATACCTCCCACTTACCTGGCACTTACCTGGCCATAAGAGTGATAAAGAGGTGGTAGAGGATTGATCCTGCGGTTTGTCCTTTGGAAGTCTAGGAGCGGTCTAGAGACTTGACCTAGGTAACCTTAGTTCTAAGAGGGTGTGTACATTTTTTTGTGGTTTGTCTCACGTCCGACACTTTTCAAAACAAACCAATTTTTAAGTTCTTACACGCTGTCACGTGCGCTAAACCCGCTTAGTGCATGCTCGGCTGGATATAGGATTCTAGTGACCGTCTTGTCCGCGTTTCTGCTATCGACTTCGAAGTCGGTACTTCTTCATTTCATTTTTCCCCTCCACCCACCACATCGACCGAGATGAACGGTTCTCCATCAGATTTTACCACCACCATCCTGCCACCATCCGTCGGTGCGCAGAATCCATCGTTCATCTCTCTCCAAGAAAGATGTTACCCCATGCGCGGACCCCTTCCTACCTGTCTATCTATTCCACCAGCCAATAGGAATAATTTTGAAATTAAACCCCACGTCATCAAACCGTTGCCCAAATTTTACGGGCTTGAATCCGAAGACGCATACGTTTTTATAAACAAATTCGAAAAAGTATGTGCAATGATGGGTACGTCACAACTGTCTGTGGATGCTATGAGCTTACGTCTTCTCCCTTTTACTTTGTGTGATCTAACAGAAAAATGGTTTTATAACATTGCCTCACATTCTATTACCAAATGGGATGAATTCGTTATAGCATTTCTTAAGAAATTTTATCCCAATCATAAGACCGCCCGCGTTCGAAGCGAGATTAACCAGTTCACCCAACTTCCCAATGAACCATTTTGGAAATATTTTGAACGGTTTAAGGATCTTCTTTTACAATACTCTCATCACGGAATCAATAGATGGGACCTTTGTCGCATTATATATGAGGGTGGTGATCTAACAATAAAACAGATGTTTGAAACTATGTGTCAATGTCATTTCCTGTCTAAAGATGATGGTGAAGCTTGGCAATTTCAGGAAAATCTCGCTGAACAAACCCTACAGTGGGAAAGCGTTAGACCTGCATCGTCTAGAGGAGGTATCTATTAGCTCAATATTTGCATCGCAGTGAAAACCGAAATGGCCGTGATATAAAAGAAACTCGATGCTATAGAAAACAAAGTCTCTTTAGCCCCCCTAACCAATTTACGCTCCCCAAAACCGTGTGTGGTTGCTGTTCCAACCTATCAAATCTAACGGAAGAATATCCTTTGAATCCACCGTTTCAAGGTCAAGAACAAATTAATTCTACTTTTCAGCAACGACCTGAAAACAATCCTTATTCTTCCACTTATAATCAGGGATGGATGAATCATCCTAATTTTGCTTGGAACCATAACCAAAACTAAAATCAAAACCAGTTCCAAAGTAATTATCAAAGACCTCCTCCACAGCAACAGCAACCACACCCACAGAGTCAACACCCCTTCATTCGCAACCTTTTCAAAATCCGGCCAACAATTCTACACCTTATAATAATTCTTTCTAAACGGCCAGTAACGAAAACTCATTTGCACTCGAACGAAGCGTGGATATGTTTATTAAACATTTCTTGCAATCGACGGATGAAATAAAGTGTTCTATCCAATCATTAACACAGACCACCACCTCCCATGGTGAAAGTATAAAATCGATAGAGGCACAATTTGCAGAAATAAATGCTGCGATGAGTGCGAGAGAAAAAGGAAAACTTCCATCTCAACCTATATCTAACCCTGTCCACTCACAAAGTTATAATGTGAGTGCTGTTACCACGTTGAGATCAGGAAGAGTGCTGGATAACCAAGTGGGTGAACACGTTGATGATGTTGATGATATTAATGATACCCCGGCTTCTACTTCTTCTCCTATTTCGTCTAGCCCACCACCTTCTTTCGAGCCTATTCTCCGTTTTCCCCAAGGCTCGAACACTCAGCCCACTTTCTCGAGTCAACCTAAAACAATCCCAACTCCAATTCTGGAATCCATTCCATCCCCACAATCCTCTCCAATGTTGGACCCAGCCCTTATTGATAAAGCACCTTATCCAAACAGGTTAAGGGGCAACAGACCAAGTCCGCAAATAGAGGAGATTGTGGAAATTTTTAAGTAAGTTAACATAAACATTCCTCTCCTAGATGCTATTAAACAAGTTCCGTCTTATGCAAAAATTCTAAAACTCTTGTGCACTAGGAAGAGAAAAACTCAAGTGCCTAAAAATGTTTTCTTAGCGAGTAATGTAAACACTGCTTTTACCCAACAACTACCTAAGAAACGAAAGGACCCCGGAAGTCCTACCATATCTATTTCTATTGGGAGTAAAGATATCCATCGTGCTCTACTCGGTTTAGGCGCTAGTGTTAACTTGCTTCTGTATTCCGTGTATGAGCAATTAGGGATCGGAGAGCTAAAACCGGCGCACTGCACTCTTCAGCTGGCCGATCGATCTATCGCCCAACCTAAGGGTGAGCTAGAGAATGTGTTAATCAAAGTCGGGGAATTTATATTCCTTGTGGACTTTATCGTTATAGATACACGGCCTGTAGCGAACCCATGAAACCAAATTCCGGTGATTTTAGGTCGACCTTTTCTTGCGACTTCCAACACAATAATCAATTATCGAAACGGATCTATGACCCTATCTTTCAGGAAGATGTCAATTGAGCTTATCATTTACAAGTTGGGAATTGAACCCTCCGAACCCTATACTCAAGTATTATCCGTCGAAGCGAAAAATTTCGACAGCAGCGAATTTGAACAGCTTCACAATTTTGATCTTGACTCCACCGGTACGTTGTTGTTTGGCCCTGCTATTTGTTATACACATACGGACACTTCTATCAAGCTGTCTGGGTCAACATCTAACGCTGAATATGAACCTTTTATGGAGTCCGAGTATCATCCCGTTCTTTCCGATGAGATTATTATTCGGGATATCGATGAAAACTTTGAAGAAATTTTCGCTGAAGAACTCGCATTCTTAGAAACCATGGGTGTTGTGATGAATCAATCTCAACACAAAGAAGTTGAACCACCACCCCTTCTTTTTATCAATAACAAGAATGCGAGTAATCCACCATCACTATTTCGTCTCTATAAACCGAAACGTAAACATGTTCTATTCCACCCCTTATCCCCTCCCCATTTCTTCACGTCGATAGGTGACATGTTCTTCTACCAACCAGTGTGTTATATCGATAAAATATTTGAATGGTTGGTGTTGACTTTTGGTCTTTGTAAAGTTTTGCATAGACCAATAACTTTAACCCCCTCATAATTTTAAATGCTTAATACGATTTTACTCAAGTTTGGGGGGAGAGATATATTTTGACTCTTGAAAGAAAATTTTTACAAAATTGTGAGCCAAAAATAAGTTTGGGGGAGAATTTCACTTTCATTATTTCTTACCCCCGTTACTTTTCCTCCCAAGTTTACAGTTTTTTTAAGCTTGACAAATGACATCAGTGAGGACACTGCTGCAAACAGGTTTAGGGGAGGTTTGTGCTTATTCACGTATTATTTTGCATCATATTACATATAAGCAAAAAAAATTGATAATGAAAGTTTGAAAGTGAAAATTTACATATAAAAGATAGGAATAGTTTGAGAAAAGCAAGAAAGTTAGATATTTTCTTAAACGAAATTAGAAATAAATAGTTATGAGCCGTTGTCCCAAGGGTTGGTAAGATGAAGGAAATTACTATTTGAGAATAAAAATAAGTCTGAAAAATAGTCTATATTCTTAAGTCCAAACATTTGAACGTTGATACCCTACTATATGCACTTACACACATCTTGAAACTTGAGATGGTAGAGGATACCTTGAAATGCTTTTATCTAAAATTCTTAGTATGAAGGAAAATAAAATAAAATATAAGTGGTGAAGAAAAAAATGAACACTGTTTTTATAATTGCTTAAGCCAGCATAAAAAAATATAGCGAGGGTGCTTTATCACCCAATGCCTTAGACCAACTGGTTTGGGAGCCACTACTAAGCCTTAGGTTTTGTAAGACGAGAAATTACGCTTTAATAAGCGAGCACATTTTGTAATCGGTTGGTTAGTACCTCAAGAAGTATTAATGGTCGCATGAAGAATGTGTGAGCAATTCCATCTAAAATATTCACCAACTAAAAATTACTAAGGAAGATGGACAAGAGTATGATAGCTTGAATTGAATTCTCTAAGTGTAGAGATGTATTTTACACACACGTAAGGATATACGATCAATGTTTAGAAGAAAGATAGGGAGGAAAACTAAAGACGATGTTTTGTTGAAGGATGATGTGATTTCTAATATCTTTTCACGACCATTAAGATAGGGCTCATGACAACCGAAAAACTGGTGTAGTTGGAAACTCTTATTTTCAAGTTCTTTCTTTTATAGTTCTTATATTTGTATGTAACTTTTACTATTTTTCTTTTATTATAGGATTTTGTGGGTGTAATCCGCTGAAAATTCTCAGGAGACAACACTCCTTCTACTAGGGACACCTAGAGGTTTAACGGCTTGTTGCACGTGCTCAGTGCAATCGTGTTGCCTACGAAAGTGTGCTACTTAGGGTTTTCTTTTTCTTTCTCCCTCTCTTGAATAAATAAGTTTGCTCGAAACGATCAAAGTTAAGTTTGGGGGTATTTATTCAGTCGAAAATATCACACTTTTGATATGACATTTTCCTTACTTTTCTTAAATATCTAAAGGTGTTTATTATAAGTATGACACATATGAGGGTTTATCTGTAAAAATACTATTTTCATATGTTTATATATTATAATTAACATTATGAAGAAAAATACATGCATATAATATTTATATAATATTTTGATAATTTAAATATGCATATCATATCAAATATCCTTAATCAATATTCTTAAAATATAATATCATATCAAATTGGTTAGAATAATATCTCAAAAATACCAAATATTACTAATATTATTCTTTGAGATATGGTGCAAACTTTGGCTCAGGTCAGGAGATCGAGATGTTGAGATGTCGGAAATCAAAAATCTGCCGAAATATTAAAGAAAATCGAAGGATCAATACTGGCAGAGACTCAGGAAATATTTTCAAGTTCTAGATATCAAATAAATCTCCATGTGTCTCAAGAATAAAGCCCTAAAAATTTGAACCCAAGATCTCACCAACAAATCGCGGATCCGCGGCTAAACTATGCAATATGCGGCGGATCCGTGACCGATTCACCGAATTATAAGTTAGGATTTTCATGTTGGATTTGCTACAACTAACCCTAATTCTGGGGATCTTTGGTTTCTGATTTTGGGGTTATATAAAAGACCGAGTGCTAAACTTAGAAATCATCAATATTTTACACAAGCTAATCACCGTCAAAGAACAAGTGATCCATGATAGGTCCAAAATTCGACGTGATAAAGTGACGTGAGATTCGATGGAACATCTACATCCGACAAGGCAGAGATCGAGAGCAACTTCTTTTTCCTCTTGTAATCTAAACTTAAAGTTTTTACTTGTGATGTTGATTAATAAAGATAGATCCTTAGTCTAATTAGTTTAATTATTTAGTTACATTATGAATTTCATCTCTATCTGTTCTTCTATCTCCATCATGCACGAGTAATTCTCCTCTTGATAGGGTTCATAGGATTATGGTAGATCAATAGATGAGAAATATTTTAATTTCTTTTACGTCTTATGAAGTTTATAAACTTTAGCAAAAAAATCGTTAATATCCTTATCGGGCGCGCTACCAATTTATTGCTAGTCTCGATTGCGATTTGAGATCAGATTAACAATTGTTTTGTTAAGGGGTAGACATGAATAGAGATCAATGAAAGGACAAAGGTCAATAGTATGGAAACCTTAGTTTCTTCCAAGAACCCTAATCCTCATTCATCACTATCAATCTAATTTTAAATCTATCAAAAGATAAAAGGAGTCATCTTTATTAGTCATCCAGGATTACTAAATCCTAATGAACTCTACAAGCACTCTTCTGATATAAAATCTACATCCGTCTTTATACTGGATCTATATTCTATATCCATGTTTAACGTAGATCTAGATTCTATAACTATTCTTCACTATTATCTATTCTTCTTCCTCTTCCTAATCAACATGTCTAAAGAAATATTAAAAGATTCTACATATCCTTAAGGACGACCTATACTCATCTCGGTCTAACTACACGCGACACCGTTATTGATTGAGATTACTACACACACATATAAAACATCACTAATCAAATGGCGCCGTTACCGAGGATACGTGCATAATTTTTATTCTTACTATTCGTTTTGAATTCTTATTCGATCTATATCATAAAACAAAACAAACCGTATCTTGCATATTTAACGATTAGTGTGCGATTTTTGCGAGGGAATCTGGAGTCACTGTAGCGAGGAGATAAGGATTCTTAGACATTCATCGAGACCCAGAGAAGCAAGGGAGGCCACCGTAGCAAAAAGTTTTCAAAGAACTCTCAACTCCGCGGCGAAACCGCGGCAAGAAGTGCGTTTTGGCGGCGGAACCGCAGCGGTGTTGGTGAGTTAGGGCTTCAATTTTCTCTGGTATCTTTTCTATCTCTTTCTCTCTCCTCTGAAAAATCCAATAATATATTTTCTGCAGGATTCTTTGCAAAATATCGCCGCTCAAAAATCTTTTTGCGAATTTTGTTTTGCGGTTTGTTTTTGCATATTTTAATACGGACATTAAGGGGCAAAGACCAAATTCAGATTAGGTGTGGATTTCATCACCCTTCCTAAGCCCAACAAATCACAAAACGAGTATCCGCATCACCCTACATTAATTAAAAAATATCTAGACCAAGACTCTAAGGACCGTCGCTCTCGTTCTCACTCACTTGGAGACATAGCCACATTTTCTTTAGTTACTCATGCCACATGTTTCCTCACCTCCTCTTCATCTTCTTGAGTTCCTCATGGAGCATTTATGATGAGAGAAAAATTATAGTGACACATTTCTACACCTCCACTCTCCATTGCTAGCAACATTGGAGTGCCGGTTGCCTCGCTTGGCGAGGCTGAAGCTTGCGCCGTTTCCCTCAGATGGATCATCATAATGGAAGAAGACCGGCAACCAAACTCGATCCGCGACCACAAGAAGCATGGGAATGGTGGTTGAAGACCGAAAGACACGGATCAACTCGGTATAACCATTCCTAACTCTTTATATTGCTTGCTAGTATAGGGTTTAGGGTAGATCCGGGCATCGGGTTGTGGTAGTGCCAGTTTAGAAAAAATTTGTTCCGCATTTGGCCACGGTTTGATGGCCGGGGCGCTGCCGTAACCTAACAATTATCACTATAACTTAAACCACCCTATCATCCTAAAATGGCTAAGAACTCAAAATATCTACTTTTTCATCCTTTTAACTTTAACCCTAATCCCAGCCTCACCTTGAAGATACTTGTAAGTGGGAACTCCCCAGATCATGACACGTGGCAGATGACGTGTCCCAGGGCTCACGGAAACAGGGCAAGCACCATGCATTGGAGGCATCCCCCGGGAAACCGTCTCGAGGCACGACCCGACCTTCGATGGATTCCTGAACACTCCTATTCTCGCCTTACAAATAACCATCAGCTTACCTCCGAGCCCTCCTACATGCTAAGATTCCTCAGCCCTCCCGACTCGCCTCTGAGCTATCATAGAACCGTGCTTCCTCGGCCGCCCACTCGCCTCCGAGCCTCTCGCCGAGCTAAGCCTCCCCAGTTCTACCAAGCAACCAAGAACGCAGAACCCAAGCGCCTCTGCCACGGTTCCGTGTATCTCGCCAGAGGCAAGATATCCGCTACCCAACATCCCACGTTCCGCACCGTCGTATCCCCACATTAACGAGCGTATCTCGTCATAATGGGGGGATCCCGTCATTCATGCAGGCGTAACGCCAGGAGCGTAACCGACAGCGAAGATCTCGCACCAGCTCGCTCCACGCGACCACTGTAAAAACCCCTCTCTCAGACGACTTAGGTAACACAATTTTATTCCAATAAACCACTACTCTGTCCAAATTCCTCGGCTAACTTGATCATCGGAGGGTCCATGGTGGCACAACCACCCTGGGACTTCTTTTGCAGATAGCTCGGCTTCACCTCATAACAAGCCCACTGAGATCCATACGCTCAAAGAGGCAACCCTCAACATCAATCTCAACCGTTCACTAAAGCTCGTGACTAATCGACGGAGGATAACATCTGAAGGAGATCCAAACCTCCATCAGTAGGTGCCGTCTCTGGGAAGAGTTGAATTTTTTCCACCCTTCAAAAGTTGATCTTCCGCTCTTGACTACATGGCAAACGAAGACTATGGAGATCCCAGCACAAGCCTCAGCCCTCCCCACAACGGAGGTGCAGACGGATATACTTCCCCACCGAATGGCATCCATGCCCTCTCGGCGAGGATCGACAGGCTCGCGTCGATAGTGGACACCCTAGTCTATGTCCAAACAGCGGGCCAAGCCCCCCAAGCTGCCCTCCCCGCTCCTGGGGACGTCGACGCTGACAGAAGAGCGACCACCGTCGCTCCCCTCGACACCGCCGAACATCGACGTGCCGACTCCAGCCACCACGGCTCCCAAGCCGCAATCAATTTCATGACCCGCTGGGCGCCGCATGGCTCCACACTGTAAGTGCACGGCGGCGCCCCGGCCGTCAATCCGATGCCGGAATGCGGAAGCGATGCTTTTCTTTAACTTTTTGAACCGGCACCATCACGCACTAAAATCCCGGATCGGGCCATTAACCTAACTACTAGCTAACTACAAGATGGGAAGAGAGATATACCGAGCGATCCGTGTCCTCCGGTCTTCTCGTCGTCGTCCCGATCTCCCGCGCAATGTCCGGTCTCCACCTCCTCGCCGGAAGGGCACCACGTCGCCTGCTTCTTTTACGGGCTCCCACCTCTTGACCGAGGCAACTCGGATACGAAGTTGGCGAGTCGACGTGCCCAAGATTTGCTGTAGGTTGTCTGTAGAATACTTTGTCTCTTGGGGTTTGAATGGAGTTGCCTTTTTGGTAGAGGAATGATATATGCTAATGGAGATGGAACTTGTGGGATTTTATCAAACCAAAAAGAGTACAAAATCCCCACAACCATTTTTGGACAGCCCCCCTTCTAACTTGGCCGGCCATGGCTCATGAGGGAATGAGAGAGGAGAAAAATGAGAGTGGGAATGAATCAATAATCAAGGGGGGAGGAAGCTATCATCCAAAGGAGAGAGAAAAACGATATGATGATCAATAATCATTTCAACAAAAACCTTACTCCAAAAAACCCATCATCAAACCCTCCATCAACATCCATCATCATTACTCCAAAAGTCAAGTAATGATCAAGCATCATGAAGTCAAGAAGTCAAGGTCAACAAGAGCTATCATGAAGCAACAAAATGCAAAGAACACCCTCCACTAATGCATATTTTCACAAATGCAAATAAGCCCTCCTCCACCAATCTTCGGCCAATGAAAGATACAAAGAAATATGGCCGAAACGGAAAGCAAACTGGCAATTCCAAAAAACTGATCTCGTAATAAATTACAGGAAAACCCCGCTACTATATATACATACCCGCATTTGTATTCCAACTGAATACAAATGCAATGAGACAAATCTACACTGTCCAATACTAGAATCCGGCTTAAACCAAAGCCCGCTAGTATTAACCGTCCGATCCTAATCCGTGCAATACCGCACGTATCTGATCGAACCCTGCCATATCTCCATACGGCCTCTACAGCGTTTCGCCCGAAACTTGAGTAACTGTGTGTGTGCTGGACTCTAAAGACTCGTCAATATTATGGCTGTGGATTTAACCACTAGCACGTCAGAGGTATTAACCATACGTGACGGGCTACCAGCTATTGACCAAAAAGGACGTCGATGAGCGAACTCATCCTGACACCCTACTGAGCCTGTCAGTGACAATATCCGTACAGTCCGGTCCGTTCCTCTATAAGCATCGCATGGCGGGCCTAAGGGGTTGGTAAAAGTCAGACCCCCAATAGCGGTACAAGTCGTGCCGGAGTATAGCCCAGAACACGCTGAGATACTACTGGAATACCTACCAGTAAATCTCCTGCCTCGGCCGAGGGCTTTGTGTAATGGCTCTCCTAGACACAGCGCGACCTCACCCCCAATACCGGGAGAGACGAACTCCTGAAGATCCGCTCACTGCCTCCATGTGGCTCGGGACTGTACCCAACTAAAACCTGTTTGCACGTCTCCTTTGAGCGTGGTAGGGTAGTAATCAAAGTACAGTGGGAACTCACACGAGACAAATGACGATCCTTAGGTCGATGAACTAACCTGTACACATGTCACCAGGGAACTGCCATCTGACGTCAGGTATAAGACCAACTAGCATGTTCCCGGCGAGTCCTGTCTGGTGTACTCATAACCCAATGAGCACCTGTATACATCTTAGGTGAACCAACTGACACCAGTGGCTTGTGAGACCGGCCACCACCCCTCGTCGGGATCTCGACTGTATACACTAGTCTACTCTGGAGTATCGATGCCCTGTCTCGAAACTCCCACGACTAGGGACCTTTTAAGGATGTGCTTATAGACTACCAGCTCCCACGTATATGATCGCCCTCATACTGCTGGCAGTCAAGCATGAATCCTAGGGGCTCTATCAACGTGTAATAGCGACCTGTCTGGTCACCTAAAGCAGTACACGATGATAAAGATAAACCAGATAGCATACTATCATCTCGAGTAAGACTGTCCTACCGGCATAGGTCCTCTCTCAATCATTGCAATCACGTGCCTATGATCCAATAATTGACTATGAGGGCACTATATCCAACAATCTCCTACTTGCACTCAAGGCTAATTATTGCGATGTCGCATACTCACAGCCCGTGTGATACCGAACACCCAACTCCTCTACTAGTCAGTCTCACAAAGCCTGTTTGCGAAACTATTGCGTTCGAGGAATAACCTCAGTGAGTGGATCCGCTTTGATGTTTCTTTCTATGTCTCTCTAAATCTCAAGTTCACGGAGAAACCCATCTCCCGAAATGAGCAATACCTGTCTTAGAATGTGTCTGGATGTTTGATAGGACCTAGTTCATAAATGAACTCCATATCCAAACTTCTTAGACTGTATCGTCAACTGAACTTAATCAGTATCCTGCGCCATGCCTCCCTCAGTGTCTGTTTGGATCACCTGCCCAAAATGCTGCCCCTCGTAAGAGGGAAAACTATAACTCTGACAACCTCCCTGTCATCCAAGTCACCTTGGAAGCCTGGAATGATAACTGTCTTCCGAATGAGGTTGTCATTATCATATCCTTAGAACATCCACTTATGTTCTAAAACTACTTCTGACTGTTTCTCTAGGATTGGATCAATATCAACTTATTGCATCTAGTGCAAAAACAACATCTGGTGTGGTACTTGACATCTCATGATTGACTCAATTGCCTAAATAAGTGATCTGCCAATCATGCACATCCCTCTCCCCTTTAGTCTGTAAGACACCTTTAGAGAGAGTGATTCCACCACCTGCAGGTACACTACCGTGCCAGGAGTCGTCCATTCTAAATACTCTTAGAATGCTGTCTAAGTACCCTTAATTGGGAAACTACCCAAATCTAGATCTAAAACCATAGATCTAGTAACCAGTATGTCTGATATAATGTCCAAGTCCCATGTGGAGAAACCACTGTGTGACGACCAAAGTATAACCGATCGTAGTATAGGAATATCACTTCCTACTCTGTGTACGTCATCCAAATACCAGGACATCACACCCTACTACCTTCTTAACAGATCCATCCCCTGTTCTGATGAAGTCAAACCTATGACTGTCACATCAAAAATAGATGATCTATCTCCGCTATATCTGCTTTAGTCTATAAGTAGACATAAGCCACCTGTCCACCAATGCTTCCGCTGCTCCCACTGACTATGACAACCCTCTGGCAGAGTCATATACACGTACGCTTCTAAAGCTAGTTTAGAACGACACTATACTCATCCTCCTGCCGGGTCTCTCAGTCTAGAACAACAGCAATGGAAAGTCTGGGTAAACGAGAACCTCCCTGTGACCGTCCTTGAGCATACCGAAGTACCTCTCGAGTGCTTGAGGTTACCCACCATATCTGCGGAGTGGCCAATGAAATGTCAAACCAGATTGAATCTTTAGGTTCTTTATCAAATCTTCAGTAATCGTTTGCGGTTCTGGAATCACTTCCAGTTCTACCATACTCCCACTACTGTTTTCTGAAAAAATCCATTTTTATTAAAACTGTGGCGAGTCAAGAACAATATCACTATTGATCTTCCAGATAGTAGAAAGTCAACCCTCGTCATAGCCTGGGTCAACCCACAAACAGCCATTACAGAAACGTGCCTTGAGTTATCCAGAGTCTGGTTTTAAGCATAAGCCAGACAACTCCCCGTACCTTAACATCGTTAAGATATGAACTGTTCTATATCCAATACAGAAACAGAGGCACTGATTTAATTGAACAAGATTCAAATCATGCAGCTGTCTTCAGTGCATGTCAACTAAATGGAAGGAGGTCGATCAGCGTTACTCAACTTAGGAATGCTTCCAATTATGAATAACCTGAAAGAGAAGCAAGTTCTCTTAATCATCACTATCAACTGAATACCATACACAAGTATCTACATCTTCGATCACTTTGAAGAATCCCGATACTTGCAATACCTGGTTCTCTACTTTATTCATATACCTATAACTTCTCAAAATTCGGACCTTGTGTTTCTACGAAACACCTGTCTAAAAACTAGAGAAGTCATAAGTAAACCTAAATATAGTACGAGGACCAACCCCTCTGTCCTAATGGACACTGGACAATATATAATACTCTGTATAAGTCCCCTGAGTCTAATAACTCAATCCCTGTGTGTCGTAGGTTGAAAACTGTACTTATGGTTATGAAGAATTACACCGTTGTTCAATGCTCCTTACCTAACCATCCACTGATATAAGTAAATGTCATAGACATAATTTCAAAAAAGGTATATCTCACTCTATAAAAATAGACGTACAGATATATCAATTTGAAATTGGTGCATAACAACGGATATTCAAAACCAAATATTTGCCGTCCGGTAAACAATCCAGGCGATTTCCTCAAATATCACCAATTACAATGAATTTCGATATAATGAGGATGATCACCTAATTCCCAATAACTTACTCCCACTCATCATCTGTAAAACTATACAGATGTGAGAATCATACCTGGTAAATACATACCCTGGAGTAGGTATCTAATCGGGAAATGAGTTTTCCTTTAACAGTACACAGTGAAACTGAAACATTAAAATGTTTCGTGGGGTTATCCTGGTATTCCTAGTAATGCCTCTTCCATTATCAGATTCACAACTGTAACCGTACATTTCTTTGCCATCTCTCCAAATCCCTTTATATATCTTTAGTCATTACCTTCTGTACACCCTCTTAGGCCAAATGGTTTTCTTCCTTCCCTACCGTTCGGCACCAGCCTATGGTTTGGAAGAAGACTATCCAATAAGCATAATGGATGTACTGTCCTAATCTTAGGAGCACTAGCAATACGAGAGAAGGTGAAGATAAAATACAACCGAATAAACCTTATTCCTATTTCTCCTGAACCAGAATCCATCCCCGAACTGGAACAAGTTCCTTTCGAGTTCGTATATAACCATACGATGGAGTATCCAAATATCTGTGGATCTTCGTAGTGATACGGAGTGTCCTGGAGAAATACAAAGGTGAAGTGGGAGTGGTAATGAAATACTTGGTTTGGTCATGAATATCAGTCGCAATTTACTTTGCCTTCCTTCCAATCCCTTTCTTTGTCTTAACTTAATACCTTCTGTACACCGTTTAGGCTAATTGGTTTTCTTCATTCCCTACCGGTCGCCACCTGCCTATGGTTTGGAAGAAGACTGTCCAATTTGCATAATGGGTATATTATCCCCTAATCTAAGGGGCACTCGCAAACTGAGAGAAGGTAAGAGGAAAAGACAACTGAATAGTCCTAATCGTTTTCTCCAGAACCTGAAACCATCCTCGAATAAATCCCTTCGAGTTCGTATATAACCATACGATGGTTTTGTCTAATGAAAGTGGACATTCGTAGTAATACGGAGTGTCCTGGAGAAAAGGGTAAAAGTAGGAGTGGCAATGAGGTTTGCAACCCTGATAATCCAAAAGCCAGTGTTTAAGAAGGTTCGGTCAACTTGGTCACTGAGTCATAGTCTTAGGGTCGGGTCAATGGTCGCTGCCAAAGAGAGAGAGAAAAGAAACACTCAGCATGCACTCTAACCTAGATCAGAATGGTTACCAATTTATCTAATCTGGAAACCTCCCACTGTACCGTCAAATTCTCCTCCAAACCTGAAAAAAGAATTAGTCGGGATCACCCGAGGAGTAAACCAACTCATCAGTGGGAATCGAGATCCAACTATCATCGCATGATAACGTGACGGAATCCGCTCACGCTATCACACTCTAGAAGGTATGCGCATATCTGGCAAGTTTCAGTTTCTTTAGAAACTCCCGATGTGGATTTTTGCCCCATGCTCTTATGACCTTGACGAAGGTTAACAAATCATAAGTCACATGTCAAGTTCTATCCGTCATTGTCCAGGTTAATTTGAACCCACCCGTACAAGCCCTTGACGAAGGTCAACAAGGCTCTACGACTGTCATAAACCAACGAATCTATCTATGCAACAGAAAGGTAACAAGCAGCTACCATACACTATGCCTTGACGAAGGTCAACAAACATAGCATGAATACTACGTGCTACCTGTCTGAAACGACGGAGGGCTACGAATGGTTTCTGGCGAAAACCTTTAACGTAATGAACTTGATATCGTTCAAGGAACGGATAGCTTTTTAGAAAAATATAGTAACGAAAACCTTTGCTAAAGAGGTCACTCCCGGTGAAGGGATCTCGGCTCTTTCCCCGTAGAATGGGGTGCAGGATATTCCAACTGAATACCACGATGCAAAGCAAAAGTAATCGGCTATAGTGAAGTTATTGCCCTGACGCAAACTTTTGTCCAAGGGGTCACTCCCGGTGAAGGGATCTTGGCCCTTGCCTCGTCGACTGAGGAGCAGGATATTCCAACTGAATACCACTGTGCAAAACAAAAATGAACGTCCTTGCAAATAACAGCTTTTGGAAAAATGTTCCAACAACATCAGATTAGGTTTGTTTTTAACTTGCATTGATCCGAATCAACGCAGTCCCATCAATTGATCACACCAATAAAGAACGAAAAAAATGACGTACGTATATGCCATCCGCATTCGCCACTGGGTCCCGTCATTACCCGTTAGGTTAGCTAACTAACGACAGAGCCGGGACTGGACTAGCGCGGATGCAAAACATATACAATATCTACTAATATATATATAATATATAATTTTCGCTCAAGGCGTGATAAAATGCAACATCACAGAAATGTACAGTATCACAGAACAATACAGATATCTGGGATCCCCGGGTTTCACAGAGCCGCTACTGAAACCCGATGTTCCCATGGTCGTGTGGATAGCCTGTGCAATGAAATCCTAGACCCCTACGGGCGCGGCAAGTTACCCGCAAAAACCTGAAGCGAGGCAGCCCCCTTCAGCAACGTGAATGGACCACCCAGCACTTCACGGAATCCGGTAACTTGGGCACCCCTCCTGGGTCAACCTGTACCCCCTATGAGTGCGGCGAATGGCCCGCCAATTCTAGAGTGAAGCCCCCTCCGTCTCAATGCCATGAGATGCGGGCTTGTTGCCCTCTAGAACCCGGCTATCGTGCACCCCACCTTGGGATAATCCTAGTACAGAAAGTAAAATATACATACAACGGGTATATCGACCGCAACCTGGTCGTGCCCCAAAAGAATAATATACAAACGGGCAGTGACGGCAGTCCACATGTCGGACGCTCGCCCCGCAATATCAAATGTACATAATACAACAAAAACTGTACTAGCATTGCATCCAGGCTATCCCCCACGACCAATCCGCAACATCACAGCACAATCACAGAACATCAACGTGAATGTCACATTCGCAAATCCGTCTAACCGGGCTATAGCAGTTAGACAGGATTTACCGATCAAGTGACATTCACGGTCGCAGATATAATGTAAATACTGTGAACTAATGTGTTTAAAATTTTCGATCGATCAAATTTATCCAAATGGGCCCCAAGCATTACTGTAGCACTTAAAGAAATCTGGCCCAAAAAATAACATTCCAAAAACCCTATTTTACACTCAGGAGCTCTCTATAAAATTTTGGGGCCATGAACAGTCAATATTGCGGCGGAACCGCCGCCCAAGCATGGGTTTGGCCGCTGTTCCACGGTGGAATAGTGGGTTCGTGCAACCAAATTTTTACAGAGTGCATATACTCCCCTGCACATCATTCTGCAACTACCTGAAAAAAATTTGGAGCCAAAAAAATTCGACAGAAACTGATGCTATTGAAAACGCGGATTTTGGAATTTTTTTGTTCGATCGAAAATGTAAACACATTAGACAAAACTAGACTAGGTTAATGGCGAGGCTCTGATACCAATGCAAGTGCACGGCGGCGCCCCGGCCGTCAATCCGACGCCGGAATGCGGAAGCGATGCTTTTCTTTAACTTTTTGAACCGGCACCACCGCGCACTAAAATCCCAGATCGAGCCATTAACCTAACTACTAGCTAACTACAAGATGGGAAGAGAGATATACCGAGCGATCCGTGTCCTCCGGTCTTCTCGTCGTCGTCCCGATCTCCCGCGGAATATCCGGTCTCCTCCTCCTCGCCGGAAGGGCACCACGTCGCCTGCTTCTTTTACGGGCTCCCATCTCTTGACCGAGGCAATTCTGGCATGAAGTTGGTGAGTCGACGTGCCCAAGATTTGCTGTAGGTTGTCTGTAGAATACTTTGTCTCTTGGGGTTTGAATGGAGTTGTCTTTTTGGTGGAGGAATGATATATGCTAATAGAGATGGAACTTGTGGGATTTTATCAAACCAAAAAGAGTACAAAATCCCCACAACCATTTTTGGACAGCCCCCCCCTTCTAACTTGGCCGGCCATGGCTCATGAGGGAATGAGAGAGGAGAAAAATGAGAGTGGGAGTGAATCAATAATCAAGGGGGGAGGAAGCTATCATCCAAAGGAGAGAGAAAAAGGATACGATGATCAATAATCATTTCAACAAAAACCTCACTCCAAAAAACCCATCATCAAACCCTCCATCAACATCCGTCATCATTACTCCAAAAGTCAAGTAATGATCAAGCATCATGAAGTCAAGAAGTCAAGGTCAACAAGAGCTATCATGAAGCAACAAAATGCAAAGAACACCCTCCACTAATGCTTATTTGCACAAATGCAAATAAGCCCTCCTCCACCAATCTTCGGCCAATGAAAGATACAAAGAAATATGGCCGAAACAGAAAGCAAACTGGCAACTCCAAAAAACTGATTCCGTAATAAATTACAGGAAAACCCCGCTACTGTATATACATACCCGCATTTGTATTCCGACTGAATACAAAAGCAATGAGACAAATCTACACTGTCCAATACTAGGATCCGACTTAAACCAAAGCCTGCTAGTATTAACCGTCTGATCCTGATCCGTGCAATACCGCACGTATCTGATCGAACCCTGCCATATCTCCATACGGCCTCTACAGTGTTTCGCCCGAAACTTGAGTAACTGTGTGTGTGCTGGACTCTAAAGACTCGTCAATACTATGGCTGTGGATATAATCGCTAGCATGTCAGAGGTATTAACCATACGTGACGAGCTACCAGCTATTGACCAAAAGGGACGTCGATGAGCAAACTCATCCTGACACCCTACTAAGCCTGTCAGTGACAATATCCATACAGTCCGGTCCGTTCGTCTATGAGCATCGCATGGCGGGCCTATGGGGTTGGTAAAAGTCAGACCCCCAATAGCGGTACAAGTCGTGTCGGAGTGTAGCCCAGAACATCCTGAGATACTACTGGAATACCTACCAGTAAATCTCCTGCCTCGGCCGAGGGCTTTGTGTAATGGCTCTCCTAGACACAGCGCGACCTCACCCCCAATACCGGGAGAGACGAACCCCTGAAGATCCGCTCACTGCCTCCATGTGGCTCGGGACTGTACCCAACTAAAACCTGTTTGCACGTCTCCTTTGAGCGTGGTAGGGTAGTAATCAAAGTACAGTGGGAACTCACATGAGACAAATGATGATCCTCAGGTCGATGAACTAACCTGTACACATGTCACCAGGGAACTGCCATCTGACGTCAGGTATAAGACCAACTAGCATGTTCCCGGCGAGTCCTGTCCGGTGTACTCATAACCCAATGAGCACCTGTATACATCTTAGGTGAACCAACTGACACATGTGGCTTGTGAGACCGGCCACCGCCCCTCGTCGGGGTCTCGACTGTATACACTAGTCTACTCTGGAGTATCGATGCCCTATCTCAAAACTCCCATGACTAGGGACCTTTTAAGGATGTGCTTATAGACTACCAGCTCCCACGTATATGATCGCCCTCATACTGCTGGCAGTCAAGCATGAATCCTAGGGGCTCTATCAACGTGTAATAGCGACCTGTCTGGTCACCTAAAGCAGTACATGATGATAAAGATAAACCAGATAGCATACTATCATCTCGAGTAAGACTGTCCTACCGGCATAGGTCCTCCCTCAATCATTGCAATCACGTGCCTGTGATCCAATAATTGACTCTGAGGGCATTATATCCAACACACATCGCGGTCTCACGAAAGAGCCCGTCGCTTCGAGGCCCGTCACGTTCCCGTCCCTCTCAAGGAGGTTTCGGTCAGCTCGCCCGCTCCCAGGCATGATCGACACCCTCTCCCTCGACGGGATCGCGCACACAACCCTCATCTGGAAGATTCAAGAAGGGCCTCACCAAGGGACCTAAGGAATTTGATAGAACGGAAACGGAGTCATAGCCTGGCACATGCTACAAGTGAGAAGGGCCGCCACTCTGATTACACCGAATCTTCGGGGTATCACGACCGTCTCGACGCCCTCGAAATGAAAATCGAGGGCAAATATTGGGAGGGTCATCCATCCAGTGAAAGCGCCAAATACGCCACCGACTCACTTACAAAGCCCTTCACCGAAGAGCTGCTCGTTGTGCACGTCTCATCCAGAAACAAACTCCCCAAGGTGGCCCTCTTCGACAGGAAGTCTGACCCAAAGGACCATCTGGATGCATTCACGGTGGGCATGAGCTTCCAAGATAACTCATATGCCGCCCAATGCCGAGCATTTCCCGCCACTCTCAATCTTGTTGGACGAGACTGGTTCCAAGAACTCATGCTGTAACAACCCTAAACTTTCTGTACATAATTTTTTCAAAAATATAAAAAGAAGTACCTAAGCCTGAGCATAAGTTATAAATTTAATTTGCTTTTGAACAGCAAGAAACAACTTGTAGCTCATTGGTAAAGTCTTGCACTGCTGTGACATTACACCTGTGTTCAAATCCCCCCAGCCACATATTATTTTTATTGTATTTTCTTTTAAAATTTTAGAATGTCAACAGTTTGCACGTGCACTACACATAAAATGAAAAGTCACAACAAAATTAAATATGTGCACTGATATATATGAGACGACTAGGACACATGGCAAGAATCCAAGACCCAACCAAGCCAAGATGGCCGGCGAGATTGGCAATGTGCCCGGCGCCGCCAGGCCCCCCCATTGCAAAAGCTCCCAAAATTTCACCCTAGCACCCCTTCGCCTACCCCATTACCCCCATGTTGTTTGTTTACTCTTAAAACATCCAGAGAGTGATAATTCCTTTCTTTAATTCATTTTTAATGCAAATTTTAATTCTATTCTTCATTACCCTAAACCCTAATTTTCCCTATAAATACCACACTCCATTTCACCCCTCCTCATTCAGAATTCCATTACAAAAACTCTCTAAAAATTTCCAAGTCCTAAATTGTACAAGTGGAGTTAGCAAAATATAAGGTTCCGGCGAAATTTCGGGAAGAATCCGGCGACGAAACGACGCCCCGGCGGTTCCAATAGCTTCCCCTCTCTCTCCTCTTATTTTACAATCTGTAAGTCCCCACTTCCCTCTTTCATCTCTATTGTAAAACAATCTATTTTCAAAAATCGTCAGAAGCGGAGTTATTCCGACTTCCGATTTGTTTTTCTTTAAAAACTCCATTTTTCTTTAAAAACTCCATTTTTCTTAAACAATAAAATATCATATTATCTCATAATGATCAACAAACATAAACAAACATATTAGAACAAGTTTCATCTCAAAAGAATCTATTATGCAACGTTTATCGCATTTTACGGTTAAATACCATTTACATTACTTTCGACACAATTCAACATATTCGCTTGTATTAACTTTAGAAAACTCACGAGATAATGAGCTACCACATCACAACACACATTCTTGACATAGCACGATGATTTGTGGAACATTAGTTATGGGATAATACGAGTTTACAATTAAATACCTTAAACATTCAAAAAACCATTTTCTTTAAAAGTGTACTATTTAATTCCCTGCAAATACACCACTACAACCCATTTTGGAGAACCCTGATCAAGATGGTGTGGGTTATCATATATTCTCGGAGCTAGTAGAGTGAGATGTAGATCTCCGCAAGGAGCATTCGATCTCGATGGAATTTTTAATGCAATTTTTAAGAAAAATGTGATTTCTATTTAATAAATAAATTCTATATTTTTTTATAAATATTAGATATATATAAATACTATCAAAATATCTACCTTAAGTATACAATATATAAATTACATGTTTTCTAAACCAAAGGAATGTTCCCCGCCGAAAGACGCGACCGGGACGTTGGGACGTCAGGCCTGAAATTCGAGGGCAGATGCTAATTGGTGCTATCCGTCCACCTCTCTAAAGATACCAAGTTGATTTATGGCACCATGTATCGAAGGTTTAAACGGATGCGGCCGTTGTAGCAGACTTTATCAGATTCCCCCTCGTTTGAGGAGTTTTTTGATTGTGGGGACGCTCTTCCCTGCAGGCGCAAGCCCCTGCAGTTAATTAAGCTACCGCATCGCGGTAACAACTTTCTCCTTCTCTAGGTGGTCATTTCGTGTCGTGGGTGTTTGTTTTGTTTCTGGTTTCCCGTGGATTGTATACGGAGACTAATTTATGTTGTCGCCTGTAGGGCGTGGATTAGTCCAAATCCGTATCTTCTTAGATTTGGGTTTGGGGGTTGGGTTTAAGGATACGTTAGCCTCATTTGAGACTAAGATCGACTTACACGTTTATTAAGAATACGTTAGTCTAATTTTAGACTAAGATCAACTTAACAGGATCGTTTAGATCTAACAAGAGAGCATTGGGACTCTGTTGTTTAGTTTAGGGACATTACGGTCAATTAGTTTAAGGACATTACGGTCCATTGTTAGTTTAAGGACATCTCGGTCCGATGTTAGTTTAAGGACATCTCGGTCCAATGTTAGTTTAAGGACATCTCGGTCCAGGTTAAGGACATCGTTGTCCGTGAGTTTAACGACCTCACAGTCAAGGTTAACGACATCGTAGTCCATGGGCTTAAGGACCCCACAGTCCAGGTTAAGGACATCGTAGTCCATGGCCTTAAGGACCCCACAGTCCAGGTTAAGGACATCGTAGTCCATGAGTTTAAGGACCCCACAGTCCAGGTTATGTATGATTGTCAAGACCCGTCACCTCTCTGAAGACGTTGAAGGATTACAACGACAAATATCAGAGGAGTAAAGAGATGTACCCTTGAACCGGTGTAGATTGGCGGAAGATCTGTAGTCCAGTTTGAGACTAAGATCTGTTAAATATTCGTGAGCAGATGGGCTCAATTAAATATAAGTTGATGACTTATGGCCAATATTGGGCTAAGTCCAATAAATGTTTAACATTTCATTGTTCTGGCTATTGAGCCTTTATTTGGGCTTGGCCCTTTTAATAATGCTGAGCATTAGATCTTGACACTTTTTTTGTCTTGTATTGAATGCAGAGCATTCACTAGAACAATTTATGTTCTGCCAGCCCAACACATGGCGCACCAGGCGCTTTGCGCCAGTTAAAGAGCGCAGTGCGCTTCTGTCAAGTAGCGCACACGAGAAGTACACGTGTCGTGCTTGGCGCTAAGCACCAGATGGTGGGCGCATTGCGCCAGTTTATGAGTGCTAAGCGTTAGTCCTTGAGCGCATTGCGCTATCAATTTAGTGGCGCACACGTGAGTGACACGTGGCGCGCTTAGCGCAGAGCGCCAGCCCATTAGCGCAATGCGCTATTTCAGAAGCGCAAATTGTATACCTGGTTGACATGTGGCACATATTGGTGCTAAGCACCGGTCCAGAGAGCGAAGAAGCGCTGTTCAAGAGCGCAAGGCACATTTCAATGGCGCAAAGCGCATTTGATCAATTTTTATGATCTGTAAACAAATTTATGTTCTTTTAAAAGAGACTTTGTCTCAAAATTCAAGAACAAAAGTTCTTATTTTTGAAAGGCTTTGCCTTTATAGATCAATGATCTGTAAATAAAATAAGCACTTCTTTGTTTTTATGATAAGATCTTTTGATCTCTTTTATGAAAGACCTTAGTCTTTGTAGATTTATGATCTTTTAAGAAGATAATTCTTCTTTTTATGAGATGATTTCATCTCTGTGTTCATCGTTCATGATCTTTACCTTGAAGAAATAATCTTCTTTTGCAGAGAGCTTACTCTTCTTTCTTTGAATTTCTCAAAATTTACAGGGAGGTTTCTCTATGTTAGACTTGAAGTCTTAGGGCCTTTATATAGGGAAAGTTGATTTGTTAAATCAATTAAAGAGATCTTTCTCTGATTGATTTGGGGATGTTTCCCACCGTTGGATTTTTGATCCTAGGGCTTCTGTTTTACAGAAAGCAATCTTCTTGTTTTTTAACAATATTGGAAAATCTTTCCATAACAGAATTTTAATTCTGGTTAATTAATGATTTATCATTATTATTAGATCTTTTGATCTAACGGTGGGGAATTTTATAATTTCAGCGCTAGCACACCCGTGCTTTGCTTGTGGTGCGCTGCTCAGAGCGCAGCACACTTTGCGCTAGCGCACCTGTGCTTGACATGTGGTGTGCTGCTCAGAGCGCAGCGCAGCCTGCGCTAGCGCACACGTGTTTGACACGTGGCGCGCAGCGCGCCTAGCGCTAGCGCACACATGGTGCACTGCCTAAGGCGCAGCGCACCTGGCGCTAGCGCATCCATGTTTGACACGTGGCGCGCAGCGCGCCTAGCGCTGGATCTGAATCGTTACTTCAATTTTTGAATTTTGAATTTCAAAATAGAGCTTTGCTCTGATTGGGGAAACAAATGCCCCCCCACCGTTGCGCTCACGTGGCCCACATGTGAGTGCAACGGTGGCGACATCTGCTCCCTAGGATCAACTCAGAAGTTGAAGAGGCGTTTCAATACCTATAAATAGGACCTTTGGTCTCTTAGATGATTTTCATCTTCTTCTTGTTTTCTGAGAATTTCATTCTCCCACAGAGCATAGCTCTCTTGTTTAAGAACTTTTTTAAGAGTCAAAACTCTGTCAGAACTTAGGTAAAGTTTAAAACTTTTAATAAATTAAGGTTTTACCCATTAACAGAGCCTTGCTCTTCATAAATCTTTGATCTAAAGAAAACCCATTTAGGGTTTCTTTAACAGAGCTTTGCTCTCCTGAACCCATAGATCTAAAAAGATCTTTTCTTGGGGTTTCTTAGCCTATGAACAGAGCTTTGCTCTTTTGAATCATGTTGATTTGTTAATCTTTGATGAAGAACTTTTAAGAGTTTTATCCATGGATATCAAATTCATTAAAAGCTTTGCTTTTAGGGTTCCTGATGGGCTACTTCATCTTCCTCGCAGAGCATGGCTCTTAGCATTCTCGGGAATTTCTTTAAATTCTTCTCATGATTAACTTTGACAGGTGTCACTCCTGTCTGCAGAGTATTGCTCTTGAGGAGTTTAACTCCTAGACCCGAGGGGTCGCTTATTAAATGAGATTCCCTTTTTTTTTAGGATTTCTCGCAAATTCAAATTTGTTAGGTGTCATAATTAGAATTTATTTTCTCCATGGAGATATCAAGAGTCGTTTAAATCCCTGTGCCTGTTTTGCCTCATTACTAATCTTTTAATGATGTTTCTTTTCAGGCACTATGGTTGTTCATTTATACAGTCTGAACGAGTTTATCTCTTATGAGGATATTCGCGTTCAGGGCCGTTGCCAGTACCAAGAGTTTACAGATGCCCAATGTGCGGAGATTATGGATCGTATGTATGCACACGTCGGTCGACTGCTTCCTCGCCGTTCCGCTCTCTTGAAAATCGTAGTGGGAGCAATTTGGGGAGCACTTCCTGGGTTTCATGAAGTCATACCGCTTACTACGCTGGATGATGCCGAAGACAAAGTGCATTCAGTGTATCTGTCGGGGCTGATCTCGAAGAAGCGGCGAGATAACCTCATGGATATTCTGCATCAAACTTTCCAACAGACGACGATTATCACTTCTTATCAAAGGGAGGAGGATATTGGCGAGGATCTCGACACTCGTGAGCGTGAGAGGATGCACACGAGAATGGTCAGAAAGGCCAGAAAGACTCTAGACGGCCTTACTTTCGAATTTCTCAATCCATGCGCTGGATCTGAGGTTTTACCATTGTAATCATTTTGATGATGTTTTCGTTTACTGCTTCTATGATTGTAAGAACTTTTCAAAGTATGAGTGGCCAATTCCTCATTTCAGCGTGTTTTATTTTATATACTAAATCTTTTGCACATGCATGAACGGGTATGCTTCGAACGCTTAACTAAATACGAATCAAATGTTCTCCTTGTCGCTTTCTTCTCTTTTCTTTGTTGCCGGCATGTCACTTTAGTAAGCGTAGCCTGTGGATGATAGAGTGAGCATCTTGTTTTGGTTTCTTCGAAAGATAGTGATGGATTAGGAAGCAGGTTCAGATCTGCTACCTAAGACTTTTCAACTTTATGAGCCGTGAGGATCTCATAAAGACTTTTCTCCCTACGAGTCGTGAGGATCCCATAGGTGTATTTTCTCCTTAGGAATCGTGAGAATTCCCGAGCGTGTTTTCCCTTGAGAGTCGTAAGGATCTCACAAGAGAATTTTCCCTCTTACAAGTCGAGAGGACTCGTAAGCGGTTGTTTCCCTCCTTGTCGAGATTCGACTTTGGAGGGTGTGGCCCGTGAATAGTATGCAAGAGTCCATTTCGGACCGACTTGCACGGCCCCAGTGCTTAGGAAACCGGTTCTTATCCCCATTGCCTAAGGCTTTTCCCTACGAGTCGAGATGAATCGAGAAGTTCACGCAAAGACACTAATTTCCTTACGAGTCGAGACGAATCGAGCAGTTCTCGCAAGAATATCCTAACATCACAGTTAACCTCTGCTCTTTACGACAGAGGTCCGTTAGGGTCTGTGGTACTAGGGTTTTGTCCGTCGTACCGTCGCGTTGGCTGATGTATTCCTCGATAGGCAATCTTGCTGTTCGAGTAGCCTTGCGACTATCGTGTCTCTGATCCCTTCGGGGGCTGGACAAGACGTCTTCAAGCAATCCTCCTAGGTAGTTTGACCGTCGGAAGAGCAAGCGTTAGGAATTTTGCCATGCCGCTTTTTACTTGAGGTTAGGCTCATTTTGGAGAGTCCCGATGAGTGATAACCACTCCGTGCTGGGGTGGGATGATCTCCGATAGTCTTTCAGGTTTTATATGAGTTGCCGTCAAGACCCTGAAGCTAGGAATTTGGCCTTCGCTTCGTTTGCTGGCATTGTGTCTGCTGTATCGAGACGAATGTCACGGTTGTCTCTAGGTTGCTGGTGAACCATTGAGGTTTGGAACTAGGGATTTTGCCGTGGCTCCGTTGTTTGATTGTCGCGTCTGAATCCTGCTAGAGGAAGAATGCTGTAGTGACATCTCGTCTGTTGTATCGAGACGAACGTCGAGGTGGTGACCACTCCGCACTAGCGTGAGATGATCTCCGATTGTCTTTCAGGTTTTATATGAGTTGCCGTCAAGACCCTGAAGCTAGGAATTTGGCCTTTGCTTCGTTTGCTTTGGCGTGTCTGAATCCTGTTGGAGGAAGGACGTTGTAGTGACATATCATCTGCTGTATCGAGGCGAACGTCGAGGTGGTGACCACTCCGCGCTGGTGTGAGATGATCTTTGATGGTCTTTCAGGTTTTATATGAGTTGCCGTCAAGACCGTGAAGCTAGGAATTTGGCCTTCGCTTCATTTGCTTTGGCATGTCTGAATCCTGTTGGAGGAAGGACGCTGTAGTGACATATTGTTTGCTGTATCGAGGCGAACGTCGAGGTGTTCTCTAGGTTGTTGGTGAACCATCAGGACCTGGAACTAGGGACTTTGCCATGGCTCCGTTGTTGGATTGTCGCGCCTGAATCCTGCTGGAGGAAGAACACTGTGGTAACATCTCGTCTGCTGTATTGAGACGAATGCTGCGGTGGAGCTGGGACTTTGCCGTCACTCCGCATTGTTTCGACCATGAGTTCTTTCGTTGACGTTGCATCTGCATCTTACTGGACTGCGAAGGAACGTCGTTGTTGATATTGCCTCTGGTGTAACGAGACGAATGCTGAGGTGGAGCTGGGATTTTGCCGTCACTCCGCTTTGTCTCGACTGTGGGGTCTTTCGTTGACGTTGTATCTGCATCCTGCTGGACTGTGAAAGAACGCCGTTATTGACATTGTGTCTGCTGTAACGAGACAAATGCTGAGGTGGAGCTGGGATTTTGCCGTCACTCCGCTTTGTTTCGACTATGGGGTCTTTTGTTGACGTTGCATCTGCATCCTGCTGGACTGCGAAGGAACGCCGTTATTGACATTGCGTCTACTTTAACGAGACGAATGCTGAGGTGGAGCTGGGATTTTTTCGTCACTCCGCTTTGTTTCGACCATGAGGTCTTTTGTTGACTTCGCATCTGCATCCCGCTGGACTACGAAGGAACGTCGTTGTTGACATTGCGTCTGGTGTAGCGAGATGAATGTTGAGGTGGAGCTGGGATTTTTCCATCACTCCGCTTTGTTTCGACCGTGGGGTCTTTTGTTGACGTTGCATCTGCATCCTGCTGGACTGCGAAGGAACGTCGTTATTGACATTGCGTCTACTGTAACGAGACGAATGCTGAGGTGGAGCTGGGATTTTTTCGTCACTCTGCTTTGTTTCAACCATGAGGTCTTTTGTTGACATTGCATCTGCATCCTGTTGGACTGCGAAGGAACGCCGTTGTTGACATTGCGTCTGGTGTAACGAGACGAATGCTGAGATGGAGTTGGGATTTTGCCGTCACTCCGCTTTGTTTCGACTATGAGGTCTTTCATTGACGTTGCATCTGCCTCTTACTGGACTGCGAAGGAACGTCGTTGTTGATATTGTGTCTGGTGTAACGAGACGAATGCTGCGGTAGAGCTGGGATTTTGCCGTCACTCCGCTTTGTTTCGACCATGAGATCTTTTGTTGACGTTGTATCTGCATGCTGCTGGACTGCGAAGGAACGCCGTTGTTGACATTGCGTATGGTGTAACGAGACGAATGCCGAGGTGGAGTTGGGATTTTGCCGTCACTCCGCTTTGTTTCGACCATGAGGTCTTTCGTTGACGTTACATCTGCATCCTGCTAGACTGCGAAGGAACACCATTGTTGACATTGCGTCTGGTGTAACGAGACGAATGCCGAGGTGGAGTTGGAATTTTGTTGTCACTCCGCTTTGTTTCGACCATGAGGTCTTTCGTTGACGTTGCATCTGCATCCTGCTGGAGTAAGGAGAAACGCCGTTGTTGACATTGCGTCTGGTGTAACGAGACGAATGCTGAGATGATCTCCAGGCTGTTTGTGAACCGTCGAGACTTGGCTCTCTTTTAGATGGAGCCTGGGGGGAAGGTATGGTTCTCTCTTTTTTTGTGCCCCTGGATTGTATACAAGGGTCGATGCGATCTCACCTGTAAGGCAAAAGGTTTCACTTTTATTTTTATTTTTATTTTTATTTTTATTTTTTTTCTTCCCGTGATGCTCTATCATTTCAGCTTTTTATATCGCGAAGGTCGCGATTGCCCAATCATTTCGGCTATTTTTCGCGGTGCCCGATCATTTCGGCTATTTATTTTATTTTTACTCGGTACTTTTTATTGCGAGTTTCCTAATCATTTCGGCTATTTGCATGCATATATTTTTACTTGCTGATTTTGTTGCAAGTTGCCCCATCATTTCGGCTATTTCGTATGCATGTGTGGCTCACTAGCTTCTTGCTGCATGCTTGGAATTAGATACCGATTTCGGCATCAGCACCGCTACAACTGGAATATTGCCAGGAGCGAATCATCATCTGCCTCTGTCGATACTGAACAAAGGTGGCTTAGCGAACAGGGTTAGGATCCTGTCGACTAAGACTTTTGACTTCATGAGCCGTAAGGGTCTCATGAAGGTATTTCTCCCTACAAGTCGTGAGGATCTCGTAGGTGCATTTTCTCCTTAGGAATCGTAAGGATTCCTAAGTGTGTGTTCTCTTATAAGTCATAAGGATCTTACTAGAGTGGTTTCTCCTTATAAGTCGAGAGGACTTACAAGGGTTATTCACCGTGTAGACATATCCCTAGTCACGGATGTGATTATGTTAGGGAAATGTTTATTCGTGCCCGTGGATTGTATACAAGGGTCAATATTGAAACGCTTGTACGATAGCATTGGAGGTTGTGGTGGTCGCTTAAGAACAGATTCAGATCCCTGTAGCTTAAGACTTTTGAATCTTATGAGCCGTGGGGTCTCATAAGAAGGTTCTCCTTACGAGTCGTGAGGATCTCGCAAGTGTAATTTCTCCTTAGGAATCGTGGAGATCCCTAAGTGTATTGCTCCCTTGTGAGTCGTAAGGATCTCACGCAGGTGGTTTCTCCTCACAAGGTCGAGAGGATCTTGCAAGTGTCTTTTAACGAGATTGCGCCCTTTCGGGCTTTCACAAAACTCGCCGGTAGCCCTGCTATTTTTACTCATGGAGCTCTTTCGGGTTTTCATCCGTGCTCTTTTTTCTTATGGAAATACCGTTTTTTTTACCACGTCAGCCTGAGAATGCCGCGGGTTGGTAGTAGTTTAACGATATTTCGGTCATCAGCCAGTTTTAGGACATAGTGGTCCATCGTTAGTTTAAGAACGTTTTGGTCCACAGCCAGTTTTAGGACATAGCGGTCCATCGTTAGTTTAAGGACGTTTCGGTCCGTCGTTGCCATATTTGAGGCGAGTCTCTAGTTTACAGACTTTTCGGTCCACAATCAGTTTTAGAACATAGCGGTCCATTGTTAGTTTAAGGACATTTCGGTCCGTCGTTGCCATATTTGAGGCGAGTCTCTAGTTTACGGACTTTTCGGTCCACAGCCAGTTTTAGGACATAGCGGTCCATTGTTAGTTTAAGGACGTTTCGATTCGTCGTTGCCATATTTGAGGCGAGTCTCTAGTTTACGGACTTTTCGGTCCACAGCCAGTTTTAGGACATAGCAGTCCATTGTTAGTTTAAGGACGTTTCGGTCCGTCGTTGCCATATTTGAGGCGAGTCTCTAGTTTACAGAATTTTCGGTCCAAAGGGGTTTCTCTATGAATGAGCACGATGCCCCCGGCATGTCCACCTTTTTAGGGGCGTGAGATTGTGGCGGGTTCACCTTCCAGTTTTCGGATAATACGAACTTGCTTTGTTGGTATTGGTCTTCAATCCAGTCTTTGAAGATGAAGCAATCTTCGATTGTATGGCTTACTGCTTGGTGGTAAGGGCAGTAATTAGGATTGTTGACATCACCTGGCTGCAACGGATGTTTTGGATCCGGCAATTTTATGATCCTATTGCGCACTGCCAGCTCGAACAGTCTCCTCGTTTTATCCTGGGGAAACGAGTAAGGACGTCCCAGTCTTTCCTCGAGGGATGGGCATGGACGCACGTTGTTTTGGCGAACAACCGGCTTTAAGTTGCTCGGCTTTTGTTGAGTAGTGGCAACGAAAGTTGCTTTTCCTTTCCCCTTTTCATTCCGAGGATCCGTCTTTGAAGGAGATGGTCTATGACCCATCTAGTCCATTTAGGCCAACTTGTCAATCAAGGCCTGGAACATGGTCGGCTTGAAGAACATCATGAATTGGGAAATAGTTGCTTGAGGGTCAAGAGTGCCCATGAACATGCCCACCGCCGGCGCTTCTTTGATGCACTGTTCGCATTTCGACCACAGATTCCGCCAACTTATTGCGTATTGAACCCATGTTTCTCCAGGCTTCACCATGGCATTGATTAATGCCGTTATTGGGGTGCGTTCACTAGCACTCGCGAAACGCTGGGTGAATAGTAGCTCCATCTCTGCAAAGGTTTTGACGGAATCGTTGGACAGTTTAGAATACCTCTCGAATGTCGTCTCCGACAAGCTGCAGACGAATTGGCGAAGTAGCAATTTATCATCACCCCCGGTGTTGCCGCAAAGAGCCCTGAACTGAGTGACATGTTGATAGGGATTGCCTGTCCCCTTGTACACATGGAATTTGGGGATCGTATATCCCGGCGGGTAACTTATTTGGTCATACCATCTTGGATATGGTCGCCCAGTTTTAACGACTTGGCCGGCTGCTTCATTTCCCTGGTGAGCTCGTATTTGTTGAGCTATATAATCATCGAGCGTGGCTTTTGAGATGGTTTCCTCTTTGGCTGCTGAAACAGCCGGAGGAGTGTTCGATGTCTCCCCTCTGTCGTCTTCAATGATAATAGGAGGGTTTTCAGCTGGAGGTTCTGATTGTAACATCATCCCGACCATGTCTTGGAAGAGAAGCGCCATTCATTTTATATTAGCCGCTTGTTATGCCGCTTCTCTGTCCCTCTTTTCAAGGAATCTACGGAGGAAGTCAGCATCGGTTTCTTGTTCATGACGCTGCTCCGATGACGCCTCAGGGCTTTCTTTTGGCCCGGTGAGTGCGGCCATTTGCGTTAGCATTTCCTGAAGCTTCTGTTGCTGCTCCTGG
The DNA here is from genome assembly GCA_030015575.1 of Agapanthus africanus. NCBI lineage: Eukaryota > Viridiplantae > Streptophyta > Magnoliopsida > Asparagales > Amaryllidaceae > Agapanthus > Agapanthus africanus. The sequence continues at coordinate 285,995,798 of CM057341.1, read as the reverse complement.
GCTTTTGTCACGGATCGGGTGAGCAGTCAGTGACCCGTCGAAGCACGGCTTTTCTCTTTTCCGGAAGCCATGTAAACAGTATGCACCATTATTCCCCCAGACTTGGGGCGTTTGGGATCAGCGTCTTTGTGGTTTGCCGTAGTCACAGGGGCTTTCTCTGGCCTCCTTCTCTTTGAGCAGTTGACGTTGAGGTGGCCGTTGCAGCGGGCACCCAGGTAGTTGTCGTCCTTTGTGGCTTGACAGGACGGTTCTCTTCCTGTTGAACCTTCACCTTTTTCTGTCGGCGAGGGTAATCTTGATCAATCACCGACTCCTGGACCTGTAGCCAGACTTTGTAGATTTTGGAGGATAGCCGCTAAGGGGAATGTTCCAGCTTCGGCTTCGGCGCATTCTCCACGGGTGGAGGAGATCTTTTCAGTACGGCGGTAGGAGAGTTCCTGCGCACCTTGTTCAGCAATTCAAAACTGTTCCCGATTAGAACAGCGGCATTGAATTCCACCGTTGGGGCTGGTGAGTTAGCCCAGAGGGAGAGTTGCCCCCAGCTTTCCTTACCCGGCGCCAGTGGCGACGTCGAGCGTGTCAAGCCGCGGGGATTGTTTCAGCTTGAGGGGTGATTTCGTCATGCCCTCTGTTCTAGTGAGGCACTGCTGGTACCAGCCTCTTGAAGACCGATGTCCGTCGAGCAGCAGTATCTAACCTGTCAAAGACAGACCTCTGGGCGGGGGAAGTAGCTTTGAGGACTTCGACTGGAGCGGGAGCCGGAGCAGTCAGTCTTCTGAAGACCGACCCTTTGGCAGGAGAAGCCACCTTGACGACTTTGGGAGCAGGGATGGCTATCCTCTTCGGAATAACCTTTTCTGGAATTGCAGGCTTCATCATGGGCCCACATGAACTTTGGCCTAATCTGGCGAAGACTGAGGCGCCGAAGCTGGACGACCCGTTGAGAGGGGTCGCAGTAGTGGTAAGTCAATCGAAGTCCGACTTCTTTGGGGCTTCTTGCGGTAACATCGGGGCATTGAAGCTCATGAGTAGGATCATAGTCCCAAAGAACAGCCCAGTGGTGGCCTGAGTTACTTGGTCCACCAGCATCGTGAACAGGGAGGCCGCTTAAGGCCCATAAGCTATGCCTCCAGATGAGGCGGAACGCGAGTTGCAGTTGCAGCTGGAACACTTCGCGCAAGTAGACGCCATTGATGTTTCATTTTCTGCGCCAAGCAAGAAATCAAATCTTAGTACCTCGAACCCAAGGGCAACCATATCAAACCGCGATTCGTTCGCGAACACGACACACAAAGTGTGGAGTGGAAAGAGGAAAAGGTCCCACCGGGCGTGCCAGAATCTGTTCCCCGCCGAAAGACGCGACCGGGACGTTGGGACGTCAGGCCTGAAATTCGAGGGCAGATGCTAATTGGTGCTATCCGTCCACCTCTCCGAAAATGCCAAGTTGATTTATGGCACCATGTATCGAAGGTTTAAACGGATGCGGCCGATGTAGCAGACTTTGTCAGATTCCCCTCGTTTGAGGGGTTTTTTATTATGGGGACGCTCTTCCCTGCAGGCGCAAGCCCCTACAGTTAATTACGCTACCGCATCGCGGTAATAACTTTCTCCTTCTCCAGATGATCACTTCGTGTCGTGGGTGTTTGTTTTGTTTGTGGTTGTCCGTAGATTGTATACGGAGACTAATTTATGTTGTCGCCCGTAGGGTGTGGATTAGTCCAAATCCGTATCTTCTTAGATTTGGGTTTGGGGGTTAGGTTTAAGGATACGTTAGCCTCATTTGAGACTAAGATCGACTTAAACGTTTGTTAAGGATACATTAGCCTAATTTTAGACTAAGATCAACTTAACAAGATCGTTTAGATCCAACAAGAGAGCATTTGGACTCTGTTGTTTAGTTTAGTGACATTGCGGTCAATTAGTTTAAGGACATTACGGTCCATTGTTAGTTTAAGGACATCTTGGTCCTATGTTAGTTTAAGGACATCTCGGTCCAGGTTAAGGACATCGTAGTCCGTGAGTTTAACGACCTCACAGTCAAGGTTAAGGACATCGTAGTCTATGGGCTTAAAGACCCCACAGTCCAGGTTAAGGATATCGTAGTCCATGGGCTTAAGGACCCCACAGTTCAGGTTAAGGACATCATAGTCCATAAGTTTAAGGACCCCACAGTCCAGGTTATGTGTGATTGTCGGGACCCGTCACCTCTCTGAAGACGTTGAAGGATTACAACGACAAATATCAGAGGAGTAAAGAGATGTACCCTTGAACCGGTGTGAATTGTTCGGAAGAACTGTAGTCCAGATTGAGACTAAGATCTGTTAAATATTCGTGAGCAGATGGACTTAATTAAATATAAGTTGGGGACTTATGGCCAATATTGGGTTAAGTCCAATAAATGTTTAACATTTCATTGTTCTGGCTATTGAGCCTTTATTTGGGCTTGGCCCTTTTAATAATGCTGAGCATTAGATCTTGACACTTTTTTTGTCTTGTATTGAATGCAGAACATTCACCAGAATAATTTATGTTCTGCCAGCACAACACGTGGCGCACCAGGCACTTTGCACCAGTTAAAGAGCGCGGTGCGCTTCTGTCAAGTAGCGTACACGAGAAGGACACGTGTCGCGCTTGGCGCTAAGCGCCAGATGGTGGGCGCATTGCGCCAGTTTATGAGCGCTAAGCGCTAGTCCATGAGCGCATTGCGCTATCAATTTAGTGGCGCACACGTGAGTGACACGTGGCGCGCTTGGCACAGAGTGCCAGCCCATGAGCACAGTGTGCTATTTCAGAAGCGCAAAGCGCAAATTGCATACCTGGTTGACACGTGACACATATTGGTGTTGAGCACCGGTCCAGAGAGCGCAGAAGCGTTGTTTAGGAGCGTAAGTGTAACATTTTAAAAATAATTAAATAAATAAAATCGTTTAAGTGAATTTTATAATTTTCGGTAAAGTAAAACGTAGTTTTCATAAAACTAAACCGTAATTATTTTTCACAATAAATTTAAAAATACATATTTTAATTATGTTTTACTAGTAAATGGTGTTTATTTAGCCACTTATAAATTTTTAGTTTAATTAAATATTTTTCCTAAATTAATTATTTTAAATATTAACATAAACTTTATTTATACACTAAATTTGTGTAAATTACAAATTTGAATGGGTTAAATTTGCAAAAATGAACCATTGCATCTTAGAATCAAGTGTGTTTCATGCAAAATTTATTTTCAAAATTTTACAATGGTTCTAGACCATTCTAGGTCAAATGGAGTGAAGAAAATAAAGAATTTTTAAATAAATTCATGAAAAGACTTAATTGTGTGATATTTTTGTGAAACCTTCTACACTTTTCTTCACCTTTTCTCACTCTCCTCTCTTTTCCTCACCTCATGGCCGGCCTCACCTCCAAGGGCAGCCCCAAAAATTTTCCCCCATCATTTTTGCATTAAAAATCATCAAAATTCATCAAAAATTCAATAAAAATCCACAAAATCCTAATAAATTCCTACCCTCTATTCTTTGCTCATCTTTACATGGATTTTGGAGATGGAAAGCATTCATTTTGGAGGCTTATTTTCATGTTTGGATCTCATGTTGTGGAGGTATAAATCTTCTTCTTTTTTTTATGGTTTAGATTTCTGGGTTTCGGTTTATTTAAGTTACGTGCTATTTTTGCTAACTAGAATTTGGAAATTCTTAAATAAATGAGGTTTAAAATCTAATTTATGGTTTCATTATGTTATTATTATCATGAATTGTAGTTTAGCAAGTTAATTCATGTAAAATCATGTTTAGTTATGATATTGTGAAATTTTGCTTAAAAGTATCGAAATCGGGCAAGTTTGCAAACTAGAATTTTCAAACTAATATAAATTAGGGTGTTAAAAATATAGTGATGGTTTATATAGTCTAGTTATGCTATTTAATGAGTTTTATGACCATTAGTTTCATTTAAATGTCAAGTTTTGAAGTAAAACGGTAATTTGGCGTTTTCGGGTTTTTCGAAATCGGACGATTTGATTGATTTTTAGGGTTTTGATGGATTAAATCATGTTTTATATTATAAGTAATGAGTTTTAAAAGTATGAGTTGTTTGTTGATGTTTATCTCGATCAATCGGCGTTTGTATGCCGATATCGAGCGATATTTGGTTCTTTTGCATGAGCGGGACATAGGTTTTAACCTATGCGCGTTTCGTGCGTCGTTTTGATGTTGTCCATGATGCAGTTTACGATATTATATGTGTTTGCGTATAGGTACCCCTCACGTGGACTGCGGGCGATGAAGAAGAGGATGGCGACACCGTCTTCGGCAGATAAGGACCAGGTGAGTATATGTATATCTACGGGGGGAAGTCGGGTGGATGGCGTTTAGCACCCCCGCAAACGTAGAATAGGGATAATACTTATTGTCATTAGGAAGCCAGACGTGATCTTAGATTCTTGATGAGTAGGACCCTAGTAATGACCCTAGGTTGAACTAGACTGATTTAGAAAGACCATACCAGAGGATGAATACCTTGGAAGAGATTCGTAGGTTTCAGGTAGATACACACACACGCACACACTGAGACTCGATGTGGTGTATACGTGTATGTATATATATATATATATAGGACTAGGTGTAGGTATATATATATATATACATAATACGTATATGTGATACAAGGATGTGATATGATACACGGGAATGAAACAATATAACTGGGCTGATGCCGTGATTCTTGGCTATACAGTCGTGTTATGATGTTAGCGGATCATTAGAAAATGAGATAATGGATTTGTATACTTGAACAATAATAAAGGGTGGTGATGATATTGGAGTATATGGGACTCTAAAATAGAACCCGGACCGTAACCTGTGCCTGAAATTCCGATATGATATCATATAGGTGTGACTTGATTATGACATCATATAGGTGTGACTTGATTTCGACATGATATATGTGTAACTTGATTACGATATCATATAGGTGTGACTTGATTACGATATGATCTAAGTATGACTTAATCACAATATGATACATATACATGATATTTCTGAGGATAAATTAACGATGTATATTTATACTGGCAATGATATATGATGTATGCGATTACAGTATAGCACCTTGATCTTGACATGTGTTGATGATGATATTATACGAATGATGAGACACGTAGGAGATACTTGACCCGTACCCCGATATTGGGATGCCGTACGATGGATTTTACCGTACGAGGCATAGATATGATGATTGATCCGCACTCTTGATTCGAGGAAGCCGTACTACGTACGTGACGCTATTGAGGCTGGATCGCTGACTATTAGAGATATGGATTCAGACCTTAGGTGGACTCTTATTTCTTATTGACTAGTTTCTTAGGTTTAGTTCCTTAGGAGGTTAGATGGACACTAGTTTAGGCTCGAGTCATATACTTGTAGTTATACTTGTATATCGCATATGAGTGGTTATTACACATCCGTCTTTACATTCATACCGTAATCATAATGTTGCATGTTCATACATATGTTTCTATAATCAGTATAAAACTCTGCCTGTTAGGACACCAGCACCATTACCGATGATGCGCATATTCCACACACACTTATTTGTCGGCTCACACACATCATCATCGGTAATTGCTATGTCACGTACACTTTAGATCATATTATCTTTTATTGATACAATCAGCTAACAGCTAGATCGATATAATATTGTGATTACTCTCTGGTGTTAGTATAGACATGGTATTTATTACTTAGACATTTCATGCATTCGCATTTTCATGTTATCATGCAGTATTATAGGGCATATGCCGACACTTATCATATACTTACTCATGATTTTGAGATTTTGGATTTCTATGAGATTTCTGGATTTTTGGGGAAAACCGCAAGAATATATAAAAACTTCTCTCTCTCTCCTCCTCTCTTTTTAAAACATAAGATGCGGTTTTCTTGTGATGTATGTGTCGTCCACCATGAGATTTCATGTTTTCTGTTGGATTTCGAGACCCGATTCGAGGAGTGGATGAACCGTCTCGGGTACATGGTGGGCCCGGTATGGTACCCCGGGGCAAGAAGATCGAGTTATAGACGATGAGCCTGGCAGGGGAAGGACTACCTACCGGTGATGTCTGGCGCGGCGGATATCCGGAGGATACCGACCGTTGTCGTGAGATTTGATGATATGGGCCGATTCGGACTGACGGAGCCCGAGATATTGAGACTTGAGATTTACATATTTTGTGTCGATGCTTGACACGGATTTCCATGGATTTCATCGATGATATTTCAGATTTCTATACAAATTTACCATGATAAAAGTTAAAGATTTTCTTTATACAGATATATCTAGATTTCGGGATTGATTGATTTACATTCATAGTGCATGCATATTCATTCACACGACATATTATTACTTGAGGCACTGACACGAGCATGGAGTATTTGCATTTACACGTAGTATTTTCCTGCTATTACTAGATGATTGGGATATAGTAGTGTATTATTATGACCTAGGATAGCGTCGTGCATTCGATTTCTTTTCGCAGATATCTTCTACTCACGAGTTGGCAACTCACCCCCGTTGTGCCAAATTTTATTACAGGTTCGATGTACAGGTTTTCCTGGCAGCTTGCTGGCACATCTTTTCATTCAGGGTGATTTGCACGGTAGGTTGGTTCACTTGTATCTGGACCGCCATTGTACCTTTATTATTTCATTTGTATCTAGAAAGCTCCATCAACCAAACTTATATTATTTGATAGTTTACTGGACCAGTTGTTTATTTCGATCTTAGAGTCGCGCTTATATTATTATGATATCTGGTGGTTTTATTTTCTTTTGAGTTTTGAGCCTCGCCCTTTGGCGTCGTATACTATTGTGCATTGGTGTGGTTGTTTCCGCCTTTTGGCGTAGAGCTAGCTCCCGTTTGGGGATACTTTTTATTGTTGGTATATATTATACTTGTTTGTACCCGTTTGGGGCCAGTTTTTACAAAGGAGACTCTGCCGAAATTTTTGAGAAAATTTGATGTTGCTTTTAAACTTGTTTTCTACATGTTTTCCTTTACTTCTTCTTTTTATGGTTTAGATTTCTGGGCTTCGGCTTACTTAGATTACGTTGCGCCTCTAGACGCTTCGTAATCTAAGTGCCGGTCACGTTCCGTACTTTCGGGTCGTGACAGCAAGGTACATTTCAATGGCGCAAAGCGCATTTGATCAATTTTTATGATCTGTGAATAAATTTATGTTCTTTTAAAAGAGACTTTGTCTCAAGATTCAAGAACAACAGTTCTTATTTTTGAAAGGCTTTGCCTTTATAGATCAATGATCTGTGAATGAAGTAAGTACTTCTTTGTTTTTATGATAAGATCTTTTGATCTCTTTTATGAAAGAGCTTGGTCTTTGTAGATCTATGATCTTTTAAGAAAATAATTCTTCTTTTTATGAGATGATTTCATCTCTGTGTTCATCGTTCATGATCTTTGCCTTGAAGAAATAATCTTCTTTTGTTGAGAGCTTGCTCTTCTTTCTTTGAATTTCTCAAAGTTTATAGGAGGGTTTCTCTATGTCAGACTTGAAGTCTTGGGGCTTTTATATAGGACAAGTTGATTTGTTAAATCAGTTAAAGAGATCTTTTTCTGATTGATTTGGGGATGTTTCCCACCGTTGGATCTTTGATCCTAGGGCTTCTATTTTACAGAAGGCAATCTTCTTGTTTTTTAAAAAGATTGGAAAATCTTTTCATAACAGAATTTTAATTCTGGTTAATTAATGATTTATCATTATTATTAGATCTTTTGATCTAACGGTGGGGAATTTTATAATTCCAGCGCTGGCGCAACCGTGCTTTGCACGTGGTGCGCTGCACAGAGCGCAGCGCACTTTGCGCTAGCGCACCTGTGCTTGACACGTGGTGCGCTGCTCAGAGCGCAGCGTGGCCTGTGCTAGCGCATCCATGCTTGACACGTGGCACGCAGCGCGCCTAGCGCTAGCGCACATATGGCGCACTGCCTAGGGCGCAGCGCACCTGACGCTAGCGCATCCGTGTTTGACACATGGCGCGCATCGCGCCTAGCGCTGGATCTGAAGTGTTGCTTCAATTTTTGAATTTTGAATTTCAAAACAGAGCTTTGCTCTGATTGGGGGAAACAAGGAATCTCAAATTTCATGAAACTACCATTACAATTCAATACCATTCCATTATTACATTAAAATATCATATACTATGAAAACTAGGTTATATCCACTAAAATATTTCATTTTATAAAAAATTAAAATTATGAAAACTCTAAAAACGATAATTAAATACTTGAGGTGTATTTTGAAAATGTATCAAAACTATTTTTATAAAACCCCCCTCAAGTTATATTAATTTACATTAAGCACCCTAGTAAACATAGGTTTAAGCGGGACCAGTTCTCTTGAGCCTCACAGAGCCGGAGAATATGGGTGCTTACTTATCTAAGGTAAACAATCTTAAAATGGTGTTATCATACTGTAATTGTCTTGGAAAAATACATAAATCCTGCCGTTCATGTGCAGCAGTTACCGATAACTCCAAAACAATCATGACTTCAATTCTGTTTAAAAGTCTGACTCAGTTCAAGTCATGATCAACTCTGAATACAATCTGACTTGAATTCAATTCAAGTATAACTCCATTTTCAACATGAATCCACGAATACTATAATACAATCCATATCAACATGAACATGACCGAACTGAACCATGGATATATTCTGCATGACTATCCATTTATATCCATTCCGTTTACTGATATCATGGTTTTAGCAAGTCTTCCATTTACTACAAGACAATACAATACAATTAGTACAATCAATACAATAAGATATTACGAGGTTTATAAAGGGGTAGACAGTAGGGAACATGTTAAAGGTGGCACGAGGTGGTCACTAAGAAACGTAAATACATCCATGCCTCGGTTCCGTGGTATTATTGACGGAGCATTATACTACGGGTTACCAAAGTCCACGTTATAAGTTGGACTCCTCTCGTATACACTGGTATATTCTGTACCAAACTACAACAACTACGTTAGTATAACAAATATAACATTATCTACTTCACATGTTCTATTATTTGTGTATTCTTCTTCTTCTTTCTTTGGGACTTACCGAGCGATTGTTCGCTGACGACATTCCTATTTCTCTTCTTCTTTGGAATGTTGTCAGGAGGACCCATCTCTGAGGAGTTCGAGACCAGCCAAGAGCACTTGGACCAGTTCACAGAAGACCCTGAGCATTAGACTTTACTTGTGCATACTTTTCATTTCAGTCATGACATTGTTTAGGCATTGCATTGCAGACTTGTATTTACCTTCCAGTTGTACTTGTAAAGAAATGTTGAATAAATAAAAGTTGATGTTCTTTTACATCTCTTCTTATGTATATTTTTCTTTATATTTATTAGATACGCTTAGCGTGTTTACTTCTGAGTAAATACGTACCGGATCTTGTCATGTCTCCTTACTCGTACATCGGGAAGCGGGACGTGACAGGTTTTGTTGGTGGCCCATGCAGGTCAGTTCTGCATGAAACCCTACCATGCAAGTCAGCTCTACATGGAACCCTACCATGCAGGTCAGTTCTGTATGAAGTCCTAAGCAATACAACACAAGAATTAGCAACTAAAAATATTCTTTACATTTTATATTTCTTGAATCTTACTATTTCATATACTTTGAATCTATCTTAACCCTATTTTTCTTTCAAGGTTATAGATTCTCCAAACAATACTAGCACCAACTTCAACAACACACTACCACCTCTACCGCTTACGCTTACCGTTGCTACTCCGATCAATGAGCAGATGGTACTACTTAAGGCAATCTGAAGCCTCCTGGAAGGACAGCAGCAGCAGACTGCTATATTACTAAACCGTCTAGAAGCGGAAGCGCCCGAAGTAAAGCAATTTTCGGGGAAAGAGAGCCCTCTGTAAGTGGAAGAATGGGCTCAGAGCATTGAGGATGATCTGGCAGCAGCACAAGTGCCAGAGATCCCTTAGGTACGAGTTGCGAAGCTGCAACTCACCGACAACGCCCGAGTTTGGTGGAAAGCGGAAGAAAGCCGTCTTGACCCACCGATCGAATGAAAAACCTTTCGCGACATGTTCAACACGAATTACTTTCCATAGACTGCCTAATTTGACATGGAGCAGCAATTCATCCACCTACAACAGGGTTCGATGTGGACCAAATCTGTGGATGAGTATGATGTTGAGTTTACCATGCTCAGTAGGTTCGCTGCACACTTGATACCGACTGCTGAGATCAGGTCCAGACAATTTCAGCAAGGGTTAGATCCGGAGATCTAAGCTGCCTTAGCTACAGGGGATTTCCCAACCCACGAACTGGCCCTAAAAGCTGACTGACGATATGATGCTGTGGTGAAGATGAAAGGTAGACCCCAATCTGCCAGAGTGAAGCACCCTGCCACTCAGATGGCAGGAGGAGCCTCTTCAAGGCCAACTTTTGAACCCAGAAGACCGGAAGAAACAAATAACCGGCCAAGTCTAGATTTTTGCTTCTACTGCAAGAGAGATGGACACCTGTGGAAGGACTGTAGACGCGCAAAAGGCCTTTACTTAGTTTGTGGCGCATCTAATCATGGAATTAGAACATGTCCTTATAGACGCAACACAGTTCCAACTCACAACACTTATCCGCAGCGGCCAGCTATCCAGGCTCCTGCACCTCATCTTGCTTTCCCAGCTCCACCTCCACATGGACCTCCTGCACAGCCTAATCGCCAATTCCATCAAGCACTGAGGAACATGCCTCGAGGGCAAAGAAACATGCCCCAAGGACAGAGAAATGCGCCTCAAGCGAGGAGGAATATATCCCGGCGTCAGGCTTTCACATTAGCGGCCGTAGAAGCCGAGACTGTAGACCAAGGTAACCCTGGTAATTCACTCACATCTTCTTCAATCTTACCAAAACTTTTGCATTCTTTCGAATATTTTTATACACTATCAATAGTTCTATCACCAAACTTTTCTTGAATCTGTTACACTTTCCTTCTACAAATTTCGAGGACGGAATTTTTATAAGGAGGGTAGAATGTAGCAACCCTAAACTTTCTGTACAGAATTTTTTCAAAAATACAGAAAGGGGTGCCTAAGCCTGAGCATAAGTTATAAATTTAATTTGCTTTTGAACAGCAAGAAACAACTTGTAGCTCATTGGTAAAGCCTTGCACTGCTATGGCATAGCCCCTGTGTTCAAATCCCCCAGCCACATATTATTTTTATTGTATTGTCTTTTAAATTTTTAGAAGCCCAACAGTTTGCACGTGCACTACATATAAATTGAAAAGTCACAATAAAACCAAACATATGCACTAAGGTATATGAGACGACTAGGACAAATGGAAAGAATCCAAGACCCAGCCAAGACAAGATGGCCAGCGAGATTGGCAATGGGGCCGGCGCCACCGGGGCCCCCGTTGCAAAAGCTCCCAAAGTTTCACCCTAGCACCCCTTCGCCTACCCCACTACCCCCATGTTGTTTGTTTACTCTGAAAACATCCAGAGAGTGATAATTTCTCTCTTTAATTCATTTTTAATGGATATTTTAATTCTATTCTTCATTACCCTAAACCCTAATTTTCCGTATAAATACCACACTCCATTTCACCCCTCCTCATTCAGAATTCCATTACAAAAACTCTCTAAAAATTTCCAAGTCCTAAGTAGTAAAAGTAAAGTTAGCAAAAGGCAAGGTTCCGGTGAAGTTTCGGGAAGAATCCGGCGACGAAACGATGCCCCGGCGGTTCCAATAGCTTCTCCTCTCTTTCCTCTTGTTTTACAATCTATAAGTCCCCACTCCTCTCCTCCATCTCTATTCTAAACCAATCTATTTTCAAAACTCGTCGGAAGCAGAGTTATTCCGACTTCTGATTCGTTTTTCTTTAAAAACTCCATTTTTCTTAAACAATAAGATATCATATTCTCTCATAATGATCAACAAACATAAACAAACACATTAGAACAAGTTTTATCTCAAAAGATTCTATTATGCAACTTTTATCGCATTTTTACGGTTAAATACCATATACTTTACTTTCGACACAATTCAACATATTCTCCTGTATTACCTTTAGAAAACTCACGAGATAATGACCTATCTCATCACAATACATGTTCTTGACATAGCACGATGATTTGTGGAACATTAGTTATGGGATAATACGAGTTTACAATTAAATACCTTAAACATTAAAAAAAACATTTTCTTTAAAAGTATATTATTTAATTCCTTACAAATATTCCTCTAAAACCCATTTTGGGGAATCCCGATCAGGATGGTGCGGATTATCGCACATTTTCGGGCCTAGTAGAGCGAGATGTAGACCTACGCAAGGAGCATTTGATCTCGATGGAATTTTTAATGCAATTTTTAAGAAAAATATGATTTCTATTTAATAAATAAATTCTATATTTTTTATAAATATTAGATATATATAAATACTATCAAAATATCTACCTTAAATATACAATATATATATTACATGTTTTCTAAATCAAAGGAATCACAAATTTCATGAAACTACCATTACAATTCAATACCATTCCATTATTACACTAAAATACCATATACTATGAAAACTAGATTATATCCACTAGAATATTTCACTTTATAAAAAATTACAATTATGAATACCCTAAAGATGATAATTAAATACTTAAGGTATATTTTGAAAATATATCAAAACTATTTTTATAAAACCCCCCTCAAGTTATATTAATTTACAATAAGGCCCTAGTAAACATAGGTTTAAGCGGGACCAGTTCTCTTGAGCCTCTAGGAGCCAGAGAATATGGGTGCTTACCTATCTAAGGTAGACAACCTTAAAACAGTGTTATCATACAGTAATTGTCTTGAAAAAAGACACAAATCCTGTTGTTCATGTGCAGCAGTTACCGATAACTCCAAAACAATCAGGACTTCAATTCTGTTTAAAAGTCTGACTCGGTTCGAGTCATGATCAACTCTGAATACAATCTGATTTGAATTCAATTCAAGTATAACTCCATTTTCAACATGAATCCACGAATACCAGAATACAATCTATATCAACATGAACATGACCGAACCGAATCATAGATATACTCTGTTTACATGACTATCCATTTATATCCATTCCGTTTACTGATATCATAGTTTTAGAAAGTCTTCCATTTACTACAAACAATACAATACAATCAGTACAATTAATACAATAAGACATTACGGGGTTTATAAAAGGGTAGACTGGTACGGAACATGTTAAAGGTGGCGCAAGGTGGTCACTGAAAGATGTAATTACATCTATATCGTTATACCGTGGTATTATCGACGTAGCCTTGTACTACGGGTTACCAAAGTCCACAGTGTAATTTGGACTCCTCTCTTATACACTAGAATATTCTGTACCAAACTACAACAACTACATTAGTATAACAAATATAAGATTATCTACTTCACCTGTTCTATTCTCTGTTTATTCTTCTCCTTCTTTCTTTGGGACTTACCGAACGATTGTTCACTGACGACATTCCTATTTCTCTTCTTCTTTGGAATGTTGTCAGGAGGACCCAACTCTGAGGAGTTCGAGACCAGCCAGAAGTATTTGGAGCAGTTCACAGAAAACCCTGAGCATTAGACTTTACTTATATATACTTTTCATTTTACTTATGCCATTGTTTAAGCATTGCATTTCAGACTTGTATTTACCTTCCAGTTGTATTTGTAAAGAAATGTTGAATAAATAAAAGTTGTTATTCTTTTACATCTCTTCTTGTATACATTTTTCTTTATATTGCTTAGATACGCTTAGCGTGTTTACTTCTGAGTAAATACGTAGCGGACCTCGTCGCGTCTCCTTACTCGTACATTGGGAAGCAGGGCGTGACACACGCCACGCTCTATCTCTACCTTTGATGAGTTGGCCATCCAGTTCCGCGGACATTTAGTTGAGAATAGAAGACAGAAGCAGACTGTCGATTACCTTTTCACCATAAAAAGCGGGGACAAGGAATCCTTTAAAGGATACGTCACTCGCTTTTACAATGCTCTGCTCGAAGTTCCCGAGCACCGGGACGAAACTGTCACCACCGCTCTGAGGTCGGGTCTTAGGCACAAGGAGTGGCTCCGCTCCTTTGCATTAGCGCAACCTAAGACCATGCCCGAGGTAAAAGCATGGACCGAGCGTGAAATCTAACTCAAGTATGAGTTAAACGCAAACCTACCCTGAGGCGACCAGGCCGACCAAAAGAAGAGGGGCAGGGAAGAGAAGAAGAAGGTCGACCGGCCAAAACCATACTCCCCGAAGTTCCAGTAGTACACTCCACTCAATATCTCTCAGACCGAGCTGTTAGAGGAGGCGAAGGGCGAGCGATTCTTCAAGCTCCCTCCAGTCACCAATAGAGCAGCTAAACGAACCCGGGGCCCATACGGCGCCTTCCATTGGTCGTAGGGACACCCGACCGAGAACTATAAACAATTCCGTGACTATATCGAGGAGTTGATCCACTCGGGCCACTTGGCAAATTTTGAAAACTCATGGTGTCGTGCTTTTGAAGGGGTTTGGTCAAATTAGGATATGTCGATTTCTTTTATGAAAATAGTGCACGACGTGAGTCTCGAGTTCTAAAAATACCACTGTGCATGGTGCGTTGATGCAAGCCAGCAAGTACGGGTCGATCCACAGGGAGTGGATATCACGACATCATTTTGAGTTATAAAACAATGGTAGGAGTTAAAATTGTCACGTTTTTACGAAAATGAAATAAAGAAAGGATAAGGTGTGTTTAGGGAAAACTTAGGCTGAGGTTTAGTAAAATTGAATTACGACTTTTTACTCCCAACTCTCAATCTTGATTCAAGATCCATTTTTAGTTTCTAATTGACTTAAGAAAGCAAGCTGCATCTATCCGAAACAAGTGTCAGTTTAGAATACGATATCAAGGTTAGGTTAAAAAAAACTAAAAATTTAAGGGTTTAGAGTGAAATGAGTATGAAATTAGTTAAGTGAAGTTAGCAAGCATAGAATATATGCTTGCATGATATATATTCTATCTAGCTAATTTCCGACACTTAACTTGATTTCATATTCCTTTCAACTTCGATTCATAATATAACAATAATAAAATGTAAAGAAAGAATAGGATATATGTTAAAGGTTGATTTGCAACCATTCAAAACAATATATCCTATCAAGCAAAACATAATAAAATTGCATATATTAAGAAAAGAAGTGTAAAATGTAAGAATCAAGAAGAAGGGGTTGGAAGGCAAGCCATTCCACAACCTACCTCACCATAGCCCAAGCACAAAACTACTCACACATCATAAAATGAAATCACAACTAAATACATATAAAATAAGATGCAAAAAAGAAAAGATACAAGAATCAACTTGAGATAAATGAAGGTTTGATTGCAATGGTTTCTAAGTACAAACAAATGAATTCAAATACCAAAATCTAATCTTGCAAGCTCAAGAAAGAGGCTGCAAGACCCGAGGAAGGCAAATAACTCACACTAAGAGTTATAAGATCAACTAGCTACAATGTATACAAAGTTTTCTCTCACAAAAGTATCCCCTAGCTTGCCCACCGATCTGGTATTTATAGGCTCAAAACAAAAATAAACAAATAATAAAAACAGGATGATGGGATAAAAATAAGGGACCAGACAAAATATGAAGTGAAACGGCCTTAGGGGTCCCGGCGGCGCAGGTCAATTCATGAGTATCGCCGGTCGAGTGTTGATGTGTGGGGCCCGTTTTGGTGTGGTGATCTCGAGTGCATTCCAAGTTCATTGGTATTGTTTGATTTCTTTATATCAACCTGGGTTATACTCAGTAGCTTTTGGAGGGAAACTAACTCCAAATCACATCATACCTTTTATATCATTTAATGCTCAATGTCCCACTTGCACAATTCATCATGCCCCCGTATGCCAAGGTAGCCCCACCATGGTCCAAGGATCAAAGTGCACACTTGTAATGTGTTGGACCAAAAATTGTGTACACATGTTTATTTGCAAAAGAACTCTTAGGACATCGATCAGTTTTCTGTTCTGATTGCAGTATCGGCTCACAAATGTCATATCTGTGGTTTTGAGTGTACTTTCCAGTATTTTGCCATGAATACTTGTAATCTGTATTTACTGAACAGACACTGGTTAATAGTACCGATATATATAAAAAATGGATAATGAATGGGTGGTATAAAAATGCAGTTTTCTGTGGTGAACGGCGAAATACCTGCAGGAAAAACGACAGGCGGACAGGGAGCACGACAACCATCCCCCTCCCGGCGAATTGATGATTAGCCAAATCATGGTCGTTTCTTCGGGGTGTACACATGGGGCTGGCGAGATTCGTCGCCTCCTACCCGTCGAAGGAACAAGCGACCAGCCCCGGAAGAAATGCAGGACAGTCGAGCCCATCACCTTTACTGATGAAGACCTCCACGGTATATCCTTGCCTCACAACGACCCTATCGTGATTACAGCACGTGTCAACCACTACGAGGTTCAAAGGATATTGGTCGACTCAGGAAGCTCGGCAGATATCCTTTTCTATAACTGCCTCCAGCGTATGGGGCTTGGCCCGTCCGACCTACGGCCAACCGTCCACATCCTGTCGGGGTTTACCAACCACTCCATCCTGACCGAGGGAGTAGTTACCATCCTCCTTAACATTGGGGAAGCAGGCCATATGAAGACCGTACCTGTGGAATTCATCGTCGACAGGATCCCCTCGTCCTACAACATCCTCTTGGGACGCCCGACGCTAAACTCTCTTCGGCTTTAGATATCGACCTACCACCTCACGATCAAGTTTCCGCTGAATCAAGGTGGGATAGGCCGGGCCTATGGGAACCAGCAAATCGCCAAGATTTGCTTCACGGCGACATCCACCACTGAAGAGCAAAGCAACAACCTCGGAAGCGCAAATGGTTTTTAGGGGTCCTTGGATACTCACGACGAACAAAAGGAAATCCAAGGGGCCCCGGTGGAGGCGCTAATAGAGGTCCCCCTCATCGAGGGGAATAAAGAACGAACTGTCCAGATCGGATCCCTTTTAACTGGAGCCCGACGCAAAGACCTAATCCACTTTTTCCGAGGAAACTCGGACATGTTCGCTTGGGCGGTAGCTGACATGCCCGGAATCAACCCCAGGGTGATCTCGCACAAGCTCGGGGTCGACCCGATGGCCCGACCCATCAGACAAAAGAATTGAAGTTTCGCTCAGATCAAACAAAAGGCAATTAAGGACGATGTCGATAGGTTGCTTGTAGCCAACTTCATTCGAAATATGGCCGGAATGGCTGGCGAATATGGTCATGGTTAAAAAGGCGAGCGGGAAGTGGTGCATGTGCGTCGACTTCACAGATTTGAACAAAGCCTGCCCGAAAGACAATTATCCCCTCCCTCGGATAGAGCAGCTTGTTGACAGCTCGGCATGCCACTAATTGCTCAATTTCATGGACGCTTTCTCCGGCTACAACCAGACCCGTATTAACCCGGAAGATGAAGAACTAGCTGCGTTCACCATGGACCGGGGGGTATATTGCTACAAAGTGATGCCCTTTAGCCTCAAAAACGTCGGGGCTACATACCAGCGCATGGTTAACAAAATGTTCAAATCGCAGATCAGGAGGAATATGGAGGTTTACGTCGATGACATACTCATGAAATCAACCTCATCGGACGAGCACGCTAAGGATCTTGGCGAAACATTCGACATCCTCCGCCGGTATAAAATAAAGCTGAATCCAGCCTAGTGCGCGTTCGGAGTCACTAGCGGGAAATTCATCGGGTTCATGGTTACCCACCGAGGAATCAAAGATAACCCGGAGAAAATCAGCGCCATTCTCAACATGGCCATGCCAAAGAGCAACGTGGAGATCATGTGGCTCACGAGGAGAGTGGCCGCTCTTAGTCGCTTCATGTTGAGATCTGGAAAAAAGTGTTTCCCATTCTTCAAAGCTCTGAGAAAGATCCCAAGGTTCAAATGGTCGGAAGAGTGTCAAAATGCTTTCGAGCAACTCAAAGTGCACCTGGCAACTCCCCACTGCTCACCCGTCCAATCGACGGAGACGAGATGTTACTGTACCTTGCGGTATCCGATCATGCTGTTGGGTCGGTGCTCGTTCGAGAAGTCAAAAGAGTAAAGAAGTCAGTCTAGTACGTGAGCCATGTATTTAAAGACGCAGAAATGAGGTACTCGGCCATAGAAAAGATTGTCTTAGTGCTTATCATCTCCTCAAGGAAGCTACGACATGACTTCCAGGCACACACCATCCTCGTCCTCACCAAGCGACCCATAGGGGCTATTCTCGCCTCCCCCGAATCGTCTGGTCGTCTGGAGAAATGGAGGTGGGAGTTATCCCAGTTCGACATCAAATACCGCCCAAGGCAAGCCATTAAAGCGCAAGTCCTGGCAGACTTTATTGTTGAGTGTACTATCCCCAACAAGGAAGCAGCGTCGGCGCCCGTCCTCGGGTCCCGACCCTCGGTCGAGGAAGTGCCCGACTCCGTCCCCGACTGGGTCCTCTACATCGATGGATCTTCTACCGAGGAGGGGAGCGGTGCCGGCCTTATCATTCGAGGCCCAAATGAGGCAGAAATGGAGTACTCTTTGAAGCTCGGGTTCAAAGCGTCGAACAACGCCGCAGAATACGAGGCCTTGCTCACCGGGTTACGAATCGCTTCCGGAGTGGGGCTGAAGACGATCCGAATTCGCAGCTACTCCACCCTGGTCGTCAACCAAGTGACTGAGCACTTTGAGGCCCGAGAGCCGCTCATGGTGAAGTACTTAGCCAAGGTAAAGAGACTACGAAAAAGTTTCGATGAAGTTCAAGTGAAGCAGATTCCTTGACACTTGAACTCCCAGGCCGACGCACTAAGCAAGCTAGCCTCTTCCTACACGGCCAAAAATAAGAGGAATATCCTCTTCGAAGTCTTGCCATGGCCCAGCATGGAAGAAAGAGAGGCAACGCTTCAAGTATACACTACTCAGGAGGAAGGCCGGGATTGGAGAAAGCCCCTCGTAGAGTTCCTGAAGGAGGGTACACTTCCAGAGGACTGAGGGGAAGCGCGTCGCCTTCGAGCTAAAACCCGCCATTTCGTCTGGAGCAATGAAAACCTTTATAAGAAGTCATACACACAGCCTCTGTTGGCTATAGTGCCCTCAAGGCAATTATCATAGTCGCGAACTTATGATTATAATGATTGAGGTAGGACCTATACCGATAAAACAGTCTTACTCAAGATGATAGTATGCTATCTGGTTTGTCTTTATCATCATGTACGTGTTGATAGAGCCCTTAGGAATCTTGCTTGACTGCCAGCAGTATGATGGCAATCATATTTGTGGGAGCTGGGGTCTATAAGCACATCCTTAAATGTCCCTAGTCGTAGGAGTATCGAGACCGGGCATCGATACTCCAGTGTAGACTAGTGTATACTGATTGAGACCCCGACGAGGGGCAATGGTCAGGTCTCACAAGCCATTAGTGTTAGTTTGTTCACCTAAGATAGTATACAGGTGCTCATTAGGTTATGAGTACACTGGACGGACTCACCGGGAACCTGCTAGTTGGTATTATACCTATTGTCAGATAGCAGTTCCCAGGTGACATGTGTACAGGTTAGTCTGTCGACATGAGATCATCATTTGTCTCTTGTGAGTTCCTACTGTGCTTTGACTACTACCCTACCACGGCTCAAAGGAGTCGTGCAAACAGGTTTTAGTTGGGTACAGTCCCGAGCTATATGGAGGCAGTGATCGGATCGTCGGGGATTCGTCTCTCTCGGTATTGGGGGTTGATGTCGCATTGTGTACGGGTGGCCATCACCACAAATCCATGGCCATGGTAGACGAGGATTACCGATCCAGGATCGATAGTTTCTCGGAGGTGATGGGTTACATGCCGACACTAAATATCGCGTTGTTAGGGGTCTGACTTTATCCACCCCCTAGACTCGATATGCGATACTCTTAGACGACAGACCGGACTGTACGGATATTGTCACTGACAGGCTCAGTAGGGGTTCAGGATGAGTTTGCTCGTCGGCCTCCATTTCGCTCAATACCTGGGTAGCCGTTACGTACAGCTAGTGCCGCTGACGTACTTGTGCTTAAACCCACTGCCAGCGTATTGACGAGTCTTTAGAGTCCCACACAGAGGGTTTTCACGGTTCAGGTGATATGGTGTACATGAGGTATGTTGGTACACACAGGTGTCCGATTAAATATGTGCACTTGCTGCGCAGACTTTAATCGGATAGTTGATAATACTAGCTGCTTAGGATTAAGCTGGATTATTAAATCGGGTTTTGATTTAATAATTTATATATGTATTTGTATATACGTATTCTAGTATTATTGTTCACTATTCTTTTTCTCTCTCGGCTATTCGTATTTTGGTACGAATATGCGTATATGTATTTCGGTACATGTACCGGGACGTATTCCGTATTTTGTACGGAATAGCTTCTAGAAGAAGATGCCACCTCATTTATATGATTTTCCTTTTATGGAAATTCATTTGTTTTATTAATGAGGTGGAAAAGGTGATATGACTTCAAGCATGGCATGAACATGGAATTTGGGTATGGTTTGATTTGTTTATTGTAATTTGGAAATGGAAAATGTTTCTTTTTATGGGAATGAGAGAATGGGGGGGCGGCCACTTTTAGAGGAGGGTCATTTTCATTTGTTTCCTACACACTCTCACTCTCATTCACACAAAAGAGTTAGCCATTTTCATAGTTCATCATGCCAAGATCACCTCCTCCATTCTTCTTCTATGGTTGCTCCCTTGAGCACAAGAAAAGAGAGAAAATTATAGTGACATTTTCATACACCCCCACTCTCCATCGCTAGCGACTTTGGAGCGTCGGTTGCCTCGTTTGTCGAGGCTGGAGCTTGCGCCGTTTCCCTCGGGTGGATCATCGGAGATGGAGGAAGACCGGCAACCAAACATCATCGAAGAACCGCTAGGAGCTTGGAATGAAGACCGAAGGATACGGATCAACTCGGTATAACGATTCTAACTCTTAGTTAGCTCGCTAGTATAGGGTTTAAGGTCGATCCGGAAATCGGGTAGCGGTAGCGCCGGTTTTAGAAATTTTTGTTCCACATTTTGGCCGCGTTTCGATGGCCGGGGCACTGCCGGGACCCTTTAGCCTCTGCTCCGGTGCGTCGACCCCCACGAAACCGACTACATCCTGCGTAGATATACGAAGGGGTCGGCGGAGCACATCAAGGGGCCCGTATCTTAGTCCAGAAGACGCTGCTCTAAGGGTACTATTGGCCGACGATTCACTAAGACGCTCAAAATATCATCAGAAGATGCAAAAGCTGTCAACTCTACGGCAGCATACCCCATCTTCCTGCCATCGAGCTAACGGCCCTCACCTCCCCCTGGCCGTTTGCCCAGTGGGGGATGGACATGGTGGGCCAACTCCCCACAGGTACAGGCAGGCACAAATACATCCTCGTCGTGGTGGACTACTTCACGAAGTGGATTGAGGCCGTCCTCATCAGAAAACCGGATGCTACCACGACCATCAAATTCCTGCAAAACAACGTAATCTCCCGATTCGGGATCCCGAGGTGCATCGTTACCGACCACGGGACGAATTTCAAAAATGACAAAGTCGCATCCTCAGTGCAACGAGCAGGCCAAGGTTGCTAACCGAGACGTCATCCGAGTTCTTCGAACTCGTTTAGAAGGAAGGCAGGGCAGCTGGGTCGAGAAACTACCACGGGTGTTATGGGCCTTACGCACATTGAAGAAGATGCCCACGGGAGAGACCCTTTCAGCCTCTGCTACGGTACCGAGGCAATGGTCCCAGCGGAGATAGGACTGCCCAGTTACAGAGTCGAACACTTCGATCACAAAGCAAACACCTCGGCGCTCCGGACAAATTTGGACATCTTGCTAGGGAAGAAGGACCGGGCACAGATCAAAGCCGCCGCTTATCAACAACAAACTGCTCGCTACTACAACGCCCGAGTTAAGTATCGTGCCTTCAAGACAGGAGACTTGGTCTTAAGGCGGAACGAATTCGTAGATCAGGGAAGACTACACAAGTTTTCCCCGAAGTGGGACGGCCCTTTTCTCATCTCCGAAGTATTTCCCAGTGGAGCCTACCGCTTACAAAACGAAGGGGGACGGAAGTTTCTTCGGCCCTACAACGCTGAAAAACTCAAACTATACAAATGAATGTATTTTCTTCTTTTCGAAGCAAAGTAGTTTTTATTAATTCTCCCAAGTTATAAGAGACTTCTTTCATAAATTTTGTTCTCTTTCATGATTCTGAGATCCCTAAATTCATTTCTGAGAGAAAATGCAAAATGCTAAAGGATAATAGAAAACAAAACACATCGGAAAAGAAGAATTTTATTCATTGAAAGGTATTATGGGCTCCTCAGCCTTATACAAAAAAATTAAAATTACAACAGAGGGGGTAGGGGGTCGAGAAAGCACTGCTGATGGTACTCTGAGGAGATCTCCGCCAGCCGAGCCTTAGCCACTTCATCCCGCTCCCTCTGATGCTGCCCACGGACCCGAGACGCCATGGAAGCACAAGAACTCCCGCCCGCCGGGCAAGAGTCTGCAATCTACCTATTTTGGAAACACTCCAAAAGAAGGGCTGTCGATCGATCATGTCTGTTCTTAGAGATGAGGCCGCGGACGTAGAGTGTGTGCAGCTTATCGAGTGCTTCGTCCTGCAGCTGCGGAGACAAGGCGTTGAACAAACCCGGGGACATCCTCCAAATGGCGTACATGAGCAATTGGAGGAAAGGAAACCGCCGAGGAAGTAGGCAGCCGAAGTGGTCCTCTATGCATTCGACCATCGTTCGGTACGTCTTCTCCGTGCACTCCTGATCATAGAGGTATACGTCATCGCGGGAGATGATCTCTCTGATGGAGTAGATGAGCCCGACCATTTTCAGAAATGCAACGCTGAAAGAAATCAACATACCTTCACTATTTATAGCTTCAATAGAATTCCTAAAGGTCGAAATTTGCGCGCGCATCAGTGCAAATCTCGGGATATTTTCAAATTTCCCAATACAGGGCTGTCGCGTGGCGACCAAGCCGTACCTCACGAGCCCCTACGCGGTCAATGGAAGTCGGAATGACACGAATCTTGGGGCGCCGCACCTCGCCTGTGCATTTCAGCCACGTGTCGTCTGTGACGGTCACTCTTCCAGATTTTTTACAAGTCGAGGGAGATTGAACGATGCCCTGTGAAGGCAACAAGTCTAAGAAGCCCTCCTCACAATGCCACCGAGCAGCTTCCTTGCTCGGTCAATTCTTGGAGGGTAGCTCCTATCCATCCACGCCAAGGATCGAAGCCCTCCTCACGAGACCACCGAGCATCTTCCCTGCTCGGTCAATCCCTGGCGGGTAGCTCCTGCCCATCCATGCCAAGGATTGAAAGCCCTCCTCACGAGGCCACCGAGCAGCTTCCCTGATCAGTCAATCCTTAGCGGGCACATCCTGCCCACCTACGCTAAGGATCGAACCCCTCCTCACGAGGCTACCGAGCAACTTCCCTGCTCGGTCAATCCCTGGAAGGTAGCTCCTACCCATCCACGCCAAGGATTGAAAGCCTTCCTCACGTGGCCACCGAACAGCTTCCCTGCTCGGTCAATCCTTAGCGGGCACATCCGGCCCACCTATGCTAAGGATCAAAGCCCTCCTCATAAGGCCACCGGGTAGCTTCCCTGCTCGGTCAATCCCTGGCGGGTAGCTCCTACCCATCCACGCCAACGATCGAAAGCCCTCCTTACGAGGCCACCGAACAGCTTCCGTACTCGATCAATCCTTAGCAGGCACATCCTTCCCACCTATGCTAAGGATCGAAGCCCTCCTCACGAGGCCACCGAGTAGTTTCCCTGCTCGGTCAATCCTTAGCATGCACATCGTGCCTACCTACGCCAAGGATCAACACCCCACCAAAGGGCAACCGCGCAAATCCCTACTCAGCCAACCTCCGAGTGGTGAATTCTTACTGCCCCAAGATGGAGGTCTGGGAACCGCGTAAAGGGAGGACCCGTCGACGCCGACCAACTCTGACCTGGCTGTTGTGCACCTAACGCTAAGAACCGACTCTAAGGAATGGCTTACACTCCATCCTACTCGGAGGAGTCTCCCGATGTATCCTGAGTAAACGATCGCCGCTTCCACTTCGGGGTGGGAGGACACTGGCCTTCCTGTACTTGACAACTAGTCGGCTTACACTCGACGCGCGATCGTCATCTAAAAGGTTGGTCATTGACCCACAGCCTGACATTTACATCGAGGAAGAGACCGACAAACTCGAGTACTCACAGAAGAAAAACATTGCCATGCAGAGGAAGATAAACTCAGTTTTATTTATGTTCTAAAAAGCCTTTATAGGATATCCGGGGCTCCTCGGCCTTACAAAAATTGCTCAGGGGCTTACAAAAATTTTCGTAGCCAAAAGAAAAGGAAAGGGAGGAGCTCAGGCAGCAGGCTCAACCGGGACCTCTCCTTGTTCGGCACCGCCCTCAGGGGCCGGGATTTCTGCTTCCGTAGCCGCCCCGCCTCCGTCGCTAGCCACCTGCGGCGTTTCTACCGAGAGAGGGACCCGAGCTCGGAGCTCACCGTCCGCAAACTCCGGCATCAAGGGATTCATGCCAAACGATGGCAGAGGATTCGCCGAGGTCAATGTAGAACTGGTTAGACGCTTTGTATGCGTCCACTGACTTACGGGCCCGAAGCTCAGCGATCTTCGCCTCCTTAAGCGCAGCCTCGGTCTCCCTCTTGCTAGCGTCCTTCGCCTTCTTCTAAGACGTGGCGCTTGCCCAGCTCCTCCAACTTGCCCTTCATGGCTTGGTGGGACTCACCCAAGAGCCGGTAGGACTCCTGGCTCTTGGAGAGCATGAGCTCCCCAACGGCCAACCGGGTCTCAAGGGCGGCCATCTTCTTCTTCTCCTGCAGCAGCTGGAGGTGCAGGTCTTCTGCCTCCGAAGACGATTCCCCGCCTTCTTCATGGCCAGGGCGATCTCCTCAGCTTCCATGTTGATGATGAGGGCGCAATGTTGGAGGACCTAAGAAAAGCAACAGATGGATTTGGAAGTGTCCGGGCTAAGAAAGGTAAATTAAGACAACAATTAAACGAATACCGACCTGAACAGCCTCCTGAGCGATGTCGGCCACTTGGGCCTTCAGGGTCCCCCGCGGAATCTTTCCCCCGGCCGACTGCTCCATATCCGCGAGCAAGTTGTCGACGATGGAAAGCCCTGAGGGGGCCACGAGGCAGACATCCCCCTCCTGCACCGTAATCCCCTCGGGGATGTCAGTCGACGGCGTGCTGGAGACCGTCCTTTTCTTCTTGAGGGGGACTTTGGTCACCTCCTCCTCCTCCTCCCTCGCCCCCGGTTCCAGGTCTCGGGCGTGCTTCTGAATGCCCCCATGATGGTCATTGGGGGCCTGGAGCGCTGCGGAGGACTTCGCCGGTGGGGACGGTTTCAGGGGCGAGCTCGGGCCTGCTCGGGACATGACCACGCCCCCGGCCTTCTTCTGGGCCGTGGTGGATATGGCAGCTAGAATTTTGGACCGGTCCATGTGTCCTACAAAGGGAGAAAGCACAGAGAAGTTAGTGATGCAAGAAGGGCAAAAAGTAAATTGCTCAAGTCTAAGCAGGTCTCCCAATCTCCTAACTTACCCACGAAGTCTGCGGGGCTGAGCCTTGTCCATCTAAGGACCTACTCGGAAAGGAGGACGTTGTCCCGCCGGATCGGCTCCCACATGGATACCGCCCTCACCTTGGGCGAGGACAACTGCTTCACCTTTGGACAATTGTCCATGTGCCACTGTGTAGGCATGGACCAATCCTCACCCTCGGGTGGCCCGACGAAAATGAACTTTTCCTTCCATTCGTGAATGGAGGAAGGAACGACTAACAAACCCGACCCGGCCGCCCTACCCATAAGCTTTTTAAAAGAAAAGTACACCCAGCTCGGCTCACTCTTGCTGGTGCCAGGGTGATTCCTGTAGCAGAGGAAGGAAGTGAGAAGGGTCAAGCTGAGGGGGATATCCTTGAGTTTCAACTGGACCAGAAACTCGAGGAGGATTCTCCACATGTTTTGCGCTATCTGGCCCAAGGCCAGTTGGAAGCAATGAAGTACCTCACATACTTCGGTTGGAAAGGGCGGACGCATCCCAGCCTAGAATGCATCCAAGTACAGATCAATCTCCTTGCTCTGCACCTGATCCACCCTCTCGTCCGCCATAGCTAAACGTAGCGAATAGTTAGGGGGAATGTGGAAGCAAGCCTGAATCCCAGTAAGCTCGTCCACGTTTCTCAAGATGGAGGGTGCATCATGAGCGTTCCCGATGCGCACCTTGGGGACCCTTGCTGTCACCTGGCGACGAGCGGTATGGGTAGCCCTGACTCTACGGGGGAGGCCCGATGATGAGGAAGTAGCAAGGGAACCATCTCGGGAAGAAGTGGAAGACTCCTTAGACTCTACCATCTCAACAAACTCCTCAGAAGAAAACATCTAACCTGATTCAGAGGAAGAGGGAATTCTCCGAGGAAAAAGCGTGAAGGATACGATCTAAAGGATGGAGCACCGAGCAATCTCTCGCAACAAAGGAAAATAGTGGTGAAAATATGAACCCTAGGAGGATCCCACTCTTATTTATACTGCTTAGGGGGACGCATCCTATGGCTCAAATCGTTTCCCGCCAAAACGAAGCTTCGCGTCCACCAGCCGTCGACGCCCCACGTGTCGAACGACTATTGAAGACGTCTCTACAGGCGCAGGCGACAGTAACAGCCTGTCACATCCGCTAATCCATGTCAGACGCATGGTCTGCGCCTCAACAGACATGCAAGCGAATCGGCGCTCCTCTTTAAATGCACGATCCTTTCCCCTGATCTGCTGACATCATCTAAGATACGCGCGGGAATCTAAACGCTCGGGACGTGCCAATTGGGATCATACATCTAAACGGCGCGACTGCCCTACACCAAGTCACCACAGAAATTCGCACCAAAAGATTCTTGACTGCTGACTGTGCCGAGTCACCGAGCAGACCACTCTCGACCCGACCCATAAATTGGTCGGGACGAGAGTAGGGGGCTAATGATGATACTCGTAAGTGGGAACTCCCCAGATCATGACACGTGGCAGATTACGTGTCCCGGGGCTCACGGAAATAGGGCAAGCACCATACATTGGAGACATCCCCCGGGCAACCATCCCAAGGCACGACCCAACCTTCAATGGATCCCTGAACACTCCTATGCTCTTCTTACAAATAACCATCGGCTCGCTTCCAAGCCTCTTACATGTTGAGCTTCCTCAGCCCTCCCTGCTCACCTCTGAGCTATCACAGAACCGAGCTTTCTCGGCCGCCCGCTCGCCTCCGAGCCTCTTGTCGAGCTAAGCCTCCCCGGTTCTACCGAGCAACCAAGAACATAGAGCCCAAGCGCCTCTGCTACGGCTCCACGTATCTCGCCAAAGGCGAGATATCCGCCACCCAACATCCCGCGTTCCGCGCCGTCGTATCCTTCCATTAACGAGCATATATTGTCATTAATGAGGGATCCCGTCATTCACGCAGGCGTAACGCCAGGAGCGTAACCGACGGCGAAGATCTCACGCCAGCTCGCTCCATGCGACCACTATAAAAACTCCTCTCTCAAACGACTCAGGTAACGCAATTTTATTCCAATAAGCCGCTACTTTGCCTAAATTCCTCGGCCAACTTAATCGTCGGAGGGTCCATGGTGGCACAACTACCCGGGGACTTCTTTTGCAGATAGCTCGACTTCACCTCATAACAAGCCCACTGAAATCCACACGCTTAAGGAGGTAACCCTCAACATCAATCTCAGCCATTCACCAAAGCTCGCGACTGATCGACGGAGGACAACATCTGAAGGAGATCCAAACCTCCATCACACCTTAACCTTAATTCTTGCACTGCACTCCGTCACCATCACCGTCATCACCATCTCGCCGTCGCCGATAGCACTTAGGCCAACCTTCTTCATATGATTCATATCTTTATCTTCAACTTAGCTCTAACCTTAGCCTCGGCTTTGACGAGTCGACCTACACTCGCCTCTGCCATGCTGGCCTTGTTGATCTTCGTCAATCCTCATCCTAACCTCGTTGATATTCGCATAGCCTCTCCATCATCTTCATCAACTACTCCGTCATCTCTGCAGCCTTCATCTCTCATCTTTGTTCCTGACCATCCTTACCCAATGACGACGACCTCCTCCACTTGTCGTTGTTGACCCCGAACATGCCGGTGTCACCATCATTTATTTAGTTAAGAATTTATAATTATATTAAATTTTTTAATAATATAATTAATAAATATTTAATATAATTAATTATATTCATTAAAGTTACAAAATGGGCATTTTCTATACACGTAGTTATCATAGTTAAGTGTTGACCATTAGTCATGTTATTTAGCTATTAACGGGTCATGTGACACCACATTTGGCCGATTATAATTTTATACTAAATTATCCGTCTTGATTTCATTATATCAACTCTTTTATCGCAAATTTCGATTCAATTTCAATTTGAGGCTTGTTCTACAGATCCTCAAACTAAAGTCTCAGCCTCCAAATTAAAGCAAGATGCCCACTAAACGGCACTAGGAGTATGTCTTACTTTAAACGCTTATAGAGAGTCCGTATTTTTATTAAAATATATTAGGGTTGTAGGGTTCCTAGGCACGCTAATGAGGATCCACAAGGCATCGACCATGCCAAATTCAAAAATTTAGGTGCCGAGAAACCCTAATACGGATCGTTAACTAGAAATTAGGCGAAACTACAAGCTACTAAACTGCTTTAGTACTAAGTGAATGGAAATACAACCTTTGTAGATCCGGTCCACCACTTCTTTAGCTCCGTGATGACGTCCCTTCGCTGCGATCACCGGGATCCCGGATTCTAGCGATGGTTTCGTCGGGGAAATAAGCGGGCTAGGTCGTTGACTTCGATGCCGAAGATGATCTACGTTGAGGCAACTCAAACTCAAGCTCCACCTTCACTAAGTCATGAAACTTGTGAAGAAAACACCCTATACTACATGGCAAGTGGTAGAGGATGAAGAAATAGGAAGTGGGTTCACTTTTGATTTGGATTTCTCACTTGGATTCATCACTTGAAAATTTCTAACAAAGGTTTTCTTTCTTCATCAAGAAGAAGAAGAAGAAAGAAATGAAAAATGAATGAATTCCTAAAATAGAAAATCAAGTGATGCCTTATCATAATGCAACCATGGGTGAGGCTAACACATGTAGAGAATAAACTAGGGTTTAGGTTTAATGATTAGGTTAAGGCAAAAGACAAAATGGCTTGACTTATGAAAGCTTCATGAAGTTTCAAGAGAAAAACAAAGAATGCCACCATTTTATTTTTTGCCAAAATGAATAAATAAAATAAATAAAATGAATAAGTGAATAATTCAAAACCCTAACCATTAACCTAAGCATGGTGTATAGCATACACTCACCCAAGTTTGCATGTATCATCAAACATGATAAAAACTAGTGCACAAACATATATCATATACACAATGTGCACAATCAAGTGAGAAAATAATCCTAAGTGAACCAATACTAGTTAATATAAAGTAATATATCAAATATATAATTATACATTAAATCATTAAATCAACACTTGATTTAACGATCCGGTCATATCGCATATGACCGACTAATATCCAATGTATCGACTTATCGAATCATTCTCGATTCGATAACCAGGTTATATCGCATACAACCAATCGATACATTCATTGCGAGAATAGAATACGGTATCACATACATGCATTATTCTTGGTCCCGCACATATCTCATATGCGCTCCTATTTCGTTTCGTTTGAGCCAGGAAACCTC
Source organism: Agapanthus africanus (assembly GCA_030015575.1). NCBI lineage: Eukaryota > Viridiplantae > Streptophyta > Magnoliopsida > Asparagales > Amaryllidaceae > Agapanthus > Agapanthus africanus. The sequence continues at coordinate 285,965,870 of CM057341.1, read as the reverse complement.
TGTGTAGGACTCTAAAGACCCGTCAATACGCCGGCAGCAGGTGATGATCATATCAAACACCCACAAGCCGCAAGCGGTCTGCTAAACGTAACGGCCACCTGGGTATTGAGCGATCAGAAGATCAACGAGCAAGCCTGCTCACACTCCTGTGAATCTAACCAGCAACACTTACCGTACAGTCCGGTCTGTTCGTCTGATATGTCGCATATCTCGCCTAGGGTTGGTAAACGTCAAACCCCAGCAGCTCGATAAGTCGTGTCGATATGAGGTCTATAACAGTTTGAGAAACTACTGATAACACTTACCAGTAAATCTCAGCAACCCTGGCCAGGGATTTCCGGTTATAGTTAATCGAACACGGCGCAACATCAACTCCCTATACCGGGAGAGACGAATCCCCTCCTATCGCTCATTGCCTCCATGTGATTCGGGACTGTACCCAAAAACCACCGTTTTGCACGCTCTCTTAGACATGGTAAGGTGGAAATCAAAGCACAGTGGGAATCATACAAGACTCTATGACGATCTCGGGTCAACAGACTACTCTGTACCAGTGTCACCAGAGAACTGCCATCTGACATGAGGTATAATACCATCTGGGAGTTCTCGGCGAGTCCGTCCAGTGTACCCAGTCTCCACTAAGCACCCGTATATCATCTCTGATTTCAAACACCAATGGATATGGGATCATCCCTCGCCCATCTGTATGGGTCGAGAAGGTACACGCTAGTCTACTCTGGTATATCGATGCCCCGTCTCGATACACCCACGACTAGGGACTTTGAAGGATGTACTTATGGACTACCATGTCCCCACTAGTATGATCCGCATCATAGTCCAGGTAGTCAAGTACACATCCTAAGGGCTTTACCAATATGTAACAGAGAGACAATCAGTGTACACGTTAAGGTAAAGAGCAACCAGATAGCATACTATCATGTCGAGCAAGAAAGTCCTTCCTATATATGTCCAAGTATCCACTACAATATACATCCTATGTATAGTAATGGCCTCTAGGGCATACATATAACTAACAATCTCCCACTTGCACTAGGGCCATCTGATAGCAGTGGTTGTAGTATCTCATACTCAACCATCCCATAAAAGTCTCTTTCTGGGAAAAGGCCTTTGTGAGTGGATCCCCCGTGTTGTCCTCTGAGTCTACTCTCCTAACCTCAATCACCCTGGAGATCAACTATCTCCATGATCAGGTGATACTTGCCTTAGAATATGTCTGGATCACTGATGGGACGGGCGTTCCTCGACATAAGCCACAACTCCATTGTCACACAATGGAGGGAAAAAAGTTCATCTCATGAACTAATATACATCCAGACTGCCTCTTTGGTAGCATCTTAAGTAGTGATGTATCCAGCCTTTATCGTCTAGTTTGCCACGGTATCTAGCTTGGAACTCTTCCAACATACCGTCCCTTTACTGGGGGTAAAGACAATGCCTGTGACTGACTTTCAGTCATCCTTATCACTCTGGAACCTTTCCAGTGATTCTCTCCAGGATCAATTGATACCATCTCACTACAACTAGTGAGTATGCTAATATCCAATTAGATCTATCTCATAGATCCAAAACCTAGGATTTAGCAGGTATCACTTTGATTCTATATGGAGAATCCTTGTGATAAGCAGAGATTGATCGAGCGTAGCATAGCAAACTCCTTCCCTGTCAAGAGTATGTCATCCACGTACTCTACGAGGATCACCACCATACTCCCTACTACCTTTTTGTATATACAAGATTCATCTACCATTTTGATGATGTCAAACTCTTTGACTATCTCATCAAAACAGATGTTCCAACTCCGCGATGCCTGCTTTAATCTTATAAAGCATCTTGTACACGTTTCCGCTGCTCCCACTGTCTACGAAGCCCTCTGACTGTGTACTTATAGACTCTCTCTTCTAAAATATCATTTAGAAGAGCAGTCATGACACCCAACCGCCAGATATCGTAGTCATGGTATGTAGCCGTGGCAAGTAGGATCCGGATGGACTTAAGCATAGCCACTGGAAAAGATTTCATCATTATTAGCCATAACTGGTCTACGATGCAAATCTTTAACAAGTCTAGCTTTGAAAGTCTCAACCTTTCCATGTACACCAAGTAATCTTCTCAAGATATACTTGCTCCTGATGGGGATTTAACCCTTCAGATAAAGCAACCAAAGTCCATACTTTGTTGGTGTATAAGGATTCCATCTCAGATCACTAAGCATCCAGCCATTCTTATAGAGTCTTACTCCTGATGGCCAGCTCGAAACTAGTTGGGTCATCATCTCATGATGCAATCCTCGCTCCCACTATCATAGAGAAACCGAAGTATCTCTCAGGTGGGTGAGGAACCCTACTAGATCGGCGGAGAGGCTGAGGTTCGTTGGTTACTATTGAATCCTTTGGTTCTATCAAATCATCTGCTGTAGTTTGTATAGCTGGAACCTTTCCAGTTCTACATTACAGACCTTGCCTCGAGCTTGTCCGGATTTTGCTTTTAGACATAGGCCGGTCAACCCCAAATCTTAACTAGCTTAAGACATGGGCTCTTCCCATACCATATCTCATATGAAGTGGTAGGCTGTGATCTGATTCGAACCTAATTCAATAAGTATGCAACTTCTCAAGTGCATAACGCCCAAAAGGAAACAGGTAACTCAGTAGTACTCATCATAGAGCGCACCATATCGAATAGGGTGCAATTGCTCCACCCCGATATACCATGGTGCTATGGTGTATACGGAGGAGTAATGCTGAGAGAGAATCTCATTCTCCTTTAGAATAGTCTAGGAATTCTATGCACAAGTATTCTCCTCCTTGATCTCATCAAAAGACATAATACTTATACCCGTATTGGTTCTCTACTTCTAACTTATATTCTGTGAATATCTCAAAAGGTTTGGACTTGTGTTTCAACGGGAACATATGATTGAATCTTGAGAGATCATCAGAGAATGTAATGAAGTACAAAGAACCGGTCCTGGCATGTGTAGACGGGGGACCTTACATACATCATCATGTATCAGTCCCAAGAGTTTACTAACTCTTTCTCTGTTTCCAACAAACAGAGCTATGGTCATCTTATCTTTGTGACATGACTGGCAAGTTTCACAAGATGTAAATTCAAACTCATTTAAATATGCATCTAAAATGTAACTTCAGCCAGTCGGATCGCATTGATATGACCTTGTCTACAATGTCTCAAGAAGGATTCATTCATTTCTGAACTCTTCCTCTTGTGTGTGTTCCATATATTAAGAACTGTAGTTCGATTTAGAACATCAGCGCTTTTAGATAACGTGCCTGAACCGATCAACTTTTGATATAGGAAATGTTCAAAACATTATCCAACAATACAAAATTTTATCATTTCTTTACTAATAAAGAGACGGATATGATTTTGTATATCAGGTTCGGTATCTAATAACATTCGTTCAGAATCAATGTATTTGGAATACAGGGTGACAGTGACCAACAGACTTGGCTGCAACACTTGCACCGTTTTCTGTCTCATGAAACTTATCACCCGTTCTCAGTTCTCTACCTTTCTGTAGCCCTATGTATCAGATTATATATCTGGGATCCTGATCCGGTATCTAATACCCAGGACATAGAGGATACAGAGAAACAGTTCTTTGTAATGAACACACCCGAAGGAGATGCATCATATGCACTTTCTTCGTTTGGGCGGCACGGGAAATCTGGTATTCCCCAATTTCCTGCTCTGTCTTATAACAATTATAAGTTAGAGCGGGACCAACGTTCCCCAGCTCAGTATAACAAGCGGGTTCGGTCAATACATCCGTATTATTATCTTGATTAAGGCGTGATATGGTCTCTACCTGGAGAGAGAGAGAAGAAAACACTCTGCGTGCACTCTTGCAAGATTAGATTGGTTATAATTTTATCTAATTAGGATGGCTCCCACTGTTTTAATCAAATCTTCCTTCAAACCCTAAAAGGAAAGACTAGCCGGGATTAATTACACACTACAAGTTCGCCAATCTTTCAGCCAGGCCAGTGTCGGTACTTTGAGGGAGGCCCCCCGTGCTTTCGCACGATCCTAATTAATGTAATCCTTGTTTTCCCAAAGGCGTAACCTCGTTAACACCTTTCTAGACACCTACTTGATCGGCTAATTGTAATGTGTAAAACTCTCCCAGGAGTAAATCTTACTCGCAGCGGGTATCGGGATCCAACTATCTCATAGAAGGTATGCAATCTCATTGCAAATTTCAACACTTGAAATTCTTGATAATTTTTTTTTGCCCCTAGCGTCCTATGACCTTGACGCAGGCCAATAAATCATAGTCCGCTAGTCAAGTTCAACCCGTCATTTCTTGATTGAATTAAACCCACCCGCACGACCCTTGACGCAGGCCAACAAAGTCGCACGACTACCCTAATCCAATCTACATCATATGCATAAACAGATAAATACTAGTTAGCTACCGCACACTACGCCTTGACGCAGGCCAACAAACGTAGCACGAATACTAAGTAGGACTTATCTGAAATGACGGAGGGCTACGACAGGTTTTTCTGAAAACCTATTGCGTAATGAACTTGATATCGTTGTAGAATCAAATGATTTTAAAATGGAGTGTTTTTGAGGCTTTTCTAGTTTTGCTAAAGGGGTCACTCCCGGTGAAGGGATCGTCGGCCCTTTCCTCGTCGAATGAGGTGCGGGATATATCATATATATCACTGTGTAAAGCAGAAACTATAGAAGCTATCAAAAGACAAACCGAGTATGTAGTATCTGCCAGTTATTGCTAAAGGGGTCACTTCCGGTGAAGGGATCGTCAGCCCTTTCCTCATCGAATAAGGTGCAGAATATATCATATATACCGCTGTGCAAAGCAAGAACTGTAGCTACCTGTTTTATTTTTGAAATTCGATTCCACAATATCTTTAGGTTTCTTTTCTTCCATTAATCACATTAATGAAGTCTCATCATTTAAGCACATAAATATCACAGATAAATATAACGTACGCTTATGCCAGCCGCATTCGCCTCGATGTCCCGTCTGCACCGTTAGGTTAGGTAACTAACACCAGAGCGAGGCAGAGCTAGCGCGGGTGTAAAACATAAGCAACGTCTATATAATATATCATATATACTATATACAATATCTATCTGAACAAATCACATGATCACATCACAGATAACGCAGCAGAAAATATCATATGAAACATTGGATATACTAGGACGTCCGTGTTTTCAATACGAGCCAGTATAAAACACAGATTCTACGGTCGCGATGAATAGCCAAACCCACACCCCAAGACCCCTACGAGAGCGGCAAGCAACCCTACCAATTCTAGAGTTAGGAGACCCGGACTCGACTCCTCGAGTTGGTCTCCCACTGGACTCCAGAACCCGGTTACTTGTGCTCCCCTCCTTGGGTCTATCCTAGTGCGGAAAAGTAAATAATATACAAAGGTGACATCTTCCGCAACCTGGAAGTGCCCCAATAAAAGAATATTACATACAAGTTTTTACATGAATGAAAATGAAAAACACCCATCTCACATAAAAAAAACCCGGCTATTCAAACACGACGATCCAATATAACATATCCAGCAACACATAACATCTCATGTCATCAACGTAAGTAAATATGCCCATCCCAATTGTCGTTGACATATAGCAACGAAACCGGCGAGATCACATATTACACTTACGGTCACAGAAAAGAAAGTGTAAAACTACAACAGTTGGAATCCGCAACCTGCATAGACATCGCATGCCTAACCAAATGAATTCCTTAGATATCGCATGCCTAACAATTATAAATCCCGCATTTTAGTCTCATTATTGAAAACTCTTTTCAATATCAAGTCGGGCAATTCAACAAGATTCCCGACATCCTGATCGAATGCTTGTCGCAAACTTTAGTAGACGGTCGCACCCCCGATACCGTCGACGAAGTGCACCAAGGCGGAACACCGCTACCGCGAGCACCCGAACGGATGCTTTCGGCGACGGGGTTCTCCTACAGTCACTTGGTCGGGGCTAAGGGGTGTAGCCGTCTATTAAGTTTATCCGGCGAGTATCCGCGTACGCTACGTGATTGCAACGGACTTTTGATCGCATCAAAATTCCGTGGCAACCGATCAAGTGAGACTAAACTGCTATGTTTATAACATTCAAATCAGTTATCTCATAACTCCTTGTGGGTTCCAAATATTGTATCACATTCCGGATAAATAGAAAATGTTGAACTTTCTGATCGAACAATCAAACACCCAAGTTTTCCCGGAACATCTCAACACATGAAATAAGTTTAAAAACATTCACTTCATGCCACAGTACCAACGGTCCAGCCGTAGAAGGGTCAAGCCAACACCTCACATGTAGTACGCCGTACTGCCCCAAACCCTAAAGTTCAAAGAGCAGTTCAAGACGGTCACATAATCGAGTTAAGGTTTGTTGTCTTCTAAAGGGTCCATCGCGTTACTTGCACTACTTAGAACGTTCTTAAACTACGGAAAGTTCCAACACTTGGAAATTTCCCGACAGGGGAAAAAGTGGGTATTTATATCCGGTCAAACTTTTTAACATGTTCTAAAATATCCTGAAAAACAATAACGAATTTAAAATTCCCGATCGAATCGACGATTACAAAATAAACCCCAGAATACTCAACACTTGAGTCAGAATAAAAATACCCATAAAATTTAAGTCACAGAAATAGGAATTATAGTGAAAAGAAAAGTACCTAACACCCCTTTACTGCCGCGGATCCGCGGCTCAAGCGTGCTATGGCCGCGGTTCCGCGTTGGTTTGGACGTATTAGGTTCGTGTATTTCACCATAATTCTTATAGTAGCCTGCTGAATTTTTTAGCTATTTTTAATTCTGGAAAATCCCAGATTTTGAAAAATGACCGGAGAGGGGGTTAAATTGATGTTTCTCGGTTCGTTCGAAGTTTTAACTTCATTAACACATCGCCTAATGCTCTAGCTAGGCTCTGATACCACTGTAGGATTCCTAGGCATGCTAATGAGGTTCCACAAGGCATCGACCATGCCAAATTCAAAAATTTAGGTGCCGAGAAACCCTAATACGGATCGTTAACTAGAAATTAGGCGAAACTACAAGCTACTAAACTGCTTTAGTACTAAGTGAATGGAAATACAACCTTTGTAGATCCGGTCCACCACTTCTTTAGCTCCGTAATGACGTCCCTTCGCTGCGATCACCGGGATCCCGGACTCTAGCGATGGTTTCGTCGGGGAAATGAGCGGGCTAGGTCGTTGACTTCGATGCCGAAGATGATCTACGTCGAGGCAACTCAAACTCAAGCTCCACCTTCACTAAGTCATAAAACTTGTGAAGAAAACACCCTATACTACATGGCAAGTGTTAGAGGATGAAGAAATAGGAAGTGGGTTCACTTTTGATTTGGATTTCTCACTTGGATTCATCACTTGAAAATTTCTAGCAAAGGTTTTCTTTCTTCATCAAGAAGAAGAAGAAGAAAGAAATGAAAAATGAATGAATTCCTAAAATAGAAAATCAAGTGATGCCTTATCATAATGCAACCATGGGTGAGGCTAACACATGTAGAGAATAAACTAGGGTTTAGGTTTAATGATTAGGTTAAGGCAAAAGACAAAATGGCTTGACTTATGAAAGCTTCATGAAGCTTCAAGAGAAAAACAAAGAATGCCACCATTTTATTTTTTACCAAAATGAATAAAGAAAATAAATAAAATGAATAAGTGAATAATTCAAAACCCTAACCATTAACCTAAGCATGGTGTATAGCATACACTCACCCAAGTTTGCATGTATCATCAAACTTGATAAAAACTAGTGCACAAACATATATCATATACACAATGTGCACAATCAAGTGAGAAAATAATCCTAAGTGAACCAATACTAGTTAATGTAAAGTAATATATCAAATATATAATTATACATTAAATCATTAAATCGACACTTGATTTAACGATCCGGTCATATCGCATATGACCGACTAATATCCAATGTATCGACTTATCGAATCATTCTCGATTCGGTAACTAGGTTATATCGCATACAACCAATCGATACATTCATTGCGAGAATAGAATACGGTATCACATACACGCATTATTCTTGGTCCCGCACATATCTCATATGCGCTCCTATTTCGTTTTGCTTGAGCCAGGAAACCTCTGTGTAGGACTCTAAAGACTCGTCAATACGCCGGCAGCAGGTGATGATCATATCAAACACCCACAAGCCGCAAACGGTCTGCTAAATGTAACGGCCACCCGGGTATTGAGCGATCAGAAGATCAACGAGCAAGCCCGCTCACACTCCTGTGAATCCAACCAGCAACACTTACCGTACAGTCCGGTCTGTTCGTCTGATATATCGCATATCTCGCCTAGGGGTGGTAAACGTCAGACCCCAGCAGCTCGATAAGTCGTGTCGATATGAGGTCTATAACAGTTTGAGAAACTACTGGTAACACTTACCAGTAAATCTCAGCAACCCTGGCTAAGGATTTCCAGTTATAGCCAATCGAACACAACACAACATCAACTCCCTATACCGGGAGAGACGAATCCCCTCCTATCGCTCATTGCCTCCATGTGATTCGGGACTGTACCCAAAAACCACCATTTTGCATGCCCTCTTGGACGTGGTAAGGTGGAAATCAAAGCACAGTGGGAATCACACAAGACTCTATGACGATCTCGGGTCAACAGACTACTCTGTACCAGTGTCACCAGAGAACTGCCATCTGACGTGAGGTATAATACCATCTGGGAGTTCTCGGCGAGTCCGTCCAGTGTACACAGTCTCCACTAAGCACCCGTATATCATCTCTGATGTCAAACACAATGGATATGGGATCATCCATCGCCCATCTGTATAGGTCGAGAAGGTACACGCTAGTCTACTCTGGTATATCGATGCCCTGTCTCGATACACCCACGACTAGGGACTTTGAAGGATGTACTTATGGACTACCATGTCCCCACTAGTATGATCCGCATCATAGTCCAGGTAGTCAAGTACACATCCTAAGGGCTTTACCAATATGTAACAGAGAAACAATCAGTGTACACGTTAAGATAAAGAGCAACCAGATAGCATACTATCATGTCGAGCAAGAAAGTCCTCCCTATATATGTCCAAACATCCACTACAATATACATCCTATGTATAGTAATGGCCTCTAGGGCATACATATAACTAACAAGGGTTTTCTTAGGTATGGGAGGAAGGCGAGCAAGAATAAGCACACAACACAAATATTTAACGTGGTTCGACCAACGGTCTACATCTACGGGGCAAATATTAGAATCTCTTTATTAATGATCAAGAATACCGGTACATTTTATATTCTCTCTCATCCCGCTTCACATCTTAACGCACATACAAACACAAAAACTACTCTTGGTAAATCCCTCCACCTTCACTTGTGGATGGCTACCCTTCTCTTCTGCCTTCGTCTCTTCATACAAATATAAAGGCTACTCTTCTGATGCTCCACCTTCACCTGTAGATGACTAACCATCGCATTTACCTTTTGGTCACTTTTCTCTGATGAGACTCTTCTATTTATATAGCACAAAATAATAGATTTCCTACTACAATTAAGATCTCATCAAATTTTCAAAACAAATCTTCAAATATCTCTTCATAAATCTTCAAATAAATCTCCAAATAAGTCTTTTCGAAGTAATCTTCAAATATTTCTCCAACAAACTTTCCTAAAAGACGCCAGAACTGTTCGACAGATGTCTCAAACAAAAATGCTCTGACATCTGCCTACGTTCTAGATTTCTGAATTCTTCTTCTTCAGACGTCCGAAACTTTGAGGTTCAGACATCTGACGTCTCTCTGCTGTTGAATACAGGTCAGTTTTCATAATAATCTCCATCTTGACCTGTACTCAACAAACCATCTTCTATCTTTTTTTCACTTTTCTCAGATATTATAAATATTCAAAAAGTGAGGATTGGTTGATCAAATGATATGATCAAATAATAAGGTAAGAGAAATTACTTAGTTATTAATTTTAATAACAAATGGGAATATGAGATTTTGAATTATTCTACAACTATACTATCATCCTATCATGGCAATATGAAACCATATCATATACTATAGTATAGTTAAGTAAAAACAATTCTCTTTTCAACGTGGTACGGCCGCTTCTTCTTTTCTTCAAAGCTCCACCTTGATCCGAACTTCCTCCATGTCATCTTCTGTTTACCGCCGCAGAAACTTAACATTCTCTCTTGGATCTTTAAACCAACACTTTCGAAATTACAATCTAAGAAGATGAGCGGACACAAGCGTTATCATCCACCGTAAGTTTAGACCATAGAATCGAATATCCTTCAGTTCCCTACGCTCTGATACCAATTGTTATGGTTTTTACCAGGCATGCAAGGAAGACGAGCAAAAATAAGAACACGTAACACAAATATTTAACGTGGTTCAACCAACGACCTACATCCACGGAGCAAACATGATAATTTCTTCATTAATGATCAAGAATATCGGTACACTTTATATTCTCTCTCATCCCGCTTCACATCTCAACGCTCATACAAAAACATAGACCACTCTTGGTAAATCTCTCCACCTTCACCTGTGGATAACTACCCATTGTTGAATATAGTGCCCTCAAGGAAATTATTATGATCGCAAGTAGGAGATTATGATAATTGAGGGAGGACCTATACAGGTATAACAGTCTTACTCGAGATGATAGTATACTATCTGGTTTATCTTCATTATTGATGAAGCCCGTAGGATTGTTGCTTGACAACCAGCATTATGATGGCGATCATATATATGGGAGCTGGGTTATCCATAAGCACATCCTTAAATGTCCATAGTCGTGGGATTATCGACACTGGGCATCGATATTCCAGAGTAAACTAGTGTATACGCTTCGAGACCCCGACGAGGGGCGGTGGCCGGTCTCACAAGCCATTGGTGTTGTGTCACCTAAGATAGTATATAGATGCCCACTAGAGGTGAGTACACTGGATGGACTCACCGAGAACTTCTAGATGGTATTATACCTATCGTCAGATGGAAGTTCTCAGATGGCATGAGTACCGCTTAGTCGTTTGACCTGAAGTCGTCATTTGTCTCGTGTGAGTACCCACTGTACTTTGATTACTACCCTACCATGGCTCAAAAGAGTCGTGCAAACAGGTTTTAGTTGGGTACAGTCCCGAACCAGATGGGGGCAGTGATCGACTGTCAAGAATTCGTCTCTCCTGGTATTAGGAGTCGATGTCGTGTTGTGTACATTTGGCTATCACTAGAAATCCGTGGTCACGATAGGTGAGATTTACTGATAATTGATCAGTAGTATCTCAGTTGGTGATGAGCTTGACTCAGACACGACTTATCGGGTTAGTAGGGATCTGACGTTTTCCACCCCCTAAACCCGATATGCGATACTCTTTGACGAAGAGACCGGATTGTACAGAGATTGTCACATTCAGACTCAGTAGGGTAAGGACACACTTGATTGTCGACCGCCCTTTCAATAAGTACCTGGGTAGCCGTTTCGTACAGCTAGTGCCGCTGACGTGCTTGTGGTTAAACCCACTGCTAGTATATTGTCGAGTCTTTAGAGTCCCACACAGAGGGTTTTTTCGGTTCATGCTACGGATCTAGGATCCGTACAGTAGTACGTGCAGGGGTCTGATTAAATACGTGTACACGATACATGGACTTTAATCAGACGGTTGATAATACCAGCCGGCTTAGGATTAAACCGGATTATTAAATCGAGTTTTGATTTAATAATTTATATATGTATTTTTGATACATATATTTTAGTATTATTGTTCACTATTTATTTTCTCTTTGGTGCTATCCATATTTTTATACGGATTTGCGTATATGTAGCGATACATATACTAGGTAAAATATTCCGTATTTATACGGGAATGCTTCTATAAAGACACCTCATATTTGATTTTCTTTGTTTTGGAAAATTAAATTGGCAATGAGGTGACATAAGCATAGTCAAGAGGAATGGCTTGCATTTATTGTGCGCATTATTTTGACGCATGGTTGAAAAATGTATATACTTATAACCATTCTTTTGGATCATGAGGAGAGACTTGAGGATGAGTTTTTTTGGGGGGTTGTTGCTTCATGCTTCATATTCCTCACTAGCTCCATGGATGCTTCCTCTTCTCTTTCACCTTCTTCTTCTTGCTCTCCATTTTGAGTATAGATTTAGAGAGAAATTTTTAGTGGATTATTCCTATATCACCGACCATCCAAACCTAGCAACTTTAGATCGTCGGTTAGAGCCTCCTCCGAACTCTCTCAGGTAGATCGTTTTCGGCAAAAGTGGTCGATACTAAAGCGCGATCCCGGTGGGTATGAACTTGGAAGGGTCTTTCACAATTAGGCGGACACGCGACAAATGTTGTATTTTTTCAATCCTTGAACTTGTAGAATAGCTAGTGTAGGTATATGGTTCGAATCTTGGGTCGTACGGGAGTCCGGCGCTCGTCGGAATTTTTTGTTTTCGCTTCCGTCTCGGCCGCGGCTTCCGCGGCACGGGTGCCGGATCCCAACATGGTATCAAAGCCACTATAAACCTTTACTAGCTAGTTTGCAAAAGTTTAAAGTCTTGATCGACGGATTTTTTCAGATCGCATTTCCATTTTTCATGCCCGCTGTCCGAATTTGAAGGTTGTTCAAAAAATCATTTAGGTTGTCTTAAAATTATATGCAGACTAATATAGTGACCAGAAAAAAATTTGGGCACATGAATTTCACCGCGGAACCGCCGCCAAACATGCTATTTTGTGGCGGTTCCGCGGCCTTATTTTGGCTGTTGGACCCCAAAATTTTTCTGGTGCTCTATGACATGGAAATGTGATTTTTGAGATATATGGTTTTGGCCCAGATTTATTTGAGGACTAGTTTGTACTTGGGGCCAATGCGGAAAGTTTTAGTCGATCAAAATTTTGAGTTCGTGTGTATCAGTGCGTATGTTAATTTCTAGGACCGTGAATATTATAGAGCGGTACAATCCTATTGGTTGCTATATGTACAATCAGACGGATTTAAAAACTGATATTCACGTTGATGTTCTGTGATGCACTGATGTTATGGATGGATTGTCGTGATGGATAGCCTTGTGTGCAATGTTATATGTACGGTTTAGATTCATTTGTATATTGTTTATTGCGGGAAGAGCGTCCGATATGTGGACTGCCGTTTCTGCCAGTTTGTATATTCTTTTATTGGGGCACGACCGGGTTGAGGTCGTTGTCACCGTTGTATATATATTTTCTTTTATGTATTAGGATTACCCCGCGGAGGAGTGCTTGAATAGCCGTGTTTAAGAGGGCAACGGACCCGCATCTCTTAGCGTTGAGACCGGAGGGGCTTACTCTAGAATTGGCGGTCTATTCAATGCACTCGTAGGGGGTATAGGTTGACCCACGGAGGGGTGCTCAAGTTACCGGATTCCATGAAGTGCTGGGTGGCACATTCACTTTGTTGACTGGGTTGCCTCACTTCAGGGATTGGCGAGTAACTTTCCGTACTCGTAGGGAACTAGGATCTTCATTGCACTGGCTATCCACAAGACCGGGGAATGTCGCATCTCATTTAAGGCTCAAATGAAACGCGGGGCTCTTACATTATCCGCTATTCCATATTGTTGTTCGCATACTTGTGATGATTTTTATCTGCCAGTGATGATTATTATCTGCCTGCGATATTGATATATGTATATATTATATATATTTAGTAGATGCTTCTTTATGTTTTGAATCCGCGCTAGTCCAACCCCCGCTCTGCTGTTAGTTAAGTAACCTAACGGTACATGACGGAGCCTCGTAGCGAATGTGGATAGCATATAAAAAGCATGTTATTTTGGTTATTTCTTTTATGGCTTGGAAACATAAAATGATGGGAACGCATTATCCATATAATGCAAAGAAAAATAAACCTAAATGATATTGTCGGAACCAATTTTAAAACTACTTGGTTTTCTTAAAAAAAACTCATGCTCATATTCTTTTGCTTTGCATAAATGTATTCAGTTAGGAATATCCCGCATCTCATTCTATGATGGAAGAACGTTGATCCCTTCATTGAGAGTTCGCTCTTAAGTAAAAGTTTATATTACTAGTTTCAAAATGCGGAGCTTAAACCACTCCATTTCAAAACCACTCGAATTCCTTCAAGGATATCAAGTTTATTACGTTAAAAGTTTTTGGCCAAAAACCAGCCATAGCCCTCCGTCATTTCAGACGGGTAGTGCCAAGTATTCATGCTATGTTTGTTAGCCTTCGTCAAAGCATAGTGTATGGTAGCTATGTATTACTTTAACATTGCATGGATATGCATTAATTTAAGATAGTCGTACAGCCTTGTTAGCCTTCGTCAAGAGCGAGTATGGATGGGTTTAGATTAATCAGGACAATGACGGGTAGAACTTGACTTGCGACTTATAATTTGTTGGCCTTCGTCAAGGTCATAAGACGCTTGGTGCAAAAACCATATCGGGAGTTTCAAACATACGGGAAACTTGCCAGGCATGCGCATACCTTCTGGAGTGTGGTAATTTTGGTCGGTTTCCATCAAAATTATCACACAATGATAGTTGGGTCCCGATTCTCACTGATAAGTATGTATTACTCCTCGGGAGATTTTTCACTTCACAATTAGCTAACCTATTAGGTGTCTAGAAAATGTTAACGAGGTTACGCCTCTGCGGAAACGAAGTTATTAATTGGGTCCGTAAGAAAGCACGGGGGACCTCCTTCGGAGTACCAACACTGGCCTAACTGAATGGTTAGCAAACTTGTAAAGTGTAAATGATCTTACCTAGTTCTCCATTTAAGGTTTGAAGGAGAATTCGAGAAAACGGTGGAAGCCATCTTGATCAGATAAAGTGATAACCAATCTGATCTTGATAGAGTGCATGCTGAGTGTTTCTTTTCTCTCTCTCTGGTACAGCGACCCATGACTTACATTAAAAACTCATGAACCAATTTGACCGAACATTTTTACACCCTTGGCTTTGGCTTGTCTTGATTTGCGACAAAGTCGCATATATCCCTGCCGCTCCTACTCTATCCTTTGCATTTCTTCAGAACACGTCGTATCACTACAATGATCCATATTGCTTAGAACGGCAATCATATAGTTACATACTGTTGGATATAGTGCCCTCAGAGTCAATTATTGGATCACAAGCACGTGATTGCAATGATTGAGGGAGGACCTATACCAGTAGGACAGTCTTACTCGAGAGGTTTGTATACTATCTGGTTTGTCTTTATCATTGTATACATGCTTTAGGTGACATTGTAGTTCATTATTACACGTTGATAGAGAATAGTATGCTACCATGGTTTGTCTTTATCATCGTATACTGCTTTAGGTAACCTTACAGGTCACTATTACACATTGATAGAGCCCTTAGGATTCTTGCTTGACTGCCAGCAGTATGATGGCGATCATATACGTGGGAGCTGGGGTCTATAAGCACATCCTTAAAAGGTCCCTAGTTGTGGGAGTTTCGAGACTGGGCATCGATACTCCATTAGTAGACTAGTGTATACAGTCGAGACCCCGACGAGGGGAGGTGGCCAGTCTCACAAGCCACTGGTGTCAGTTGGTTCACCTAAGATGTATACAGGTGCTCATTGGGTTATGAGTACACCGGACAGGACTCGCCGAGAGCATGCTAGTTGGTATTATACCTGACGTCAGATAGCAGTTCCTTGGTGACATGTGTACAGGTTAGTTCATCGACCTGAGATCATCATTTGTCTCGTGTGAGTTCCCACTGTGCTTTGATTACTACCCTACCACGGCTCAAAGGAGTCATGCAAACAGGTTTTAGTTGGGTGCAGTCCTGAGCCACATGGAGGCAGTGAGCGGATCGGCAGGGGTTTCGTCTCTCCTGGTATTGGGGGTGAGATCACGCTGTGTTTAAGAGAGCCATTACACAAAGCCCTCGGCCGAGGCAGGAAATTTATGGGTAGGTATTCCAGTAGTATCTTAGGATGTTCTGGGCTACACTCCGACACGACTTGTACCGCTTTTGGGGGTCTGACTTTTACCAACCCTCTAGGCCTGCCATGCAATGCTCATAGACGAACGGACCGGACTGTACGGATATTTTCACTGACAGGCTCAGTAGGGTGTCAGGATGAGTTCGCTCATCGACCTCCCTTTTGGTCTATACCTGGTAGTTCGTTACGTACGGCTAATACCTCTGACGTGCTAGTGGTTAAATTTACAGCCAAAGTATTGACGAATCTTTAGAGTCCCCCACAGACAGTTTCTCAAGTTTCGGGCGAAACGTTGTAGAGGCCGTATGATATATGGCAGGGTTCGATCTTATACGTGCGGTATTGCACGGATCATGATCGGACGGATCATACTAGTGGGCTTTGGTTTAAGCCGGATCCTAGTATTAGATTTGTTGGATTACTTTAGTCTCATCGCATTCGCATTCAGTCGGAATGCGGATGCAGCTATGTATATACAGGTGAGGGGTATCCTTGTGATCCGTCATGAGTTTACTTTAGATGTTACCGGATCTTTTTATTGTTGCAAACATTTGGATTAATGTTTGTTAATGGAAATAATGAGCTAGAATTTCATCATGAGATGCATTAAATATGACATGGACATATATAGTGACTCATGGTCTCTTTTTTGTGAAAAATGTCACATTAGTGGATTGATTTGTATCTTGATTTGATGAGAGGAAAGAGAGGGGCGGCCATGTATATGGTTAGCTCTTGGATTATTTTCTACTCACTCTTATTCTATCATCTCACATAAGAAAAGAAAAAGGCTTCTTCTTCTTCTTCCTCTAGCTCTTTATCTCCATCAATGGTAACATCTCTAACCTCTATCCAAGCCATGGATGCAAGAGACAAAGTGATCACAAACATTCTCTACAACATCTTGGACACGTCGGCTAGCACATTTCGTGCCCGAGTTGCTTCGGATGAAGCGGGAGCCCGTAAAAAGACTCGTAGATGTGGTTCCCTTTTCGACGAGGAGATCAAGACCGGAGATGCCGCGAGGAGCTTGGGATGGTGGCCGAAGACCGAAGGACACGGATCGATCGGTATAGCTTTCCAACCCTTTCTCTAGTTGCTAGTTGTAGGTTAATGGTTCGATCCGGGTTTTAAGCATACGATAGCGCCGGTTTCTAGTTTAGAAAAAAATTTGTTTCCGCATTTTGGCCTCGGAAAGACGGTCGGGGCGCTACCGTAGTCTTACATGGTATCAGAGCCACACCATTAACCTTTACTAGCTTGCTCTAACGTATTTAGAACTTCGATCGAACAAAAATTCCGAAACCGTGATTTCAAAAAGTGCAATTTCTGTCGATTTTCTTTTATTGTCAAAAAATTATTTGGTATGATGCAGAAAATCAGGCAGGAGTTTATGAAAACTGTAGAAATTTGGTGCAGAGAACTTACTGTAGCGCCGCGGAACAGCGGCCGTACCCTCGTTTTAGCCGCGGTTCGGCCGCAGAACTGTGGAGTCTGTACACCAATTTTTCTACAATGGTTTCTGAATTGGAATTGGGGTTTCTGGTATTTTTGTTTGGGCCCAGATTTTTTTTAGTACTGGGAATTGTGCTTGGGCCCACTTCGGGAAATTTTGTCGATCAGAAATTTAAATATGTTGGTTCACAGTATTTACATTATATATGCGACCGTGAATGTCATTCGATCGGTAAATCCTGTCTAATTGCTATAGCTCTTTCAGACGGATTTGCAAACGTGACATTCACGTTGATGTTCTGTGTTGTGCTGTGATGTTGCGGATTTGTCGTGGTGGATAGCCTGGATGCAATGGTAGTACAGTTTGGTTGTATTTGTACATTTGATATTGCGGGGCGAGCGTCCGACATATGGACTGCCGTCATTGCCTGTTTGTATATTATTCTTTTGGGGAACGACCGAGCTGAGGTCGATATACCCGTTGTATATTTTACTTTCTGTACTAGGATTACCCCGCGGTGGGGTGCACGGATAGCCGGGTTCTAGATAGCAACGGGCCCGCATCTCATGGCTTTGAGACAGAAGGGGCTTTACTCTAGAATTGGCGGGCTATTCGCCGCACTCGTAGGGGGTATAGGTTGACCCAAGGAGGGGTGCCCAAGTTACCGGATTCCGTGAAGTGCTGGGTGGTCCATTCACGTTGTTGAAGGGGGCTGCCTCGCTTCAGGTTTTGGCGGATAACTT
The DNA here is from genome assembly GCA_030015575.1 of Agapanthus africanus. Taxonomy (NCBI): domain Eukaryota; kingdom Viridiplantae; phylum Streptophyta; class Magnoliopsida; order Asparagales; family Amaryllidaceae; genus Agapanthus; species Agapanthus africanus. Next base: position 285,947,626 of record CM057341.1, on the reverse strand, counting down.
GCCGCGCCCGCAGGGGTCTAGGATTTCATTGCATAAGCTATCCACACGACCAGGGAAACGTCGGGTTTCAGTAGCGGCTCTATGAAACCCGGGGATCCCAGATTATCTGTATTGTTCTGTGATGCTTATTACATTTCTGTGATGTTGCATTTTATCACGCCTTGAGCGAATATTATATATTGATCTATATACTAGTAGATATTGTATATGTTTTACATCCGCGCTAGTCCAGTCCCCGCTTTGTCGTTAGTTAAGTAACCTAACGGGTGATGACGGGACCCAGTGGCGAATGCGGATGGCATATAAGTACATCGTATTTTCGTTCTTTTATGGTGTGATTAATTGATGGGACTGCATTGATTCGGATCAATGCAAGCTAAACAAACCTATTCTGATGTTGTTGGAATATTTTTCAAAAAAAAGCTGTTATTGCAAGGACGTTCTCTTTTGTTTTGCACAGTGGTATTCGGTTATGAATATCCAACACCTCAGTCGACGAGGCAAGGACCGAGATCTCTTCACCGGGAGTGACCCCTTGGACAAAAGTTTGCGTCAGGGTAATAACTTCACTATAGCAGATTACATTTTGCTTTGCATCGTGGTATTCAGTTGGAATATCCTGCACCTCATTCTACGGGGAAAGGGCCGAGATCCCTTCACCGGGAGTGACCTCTTTAGCAAAGGTTTTCGTCACTATATTTTTATAAAAAGCTATGCAGTTCCTTCAACGACATCAAGTTCATTACGTTAAAAGTTTTTTGCCAAAAACTAGACGTAGCCCTCCGTCATTTCTTACAAGCATTACTTAGTATTCGTGCTGCGTTTGTTGACTGTGTCAAGGCGTAGTGTACGGTAGCTAAGTAGTGTTCGTTTGTGGCATATTAATGGGATTGGTTAGGACAGTCGTGCGACCTTGTTGACTGTGTCAAGAGCTCGTACGGGTGGGTTTAATGCAATCCAGGAAAATGACGGGTTGAACTTGACTAGGACTCTTTGATTTGTTGACTGTGTCAAGGTCATTTGGGTCCTAGGGGTAAAAATCACATCGAGAGTTTCTAAAGAAACTGAAACTTGCCAGGCATGCGCATACCTTCTGGAGTGTGATAACGTGAGTGGATTCCATCACATTATCATGCGATGATAGTTGGATCCCGATTCCCACTGATGAGTTGGTTTACTCCTCGAGTGATCCCGACTAATTCTTCTTTCAGGTTTGGAAGAGAATTTGAAGTTACAGTGGGAGGTTTTCTGATTAGATAAAGTGATAACTATTCTGATCTAGGTTAGAGTGCACGCTGAGTGTTTCTTTTCTCTCTCTCTTTGGCAGCGACCATGGCCTGATCCTAGACTATGACTCAGTGACCAAGTTAACCGAACCTTCTTAAAATACCGGCTTTTAGATTGTCTGAGTTGCATACCTCATTGTCATTCCTACTTTTACCCTTTTTCTCCAGAACACCCCGTATTACTACGAACATCCACTTCCATTGGATAAAACCATCGTATGGTTATATACGAACTCGAAGGAACTTGTTCCTGATTCGAGGATGGTTCCGGTTCTGGAGAAAACGAATAGGACTATTCAGTTGTCTTTTCCTTTTACCTTCTCTCAGGTTGCGAGTGCTCCTTGGATTAGGACAGTACACCTATTACGCTTATTGGATAGTCTTCTTCTAAACCATAGGCTGGTGCCGAACGGTAGGGAATGAAGAAAACCAATTAGCCTAACGATGGTATACAGAAGGTAATAAGTTAAGACAAATAAAGGGATTAGAAAGAGGATAAAGTAAATTGCGACCGCTATTCACGACCAAACCAAGTATTTCATCGCCACTCCTACTTCACCTTTGTATTTCTCCAGAACACTCCGTAGCACTACGAAAATCCACAGTTTATTGGATACTCCATCGTATGGTTATATACGAACTCGAAGGGACTTGTTCCAGTTCGGGGATGGATTCTGGTTCAGGAGAAATAGGAATAAGGTTTATTCGGTTGTCTTTTATCTTTACCTTCTCTTGGGTTGCGAGTGCTCCTAGGATTAGGACAGTACACCCATTATGCTTATTGGATAGTCTTCTTCCAAACCATAGGCTGGTGCCGAATGGTAGGGAAGGAAGAAAACCATTTAGCCTAACAAAGGTGTACAGAAGGTAATGACTAAAGACATATAAAGGGATTTGGAAAGATGGCAAAGAAATATACGGTTACAGTTGTGAATATGATAATGGAAGAGGCAGTACTAAGAATACCCGAATACCCCTTCGAAACATTTACATGTTTCAGTTTCACCGTGTACTGTTAAAAGAAAACTGATTTCCCAATTAGCCCTTGCTCCAGGGTATGTATTTACCAGGTTTGATTCTCACATCTGTATGGTTTTACAGATGATGAGTGGGAGTAAGTTATTGGGAATTGGGTGATTATCCTCATTATATCGGGATTCGTTGTAATTGGTGATATCTGAGGAAATCACCTGGGTTGTTTGCCGGACGGCCAATATTTGGTTTTGAATATCCGTTGTTATGCACCAATTTCAAATTGATATATCTGTACGTTTATTTTTATAAAGTGAGATATAACTTTTTGAAATCATGTCCATGACATTTACCTATATCAGTGGATGGTTAGGAAAGGAGCATTAAACAGCGGTGTAATTCTTCTTAACCATAAGTACAGTTTTCAACCTACGACACACAGCGAATGAATTATTAGACTCAGGGGACTTATACAAAGTATTGTATTTTGTCCAGTGTCCATGAGGACAGAGGGGTTGATACTCGTACTATATTCTATTTACTTGTGACTTCTCTAGTTATTAGACATGTGTTTCGTAGAAATGCAAGGTCTAAGTTTTGAAAAGTTATAGGTATATGATTAAAGTAGAGAACCAGGTATTGCAAGTATCAGGATTCTTCAAGGTGATCGAAAATGTAGATACTTGTGTATGGTATTCAGTTGATAATAATGATTAAGAGAACTTGCATCTCTTTCAAGTTACTCATAATTGGAAGTATTCCTAAATTGAGTAATGCTGATCGGCCTCTCTCCATTTAGTTAACATGCACTGGAGACAGCTGCATGATTTGAATCTGGTTCCAATTAAATCAGTGCCTCTGTTTCTATATTGGATAAAGAATAGTTCATATCTTAACAATGTTAAGGTACGGGGAGTTGTCCGGCTTATGCTTAAAACCAGACTCTGGATAACTCAAGGCACGTTTCTGTAATGGCTGTTTGTGGGTTGACCCGGGCTATGACGAGGGTTGACTTTCTACCATCTGGGAGATCAATAGTGATATTGTTCTTGACTCGCCACAGTTTTAATAAAAATGGATTTTTTCAAAAAAAACAGTAGTGGGAGTATGGTAGAAGTGGAAGTGATTCCAGAACCGCAAACGATTATTGAAAATTTGATAAGAACCTAAAGATTCAATCAGGTTTGACATTCCATTGGCCACTCCGCAGATATGGTGGGTAACCTCAGGCACTCGAGAGGTACTTCGGTATGCTCAAAGACGGTGATAAAGAGGTTCTTGTTTACCCAGACTTGCCATTGCTGTTGTTCCAGACTGTGAGACCCGGCAGGAGCATGAGTATAGCGTCGTTCTAGACTAGCTTTAGAAGTGTACGTGTATATGACTCTGCCAGAGGGTTGTCGTAGTCAGTGGGAGCAGCGGAAGCATAGTGGATAGGTAGCTTATGTCTATTTATGGACTAAAGCAGATATAGCGGAAATAGATCATCTATTTCTGATGTGACAGTCATAGGTTTACTTCATCAGAATAAGGGATGGATCTGTTAAGAAGATAGTAGGGTGTGATGTCCTGGTATTTGGATGACATACACAGAGTAGGAAGTGAAATTCCTATACTACGATCGGTTATACTTTGGTTGTCATACAGTGGTTTCTCCACAAAGGATATAGACATAATATCAAACATTCTGGTTACTAGATCTATGGTTTTAGATCTAGATTTGGGTAGTTTCCCAATCTGGGTACTTAGACAGCATTCTAAAGGTATTTAGAATGGACGACTCCGGGCATGGTAGTGTACCTGCAGGTGATGGAGTCACCCTCTCTAAAGGTGTCTTACAGACTAAAGAGGAGAGGGATGTACATGATTGGCAGATCACTTGCGTAGGCAGTTGAGTTAATCATGAGATGTCACGTACCACACCAGATGTCGTTTTTGCACTAGATGCAATAAGTTGATATTAATCCTATCCTGGAAAAACGTTCGGAAGCAATTTTAGAACATAAGTGGATGTTCTAGGGATATGATAACAACAAACTCTTTCGGGAGACGGTTATCATTCCAGGCTTCCAAGGTGACCTGGATGACAGAGTGACTGTCAGAGTTATAGTTTTCCCTCTGACGAGGGGCAGTGTTTTGGACAGGTGATCCAAGTGGACACTGAGGGAGGCATGACGCAGGATACTGATTAAGTTCAGTTGACGATACAGTCTAAGAAGTTTGGATTTGGAGTTCATTTATGAGCTAGGTCCCATCAGATATCCAGACATATTCTAAGACAGGTATTGCTCATTTCGGGAGATGGCTTTCTCCGCGAACTTGAGATAAAGAGAGACATAGAAAGAAACATCAGAGCGGATCCACTAACTGAGGCTATTCCTCGAACGCAATAGTTTCGCAAACGGGCTTTGTGAGACTGATTAGTAGAGGAGTTGGGTGTTCGGTATCACACGGGCTGTGAGTATGCGACATCGCAATAATTAGCCTTGAGTGTAAGTGGGAGATTGTTGGATATAGTGCCCTCAGAGTCAATTATTGGATCACAGGCACGTGATTGCAATGATTGAGAGAGGACCTATACCAGTAGGACAGTCTTACTCGAGAGGTTTGTATACTATCTGGTTTGTCTTTATCATCGTGTGCATGCTTTAGGTGACATTGTAGTTCACTATTACACGTTGATAGAGAATAGTATGCTACCATGGTTTGTCTTTATCATCGTGTACTGCTTTAGATGACCTTACAGGTCACTATTACACATTGATAGAGCCCTTAGGATTCTTGCTTGACTGCCAGCAGTATGATGGCGATCATATACGTGGGAGCTGGGGTTTATAGGCACATCCTAAAAAGGTCCCTAGTCATAGGAGTTTCGAGACTGGGCATCAATACTCCATTAGTAGACTAGTGTATACAGTCGAGACCCCGACGAGGGGCGGTGGCCGGTCTCACAAGCCACTGGTGTCAGTTGGTTCACCTAAGATGTATACAGGTGCTCATTGGGTTATGAGTACACCGGACAGGACTCGCCAGGAGCATGCTAGTTGGTATTATACCTGACGTCAGATAGCAGTTCCCTGGTGACATTTGTATAGGTTAGTTCATCGACCTGAGATCATCATTTGTCTCGTGTGAGTTCCCACTGTGCTTTGATTACTACCCTACCACGGCTCAAAGGAGTCGTGCAAACAGGTTTTAGTTGGGTGCAGTCCCGAGCCACATGGAGGCAGTGAGCGGATCGGCAGGGGTTTCGTCTCTCCCGGTATTGGGGGTGAGGTCGCGCTGTGTCTAGGAGAGCCATTACACAAAGCTCTCGGCCGAGGCAGGAGATTTACTGGTAGGTATTCCAGTAGTATCTCAGGGTGTTATGGACTACACTCCGACACAACTTGTACCGCTTTTGGGGGTCTGACTTTTAACAACCCCCTAGGCCCGCCATGCCATGCTCATAGACGAACGGACCGGACTGTACGGATATTGTCATTGACAGGGTCAGTAGGGTGTCGGATGAGTTCGCTCATCGACCTCCTTTTTGGTCAATACCTGGTAGCTAGTTACGTACGGCTAATATCTCTGATGTGCTAGTGGTTAAATCCACAGCTAAAGTATTGACGAATCTTTAGAGTCCCCCATAGACAGTTTCTCAAGTTTCGGGCGAAACGTTGTAGAGGCCGTATGATATATGGCAGGGTTCGATCTTATACGTGCGGTATTGCACGGATCATGATTGGACGGATCATACTAGTGGGCTTTGGTTTAAGCCGGATCCTAGTATTAGATTTGTTGGATTACTTTAGTCTCATCGCATTCGCATTCAGTCGTGTAGGGTTCCTAGGCACATTCATGGGGTTCTACAACTGATCAACCATGCCAAAATCAAAATTTTCCATGTGCCGAGAAACCCTAATTGAGATCGTTAACTAGAGGTAAGGCGAAACTAAGCAAGCAAACTACTTTGCTACTAAGTGAAAGAGACTACAACCTTTGTAGATCCGGTCCTCCACTTCTCTAGCTCCGTGTTGACGTCCCTCCGCTGCGATCATCGGAATTCCGGACTCTAGCGTCGGTTTCATCGGAGAAATGGGCGGGCTAGGTCGTTGACTTCGATGCCGAATATGATCTACGTCGAGGCGACTCAAACTCAAGCTCCATCTTCACTAGGTCATGAAACTTGTGAAGATAACACACTCTACTACATGGCAAGTGGTAGAGGATGAAGAAATAGGAAGTGGGTTCACTTTGGATTTGGATTTCTTACTTGGATTCATCACTTGGAATTTTTCTAGCAAGGTTTTCTTCTCTTCATGAAGAAGAAGAAGAAGAAAGAAAAGAATGAATTAATTTTTTTAAAAGAAAATTCAAGTGATGTCTATCATATTGCAACCATGGGTGAAGTTAACACATGTAGAGAATAAACTAGGGTTTAGGTGTAATGGTTAGGTTAAGCCATAAAACAAAATGGCTAGACTTTTCAAAGCTTCATGAAGCTTCAAGCATAAAACAAGAAAGCCACCATTTTATTTTTGCAAAAAAATAAATGAATAAAATAAATAATAAGATAAAACCCTAACCATTAACCTAAACATGGTTCAAAGCAAACACACACCCAAGTTTGCATGTATCATCAAACATGATACAAACTAGTGCACAAACATATATCACATATACAACTTGTGCACATCAAGTGAGAAAATCAATCTTAAGTGAACAAATACTAGTTAATGTAAAGTAATATATCAAATATATAATTATACATTAAATCATTAAATCAACACTTGATTTAATGATCCGGTCATACTGCATATAACCGACTAATATCAAGTGTATCAATATATCGAATCAACATTTGATTCGGTAACCCATCTATATCTTATATAACCGTCCGATAATACAAATCGCGAGAATAGAATTCAGTATCACATACTGGTATTATTCTCGGTCCCGCACATATCTCATATGCGCTCCTATTTCGTTTCGCTTGAGCCAGAAAACCTATGTGTAGGACTCTAAAGACTCGTCAACACGCCGGCAGTAGGTGATGATCATATCAAACACCCACAAGCCGCAAGCGGTCTGCTAAACATAACGGCCACCCGGTTATTGAGCGATCAGAAGATCAACGAGCAAGCCCGCTCACACTCCTGTGAATCCAACCAGTAACACTTACCGTACAGTCCGGTCTGTTCGTCTGATATGTCGCATATCTCGCCTAGTGGTGGTAAACGTCAGACCCCGGTAGCTTGATAAGTCATGCCGATGTAAGGTCCATAACAAGTGTGAAACTACTGATAACTCTTACCAGTATATCACTGCAACCCTGGTCAGGGATTTCCAGTTATGGCCAGTCGAGCATAGCGCAACATCAACCCCCAATACCGGGAGAGACGAATCCCCTCCTATCGCTCATTGCCTCCATGTGAATCAGGACTGTACCCAAAAACCACCTGTTTGCACGACTCAGTAGAGCCGTGGTAGGGTGGAAATCAAAGTACAGTGGGAGACACACAAGACTCTATGACGATCTCGGGTCAACAGACTAATCTGTACCAGTGTCACCAGAGAACTGCCATCTGACGTGAGGTATAATACCATCTGGGAGTTCTCGGCGAGTCCGTTCAGTGTACCCAGTCTCCACTGAGCACCCGCATACCATCTCTGATGTCAAACACCAATGAATATGGGATCATCCATCGCCCATCACATGGGTCGAGAAGATATACGCTAGTCTACTCTGGAATATCGATGCCCCGTCTCGATATTTCCACGACTAGGAACATTGAAGGATGTACTCATGGACTACCCAGGCCCCACTAGTATGATCTACATCATAGTCCTGGAAGTCGATCACACATTCTAAGGGCTTTATCAACATGTAACAGAGAGACAGAAAGTATACATGTTAAGATAAAGAGCAACCAGATAGCATACTATCATGTCGAGCAAGAAAGTCCTACCTATATATGTCCCAGCATCCACTACAATATACATCCAATGTACAGTAATGGCCTCTAGGGCATACATATAACTAACAAGTCGGAATACGGATGCAGGTATGTATATACAGGTGAGGGGTATCCTTGTGATCCGTCACGAGTTTGCTTTAGATGTTGCCGGATCTTTTTATTGTTGCAAACATTTGGATTAATGTTTGTTAATGGAAATAATGAGTTAGAATTTCATCATGAGATGCATTAAATGTGACATGGACATATATAGTGACTCATGGTCTCTTTTTTGTGAAAAATGTCACTTTAGTGGATTGATTTGTGTCTTGATTTGATGAGAGGAGAGAGAGGGGCAGCCATGTATATGGTTAGCTCTTGAATTATTTTCTACTCACTCTCATTCTATCATTTCACATAAGAAAAGAAAAAGGCTTCTTCTTCTTCTTCTTCTTCCTCTAGCTCTTTATCTCCATCAATGGCAACATCTTTAACCTCCATCCAAGCCATGGATGCAAGAGACAAAGTGATCACAAATATTCTTTACAACACCTTGGACACGTCGGCTAGCACACTTCGTGACCGAGTTGCTTCGGATGAAGCGGGAGCCCGTAAAAAGACTCGTAGATGTGGTGCCCTTTCCGACGAGGAGATCAAGACCGGAGATACCGTGAGGAGCTTGGGATGGTGGCCGAAGACCGAAGGACACAGATCGATCGGTATAGCTTTCCAACCCTTTCTCTAGTTGCTAGTTGTAGGTTAATGGTTCGATCCAGGTTTTAAGCATACGATAGCGCCGGTTTCTAGTTTAGAAAAATTTTCGTTTCCGCATTTTGGCCTCGGAAAGACGGCCGGGGTGCTACCATAGTCTTACACATACGAACTCGAAGAAGTTACTTCAGTCGAGAATGGCTACAGGTTCTGAAGAAATTGAATAAGATTATTCGGTTGTCTCTTCTCTTTACCTTCTCTCAGACTACGAGAGCTCCTTATATTAGGAGAGTACACCTATTACGATTATTAGATAATCTTCTTCCAAACCTTAGGCCGATGCCTAAAGGTAGGAAAGAAAGAAAACCAGTTAGCACAAAGACAGTGTACAGAAGGTAATATGTAGAGACATATAAAGGGATTGAAGTGAGGGCAAAGGAAATTGCGACTACTGTCTTGAATTTGAATAATGGAAAGACATTATTGGAAATACATGACCATCCCCTATGAAACATTTTTCATATTTCAGTATTTCTGTGTACATGTAAAAGAGAACTGTTTTCCCAATTAATTCTAACTCCAGGGTATGTATTTACCAGTTTTGGATCTCATATCTGTACGGTGTTACAGATGATGAGTAGGAGCAGAATATTGGGAAATGGACAATTTAATTCTCAATATCGGAATTCGTTGTAATTGATGATATTGGATTAAATCGCCTGGTTTTTGCCTGACGGCAAATATTTGGTATCGAATAACTGTTGTTATGCACCAAATTTTAAAATGAAATATCTGTACCTTTATTTTTATAAAGCGAGATATACATTTTGAAAATTGTATTGTAAACATTTACCTTTATCAGTTCAGGATAAGCTAAGGTGCATTGAATAACGGTGTAAGATATTCTTAACCAAAATACAGTTTTCAACTTACAATACACAGAATTTGAGTTAGTATACTCTTGGAACTTATACATGAAAGTATATGTTGTCTAGTATCCTTCGGGATAAGGGGTTGGTACTCTTACATCATTCAGGTTTACCTGTGAGCTCTCTGGTTTTAAACACGCATTCATTGTAATGCAAAGTCCAAAGATCTTGAGAAGTTTATAGGTAAGAATAAAGTAGAGAACCATACGTTGGAAATATCGGGATTCTTCGAGGCGATCGAAAATGTAGATACTTATGCTAGGTATTTCATCATAGTAATATTAAGAACTTGATTCTCTTATAGGTTACTCATCCGTGAACGTGCTCCATGATAAGTAATGTTGTATTGGCCTTTTTCCATTAGGTAATATGCATTGAAAACAGCTGCATGGCATTTTGAATCTGGTTCTTCCTTGATTCTATATGGATATAGAATGGTTACATACCTTTAGGTTGCTAAGATATAGAGTTATCCAGTTTCTGTCTAAAAGAAGAACCCGTACAAACTCGAGACATGCTTCAGTAATGGCGGTTTGTAGATTATCCCAAGTATTCGCTAGGATTTTTTTCTATTATTTTCAAAATCAATAGTTACATTGCTCTTGACTCGCCACAATTTTATAAAAGGGTCTTTTTGCAAAAGAAACTAGTGAGAGTATGGTAGAATTGGAAGTGATTCCAGAACCACAAACGGTTACCGAAAATTTAGTAGTACCTAAGGATTCAATTGGACTTGACAAACCATTAACCACTCCGCAGATTTTAGTAGGTGACCTCAGACACCCGAGAGACATTTTGGTTTTCTCGTAGAGGGTGATAGGGAGGTCAGCATCATGGTGATGATGGCCCTACTAGTTATCAGTAGGTCACAGAATGTGGTAACTTCCAGGTGACCAGATACTTCATATCCAAGATGGACTCCATGCACTTTAACAAATTATGGATTTTGGATTTTGCTGGGTGCTCCTGAACGGGGTAAAACCCATTAGGAGCAAATAGATCTTTCGAGATCTGTGCAGGTGGAAAGGTACTAACCTAATAAGGCTAGACTTGTTGTAAAAAGTTTTCATCAAATAACTATTGTGGATTATGATGTGACTTTTATTTCAGTGTCTATGCTAAAGTCCATATGGATATGACTTGACACTGCTATTCTCCCTACTTGTTATCAGCAGGTCATTAGGAAGTGGTAACTTCCAGGTGACCAGATATTTCATACTCAGGATGGACTCCACGTACTTCAGCAAATCATGAATTTTGGACTTTGCTGGGTACTCCTAAAGGGGTAAAAAATAGGAGCAAGTAGATCTTTCGAGATCTGTACGGATGGAAAGGTGCTAATCAATAAAGCTAGACTTGTTGTAAAGAATTTTCATCAAATACCCGTTCTGGATTGTGATGTGAGTTTTACTTCAGTGTATATGCTGAAATCAATATGGATATGTTATGGCGCTGATGCAGTTCATGGTTATGATATCTGGCAGATAGATGACTATAACGTCTTTTCAAATGAGATTTTAGAAGTGTACATGTATATGGTTCTGCCAGAGGGTTATCGTATTCAGTGGGAGCAGCAGAAGGTGTGCAAGATACTTATGTCTATTCGTAGACTAAAGCAAGGATAGCGAAGACGGATTATCTGTTATTGATGTGACAGTCAAGATAATTGACTTCATTAAAATAAAAGATGAATCTAGTAAGAAGAATGAAAGGAGTAATTTCCATATTTTAGGTGACATACTCCAGATAGGAAGTGATGTTCCTATACTACAATCGGTCAGATTTTGGTTGTCACACAGTGTTTCTCCACGTTAGATATGGATAATATATCAAGAGTTCTGGTGACTAAATTTATGGTTTTAGATCTAGATTTGGGAAGTTCCCCAATCTGGTACTTGGACAACATTTTAAAAGTATATTAGAATGGATGACTCCTAACGTGGTGGTGTATCCGCAGGTGATGGAGTCACCCTCTCTAAAAAGGATGTCTTTTTGACTGATGAAGAGAGGGGCAAACATGAATGACAAATCATTTGCTTAGGCAATTGAGTTAATCGTGCAAAGTCTTGTACAACACCAGATATTGCTTTTTCACTAGATGCAACAAGCATATATTAATCCAATTCTAGAGAAACAAAGGGAAGCAGTAAAGAATATAAGAGGATGTTCTTGGTATAAGATAACAGCAACCTCCTCTACGAGGCGGTTATTGGTTAAGGCTTCTAAGGTGACCTGGATGACAGAGATGCTGTCAAGTTTTGAGTTTAGCCTCTTCTAAAGATTAGTATATTGGATAGTGTTCCAATAGAGATACTGAAGTAATCATGGTACAGGATGCCGATTATAACTCAGCAGAGGATACAGCCCAAAAATTTTGTTGGATAGGAGTTGTTCATTGATGAATTTGGTCCTATCAGCTATCCAAACAAATTCTTGAGGCGGGGGTATCGCTCATTTTAAGAGATTGGTAATATCCACAAAGTTGAGATATAGAGAGATGAAGTTGGAACATTGTAGCGAATCCACTCACTGATGCTATTTCTCGAACACGTTAAGTTTCACAAATGTTGTTTGTGAAACTGATTAATAGAAAAGTTGGGTATTCGATAGCATATGAGCTGTGGGTATGCGATACTGCAATAATTGGCCTTAAGTGCAAGTGGAAGATTGTTGGATATAATGCTCTCAAGGCAATTATTGTGATTGCAAGTATGCGATTATGATAATTGAGGGAGGACCTATACAGGTATAACAGTTTTACTCGAGATGATAGTATGATATCCGGTTTATCTTCATCATTGATGAAGCCCGTAGGATTGTTGTTTGACAACCAGCATTATAATGGCGATCATATATGTAGGAGCTAGGTTATCCATAAGCACTTTCTTAAATGTCCCTAGTCGTGGGAGTATCGAGACTGGGCATCAATACTCTGGAGTAGACTGGTGTATATGCTTTGAGACCCCTCGTAGGGGCGGTGGCCAGTCTCACTGGCCATTGGTGTTGTGTCACCTAAGATAGTATGCATGTACTCACTGGAGGTGAGTACACTGGACGGACTCACCGAGAACTTCTAGATGGTACTATACATATCGTCAGATGGAAGTTCTCAGGTAGCATGAGTACAGGTTAGTCCTTTAACCTGAAGTCGTCATTTGTTTCGTGTGAATTCCTACTGTACTTTGATTACAACCCTACCACGGCTCAAAGAAGTCGTGCAAATAGATTTAGTTGGGTACAGTCGCGAGCTACATGGAGGCAGTGGTCGACTGTCAGGGATTCATCTCTCATGGTATTAGGAGTCGATGTCGCGCTGTGTACATTTGGCTATCACTAGAAATCCGTGGCCATGGTAGGTGAGATTTACTGATAGTTGATTAGTAGCATTTCAGTTGGTGATGAGCTTGACTCAGACACGACTTATCGGGTTAGTAGGGGTCTGACATTTTCCACCCCCTAGACCCGATATGCAATACTCTTTGATGAAAAGACCGAATTGTATAGAGATTGTCACATTCAGGCTCGGTAGGGTAAAGACGCACTTGATTATCGACCGCCCTTTCGAAAAGTACCTGGATAGCCATTAGTACAGCTAGTGCCGCTGACGTGCTTGTGGTTAAACCCACTGCCAGCGTATTGTCGAGTTTTTAGAGTCCCACACAGAGAGTTTTCCTGGTTCAGACGACAGATGTAAGAACCGTACGGTGATATGTGCAGGTGTCCGATTAAATACATGTACACGATACACGGACTTTAATCGGACGGTTGATTATACTATCCGGGTTAGGATTAAGCCGATTATTAAATCGGGTTTTGATTTAATAATTTATATATGTATTTTTGATACATATATTTTTGTATTATTATTTACTATTTATTCTCTCTCTTTTATGCTATCTATATTTTTATACAGATACGCGTATATGTAGCGATACATATACGAGGTGAAATATTCCGTATTTATACGGGAATGCTTTTAGAAAAAGGACACCTCATATTTGAATTTTTTTTTGGAAAATTAAATTGGAAATGAGGTGGCATAGGCATGGTCAAGAGGAATGGCTTGCATTTATTGTGTGCGCTATTTTGATGCATTTTTGAAAAAGGTATATACTTGTAGCCATTCTTTTGGATCATGAGGAGAGACTTGAGGATGAGGTTTTTTTCGGGGGGTTTATTGCTTCATGCTTCATATTCCTCACTTGCTCCATAGATGCTCCATGAATGCTTCCTCTTCTCCTTCACCTTCTTCTTCTTGCTCTTCATTTTAAGCATAGATTTAAAAAGAAATTTTTAGTGGAGTATTCCTACATCATCGACCATCCAAATCTAGCAACTTTGGATCGTCGGTTAGAGACTCCTCCGAACACCCTCAGGTGGATCGTCTTCGACAAGAGTGGTCGATACTCAAGCGCGATCTCGGCGACTACGAGCTTGGAGAGGTCTTCCACAATTGGGTGGACACGCGACAAAGGTTGTATTTTTTCAACCCTTGCACTTGTAGAATAGCTAGTTTAGGTATATGGTTCGAATCATGGGCCATACGGGAGTCCAGTGCTTATCAGAAATTTTTGTTTTTGCTTCTGTCTCGGCCATGGCTTCCCCGGCATGGGCGCCGGATCCCAACACCCTTCGTCTATATCTTCGTCTATTCATACAAACACAAAAACTACTCTTCTGATGCTCCACTTCACCTATGGATGACTACGCGTCGCCTTTTCCTTCGTCATCTCTTCTTCTTCTTCTTCTTTTTTTGTGTTTGACCACTTTTCTCTGATGAGAACCTTCTCTGTTTATGGCACAAAATAATAGAATTTATACTCCAATTAAGTTCTCATCAAATTTTCAAAATAAATTTTCAAATATCTGTTCACAAATCTTCAAACAAATCTTTCCAAAACAATTTTCAAATAAATCTTTAAATATTTCTCCAACAAACTTTCCTAAAATACGTCAGAACTCGTCGACAAACGTCTGAAGCAGAAATACTTAGACGTCTGTCTAAGCTCTGGATTTCTGAATTCTTCTTCTTCAAACGTTTGAAGCCCTATGGCTCAGACGTCTGATGTTTCTCTGCTGTTGAGTACATGTCAGTTCATAACAAAATAAAAGGTTGGTTTTGTTAATTTTTATAATAAATAACTTCCAAGGATTTCTGTGTAGTGAAATAAAAGTTCGTGAAGAGAGTTCATGATGAGTTTAAATTATTGGATGGTTTTGAAACGCTCAAGTAAACCATAAAATGGTATCTTTCAAATAAGTTGATTTCAAATCTTATGACAGTTTCTTGCTAAATGTTGCAACCTTGTGAGATTTTCATAGATATAAACCACAATTTTATAATTGGACTTAATTATGTCACATCAAGTTAAAAATGAATTCCCAAATTAGCAAGTTAAGATTGAAAACAGAGGTTGGAATAAAAGTTTTACATTAACCAGACATGATTCATACAAACAAACAACGATTTCTTAAAAGAAAACCAATAAAAAATTTAATTCACACCAAACTTATATATTTTGCAACAAGAATAAAAAATTCATACCCTTTTTTTTTCAAAAAAAAGTATAGAAATTCAATTTGTAAATAACATGGTACATAAACATATCTCCAACAAATTTTTTTGTATATATCTAAAAAGTCAACTACCAATAGCAATTTTGGTGGGATAATCCTATCTCGAATATTCTTTTTTGAAAGGGTTCCCTGTGCACGAGCATGAAACTGAACCATGCAAGCATGTGAAACTAACCATAATTTCTGGCCTTTATGTATGGGTCAATCTAATGACGTTTTATGTTGACTCTCATTATGAAAAATAAGATGAGACCCGAGTCTACAGTCATCAGATAATGAGCAATATTTATTACAATATTTTATTATTTATGGAATAAAAAAAAATTGAAGGAAAAAAAGCAGGACAAGACGTCCTACTTAATAAAATAAGCTAAAATGGTAAAATATTTACAAGACAAAACATGGATGTATCAAGGTAAACCATGGATGTCTGAACTAATATTATCTTATAATTTTATTTATATATGGAACGACAAAATATTCATTATCGTTCACACAATTACAGCTGTAAGATATAAGTTCTACATCACATAATAAGAATATTCTTGATACATCATATAGAAATTAAGTACGCCAAAGAAAAGGCTGCTGTTATTTATATCAAACGTCGACGGCTGGGCAAGTTTCTTATTTACTTATGTTCCTATCCAATAAACGGATTTATCGAATAAGTTTTTGATTTGATTTGTTAAAGTGTTTCCATTAATCATGTTTTCTATGACTAAGTCGGTTTTCTTGCGATGATACGGACAAAGATGATAAGCCTGCTGAAATAACAGCTAAGCACAAGTGATAATCAGAGATTTGATTTCAAAATTCATAAATAGAACAATACATTTAGTTAGAGAAATGGGCGTTAGCTGATATTCAACTGATGGAGGTATGATGGACGTCAATTGAAGGCAGCGGATGACTGATGATGGCGAAGACGACCGTCGACCGACAAAGAGGATGGTCGGTCATTGGTCGGTGGCGGCGACGGTCGGTCATCGGCGATTAGTGGCGACGGAGGTCGATTGGCGGTCGGTGCGGGCAACAGACGACGCTCAGTTGAGGCAATGGGCGGCAATCGTTGGTCGTGACGGTCAATCGGAGATCGGGTGACGGTCGATGGCGGCGGAGGGACGGTCGACCAACGGCAGTCGGTGGTGGCAGCGGTCGCCGATCAATTAATGATGTTGGGAGTTGGTAGTGGTAGTGCCCGTTGGGACAGTAAATGTAAATTTTGACATGAAATGGGGCCTGCAGGCCCAAACTGAAGTGGTATCTCATATGGGCCAGTGGGGCCTACTGGTTATCTTGCAGTTAAGCCCCTGAACCCCACTGGCCCATGTGAGAGGCCACTGCAGTTTTAGGCCGCAGGGTCCTTGCAGGCTCCGTTTTTTCATATTATATATACTCTGGCATTTTAAAAATCCTATGGATACATGGTGAGTTTAAAATAGATTGGGTTTGCTGTAAATTGAATGATGAATTCTCAAATCCAAATTCTGAAATTGTGAAATTCTACTTTCAACTAACACTATTAAATGTAAATTCCAATTTTAAATAATTTGGTGCCAACATGGGTTTTTAAATTCTTGAACTGTATTTTCTAATGAGCTGAGAGTAACACTCCCTTAAATAATTTCAATAAATGAATCCATTTCTTATATATTTTCGAGCATCATGTTTGCAAGAACACTTTTATAATAATCTATCAAACAACTGGAGAATAGCTATAGCAATTTGACTATGCCTAAAATCATGCAACCCTTGAAACCTCGTAAGCAGTTAATAGGGATGATGTAAATAGATAGGAATAATTCGGGTTGACTCTGGATCTGTATTTGATTTTCATCATATTCGAGTAGCAACTTTTATTTTCGATGACTATTTATATCTATATCCGGTTTTGTCTGGAGTTATCAGATACAGATATGCAAACACCTACACCGTTCTGTATGTGATATAAAAAAACAGTGGGATACTCTATAACTTTTGCGTTATAGTTATGCGAATATACATTTTATGTAAGAACTTGCATCCGACGTTCATCTAAACATAATTTTACTTGTTAAAATGGAAAAATTTTGTTTAGAAAAATAATTTTCCTGTCCGCTGGGAGAGCTTTCCAAACCTTTGGACAATATGGCTGTTGTATTGCACTAATGTCTCACCGACAGACCTTGCCACATAGCCCCTAATTTTTATATCTCGGTAGCAATTGGATATGACTAAAATAAGTTGGAAAATTATTATTATATATAAAAAGCCATCAAAATACTATTTGTAAACGCGGGCGTCAAGATGAACATATAAGAGCATTTATTAAAAGTGTCCAAAAAATATACTCGACTGTATATAATATGCCAACAAATAAAAGTCTTGGACACTCGCATATATTAGTACACGCACGTGCAAAAATCCACGTGTCGCTACCTCCCCCCTCGTGCGCCACCCCGTCCCGTGACAAGTCCTTCCCCAATCAAAACCGCGTCCTCGTCGAATCAAATCTCCACCGTCCGATCCTCATCTGACAGACGTGTCATCTCCTCCGCCCGCCACGTGGCCCTCGAAAGCTTGGAGGCCAAGCCACTCAATTCGGCCGGTTGCTTACACCGGCTGTCGCCGGTGAGGCACCGTACGGCCAAAAAGGGGTGCTCAGATTTTTACTGTTTATCTCCATTCATTTCATTCATTTTATATAAAGAGAGAGGACGAAATCACTCCCCCATTTTCTCTCTCCAAAAACAACCGTCGGATCTCAAGCTTGAGCTCAATCAGGTACTCTCTTTTTTTTTTCTTTTCTTCACCCAAGGAGATAATTTTTTCTTCTTCTTTTGGTTGATTTCTTCATCTCTCAAAGAATTAATTTATTTAGTCTGAGCTTCTAAATTGTTGATGATAGAACTTTAATTCGAACCGTTATGTTACTATTTCTTTTGATTTCTTATTATAAGGTGGAGGGATCGAAGAAGACGCACGAACCGATGGTTCTTGATCAGCTCACGATGGAGGGACCGAGGCTCGAAGATTTCTTCTCAGATCCGAACCCCAACATGAACAATAACCAGAACGGCTTCCATTTCCGGTACGTTCCGGCTTCGTCTGGTTCGATTCCCAGCGGAAATCATGTTTCGTCAGCTTCCACGGCCTCTTCTGCTGCTTACGGCGGCGGCGGCGGCGGCTGCGGCGGCACGACCACCGAGTCCCCTGATGATTCCGACGTGCTGTCGGATATAGTGCTCAATTACATTAGCAGAATGCTGATGGAAGAGGACGTGGACGAGAAGGTCAATCTCCTGTACCAGGAGAAATCGGCGATCCAAGCTGCCGAGAAACCCTTTTACGACATCTTGGGACAGAAATACCCGCCCTGCTTTGACAATTCCAATTCCAATTCCAATTCCAGTTCCAGCAGCGGCAGCAGCTGTGTATACGATCCCCCAGTTCCTTCGGTTTCCGTTGATCATGGTGTTGTGGCTGAGGATCATGATCCCGCCTGGCAATTTAGAAAGGGGCTTGAAGAGGCTCGCAAATTTCTCCCGAGGGATGATAAGCTTGTCGTTGATCTGGAGGCAAACGGGTTTAATGGGTTCGCGCGGAATTTTGTTGGGGTGAAGGCCGAGAGAGACGAGAGAGATCATCAAGCTCGGGGGTCCAGAACTAGGAAAAGCCCTAATAGCGATGATTTGGACGTGGTCGAGGGCAGAAGCGTTAAGCAGTCTGCGGTTTCTGCTTCCGACGCCGCCGTGAGATCGGAGATGTTCGATGATGTTCTGCTGTGCCACAAGGGCAAGAAATGCGCCAACGGTGTCGACGCTCTTCGGGAGGCCATACAGAACGAGGTGAGCAAGAATAGTTTGCAGAATAATAG
The DNA here is from genome assembly GCA_030015575.1 of Agapanthus africanus. Lineage (NCBI taxonomy): Eukaryota > Viridiplantae > Streptophyta > Magnoliopsida > Asparagales > Amaryllidaceae > Agapanthus > Agapanthus africanus. Next base: position 285,928,350 of record CM057341.1, on the reverse strand, counting down.
CCGGTCGAAAGGGTCCGACGGGAAGGCTCGGAAGAAGAAGAAGAAGAAGCAGCAGCAGACGAACAAGGAGGTGGTGGATTTGAGGACGCTGTTGATCCACTGCGCCCAGGCCGTGGCCGCCGACGATCGGAGAAGCGCGAACGGGCTGTTGAAACAGATTAGGCAGTATTCTTCGCCTTTTGGAGATGGCGCCCAAAGGATGGGGCATTGCTTTGCGGATGGCCTCGAGGCTCGGCTGGCTGGCACCGGGAGCCAAATCTACCATTCTCTTGTCGCGAAAAGGACCACGGCCACGGATATCTTGAAAGCATATCAGTTGTATCTTGCAGCCTGCCCTTTCAAAAGGATATCTCATTTCTATTCCAATCAAACTATAGTCAATGTGGCGGAACATGCTTCCAGGGTTCACATTATAGACTTTGGCATCTGTTTTGGTTTCCAATGGCCGTGCCTTATTCAGAGACTTTCGGCTCGGTCTGGGGGCCCACCAAAGCTGAGAATCACCGGCGTTGATGTCCCTCGACCAGGGTTTCGTCCTACAGAGCGGATCGAAGAGACCGGCAAAAGATTAGCGGATTATGCACAGACATTCAAAGTCCCGTTCGAGTACAACGCGATCGCGTCCAAATGGGAAAATATTAAGGTCGAGGACCTGAAAATCGACAAGGACGAAGTACTTGTCGTAAATTGTCTATACCGATTCAGAAATCTCGTGGACGAGACGGTGGTTGTTGATAGCCCGAGGAATAAAGTGCTCAACACCATAAGGAAAGCGAACCCTGATGTCTTCATCCACGGGATTGTGAACGGATCGTACAGCGCTCCGTTCTTCGTGACCCGATTCAGAGAAGCGCTGTTTCATTTCTCTTCGTTGTTCGATATGCTCGAGACCAACGTTCCTCGGGAGGAACCCCAAAGGCTTCTAATCGAAAGGGACCTGTTTGGCCGAGAGGCGCTCAATGTGATATCCTGCGAGGGGTCCGAGAGAGTCGAGAGGCCCGAAACTTACAAGCAGTGGCAGGTTAGGAATCTAAGGGCCGGGTTCACCCAGCTCCCGTTGAATCCGGAGATCATGAAGAGGGCGAAGGATAAAGTGAGAAACGCTTATAATAAAGATTTCGTGATCGATGAAGATAGCCGATGGTTGCTTCAAGGTTGGAAAGGGAGAATAATATATGCAATCTCTGCATGGAAGCCTAATAGGGCTTGATTGGTATTTGCTCAAGGAAGTGAGGCCTTTTTGCCTTAGTTTCTTACTACCAGATGATTGACCAATAGCAAGGTAATTTTATTTTTTACTTCTATCGGTTGAATATTTTGGTTAAGTAAATAGTAAGCTTATTTGATTCAGGTTACTTGGCATGACATAGACTTTAGACTGGGTATTCTATGTGATTATAGGATCATAGTGTGTGTCATTTTGCTTATTAGGCTTGAAAAGGTTGTTGGTATGTGATATTTTGTTGTTCTTGTAGCAAGCTTGTTGTAATCCTTAGAAATGGGAAATAAAAAAAAAAGGAAGAAGAAGAAGAGAAAAATGGGTTTTGGTATTTGCTGTGCTTGAATTGATGATGTCTTATATCAAGTTCTTATGCACTCGTCTAATACATTAATCTGCATGAAAATTCACGCCTCTAATGAAAACATAGCCTGTAAATTTCAGGGTATTGGCATTTACTTGGTTTGAAGTACTTTGAACTGCAGGTCTTTTATGAACATTTATTTTGCACCAGTTTGATACATTCTCAGCACTATCTGGACTCATGAGATCCCTCTATTTTCTGCCTCATGAGAAATTTGATGCGGTGCTCTTCTTCATAGCTTTTGCAACTGCATGTGTTGAATGATATTTCCTATGTAATATATGAATTTCAATTAAGATATATAGGTTCGAATGCAATTGTTAGACCTATGATACTGTAGTTTAGGGTCTGATCAGATTTTTTGGCTGTGTATATTTTTTGTTTTTGGTTTTTTTTTTGTGGGGGCAGAAAACATTAAATATGGTGTTAAGACCTTTATTCACAATAATTTATTTTCTTAACAGATTGTAAAACTATTGCGTCATAAATTTGTTTTAGGACGAAAAAATAAAGGACAAAAAACAAAATAGGTGTTTTGAAGTTTCGTTTGACACAATATTCATTTTCAATTTTACTTCTTTTCATTTATTTTGAAATTAAAAAAGAAAAATGTAAAATTAAGGTGTATGTATTTAATTTTTACTTTTTTCTTACCTATATGCTATCGTATAATAGGTTCCGGTTTCTTTTGCTTTTTCTGTATGATCTATTTTATTGACTTTCAATTTATCGAGAGGGATGAAGACCCAACTTATTCTTAGAAAACAAGACAAGAAATCAAAAGGGATACCCATATACTTGCTTGCTAAAGAATTCTAAATTCTTATAGAACATATGGCATCACATATGCTTCATGAATTCCAGCAGCCAGCTAAGAATAATTAAACACGCACACCTTAATTAATTAAAGATAATGTTTAGTTAGAGGCTTTGCCCACTTGAAAATAACACTTGAAAGAGGCTTGGTCAACCTAATAATTCAAATAATTCAATCATTGACCCAATCAGAATCCTGCAAGCTTTGTCATGAAAGCAACACGAGACTAAAAGTAAATGCTTAAAAACAAACTTAGGTAAGCTATGTTATATCAGTACCTTTGAATAAAATGTGCATCATATTAATAATGTTTGAATTACTACCTGCTCTTGTTTTTTTCTTCTAGTTTATTCATAAGTGATAAATATAAGGATTGAAAAGCACTCTCATGATAAAGAAAGAATATTCTAGACTTGTCCAAATTTACAATACAATATGAGTTGAAAGAAATTAGACTTTGAGTTAGCCAAATTTGGAAAAGATTTGTCTTTGAGTTGCATTAGGTTGAAACAAAGGAAAAGGCAATGAGAAAGGAGTTTAGTAATGCATTGCAATTGAGATTCTTATGCTAGCTCTGTGAGTTATCTACATCCGATGTTGAATCTCTGAGCTCATTCTTGTCTTCTTCTTGATGATCACTAGCTGGTGAGATTTTTTTTTTAGGGTTGGACGGAAAAGATTCTCCCTGCATGCATGTATCTAAAACCCTACAATACTCATGTCAGTTCTAAAAATTTGAATTTTTCAAAATTTTAATTAAGGAAAGTGAGAATGTAAATATTTAAACGATGATGTTACCAGTTACATTGATTCTCTCAACTGTTTTATTTCAGTGGAGTCTCCGATGCTGTCCATGGTCGTTCATGATTGTATGTATGCAGGGGTACAAAAGTTGGCATTTTATAAAGTTTTGGAATCATCCATACAAGTTGGTCACTTGACGCAAAAGTTTACATCCAATTGCCAATGCCTCATACATAAAGATACTAGCTCTATTCCTATACGTAGACAAGTTGCCTCTTATAGCCAAGCTCATCTCATCTTGATATAGGATAAGGACTAGTTTGGAGTCGTCTCAATTGCAATTTTTTTCCCAAATAAAAAAAAATGCATTTTGTAATTTCCTCGTGTTTTTCTCTCTGCCATCACATTCAAATCCTAAGTTATTTTATATATTTTCTCAGCAGTGGATGTTGTCCTATGTGATATAATGAAAGTGATTGGAGCGTTGAAGTTGATCGTTTAGTGTATCACGATTGTCTGTGATGGTTTCCCAATATATCATACTACTGTCACAACAATCAGATCAAAAAGCAATCACGGTGCATGTAGCAAGAACTGCGCTAAATATTTGAGATAACGAGCAATAAAGGAAAATCAAGATAAAAATTGAAATAATGTTTCATAAACAAAATTCTCGTACAATTAAGATTGTAAGCAATATTGGACAATCCGGGCCATAATCCAAACCCGAAATGAATTTATCAACCTTATAATTCCATGAAGTGCTTGGGCATGATAAACCTGTTATAACTCAACAAGCTTCAAAATACAGAAAACTAACATAATTTCAGTACACCAACACTTAAATTGACCATTATAATCAATCAGATTATAAACTAAATTAAGCACCAAAACAATGCGAAGAAGTTGTAAGTTACATTAAGGTTACACGAATGAAACACCGCCTCAGATGATCAACTTCTTTTCGGTGGTCTGAGAACATTAAAGTCCAACCTTTCGCGCTTCTGCTGCTTATCACCTCTTGAATTCTGTTGCGAAGAAGATGTCTGCTCGCTTCCGTGTCCAGTTGCATCTATTTTTTGTGAGTTGCTTGAAGATGGAGTTGCCATGTTCATCTCAGGCTGTTTTCTTTTGTGGTCAGAATTGTTGTTGGGGCTGACTGAGTTTGAGTCGCATCCAATGGTAGATACCCCATCTTCCCTGCAAAAAATTATTATAGTTCAAGGTTAATATCAAGCTCCTACCAAACTGCAACGCACAAACATACATTGCTGCATGAATCTCAGTCGGATTTAGACCATAAGAATAGCACGAAGAAGAGGTAGAGTCTCCCTCAATCCGAACTTGTTCTTAATGAGTGTGAATTCTTATGGTCTTTGGTTCTAGTATTTTTTATTTAGTACGAGATGGTTGATGCAGTATGCTAAGTGGTGATTTCTTGGGCTAGGGAAGGGTAATGAACTCCCTACCCGATCTAGTATTGGTCATTCCCAGAAAAGGCAACATTTTATTTTTAAAATATTCAGCTTGGTTTGGCTATGGTTAAGCACTGTAAATAGCCCTCTTTCTACAAAGACCTTGGCTTTTGATAGATGGCTATACGGCATTCTTCAGGCATGGACGGGAGACAACTTGCTTAAAATTACAATCCCTCTATTTGAGTTTGAACTATAATCATAAAATTACCATCCCTCTGTTTGAGTTTGAACCATAATCACTAGTATTATGCACGTTTGATGTGTGTGTATCTGACAAAATATTTATAGCAATCATTTAACAACATTCAAAAAAAAATCATAATGTATTATCATGACGATTTATTGGAGTTACATTTTATAATAATATTCTTTAGAATTTGTTGTTTCATCTTATGAGCTAGCTCGAATCATCTCGATATCCTGATTATCAAACCTGCGACAGCTACTATGAATAGTTATATTATACGAGAGACATAAACACAAACTAAATTTAAATTGATAGATGCACTTGCATTCAAGTAAAAATCAAAGTCCAAGTAGTTACTATGTCAAACTACGACGACATTCCATTGTCTCACCTAAATTATATAGTGTATCCGACATGCACACCGTTTTCAAAACAAACATATTTTGATAACTAGTAAAATAAACTTTAGATCTTTCAATCGGCTTATTAAAATAAAAGGTCTCGCTATAAAGGCTAATTTTATCAAAACAAACATATTTTGATAACTAGTATGACGGACCCTCATGCTATCCTTTGTATCTATTAGATTATTACGAACAGTATGGTATTTTCTAGCCATTTTATCAAAGATAATAAATAAAAAGGCTTGAAACGTTTTCTTTTTTCCTTTTTTTAAAAAATATTTTTTATACTTTGAACCCCAAAGCACGGATGGATCCAGGATTTAAGATCTACGGGGTCAAATTAGTTAAAAGGGCGGGTTTACAAAAATAATGAATAACTCCTACTTTTATTGTCAAATGCTTTAACATCCATATTTTTTTGTCAAACACTATTAAAATTCATAAAATTATTTTATGATAAACAATTATTTTATTAGATAACAAGATTGTGCTTAAGCTTGCTTCTTGAACTTTATATAAGGCATCTCTTTTGAAGAAATTAGTTGCTTAATTTAACTAGACCTTTGGATGCAGGCTATCCATATATAAAACATTTTTTCCCTATTAGAGTTAAGTTTAGCAAGAATTATTACATATTAATCTTTAGAGCAAACTAATAGTAAAATTATCAAATGCTTATAGTATGGATAAATAGATAGAAATACATAATCATAACTATATAGTTGAGTTTCCTTTTCTAAATACAATACTATAAAAATAAATAGTAATAAATTTACATCCCTGCCATTTAATCGAGGACAAAATTAGTCTTTATTACTAATACATGAGGATGTGGGATGCATATATTTAGGAGGCGGTTACTATATTTATTAGGCCCTAATTTGATTGTTTTCATAACTTAATTCTGTTATAGGCAGCTAACTTAGAAAACGGTATTAATTTAAGGAATGATTAATAGTATTAATCCATAAAATTTCTCCGAGCCAGGAGGACGAGCACCCCTGCACGTCCCCCGGCTCTATCCCTGCCCCCAAGTCTTTAGTATTTCAAAAAAAAAACCACATATTCATATTTTTGAGAAAAAGAAACCCAATCCTTCTTCGTTAACTTAAGAAAGACTTTCCGTCGGTATGGTATTAGTTTAGTTGGTTAGTTAGATTAACAAGAATTAGACTAACAAATCAATACTATAGAAGGCTTTAATTTTAAATAACTGATTGAAGGGTAAATGTAAATCATGGTATCCGATATGCTATATATGATTTACAAAATTTAAAATTATCTTACTGGTTTCTAATATATATATATATATATATATATATATATATATATATATATATATAGGATATGCTATTTTATTTTGGTAACGCAAAAAATGGATCGACGACACCGTTGTTTGACCCAATAACTTTCTACACTTTGATTTTCCTACTCCAATGTATGTGCAAACATTAATTGAAATTTAATTTTGGATTATATCTTTTGCTGTATCAATATTATCTAAATTGTTTTGTTATTTTCTACCTACTTGATGATCATGATTTGGAAATGATTGATTTATCTCATAAGATAAAACAACAATATCCAAAAGATATCCTTTGCAAATTGTATTTATAACTTTAATTTAAAAAAATCATAAGATAAAAGGTAGATAAGTAGTTTTATTGAATGTTACCAAATGAGTACTATATAAATAAAGTTGTTGAATATCTGTATCGCACGAAATACAAGTATTGAAAAGCCTTAACAAAGTACAAATAAAATCACGCCAGAGTTTTCTAAAGAGAGCACGTAGTTTTTACGTGAGCATTGGAATGCATGTATATCTCAACATGTATTAATTTCTCGGCGTCAAACTTATATTAGCAACATCACCTTGCAATGCAATGCAGGCTTTTCACCATACATAAGTTTGATATCTTTTCCCTATTGTATCAAAACTAATATTCAACTTTTCCCAATTAACGAGTTTGAACATATTCTATGTCTATGGGAGCCGGTAGTATAGTCTGCACGTGTCATCTTCCTAGAATACAAGGCATTTCTAATTCAGTTTCCTTCATAAATAATCACTATGTGTGTGTGATGCACATGTATGTATAGTGGCAGTTGTGTATAAAAATAGGTGTCAAGTGCAAATATAATTAATAATTTTGACATGGACATTTGCGTTGGGAAAACTTTCTACTTAAGAGACGTGATGGCCATTCAAAAACTCTGGTGGAGAAATTGAAGATATATAGACACATCGATTTTGGTCGACTTCTAGACTAGATAGTTTGTGGAGGAAGGAGGATTGAAAAGAGGGGTTATTTTTCTAATTGGCAAGAATGTGGATTTTTTTTTGCAAAAACAAAAAAGCACTAATAAATGCATTATGCATTAGCTTAATTAAAACCTCGTTGTAAATCAAAGGACGCTACGTCGTCCTCGGGCTGTAGTGACCCTGCAGCTAGCCGGCTGCAGGGACCCTGCAAACCATGTTTCCTTCATAAACAACATAAATTTTTGGACCCTTTGACTTGTCTTTATCAAATCTTCTCTATTCCTAATAATTTCTACTTAAGATCTAACATACATTTAATAGAATTCTGAAATAGGATTTCTTTTCATTTGACTCCATATCTCTCAACTTCTTGTTTATCATACATAAATCGTTTTCTTTTTCTTGGATACTCCTTGACTTCTTGTTTTAAAGCCAGCTTAGTTTTCACTCACCAGTTTACTCTTTCATATGTCCTTATTAGATAATGAATACCATAAATTTCGGTATCTTACTATACAAAAAATTGCACAAACCAACAAATTAGAATAAACGCATTCAAGGTTTTATCGAACGCATATACGTCACTATGTGGTTAAGTGATGCACACCGCATATATTACATGTGTCGCATATTCATCCCAATATATGCAGTATAGCTTTTCTAAAAGAAAAGGATATATAGGAAGAAAGATAAGAAAAATAAAAAAAGAAATCGATATAAAATTTTAAAAAACTAGAAAAAAGTTAGAGCTTAAGATGCATTGAAGATACACATTTATGATAAGTAAAGCTTAAAAGGAAAGAATAAAAAGAAAGCGAAGTGAAAGAAAAGAGAGTTTATTTAAGTTTATTGATTGTATGGTAAATCCAATACCCAGCCAACTTACAAAGCATTTTAACATCGATTGCATAAAACAATGTCCATATGAGGCATTTGTGCTTTGAAAATGAACTCGGCTCACATAATAGACCGTGCGGCTCAATTTTATGCATCTAGATGGTGCATTGTACACATGTGCCGCATAAAATGCCTTTTACAACAATGCATGCATCAATTCTTTTTTTGAATACTACTCAATTAATTGATGTCGATCAATAGATAATCTGGTCATTACCAAAATTTTATATAAACTTCGAAAACCTAAGATAGTGAATGTATCACCCACTAATCAAGTAATGAGGTCGCCCTTAAAATTTAAATGATTCGCACTTACTCAAGGCCATGGATGCTACTACATATTGAATTTGCAAACTAGCTTACAATAAATTATCGTTGATTTTAAACATCTAACACCAGCTAATTATTCTATTTCTCGATTTGACATAAAAAAGAAATGCAATCGTAAACTACTGCCATAGTTTTATCTTATTAATACGACGAGTTTAAAAATATTCCATTTGTCCTTGACCAGTTTTTAGATATTCACGATTATAATCTCTAATTCCAACTTTTTCCTTTATTTGAAAGGTGTTGTGTTGATAGGTATCTAGCTGTTTTCAATTATTAAGAGCTCTAGATTTGGCCTTTGCTAGATTGAGGAACACGTGTAGTTTTATATTATTTAAAAACATAGCAAAAAAATAACACCAAAAAATTTTATACCACCTAAAATCATAGTTTTAACAAGCAATATATGGGAGTGATTTGACAGTCGACTAGACGAAAACCTTACGTCTCTTCACTTTATGGCTAGGTGGAATTAAGCGGTAAAAGCACCCGGCCTAAATTTTAAAGCAAATAGGCCCGTCTAAATAAGATTTAAGCGATTTTAAGTGTTATATATACTGTTATTTGATAGTTTGATGGTTGTTAATAATTTATTCAAGTAAATTCACGTAATAAAATCCTTTCTTGCATTGTTACATGTATATTCATTCCATTTTTACAATATTTTCTGCATTCTTTATATTTTATTAGAAGATTAATGAATTGTTTGTGCAATTCTTTATTTTTTTGCATATAAATATTTAATTAGAAAAAAGTAAACAATTCGGCGGCACATAGACACTGGGCGATAAACCTACCGTCCAGTATCGTCCAACGCTTTTTACAACCTTACCAAAATGTCGATACATGTACGTCAACTTTTATTATCTATTAATAAAAGTTGCTCTGTTGCTCTATACTTAGCTGAAATTAAGAAGTATTTTTGTACTATATAAATATTGTTTAGTCTTTAATAATTCCTTTTCGTTTAAGCCATGGTTTAAAATAAATCTCATTAAAATATCTTGAACTTTCAGCATATTTCACATAAACATCTAAAATGTTTATTGAATATTGTGAACTTAGATAATTGCAAATAGATAACAAGACATTAGGCTTTTCATTTTAAATCCCATTTCTAATCGGTGTATACTCATCAAACTAAGACTCATTTCTAATCTTCGATTTAATTTTGTTAGATTTAAAAGTTAACAATTAGCACTTTATTGTTCAATTTTAAGGTTTAGATTTAGTCAGTTGTAGTACGAGATTATCATCAAAGGCTGAAATAATCTTGCATTTTTTCCTCCTTACACATTATTTTGGTTAATTTACTCATTTCCATTAGTAACTATATAATTTATTTTTGCTTTTGATTATTTTATTTCCCCACTGCTACAATATGGCTTTATAATATGTTTTACATTTGGAAAATTTTCCACAATATAAGAATTTACTTTTGGATTTATTTTGGTATGCGTTCATGGTCATGCCATGTCCTTCAAGTAACTTGGCCAGCATATTTTCTATTAGGGTTTTTTATAAAGAAAAATGAGGTGGTGGTCGTTCACAGGTAGTTATTTGACTTACATATTTTCTATTAACTTGACTTACATATTTCTATCAGTTGGTTGTGAACAACAAACACAACCCTTTGGGTCCCTTGGAGCTTAAACATGCAGACCTAGAGGCTGTGTCCGTTATTGGCGGTAGACGTTCACAAGCCCCGTTAACCTCTATTTTATGTCCCCAAAACTTGCTTATTTCTGAATATCACCCCCAAAACATATAGATTATCCAAAAATCACCCCCAAAAACTTACAAGTTATCTAAAAAAATCCCTCAAAACATTGTCCTTATCTAAAAATCACCAATGTTAGCTTCCGATACGAATTTTTTTTAACTTTAGTTAGGCTAGTTTAATTAGGGTTGTGGGTTTATGAAATAGAAAATCACAATAAACTTATTTCTCTCTTATTTTCTTCTCTTAATGTCTTCTTTTCTTTTTTCCAATTTCACTTTATTTAATCCTTCAAACTACATGGCAAAATCAAAGTCGAACTTCACCTTTGCGCCATTAACCTTAGAAGAAGGGCTATTTTCATTGTTAAGGAGTATTTCATCCGAAAATTAGCTCAGAGAAGAAATTTGGATAACTTACAAGTTTTCTGGGTAATAAATGGAATATCAAAGTTTTGGGGATGATATTTAGAAATAGATAAGTTTTGGGGGTGATATATAGAAAAAGCCCTTTTCTATTAGCTTGCTCAAAACTTGTGTGACACATGAGGTCTCTCTCTAGTACATAAGCAAGATTGTGGTGCCAAGAACCAACATAAGATCTTAAGCAACAAAACAAAGTAACATACAAAAACATGTAATACCGAATTGTGTGGAGACTACCGACCTTTCAGAACTACCATTCCGATGATTGATATTTGTCTCTTGCATTTGACGAACAATTGCAGCCTCTTCACGCAATTTCTACATAGAAAAACACATGTAAAGGGGGAACACACAAAGACTATCAGAAATGCAGAAAGTTAAAAAACGGATATCTGTCAATCATCAACTCACATCAATTGAAGGGTTAAAACTCTGAAATGACATGCGGCCTTTTAATGCACCTGGGTGAGGATTCCCCTCCATTATCACTATGCTGCAAAAAGAAAAAGCTTCTAAACTTTTGTTTGGGACAATAAGGAATATAATATGTCCAACTATCCAAGGTTTGACTAATACATCAAGGCATGGCACAAATGAAGCATCATGTAAAATCTCCAGGGTTTTATTAGCTTAAATGCCACAGTAGCTCCAAGATGAGTAATAAACTAGGTAACAGGCTAATAGATGCCTTTTAGAATCTAAACCTAAACCAAAAGAATCAGCAGAATCAAGAGGCTTGTTCATAGAATTTGAATTTGCATAACTCTTTTGCAGAATTCAGTTAATTTTCGGCTGTAAAGAGTTAAAACACATTAATCATGTAACTGTTAATTACATGCTAATCTGCAACCACTTAATTGAACTTGAAGAGTAACCTTCAACATAAGATACAGGAGACAGAAGGCCTAGAATGATATAAAAGTAGAATCAGCCCACATGTTACGAGGGAAACCAAGCATTTTATTTTGAAACAGAACAAATCTAGAAGTTGAGCAAAAGAATTTACACTCACATTGGGTCTCAGGGAAACCAACTGTTTAAGTTTTAGTCAACATATAAACTATGATCTATTTCCATCTAATTAGAGTATGGTGATATTCTAAAATTTACTGTTCGCGTGTTTAATCCATACATTCGACGCCCGCCTAACCCGTGATAACCATACGGCTTAAATTGGTTACAATTGTCAGGCATAAAACAAGGAGTTAACATGCTTTGAGCTATGTTATGTTTTAAAAAAGGCCATTTAACTCACATATACTAACGTTTTGAAATTCACAAGTACATTGAAGGACCTCAAATCGATAAAGGCCAAGTCTTATATTTGTTTTGATATCTTGAGACACCATTTATTGCAATATCGTCAATATGTATAAAACTATTTAAGCCAGGAAGCTATCAACGTTCAAAGTCAATGCTGTTAACTTACTTAGGAGTTTGCGGCATGCATTGAATTCTCGCAGTATATATATTTTAAGAGCAATCAGTAAATGATCCCAAATAAGAGGTTAATAATGTTAAATAATTTTAACAATGCATCTAAAGCAAATAAAACACCCCTCACAACTCACTCAATCTAAACCAAGGAAAAAAATATAACTAACTATTAATTTCAATATAAGTTTAAGAATTCAAAGACAACAAATATTTTTTAGAGATTAGGCCTAGTTTGGCAACAAAATTATGTTTAAGCTATAACGAAACCAGGGTTTCACGATGTTTATGGTCATTTGGAAACATAGTTTATGAAACCAAGGTTTCGCTTAACTTGCTTATTTTTTTCCCAGTTTCCAAGTGAGTGAGAGAGAGAGAGAATAAAAAGAGACAGGCACGAAAACTTGCCAAACTCCACGTTTTTTTGAGTTTTAAAAAATTGTGTTTGGAGCAACAGAAACGTTTTGAAACCACGGTTTTGGAAACAATTATTTGGTTGCCAAACAAGCCCCACGTTCAATTTTTGGAGCTTCGCATCAAAATCTCGCCAAAGCGGGGTTTCTGTTGCCGAATGATATGGCTCAAAAATCAGACCAAACAATATATTGATCAAGTCGGTTCAACTCCATAGTGTTAGTTGTGTTTCAATTATATAGTATATCTTCAATTGAATTAAACCCTTGGGAAATCCTAAACACCAAAACCCTAAAAGAACAAGGTCAACAAAGATTACCATTTTCTAGAAGGCGCAGGCGAGGCGCCAAAGGAAACATCAATCTCTACTTTCTTCTCTCCTTCAGCCTTGGGCTTCGGTTCTTCTCTGTGAGCTGCCCCCCTTTGCATGAACTGAACCAAACTGAAAAGAAAACCTCAGAATTATTCAAATTTGGGGAGTCAAGGGAGAGGAGAAGATGGTTATTGATTTGGAGTCTTGCCTTCAAATTTCTTAGCGTGCTCGACATCTCTCGCTTCGCCATTGCTCGATTTCTAGGGTTTCTGCTTTTCCAATAAGAAAGAGGCGAAATTTTATCGTTTAGCTTTTAGAGAGGGGAACTTCGATAATCAGGTTTTCGAAATTATATGGGTGGGCCAATATATGGGCCGTACCATTTGGGCTTAACAGTCCCTGCTTTAGCTGCATGAGCTTAATTTTAAGTAGTTATTTGCCATAATCAATTATAAGTGATTACTTCTGAAAATGTCAAATAATCAATTATAAGTGATTATGGCAAATAAGTTGTTTGGTGTATTTTCTATGGAAAGTGATTATAAAGTAGATATTGTGTTTGGGTAGATGAGTGATTATTTAGTGTAAAATAACCAAAAGTAGTTATACATTAAATATTAGTTTATAAGTACATAGGACGGGAAATAAGCTAAAAGGCAAAGGGTATTTTGGTATTTCATTTGGTCAACACCAGCTATGAGATAATCTCTTAAAAATAATCTGGAAAAACCAGATTACGTTTAATCTTGTTTTCAGCTTAAAATTAAGCTGAAATAGCTTCCAAGACATAAGCTGGTTGCCTTCTCCTCGAGCCAAACACAATTAATTTTCGAAAACTGAGTGATGTGATGATAAATAATCACTTGTTGACAAAAAAAAAATTCCCTCCAAACAGGCCCTATATAGAGAATTGGGACACATGAGACCTACAAAAATCGAACCAATGAACTCACCTGCTAAGATCGAAATTGTACTTCTTAGATGAATTGACTGACTAGATAATTGCAAGAAAATTTTATGTGGGTGCGGACAACAGCAGCTAATTAGTTCTAGTTGCACAACAAATTAAGCATAAAACATGGGGTGGGGCCTGCAAAGGCTCCATGTTTTATCTTTATTGGCTATGCTGCTGCAGCAGCTATATAAAGCCTTTTAATAATTTCATTGAAGAACAGCATTTTACTATTGGAACAGAAAGCAGAAAAGAATGGTAATAACAAAATGTGTGGCACTCAAGAACAACTTTTGAATGGAGAATTATTCAAAAAAAGAGCAAAAAGATCCGTTTGAAGAGAGAATGACATATATAATGTTTGAAGAGAGAATGACATGATGTAAAGATTGTTTTAGCCATGTGATCTGAAGGACTCTAAACAAGTATGTGTCAATTAAGAAACAATAAAAATGCACCGAAGATGGATTCTTCTATATACTAGGACACCTTATTCGAGACTCGTTAAGTAAAGACTGATTTGGACTACGCAGGTTGGCATAATCTACATTTTAGCAAGAGATTTTGAAAGGTTTATATTTTTTTTAATCTAAATAATCCACCATTAAAAATGCTTGATTGGTTACCTCCATGAAAAGATTAATGCTCCAATTTGATTGCAACAAATATAATGCTACATATGTTCACCAATAATCAAATTGCTGCAATTTAGTGGACTATGTTTATTAATATCTTTTTAATGACAAAGGATGAATAATTAACCCTTCTTTTCCTCTAAAAAAATGAAAAAAAATGTCACCGATAGTCCAACCCAATGTACCACACCGCGAGGCAAAATAATAACAATGATGACGACGAGACATCATCATCTACCAATTGCAAAACGAAAATATTACTATTTATTGCTAATGTGAAATTGTTTACATAACTGTAAAATTACTACATACAAAATCAACTCAATCTACTCAACTCTATAGCAAGACTGAAAACCTTGACTTGTACTTAACCAGGACTCTGAAAATTGAAGCTCAGAAACGAGTAGTGATTTGGGAGAAAAGGGCTTTGAAATCGGTCGTCGGCGTACCCTCGCCCTCAGGCTTTGATGCTAGATCAAATGCCTTGAACTTTGCCTCCTCAAATTGCAATGCCTGTCCACAAAAAAGAAGAAGAAAAAAGGAAAAAAAGAAAAAGAAAATTGCTTCTGAGCAGATTCATGATATATGTGCATGTATAAAACCTGAAAGGTTGAATTAACATACAACATAGACCAAG
Source organism: Agapanthus africanus (assembly GCA_030015575.1). NCBI lineage: Eukaryota > Viridiplantae > Streptophyta > Magnoliopsida > Asparagales > Amaryllidaceae > Agapanthus > Agapanthus africanus. The sequence continues at coordinate 285,913,114 of CM057341.1, read as the reverse complement.
AACAAGATACGACCTCTATGCATATGATATTTAAAAAATGATATTACCGGACATCACATGATGCTCATACCTGAATGCAAACTTCTGCAACATCAGCCCGAGCAATGGTTCTTGTTTCAGTTTGGAGAAGCTCATCGTCTTTGCCCACAAGCAATTCTCGAATGCCTCCATCTTTATCCTGTAAGCCTCCAGCCCTTCATAAATCCAAAAATTTGTTTAGTCAATAAATAGCTTCATAAGATTTTTTATCTTCAATCTGAATTTTCATATGTAAAAAGTTCATTTGTACTGTAGAATTATGAAATCTTCTGGATAAAGGAAGCATAAAGAATCAAGAATTATACAAAAAAGGGCTTTGCTAAGACAATGAAGCACAATTTTCATTTTACTAAAAGAGTTGGAGAATTTAAATTACATTTACATATTTCAGATCTAGTTTGTGTCCCCTTCATCAACTCTCGGATTGTACTTCCTCTAGTTAGGAAGAAATAAAGATTTGCTGCTATTGTAGGTGAAAGCAGAATTCAGAAAAATAAAATACGAATCTTCACCTGATAATAGTATATGGTATTCCTGAGTTTGCTAAATACTGTTCTGCCTTTCTCTTCCAAACCTAAATACAAGAGAAAAATATCACTGAAGTTAGGATTTTTCTACAAATGGAGATATTACCATATGCACCATAAATTGGAATCAGAAAAACATTAAATTGAAGGTAGAGACCGTCTTGAAGAAAACGGATGCTAAAATTTAACCACTCACCAATATATTGCCATTGCCAAGGTTGTTCAAGGGATTATTGATGTCTGTTCCGCCCATTGACCCAACCAAAACAATTTGCTTCACTCCAACAGCTTTGGCTACAAATAATTTGAAGGTGATAGATTTTAGCAAAGTTTATGGGTGAACAAAAATCAAGTCTCTAGTGCGCAAAATGGGACCTTACCAACATCGATTTGATTCTTCTGACCTATCCAATCAACCTAAACAAATCAAAGCATAATCAATACACAGATTAAAATAGGGGTACTTATTCCTGATGAATTTCATGATGAGTGTTGATCTCACTCCGTTATATTTTGATTATTGCCAAATAAATTGTTTCGTATTACGGGCATTATCGTTTTGCAAATTTATATATACGGAACATTAAATGGAGGACGGAGGACGGAACTTTAAATGCCATATCCTAAAGGCGGACTGAGGCAAATGTTGCGACTTCACAAACCAATATTCTCAACTTCAAGTTCAAAGCCAACAAGCAACAAAAGTCAGTGATTGACTCAACTAGTTTTGTTTTTATATTCATTTTCTTTTAAGGACTATAATGTAAAAGGGTTAGAATCTAAAGAGCTTGAGAAAACACGTACGTAAATTTTCATATTGTTTTATGCATTGATAAAATAATTATAAGTTATAAGTTATTTTTCATATGATATTCTGAAAGGCTTATATTAATTTATCATTAATATTATTATTAGCTTTGACTAATTTGAAAGATAACTAGCCGTTGGTTATATATATGGTCAGAGAGCTATCTATGGGGCATGTTTATTTTATTACCCTTTTGTCACATGTTTTGTTGGAAACATCAGGGTTAAATGATCATAGGATATCTTTTTAGTCCCTTGATATTTTGGAAGGTTTTTACATTAAAAAACCGTTATTTCTTATAAGGCATATGGCTAATGTTTCGAGAAAAATGATTTTCAAATTGATTTACACTTAATCTATATATCCTGTGGTTTTACTATCATTCAAAGTGAACCTCACTTATGCAAAACATTTTCATATCCAAAATGATATTCAATCTCAAGCTCAATAGTTACTTCATTCCTATCGGAAGATTGACCGTTATTGTGCTAAACATATCTCTCATCTAATTCAAGAGAGAAAAAGTTTGTTTACTTGTAAGAGGCTATGAGCTTCGTGAGAAGAAGCGGAAAAGTGTAAGGGTTTCTCCGTCTAGTAAAAAGAGGGTTATGGTATTGAAAGGGAAAAGTCCTAAAGGCGGGCCCTTAGATAGTAGACTAGGTAAAGGGTGCCGAACCACTCTAAATTGACCGTGTCACAGTTTGCACTTATTTTCTCTTTACTTTATTATCTTGCAAATATATTGTGCTGCAATTATCATTATCTTATTCTTATTTAAATTGCTCAACATTTTGTTGCAAGTTTTAAAGTGGGAATTTTTAGTCAAAACCTATTCAGCCCCCTCTAGGGTTATTAGCACACTTTCAATGAGCACATATACCCCTCTAATTAAAAGATAGTTTTATACTACTTTTACTATTTTCTTCTTCTTAAACCATCGGATTCATAATGCTAATCCAAAGAGTCAATGGAAAAAAGAATCCCTAGCAAAAGCAACTAGAGAAAACAAGAACGCAATAAATAGAAAAGCACCCATCTTGGATCTCTTTTTCCCTCAAAAAAGAGATGAAATTAAACATCATGATGTGTTGAAAATTAGAGAGAATGAATTTGTGTGTGTGTGTGTGTAACAGAGAGAGAGAGAGAGAGAGCTTATGAATAAGTGCTCAACCTTCTATACTATTGAGGGGTTGCAATTTACCCTTAAATGAAACATCAAAAGGAAGGAATAATTTGATATGAAATTGCTATTGAGTTACCTGTTCGGGGAAAGAGCCATCTTCGAAATAGAATTCGGGCCTCTCGCCTTTGCTTGGGTCAAAACCTGGCTTCATCTTAGGCACAGCACTTGTGAGGATTATTAGTGCATTGATGCCTTCAAAAGAAGGAACAATGCTTTCACCATTTCTTATATCAGCAACAAAAACATCATCTGCTCCTCCAATTTTCTCTTTGCTCTCCTCTGTCCTAACAAGACCCCTCCCAACAAACTGACCGCTTCTTTCCTTCAATTTCTTGTAAACAATTTGGCCTGAAGATATCCATGAGATGGCTAAATGAATCATCAAGGAAATTCAATCCAGGATCCTCGTAGCTCCCATAATATAATCATAACTTGTGCATATCCTATACTAGTATCTACAGTTAGTTTGGTAGCTTCGCTATCTAAATTTTGTACAAGCATATAAATTCTTTGATCAAACTAGAGTACCGGATACAATCTGAAACCACTATGAAACTATAATTTGGTTTATATTCATGTCGACCAATAGTTTTAAGAACTTGCAAAACTCATAGTGCTGATGGACGAAAAGATTGTCATTTGCCAAGATTTTCTTGGCGACCTTCTGGAACCTTGTATAGGACCTTGGGTTGCAAGAAACCAGAGTTTCAGATAAAGAATAGTGGTTTTCACCGCCTAAGATGGTTTGGTCATGGCGACACAAACCTATGGATGCATCAGTTCGACTAATGGATATTCTCAATTTAGACCGAGTCAAAAGGGCGAAAGGAAGACCGAAGAAAACATGGATGGAGGCGATATAAAAAGATATGGATGCCAAAGGCCTTAATGAAAGTATATTGTTTGATAGGAGTGGGTGGAGGCGGAGGATTCATGTGTTCGACCCAGCATGATTCTCATGTTGGTTCATGTAGCCTACCCCATATGCTTGGGATAAAAGGCTCAGTTGTTGTTGCAGGGGTCGAGTAGTCCATTTAGGAGAATTCAGGGGTTAGTGCGTTATGGATCTTGTGACAGAGATGTAAACGGATCATATACAGAGCTGATATAGGTGTTACCATACCTGTATCCGATAGTTGTAAGCGGATTTGAATACAGATATGGATTATCGAAAATGAAAAATACTATCCATAATTGATAAATGACAAATACATATAGTCATATACTGATATGAAATTAATATTTAAAAACATATATCTAATAAAGCCAAAACTTACTATTTTTGGTTATCGGAATATCATATACGGATAGGCAACGGATAGATGTTGCCATATTCGTATCGGTGGCTATTGGCGAATACGGATATGGATAATGATAGACATCGTAAATAAAAATTATTATATGTATTTGATAAAAATCGAACAGGGATAAGGATTCAGCTCGGATTATCAGTATCCGTATACATCCCTATCTCGTGATGAAGGGATGCTGAAGGGTTGGGATCAATCAGGTGCATCCTTGCGTTGATTTTCATCAGTATGGAGTACTGATTCCTTGAGTTAATACCCGGTTCATTGATGCTATTTACCAATGGCCCTATTACCCAATATCATATCGGCTCAGCTGCTCACCCAATAATATAGCTATGGGTGATCAGCTTCATACCTACGTTTCGAGACGACGGAGATCTCGCTTGGCATATTTGATGTTTATATAGATAGTTAATATTTTTAGTAGTGGACTTATGGCGTATTGTATATTCTCTCACACGCTTTTGGTAGTTTTATAAGCTACTTTCTTGTTCCCTCTATGAAAAGGCTTGCTTCAAGCAACAGACTTTAAATTTCTCATGCCAAACTCTATAGTGAAATTTGTCTAGCGAAAGACACTGGTAGATATCGTTCTACGAATGTGGGTGATGGATTTCGTTCGGTAAAAGAACTAGATAAAACCTTAGAAACTCTTGGAAAGAGATAAACGACAAAGTTTATGAAAATCAAAAGTCTGATTACAAACTGATATTAAAAGCTCTTATATAGACTACCCTAACACAACCCTAATAAACCTAGGGAATAATCCTAGGACAAAGATAATTGTAATTACGCCAAATCAAGAACACTAACTATCGAAAAACTGTCAAATTTTCCATATAAACTTCCAAGCCTATGTGCACCCTCAAATGATCTCAGGTTGACATCACACCTAGACAAGGGCGGAGCCTTAAATTTTCTTTTTGGGGGGCTGAGGAAAACATGTTCCCAAATTAAAAATTTACGTACATGTTGAATGTTTCTTAAGAACAATACATTAATGTTGTCACAATATTAACTCAATTATAAAGTATTATATTTGAAGAAGTTATATATTTTTAATTTCTACATAAAAAAATAAACAATGCTTCCATAAATTAGTAATTTAGTTGGTTCTGAACTATATACCAAACTTATATTAACATATTGTTTAAGGACCTATCATATTGGCTCAAAAATAAAATAAAAAAATTAATGTGGTAGTAAAGGCTCAAACCCAAGACCTTTAATCCCAAATTAGCATATAGTAGGGCTTTTACATTAATTTCCCTCTTTATAATAGATTATACTTGAATTGAAAGAGAAATACATATGGTATTTGTCAGAGCCTTGAGGGGCCCTGCCCGCCCACCTTGGCTCCGCCCCTGTCACCTAGAACCAATAAAACAAAGTTGAATCGGCACCATCACACTTCCTGAACATCGTCATAATAGTCATTCCGATGCTGAGATCAAAAGTTATTGGCTCCGGAAGTTGACAAACAAGTCAGCGCCTTTTAACTGATCATTAGGACTTATTTTAGTCCAAACTACCTAAGAATGCCATGCACTGTGAATTGGGTGATCATAGGCTCTATTAGCTTTGAATTTAAGTTAAGATAATAGGAATTTTATAGGGACATCTAAACTGAACTCCAAATACTTAACTGTGTGATGATTTTCCTTCGATTTTGGCCTCCGGGGATAACTAGAATTGGTATCAACCAACCCAAAAGTTGAGAAAACTGTTATTTGAAAACACACTTCAACCATCGTTATCTTAACTCCTAACAATCCTATATAACCAACGAGTTCCTCTCAAATCCAATTTGCATAACATACACACACCCTTTGGAAAAAAAATAATATGCTTTAAAGCATTTATTTTAAGGGGGGTTTGATGAGTTTGTACTAATAATTCCATAATGTGATACTCAATTGGGTAATAAACTAGGCTGAGCCTCACCAAGCTCATACTTCATTCACATTTTCAAAGCCTAGACGTAAAGTTTCATACT